>CM065478.1:50709750-53109750 GCA_032873175.1 Leptopilina drosophilae
ATCAATCGCAGTTAACGAATAGTATACCGAATTCAATTTCAACAACAGAATACGCAACAATATTCATCGAATCAGTATATGCAAACGACGACGGCGACGACGACCTCAAGGTCAGATTTCATGGTCAGGGGGTAATCATTATGGACAATCGCAGTATCAAAAAATTCCAATCAGCAGGAGCTGTATATAACAATTATCCCGCCCACGACGACAACGACCCAGGGACTTCCGAATCAGTATCAACAAGGTTATGATTGCCAAACAGGTTAAAATCAATTTTAAATTAATTCAATTATTAATTTTCATATTTAACCTAATAATGATAGTAAAGAAGCATACTTTTGCTACAGCATCTCATTTTTATCAATTTTATGGTGTTGGATTTTATGGAAATATTCCAGATTCGAAAAAAGAACAATGTTATGGAGCAAGAGTTACAATCTAAATACTCAAAAATTAGATAACTGTTTTCAAACCTTATTGTTCTCAGAAAATGAAACATATTTTCTGAAACATCTATTATCACATCGTTCTAGAATTTTAGCAAAAACTGTGTTACAAGCGACCTTCTAGCAGACAAGAACTAATACTAGTACTTATTCGAGACATTTTGTTCTAGTTTTGGAATAAGTAAAACGTTCTAAAACTTTATGTAATTTTACTTATACAATCAGTTCTTGTTTTGCACATTAGTTGATGATGTTTTAATTCTTTCAATTAGAGAAAAAATTAAAATTAGTTTCATAGTTATAGAATTAGAACTAGTCCCCTACAGTTTAGTTGTAGTCATTCTAAACACAATTTCTAGCTTCCAGAATTAGTATTAGTGTCCTGCAATTAGATGTAGTAATTTTGACACCTAGTTCTATTCACCAGAATAAGTACTAGTTTATAGAGAATTAGTAAAACTTTAGTTCTATAAAAACATCAACAACTAATTCTAAAACTAAACTTGAATTTTAGAATTCAAACAGCTAGTTCAAAAAATTAAAACTAATTTTTTAACAAAACAACAAAACTTGTACTAAAAGTAGGACTAAATCAAAAGCTAGTAATTCTAGAAACATAACTAAATTGAGTGCGACTAACTAATAAACAACAACTAATTGTGAAATATTTTTTCTGTGAACTTAGAACAAATTGTTAAACTGGAACAACTACTATATCTACAAATAAACAACTTTTTTCTATGAATGACAACCAAATTCCAGAAAAAAAAAAATTCTAGAACTTGTTTTAAAATGCGCGCGGCAACACACTACTTCTCTGGGGGAGGGGGGCGGCTATAGAACTACTTCTTCAATTTGAATTGGTTTTATAAAAGGTTTGAAGGCTCATTTCGGCGCGATTTATTTCAATTCCGAGGGAATTATAATGACTAGGGCCTACATTTGTTTGTACGAGTGTTAGTCAACGATGTTGGGAAGGGTAAGAGGGGGGAGGGGTACTTTAACAACTAATTCTAGAAAGAGAACTAATTTTGTCTACATACCAAGTATATAACTAGAAACTACTTTAAGAACTATAACAAATTATAGAATTAGTGTTCCTTCTAGAATTTTCCTTGCTGTAATTCTACAAGTTTGTTCAAGAACTCTACGGTATAAAACCATGGAATACTAACGGTAAGGCAGCACACGCACGGCCTAAAACCATAACAAACATCAGAAAATTAACAAATATACCTTCCACAAGAACATTAAATTCTACCATTAATGATACATAAATAGGAAAATTTTTAATAATTTTATGCAAAGGATTGCAGCAATCAACAAATTTGACAAAAAAATTTAAAAAATAAAATTTTTTTAAAAATGTTTTCAACACTTTCATATTTTTTTTAAAAATAGTATAAAAAATTTTAAACTTAATATAGGTGTAATCAATTTAAGTCTCATCTTTAAATTAAGATCAAAAGAGTTAAAAAAAAAAAATCTCATTCGGATCGTGAGATATCATTATAAACGGTTGAGCATTTTCAGACGAGAACCGTTCAAAATCGACTAATTCCAATGCATTTGAAAAAATTTTTTAAAAATAATCAGGAGCGCGTTCTAGTAACAAGACCTTAGTATAATAGTATTAAAACTAGTATCAATTATAGAGAATATTTTTATAACTAGAACTAGTATTTAAAATTAGAACTACTATTAGAGCTCGAACGGACGCTAAAAGCGATATTTATAATTAAAAAATAATAAAAAACTATAAATTGCACCTAAAACTAAAAATTTTTTCAAAATTAAAACTGTAATTCATCAAAAATTACACTTAAAAAAATTTAAAGACTTGGCAGACACGGGAGTTAGAGTAAAAATTTTACAAGTTTAAAAATCAACACCTAAAGAGAGCTATCATTAAAAAAACCTTTTATTTTTACTGTGTAAATTTTAACATCCTTTTGTTTTAACTGGCCAAATGGGTGACACTTTTATAGAATCATCCCTGAGAGTTTAAAATTAACTCCCATTTTTTACAGTGTAGTAGCTGGAGAAAGTGCTAGGACATGTTTTTAAATTAGAAATGGAACTAAAGCCCAGAAATATCAGATGTTTTTAAATTATAAATATCAGTAGAGCCTAGAACTATTTTTAAAATTAGAACAACATTTAATATTAGAACTAAGAGTATTTTTAAAATTAGAATTAAGAAAATGTTTTAGCATTAAAACTATAACTGATTCTATAATTAATTTTTTGATTAATCACTGAAAAAAAGTTTCTGGTTAGAATTACCAAAAGTCCTGCGTTTTTAACTAGACTTTCGTGTAAAATATGCCCTAATCAGAATTCAAATTAATAAAACCAGACTTCCTGATGTTTTAAAAACCTCGGTTTTTAACTACAATATCGTTTTTAAATATGTATACAACTAAAATTTGTTTTAGATTTAAAACTAGAACTGGTGCCAAAACTAATTCTAAACCTAAAAGTGGAACTAATTCTAAAGAATAGACCTATTTTCAGTGCTGAAACTTTACGCTATAACCTGAACAAGTTTCTAAAAGTATGAACTGACTCTACACTGAAAAAAAAAAAAAAATAGTATATGAACCAAGAAAAATTGTTGCTTGGTCGAAGCAAAACGGTGGGATTGAAATACTGCAATAAGTATTAATAGTATGGATTCAAGAAAACGATTTTCTTGACATAGTCATACATGGTAGGAGAGTATATGTTCTTGATCCAAGAAAATATGGAATCCAGTCAAGAAATTAAGTTTCACGAAAGAAATGCAGATTATATTAATTCAAGAACATTTGTGTATCAAATCAAGAAAATATTTTCTTGAGTTGAGAAAATTATAAATTTCAATAAAACTATATTTTCTCAATTCAAGTAAATTATTTACTTGAATCCCCCCCCCCTTCCTCTCAACCTCATGATTTCTAATACTTAGACCAAACATTTTTAATTATTTTAATTAATTAACATTTATATTTTTTATTTAAATAATTAAACAATTGTTATTTTACATAATATTTACATTTAATTAATACTTATCACATATACAACAAATATACCTTGAACAGAAAATTATCCACGGTCGGAGAGAATCAGAACCCGGGTATGCACGCGTCAGTAGCAGTACCGTTGCCACTATGCCATCCAAGTCTCAATGGATAGTTTTCAAAAACTTCTATTTAAGTTGCACATCCAGTTGAAGAAAAATATTTCCTTGGATCAATAACACCGTGCAGAGTGTTAAGTAAAAAAAAGTATCAAAGCAAATGAATGAAAGAATCTTGATTTAAGAAACACGAAAATCCTCTAGACAATACTTCTTACTATTTGTCGCTAAGGAACATAATATTCTTGATTCAAATCCTTTTTTGGTACTTCGAATAAGTAAAATATTTGATTGTAATAATAACATATATACTTCCACCAAATACTGAATTATTAATACAAGAACTATACCCAATGCTCAAAATTACTTGGCACACCCTAGAGAAATAAATTTCTCTCTACAAATAAATATAGGATTGATTCAAGTAAATCTCTGTCAAGTAAATGCATTTACTTGGTTCAATTACAATTTTTTTTCAGTGTAGGACTATATTCAATTCCTAGAACTACAATTAGTAGTTTCAAAGATTTTTAGAAAGAATTCAAAAAACGTTGTTCTTATAATGATACTTTATTTCCATGATAGAACAAATGAAAAATTTGATAAATTTGACAAAATTTTAAAATCAAGAACTTTAAATATCCAGAATATTTACTACTTTTATAGTAAAACATTTTTTGGTTAAATTTTCCTACTTTTAAAGTAAAATTTTGCTACACGTTCGAAGTAAATTTTTACTAATTATATTAAATCACTTATTTCTCTTATTATTATTTACTATATTATATAATTATTTAAAAACGACCTGATAACATTAAAAATTAAAGTAAATAGAAAATAATTATAAAAATAAAAACAACATTTTCTTTACATAGTATTGTCCAACATTTTAATTACAGAATAATAAATCAAATTTCCACTAACACTAATCTGTTAAAAAAAATATTACAAATAATATCAGCCCAATGTTGGTTTCTAATCCCCCCCGAAAATCTCGAATTGAAAATAACCTTAATAGTCAAAAGTACATTCTGTGCATTCATTACTACCCTTTAGTAATTAGAAAATAATAAAAAAAAAACATAATTTAAATAAAATATTTATCTCCTGTAATAAAATAATCCAAGTTGTTTGCATATTGCTAATATAATCACATACAACACATATTTTATAAGCATATATAGTTATGCTTTTCACGTACAATAAAAGTATGGCTTATTCATAAACAAAGCACACTTCCCATTCCAAATACTATTCTATATACATACATGTTTGTGCTATGAAATTATCGCATGTCAAAATAATATTAACAAAAACGGCTACTTTATAATCAACCACAAATATATAGGCAAACATGATATCAAAATTGCGTGATTAATCAAGATTGAAAGAAAGTAATCAGAGCTTTTTTAGGAAAAAAGTTTTTCATCTTGTGCAAAATTTTTATAAATCAATTTTCTTTGGTTTATATATATATACTTATTTAAGAAAGAGTATTTTAAGAAATACCAACTTGATAAAAAATTATCCATTTATTTTAAAAATAACATATGCTATATACAACATTCATTTGAAGTATTTTCCTCTATTCAAATTTTTTAATAAAATTTTAATAATAAACGATTAATTCCACTTGTAAATAAATAAAATGTTATCTTAAACAATATTTAAATTAGAAACAAGATTTACAATAATTGTGCTATAAAATAATTATAAATTGTTTTGCTTAAAGGTAAAGAAAATTTGGTGACTATATTGATTTGAAACAATAATTACCACAAATATTGATGCGTGTGAAGTTAGCCAAAAAGAGGAATCACCCTACGAGGGTAACATTTGTTGTGATTTATTTTAACACCAAATTTGGTGATAAAAAAACCTTTATTAATGTTCTATGTACCATAAATATTAAAATCGAGAGTTTGTTAAATTTCTGCCTTATTAAAAGCTTCTTATTTATTTATACCAATTTAATAATTTATATTAATTTTTAGTAGACTAATTTATTATTATTATATTTATCATTATCAAATGAATTTTTAATAAATATAATAAATAATTCAAATAAAATTTCAAACCCTTTACATGAAACTGATTTTTCTAGAATAAAAAAGAACCAAAGAGTCTAAGAAAGCTTTCTCTTTAAATAAAATTGAAATACGCTGAATTTTCATTTTTATAGAATTAAATGCTTCCAATATCTCCAGTCATGTACAATCCCATTGACCCATCCACAAATTGAATCAATTCGGATAACAACTTTATGGTGTAAGCGACTTTTAATGGTTACAAAAACTGCTAGAGAAGGAAACCCTATTACAATACTATATCTCTTCTCCGAAATTAATATTAAGAAAAAGGAACAAGATTTAAATTTCAAAAAAATATATTAACTCATTAGAAAAAATTTAATTAATTCGACAAATTATTTCCCTTCCAATTCCAAATATTTACATTGAGTTTAAATTTATTTGAATCAAATAATAATTTTCTCTAAAACAATAAAAAATTTCTTAAAACAAATAACGAATGGAAATATAAAGCTGCAGTGCGTAACTTTTTAAAAAACTATAAATCATTTTATTAATTAAAATTTACTTATTTTAAAAATAATTTTATTAAAGTAAAATTCACCAGTTATTTTTATTTTTTTTACGGTGAGTCCATTTACTACTAATCTGTTCGTTACGGATCATTTATGTTGTAAAGAAAATACCTTTTTGACTCAAAGAAAGAAAAATTCCTTCAAATCAACGTTATGGAGTGATTATGTTTTAAAATAAAAAATCCCTCTGTTGAGTGTTTCGTTCTGCGTTTTTGTTTTAGTAATTAGAACGCAAATTAATTCAATCAAAACCCTACCCGGCCACTCCGAGAAAATTCCGATTATTGTTTTTCCGAAAATAATATATAAATTCCTTTATTAATATATAATACGACAGAATTCAAAAGAACCTTATATTATTAATAGTTTTTCCAAAGTTATTAATAAAATTTTATATATAGACTTATTGTACACGGAGATAACATTATACTTAAAATGAAACACAGACAATAATGTTAGAACATTTTTTATTGTTTACAATTTAAATGAGTTTGTAAGTTTAATTTCAATATAATATAGAAATTATCTAATGCATTGATTGAAAATAATTATATGTTTGAATAATTATATTTCATTTCAAAAATAGTTTGTTTCAAAATTCTATGTTTAGAATCAATCTTAATCAGTTAAACTACATACATGTAAAATCCAACAACAATTTGGTCTTGATTGCAATATATAAATCTCTTAATCTGAACCAGTAGAAAATTATGTTTGAATTAAACGAAATATGTATTGAACTGAATAGCAAAGTTATTTTAAGTTTGATTCAAACAAAATTTTGTTTGAATCAAAAATAATTTGTTTTTCTCAAGCTGTAAACACTTACACAACCACCTTACATATTTTTTTTCTATTTTCCTTATAGTAAAAAAGAATGACACATAACGAATTCCAGATCATTTCATTTATTTCTGATTGTAAATCAATCCAAAGTATTTTTAAATTGAAGCATGCTTTCCTATGCTGTTTCGACAGTAACAGTTATAAAAGCATAACCAATGAGAGTATTTTCTAGGAAAAAACAATTTATTTAGAAAGAAACTGACTTAAAAATTGCAGTTTTACTTAAAAGATCGCAAAAAATAAATACTGGTATGATTGTATATTAATGTTGACAAATGATTTTCAGACTAATTACCAAAATCAGTATGGTGCTGGCCAAATAATTCAGTACAATAAACAACTACTCGATGGCCAACAACAGCAGACAACAGTATCTAATCAGATAACATGCCGGATGGACCGAAGCCATCGTTGCAAGTAGTATACGAAAAAATAGCAGGAATTTTAAAGTCCATCAGTACTACCAAACTTTGGTGGTATAAATCAAACGCTTAACGACAGGTAAATTATTATGATTGCATTAATGTATTATAATGATACTTAATGTTTTTTATGTGAATAAAATATATTGTCTTTTCGGAAGTTTTCAATTATTTAACATTTAAAAAACTAAATTTAATAAAATAAGTAATTCGAAAAGATAACTGTCAATTGTGGGCTATTTTGTCCCTCGTGAGATTTTTAAATGAAGAAAAATCTTTAAAGTTACATTGATCTTAATTTTCCTCCTATTAAAAATTGTTCGAATTACAGGGCAATAGACAACACTATTCTTTCTTCTTCTGACTCTTATATAATATTAGGATATTATAAAAGTTATCCTATCAGTGACACGCATGTGCAATAGTGGCTTATCAATTACAGAGTATGCGTAGTAGAATCATATAAACCCGTTGTAGAAAAATTTTGCGGACAAGTCTTGGTCCATAGTGATGATCCACAACTAGACGCATCTGAAACGGTCTAGTATGCTAGACAGTCTAGAGTGTATTCTGTATGGGATTCATCAAGACGGTCCAACGTAAGACTTTCTACTTGTATGCTATAATGTGGATTTCATTGGCATCACTTAGTATAAAATTGTATAAGTACAGAAAATTTTTTTTAACGTTTAGTTATTTTAAAAGTAGACTTAATGTTCAAACGTTAAAATTATTATATCCGCGTTATCTCAAACTGGATAGTCAAAAAAATACAATTTGTAAATTTAACATCTTAAGCACACTTGTCAAAAATTTAGGGAGTTAACGGACTCGGTAGATGGGAGTTAAATTTTTAGAGTTAAAAAACAACTCTCCAAAAGAGAGTTAATTTGACTAACACCCTTCATCAATACCTCGTGCGAGTTATTTTTCCCATGGGGAATTAGCATTTGGGTGTTAAATTTAAACTCTCATTATTAATCTCACCAATGGGTGCGACTTTTATAGAAGTCCCCTGGTATGTTTAAAATGTAACTCCCTATTTGTTGGACAGTGGCACACGACCTGTAAATTTTGTATTTTAAACGCTTATAAATGATATTTATATAATTTATTAACTTTAATGTTTCACAATGGGACTTGACGAGAATACTGAATATTCAGGTCTTACATGCTGATTTAATTCAAAAAAATTTTTTTGAATCCGGGTAACGATTTGTGGCATAATTAGAAACCATTCAGCACTACAGAACTTGAAATATAATGTGTAATATAAATATAAATAGTTAATTTAAACACTATATGTTGGCAAGATACTACAATTTATACTGAGAACTGTAGAAAGTTAAGCCCAGATTCGGACTTGCGGCGAACTTCAATTTCATAAAGTAGCACATTGTTAACCCTGTGTGTAGTCTTAAAGTAAAACTTTGTACTTCAAATTAGTTTAAAGCAATATTGCGGTCCTAGATTGGTGCCTCAATATTAAAACTCTTTTCGGTTTTTAAAAAAAAAAAACTTATTTTGTTCTCTGATTAAAATTCCCAATGTCATTCAATTGTCTGTTTAAAAAATTACATTTTTTTACTAATAGTATATGCAAAGAGATTTTAGATATTTAAATTTTAACGTTGACACCAAAAAGGAAAAGAGTTCATAAAACAGTTGTCTTAAAAATACTGTTTTTAACCACTCTAACAAAAAATCTATAGGAACTATCTCTGACATTTCAAGGGTATTTCACCTACGTACATCCAAAGAAGAGAAGAATTTTTAATTTTATTGTTACTGTTGTACTGACAAAGTAAAAATAAAAATAATTATTTAATCATAAATTAAATCTACATTTTACAATATTAAAAAATATTCATTTATGTGTTCATGCCTTTTTTCCATTTAACACCAAACAATAAACTTTCTTAAACTTCCAGCTCTAATTGACATATGAAACTTAACTCAATAGAGTCCTCACTTTCACTTCTACATGAAACTAAATAAAGTTTATTGTTACTTATAAAGTTCCCAGTCTGATTTCACAAACTAAATTCATGTCATCCATACTTAGCAAGAGATTAGTGCAAAAAGCAAAACATGATTGTGAAGGAAAATTTCATGCATTTTTAAAAGTCCCTGTAAAATTGTTCATATTATTCAAAATGGTTACATTGAGAATAACTGAAAACAATGCAAAAATTTCTAAAAATTATGTGTGTTTGAAGTTATTCAGGTTTAGAATCATTACAAAAGTCCACCGAGTAAACCAGTTCCGTGATCGCTATGCCAGAGCTCAACTCTAGGTTGACCGGGGTCTAGAACAAGCATCTGTGATAAAATGGCATCCCCGCCGCCTGCAGGATATTTCTGATAGGTGAAAATTAACAATTATCTCTCTCGATATATATATATATATATATACGAATGATTTCTTCCAGATAATTATACAACTTATAAAGTGCATGACCGCAAAACTAATAAAGTTAACAAGGAAACTATATAGCTCAACGAAAAAATAAATAATTGGTGTGAAATGAATTTTTGCGATATATTTATGAACTGTAAACTAATTTATCCGGTAAAAACTGACAAAAAGAATTGAAATTACTTCAACCGAATTCTTCGAAAATTGAGAAGATTTTTTAGTCAAAGTATTATAATCAACAATTTTAATTTATGATTATTAATTAATCAACTATTACTAATTCAAAATAGTAAATAGAGGCCTGCATGTTTAATTTTTGATTATCTGAGTCGACCACTTCCAAAGTTTGAGCAAAGTTGGGGTAAAAATCCTCTAAAAGTCTAAAACACACTTTCTGGGCCTTTACCCGCAAAAAACCACTTTGGTTCATAAAATTCTAACTGCGTTAGGCAATTTTGAAACCCGAAATTATTCGGGTCTTAAAGTAATTTGTGCGGCATGCAATAAAGGGTCGAACGCATGGTTGAAAGTGATAATACCGAGTCAGGTATCAATGAGCGGGCTCAAGGCTTGACGCTGACTACCCGATCTGATAATATCCCTTCCAAACCTCGTGTTCGTCCCCTTTTTGCATGCAGTCCTTTCAGCCTTTGTCCCTTAGAGGACATAAATACATCCAAAAACAAACTACCAATGTCCTGAAAATAACAAAAATAGTTTTTTCTCAACGTCGTGTAGTAACCACTTGTTTTCAAATATTTTTCGACACTTCTTTTATCTTATTTCATAAGGTCTTTAAGTATCCATTTTAAGTTTTAATTAAAAACCTCATGAAAGGTCTCTATAGACGTTAAGTTAAACATAAAAAATATTTCTTGAAAAATCCCCCTAAAATAGTTTTTTTTACCTCTACTCCACTTTTCTCAAAATAATAAAGTATAAGGCAATTTCAAGACCTTGGCATCATATTCATTGTACAAAAGGTTTTAATACATTTAAATCAAGCATAGTATATGTCTAAAAAAAATTCGCCAAAAAACAGTGTTTTTTTATGATTAATTAGTAACAGTGCCATTTTTGAATTTACCGACTTCCTTTTGACATTTTTGTAAAAACTACACTAACCAAAATTGTGGGGACTCCTGCAAATTTTATTGAATCTTTCAACCCTTGAGAAGTGCACATTTCTGTATATTCGACATTACATAATAATAATCTGCGCTGAGCAGTGCTTCCTCCAAAACGAATACTCGAAATGATCTGCACTGGAACAGTGCTGCTAAAGCGCGAATTACTCGGTATCGGTCTGCTCTAATGCAGATTTTTAATACCGATCATGCGACTCACAGCTCGGAGTTAGCCGTACTTGATAAAAAACTTAGTTATAGTCATATTTTAGTGAAACCGAGAGAATGATCGGCAAAAACTGTTTTGTATTAATAAGACTTAATATAGTTATAACACAGAAAAAATTATTCAATTTATACTTTACTTCCTAGATAGGTAAATTGATAGAGTTCTTTTTTATTCTGCAGTCAAATTTTACATTATTTTCAGACTAAAATTAATATATATATTATTAAAAATGGACTTGAGTGTTATGTTTTTAATAAGCAAAACTTAGTTAAATTGACTTAAGTGAGTGTTGCAACCGAAAAGGTTGTCGAGTTCAGGCCGACGATCAAGAAGCAAGAACTTAGTTATACTCCACACGGTGCTACCGAAAAAAAATAATATTTCTTGTGTTAAGAGGACATATTATCCTCTTCTAATAATCCCTCTTACATTTTATTCTTAAATTAAACCTTTCGCGCTACCAATTACTTTTTGTATTACGGCGGACTACCGGACAGGCCACCCGGGGTGGCCAAACGCTTTTTTTACTATTATGTTCCCAAAACGATTAAAATTCATCAAAAGTTTTGAATATAATTATGTGTTAGATACAAAAACTGTATATTAATTAAAATGTTTTTATGATATTTATGGCATAAAACATTTATGGTTTTATTATTAAAAAATTATTTAAAACAAATTATTGTTATTATTTACCAATTTTTTATATATCAGAATACACCTCAGACGCCTCCCGTCAATATAATGCTTTTTGAAAAACAATGCAAGATCAATCACTTATTCAACTTTAGTGCATTATAAAATGCTTATTCAAAAATTCTACTGCGAAACAATTGCCAACCTGACAGCGAAACCATTAAAATGTAATCCCTCTAAAAATTTTTTTTCTAATATTAAATTACAATTATATTTATCTGAGAATAAAAAAATACTTTTTAAAATATTAGATAGTCAACTGAAATTTCTTAGATATATAATTTATTAATTTAATATTAGAAGAAAGATTGATGGTTACATTTATAACTTCTATCAGATGGGGGCAATTGTTCTTTGCGTAGAATTTTGAGTAGGACATTTTACTTGCACGGAAAACTCCAAAAGGCATTTTAATTGCACTAAAGTTTGAATAAGGATGATCTTGCATTTAGTTGTTACAATAAAGAATTTTATTGGAACGGGAAAGGCGTCGACCTAGAAAGTTGCAGTTTTTTCCTAATTTTGCAATTTACTAAAATCTTTTATGAGTTTATATGATTAAAAAATAAGAAGTTGATATAAAAATTTAATAATTTTTTTAATAACCAATTTTTTTTTTTAAACAAATTATTGTTGTTATTTACCAACTTTTTCCAGATATACACCTTAAGAAAAGGTGCAGTTTTGTTTACTCTAATTTTGTAATTTACTAAATGCTTATATGATCCACAGATCAAAGAATAGCCATTTGAATAAAAATTGAAACTATTGTTTAAACAATTTTTAAACACAAAATTTATTGTTGTTTATTTACCAACTTTTTCCAGAATGCACCCTAGAGGTTGCAGTTTTTTTCCTAATTTTGCAATTTACTAAATAAGCTTTAATGATTACAGATAAAGAATAAAAGTTGAATTAAAACTTAAACTCTATTTTTTAAACAATTTTATACTGCAGGGCTTTCTAGGATGCATTCTGGAAAAAGTTGGTAAATAAACAACACATAGCTTTGTTTAAAAATTGTTTTAAACAAGTAGTTAAGATTCTTTATTCGTTTATTAGTAATTATATAAGATTTAGTTCAATTTGCAAAATTAGGAAAATAAAACTGCAACTTTCTAGAGTGCATTCTGGAAAAAAGTTGGTAAATAACAAACAATAATTTGTTTCAAAAACCAAATAAAAAATGTATTTTAAAATCAGTAATATATATTTATTTTATTGATAGAAAACACAATTTTTACTGTAAAAGTTTAACGATTTTATTTTTTAATTTTTTTTTGCAATATACCAAAAATCAAACACCCCTCGGTCACATTTTCAGTTATCTCTCGGTACATACCTTTTTTAATTGTTATAAATAAACAAGAATGAAGTGTTTAAAAAAATTTTTATTTTCGTTTTTTTTCGAAATGATAGATAAAATTTTGTTCAGTGAAGTTAAAATGGCCGATTCGAATTGATACACAAATTCGAGGAGATATTCAACATTATGTATCAGTTGGCCACCCCGGGGTGGCCCGGTCGTTCTGGTTAGCGCAGTAGGTTAAGAATATTACTGCTTCATTGGAGACTATTCTTCCTACCTTTTTCTATAGGAATTACTCATAAAGTGGAGAATGAATTCTCTTAAATAAGAGGACGTTTTTTGGTCAATATACAAAAGGAAAATAACTGCATCAAAATAAGAGGAATCCTCTCAAATCAAGAATATTTTTTTTCGGTGTGGCGTGGTGGGGGAATAAGCGTCATAAATATAATACATGATATTTAATAATTCGTAAGAATTTCTGTTTAAAGATTTACAATTCTAAAAGCTGATATGTACAGAGTTAAAAATTTATTAAGGATCTGGGATTGGGCTAAAATTGTGTTGCTAAAGTATTTATTAAACAAAATAAAAAGTAAGTTGAAAAAAAATTGAAATTAATCTCTCCTCTCTCTTTAAATAAAACATTGTTTTTAAGTTTAATTTTTAAGGTATTTTCATTGCAGATATGTTATTTTAGATTTCATATTTAAAAAATTCAGGAAAATTTTACTATAAATTTTATGCAGTTTTCTTATTTACATTCTACTGACATTAAAGGAAAAAAAACGCGTTAGAAAAGTGCTCTGTGCAACAATTTCTATATTATTATATTATAAATATGTTTATATTTATTACTATCTTTTTTTAAAGTGCCGGCAAAACTTTGCAAATAATAATAACGTGTCGGCATGGAAAACGACGTGATTTCGAATCGGCCCGAAGAGAATCCCGAATTTAAACGAAGTTTGACTTAAATGAGTCCTACTTTCGAAACACAATGCCTGGCTCATGACCACTTTCGATTTCGAAAGAAGAAATCAGTTAACTCGATTTAAGGTTTTTGCTTCAAAACGAAAGCTGAGTTTTCACTATGTTTTTTGATAGCAGAAATACTTATGTCGACTTGACTAAGTTTTTTGTTTCTTATCTGATGCTCTAGCTCATTGCCTTCTACGATTTTTACACTACGTAACTCGAGTTACTATACTTTTCTCAAGGTATTTCCTTATCGCAGATTTTTAATAATTACTTTTTGCAATAAATAATTAAAATAAATTTTTTTAATCTAACAATAAGTAGATGCAGTTTTTTTTACGAATACATTGATATAAAAAACTCATTTTTCACAAAGAAGTGACTTAACCAAGTTTTTACCAAGTAAGGCAGAATGCTCCGGGTGCAGATAACCGAATTCGCTATAAGAGAAAATTATATTGCAGCGCATGCGCATACTATTATAGCTATTTCTTAATTACTGACATTTTTTTCTTTTTTCAATTTAAAATTTTTATGGATAAAGTGGTTTTTTACATATTTTTTATAAATAAACAATTTTTTTGTTCTTTAAAATTCAGTACCTTTCAACAAAATAATTTTTATTGAAAGTTAAATTTAAAAAAAAATAATGCCGGTTGAATCATTAAAATCGGTCAACAAGTATTTCTGAAGTTAGTTTTTTTAAAGAAAGTTATCAAAATTTTCAATTGTTAATAACAAAAATAAAAATTTTTTTTGCAAAATGCTTTTATATAGTGATTTTTCTTACAAAATGCTACAGAAAAATTAACATTTTGGAAAAAATAAAAATTTTCAAGTTTTAGGTGGTCTAACATTTGAATTGACTGTCTGTCTGATTCCTCTTCAACTATTTTAAATTACGTGATCGCTTCAGTATTAATTTTTAAATATGGGCAATTCTACGTGAAATTTTTCTATGACATTTTAAAATCGGTTAAACATTTTTTTTCTCATTCTTTATAAAAACATATTAAATAGGTATTTTTTTATTTTTACATAACTGCTAAAATTTTCGAGTTATGAATTTTCAAAAGTAAACCTATGTTTAATAGCTTATAAGTTTGAGTTTTTTAACAATTGACTGTTCAAAACTATATATCCTACAATTTTTGATTTGACACTCAAATCTGTTAAAAATGGTAGGATATAGACAGTTTCGAACAGTCAATTATAAAAAACACACACACACACTGTGAAGCGTAGCTCACAAGCAACTTGTATGCAAATTTTGAAAAACTTTTTAAACTCAATTGAACTATCGCGGAACTTTTAGGAAAATTTTCTTTACATTATCAGGTATAAATAAATAAAGAAAAAATTAAAATTAATATCGACCAAATAAAAAAATAATTAATTTGTTTATAAAAAAATATTTTAAAAAAATGTTTCTTGTTAGTTTTTTTTTCAAAGCTATTTAAAAAAAAGAACGAACAAATGAAAATATTGAAAAGTTACTTTCATATGTTACAAATAGTTTTTCTACTATATTTCTTACAATAGTGAATGAATAGTAATTAATTTAATATTATTATACTATTTATATTTGCAATTTTATTTAACATAATGAATATAATAATAATAATAAATTAAAAATTATGGAAAATATAATATAAGATAATAATTTTATATTTAATTGTAATATTTTAATTATCATTAAATCGTTAATAATTTATTAGTTAAATTTACATTTAAGTTAGGTCAAAGTAACTGAGATTTTTTTTTTATTACTTGTTGTAAGTAACTATTTAATTAATTATAGTTAAGTAATCGATTATTTCATTCAAATACATTTTTTTCAATGTAAAAAAATACTCCACTCTAGAAAAAAATATATAAAATTCTTTAAAGTTATATTACAATTTAATTCATATTCCTAATATTTGATATAACTAATATTAAACTTCACATGCATTTTTTTAAAGTTTAATATTTATTATATCATCAATACTTATTTTTCTCCTTGTAATTATAAAACTATTTTACATTTAGAGAAAAATAAACAATTAAAAGTAAATAATTTCGAAATCCTTGTAGGATATTTTGAGTATAAATTATTGATAAGTATATACAAATATAAATACTAAAAAATCCAGAGCATAAAAAAAGATTGCAGCTATTTTTAAACTAAGAAAAGGAATCGTCCCATAGGACCTAATTAAATATTGCTCTTATTTTTTTTCTAAAATATATTTTTCAGATCGATAAGAGGACCCAGTGTGGCCAGAGCTGGAACGCCTTTAAATGGATCAGTGATAGGAAATGGAGCTGCGACACCAACAACCGAACACACCAACTTCCGGTCATTTTGAAGGAGCGATTCTCAGGAATCGAAGTCTAGGACAAGATATTCTACCGAGTCCTGGACAACCTAAAAGAACAGAGAGCTTATATGTCACGCCTGCTCGGGGATCAGTACCTTCCGGCGGAAGTGGCGGTGGTGGTGGCAGTATTGGAGGAGGTGTAACGATCAAGGTGAGTCCAGTTTATATTTTTTCTTCCATTTTATTTTATTCGCTCATATCACCTTTTACCATCACATAAACACACAAACACAGACACAATCATTGCCATAAAAAAATTACCTCACTATATATTCTTGTATTGTATCACGCGAAATCCTATATACATATATAAATATACAGATGTAAACCATATATCCAATAACGAAAAATTGGATCTTATTTCTGCAATTTAAAATTTTCTTGTAAATCTCGATCTGGTTTCTTCATGATTTTGTGAAAATTAATATTTTTGGGGGATTTTATGAAACGAATTTTAGAATTTTTATTAAGTATACAATATTCTCTTTGGCTTAAAAATTTAAGTATTTTTATTATTAAACCCAGAGAAAAATATTTGACTTATAGCTTACTAGATTATTTATTTGCTTTAAATAAATTTTATTCAGCTCAAGTGAATTTTATTTAATTCAAATAAATTTTAATTGCTTCAAATACACATTTTCTTTATGCTTAATCAAATTTTCTTTTAAAAGAAAATAAATAATTTAGTACGTTCAGTGACAAGCATACCATTATTCGACTGAAATAAATAGTATTTTGTTAAAAGGACAAAACTATTTTTAAACTACTAAAAATTATTGTAAAATTATTGTGATAATAAATGAAAATAAATTATTTATAAAATATATTACTACAAACAATACAATTATTAAAAATATTCAATTTAATTTTGCTTTTTGTTTGACAATAAAAAATATTAATAAATACACACTAGAAAGATAATATTTTTATAATTTTCTATTTCAAATTTTTATTTTATTTGAAATATTCTTATATTTCGTTATTTATTTTATATTCAATTTCGCGGAGATAAATAAATAAATGAATATTATTAACTCGGATGTAATAGAGATTAATTTAATATATTGTACAGTTAGAATAACTTTAATTTACATAAATTTTCACTCATAAAAAATTTTAATAGTTTTAAATTAAAGTCAACGAAAGAAAATTACATTTCCATATTTTAATACGCGTCATAAAAATTCCTGTTAATTTTATGTTTTAAGTTGAACTCTTCTATCTACGATTTATCCCCACTCTAGCACTTTTAAATGTACTTTTTAATAGACCCCACCAGGGTTTTTGAATAGTAAGTAGAGTATTAGTTTATTAATTAAATGAAGAATTGATCTAAAATTATTGATAAATTATTTTTATATGTTATATAATTACACTGAAAAAATGGGAAAAAAGATGAAGAAATCAGATCTTGAAGAATACATTGCCACACAAAAACCTTGGTATCCGGACAAAAAGTCCAAACCAAAAAGTCCAAGTCAAAAAAACCCAAGTAATTAAAATCCAAAAAAATAAAAAAAAGTTTCACTTTGGACTTTTATTTTTAAATTTTTCGTCCTGGTCAAAAAGTACAAAAAATTAAAAGTCTAAAGCTAAAAAATTGAAATAGAAAAATTTGAATTATATGATTAAAATGGTCTTTTTAATTTATGTGGTTTTTCTTTTTGTTTATAAACTTATGTCACTTTAGTATCTATTGGATACTAAAACATTGAAAGTGCAAAAATAATAAAACTTGTTCAGCATGATTGATTACTATTAATTATTTTGGACATTTTTATATTTTTTTCTTGGATTTTTCGGTTTGGATTTACTGGATTGGATTTTTTGTCCTGTAATCAAAAACCTTCTATTCGTAAAATTTGTAACTATGTGACAAACACACAAAGATAAAATTTTTAATTCAATGTTATATAGAATGAATAATATTAATTATGTTGTGAATTTTAGAAAATACCTTACTAATTAGATTTTTAGATAGACTAGAAGTTTATAAAGTAGAGCTTTTTATAGTGTATCTTCAACACTTTTAAAAGGGTGCTCAAACTAAAGGTCGACTTAATTGCCTTCAAATGTTTACGTTTACGTAACCCAGAAAAAAAATTTAAACCAAAATCAAAATTCAAAAATATATCTGACATTAAAAATAGAACTTTCCTTGAAAAAGACAATTTTTATTATTACTTATTGATAGTTTTTTGTTAATGAATTAATTATACTAAAGTTTAATTTATTAAAAATTAATTCTATGAATCTTGTCTTTATTAAAATTAGTATTTTTTACTATATTCTATTTTCAATTTAAATCTTTAATTTTAGAGATCACAGTGATGTAGTAGGTACAAAAAAGGATTCAGTTTTTAAAAAAAGGTTAATTTTTAAATTAATTTTATTATTGTATTATAGCATATACAATTTATCTTGAAGATTTACTTACTTTCTTTCTTGATTTCATAATTTTTAAATCTGACTTTTTCAAAAGTTTTTTTCTGTAAGTTATATTTTTTTATCTTCTTCCGCAGTCTGTAGTTTTTAAAAATTTTTTAATCAAACTTAATTAAAACCTTATCATTGATTTGAAATTCAATAAATTTTATTGCATCCTAAGTAAATTACAATAAAAAATTAGTTAAATTTATTTTGGAATTTTTAAAATTGCCTTCTGCAATAATATAATTTAATACTTAAAATTATTTATTCCAGAATAACTTTTACTATTTTTAAAAACAACTTTTTATTAAAATTAGAAAAATTTACTTTAGAAATAGTAACTCTCAAAATAAGAATTTTATCAGGATTTATTTTATATTTCTGAGAAAAACTGGTGTGAATATTTTATTTATACATGGATCAATTAGAATTAGATGGTTCCACATGCTCTTATAAAGAATAAAATATTACATTAATTTACTTAAGTTTGTGTATTCTTAAATATAATAATGGAAATTATATTATAATTATTAATATATTTTATTTATTAATGTTCATTTATTATCAGAATATTTATTTAATGTAATTTTTATATTCAGGTTATAAAAAAACTTGTGGAACTTTGAAAAAAATACAAATATATTTTTTACAGATTTTTGATATTCCAAAATTAAAATACTTGGTTACTTGTCTATTATCGTAAATAAACATTTACTTTATCAAATAATGATTATTAAAGCCAATCAAAATCAATAATTTATTGCCTTTAAAACAGAGAAATACAAGAACAAAATCCAAATAACAGTTCTATTTTTTTAAAAGTAAATATTTATTTGATAATAATTACAAAACTGTTTTGTTTGAAAACAACTTTTTCTCACTATTTTTTTCTCAATTATTATGTTTCTCGTTATTTACTTTATTACATCGTTTTTTCCACTTATTTACTTCTAAGTTTTCTTTAATTATTTATTACTCAGTTTTTTTCATTTATTTATATTACTTAGTTCTCTTCAAATATAATTATTGATAATTGGATTTATTTGCATTATTTAAAATAATCGATCCCAGTTTGAGCACCCCCAAGTTAGATTTGTCTTTTTCAATCTATAGAAAAAGAGACCAGTGTAAATTAAAAATATCAACTTTCATTTCTTTGGTTGTTTTCGAGTCAGATTAAATAAATAAATAAATATATAACTGCTGAAAACAAAAACTAAAAAAATTTTCTGTTTTTATCTTAATGCCTTATTGCATAAGACTGAATAAAAAAAAATTCCAGCTCACATAAAACCATTTATCCACTTCCTAAAAGTCCACTTTTTATCTAATCTGTATATCACCACCAATTGTTTCTTTTAAAATTTTTTTTAAATAAATCCATCTGTCAAAAAACAAATTTTCTCTAACTTTCTGTAATTGTGTGGCGTTTTTGTGCTGTGTTCTGTGCATGCCAACCCAGGACGCAAGCCGGACGGTCCCCGCCTTCGCCGCAACAGCAAAGGGCCGCGCAACCCTATAAAGTATAAGTATCACAAAAAAAGCAAAAATACATCGATAATGTGAATCGCCGAGCTTACTTATGAGCGATTCAAGCCTTAAAGAAAGGTCGCATTCTCTCTTTCTCTCTAAAAAAAAAAAAAAACAAACAAACAAACTTTCTTGTCCTGTTTACAAATTATGCTCGCTGTTGTTATTGTTGCACCGTTCATTTTTTAAGGGATATTTCGCACACAAAATCTCTATTCTCACTCAAATGGTCGAGAAAAAAAATTCTTTTGAATAAAATATGTCCAGTTGATTCACATATTTTCAGTAACAAACAGGAAAATATTTTCTATATTAAAATAAATGTGCATAAATTCGTTTAATTATTAGTAATACACGAGACATCCGTCCTTAATAAATTTGTGCTATGTAACAATAATAAAAATAGTATAATTAAGTACATAAAAATTTTTTAATGTACATTAAATTATTAATTAGTAGAAAATTTAGATTCAGTCTTAGCGTCCGATTTGAAATGATGAAATGAAAGAATTATTAATTATTAATGATGAATTAAATTAATAGTTATTAATAATTATTAAAAGAATAAAGAACAATCGCAATGAAATTAGTGAATCAACTCGGCATATCTTCTTTTCACTAATTTTTTGGACCATGACGTTTTATAGGTGGAGATATTTAACTGCTGATGCGCAATCTGATGAGTATTTAAAAAAAAAACATCTTCCTTTAATTAAGCCTAAAGTGCATTTTTTTTCTCGCGCACAAATACTTTTTATCGAGCGATAAGTCCTCTCGGTAAGTAATTATTTTTCTATACAAAAAAAATATATTCTCAAAAACAAAAAATCTTTTTTAGCATCAATGGGGAGTTATCGCTCGTCTAAAAAATGCATCAATATATAAAATTGTTACAAGAAACCGAAACTGCTTTGTACGAAACTAAATTGTTCTTTTTCATCAATGCATTATAACGAATATGATTAATGTTATCGGAGGACAATGAAGACTGTGTGATAAGCACGATTCTAAATGATATGACTCAAATGCTATCTATTAAGGATTCGTGCCTCCAGCTATCATGAAATTATTTGAGTATTAAGATCCATAATTAAATCGATTCTACAGTATGGTGAGGAATAACGGATGAGACCATATATATGATAATATATTATAATTATATAAAATGCTCCAAGAAACTAATTAAGATTCTAGAAGTTTCTCTAATTTCAAATTACAACACGTTTTAAATTCGCATTGTAATGATTCGTTTCAAAAATTAGAATTTTTGTTTTGAAAATATTGAAGCAAAATTTTACCTTGAAACAAAATTAACTGATTAATTATAAATTTATTGTTTTGTACATTAGCATTGCTCTCCTAATTTGAATCAGTTAAAAAACATGGTTTTAACTGACAAGCAATCAGTGACTGACATTTTTCTTCTGAATCAGTCAAAAAGAATTTACTAAAACATCAGTTATTTTTAACTAATTTCAGTAGAAATAGTACTATTTGAATTAGTCATCGACTTTTTGCTTCTAAATCACTAATTTTTAACTGATTCATATTTAGAAACTGCAATTTATTAAACTTGCGTATTTAAATATTTAAATATTTTAATATCCAAATTAATGTTTTAATAATAAAATATCTACAGAGTTCCATATTTTATTAATATTCAAATTTCTAAATATTTTAATACTTTAATATTAAAAATTGTTAAACTTTGAAAATTTAAATATGTACATATTTTAATATTTGGATAGTTTGATATTTTAATGTTTACATATTTTAGTACATAAATTTTTGTTTAAGTGAAGTAAAATAATTCTTTTAATAATTAAAAATTACCTATAGGAGTTATTTATTTGTTTCTTCTTTGAGAGCATTGTACGGTTCCTTATAAAGAAAAGTAACAGATGCCATCCAATTTATTTTTCTTCACAAGTCATTAATGATATTTTTCAAGTTCTGAACGTTTTAATTAAAGTGAAATGATAAATAATAATAAATTTTTAAATTAGATAATTTATTTTTTAATTTAAAGAAAAATTAAAAATTAAATATTTTGATATATATTTATTTTTTGACATATTTTAACAGGATGTTTTTTAATTATTTGCCAAATGAGGGTGAAATAAAATTTCTCTAAAGTTAAGAAGTTTGATTAAAAACAATTACTTTAAAAATAGTAAACTATTCTGGAAACTACAATTTTTAACATAAAATTTTATTAGTTTTGAACGAAATTTTACTAATTTTTTATTGCAATTTACTTCAGATACAGTAACATTTATAGAATTTTAAAAAATAGGATTTTAAGAGAAAGTTTGATTAAAAATTTGAAAAAATTGCAGTCTACAGATAAAGATAAAAAAATATTAAGTTTAATGTAAAAAAATCAAACAATAAAATTTGATTTATGTTAATTAATTAAAATCACATTTTTTACCTAATATTATATAAGAAAATCACTGTGATCACTGCTATACTAAAAATAAAAAACTTAAATAATTAGTATTTAATTTGTTAAAAATTAATTTTTTAAATATAAATATTTATATTTTATAATAATATATAAATTCAAAGAAATATTAAACATATGGTTGTAAATTTTAACATTACAAACTTTAGGAACATAAAGTAATAAAAATGTAAAGAAAAGTAGAGAAACATAAAGCATAGTAAAAAAAGTAAAGACATGTATGTAGAAATATATTAGAAAACTACAACAGTAAAAAAATTAAAGAAATATTTCTTTTTTCTTTCTTTTTTAATTTTTACATTAATGTAGAGAAAAATAAAAAGAAGAAATAAACAAATTATTTTTCAAATACTTTCAAAAAATACTTTTCTGTAACAGAAAAATTAAATTAAATTGATAAAAATCATAATTATTCCAAATACAAATACAAAATAAAAAGAGGTGATACAAGACATCGTCGATAATTTAAACTCGTTCAAATCTTAAAGAAAAAAAATTAAGAAAAGTAAAGAAAATTGTAGATGAGTCAAGAAGAAAATAGAAAAGTAAAGAAACGTAAAAAGAAACTGGAGTAAAGAAGTGTTAAAAAAAAGAAATAAAAATCATAGTAAAATAAATATGTAGAAAAATAATATATCGAGTACAAGTAAAATTAAAAAAAAATTAAAAAAAATAAAATAATTATAATTCAAAATATTGTTTTTTTAATTTAAAAAAATATTTAATAAATAAATAAAAAAAATTTACAAATTTTCCATTAATGTTCAAAACTTGACCAACATTCATTGATGAACTTCAATCTATATACATTAATAATAAAAAAAGTTAACTGCAAATTGATATATGCGCATTTACATGAATGTATAAAAGTCTCAACATGAGAGACAAGGTAAAGTTAAAAAATCGCACATAAGTTTCTAGAATTGAGCATGTGAAAAAACACAGAAAGAAGTAAAGAAAAGTACGTTAGTTGACTTGTATAAGATCTGCGTACTACTCTTATGTAGTATAATTACATGCAAACAGAAAAAAAGAGTGAATGTTCGATGAATCTCGTTCGATATATATAAACTCACACACAGAAAATAGAGAAAAAGTGAACGGTAAATTTGTGTGCGGTGTGGAGGCGGGGACCAGTTTTTTTAAATCTTCTACTTTTTTTATATATACCCCTATATATACACACTCCTCTTTTCCGACCTATTCCGCATATATATTTGACCTTCTCCTCTTATTTTA
Source organism: Leptopilina drosophilae (assembly GCA_032873175.1). NCBI lineage: Eukaryota > Metazoa > Arthropoda > Insecta > Hymenoptera > Figitidae > Leptopilina > Leptopilina drosophilae. The sequence continues at coordinate 50,733,984 of CM065478.1, forward strand.
GAGCTATTAATTCTTATACTAATCTTTATAATACAATAATTGAAACCGGTAAAAATTAATTATGTCAATAATTTAATGTATTAATGTAGTTAAAAACATGTATGATAATACATGTTGAAAAAAATTTAGAAGAATAAAGTTAGAAAAAGAAAAATAGAAAAAATTAGGCAGTAATATTATGTTGTCTTGTTAGATTGTCTTAAACGATACATTTTTTCCCCTCTTTTTTTTAATGACCAAATGCTAATGATCCTTGTGCTTTCGAATAAAAACCGCGTCTTCCACCTCCACACCGCTTTCCTGTTTGTCAGAGATTACATTATTTTTCTAACGCATGATCCTACAAATTAACGCTATTATATATATTGTATAGTCTTTACATTTAACCTTGTTGATTCCCCAGGCTCGGATTAAACATATTTATTTTTTCTTTATATAAACATATATATATATAATTGTCCACATATGTCATGTTTGTATATTTGTGAATGTCTATTTAATTATGTCAAAAACTGAAAAAATACTAAAAATTTGTTGAAATTTTTAACAAAGAAAAGGTCTAAAAAGTGAATACAAAATATTACAAGGAGAAAAATTTTAAAGTGAAAAAAGGATTAAATATTTCACATTTAATGATCAATTACCAATGAATTAAAATAATAATTTTTGTCATTCAATTTTTATTGAAGTTATCAAGTAACTGAAATTTCCAAATAAAATTAATCGGGAAGTTTTCTTTTCGACAATAAACAGTTTGTAATGAACGTTTTAAATAAATAAACAAGTAATTTCATACCAAATAAGTTAATAACTTTTTTTAATTTTTAAAATATTTTAAACATATTCTTGAAATATGTTTCAAATATTGTTACAAATCATTTCTATGTGCACAAATTATTTTTTAAATAAATCGTTTCTATAATAAAAAATTCTTTTCAATATAAAATAATTTCTATAAATACAAATATCGTTTAAAATAAACGACAAAAACAAAATGAAAAAAGTACTTAAATTTATCGAAAGTGATTTTTTGCCAATGTTTCTTAAAGAAAAAAAATAAAGAGAAATCTCTCTAAAATAGTTTTAAGATTTATAAATTTTTAACTATTTTCAAAATCGACTGTAATTTAACTCACCGGTTTGCGAGACGAGCAAATGATTTTCATTTCATGTTCGTGCCTTTATGAATGAAGGATAGATATATACCTAAAACATAAAGAAAAAAAAAGTTGATAAAAAATGAACAAAAATTTTAAAAAACAAAAATAAATAAAAAGAAAAAAAGAAAACAAATGTAAAAATTTAAAAAAAAAAAATACTGAAGAACAAAGAAAAATGCGTTGGGTGTAATTAATCCGCGCCTGAGCACTTAACACCTATATTTTCAAGCACAATAATTATTTCAAATTGACTTTATAAATAAAACAACAGGGCATCAAATCATTATCAGTTTCACAAATCTTATTACACAAAAATGAAATTCCTCCATTAAATGATAAAATACATGACATTAAGAATACATAATAATTATTATTAGTATTATTATGTAGAACTACTGATTATGTAAATTATACTTTATTAAGATCGTTTCTATTATATTAATAATTCACACCTAATTAATAATACTAGAAGTGATTCAAAGATTAAAAAAAAGCAAAATGTGTATTTAGAGTGAAGAGTAGAAAAAAACATTGTCTACTAAGAAGGAAAATTTTGATTCGATGTCCTGCTAATGGTGTCTTACATTCTATATTCAAATAAGTGCATATATATATATAAACATTAAATATACATAAATATATTTTATGTACAGCTTTATTCATGTCGCGCCTTTGTAATAGGTACCTTTAACTATTGGAAAATTGTGAGAAATTATATATTGTAATATATATATATATATATATATATATATATATATATATACTGCATAACAATACAATATATACAATGTTTACATGTAATACTAATACACTAACAAAAAAATCTACAGGGACATTTATCGGATTTATTAAACCATCGATAACAACTATGCCTCAAAGAAAAATAATGTTATTCTACGTTGTTGTTATATTATAACAATAGCAACGTGCGTTTTAAGTACCTACAGCTACTAGTGCAATAACAGCACAAAAGCTTACCAAAGTGAAAAAATTTATTGTCAAGCACAAGACTATCGATTGACTTAATATTGGACCAATTTTTTTATGCAGACAATATTGACCCATTTTTTGGACAAGTGTTGAAATAAATTCAATGCCTCGAATTAGAATATTCGTAAAATGTTACACCAAGATTTCGATAGGTAGTTTAAACAAATATTTATTTATTAATTACGAAATTACAAAACAAATAATAATTATTATTACTATTATTAATAATTACTATTATTATTACTATAATTAATAATTATTAATAAATACAAATTATTATTATATGATTATATAATAATAAGTATATACAACACGCTCCCAAGAAAAGTGCCTAAATGAGCAGCAAACGAATTATAGGTTATGTTTATCTTCTATTTATCGTCATTAAAACTTTCTTTTTAATAATGTAAATTTGAAACCAGCTTTTGTTGATTTTTTTTATGTAATAAAGACTCGAACATCAATCATTTTTAAAATTGATTCTCTTTCTGTGTTTTTAATCAAAAATTTATAAACATAAACTAAAATTCGTTGCTTCTTAGATATCTTTCTTCGGAGCGGGTCATATATAAATATTTAATGTAATAATTAATAAGTAATCATTATAATTATATTAATGTTATTCTTAAAAATATAATTGTTTAATTCCTTCACAGTCCAGTGAAAATAAAATATTTGTGCTATAAATGTTTTTAAACAAAATTTTTTTTAAACATGATATTGTCATATTCTATGTTTTTGAGGTGACTAATTGAAAATCAGTGATCGAAAAGTCAAAATTTAAAATAACGGCTTCAAAATAACGACAAAAAAATTGAATTCGTTAACATAAAATTTTTTTCGTTGCTATTTTAAAGCCATCATTTTGAATTTTTAATTTTCGACCACGGATTTAGATTCAGTTACTTCGAAAACTCCTAGTAGGCATTTTCAAACAGATTTGTTGACTTTAAAAATTTTTAGGCGCCATTTTGAAACCACCATTTTGAATTTTTGACAACGGATGAAGGGCTGAGTCGCTGATTCCTTAATCAGCGACCCAGAAAACCCCCGAGTAAGCATTTTTAGCCAGATTCGTTACTTTTTAAATGTTTTTTTTCGAAAGCCTTGTAGAGCTCATGGACATACAGGGCACGACATTTTTATGGCTCTATAAAACTTAGTAATCTTCAATTATGAGGCTTCAAACCCAGAAAAAACTGGAAAAAGTGAGGTTATGTTAAGTAAAAAAATCAAGTTTTCAAAACATTTTTTGCTCCACTGTCGGTTAATGACAAAATTATATTATAAATATAATTAATATGAATTATTTAATAATTTTTTTTTTTGCTTATTTGTTAATGTTACATTATTTTTACATGTAAAGTGGAATTCCTTCGAAAGATGTGCATTCGTGTAATTACTTTTTATTTTTGAGACTGAAAATTAATTTTATTAATTTTATATTTTAGAATAATTTACTACATGTTTGTAAGTTTGTGTTAAAATTAATTTTTTGTTGATTCCGTCATTAATGTTGTAATGTCGCTTATTTAACAATATGTTGAGGGATTCCCTCTAAACGTGTGTAGTCGTGTAATTATATCTAAGGTTTGTGACGGAGGGTTAAAAAGTTGCAGAAAAATCAACTTTGCAATAACTTTTATAAAAAATATTTTTTTCTGTTCTTTGGTGGACATATTCTTAAGACCAAATAGAAATGTTTTTTCATAATTTTGATTTAGAAAAAAATACTTTTTGTTTTCTGTGAAAATTTCACGAATTCTAACACAGATGGCATACTTGACGAATCTATAATTTCGTGGAGTGAAAAACAAGAATTAACAATTAAAAAGAAATTTAATTTTTGTTTTTTTGAGAGCAGCTACAAGAGATAAATAGTTCATTTATCTAACGTTGTAATAAGAGGTTATGTTGATTTTTTAATTAGGGTAGAGAGCCCCAAGGACAACTGATGTTCATTTCTTCACTACATCTATAGTAGTAATAATAAAAAACCACACAAATATAACTTTTAAATGATTAACTTTCTTCAGAGAGCGTCACAATCTCTCTAATTCTGAAAGAGTAAAAATATTTATCAATCTATATTAGTGACTGAATTTTTGCTTTTCTAATTAGTAATTGTGTAAACATAAAAATGTCTAAATAAGAAGAATAACAATAAATATTACTAATGAATTTTTTATTAATTAATACTTATTACAACTACAAAAAAAACTGCAGTGTATTAATTTGATTTGATTGCTGTTGGTAATACTAATAATAAGATGTCATTATTATTTGTTGATTTGGTCGAAATCTTCGTTCATAATTAAGAATTATTTTATTATTAATCACTAAAAACTTGATAACAAAATATTTTATTTTGACAATAAAATTAATATTAAAAACATTTTATTCTTCATTTGAAAATGGTTCAACATGAGTCCAATCTTATGTCAATCGAATTTTCACCACTTTGTAAGGAATCTAATACTACTGAAAAACCTCATCTTCCAAATAGAAAATTTAATTCAATGAATATAATAATTTTCCAGAAGTATTAGTGTAGTATTAGCATAAAACCAATTATAATTTTCTAGTCTACACTGAAAAAAAGTTCTGGTTAGGTTATATTTAACAGAATATTCTAATTAAAACAACCAGAATTCTGGTTATATTAACTATAATTCTGATTAACCTACCCAGAAAAGTTCTGGTTAGGGCATATTTAAGACGAAATTCTGGTTAAAACCAGGATTTTTGGCAATTCGAACCAGAACTTTTTTTTCAGTGTAGAGTTAATTCTTTCTACAACAAGTAGTGAACATATGTTTGCCTCCAAAAAATTTTTAATTGAGTTACGTGATAAATGAAAAATGTTAGAATAATTATGGAAAAAAATGTTTCCGGTGTGCACTACTCTGTAACTAAATGATATAGTAGATATTCTTAAACGAATATCTAAAACGTATTTAGGATCACCATATTATATGATGCACTGAACAAATTCTTATAACTAATGTTCATAACGTGTGATTAAAAAGAAAAATTTTTTTATACAAAACATTAAGCACAAAAAAGTATACTAGTTTTAAACTGTTCCAAAGTACAATTGTTTTTATATCCTTAGTTCATTACATGATTTTGAGAAAAAGTTCCACTAAAATCAAGTCTAGGACTGAAAGTTTTGCGATGTTTAATTTTAGTATAAAAATGTTATAAAATAAAAGTAAACTATATAAAAAATAAAAGTAGCAAACTTAGCCACCCATGAAATTTATTCTAAAAATTAAAAAAAAAACTTGAGTCCATTAATTTAGAAATCAAAAAAAGAATATCGATTTAGTGAAATAAAATAATTATTTATGTTATTTTTTATTATGTATGTTGTAAATATATTTTAAATTAAAAATTTTTATAAATGCGTGTGTTTTTGCCAATTTTTGAAATCAGTTTTAAGATAATTAAACAATTTTTGAATGTTAAAATTTGGACATGTGATAATGTCTCTTTATTTATAAACAAAAAAAATATATAAGAAATTAAAAAGTGGAAATTATAGAAAAAAGAACACGTGTGATGCATAATCGCCTTAATTCAATGGGTGTCTATTGCTTTTATACTGAGCGAAAGAACGCAAAATTTGAAACTTTTGCGAAGAGAGAAAGCTTTATAACAGTATTGTACATATATATTTATATGTAAATTTTTTTAAATAGGTCCGAATGGAAAATACTTAAAAAGTCCTTTAATACATGTAAAAGTTGCATTTCTTTTAAAACAATGAATTATTATCTTATCTTAACAAGAAATTTAATTTCAAACAATCGACAATCTCTTTGCGTATGGAAAAATACGAATATATTAAATTTCACTATACTTTCATTGAAAAACTTAGTATCTCAACTTTCTGAGCTATTTTTGCCATTTTTACAATTTCTAGACAGCAGAATAAATTTTTCTATATTCGAAGTCAATTTCAATATTAACGTAAAAATTGGAAAAATTTACTTCGTAAATAGGAAAAATTATAAGAATAGTAAAAAATAAAAGTTACTTTGTACTCTCTAAAGTAATCTAATTAAAATTGGTTAAAATTTTCACTAGTTCTTGGTTAAATTTTTTACTAAAGTTTTAGTGGAAACTTTCTAAGACTTAGTAGATATTCTTACTAATTTAAATTAGTGAATGAATTTCCACTACTTCTGTTTTAGAGAGTATAGATACTAAAAGTTACTTAAACTTTAGCAATTTTTGTTCAACTGCAAAGTCTGGTATTATTTTCTAACTAAATGGAAAACGAGGGAATCAATAAAAGAAAGTCGAGCAATATGTAATTATACAAAGAAAACAAAATAAAGAAAAGCGGTGCACAAAATAAATAATTGACTTTTCACGTAAATCCGTCAAAAAGCTTTTTATGTATCTCTTACAACAGTTTCATAAAATAACAGTACAAGAGATAATTAATTAAATAAATCCCACACACATATTCAAGAAAACTATAATTCCCTTTAAAAAATTTTATCAAAAACATTTTATCAAATTAATTATTATATATATTAAAAAAAACGCCCATGTGATTATGCGAAAAAGTACGATAAAGTGCCAAGTTTCTCCCAAAAACGAAATGTCTTTCTTCGCGTTTTAAATGAAACATAAGAAATAAAAACAAACAATATATACCTGAAAATTTTATTTTATTTTCTACTGAAGAAAAAGAAATTAACTTTTTATTATTCAATTACAGAAAAATATTCTAATAAGAATTATTTCCATTATTTTATAATTAATGAATAATATAATAAAAATAGATAGATCGTAAAAATTTAAAAACTAGAAAAAATAATAAATAAAAAGAATATAGGAGGCTTTAATCTCGTTAATATAAATATAGAATTAATTTTTCTCTCCAATGGAAATATTTTTAATGAAAAGCAGTCTTAAACAATTTTGTAGAGCTCTTTTAAAAACTGTTAACTATACAAAATGTTATTCACAAATAAACTTTTAAAAATAGCAGTTAATCCCATGATTAAAAATATTTACATTATAATTATAATTTATAAAAATATTAAAACAGTAATTATTATAATTTTATACAAAAATAATTAATCTTATTACTTCAATTATTGTTAATTTCCTAACTAAATTAATTTTCCAGAAAATAAGAGAAATGTTGAAAGGAAAAGTGATTATTAATTTATTTTTTCAATTATAATTTGTTGTCACATGAACGTTATTATGATTAAATATTAAACGAGGTTCACAATTTTCAGTAAATGATATTTTCCTACAATCGTAATATGTGTGATGATGAACAACCTTCATCTCCTCTTTCATTAACCTACTTTCTTTGAAAATTTGTCAATAACAAACTCTATTAAAAAAAGCAGAAAGAAAATTCTAAATTTTTACTCGATCATTTATTACCCCCAAAAAAAGTGGAGCCATAAATGTCGTACAAAAAATTTAATCACATGCAATATGTAATTATTAATAATAATAATATATTTAGAAAATAATAATGAAGTGATGCGTGTCGACGTTGATTTTAATGTAAAATGGATGTATAATTATGTGTGCGATGTAAGTTTCTAGTGGAAATAATAAATATACAAAACAAATGTACAATTCACTGTTAAAAAAGAAAAAGGAAAAAAAAATTCTATATAATAATACTATCTGGACTTACATCATTATGTTTATGTTACATCGCGCAATAAATGACTTTATTCACGAATTTTTACTGAAAGATTATTTTAAAAGAACACTGCCCAAGTGGTCTAAAATTTGTAGACTTTTTCTATTTTGTACCGCTACAGAGGTCATTGACAGTGAAAGGGTTAAAGGCGAATTTCTCCCAGGACAAAATAGAAAAATTTCTTCACCTAATTTTCACGTGTAATATTTTTTCGTACTTTTTAAATTTTTTGTAGAAAACTGATTTTTAATAGGAAATTTTTTTTAGTTTCAATAGTGTATAAATAGATATTAGAATTATTTTAAATATTTTTTATTGCACTTAAAACAAAAGTAAAAGAATTTCTTGTTTTCAATTGAGTTAGTTTTAAAGAAATTCTCTAGGAGAATATTTTCGGTACAAAAAAACTGCAATTAAAAATGTGGAAAGAAAGGTTTTCCTTAAATGATAATAGTAAATATTGTTGAATTAAAAAGTTTATATTAGTAATTTAAATTAGTTAGTTTATTATTAAATAAAATTATTATATTAAAAATAATTTAAATAAAAAATTAATTTATCAAATTTCAATATTTAAATTCAAGTTTAGGTATTTATTAATTTATTAAAAGGTAGTACATCGGTTAATCGACTTTTTAAATATTGTTTTGAAATTTTGACGATACATTCTTCATAAGGTTATCCTTCTATTTATAAAGTTTGAAAAATTTTACTCGTGCGGAAAAAAGATAATTAATGCCAAAGTTGTGTAATTTTACATGTAAAACGTTACATTGATTAGCATTAAGTCATGGGACACTTTAATAAATATTAACAAAAGTTGATTATACATGTTGTTCAAATACTCCAATCAAATACAATTGTTTTGTTTTTTTGGCAATTAAATTTTAAAAGAAATTTAATAAATGAATTCTAAATAAACAAATTTCCTAAATAAATTATTAAAATAAAAATACAAAAAGATAAAGCACGGGCTTCATTTTCTGTTATTAATTTAATTTCTTTTCAAGAAGGCGTATGAGTATACTGAATTTTACGAAACAATGTTCATTTCTAAATGTTCAATACCGTCTCGTGCCAAAAGTAGTCGAAGTGGAAGGTCATCAAAATACAGGAGAGTATTTTCTAGTAAAAGACAATAAACAAAATGCAAAACTATCCAAGTTGCAAAAGAAGAATGGACAGCTCTCGTCTTTTGATAAATGTCGAATCGTCCCAATCAGTTACGTTTCCAAATCATTAAATTAAAAAGACAAGATCTCTGACAACCAATTCTATAAATATAAAAACCGTGTATAAATAATATACTGTAGTGAAAAGTCCCCTATTATTCGAAATAAACCGAAAAAATTGTACCCATCAATTATTAAGAAAAAAATTTGATAGTATCAAAAATTAAATTGAAATAAAAAAATATGAATTAAAATTCACGCAAATAAATTTTAATTTTATTCTTCATTTTGCAATTACATATTGTTATACAATAGTACTTATAATTACAAGAAGAAAAAGTATAAAAATAAGAGAAAATGAATAGAAAAAAATTATATTATTTATTAATTGAGTTAAATTTAATAAAAAATCTTGATATTATTGACATGCAGAGATATTATTTACAAAACTCTATCTCTTATTCAAAATTTTAAAAAATACCTCTTTCATCGTATTTTGAAACAATCGGGAAGTATTAGTAACTCATTTACAACATTCTTTAAAACAAAACCCAATTTTTTACCTTCACAATCATCTAAAAATACAAAGCAATACATCACGGTGTCCTCCTGTCTATTTATAAAGCGAATCAAACAAGCACAAAAAATTTGTAGAAATATTTTTTTTCTTATTTTAAAAAAATTTTTTTGAATAAAAAAATCCTTTCAAAAAAGAGAGATGATGACAAAAAGAAATTAACTACTCTCGTAAGCGTAGGAGCAAATCAGTTTTTGATAAATTATTTTACCTATTCAAAATAAAAATGCATTTTCTACATGGAAAAAAATGAATAAAGTGCGAGGATTACTATGTAGTTTTATATAGTAAAAATTAAAATATCTAAAGTTTTTGTCCGCATTTCTGTAAAATGTTATAATTGACAGGAATAATAAATTTTACTCCTCCCCTTATAGTAGAATAAATTGCTTCGGCAAAAGTAAATTTTTACCAATTTTTATTATTTTTCAAATATTTTGAAAAGTTAAGTGAACAGAATGTTTTTACCCTGTAAACATTTTCCAAACTTTCGACCAAAATTACTGACTACATAAATTTAAATGATTAACTCTCTAAATTTGAAATTGGTTAAAAATAAACTCTAATTAATTAACTTAAAAATAATTAATTTGATATAAAAAAGTCATTCACTGATTTAAATACTAATATTTTACTAATGAAATTTAATAATGATTCATTATTAGTTAAAAATTTTTTCGGGTCTGGTCGGGCCGAGCTAGAGTTTTCTCGATGTATCTGGTACTCGAATGCATTCGGGCTCTCGAAATTTTCGGGTAAGCGGGAATTTTCGGTTACCCTAAGACATTTGGATTTCCTGAAAATTCGGATACCCAAAATTTTCGAGAACCTGAATGCATTTGGGTACCGAAAAATTCTGAGAACCCTAACGAACCCCGCAAAAAATTTTAACTAATAATGAATCAAGAATTACCCGATCGGGTTTCGGGTTCTGTGCACGGCTCTATCAAATTTATTTTCAGCTTACGTCAAAATAACTAAAATTTTTGCTAACTAATTCAATTAGTGAAATTTCACTATTGCTTTAGTTATTTACTTAATATTAATTAGTTGCTTTCTAAACTAATAAATAATTATTTTTTACTAATTGCTGAAGTAAAATGTAAGCCACGATATTACTAATAAGTATAGTTATTTTTAATTAATTCCGATTTAGAGAGAATAATGAATTAAAAATTTAAGTTAAACACTTTGAAACATTATGGAATATTTTGTAACACGTAACGCTTAAAATGACGTATAAAATAAAATTCGAATTTGATGTAGAAGTAAATGAATTTTGTTCATTTGAACTTTTAAAACTTTACAGACATTTATTATACTAAACTTTTCTTCATGGAGACAGTAAAATTTCTTTCTAGACAGTAAAAGACGCACTTTATATTTTTTCCGGGCGCGTACTTAAATTTAAATAGTTTGCTGTTTCTCCGCGTTTTGACAATTTTTACAGCTTCTTAAGTAAATTTTATTATTTCCAAAGTAAATTTTACTTCTTCCACTGAAAAGTATAACAACTTTTTTCATTTAAAATTTATTTCAAAAACAGTAAAATTGACTACAAAATGAAAAAAATTCCAGTTAACACAAAGAAATTAATTTAATTCCAGTTATACAATAATCAAAATATTGATTTGATATCAATTTAAACACTAATGGACCTCGAACTGAATTTAGAAACAAGAAATAGTATCAAAAGTATCATAAAATTATCATAAAAGTTGCAATTACTTAATCATTTATTTATTTATTTTAAAACGATGAAAGAAAATATTCTTAAAATATAAAATGGTGGTTCAATTTCTCCACTTGAAAACACCAAGATCGCCTTTATATGTTGGAAAATCTGGTTTTTTCAACGTAGCGTCTGCATATTGAATCACAAGATTAATTAATATGTAAAAATAATTAAATTCATAAAAAGATGCTTACAATAACAATCTTTATTTTTAAAATTATTCGGAAATATTAATAATTATTTTAAATAAAATAATAAATTATTATTAGGTATACGAGTATCTAATAATAATTTAGTTCATAAATTTTTATTCAAAACTATCAGAAATTCAATTATTTACCTAAATCATAACTGCAACTCTTTCGATATTTAATTATTTTTAAAATTTTTATGTAAAAATATTCGATAAATCAATTTATTATAAATAATAATTTCAAAATAGTTCTTGGACCATCTTTAAATTTCCCTTATTTATGAAATAAATTTAATTCTATATTCTCTAAAGTTCAATTGTTTTAATAATAATAATAATATAATTATGATAAAATAATAAATAAGAACTATTATTATTAAAATTCATAAGAAAAAGAAATAATAAAAATATTTCATATTTCCTCTGTTAAAAATAAAATTTATTTAACTACTTTCTCTAAATTCAATTATTTTTATAATTAGAATATTAAAATTACAAATAAAGAATAAAATAAATAAAAATATCATTAAGATTTAATAATAAACAGTAAAAAATACTTGTGATAAAATTCCCCAACTTCCCTGATCTGAGGCAACCCTGAATTAAATACAAAATACAAAATCACCTCTCAATAAATTTTTAACCTTAGGGGAGAGTGAGGCAAACCGGACCCCCATCAATATTTCCGAAATGGCGAAATTGTCAAAAGTCTTATTTATAAATTTGAAACAACCATGTGTAATACACCTTATTTTTTCAATTTGATATTTTTTACTTTTGTTTGTGCAACGTTGGGAGCAAAAGTTTTCTTTAGATTTTTTCTACACTTTTACGAATTTTTTCTTAAGGAAATACTGAGAAAATCGTGTAATATTTCCAAATATTAGGTCTTGGGTTTTGAAGGTACACACCTCAGGAATATTTACCACCAAAAACTTTGAAGAATTTGCAAAGCGTTTCTTTTTGACAAACATTTATTCTCAAAATGGGCCTGTGGGGCAAACTGGACCGTTTTCGGTGGGGCAAACCGGCCATAGGATATTTCCATTCAATTAAAGTTTCACAAAAATTATTTTTAAATAAAATGTTTCTTTCATTAAAATATTTACTTACAATGAAAAATAATTGTCTTCCAATGAGAATTGGACACTTTAATATTGTTTCTCTGATAATGACAAACATTTTTATTCTTTTATTTAAAAAAATATTTATTTAATTAAAATTCAATCCCGAATTATTATTTTCATTACTACAACAATTGTTTACATGATTCTTTATATTTTTTATTATTGTAGATTATGTAAATGCAATATTATAAATAAAAAACCCAGCGGTCCGGTTTGCCCCATGGGGGGTCTGGTTTACCCCAGGGGGTAAAGCAAACCGGACCGTTTGCAAAATTTTTTAAAGTTAACACAGCAACTAAACAATAAAAGATGAAGTACAGGTGTCTGTGGGAAAAAGTTGCGCAATTAAATCATCTTTCAAACAAGCCATCGAAAAATGAAATCGGTTGATTCGTTTAGTCACAAGAGTAAAAAAACCGTTAGGGGGTCCGGTTTGCCCCACTCTCCCCTATCGTAATCGCAATTTTATAAAAATACATAAATAATCGACTGAAAAATATATTTTTTTCCTCAACACGTCAATAAATATAAAAACCTCCAAAAAAGAAAATAGTGTACCTCTTCCTCTCATTTTGTTTCCACATGAGAGGAACATTTGTACTTTTGTGTGAATTCAATATTTTAAAAAAATCGAATCAACATTTAGGCAGATAAAAATGTCGACACTTAAATGATTAACAAGATTGAAGGAGGGAGAAGAGGTTGGCAGCATCCTATCATCGTCGAAGCGTCGCGACGCTCTGAGCTATTTTTTCAACTTTTTTTTTAAACCCAGTAATAGTGGGGCGTATCTCTATTTCGGTCGGACCCGTGCAGGGACATTCAGTCTGTGAGCAAACTTCTTCACCAGGAGTCGCGGGAATCGAAAATCGAAATGTTTCTCGTAATCTCGTGATGAGGTCGCTCCAGAAAGAAGGAGAAGGAGAACAAGAACAAAGAGAGAGAGAGAGAGAGAACAAATCACTTGTAAATGAAGTCAGCGACAATCTCAGGGTTAATCGCTGAACTTGTTCCTAAATTTCTCTCTCAAGGACACGATGACAATCAACAAATTATAAACATAGTGAAAATATGATTGAAAATTTTATATTTAAAATCAATCAAACAGGAGAATTAAAACTAAATTTAAAACTCGTGCTACTAATTGAATTTATTTAAAAAAATTTTTTTTAAATAAAATAAAAAGTGCTCAAGAGAAAAATGTTTTACGCGGAACAAGATGAGGAGGAAGAGGCGCTGCTTTGCAGTCCTGCTTTAATGGCAAGAAGAGCATCAGAATCCTGGATTGTTGCTCCTCCTGTTGAGGTATTGAGAGAAAGAGAGAGATAGAGAATGTCCTTGCTCTAGTTTACTATAGAGAATATATAACCGGAAATGAAGTCTGGCAACCACAAGCACTCAATGATTTTCTCGTTTCCGATTCTCAACAAAGTGATAATAAATCAAAAATTTTATCGATTATTATACTGCAGTGAGAAGTCAAAGCTCAAGAAATCCTCAATATTTCTTTTGTAGTTTTCTTTTAGTCGGGAGGTCAAGTGGAAAAAGGCAGATAAAGTAAAGAGCAAAAGTTTCATTTTTTTGTATATAATGCAGTGTCATCAAAAAGGGGCGCGATGATAATCGACACGCCTGGAAGGATTTGATTGGACTACTTATAGATTTTTTTTATAACGGTTCAATATTTCTTTTCTACTAATCATCTTCTTTTTTTTCTAGAGTCAATTAAAGATATTGATAAAGAAAAGACGATGAACCTTCGAGTTCAAATCGAGAGAGGTTAATAAAAACACATGGCAGAAAGATTTTCTTCTCCTAATCTTTATAATTACAATAAAGTATTTAGCATTCAAGAAATAAAACAAATAATTTTTACATTTAGTTAATTAAATACAAAAGGAATTAAAAATTAAGAAAAAAATTTGAAGAAAAAACTTTTCACCTAAGAAGAAAGGTAAAAGAAAAAAAATATCATTATGATTAATTATAAATGAATACCTACAGACTAATAATGATTAATAATTGCAGATTAATATTGCACCCAGAAAAAAGTAAATTTATATTAAAAGGAAAACTCCTCAAATATCCACTCAATTTATCATCTATAAAAAAAAGTATTCCATTTCAATGTAGAATATTTTTTATTCTTAAGGGAAAAAAATTTTACCTGTACGACAAAAAAATTTTATCTGGGACAGCGATAAGTTTCTCTAGAATAGTGAAAGTCTCTACTAAAACAACTAAAAATTTAGCTAATCTTGTGAAATTGGTAGCTGTTTCATAGGAAAATATTTTTTTCCGTATGAAATTTTATTAAATTAGAGAAATTTTTAGTTGTTTCATTTAGGACGTTGGCTAATCTAGAAAAAACTTCTCGATATTCAAAGTGAAGCTTTCTTCCGTGTTTGATGGTTAATAATAAAATGAGAAAATGTTTCCTAAATTTTTATGTAAAAAGCACATATTGAATTCAAGTTTATTAAATTAAATTAATTTCATAAAAAAAATGTGGGCAAATAATTTTATTTATTTATTTAAATTTTCGACGAACACAAAGTTCTTTACAATAGAAAACTTATAATCTAAAGAAAAGTACAATAGAAGTAAGTCGCAATATTGGCCAAGATAGTAGAATTTTAATCGAATGAAAAAATCAAGTTTCTAACTAATTCTTGAAAAACCGAATTAGCAGAATAATTACAGCGGTGGTATTGTTCATAAAAAGGTAAATAATTACGCAATCTCCTAGTTAGCACATAAAAGTTAATTTTTAATAAGAGAGCAGGACATTTAAACTTTTGATTGATAATTTTATATAAAAATATCATATCATTACACACAAATCTAGATTTAAAAGTTGGTATATTTAAGAATCTTCTTAGTTAAGAATTTTTAAACATTTTTTTAAATTTCTAAACAGATGACTTAATTTCAATATTGACAAGGATTCCTTTTTTCAAAGTAGATTTTTTACGAGAAATTAATTTCAAGACATACAAATGCTTATATACTTTCCGAAGTAATAAAATATGAAACATTCGTCACACAAAGCGTACACTTGCGGTAAGAAAAATAAAAGTAATTTAACATTATACTTTTCCTTGTAACTGAAAAAATTCTAAACACGCACGAAACTGTATTCGAGCAGGTGCAGACTTTCTCTCAGTATTATAATTAATAACATGACTTTTATTTTATGAAAAAAAGGAAGAAGTCAAAACAAATACACCTTTCTAACTCTATTATTATAAATAATGTATGTTTAAAAAATAAATTAAAATTAATATTATTAAAATATTAAATTTTTTATTTTGTATTATTTACAAATATTTTTGTTGATACTTCTTTGTATAAACTTTCCTCAATATACTACTTGAAAATTATTTTTATAATAACATTTGTCTTCACTATTTTATTAAACTTCGTATGAATATTTTTAATACTACCTGCAAATAATTAATACTTGTAAATAGTTTTTAATAGCACTATTTTTTGTTACTTGCAAAGATTTTACTAATTTTCTTCGTAAGTATTTTTTAATACTATTTGCAAATATGATGTTAATACTTATTGTAAATATTTTTCACATCACTTGCAAATATTTTCTTAGCACTTCTTGTAAATAGTTTATGATACTACTCGCAAATATTCTGTGAATACTGTTTAGAAATATTTTGTTACTACTTTGTCTAAATATCTTTTCAATTCTTCTTGAAAATAATTTATTAACACTACATAACAATTTGTTACTATAATTCTAAAAAAAATCTGCAATTACTATTTTACAATTTAAAACTGATTCGCTCTATTATTCAAGACCAAAAACATGCCAATTCATATATTAATCTCCTTTTCATGATTTGATTCTAATTATTCCCAATATAAAATTTATTTATTATTTGGAATTTCAAATAAACAATAACAAATTTAAACAATTTTCTTTATGAAGAAAAATAATTGATATTTTCTACTGATTTTGAATTAACTGTGGCTTTCACTATGCCATATTTAAGAGAAAAACATTTTCTAATTTTTCGTTTATTTTAAAGTGAAAATTTAATTTGAAAACTAAAGTTTAAAAAAAATGATCAAATTTAATATCTACTGTCTCAATGAGTCAGAATTAAAATACTAAACGAACATCAATGGAACTAAACCGAATGTTAATGAAATTCAACAATGGAAATTTAATTTACTGGTCAATTTTAAGTTTATATATTCAGTTATTTACTTATAAACTAACATTCTCTACGATAACAACTAAAATTAAATAAACATGATTATTTTCATGTGGAAAAATAAATTTCTATACGATTAGTTGCAATGGATGTACTGGGGTTAGAAAATTAAACAATATTACATAGTGAATCCGTAACGAAGGACATTCTACCGTAAAGCATATTGTCCTTCAACAAAGTAAGGTTACAATAAAGTATAGCTATTAGAGTGACGATCAGAGTCAAAGTAAATATACGTTCAATCCATAAAATGCCAGTTTCTGACAAATTTATTAAAGCTAAAAGTTTTTCGATTAAAAAAAATTTGCTACAATAAAAAAAGAACAATAAAAAGAAAAAAATAAAAAATAACAGAATAAAAGAATAACAAAAACACACAATAAAAAAAATATTGTTAATAATAAATAAAAACAGAACTGATCAGAAATGAAACCAACAAGAAAGTCTCTTTAACATAAATTATTATAAAACATTTCTGATTCTCACTAAGCTGCAAATATTTGACATCATTTGTCATTTTTATGCAATATTGTTAAGATAATATCAAAAAACTAGTTAAATTTCCTAAAAGTTCAAATTATGTATAAGGAAGTAATAATAATTTGAAAAATTTAAAAGAAGTTTCAAAATTTTTTCCAAATACTTAAACAGCTTAAACTTGCACTGATTAAGGAAAGAAAAAAAATTCAAAGTATGTTTACGCTTTGGCAATTCTCCAGTGATTTCGTTCAACAAATTACCGAACACGTAATTGTAACTATTGGCTGGGCACACAAGATTCGCACAGCACTTTAGAGGAATGAACGTTTCCAATTATAATACCTTTATAATTTGCTCTGATCTATAAGGTACAGACGCTCACCATTTCTATAATCATTAATTAGGGACAGTAGCAATTAAATATCAAATATACATATATAATGATGACCTGCTCTAATTTTTATTTTCGATAAAAAAACGAAACAACACAATAGAAGAAGACAATAATTTATATTTATACTTTAATAAAATAAAGAAGACATTTTCTAACATTCAATTTTATGATTAGTTAGTTATAAATAATAAGTAATAAATAATAAATAAAATATGAAAGTTAGAATAATTAGTTTTGATAATTTATGAATTTATTTGTAACAATAAAATAATTTATTGCAATAATTATTCTTTTGGGTATCCATTTTTTTATATAAAAATTTATTATAATTAATAATTTATGATATTATAATAAATATCTAAAAGTGAACAAAAATTAAAGACGCTTAACAATTATTGTAATAATATGGATGTTGGCTTGAATATTGTCAGAAGTTATTTTTAGTACCATTTGCAATATTTTTTTTATTGGAGATGTAGGAATCAAAACAATTTCTTACAATTTGAGTTGAAATTTATTAAATAATAATTGACACAAGTCGGGAGAAAAATTTCTTTACAAAATCCTACTGTTAAATAACAATTCGCATAAATGTTTAAAAAAATTTTCTTTTTGAAAAAACATGATATTGGCAATATATTCATCTTACATGTTTTTGTGCCGCTATAGAGGTCAGTGTTGTGAAGGGGTTAAAAGTTAATTATATAAGTTAATTATATAAATATATATATAGAATAAAAATTAGAAAAAATTATATTTCTTTTGAATGGGAAATTGGGTAAAATAGAAATTCACACTTCTGTCAATTTCTACTACTTTCGGATTAAATTTTATTCCTACGGAGTAAATTATAGTAAAGATAGTTTATAAAATTTGTTTCATATTATGTGAAATTAACTTCGAAATTACTAAATTAAATAATTAAAATTGACAAAGCAAATTTTCAATGCAAGAATTTAAAAATCAGTAATTGAAGACCTCCACGAAATAACGGTCTACAGTACATTTACTCAAAAAAAGATTCTTACATCTCTAAAAAAATCATTTATTTATTATTTCTGCATCTACATATATATTATTGTAAATTTTAGTAAGTCGTGGGTAAATTAATTACTTTTTTTTATGTAACCAATGTAAAATAATAATTCCTATAGTGAAGAAAAGACTGATCCTACAACGAAATTCCTCTCCTTGTTTAGGCAATGCCAGTGCCCGCAGTGTCCCTGCAAAGAAAAAAATCCTTGCCGGATGTGGCCCAACCGATCCAGTTGAGTGCGACCGCTCCATTATCTAGGGAGGAAGTCAGCAAACTGAGCAGCTTGAGGCGCGAGGAAATTCGCAGGCAAATCGACGAAAGCGAAAGGCTCCGGGCCAATCCTCTGCTCTACTTAGTCAGTCCTCAGGTTAAAGTGAGTGTCACGAGAACGAGGACGCCTTTCTTTCATCTGGCGCTCGTTTGGTTTTTTTGTTTTGTTTTTTTATCTTGTCAACGAATGAGAACAGATAAGAGAACTTCCCCATATCTAAGGCATTGTTACTCGGGATTTTTTTTCTTGATGGTTTCCTATATGTAATTTCTCTAACGACGCGGGAAGAAAAAGAAACAAATGTTTTGAGAGAAAAACAAATTAACCCCATGAGAATAATAATGTATGGAGACACATAATTCCTTGCGAAGAAATTAGAAAGAAAAACACCATGGAAAGTAATAGTGGGAAATTGCACAAAACGTAAAAAATTATTTTTAAAATATACATTTAAGCCTAATTAATATAAACATAATACAAAAGTGTTTCAACAATTCTTTGAATTATCAATCATTTTTTAATTATATAGAATATTTTTATATTCTCCATTAAGTCGTCAATTTGAAACCAAGTTTATCAAAAATTACTTTTAAAATAATTATTTACAAAAAATTTGAACAAATTATGGGAAAGTCTTGTTTGGCAAAAAATATTACGAAATAATGTCATTTATAGACTTAAAATAAATAGTAATAAGATACTTTAATATAAAGATGGACATAAATATTCATTTAAATATTGTTATGATAAAAATTATTTTATTCGTTGAACAAAAAATGAAACGAGAGTAAAATAGTTGAAAAATCGAAATAAAAATAAAACCCTGAATCATCAACAATTTTTTGGCACCGTTACTAACAAAAAGTATGTGCACGGTGTTATAACACTAGAATATTTTTTTAGCATAAGCTTATAAGCTCCCTCTGATTGCACGATTCGCTTTCCCTTATTTGGTCAAATATCCTGAGCAAATGTCCGACAATTTTGTTAAACGATAAAAGAAAACAGAACAATTATTATCATATATAACAAAAAATATTAAATGTTTCTTTAATTTCAGATTTTAAACCCTATGAAAATAACTTTATTTTCGCTAAAGTTTTAAACGATCAAATGAAGGAAACCCTATTTTCTTATTTGAAGATTTTTAAAAATTATGCTATACTGTGGATCGATTGTTATATATATACTGGAAGAAAATTTATTAAATTCGTAAATAAAAATTACTTGGTACAAATAAATATTTTTTACTCTAATTTACAAGTAATCAGTTATTTAAATCAAATAATTCCAAGATATTGTTGCAAGACTCAACTTGATTTTAATAACAAAATTTAAATTAAACCAATCTTTCATTTGAACATTCAAAACTTTAGGAACATTTGATTTAAAATATTATTTTTGTTTTCTTAGAGGTTCTTAAAGTTGGCGTGGGCGCAAGTTATGGGAAATATTTTTCTTGAATTTAAGAGAAGTGGAAAATGAAAATTTGTCTCTGAAGAAATTATTAAAGTCAGTTAAGGTTATTTAACTATTTTATGGTAAAAAAATTTTCAATTTAACTTATTTATTCAAATTTTCTAGGAAAAGCTCATTTTTGCATTTACTTAATTGTATGATGAATTTCAGAAAATTTGAATACTAAAAAAATTGTTTTAGATTTGAACGTTGTCATCTAATAATATTTAAAAATTTAAAAATAATGAAATATTCAAATTGTCTCAATTTCAGCATTGCGAAAATTTTTGAATTTTTTTTGTCATCTTTAAGGTATATATAAAAGAAAAATTTCTCGAAATTTAAAGAAAATTTACGCAGAAAATCAATTTTCTTCCACAGGAATAGTTGCAGAGGAACGTTCTCAAAGAAGATTAAGGAATTTATTCCTTCAAAATTATATGACCGAATTTCCGGGGTTTCAAAATTATTATCAAAGTTCTAATTAACTAAAGTTGTACACCTACTAAAAGTTTAGAAACTACAGTTTATAGTAAACTTATTTTTTAAAAAAAAATTTATTATTATATTATTTATTATTATTTTTATTTTTTATTATTTATTATTTATTATTATTTATTTTTTTTTATTTATTTTTTTTATTGGCAAATAATTTTCATTAATGGCAAAAAGCAATATTTTCTTGTTTTACTTGTTTAATAGAATTTTTATACTTGTTCTTATTTAACATACAAATTTCTACTAAGCCGAAATTTTTTTACAAATCAAATTGAATCAAAATTGATTAAAACAATTATTATTTAACATAAAAAGTTTCTTACCCTATTTTTTTTCAAAAATTGTTGGATTAGTTTGAACTGAAATAGAATGAAAAGATTTTTATTTAACAATAAAATTTCATAACCAATTTTTTTGCAAACATTATTTAAATTAATTTGAATTAAAATTGAATGAAATTGTTTTTATATAAATTAATTTCAAGGAAGAAATAAACAGTTTCCATACAATAAACATTAGCAATTAACCATTAAAATTTCATTATCAAATTTTTTTAACAAACACAGTTTCGAATAAATAAGAATTTCCGTTAAATAAAAATTTGATGGGATATTTTTTCAAATATTTTATTCTATTAAAATTACAAAAATTCTTTTGTTAAATAAAATTTCAATATACTATAGAAAATGTTCCATAAAAAATCCTGTTTACGAAAAAAGCTGCAAAGATTAGCTTTAGTAGAAATTCGAAAAAAATTTTTAAAAAAATTCGATATTTTGAAGTTCAGTTCAGTAATAAACTAATAACTAATAAGTACCTAATTTATCGAAATGAAATTTTCTGAAACGAAAATTCGGTTTAATAAATTTTGATTCAAGAAAATCCATTCAATAAATGAAGCCGCGCGTCGAAAAGGGATCTAACCGTGATAATGTTAATTTCGAGAAAAATGGAAAAAAGAGAAATGGAATTATTTTGGATAAAAAAGTTGTTTAAAATGTTTCTAAAGAGGAGAAAAACTGTTCTATAAAGTGTTTCTCTAGTATTTTCTTTATTTTTTGATAAAATATTGATAAATTATTTTTACCAGTGGAAAAGGGATCTAAATGACAAATTCACTTAGATCCTTTTTCCACGATGCAAACATTTTTTATTAATTAATTATTGGATTATTAAATTATTTAATATCGAATGGTTTTTTTATTATTTTTATAATTATTAACAAGTATAAAAATTCCTTTTTGGAAGCATTTTATGAAATGTAGTTTTTTAAAAAATATTTAATTTTCAATTTATCACTTTGGAACACTGTATTTTCTGTTTTCACTACTGAAATATTTGCAAATTTTTTTAATTCTTATAAAATTCATTTTAAATCAATTTTATTTATTAATTTTACAAAACGAATTATTTAAACATTACATTATTTTCATTTTGAAATTTGTGAATCTTTATTTATTAATAATAATTTGTGATAATTGAATAAAAAATTTAGAAAATATTTATATTTTTTACAAAAAATTATATGAAAGTAATATTATATTTGAATAAAATACCAAATTAAATTGGTAATAAATTAAAAACAAATTAATTAATCTGAATTTAATTTTTGCAATAGATAAATTTTTTAATGTTTACAATAAAGTAAATAACACTATTTTTTAGATAGATCCATTTTCCACAATGTTGTCACAATTGAGTTAAAAATAATTTTCTCTTTTTTTGACTTTTCGCTTCAAGATTCTAATGATTTTATAGAAATAAAAAAATTTTTCGTTTCATTATTTTTCCACTCAGAAGGTTTTCTCTTTCTTTTTCAAGACATTTTATGTAATTTCACCAAATCGATTATTTATAACCTATCTTAAAAAGTTGAAAGTCGAAAAGAGATAGATTCTTCTTCCACGATAGAAAATTTTTAAATATAATATTGGGTATTATAATATTATAATTATACAATTTTTATTGCGAAATTTGAAAAAGGATATGTAATAGAATATATTTTTCTATACAGTTAAAATTTGATAAAAAATGAGTTAGATCCCTTTTCCACGCGCGGCTTCAAATTTTAAAAAATATTTTTTAAAATCCAAAAATCTCTTTCAAAATTATTTCCTGCTTTATAAAATAAAAATCAGTGAAAAATTACGCAAAAAAAGATAAAAATAAATAAAATGAAAAATTGCTTTAAGAAAAAGAAAATCCAACAAAAAATGTACGAATAAAATATGTCTTTTTCTTATAAAATTTCAGGACTGGTTTTCGCGACAGCAGCTTGTGATGCTGGTACTCTTTATCAACATATCTCTAGCTCTGATGTTCTTTAAATTGTTGACGTAGCAACCCGCCAACGATTGGATAAAACGTCGTGTGCTGGACGTCACTTGAAAGTGACCTCATCAGTTCACTTCGTAATTACCCGTGGCAGACAAAAATTTAACCGCTGAAAACGGCTTTCTTTTTTGGAGGAAAAAAAAAGAAAAATAGTTCAGCAACGTGCCAGTGCCTCACTAGGACACGTAAAGAAGAGAAACGTTCGAAGAAAGGAGATCATTATTAAATTTTTTCATTTTTTTTTTGTTTTCATCATTGATAAAAATCAAGAGAAAAATGGACACAAATTTTCTTCTCTATGGTCCAAAAAATAAAGTGAAAAGAATTTGTCTCTTTTCAAACTGAAGTTTGATTACGAAAAACCGAAAAAAAAATTTTTGACTAGAAAATGGCAAATACAACTCTGTCATAAATATTATATTTACAAATAAGAAAACAAAGAAGACTCAATTGTTTCTATATAAATGTGTGTCTCTCTCTCTATATATATATATGAAGAAAAATCTACCAAAGGAGACGAGAAATCATGTTTTCGCGAACGCAATACTTTTTTCTAGTCGACGACGAAATGTGTACGCAAATTGCTCTATTGCAATATTGTTTCCACTGTATTTTGTACTCGCGGGGATTAATAAAAAATAATAATAATAATAAATAACGCGAAGCGATAAGCACACAATCTCCCCCCTCCCCCTTTTCCTCGCGAGCGTTGCGACATACCTGCTATTTTTACACTGAATATTTTAATAAGAATTGCATATATACTATAATCGAATTCTCATTATAAAGGTTTTATGTCGATCGAGAGCGCGAGTATAGTGTTTCAGAGTGAATCAAAAAGAAAAAAAATAATAATAATGTATATCAAAATTTTCCAAACAAAAATAAAAAAAGATGTTTAAATTTGCTACTTGTATACGTCTTGTGATTGGTCCTCTAATCTTGTAAAATAAAAAGGAAACCTAGTTTTCTAAAACTTTAAATTCAGATATTCAAACTTGGACCATTTATTCTCTAGTGTGTATACAATTCCCATGAGCAGAGAAAAATATTATAAAAAAATGTATTTGACATATAAAATAGACTCGTTTTTCAATATATGCTAATTGCTAATATTGTAATTGAATTGCACAGTATATTTTATATCTGTAAATGTAAATTGTAAACTTAAAAAATCAGCAGATTATACAAATTATTATTACATTTATTCTTCTTTTCTTCCTTTCCTATTATTAAAAAAAAATTATATATATATATATATACTAACATGATAATTTTAATCACAAAAAAATAATTCTATCATTAACAACAAAGAACAAGAAAAACTTTATTACTTTGCAAATTGTAAGTGATTTTTCCAAATGAAAAAAATAACATTTTATGTAAATAATAAGCACTATATAACATACTTCATATCTTATCTAAAAAAACGAAAATCCCCTCGCGAGAAAATTGCACAAATTTTTCAATAATACCTAATGAAACATATATAAACATATAATCATAAATTTTATACAATGCCCAATTTTTTAAATCGCATTAATGATAATTACTGATTCACTCTGTACTATGCATCCGTTTATTACCAAAAAACAGAAAAAATGGAGTGTGATCGACTTGAAACGCGATGACAAGATGCAATTTTGAATCTATTTATCTAATATATATATATAATAATAATAATTGCGTTACGTTGTGAGACTCATAAAAAAATCGTAACGCATTGTTTATTCCGCGTAGAAAATGCTGCAAGTCGGTGAAATTTATAAATATTGAGTATTTAACAGGTAAATAATATTTATTACTCGGCTACTGTATGTTCTTTAATGCTCAGTGCCCAAAATCCGTCAAGAGAATTTAAAAATTATGCAAATTTTAGTGTTTTTTTTCATCACGCGAATGTATAAACAAGACATTCATTCTGAACGAAATTAATTTTTCTTTTTATAACAAATTGTGTTATAAAATTAGTTACAATAATATGTTTAAAAATTGTACATTTTTCTCTTAAAAGTATTTGTTAATTTATAAGTTAATTTTTTAATTTGCAATTTGGAATTTACAATTTTGAACTTGTAGACTTATAAGAATATTTTTACTTCTTCAATTTTTCAATCATAATTCAAATTTTTTTGAATTAGTAACAAAAATTTTCCAAAACTTATAATTTTGAAATTAAAATCGATTTTCTCGTGATTTTCAAATAAAACATGTACTTATAACGAATCTAAATTCAAGAACAAACGAAACAAAAGAATCACTAAAATTTCATCAAAATTTGTGAACAACAACAAAGAAACACAAACTCTCATAAAATTTTCGAAAGAAATTTTTTGGAAATAGAAGCCCAACAAGTGTATAATGCGAAAGGTGTCACGCAACGTGCATTTACATTAAAATGTTGCACGAAAAGAAGGCTTTCTTGATAACGCACCTTAAACATAACAATCTTTGCATTGCATTTCTGATTCTGTACCAGTTTTTTGAACAAAGTAAATAAAAAAAAAAATAAATAATGATTTTTTTCGAGAAAAAAATCTAATTATCATACGAAGAAAATAATGTAACATATGAAAAATAAATATAAAAATATAAAGAAGAATCTTGTATAGAGAATTTAAAAAAAAAGCGTTACGAAATAAATGCTGTGCTTGTTAAAAATATATAAATAGTGTATTGCATGAAACGAATTGGTCATGCTAAGTTTTATAAAAAAAATCAGAGAACATAATTCATATTACATTGGAAAAAAATAGTAGCTAATAAATCGTATATTGTAATATTAGTTACGTTATTTGAAAAATTAATATTGCTACAATATATAGTTTAATTAAAGAATTAAATACAAATCGGGTGGGTATTATTTCGATCAACTTGTTGTAAAACTTTTTATACCAAAATATGTACTTTTTCTCTAATCCTTTAGTATCTAAAGTTTTAAGAATTCTTAAAAAAAGAAAAGAAAAACAGAAATTCAAATTAATTACAATTTTTACTAATTCCGACTATCTACTCTCTAAATTTAAATTGGTTAAAAATAACTAATTCATAGCAAAATTTTACCTGACGTTTGCTTCAGCAATTAATAAAAAAAATTAATAATTACTAGAAAATAGTTTTAGTAAATAAAAAACTATAAAAATATTCAAATTTGACTAATTCAATTAGTTACAAAGAATTTGGTTATTTTGATATAACCTATAAGTAAATTCGACTAATAACACAGGCACACAAAAAAAGTTGTCTATTCATTGAACCAGACATACATATCTTATAGTATTCTTGCCCGCTGAAAACGAATCTGAAGTCAGAATTGCTCCATCACCCTCAGTTTTTTTTTAAATCGACAAAACTACCCTTAACTTCAAAGTTTAAAGTAAAAATCATTGAATAACAGATTTCTCTCTAAATCAAAACAATAAAATTATCTGCTTCTGCTAAAACAAGTCAGAAACAATGTCAACATTGCTTAAACACACTTTGTTTTTTTTAAATCTAAAAAACTACCCCTAAAATGTAAAAATTCAAACTTTATAATATTAAATGTAAAAACCCACATAGTTTTCCAAAACAGAACAATAAATTTATGTATTTCTCTTTCAACATTTCAAAAGCAATGTCAAAATTACTTTATAACCCTCTGTGTTTTTAAATCCAACAATAACTACACCTAATATGTAGAAATTCAAAATTTATAATATTAAAGATGAAATCTACATTGATTTTCAAAATAGAACAATAAATTTATGTACTTCTCTTTCAACATTTCAAAAGCAATGTCAAAATTTCTCCATCAACCTCTGTTTTTTTTATTGAAAAACCTACCCTTAACTGTACACAATAAAAGATTAAAGTAAAAAAAATGAAAAACAACATTGTTTTTTAAAACAGAACAATAAATTTATGTATTTCTCTTTTAACAACTCAAAAGCATTATCAAAATTGATCCATCACCCTCTGTTTTTAAATTAAAATAAATACCTTTAAATGTACTAAATGTGTGTGCGCGTGTCACCGATTTTTGTGAACATATTTTTTCTTACACGCTTTGACGGATTTTGATAACATTCTGTGGTGTATTACGGTCACAAATATTTAGAGTCAGACAGAAGAATTATTAAAAAAATTTGAAAAAATTTTTTTTAATAATTTTTTAATTTTTCAAAAAATCGACTTTTTTAATTTTTTAAATAACTTTTTTTTATCAAAATTTGTGTTAATACTTGTCAAAGTTGTTAATGTAATTAATTTAATTAATTAATTTAATTTTTTTAATTTTTTAAATAACTTTTTTTTATCAAAATGGGCATTAATTCTTGTCAAAGTTGTATTTTTGGCATGAAAACGAATCGATTCATTTATATAAAGTATATATTTTATGAATATTTATCAAATAAGTCGATACTTTATTTTTGAAAAAATTAATATTTTGCATATTTTGAAATTTTATCTTAACTTTTGAAACTAATTATTATAAAATCAATCAATATTTTTATCTTTCACAAAAAATTGTAATTTTGTATTTTTTTACTTTATGATCTTACTTTTTTGCAAGGACAAAAATACAAAAACGTACGCTCCTGTTTGAAAAGTTAATTTTTTTGTCAAGTTAGAGTTTATCCACTTCAGTTTTCTTAAATTTCAATAAAAAATTAAGGTATTTTTAAGTTGTTGAAAGAGAAGTAGATAAATTTCTTGTTCTGTTTTAAAAAACAATGTTGTTTTTCATATTTTTTATTTTAAACTTTTATTTTGTCCATTTAAGGGTAAGTTTTTCAATAAAAAAAACAGAAGGTGATGGAGCAATTTTGACATTTCTTTTGTGTTGTTAAAAAAAAGTTAGAAAATTATTGTTTTGTTTTGAAGAACAATGTGATTTTTCATTTTTTTAATTATACATATTGAATTTTTACATATTAGGGGTAGTTTTTTCAATTTTAAAACACAGTGGGTTATAAAGTAATTTTGACATTGCTTTTGAAATGTTGAAAGAGAAATACATAAATTTATTATTCTGTTTTGAAAAACTATGTGGGCTTTTACCTTTAATATTATAAAGATTAAGTTTTTACATTTTAGGGATAGTTTTTCGATTTAAAAAAACAAAGGGTGTTTAGGCAATGTTGACATTGTTTCTGAGTTATTGTAGCAGAAGTAGATAAATTTATTGTTTTGTTTTAAAGAGTTATTCAATTTTTTTTACTTTAAGCTTTGAAGTTAAGGGCAGTATTCTCGATTTTATAAAAACAGAGGGTGATGGAGCAATTCTGACTTCAGATTCGTTTTCAGCGTGCAAAATTGCTATAAGATATGTATGTCTGGTTCAAAAAACAGACAACTTTTTTTTGTTTGCCTGTGTAATTAGTCATTATTAGTAAAATTGGTAGATTAGTAGAAATATTACTATTTAAATTAGTAACTTTAAATAAGTTTAAATTTAGAGAGTATTTGAAAAATCATCTTTTTCTAAATTTTAAGTAGATTATTTTTTAATAATTGAATTAGTTCAAAATACCTAGTTACTACAAATAACTAATTATTACAATTCTTCAATGCAAAATTGGATTGAATATTCAGCAACTGATTACATTAGTCAACTCTTTGAACATGAATTAATAAAGAATTACTGATCAAATAATGAAAGTCGTTTACTAAATTATTTAGTAACAATTTTACTAGCAAGTACTCAGTTAAACACTAGTTATTACTGGAAAACTAATTGTTTAATAGAATTATACTAACAATTAGTTGAACTGTTCTATTTCAAGTCAATAAAATAGTTTCACTACTCTCTAAATTTGAATTAATAAAGATGTTTACTAATTTCAATTAGTGACCGACTTTTTGTCTTTGAATTAGTAAATTTCACTAATAAATTAATAGAAATTACTATTAACTAGTAAAATTTACTAATTCAAAGACAAAAAGTTGGCCTTTAATTCAGATTAGCAAACATGTTTACTAATTCATATGTAGAGAGTAATATTCCTTAACTGAATTAGATGACTAACAATCAGTGAAATGCTATACTAAAAAATTAGTGAAATAAAACTAATTGAAAAGAAAATTATTGAGAATTAGCAGGATTAAATAAAATTAATTAAAATTAAATTTTACTATTTTATAGTATAATTCTACTAATTCAGATTTAGGGAGCAATTTGAGTTATTTTGTTACTAAATAAATAGTTATCGCTTAACTGATATTTATCTTTTACTAAATTTTAAATTACAAAATCAATCTAAAATTTACTAACAAAAATTAAAAACTAATTCAGATTAAAAGCACTACAAAAAGTGTTTATTAAAATTTGTTGGCAAAATAATACCAATCCAAGAAATCAAGTTTAACTAAAGTTCTCCAAATTTTGTTCGAATAAAATGTAGAACTAAAAAATAAGTACACAAATAATTACTAACAATTGAGTACTGGAGTACATTTCGTGAAACAATAACTATAAATTACTACAAACCATACAGAAACTAAATCATTTTGAAGAATGTTTTTCTCATTAAAAAAAAAGAAAATCAAATCAAATCGTGCTCATTGGTTAACAAAACAATTGGTACGGAATCATTTGATAAGAGAAAACAAAATGTAGCAATCGCTAGTAAATTTTGTATCCTATTAAATAATAAAACTATAACATTTTTTTGGTATAACAGTCAAGAAATACTTATTACGAGGACTAAAACGATGAACTTTGGGAAAACAGTTTCCAAATAGAAAAATGAAGAGTGTGATATATATAATATATTAATGAGTATGTGACAAAAAAAACAAAATAAAGTTATGAGGAATGAAAGTGTTAATCGATATTAATTCTTCTCTTTTGTTTCATTTCTTTCTTATTTGTTCATTAAAATCGTACAGTACCGCGTGCCTTCTATGACTTCCAAATCCATATGTACCGAGAAAACTTTTCTACATACAAATTGCATGTCACGCTAATATATGTATATAAATATATATACATACATACATATATTGTATATCTATACGTACTCGAGTCGTGAGATTAAATTCACGACTTAAATATCATACGGCCACTTTTATCGGCATTCAATTGTTATTAGGGTTTAGGTGTACGTTTTGCGATACGCGTCGGAAATAATTCGAAAAAAGAAGAAGATGAACGAATTCATAGCGCAAAAAAATATATATCGACGCTAATTATTAATTATAATAATTCGTGATGAGTTTTTTTCAGAGAATAATAACGATTAGAAATCGAAAAATAATGACTCTTTTTATACACAATATATTGTAATATATAAGTATAAATTTTCGAAACGACTGGAACGTTTCTAGACTAAAAGAATAAAAAAAATTTGTAATTTCTGCCTTTCGAGGTATATATTCACAGCTAATGGCTGTATTTGTTTTATACGTGGGCGAATTTACATAAAAAATTATATTTTTTACGTTCTCGATACGAGAATGGCATTAAATTTGTTTATTTACATAAGAATATTATGTACATTCTACGTATAAATAATTGATATATATATTTAAATTATATAGAAAAATTTTATTGAAATTTGAGATATTTTAATGTTTTCTCGCTTTATTGTTGATTTTTTAAAGATTTTAAACAAAAAGGAAGAAATTTACGTCAATTGTCCATGTATGAAGACAAATAAATTATAGTATATAAAAATAGCGACGATGATGATTATAAGGGAAGTCAGAAAATTCATTATCCGTTTTTTTGTATAAATTTTGGATTAAGAGATGAAAAATGTCTATTAATTATATAGAAACAAAATATTAGCTAGTTATGAATTTTATCTTTCTATCAATTTATTAATACCTATTAATTTAACAATATTTGTATAAATAAATAAATGTTCTTAAACACCGTAAAAAAGGGAGCTAAATATTAACTCCCTAGGGGATTCAATAAAATCCATTTGAGAGTTAAAACGAAGAGAGTTAAATGAAAGGAGTTAAAATTTACACAGTAAAAATGACAAGTTCTTAAATCAAAAAACACCCTTTTGGAGTTGAGTTTTAATTTGAAAAAATTTACTCCCAACTCTCGTGACCGTCAACTCTCTAAATTTTTTACAGTGTATCAAAAACAATTTCTTTAAAACAAAACAAATTTTGTTTTTAAGTTACAAATATCTAATTGATAAAAGAAGACAAACTTTTGTGTACTTGAAAACATTTTTCTCGATTCAAGAGAACTTTTTTTGGTTCAAATAAATTTTCT
The DNA here is from genome assembly GCA_032873175.1 of Leptopilina drosophilae. Taxonomy (NCBI): domain Eukaryota; kingdom Metazoa; phylum Arthropoda; class Insecta; order Hymenoptera; family Figitidae; genus Leptopilina; species Leptopilina drosophilae. The sequence goes on from CM065478.1 coordinate 50,765,554, forward strand.
TGTTAAAAAGAATTTTTTTGAGTATTTTTATTATTTTCTTAATTAATGTTTCTTACTCCCTACGTCAAAAATAATCTGTACTTATGAAAGAATTCTTTTGGATTGAAAATAAAATTCTTTGGTTTGAATAAATTGCCATTTGATTAAAATAAAAAGTTTGTTGTCCAAAAAAATATTCATTGATATAAATAAATAAAAAAATAAAAATTATATTGTATCAAAATATATATGCTTTGCCTCAAGTAATAATTTTGTTCATCCAAATAAAAATTCTTTTGTTAAAATAAGAATTCTGTAGTTTTAAGTGAATATAATTTTTCTTAAATAAAAATTATTTCGTTTCAGAAAATATTCTTTGTCTTAAATAAAAATTTTATCGATCCAAATAAATATTCTCCAGTTTAAATAACAAATAATATTTTTAAACGAAAATGAAAAAAATCGTTGGTTCTAAAATTATTTGCTATATTATTTGCTTGGGTCAATTCAAATTTTTTGCTATAGAACAAATATTCATTGGTTCTAATTAAATTTATTTTTGCCAAAAAAAAGTTTTTACTGTGCGATTCCACGCCACTTCGGCAGTATTTTGTAGTAAGCAAATGAATTTTAATGAAACTCTGGGATTTTAATCTGTAATTATAAAAATGAATATTTTCACCAAAAATGAAGTCAAAATATTGGCTACTTTTTGTGATAACAAAATTTTGAAAAAAAATTTGAAATCGTTATGTCTTCCATATAACTATACGAAAACTAAAAAATTTTTTTTCTTGCTCCTAGTCAGAATTTTTAGATAATTAAAATTTTTTTTTGCACTTTCTAGACTGCGGCGAGCGACACTATTTTAAAGAGACTATACCCACCTAATTCTTTATCTAAAAAACTAGACAACAAATGTGTAAAATTTAACGTTTCTTCCCCATAATATTATCTACGGGAGAAGATTATCCAAATACACATTATTTTTTGATTTTTTAAGATGAATGTGTGGGTATAAAAAATTGTAAAACATTCAAAGAATAGTTTTTCAAGTTTGCTGTCTAGAAAAAAATTTTATAAAGAGAATCCCGTTTAAATTTTTAATTTATGTTTACTAAGGGAATTTTTACTGAAAAATTAATTAAATTGTTTGTAAACAAGAACAACAATGAATAAATTCACTGTTTGGACAGTTATTTTTTAAAATTTTCGCGGTAATTTATAAATCTATGTAAAACACAAACGAGAAATAAAAAATTTAATGTCGGTAATTTTGAGAATAGTTTATTAAAATATGTAAAACATAAATTTGAATTTTTTGAATTTAGTTTAATAAAATAATAATTTAACTAGATTACACAGTTAAACATTCTTTATTAGTTGTAAGTGTAAAAGGTGTCGAAAATTAAAATTTACTGTCCTGTAGCTTCGAGAGGGTAGTGGTTAGAGTTTTAGACTAACACTCTAGGTCTAGGTCGTAGGTTTGATTCTCCGCAGTGGAATCGCACTAATAAAAATTTTTTTTTGTAAATTTTGTTTCTAAAAAAGTTGTTTAATTCAAAAAATTTTTTTTTCTTCCACACTAAGTCTCTATTTGAAAAAAAGTTGCCCCAAAAAGAGAAATTGTTCTTCAAAGTAAAAAAGTAATAATTTTCTAATTCACATAATTATTTCTCTAAGTGTGATTAAAAATTACTAATCTTTTTATGATTATTATTTACTACGTATTTATTAATTAACTATAATTTCAAATTATTTTTCACTCCTTAATTTATTTAAATAAAGTTTAATTAATATAAATTTATGTAAATATAAACAATTATTTTGTCAATATTCAAGGATCATTTAAAGTTAAATTTATACAAATTTCTTTATATAAATAGAAAAATAAAATCTGAGTAACCTATTCTCTTTTTACTCTTAATCCATTTATACACAATAATGCAAGAAAAGAAGAGGGAAAATTTTATGAAGCATCATACGCGCGAAATTTAAATTTATTGCTGGCGAAGCTTTCATGATGAAGTGAGCACAGTTTTTTGTATATATAATAAAACCAAGAGAGATTATATAAATTACATTGTACTTCGAGCAGTTTTTTCTTCTCCAACCACGTTGATTCGTGCAATGCAAGATACGAGGATAAATTCTCAATGAAAAAAAATAAGGTGCTTCGGGCTACTAAAGCCGGAAGTATTTTATGTTAAATGTGAGGTTCAAGGCTGGCGAATCACGTATCGTATATAATACATAAGTTTTGTAAAGTTGCATTAGGCGTGTCAGGGACGTTTGTTTAAAATGACAGCCCACGCAATACAAAGGCCATAGCACACACTTTACACCATCTTCTACAACAATGAACTTTGTTTTTTTTCGAACAAGTTGTATTATGTAAGAATAGAAAAAAGAATTAAATTGAAATATTTTTAAAAATTAGTTTCACATTTTATTTAGAGGTAATACAAACATTTTTCATTTTAATAAATTAAATAATAATAAGTTCAATACAAATTTTTTATTCTACAATATAAAGATTGCTCAATAATTATTATTTCCATTATTAAACATATTAAATTGCATAATTATTTAAAGGAGATTTTCAAAAATACGAATCAAAAATCATAATTAAAAGTACATAAATATTCATAATTATTATTTAAAAAAACAAAAAATTTGTAAGGAATTTCGATAAAATTTATGAATTGATATTATATAGAGAAATTAAAATAAAAATTTTCTATGAGTTTGCATCAAAAGTGTGTACAACGGCCTTGCAAAAAAAATTTGTAAATATTATAATACTCGCCGAAAAGAGTTCGACACCATTATTCAGCTGCGATACAAGTACAAAACACGAGGACAAAATGAAAACAATGTACTTCATGTTAAAAACGTTGCCAAGAATAAAATTCTTTGTATTTGAATTTTTGTTAATAAATTCGAAATTTTCCAAATACAAAAATCCACTCAACAGATGTTGTATTATTAAATTTTGTATAATGTTAAAATTTTCATTATTTTGAATGTAGTGGAATTTTAATGCAGATGAATTAAAACTAATTCAAATTAATTAAAATTTATTCTGAGTGCTCATAATTAATCCCAATCAATTGAAATTTAAATCGAATTGAATGAATGATATTAAATTGGAATTTATTTTTAATAATTGCATTTCCGAAATTGAATTCACTTTCAATTCATTTTAACATTATTTCCAAATAATTAAAATTACTTTTAATTCATTAACATTAATTTCAATTTGATTAAAATAAATTTCTATTGATTAAGATTAATTCCAATCGATTTCAATTAATTTCAATCAATTAAAATTTATTTTAATTAATAGAATTAATTAAATAATGAATTAAATTAATTAATAGAAATTAATGTTATAATTAGTCGAAATTAATTGCACATATATTATATTTCGATTATTTGACATGAATGTCAATAATTTGATATTATAATTTCAATTATTTTGAACTAACTTTTAATTGAGAATGACACACAATAAATAAATATTGACATAAGTTAAAATAAAAAAAATTCATTATAACGTTCCAAACTTGAAGAACGTGAAAAAATATGTACATAATAATTTTTTTGGAAACGTGATTCAAGTGATCCGCAATCACACACCGACCTTTATTTGATACCAAGGAGGGTCGAATTACACGCGCAAAATCTGCGCAAGAAAATACAATAAATTTCAGACTTGCATTAAAAGATTTCAAAAAAAATCTTTTAATTATTTTATAATAAGAAAATTGATGAAATAAATATTAAAATTCATTTCTCAAAATTCTAAAAGATATATAAAAATTTAACTACCCAAACTATTTCCATATTGCCGATATGAATTACATAGTTGAAAAAATACACATGCATGTATTTGCCTTTCTCAAATAATAAAAATTTACTAATTTTGACTTAGAAGGAAATTTTGTATAATATAAATAATTTTAATTCAAGTCTGAATTTATACATTTGTCCGAAAATAACGTACGCACATATTTAAATAAAATAAAAGAAGAAAAAAATTGTATTGTAAAATATGTTGCAACAGTGAAATTCTATATTAAAAAAAATGCCAAAAAGGTAATTGAATTTTCCATATACCTTAATATAAATTGGGTGAATAAATGTGAAAGGGTCTTATAGGTGAAAATATATTTATATATTATAGAAAACACTACGAAACAGCGTTGACATTGTTATTCATTTTATCATAAGAGTCATATCACGCGAATCAAATAAAAATTTTACCAATCAGTACATACATACGTGTATAATATATATATTTTATATTTATATAAATATATTTATTATACATAAATTATATAAATGAGCATTACCATGTGAAATGATCAACGATTTTTCAACATTGTTAGCAATTTTTTTGAAACTTTTTTACTTGTAGCTATAAGGATAAGATATGATAAACTGAAGAGGATTTTGAAAATTTCGAAAATTTTTTTTATTTTTTGAAAAACACTCCCCTTCCGATTTTTTTATAGTGATAGCCAAAAGTAATAAGAATTTTTTCGTAAAAGTTTTATAGTGGGATCGCAATAACTTTTCGAGATATCAACGAAAAAGTCTATGGCGCCCTGTTGAGACTGACGCGCTTGCGAACGTATGTCCAAGAAGTTGGCAACGCCATTTCATTTTTTGTCAACAAAATTTTGATTAAACTAAAAAACAAATATTGTGCTGCATTTAGCAAACGATAACAAATATTTAGCTGAATTGTGCTTAGCGAGCACAATAAAATAGGTCTATAATAATTTTTTAAAAAGTTAATAATTATTCAAGAAAATCACTTTTTGACTTAAAAATTTTTTTCAACCTTTTTAAAAAATAAAAGTGCCGAGTTGTTCTCGCGAGCACAATAATAAAGTCTCAAAAGAATGTTTCAAAAAGTGAATTAACTATTAAAAAATAATCATAGAGGAAATTGGAGAATGGTGGGTCACCTTTATTATTTAACAATATTTTCAACTTTGATCATACATTTTTAATAATAATATTTATAATAATAATATTTATAGTGTTTTTCAAAAAATAATAAAAAATTTTTTTTGAAAAATTTTAAATAATTAATTAAATTTTTTTTCCAAAAAATTTATTTAAAAAGTACTAGTTATACTGAGAAATTAAAAATTTTTTTTTGAAAAAATATTAAAAATAACCGGAGTTATCTTAATTTAAAAAAATTAATAGGGGAGAATGGGGAGTTATGAAGCACGCTTTGTTTATGAGTTGTAACTTCAAAAAGAAATTTTTATTTCAAATTTTCTCCACTTGAATCTCTAGAGGGTCTTCAAATATGCTTACTGGTTGAAGAATTTGCATGAAATAAAATAAAATCGACAATTTTTTTCAGTTGGACTAAAAAGCTGCTTTTTCAAGTTTTTAAAAATCATGGGGAGTTGTGAAGCACTACTAAAAATCGCTAAAAATTATAGTTTTTGGTAAATATTCTTTATTGCGATTTTGCATAAATCGTTTTAAATTTCGAGAACCTAATCATTGCTGGGTATTATATGAGTGAACTTATCTTTTTGATTTGTTCGCGAATTTTGTAAGAATTCTGCAAAATGGAGCACACAAAAAAACTTTATAAACGAAAAATTGAACACATTGTCTTGAAAGATATGCAAAATATCTTCTATCGGAATGAATCCAATTACAAAACAAAGATATTAGGTGAAAAAATATTCAGAGTAAGTGACATCTATCAAAACAATTACTATGCGAGATCTATGGCCGTGCTTCACAACTCCCCATGCTTCATAACTCCCCATTCTCCCCTACATAAATTTTCAAATTATAATATTTTTAAAATTTTTTCGAAATTTTCAAAATCTTCGTCAGTTTATCATATCTTATCCTTATAGCAACAAGGAAAAAATGTTTCAAAAAAATTGCTAACAATGTCGAAAAATCGTCGATCATTTCACATGGAATTGCTTAAATATATACATGTATTTTTAATTGTTAACTCCTGATTATTGCGACTAGCATAAATCGGTCGTCATTATATATTTTTGTGAGTATAATTAAAATTATTAGATTTTTTATTATTATCATTATTATTACTATTATTGTTATTATTATTATTATTATTACTATTATCATTATCATTCTTATTACTATTATTGTAATGACTATCTCTATTATTCTTGTTATAATAATTATTGTATATAAAATAATTATCGTTAAGGAAATTATTATCTCTCTTGTGATCATGTTGTCATACAAAAGGTGTGTCAAAGGAAAAACTGGAGATATGAATGTTTTGAAAGAATTGGGTCCATTGTCATTGATATGCAAGACCAGTGATTCAATAAACTTGTATTATAATGCACAACATGTTCATTTACTTTAATTACTTTAATCATTAACCTTTCTCTATGCTAAGCTCGCATCTCTTAGCTTTATATTGTAATTAACTTGAAATAATATATAGATGATTCTCCACAAAGTGGTAACTTTTGTTAAAAAAATTAATTTTTTCGAAAAATTCTTGCGATATTTGAGCTTAATTTTTTTAAATCTTGTATTAACGATTTTTTTGTTAACTTTATAATATACACTGAAAAAAAATGTATTTGATTTAAATAACCGATTATTTGACTATTATCAAATACATATTTACTTAAATCGAATAATTTTTATTTGAATCAAATAAATTTTTTTTTCAGTGTAAATAGTAACTAAAATCGCACTTAAAATGTGAAAAAATTTATTAATGAAAATGGAAAAACAAACAAACAACAAAAACTTAGTATTAGAGATTTAGGACATTTGGTCCATTTTTCAAATTAAACTAAATCGTAACTTTTAAAGAAAAATTCTTTTTGATTATGATATTGCTAAAAACAGATGCTATTGCTAAATCATGGTAAAGATTAATAGCAAAAGTTTGCTATTAATTTAAATTAAGCTAATTTATTAAGCTACATTTTTAAATATAAACCCAAATTAAGTGTAAATAGATGAACCAATTTTTCGAATTAAATATTAAAGGATTTTAGTTGTAATATCGCATCATTACTCTTTAAATATGAATTAGTTAAGTCCTTGATTGATCATTTGTTTACACCCACGTGAAACGATTCTACGGAAATGTATACTTTCAATAAAAATCCCTGATTTTTTTCCTGATTTTCTTGACCAATTCAACTTTCTCTGACTTCTACTTTGTTTTCTCTAAATTCCCTGACCAGTGGCAATTTTGTAAAAGCTAAAAATAACTAAAATTTTTAACTACTAGTAAAAATTCAAATAACAATAATCTACAAAACAAAAATTAATAAAAATTTTACTAAAAAATTATGAAAAATTTGAACTAATTAAAATTAATAGACTACCTTCAACTAATCCAGATTTAGAAAGCATATATACAATAAACAAAGTTTAATAAGATTGACAAATATTCTCTAAAATAAAACTCAAAGAAAAACGATGCTTGGAAAATTTATAGTAGACTATTGTTGTCTATTAAAATTTTCCAAGCGCATCGGTTTTCTGATGAAATTGAAATATCAGCACCATTTATAAAATAGCTTGTGTGTTAGAAAAAAAAGAAAGAAAAAAATAAAAGTGTATCGAAGGTCGACAACTCATAGTTCGGTACGTTGACGTTGAATCGTTAATTATAGCAACCAATATGGCATCAATTCATGAAACGAGCAGTGGACATTTTCCATAGTTATATATAATGCTGTCGCAAAAACTTACTACAGACAAATTTAAAGACAAAGTAAGAAAGAAAAACCTCTCATCTTCTACTTTAAAACATACCTATTTTTAGTCCATTATATGCGAAGGAGCCATATTCTTTATTTAAACTATTGAAAAAAAGAAAGAAAACTATTCTACATAAAAAACTTAAAAATAAATAAACAAAAATTAAGAAAATTTTCTAAATAGATGTTTTTAAAGTTCTGAACGTTCAAATGATGATTTTTTTTTCTTCATTAAGTTTAAAACTTTTATTAGGTACAATAATTTTTCGTCACTAAAAAATTAGTTAATTAATTTTGAATGGAATTAAATGTAAAATTTGATTTTTAATTTGTACACATATTGCAATCGGTAATTTCTGAAAATATTTTTAATAAAAAAGTATTTCGCTCACTTGAACGTTTAAAACTGATTGTGGATTACCAAAACAGAGAAAAATGGTCTCTACAATAAAAATAATTCTCTCTCACGTACAATGAAAATGTAAAAAATGGAGCGTAAATTCAAAATGCAAATCAACAAGAAGATTTAGAATATATATTGACGTCAGCCAATAGATTCACAAGAATGCAAGCACAAATTTGCTAACTTGCAATAAAAAGCTCTTGCCTAACACAATTTTTATTTTTAGCATCAAGCAGGGTCTGAAACTGATGAAATATTATATAACGATTTATTTATATTAGAGTTATATATTGAACAATATTCTAATAACGGCGATGGATCATGAAAAATTGACTAAAAATCTATTTCCGTCTATTATTTTAATCTGTTTTTTCTTTGCTTTTATAATGTAAATCATAATAATTATTGTCCTTCAGTAATCTATACAAGAATGAAATTCTTTAAATAGGAAAAAAAATTAATTTTTCTTCATATTGAATTCTTCTAAAGACTGTTATCAACATATTTTAAAATAATTAAATTTTTTGACAAATTTTAATAAAATTTTTAGAATGATTACATTTTTCGGAAAATTAGATTAAAATTGTATTAAAAATATAAGTGAAATTCTGTGATGAGTTTTATAATTATTTTTGAAAATAATTCCTAAAAAAATTTTATTATTTATGAAAATAATTGAATTATTGCAAAGTTTATAAAAAAAATTTGTATTAAATTAAGACAAACTTTTTTAAATAATTGAAATTTGGATAAGAATTTTATTAAAATTTTTAAAATAATTGAATTTCTGCAATCATTAGTAACTTCTCCAAAATTTCATTCCTTTTAGTTTTTGTAAATAAAACTCTTCTTTAAATCCTTTATTTTCATAATTAATTAAATATAGGTAAAAAATTAGTTTTAATTAAATTAATTGAAAATTATTAAAGTTTATCAATTTATGAATATTATAAACGGAAATTCAAATAATTTTTAAACATTTCAATAATAAATTATTCAATAAATATAATTTCTATAAGTAATAACTTTTAATTTTTAAATAGTCTTTCAAGAATATTAAGTATTTAAAAAAATTATTGCCAGGTACAGACAAAATTGAAGGTTTTGTATATTGGAATTCGTGGCAATTTCATTGTTTTTATATGTCAAACGAAAAATACACAAAAATTCAGAATTTTCTTATTAATTCTAAAAATTTAATGTTTTTGAGTACTTTTAATAAAAATCTTTGACTTTTTCCTGAATTTAAATTGAAATTAATTAATAATTTTATTTCTTTATTTACTTTACTTGAATTCCATGTTTTTGACATCAGAACTACCTACCAAAGAATAAAAATAATGAATAATTCATATTGAAGTGTAATAATTTTGTTTTAAAAAGATAGATTCAAAGGAAGTTAGAAGAGAATTTTTCCTCTAAATCTACAAAGAAAATTTTCAATTTAACAAAAAAGAAATGTTTTTTTTTAACTGATTAGCAATACATTCATTTAGTTGCTTCAACCAAAATTTGGTTGCTTCAGACAAATTTCTTTGACAAATAAATAATTTCTTTAGAAACAAATAAATTTTTTTCAATTACAGTAGCTAAATTATCTTACGAAATATTTATTATTACCCTTAAAATTCAAAGTCATTTGAGAAATATTAAGATATCAGTGCCTCTGTTTAACTAGAGTTTGTTGACTCTATAGTCTCGCAATTAATCCCCACATTTTCTATTCTTGTCGATTTAATCTTTTTTTGATTTATTTTCATCATTATAGACATTTAATTCTATCTCTGATGCATCTACATCCATTGTTTGCTTATGCAAAAACTATATTTCCACAATCTCGAGGAAAAATTTATTCAAAATTGCTCTGGGAAAATACCAATATATTATTTTATCTTCTTCTCGAATAAAAGTAATAAAAACTCAATTTAATAATAAAAGCGAAACATTTTTTATAATTTACTTTATACATAAAGAAATAAATACAAAACAAAAATCATATTCTGAAAAAAATCGTCTAGTGTCAAAATATTCTTCTTTACAAAATCAGTTTCGCGGTAAAGCTTTAGCTCAGTGTGTAAACAAAATTTCGCACATGTATGACATCCTGATGCATCATATATATAAAGGAACATAAATTTAATCTCCACTTTATTGAAGAACCGCAATTTATGTACATATATATATATATAGAAAGATTGCTTTTCTTTAAGCCAATATTTCATTACGATATAGGCAAGTATTTACATAACAAAGTTTTAATACAATGATCCGGAAGTATTTAATCCTATAAATTGAGAATTCACCGAGAACACACACGTGGATATAACATACGTAGATTTTGAAGAAAACAGTGCTAAATTAAAAAAAAAGTATTAAATTCAGAATATATGTATACTATTTCGAAGAAAATTGATACTATTTGTAAAATTGTGCATGGATCAATTGAAGAGGAAAGAAGGAATCATTCGATAACCCGGAAAACGTTAATCAGTATAGATTGGCCTCGTTCGTTCGCCCTGAGGAGAAGTATAGAGTGATGTCGAGTAAAGTGAGCGCAAAACTGAACGTGTACGCGCAAAGTGAGCGCGCGTACACGTGCGTGGTGCTGACCTCGCTCTGTTCACGCATCCACCACATGAAACAAATTTATAAAGAATCAAAGAAACCCATCTAAGTCCTATAGGCGTTTATAACTATTCAGAACAGGGCCGCTAATGCAACACCGAAACTATTATTTATTGCTCAAATACTTCGTCACTTATCAAACAATCGTCATGTATTATTTAACATTAATTTTCTATACTAAATATACGCTTAAAGTTTCAATTTTCATCAAAATATACACAAACAATGTCAATTTTATTATCAAAAAGATACACAATGAAAAAATTTATTTCATTCTAATAAACGATTACTTGTCTATTGTTAAATCAATATTTGCTTGAATCAAATAATTTTTATTTAAAGCAAATATATTGTCTCTGAACCAATAATTTCAGTATTTGAAGAGAATGACATTTTTTTAAAATTTCAAATGCCATTTAATTGACTATTTTAAATAAATAAATTACTTAAATTGTTAATAATATCAAAAGGGTTTAACCCTCTTTATTTAATAAAAAGATATTTTAATTTGTCTCCTTTTTAATTCACTTTTCTAAACTGAATTAAATAATTGTCAATATTTTTAAAAAATTATCTATTTTACAAGTTAATTCAAAAAATATAAACATTTTTTATTTGGGCTCTTCAGGAACTGAAAATACATATATATTAAGAATAAAAAAAAATAAAATTGAGGGCTCGGATCGAAGAACCGACGCTTGTTTATTTGTCTTTCTGAATACAGTAGATCCATTGCGAGATTCAAGGATTGTCAAAAAAAAATTATTTATAAAAAGAAATTTGAAAAAATTAATTAATTTCTTCCTCTTACTTTAATAACTAAATATTTTCTTATGTGTTGACAAGCTTTCAGTAAGAAAAATTTTAGTAAAAATAAAATCAAAAAATTAATTTATTTATCGAAGAAAATGAATTCACAAAATAAAAACATTACCAATCATAATTGTATTAAAAAAGCTTAATAAGATCTACAAACCGATATGGAAAATTAGAACAATTTTCAAATTAATAAAAAAACATTTAGTTACATTTAAAAATAATAAAAGAATAATAATGTTACATCTAGTAAAACTGACTGATGTATATATATTTATATATGTTTATTGTTATTTCAATTCATTTAATTTGGTTATTTAAATAAAATCTTGAAAAATTTTAATAATCTTGTCATTTTAAGCAACAGTTTATTTACAATTGTGCATTTGAATGTTGTATTATGCAATTCTATTTATTTGTGTTTATATATAAAAATATTTTATTTTCTTATTAATAATCAAAAAGTCCGAAAGCACGTTGTAAGCTATTTATAATAAATAATAATAATAACAATAATAATAAAATAATATTGACAATAATAATAACAATACTATAAAACTCGTATAAAACGCAAAACATATTAAAATATTTAAAATCAAACAAAACTTAAATAAAGATAGAATAAAAATAATATACCTATAAATACAAAAAAATAGAAAAAACTTACGAAATAGAAAGAATTAAAACAAATTAAAACGATAAAAGAAAACAAAAAAAAATTAAATTAAAAGAAGAAGTAAGAATCGAAAAAAGTTTTTAAAGAAAAAGAAATAAATAAAATGAAAATAAAAATGAAAGATAATATAAATAAAATAAGAGAAATAAAATAAGAAATAGAAAAAAGTAAAAGTAAATGGAACACGAAAAATCATAAGCAGAAGGAAAAAGAATAAAAATAAAAAATAATATAAAACTAAATCGAAAAAAATACGACAAAATAAATAAAAAAAAAATTAGTAAAAAACAAAAATTTAAAGAAACACGTGTAAAATTATTATTGAGAAATAATTTAGCATGTAACTAAATAAATAAATAAAAATTTTCATGCACGAATACGAATATTATTAACTGTGAAATGTTAATGAAAAATGCGACACGTGTATTTGTTTGAATTTTGAGAGACGCGCAATTTCTATTGCACTCAGAACTTCCACTCTCTTAATAATGATCCCCTCCATTAAAAGAAGCTTTCAAACTTCTAACACGCGTTCTAACAATATAATCTACTTGACGTTTCCCTTTCCTCAATGATAAAATAATTTACACATATACCTATATATGTGTGTATAACAAAATAAACATTTCACTATGTTTATATATATCGCGCGCGTAAAAAAAGAACATATAGATATATATTCCGATGCATCATTGCACTTTCTAAATAATGAGAACACACGCGATTCCCTGTCAATTCTATATAAGAGACCAACAGCAGTTTATAATAAAATGTGTGTATGTGTATTCACTCGACAAACGCACGACTCAAGCTCATTAAGCGCTTATATTCTGATCTCGTATATATAACGCAAATAATAAAGTGATGCGATAAATTACCGTCTAAAAACCAGAGAGACGAAAAATTACTATTTCTGGCATTATTACTGTCAATCATAATAAATTAACTATGCAATTTAGAAATGCAAAATATTATTGGTGAAAAAATGTTGCACTTGGATTCAGTAATAATTTGTTTTTAATTTAAATCAATTAAAAAATTAAAATAAATTAGGAATAGGAAATAAGATTATAATTAATATTCAATTTAATTTTTTATTCCTCATTTATTTTCATTTTTATCAATTTGAGCAATGGCTCTTAATTTCCTATTCTTAATGTTACTGAATATTATTTTTCAATAAAGTTTCCTATTTCTTATAAATTAAATTTATTTTATCACTATTTCACTATAATTATTTTCAATTCTGAATTTCATTTATTTTTCTTTTTATTTACCATTTTCAAATTTTTACCTTTGAAAAAAAATTTTGCTAACATTGATTGCTTAATATAATTTCCTATTCTTATATTTAGAAATTATAATTGAATACAACATTAAAATTTTTCTATTTTTAGAATTATTCCTACTTCTTTCTACTTCTAACTATAATAATAAATTCACATTTTAATCAATGTAAAAAAGAAAAAAATCTAAAAAAGGTAATTTTTATTTGATACGGATTCCTTTAAATTCAATGCACATTTTCCTTATTGTATCAAAAGTAACATAGTTTTTACTTGAAAGGATTTTCTGCTCGCATATTATTTGCTAATTAACATTGTTATGAACTGATAAAAAAACTATTCTTTTGCACAAAATTAAATGTTTTTAATCAAATAAATAAAATTAATGATTTATAGTTAATTACATTTATTAATAAATAAGTTTATTAATTTTTTATTTCACTTTAGTTGAATTTTATTGACATCAGAATCTTCAAAAAATTGTTTTGTTTTATTATTAACTACCAAAGAATAAAAATATTATACATTCAAACGGAATACTTTTGTATTAAGAGGAAGAATTGAGATAGAACAGAATTTTTCCTCTAAGTATGAACCTTTTTTTAGAGTGCATTGTTATGTTCAAAATTTCCAATTTGAAATTAAAATTTCCAAAACAGAGATAGCTGTGAGATAAAATTATAATACAAAAAAAATAAATAGTTTCCTAATAAAAAATTGTTCTCTGTTGAGAATATATAGGAAAATGGCAGATATTTATTTAAACTAGAAATGATTATTGCAGTTGAAATTCTGGATTTTGGCCAATGAACTTTTCTATACTATAGACAATTGCAAATGTTTGGTTGAAAATGCGCGTACATCTGGCTTCCACGTATTTCCTCATCAATTTGTTGGCGAACTCCGATTTCATGACAACGACAAACGGGAGATTCTAATGCTATATACATTTACTACACATATATACATACGTATACCTATATACACTGACACGTGTCTAGGAAACATGTGCAAGCTGAATATGTGTCATCACTATATGCTAAAATAATACCAAGAGCTCCGGGAAAAAAAGAGAGTTAAAAGCGCTTTTTAAAGTGTATACTGACAAAATGCTACACGGTCTTTGAACCCAAATGTTTCGACCTTTTAATTTATATATATTACATAAAGGCTTCTCAGATTATTTAAATGCCACCTACACATTTATGCGTTTATTTGCTTGTTTCTTGGTTCACTTCGTAAGATAAATTAAGTTAACCGAAAAAATATTTTATTAAAATTAATTGATTGATCGACGATTATTAACTACTTAATATAAATTAATAAATAATCATTAATCATCTATTAGACTTGATCTACAATTATAAATTTTAAATTAATTATTTATCCATTAAATATTAATAACGATCAACGATTAGTATTATTATTATTAATTAACATAAATATATAAATAATTATTAATTAATTACCTATTTATTACAATCTACAATTTCCAATTAATTACATTAAATAATATTAATTAATATTATTTACACTTTAATAATTAATTATCTCATATAAGTAAATTAATAATTAATTATTAAATTATGATCTGTTAGTTATTATGATTGATAGTTATAAGATATATTTATAGGGACAATAATGATAATAATAATAATATAATTAAAGTAAGTGAATTTATCATTCGGTAATTTTAATATTAAAGATAGAAGAAGTTAACCATTTTTTCCAAATCAAAAATTTTTAACTTCTTCTATCTTTTATAATAATAATTATAAAAGTTGGAGTGGAACTAATTTGAAGTTAATAAATGTTATTTTATTATAAACCGAATAATTTACAATAAATTAAAAACTTTATGAACAATATATTTCGATTAATTTTATAGAAATTGATAGAATATATACTTTATTTACATGAATCGATTCGTTTTCGTACCAGGAATAGAATTTTGATAAAAATAAATAAAAATTCTAGTAAAGAAAAAAGTTATTTCAAAAAATACAAAAAAATCGACTACACTTGAAAATTTGTCAAAATACTTGATTCTAAGAAATTCGAAAATCGACATCACTATACAAGGCTTCCTTTGAAAGGAAGCAAAATTGAAACTTTTAATAAATTCAATGATAGAAACGAGTGAAGTTGACAAAGAAACTGAAGATATGATCAAATAATCAATCAAATATTAAAATAAATTTAATATCAATATTTTTATAAATTTTCTTACAAAATGAATAAAAAGAAAGGAAAATACTTTCAAAAAATTTATAGTTCACTGAGAGAAATGAATAGTTGTGACTACTATTTGGTTAATAATAACTTAGATGGAAATTTTTATTAGTTACAATTACTATTTAGGTAGCAACTCTAGCCATTTAGTTAGTAACGTAACTAATTCAATAGGTAGAGCAACAAAATAAGTACTCATAATATCAACTAATAAAACAGCTAAGTTTGCTAATAAAATTGGTAACACCAACCAATAATTTAGCAGCAGTATACTTTACTAACTAAAAATAATATAGGAAAAAATGATTACTACAACTATTCTTTTCTCTCAGTGTAGAAACTTATATTTAATGTATTAATACAAATTGCTTACCCATATAATAGAAGTATTGTAATACCAAAATTTTCCATGTTCAATTTTTCAACATATCTTTATGCTATTTGACCTCAGGAGTTCAAAAATGACATTTTTAAAAAATGTCATTCCGTGTGTGTAAACATCATATTTTCATAAATATCTCCAAATTATAAAGAGCTTTTGGGCTGAATTTTTTTTAAATTGTAGGTCTAACCTGTGGACATAAAATACTTTGAGATGTAGATTAGTAAAGTTTAACTATATGTGTCCTGACGCGGTGAAAGGGACCTTACGTCCCAAAAAATTAATTTTTAGTTATTAATGCCATTATATCGATTGAAAAAATCTGGTTAGAATGGTATCAATAACTCAAAATTAATTTTTTTGGACGTAAGGTCCCTTTCACCACGTCAGGGCACATATATTCTTTTGATTTTTAATTTCTCAAAAAAACGTTTTTTGTCCATAACATAAAAAGAAATGTTAGGACACCTATAAATGTTTTTCTCTAATTTTTTAGAGTTTGTTTAGACGCATCTTTTGAGCCTTCAATGAACATGTTTCGTTCATATTCACCAGAGATATTAAACTTTTAAAAATCAAACATTTTGGAAAATGAAACTTTTTTGAAAATTTTGTTGAAAAATGTAGAAATAACTTTGAAATTATCAATAGCATCTTATAGAGCATTAAAAAACGCTTCGATTGGCCTATTTTTGAAGCTAATTCGATTAGAAATTTTATTTTTAGAATTTTAAAAAACAAAAATTGTGAAGAAAATTTTTTTTATGTGTAAGTATTAAATAAAGAGAAAAAAATATTTCAGCAATTGAGAATAATTGTTCAAAATTTATACTTTATTGTTATTAACATCTCTATGAAGAAGGAAAGTGTTCATGAAATGAACACAACGAGATTTACGAAAACGAATGAAATGAGCACCACAATTATAACAAAAATGTATAACTTGGCAGCGGTTTTTCTTTAACTTCATTACTAGAAATAAAAAAGTTGTAGTAATACATAATTAAAAGTCTTCCTGTTGATTAAAAACTAATGTAAACTCGTGAATTACACTACAATATATATAATTCTTTATCCTTAAGAATTGCAGTTCATTGTACAATGGGAAGGAAACTCTCTCATAAATAATTTGTACACATTAAGAGATTTTTCCATCACTTCAATATGAAATGCATCTTAGAATTTCTTAAGTTTTGTATTTCAATTCAGACTAAATAAAATTTCAAAATTTAAATAATAGATTAATTGACTATTGTTTAAATTTAAAGTTTTTCTTAGTAAAATTTTTTTTGTAATTTTGTCTTTTAGTTTTGGTTAAATATGATAAGTAGTACCTTTTCTCATTTCAATTTTCTCTTTTAAATTTGCTGCCACTCTTCTTCAATGCTTATTTTCGACATTTGACCTTGCCCACGCCTTCATGTTTTTTTTGGTAGGATTAAAAATTTTGTAATATAGTCTTAATAAACATCAAATTGAAGTTCAGAATCTACGTTTTATTTTTCACTTATATTCAGTTTAAATAAAATTAGAGAAATTTTTAATATAATTATTTAAAAATTGGGAGTGCAAATTCAAATTCATCTCCAAAACCACTTTTTTTTAGTTAATAACATCATTTTTGAATACTTTTATTAATTATACGAAATTAAAATATAAATAATTAAAATTAATTTAAATATAAATGTTAAAAGTGTAGAGTGTAGACCAAAAATATTGTTTAATTATGTTTTATTATTTTTAAATTTAAGAAAAAAGTGAATTTTTTATCTGAGAAACTATTTATCTCTGAAGCCTTCTTCATATTTGGTAAGCGTTATAGCATTGTTTTTAATTTGTTAATAATTATTTTGAAATACCTAATCCTTTAATTAAAAATTATCAAATTTTTCCGTTTTATTTAAAGTAAAAAATTTTCTATAAAAAATATAAATTTTGAACTTAAAATCATCAAATAAAAATTAATTAAAATTTGTTTTTCGTTTTGTATATAAAAATATATATTAGTTATTTTTAAAAAGATAAAATACTTATAAATAAACTATTATATGGTCAAAAACGCGAAGCATGTAACGTAAGTCATTTTGTTTATCCATAACTTTTATATAACTTTTATCATAAATTTCTAAGATTACATCTTAAAGTATATTTTTTTCATTAATATTGCTTTGAAATATAACATTTTTTGAATTCATTATTTAAAAGTTATGAACATTTTAAAAAGTTTTTTACGTTACAAAAGTTTCGTTTTCCGAATTAATTAAGTAAATTATAAATCAATAATGTTAAAAGTTTAATAAATTAAAAGAAATTAAATTTAAAATGAATTTTCTTTTACAAAAACATTAATATTGAATTCAATATATTTAACCTCTAAAACACTTAATATTAAAATGATGCTGGAAGGCTTATTTCGGAAAATTAATTTTAGGTAACTCAGCTTTTATCTTTAAACCAGGGTTGCCACGCTTTTACCCTTTTCAAATTCCATGACTTTTCCAGGTTTTCCAGGTTAATAAACGAAATTTTTCCAGGTTTTTAAAACTACGTTTATTATTAATAATAAAATTATTGGAAAACTTAAAAATTCGATTATTTTCAAAAGTAACATAATTCTTCACAAAAATCCAATTATGTTTCCAAATTGTCAAAAATCCCGTCCAAATTAAAATAATCTTTATAAATAATAAAATTTTTCTTCGCAATTCAATTATTTTCAAAAATTTTACTAAATTCAATTACAATCCAAAATTTTTACTGAAATTTATTTTTAAATCAACATTTATAAGAAAATTCTACAAGAAATCAATTATTTAACTATAAAAATAAATAATTTATTAAATAATTGGATTTTTATAACAAATTTTATCAGAATTTAATTATTATGTTTATTATTATTATTTATTGTTAAGAGACAAATTAAAAAAGAATTTAACAATAATTTCATTTTTCGAGAAATTAGATGAAAATTTTGTATATTAAAAATAATTGAATTTCTCCAATAATATGTATTTGCTTAAAAATTCCATTTTTATTTTAGTGTTTTTTAACTAAAATTCTTCTATAAATCCGTTATTTTTAAATAATCAAGTAAATATGTACCTATTAAAAAATTTTAATAATTTTAGAAGAATTTTAGTTATTAGGGCAGGGTTGCTACAATTTTTCTCGAATGAAATTCCCTGATTTTTCCAGGTTTTCCAGGTCTCAAATAATATTTTTCCATATAATATTGGAGGTGTGATTTATATAAAAAGTAATTAATTATAAAGTAAAATTTATCAAAACATATCAGATTTTATTGTTATATTAATAATTTATAGAAAAATAACTCAGTTTCAAACATTTTTCATTGTCGAAAATACAATATTTAAAAATTTTATGTTTTTTAGGGTGTCTATTTTTTGAGAATGTTTTTTTTTAAATAATTTTAATTGAAAATTTGGAAAATAATTTATATTTTAAATTATAAAATTATAATTACTGTCACTAACTTCCTTTGATTATTTTCGAAAATTTTAAATAAAATTCTTTAAAAGAATATACTCAATTATTTTCAATAAAATGTAAAGAAAATTTAATTCATTCAAAAAATTTTAAATAATTTCTTTATAAAAATTCAATTATCTTGAAAGAATAGAATTAAAAAATTTCAAAAACCATATTTTTCAAAATTTTCAAAAAAAAACTTTGCAAAAATTCAATTTTATTATAAAATTTTAAGTGTGTTTTTTTTAAATTAACTAATAAAAATTTTAATTATTTAGAAAGATAGGGATTTAGATTTAGAGAGTGCAAGGAAAAAAGTACCAAAGAGTACTTTTTCATAGTAAAATTCGGTAAAATTCGCCAAAAAATAACATAATTTTAACAGAAAATTATTTTCCAGGTGTTTTCTCATTTTTCCCTGACTTTTCCTGACATTTCCATAAAAAATAAAATTCCCTGACATTTCCAGGTTTTCCAGGTTTCCAGACATTGTAGGAACCCTGTTAGGGCTTTTTTTTAATCTAGGTTTTTAAATTTTTTAATGAAATTCATTTAAAATTGAAATTTTACAAAAT
The DNA here is from genome assembly GCA_032873175.1 of Leptopilina drosophilae. NCBI lineage: Eukaryota > Metazoa > Arthropoda > Insecta > Hymenoptera > Figitidae > Leptopilina > Leptopilina drosophilae. Next base: position 50,785,774 of record CM065478.1, read on the forward strand.
TTTAAATGAAAATTTTTTCAAGTTCATCTACTTATAAAAATTGTAATTGCAACTTTTTTAAAATAGAATTAATTTTGAAATACTTAAGTAAAATTAAATTTGAAAAATATATTTTCCAGGATTTCGATCAAAATTCCCTGAGTTTTCCAGGTTTTTTCAATTTTTATAAAATTCCCTGACATTTCCAGGTTTTCAGGTTGCGTGGCAACCCTGTAAACGTATTTAAAACCTGCACGAAAAGAAATCTGATAGTTTTTGAAAAAAAACAGGTACCTTTTAGGAAAATTACCCAGAAGTAATTCTTTATTACATTTAAAGTAATTAATAAAGATTGATTTTAAAGTTAAACAGTTAAATAGAAACTATTCGCATGCAATAACAACAAGTGCGCGTGGTCAAAAGGAATAATACCATATGTCTCAATAATATCTATTCATAAGTGTAAACTCTCCATGAATGAAAAAATAAGAGCAATAAATTTTTTTCTTTCTTTCTTTATAGGAAAATTAGAATTTTTTTTAATAGTGTGAAAAGGGCAGTTGCAGTGTCATTCTTTCTCTTTGAAACCACTATCTTTATATATTGCATAAAAATGCTGATTAGACAACAACGCAATAGGTAGCAATCTCTAAAGAGTATATTGTGTATATGTTTCAGTGACGATGTGAATTATTATTCAGCAACGACTCATACTTGCGGTATTGTATTCTAATATCAAGTGCCTGCACTGACTTCAAATCATAAATTTCGTGTGAACTTTACTGCACATAAATATCAACGATAATATTTTTGTATTGTTATGCTGCACCTCTTTCTAGGTCACACATTTATATATACAATTTCTTTAAAAAATGCAAGATGCATTTCAATAGAACAAATTTTTATTTTCTTTCATACCTGTAAATTTGTTTGCAAAAAATATCAATATATTTGTAAAATATATATATATATATATATATATTATAATATTGCTTTACGAAGAAACGAACAAATGATTCTATTTATATTTTTATCCGTAATTTTCAATGAATATGTTTTTGTAAAAAAAAATTCTATAGAAAATTTATGAAAAATATTTGCTACAAATAAATGCTTTTCTTTAAAAGTCCTATCACTTGAATAAAGTAGATTTTTTGTTAAGTAAAATAGAATATATTTTTTTAATAATTAAAGTGTAATTATAAATTTATTTTAAATAAATAAATAAAATAAATGTTGTGTTTATTTTATTTATCAATTTCAAACATTTTTATCCTTAATTTTGTCTCAAAATTGAAAAAATACTTCAATAAAGTTACGTAATTGTTCTCTTTCCAAAGAGAAAAAAAATTGTACGCACTAAATGTGTTTCAAAATCAACAGAAATTGAAACTTAATGCATATTCAAATAAACAAAACAATGAAGAACAAATAAGATTGTGGTATTATCATCAAGTGTTTCCTTTGCAAATTGGACATTTCTAATTAATTTAAATAAAATTAGATATGTGCCGAAACAAATTAATTAAGTCATTTGATTGAATTAAAATTAAATGTGTGTAATAAATTTCAAATAACCCACAAAATCTTATTTCTACAATTAAAGATGAAATAAGAGCAATAAATAAACGTAATTTTAACATTGTAACGACGCAAAATAAACAAAAATTATCAAAACCAATAATTTAAAAGTGAAATTAGTTTTTAAACTTTCGATCGAAATCGAACGACTTTAAAAGAAAAAATAAAGAAACTATGACGCTTATGATACACTGTATTGTGCAATTGTTTTCTACTCTTTTGTTATCAATATATATTTCTTTAAATCGGTAAAAAGAGGCGTAGAACAAACTAAAATGCGTCTAATAATGTGTATTGTCAACATAAAATGCATTTTACGTTCACAATATCAGACTTAATTTTAGTTTATTTTACGTCTTATAAACTGACATGTAAATAAAGTGATTCTTATTCATACAATATGACTATAAGAATTTAAAAACAAATTTATAGAAACATAATACACGAAAAAAATGATTAAATTCACATTTTTTCACAATAAAGATAAAAATTTACATTTACTACGCATGTATTTTACTTTTGAGTCACTACACGCAGCTCATTTAGTATTTCATTCTTTGAAAAAAAATTTTAATTTGAATCGATCGTTGACCCACTTTAGAGAGAAAGAACTTAAAATTTCTTAAAAATGCACAGCAATTATTATTAATGTGTTATTATAGAAAAAAAGGAAAATGCAAACATTTATGTGTATTTTGTTTTTTCATGCTATTGATTATAGATTTAAATTAATACTTTCTAAACTGATGCAATAACACTCTTATTTGGTAATGATTGCGGAAAAATCATTTTTACATTTCAAAAGAAAATCTTGTATGCAAATGAATTTTTGTTATTTTTTCAATGCTTCTTGTTTTTAAAATTTGTTTTCTCAAAATTATTCGTTTGTTTTAAAATTTACTTTATATTTATTTATTAAATTGTGAAAATTTATCTTGAAAATTGAAACATTGAAAATAAATTAGTAAATTAGTAATTTAAAATGTTAAAGTAAATGTAATATTTTAAAATAAAGAATGATTCATTATATTTTCCAGATAAATAATTTTCAGTGATAATCTAGAATTATCATTATTAATATTTTTTATTCTATTTTTTTTAAATATAATCGCTACGTGTGGAATGACTTCTTCATTTTGCTAATGTTACTGTACTTTGCACACAACTTCTCGCCAAGATTCACTACGCGGAAGAAAACAATTGCACTAAAACTGAATACAGTTTCTGTCAGTGAACACGGGAATAATTATTAAGACAACACACGTGTCTCATTTAAGAGTTTAACACGTTTAGGATATAATAAACGCTATAATACCAATTTTCATAAAAAAACAGAATTCTAATATATTCTCATGCATTATTTAAAACAAGTTTATTATTATAAACTTAAGAACTTCCTACAATTTCAGAAAACAATTTTCAATAACTATTTCCATTACCTATATTTCAATTCTTTAATTCAAACCAAAAGAAATCAAATCGATAAAATAAAAATTCAAAAATACAAATAAAACAGGCAAATAATGAAAAAAAATTTTTAAATGTGAAACTAAAATAGAAAAAGTGAATGCAATTTGAATACAAAATTAAAAAACAATAGAACGAAAAGCAAATTTAAAATCAATGAATATAATAATAAAAAATGTAATATGAAAAACAAATAGGAAAAAAAGAATTTAATGGAGAGTGAAAAATTGAACATATAAAAGAGTATAACTAGATATAAAAATATAGATAAGACCCTTTGGTATATGAATATAAATTAAAAAAGAAATTTATATATTCAAATTGTCGGAAAAATTTATAAACTTTAGTTTCAAATATTCTTCAAAACCCTAGAAATCCTTTATTCATGCGAATAACTTTTCAACCCCAAATTTATTTTCCTGTGAAGCGTTCAAAACCATCATCACCTTTTTTCCATCTATACGAACCATAAATAAAAAACAGGGTGGCGAGTGAAAACCGTTTTTGAAATACTCTGTCTTTTCCCTGGCCAAACAAAATTCCCTGTCTTATAAGGGCATATCTCTAGAACCTAAAACTTTTCAATGAGAAAAATTAAAAAAAAATTTTTTTTTAGCGTAGTATTGAAACTCTGTCCACATAAACTTTAAGAAATAAGCTTTCAAAATATGCAAGTGGACAGATAAAATAATTCGTCTTCAAAAAATTGTAAACTATTTAAAATTGCGAGTTAGTTTTAACGTGCAACAAAAGAATATTTAACAAGTGCTTGTTTTTTAAATCGAACACAGTTGAAAGTATTTAACTAAGGGGTTATAATTTATAACAATAATTATATTGTTATTATTTTTCTTTTTTATTTGTATTACTAAGAAATTAAAATTGTTTTTTATTTTTCGCACATGCGAAAATGTATGCAAGTGTATTCAAATACTTTTATTTGATTTTCGTGAAGTATCACTCGTTTTCAAATTTTGCACGCACGTGTTTTCTGTTATTTAAATTACATCAGTTTTTTGAAGGTACAAGGCACATCAATTTACTATGTCTGAAAATAATTCTAATAATTTGAACTTTTATTTCCCGTAAGTCATTTTGATGTGCCATTTGCCTTATTAATCAAAAATGATAAATATGTCGATTACGATCAAAAAGGTTAAAAGTGAGAGACAACTTTTAAAAGCTTATAACTTTTTTCACAATTAACAAATTTTTAATTTTCATACGGAAAACTGTTCACTGTTTAATTAACTTTAAAAAGATGCGTCTTAGAATTGGTGATTCTTATTCATTACAAAGTTTTAACGTTTAGCCCATCCGAAAGTATGGTTAGGGACAAGTAGATATTGTAAAAAATCGTACACTCAAATTGGAATAATTATTGATCTATTTAATAAATAAATGTAAAACCTTTTGGAACTGATTCATCTTATCAAGCTTTAATATTTCCAACAAAAATAAAGTAACAAGTTATTGAAATTATCGAAATATACGCGAGAGACATGAAAGTTAAAGCTTCCATAAACCTACACATATTCATTATTAGTTACAAAAATTCTTAAAAACTGTGTACTTTTTAAACGCGTTTTTCTCCCTCAATATTGCAGAAAATCGAAAATAATATTCTACAACTTAGTTTCGTTCGATTTCTATTGAATAAATGTTGTTCATTTTTGTTGATCAATATTATTTATTTTACAAAAGCATTAACATAATTTCCAAATTATTTATTCTTGATAACGTGTTTTCTTGAAATTCTTGAAATACACTTTGCATATGTTTTTGACACTTCACCACAACAAAAATCAAATGACATTCAACAGATACCGAACGAAACTATATGTTGTCCATTCATTTAAACAATAAAATTTAGGAAGCTTATTATTTTCTATCTTCTGATATTGAGGGAGAAGAACGCGATCTATAAGTACGCTATTTTTGAGAGCATTAAATTTGAATAAAAATAAGAATCAAAATCAGCATTCAAGCTTTTTCCTCCTAATTGTAAACTAATTAAAGCTATATTCTTATGATTCAAAGAGAAAAACAAAACTTCAATTAGAGAAATACTCCAACTAAGGACTGATTAATTATGATAAATAGTCATTTATCATGAAAAGAGAGGGTTGTTAAGAAAGTGTTAGTTAAGAATTCTTATCAATGGCTAATTTCATATTCGATAAAAATCTTAATGAGCAACTTATATACTTATTTATGCACCGTGCATGATGCGCATAAATATTATATGTGAAAAAAGAAAGAAATAATAATCCACAGAGTTTGAGGCACATGTACAACACTTGCTATCAATTCATAAGCGTGTCTGAACAGGACTTTGCGTGTTCAAACCCGAAAGAGTTGGAACCTTTTCTTCTATAGTATGATTTTCCATAAAACTGATTTGTATCTCTAGTTCCTCCCACATGAACGGCTATACTTCCTAAATAACCCCTTGACAATAATTTCTTTTCAATATTATTTTTCTTTCTCTCTATATATAAACTCAGAACAAACATATTAGTACAATGAACATATATTATATATATGTACTTCTAAAATTAATAAAAATTGTGTCCAAAAATAATGCTTGAAAAATGTGTCTAGTTATTTTTCACAGTAAACAAAATCGAAAAGAGTTGCATTTTCTACTAAAATTGTGGTATTTTGTTGCAATATTTAGAACAAAATTTGAAATAATTATTTGAATCCAAGTAAATATTTATTTGATAATAGACACGTAAAATTATTATTTGAGTCAAATAATAATTTTTATTATTTTTATGCTAATTATCAATAATAATAAAGTATTAATAATAAAATAATATAATAATAATAAGTAGAAAAATTTAAACTATAATAATACGATTTTACATAAAGAGTTTTAGCTCTGAAAGTATAAAGTAGAAGCCGAGAATGGAGAGCGAATGGTGATCAGGAGTATTATTTGTTCTCGAAACACTTGAAATAAGCTTTACTCTTTGTTGCCTATAAATAGTGTTCGCAGTAAAATTATTTGAAAACTGATCAAAGTCTCAAGTCTTTTTTGTTCTGGACAAGAAAGAAAAAATGAAAAAGAAGAGTACATGAAAATAAAACCTTTTAGTTCTTAAAAGCTTTTTAATCAATGCAAAATATTGCCATGTACGGAAAAATAAAATTTAAAAGAGCAAAAAAAATGTTAAAGCGGTGTTAAATTTTATACGAATTAAATATACCTACAAATGAAAATTAACCAAATTTTTAAGAAAACAACATGTTTCATTTGAACTTTGAAAATAATTTCTTTTTGTAAGTCAAATTATATATTTATTTAAATCAAATCTTAAAAATATTTATTTGAATCAAATCTGAAAAAATATTTATTTGGACCAAATAATATAAATATATTTTTAAACGAAATCAAATAAATATTTATAATTAAACGAAATTAAATAAATATCTTTTTGAACCAAATCTAAAAAACATTTACTTCATCCAAACTTAGAGTCAAATTGTATAAATTAGAAATAGTAGATTACGGTACAAGTGTGTAAATGCGGCCATTATTTGACGAGTGATATCAAAATAATTATTAATATTTTAAGACAGTGCTTTGTAAACTGGGTTCCTTTTATGGGCCCCACTAAATTCTTTTTAACATTAGTTCTATGACGAAAGTAATCGCATGTGAAATAATGGACAGTTACGCACACTTTCAACACGTAAATAAAGTGGCTATTATTTGATTCGTGCAGTAACTTTCCCACACATTAAATAATTACCACTTTGCCACACTAGTACCATAATGTAATATTCTTCTAATAGTGGCGAATAAAAGTTTGTGAAAATTTAAAAACACTCCAAAAGCATGTTTCATTTGAAATGAGTTTAAATAAAATGATATTTAGAAATTTGTATTTCAATTTCTGCCATGAGTGTGCAGAAAGTTAATTAACTTTTGTAAAATGATTCATAGGTTATTTAAATATATAAAATTCACGATTCTTAAATATAAAACTTTCATAATAGAAATTTTTTTCACTAAAACATGTAAAATTTCCAATTATTTTCATTCAAGATAAATACAAATATTTTTATCACTATATTTTACTAAAATTAAATTATTAAATTTTGTATACCATACGAAGAAAATTATAATATAATTACTGCGTGGGAAATTTTATTTGATGGCTCACTCAATATTGTATTCCAAATCATTTAAACATCTGAAAATGAAGAAAAGTAAAAAACATAAGGTTATGTTGATAAATAAATAAACTATATAATTTATTTCTAATCACATAAAAATTAAGAAGCAATAAAATAAAATCAAGACACCTTGTGGTTTGAAAAAATTTTTAATTTGATTTTTATAAATTGATGCATAGAAATCGAATTTATAAAAGTTGTTTCAGAAATTGATTTATCGATACAATGTTTTAAAAATTACTGCTTGTTTTATTATAGATAAATAGACTTATTCAATATAAAAGACAATAAAAAATGCATGCGCTGTAAGCTGTAGAGAAGATTGGATATTTTTTTCGCATTTGACAAATTTAGAGGACAAAAAACTGAAATTTTATAGAATTTACACATTTACTGTAAATTAAAAAAAGACTATAAAAATTGTTTTTATTAATAAACTGCATTACTTTAAACTCTAGTTTTAAAATGAGACGTACAACTTATTACTATCGTTTCATTATGCAAAATTACTATTTGTTCATAAAAAACAACTTTTTTTCGAGGTTATGCTGATTCGAAATCAGAAAATCTTTGCAAAATGAATTAAAATTACCATATGTAATAAATCATATTATAAATTCTAATGCATCTGATTATCGGAATGAAAAATTTCGATTACTTGATAGTTGATACACTGAACAATGAATTTGATTCAAAAACGTATAAAACATTTGCACTTGTAAAAAAAGAGATCTGACATTTTCAATATTCTTCCAACGGTTATAAACGTTATAAATAAAAAACAACCTTAAGTAGGGTTGCAAAAACCACCAATGCTACCAACCGTAAAAGAAAAAAAGAATATTTCACCAAAACAATGGAAATGGAATATTTTAAAATTAAAATATTTATTTTGTAAAATTTCTAGTTTATTTATCCAAAAAATTATTAATTAACATTGTCTTATCAGGTAATTAATTTAACTATGTTATAAATTTACAATGATTCAATGGATTTTGAGAGAAAAACAAGCGACGACTGTGATATATTTCGCTTTTGAGGTTAGTTTTGTAAATTTGGATAATTAACTTTAAAGAAATAATTTTGAAAAAAAATTAATTACCTTATATGCTGATTACCATATTCTGTAACATTAAATAATATTCATAGTGTCATTTTTGTTGAAAACTGTGGAGAAAAATATAAACATACAGCCCTGGACTCCTTAACCCGCGCGTTAGGCAACTAAACAACCAAATGCGCAGTACGTGGTGCGCATGAGAGTGAGAGAGAGCGAGAGGAACAAAGTAAAATATCTTCGAGAGCAGCGAATCAGACCCTCTGCAGACCTTCTGTCCTCCGTGCTTGTTTCGATTCACACTCCTCCACCATCAGTAAACAGCTGGCGTCGCGATGCGTCAGAACAAAATGTTGATTGGGAGTTTACTGAGCTAGTTGCTCCTGGGGGAAAGGTGCAAGAGCATTAAAAAGTTGACTTTTTCTCTTCTGTTATTGGACATTTACATTAAGGGACAGTAGATAAAATACCAAGTGCCAAACTCCCAAACAGTTAAATAAGTGCAAAATCATTAATTAGACGTTAAATAATTGTAAAACTTGGAGCGAAAGTGAACTTCTTTGTTTAGTGTACGCGCATTCGTTGTTAGCGAGTGGCGCAGCATTGTTTGTTGTGGTTCAACGAAGACCCTGTTTTTTTTGAGATCGAAACACGATTTATACAGGACATCCTCAGGTAATTTACAAAAAACATTCAACAAGGAAAACTGGTACATCAACCATTATTTCTGATATATAAACTTATTATTAATTTATTTATTTTGTTGTGCGCGAGTGCTTTGTTTTGGCGAGCAGCTGATTCCGAGCAACGCCGTTCTCCTTTTTGACAGGTCGATTGCTGAACGAGCGACGACTGTGATATATTTATTTACTTTTTAATTTAAAAAAAAGGAAACAAATTCTTTGTTCTTTATAGGTGAAGCACAAAAAGTGACATCGTAACAAGTTGGAGGTTAGAAGTGGGATTTCAATGTATACCTGAGAAAATGAGTGATATAACTCAGTGTCAACGATCCCTGCAGAGCTCTATTTAATTTTCACAAACAAATCAACAAAACGCTTATTATTTATTGAATGCTTTTTTATATACATGGGGAATGCCTGATTTTTGTACATCATCTGACTGAAAGCTACCTCGAAATTGTTGAGTCTGAGACCTTGTGAGGCTAATTATTTAATTTTTCCCTAATGCCACCAAGGACACGCCAAGGTGCACTTTTAATTAAAAAATCGCTAACGAGTGAAAACAAGAAGAAAATTATCTAGACTCGTTCTAGTCATCAAAAGAAGAAAAAAAAGTTGTTTTTATATACATATACGTTTTTAATCTAAAGAATCTTGGTTTCAACGTTCCTAAAGTTGATTGCTGGACAACGAAGAAGACAACTCACAGCCTTTTATCGAATTTTTTATGATCTCATATATTGCTTTTCTTCGTTATTATTTCCAAGAATTGAGATAAGTTTTTCATTTGTCTACAATATAAATTCCATGAGCTGTGAATTCCATCGAGTCGTTAAATATTATAGAAACGTGGATTAATTTATTTGAGACCAATATTTTGTAAATTCATTATCTGAATGAAATTGTCAAGTGATTTGGGTGTTAAGCAAGGAGTTCTCATTGAAATTCTCGATGAGAAAGACTATATCGACAACGCTTATTGATAAATGAATCGTAGACATTCTGGGGCCGTCCTCGCAAGTTCCAGACAACGTGGGGTACGGCCCCAATCAAGCTGACTACAAGGAATTGGAAATTTATTGATGAACGTCATTCCTCAGGAGGAAGGAGATTGAAAAATTAATTTCACTTTTTTTCATCATTCACTATCATTGTTTCAACATGCTTTACATATTTTACGTGGACACCGGAAGCACCATCACCTTCGACATCAAACTTGCTCTACAGAGGTGAGATTTACTCTTCTTCTTTTTTTTATTTTTCACAATTTTCTTAATATTTCATCTCAAATTTTCAGTATAATTAAATTTTAAATCTTTGGATTTATTTTAATGTTCGTTAATTTAGCAGGTTTCGTTAATTAAATTAATTGAACGACAGATTCAACGCATTATGTATATAGGAAATACCGGACAAATTAAGAGTTTTCGAATGAATATTTAAGAATTCTGTGAATATGAGAGATCAGAGTCAAATCAATGGGTTTATCGATATTCTAAAATTCGGAAAGTCAGGTATTTGATATGAAATCGTTCCATTTAAGCACATCCAGAGAAGATAATTTTTATGGCAACTATTCTTTTTCAAGAATGTGTGAAATTATAAATCAAAGATTCACATTCCATGTAAATAATCCAACGAGACTATTTTAATTTTTTTTTGCTATTCAAGTTATTACAGGGATCACAGTGTAATTAAAATTTTCATGATGCGAAAAATAAATAATCAAATTTTTCAAAAATTATTTTTTAATCATTTTTTAAGATAATTAAATTTTTTAAATACATCAACAATAAAATCCTTTTGAATGATTGAAATTTTGTAAAATTTAATTGAAAATAATTAATTTTTCAAGTCTTTTGTTACAATTTTCAAAAATCAACTTTCCAAGAATTTTAGTTTCAAATTTTCAAAATATTTCCTCTTAAAAATTAATTAGATTTTAAAATTGAATTATTTTCGAAAAATTCATTAGATTTAAAATTTTAAGTACAAGTAATTACATTGTAAATGAATAAATGAATAAAAAATACATTAAAATATTTTCAAAAACTAATATTTATAATTAAAATTCTTTCAAATTTTGATTATTTTTATAAGATATTACCAATTTTCAATTGTTTGGGAATTATTCAAATGTGAGTAAAATTAAAAAACTTATCTTACAAAAATTATTTTAAAATATGTTTAAAAAATAAACTTTAAAAATTCGTTTATTATAATTTTTTGAAAATATACCTTAGTAATTTAAGAAAAAATCATGAACATTAAATTACAGTTTCAATTATAAAAAGTTGAATTTTTATGTTTAAATAATAAAATTTCAAAAAAACATTCCGAAAATTATAATAATTCATGTAGAGATAAAATTTATTTCAAAATTGTAAAAAATAATTAAATTCAGGAACGGCAACTATGCGCGTCTCCTTTTCGCATCCAGCCCCTCAATTATACTATTTTAATTTTATCAAATATTCTATTTTCGTTTCATTAAAAATTATTTTATTGGAATTTTTACCATTTTTATTATTTTAATAACTAAAATTTTTCTACATTTGAATTCATTGAAATGTCGATTGTTTGTAATTTTAATCGATAACAGTTTTATCAAAATAGATTGTACTTATTGTACAATAATACTTTTGTCCCCTATTATTGGAAAATTATTCACCTTTGTCGTCTCTTTTTTTCTGTGTAAAAGGTTCATGTGCTCCCTGTTAAAATTTTAATGTCATTTTTATTACATTTTGCAAATTTTAACCGAACGCAAGAGGAAAAAAAATTATTTTAATCAAATAATCAATTACTTGACTATTACCGCCAAATAAGTTTCAACCTGAATATAAATTTCAGTTTTAATTTAAATTCAAATTTTAAATACAATTTTAATTTGAATTAAACAAATTTGTATTTACAGCAATAATTTTTCTAATTGATGCAAATATTAAGTAAATAAGTAAAAAATTAATTAATAATATAATTTACTTACATTAATTATTAATACATATAAATAAATGATAAACGATTTATATTAGTTTATATTAAGAAAAAAAGAAATAAAGAAATGAAAAACATTTTCACTAAGTAAAGTATTAAATAAATGTACATTGAATTGAGTGCCACAATGTCTGCGGAGTTGGATTATTTATCAGTTTGTGACGTACATGAAACTTGAAGTGTTTGGAATAATTCTCATTCGTTTCTCAATTTTTCGCTGATTCTCAACGTGAATTCTTGAATTCGTTTCAATGAAAATTTTTTCAACTAAAACTATATGAATTTCATCGTTTTTTTACACTCTCAAAGCACAGCTGTGCAAATTTCTTGGCCTGTCGCCTTTTTCCCAGAGAAACAGAGACAGAGAGGGAGTGAACAGGGTTCACTCTGCAATCCTGTGAATGTAGGGCATGCAGTGTGTAAAATAGTGTATTAGATGCAAGAGATATTATTAGCCAAGGTGGTATATACAGAATTTGATTCATCGGGAAGAGTAAAAGGGGGTTCATTTAAAGATTGGCACTTGAACGAGTTCTCCTCATAATCCCTCCCCTCTCTAAAGTCTTAACTTGTATTATTAAATATTTTCCCTATGAAAGAAATATTTTCTTTATTTTTTTGTTATCATTTTTAAATATCTTATACATTTATTTTGGTATACAACTTCCGAGCTTGGGGGTCGAGACATCAATTACAATCTCTTGGAGAGTGAAGCTTAAGTAGTGGTTGACATCGGTTCTGATATGAGTAGAGGTCTGGTGACTATAGTTAACTCGGTTAACTCGTGTCCTAGTTGCAGACTTAATTTGTGTAAACCAGATAGACATTTATCGCAATTTTTCCTTTGCTTTGGTGTTTAACGCGGTCATTGAACTTTCCCAGTACAACAATATTGGGGATTATTGTATGCTTTATCAGATCTTTCATTAATCTTTAAATTCACGTAAGGTTTTTAATTATTATACTATGTGCGGTTGCACTCATTTTCTCACTCATATTATTCAATAATAACTGTGTAATATTTTTCATTTAAACAAAACCTATTTGAATTTTTCTTTAATATTTTTTGTTGTATTTTTTTTATTGTTTTTTAAACTTGATCAGTAAAAATTTATTTATGATGATTCTTATAAAATATATGGTTAAAAATTAACATTATACAATGGCTTAATTTGATATTTGTATTTTTAATGCTGTTAGAATTGTTTTACAAATTGTTTTTATATTTGCTGATGACTAAAATAATTATTTAGTTTTGATAAAAGAAAATTTGCACATGCATTCAGTTCTTTGAAATAATTTTTTCTTTATCTTGTATGAATGCTACCTTATCTATAAAATACTTGTTTGGATTCGAGTGTATTTACTAATAATTTCAAGTCAACAATAATGTTAAAGATAAAGAAGGATTTAGAGGCCCTAGATACGTAAATAATGATTAAACAAAAGTGATTATTAAAGATTCTAAATTATTTACGAATTATCACACTTCTTGGTAATTTGCAATAGTCCGTTGCACTTCAGTTGATTTTAATAATTAATTTTTTTATCTACTCATTAAAAGTATTGTTTATTTATTTATTAAAGTTAATTTTTTATTCATTTAATTTCTCATTTATTCAATTTCTTACATTTTTTGTTTATTTTATTTCTTATTTATTTTTCATATTTCTTAAAGGAGAGACTTTGACTACGTTTTTAACTTTAAAAAGAAAATCCATTTTTAAAGCACTGTTTTTAAGTTGAAAATGCTAAAAATAACATTGATTGTTATTCAATTTCCTTTAGTATAGAAATTAACTTGTTTATTTTTCTAACTAATTTCAAATCATAATTTTTTGAAATAAAACATATAATATAAAATAATTATGATAAAATTATGATTTAAAATTAGTTGGAAAAACAAATAAGTGATTTCAAAATAAAAAATTGAACAACAATGATATATTTTATAGCATCTTCAACCTAAAGACAATAAACATCCAAGAAGTGTCAGTATATTTTTCGACCATTGATTTCCTCTGAAAAAAATTACTATGAAAATAATTTTATTGAAGATTTAAATAATGTTTTTGATATTTTAAAAACGTAGTCGAAGTTTCCCCTTAAACTTTTATTTGGTTTACTGTATTTATATTAAGAAAAAAAGTATTGAACCTTTTTTATCTGGAAATATATTTTCATTGAATATTTTATCGGATAAATTTAAATTTTTTGCGTAGACCGAAAAATTCGTTTATCAAAATTATTCATCGGGAATTTAAATTCAACATTTTATTTATTACATCGAGTAAAGAAATGATTATTAAATAGAAACTCAATAGTAAATAATTTAAAAGGAACAAATTTATTTTATTGAATTGAATAAAAAATGTGCAAATTATGAAATACAAAAAATATAAAACGAAAAGTAGTAAATCAAAGGAAGAGAAATATCAATTGAAAAACTATTTACATACACTATTTTGATATATTTTTGTTAAACATTATTGAAAATATTTCAATTTTAAATAATAAAAGTGTAAAGGTAAAATCAATAAATTATAAAATGTAATAAAATTGTATAAACAATGAAATTGATTTATTTAGAAATTGTAAAGAATAATAAAATTAAAAAGATAAATTGTAAAGATTAGTAAGTTAAAATCAAAATCTGTCTCTATTTGTATTACTTTATGTCGAAAATATATAAAGAATATTTTTCTCGATACAAGAAAAGCGATTTTTCAATTTTTTTTAGTGTAGGCGATGTTATTTATGCAATTTTTTTGCATTATTATCCGAGACATCCACGTCATATGACGACGGAGATTGCACACACAGCTTGGTGGGTGTTTGAATTAATGTCAACTTCTGGTTATACCCTCTCTGTAAGAATAGTTGGCCTTAGTATTCAATACGTAATTGATGTTGTAATGAAAGGGCTAAGTTTACATGCACTGCAATATCGTATGACGTTTGCGCTTTTAATTGGGAACTCTCGTTGTTGAGTAATCTCGTAAAATTCGATTCTCTTAAAAATTAATGTTCTTTTGCAGCTAAGAAGGCCATTGGCCTAGCAGTCAGTTATTGTAAATTCAATTTTCTCCTCCTTTCGGAAAACAAATTTTCATCTTCTCATTCTCAACTTATTGTAAATATTTTACCAGATGAAAAACTTGTTTTTACAATTTTCAGAAAAACAAATTTTCATTTTCTCCCTATTCTCAGCGTGAAAGTTTCTCCAAGTTTATCGGAATTTTTTTCGCTGTGGAGATTTCTGAAAAGTTATTTACCATCTTGGTAGATTTATATTTTCTTTGTACGTAGTTTTTTATCTAAACTAAAATTTAATCTTCTCTGTTTATATAATTGATTAGAAACGTGGATAAATGCGGACTAAAAATAGTCCGCAGCGATTTTAGTCAGCTATTCTCTTTTTGATAGGTTTTCAATTTTGTTTGTCTTCTTCAAAGCAGTTCGAAAAAAAGAATTTATAATGAAAAAGGATTAAATGTTTATTAGAGGAAAGCAAATTTTAAGACTGCAAAAAAATATTTTGTTATTCAAAAGTTGAATTTTTTTCTTGAAATAGAGATGCGAAAAAATGATTTGAACTATAACTTCGTGAGAAGCAGGTCGTGCGTCGCACCTATAGGGAGACCTCATTGCAAATCATGTCTTTATATCTCTCTATTCGAAATTCTCTCCTTTCTCGATCAAATGAGGCGTAGTATACACATATTTGCGATGGTCATTAAAGGAAAATGATCAGGGAGTGAGAGCGAAGAGTTTATAATATATAGCCAAGAGTGCTCGCTCCTATAATCGTTTCTAAATCTAAACTTTCAACTCTTGTTACTTTCTTTGTTTTCCAGTGTATCTGAACTGAAGGAGGCGATCGAGAGAGAATGTGGCGTCTTAACGGAAGACCAAGTTCTCCTGATGAGCGGTGGCGAATCCTTGGAATCAGAGGCCCGAGTCTGTTCTTATTCCGCTGGAACGGACACAAATCCGATCTATCTCTTCAACAAGGCGTCCATCAACAGCAGTGTGCCACCTATACCTAGCATTGATTATGGCTCTGGTACGTAGACCAAAAATAAGAAGAAGAAGAACAAGAACAAGAAAGTTTCTCCTTTTTTCAGTTGCATGGATTATTATATATCTCGCTCGTAAATTACATCAGTTACGAGACAAACCGTCGCCAGTCTTGTTTACTTTATCTTTGGTTATTCAATAATTAAACGATGTAAAACTAGAATCGGACAGAGAGAGAGACACATAATGAGACTTTGACCCGTGACATAGACGTGATCGACCGTACGACCCAATTCCTTGTCAAACATGGAGCAATAATCGGTGTGTTATCGAACAGAAGGTGTATACATCCAATCAGCAATCGAGATTCCTTTTATTTGCTATTATATCAAAAATGTTTTTGATTGTTAGTCGTGTAGCCCTTTATGATTTTCATCATAGATATGTACTTCAAGTTTTAATGCACTTCGGCCTATTTTATTTTCGCTCGATTCTATTTTATCTATACACGTATATAGATATCTCCAGGACAAGAATTTATCACTTATTCGTGATATGAATTTGAATTCCGTTGCATTTCATTTTTTTCTTCTTTTCACAATACCCGAGTTTTATTAAAAAATATTTTTCAGTAGAACAATTTTCAATCTATTATGAGTCAAATTAATACTCTAAGAATACTGTACATATTTTTCTCTTCCGTTCTTCATTTTGTACATAAATATCTTTTTTTATTTCGAATGATACTAATTCTGGTTTTGAGATTCTTTGCTTTTGAAAAGTCTCTAATACTTTTCCTCGGATATTATGACTCTTTTAATTTTTTTTACAAATATTGCAACAAAATGCCACAATTTTAGTTGAAAATGCCACTTATTTTGATTTTTATACTGTGAAAAATAACTATAGACAAACCTTTCCAAATTATTTCTGAATAACTTTTCTAACTAAATTTTAAAAATATACAATTAAAAAAATATTTTCATTAATAGAAGTTTTGTAAAATTTAATTCAAAAGAATTTATTTTCTCCAATTTTTTATTATAATTTTAGAATATCAACTTTAGAAGAATTTTATTTCATTTTTACTTGTAATTTTTAAAAAATTTGAGAAAATAATTCTCAAAAGTTTTAATATAAACTCTTCAAGTGTAAATTTACAAATAAAAATAAATGAAAACTAGTTTTTAAAAATGATATTAAAGTATTTCTGAAATAAGTAATTCTTTGAATTTTCGCATTCAACAATTTTTAAAAATTCAATAATTTTAAATATTTTTAATTAAAGAATTAAATTCCAAAAATTCAAATACAAATATTTTTTTAAATTTAATTTTGAAGGTTTCTAAAGTTAGCGTCGATGCTGAGCATCGAAAATTATTTTTTTCACAAAACCGAAAAAATAACTCAATTTTTTCCACGGTTTATGATTAAAAAAAATACTTTTAAAAAGTTTCTTTCTTCTTCAGTGAATGAAAGAAGCGAAATTGTAAAAATTTTATCACTAGGAATAAGAAAAAATAGTTTTCGGCGCTGAGCGTCGACGACATCTTCAAGAACGTAATTTTGAGAATTTTCTAATTATAATTGTTTGAAAATATTAATAACTTAATAATTTGATAACATTAATGACTTTAAAAAACATAGGGGCAGTTACAGTTACAATTATTATAAAAAAATGAATTTTTATATTTAAATAATTGCATTTTTGAAGAACTTTTGGAAAAATATAAAAAATAATTGGTTTAAAGATGAAGTTTATTTAAGGACAAATTACATAAAATAATTGAATTTTTGAGTTATAATTTTTCAAAATTATCAAATTTCATGTTTTAAATTGAAATTTTCTAATTCTATTTACCCTGGTAAAATAAATAAGTAGTATTGAAATATTTATTTAATAAAATTATTCAATTTTTGAATAATTAAATTTAGAAATTAGTAAAATGTCAGGAAAATACAAAATAAAATGATTGTGACAACACTGAATTAAATAAACAACTTTTTCGATCCGAGGCCTTCATTTATTGCATTGATAGTTATATATTATTAATTTATTACGTTGATAATTAAACATTGATAGTCATCCATTTATTGTATTGATTTAGTTATATCCATTTTCAAGTGGAAAAATACGGTCTAAAGGAGGAAGGAAATTTTTTATTCTTTTCAGTAGAATATTTTTTTCTCTCCCTATAAAAGCTATTTTCTTGATATTCACGAGCTTCTCTTAGGTCAAATGATTACAAGAGAGAGAGAGAGAGAGAGAGAGAGAGAGAGAGAGAGAGAGAGAGAGAGACTCCAGCGTTGTTTTGAATGTTCGTGTTAGTGATCACGCTATACATATAGTGTGGTGTTATTGACCTTTCGATATGGAAAAAAAACTCTTCTAAATTACCAAAATATCTTTATAGTTATATAGTCTATCTTGACGTTCGCAATTCGTTTTCTCTTTGTGGAAGTTTTATTCTTCCTGGTATAATTTACATAAGAAAAATTATATTGTATATCAGTGAGCAAAGGTGAATGGACTCACCTGCTTTCCCCTTGAATTTAAGAAACACTTTTTCTTTCCCTTCTGCAATTACGCAACGAGGCAATTGGACATTTTTTACATTTTCTTTATTTTGCTTTTCATGAATCTAAATAAACTTTTTTAATGAGTTTATTCACTATTGAGGACGGGGTAATTGAGAAAATTTCATTCTAATGATGCTCTTTGAGAAATTAAATTCTTTGATTATTTTTAAAAGAAACTGAAACTTCGCTTCTATTGTGTGGTTTCGTTTCTTCTATTTTTCCATTTTTTGTTCATTTTTCTACGTTTCTTCTACAATAATGAAAATTAATTTTTAATGACACTTTTTATTGTTGTGATAAAAGCGGAATACAGATTTGAGCAAATACATTTTTTTACTATTAAAATAAATTGAACAAAACTGGAGTTTTTGTGGAGAGACAGTTAAATTGTATTTATACAAAATGTTCGATGCTGAAACTTATTTTACGTCCAGTTTAATTTTAATGATGACTGATTGTAACCAGAATGGTTCCCTTGAATCTGTTTACAAATCAATTCCCAATTCCATTTTCTGACAAAAATTATAAATTGCTGCTTCTGCCTTTTTACTTCTCTTTTACATTTGTATAAAAAAGTGAAAGAAATTTTCGTAGTCGAGAAAATTGAGTTGCATTTTTTATTTATTTTTTTTCATCATTTTCCAAGAATGGAAATGTTGTGAAAAATTGTAAAACATCTAAATATTGATGGAACTGCACTGAACTGGAATTAAAAAAAAAGAGAGAGAGAGAAGCTTATTTAAGTTGAAGGGGTCGAGAGTTGGTGCAATGCGTAGCCACACGTTCAATATATACATATTTACCCGCCCGGTAACACCCTGCATATGAAATCCAATAATATTTCCTCGAGTCTCCCGTCACTTTTATTATCTGACTTTTGCAACTGACCGTGTGATTTTCCATAATATAAATTACTGAAAATAATATGTACAATAAAGCTCCGTAAAGTGCGCGAGCAATTATTAATATTATCATACACAGAACGATAGTTATTTGTCGTTATTTTCCTTAGTTCATTCGAGGTGTGTATTTTCTTCATAATGCGTATATGCTTTAAAAGTGATAGTCAATGTTTCAACATTGCCTTTCGTTTTAATCTATTCGCCCTACCATTATTCACAAGCAGATATATTATTCATTTAATTAGAAATCGTAAAACTTCTTTTTTAATACAAATATTGATGCGCAAAAGTTGAGTATAAATCTTCAGAAAAATAAGTTTTCATTTTTTTTTTTTTGATAAAAAAGTCACTAATTTTTTTTTATTTACAATTACAGGGTTGCTCATCATCCGATTAAATTAATTCAAGGAAAATAAAAATAGGTGTAACGATTATGACGTCAGATTGCGCACGTGGATTATCTGTTGATTTACAAAAGTTTATCATTGTCGCAGGAAAAAAAGGAGAACATATACATATATATATATATATATATATATATATATATATATATATATATATATAGTAATTTTAAATTAATTACTCAATAACATGATATTCCGTATACGAGTGACTGGGATGTACGGTCATCGAAAGGAAGTTTAGATAAGAGGCGGATCTCTCTTCTTTGAGGATAGAATAGCGATTTATCATTTCACACTCGAGTTTTCATATACCGATTAGTTATAATATAACAGTTATAATGTGTTGATGCACATATCAAGATCTACTCTCTATTTACTATTATAGCAATTGGAGATGCAAAACAATTTTTTTTCTGCTGGAAGCAGGAAAAACATAGTTGTCCTACTGCGAGAATAATTTTGTTCCGTTCTGATTTGTTTGGCTTTTTTTTCTTCTTATTTTTATCATTATTGTATCTTATTACTTTTTTATACATTTTATACATAGTATATAAAGAAGAAAGTAGGAACGTTGTTGTAGGCTAATGAAGAAGATTTATCAGCGTGAAATTTGTAATCAGAAAGTGATAAGAGGGATGCTTAGAGAAATGCGTTGAATAAATCTGTTAAATTGAAGAAAATTACACCTTTCAGTTAATTAACTTATAGAGAAGTGATTTAGTTTGAACATAATTTTGATATTATCGCGTGTTTAGACACTTTTCAATTGAGAAAAGTATATTCAATTTTATATTATAAAGAACGTTGCAAAAATTTATGTATATTTACATGGGAAATTAAACACAGTCGATAAAAGATTAAAGTCTTAATTACAATCTTGCGTTTGGTTCGTAAAGAAAAAGAATTAATTTTTTAATTCAAAAGAAACTTCGCCCAGATTTCTATTATAATGCTCCTATAAAAAATTTTCTTCATGTAATTTATATTTTTTTCATACTCGACAATAGAGTTAAATAAATAATATCAAAATAAATTTTCCATAATTGTGATTTAGTTCCAATAAATAGGATAAAATTTCAATAAATCGAATAATTAATTA
This sequence comes from Leptopilina drosophilae, assembly GCA_032873175.1. Lineage (NCBI taxonomy): Eukaryota > Metazoa > Arthropoda > Insecta > Hymenoptera > Figitidae > Leptopilina > Leptopilina drosophilae. Next base: position 50,806,731 of record CM065478.1, read on the forward strand.
ATGGATAGAATAAAGTCATTTATGTTTCATAATTGTCATAGGCTATACCTAGATGAAACTTTATCAACTCTGTTATAATTGGCTAATTCTATTAGGGAGAACTTGTACTTGGAAAACTGCCAAGTATCGACCTAATATTTGTTCTATTAGTAAGAGGATTAATCTTCTTTTATTTGAAAAAAAGAAGAAAAACAGAATAGAAAATTTATTAAATAATTTAAAAAATACACTTGACAAAACATTGAATTTATTTTTTCAAAAGAAATCAGACATGAAAATTTTATTTAATCTATTGCGATTAATTTTCTTTCATTAGCATATTGAATATTTATTATTCGTTTTAATGGAAAAACTTGATTAAATTAAGACAAAAAAATAATGAAGAGCATTTGTTATTCATTAGGGAAAAGTTTTTAGTCGTCTGTCACAAAAAATAATAACTTACTTTCTATGGCATCATTTATATTGTAATTAAAATCACATTTGTTTAAAGTTTAATAATTTCATTTTATGTCTTGAAACATAAATTGCCGAGCAAGAAAATTATTCAACTATGAAGGACAAAGGAATTATGCAATAAAACAATATAAAGATTGACTTAAGCAATATTGCAAATGTGACTGAATCTTGGAAAAATCCTCTGAACTTGAATTTCTGAATTTATAACTTTTTTTTTATTGAATTCATACATTTTCAATTAATTCTTTGACAATGAAATACGTTTAAGTATAAAAATTAAAAATGTCAGACCTTGTTCATTTATCTCGTAAAAGATAAATTGTTGTATAGTGAAAAATGCGTTCAATGAAAAATTGCTTTATCTTACAATTTAAGTACATAAATCATAGAGATGCATTTTTAACTAAAATCAAGTTTTTCCAATTAAATTTAATTGATACTTAGAGTTAATTAGTCCAAAGACGTTTTGTTTAAAGGAAAATTATTGTATTGAAAATGGAAAAAAAGACTTTTTTCAAAATTAATATTTCATTAAAATGCCAATAGATAAAATAAATAAAATAATAACAGAAAATACAAAATAATAAAAATAAACAATAAGGAAATATTTCGCGATTTTATGAACTGTAGGGAAAATACGGAAATATTTATATGTTTCTAAGTCATGCATAATGTGCAACAAATTTTCTGGGTCAACCCCAGAGCGATTATTTTGTGAAAATTATGTAGCGTAATTTTAACGTTGAAAATGGTCTAAATAGGGGTAGAATTAGTTTTCTTCGCGAATGCATAATCACATTAAATATATGAATAATGTATTTGATAACTGTCTCGAACTTTCATTTCTTCAATTTGAAATATTATTAACAGTTTCATAATGAAATTAAACTTTACTAAAATATAGAAATGAAAATAAAAATTAGATTTTTTACGAAGATGTTTTTTAGTAAATTAGCCACTTGATGAATTTTTGTTTTTGTTGTTGGAAAAATAATCGTATGACAGTGCCTATTTTTAGTTACAGAATAACACAAGACGTTAATCATTTAATAATATTTATACATGCCAGAAAATGAATATTGCAAATTTAAAATAATAAGCAGTGGAGAAAAAACTTGCTTCAAAAAAACTGATTTATATGATAGAAAAATAAAGGAAAAAGTTGATTTTCTTTCCGAAGTAAAAAATAATTAAATTTCATATTTACCGTTCGTAACCGTAATTGAATGATGATTAAATAGGCTAAAGTTCAATGCCAAATAGAATGACTTTTGTACTCGTATTTAAACTCCAAAGGGTTTCCAAGATTTGATTGAAAATTGATTAGATTGGAAATCAATTGAAAATTGAATCAGTCCGTTGATAGGAGAATTGGAGCATATTCCGAGAATGAAAAGCAAATTTATTTTCGACAAATATTTTTGTTTAGGGGAATTTTCATTTTTATTATTATTAATATTAGAAGTAAAATGGACAGAATTTAAGAGAAATAATCTATGCAACTATGACGTAAGTTTCTCAAAGAGAGATCTCTAGTCATTCAAGTAACCTTGAATTTTCATCGCGTGCCAAGATCACGTTGACGAGCTTTTTAAACGCATGTTATAAAGAAGTGTCGATTAATTATTATTTTTTTCTTTCTGTCGTAATTGGAGAATATTGATCAATAATTGTGATGGATTAAAATTTTTTTGCAGATGTTGATCTTCAGAGTCAAATTGATGCCTCGTCAGCGATGCCGGCAACGTATCAAACAATTGTCGCACGTGCTCAACTGGCCCAACAGTGTTGCGGTTTGGCTCGCGATCAGATTCGAATTTGTAAGAGATTGGTCCATGATCAGCATTTACAGCAGCAGGGATGGGCGGCTGTTATTGCTAATCTTGAGGACGTTGTGCAAATGTTTCAATCTAAAGCTGAACAATTTCAGCATAGCTTCGCCGTTTATCACGCTGAACGACATCAGTACATAGAACTTCTTCAAAAGTAAGCCATGGATCTTTCATCTAACGGTAAACGCGCGAGAAAGCATCGGCATCAAGCGGTGCCTCGCCTTCGGCTTTTCCAAATTGCAGGCCTCGGATTGTATCATTTTTTAGGACTTTTCCCGACTTTTTATATTAATGTAATATAATTTTAAATTTTGTAAAATTTTATTGAAAATAATTGATTATTTTGCAATATTGTCACAAAAATGTATAAATAATGTAGATTTTTCTTTTTGCTTTAATAATAATTGATATTATTTCTTTAAAGAAATATTCAAATACTTTAATCAATTTTTTCTCATTAATGAACGCGTTGTTGACTTCAATTTCGTATTTCAATTTTCAATTTTGAAAATAATATTAAATTCTGAAAAACTTTTTTTTTAATGAAAATTAATGAAAATTTGCTTCAAAAAATTACATTTAAAAAAAAGAATTATTTTTCGAATTTTTTCCTTACAATTCAATTATTATTTCATAATAATTACATCTTTTCGTTAATTAAAAAATCAACCAAAAATATTTACATTAAAATTAAAAAAATATCTAATGTTTTCATAATTGTCATTAATATTGAGGAAAAAACCATTATTTTTATAATACTCTATTAAAATACAAAATGAAATTTTTGTGACAACACTGAATGAAATAAATGAATTTTCTATTGTTTCTTGTTCGTATCTTTAAAAAGTCTTTTATAAAACGACTTTTTTGTCCCTTAAAGTCTTTCCGAGGCCTGAAATTGCTCCGTTCTTTTGTATTCTTTTTTTTGGATGAAATTTTTACTAAATTGATTGTCTTAAATTAAATATTAGTAAATATTACTTATATCCTCTATTAAATGTAAATATTTTTTCAATTATTTTTAGAATTTCTTTTTTATTAAATTATTTTCGATTTAGTTACGGCAACGATGTGGAGAACTTGACGAAAATTCCAATTTTGCCGGCATTGCGAGCTCAAGCCGAGGGTCTTCTTAGTCCTGACGAATTACCAACAGAAGAAGAAGATACCGGAGTGTTGAGCCTATTCAAGTGGATCTCAGCAAAGGATAATCATAGTTCACTGGTACAACTTGCTGAACAATGCTCGAAGGGAATGGAACATTTTAGTGAAAGTTTCCTGGAAACATTAATGGAGGACGTGAACCAAGTTATAAATGGTGCAAATAAACAGGATTTGAAAGAAATTCGCGGTCTTGGCGATAGATTATATGCGCTCGAACAATTAATGACCCAAGCAAAGAAAATTGCCCAAGAACAGGAAGAATTGGCTCAAGGTTTTTTACAAAATCAAAATCGTACAAAAATTGAAGGCGATGCTAGTGTACTTCCCGATCTTTGTACATCACATCGTAGACAACTTCTCGTTATGTTAAACAATCACAATCAATTACGTGATATTCGTCGACGTTGTACAAAAGCAAAAGAAGAATTATCCACAAATATTTATCATCGTCTAAAATGGATTGTTTATGTTGAAAATAAAATAACACACGTTAACTATAAATTGACCATGTACAATGAAATTTTAAAAAGATTAAAGAAGCATATTGATATATTGCAACAAATTCATCTCGCACCGGAAATGTACATGAGTGCCATAACGGAAGTGGTTCGACGTAAAACATTCTCACAATCGTTTTTATCGTGGGGCAGTAATTTGGCTTGTCAATTGTTAACTATTCACAATGAAGAACTCACAAGACGTCGTGAATTTCAAAGTAAATTTGATGGACATTTTCTTAATACACTGTTTCCTGGTATGGATGACACTCCACCTGATTTTGCAACTCAAGCGCCTCAAATATTTGACAACAGGCTTCCGAAATTAACGATCGACGACATGGAATCATTGAGAAAGGAACTACCAGATCTTGCTCTAAATGTCTCATCTCCTGATCTTAACAGCATCACACAATTCTTCTACTCAAAGTGTTTAAGCGAGGGTAGCATTGACAGTAAAGACAAGGAAAGTACTTCAATGCCTGTCGATATCTCTTCAAAAAATCAGGAACCAAGACCACAGATGCTAATCGACAGGTATGTAAATAAATTGGGAAGATTAAAAATTCTTCCTGATAATTATTTATAAAATACTAGCATAACTATATAAATTGGTCAGGGATCATTATTAAAAGCACTTCATAAGAAAATTCTGAATTTTGGAGTCTTTTTTGTTTGCTTCATAAACTATAAAATTACCACAACATTTAATAAAGACCTTCAATTTCTTTTCCATTTCCGACAATAATTCTTGAAAAACTATCATAAAATTATTACTTATAAATTGTTTAATGAATAATTGTGACGCGCTCCGAAGAAAGGTACCTAAGAAGCAAACGAATTATAGATTAAGGTCGTGTTACATTTCTCTTAATTAAAAGTTTATTTTCAATTATTTCAATTTGAAACCAATTTTTATTGAATATTTTGGATATAATGAAGACTTAAAGATCAATAATATTTAATTAATAATTTATACTCTTTCTATATTTTTACTTAAAAAATTAAAAACATAACCTCAAATCTTTGCTTCTTAGCTACCTTTCTTCGGAGCGTGACACAATTTTACTTAAATATTTCGAAATTAATTGAATTTTAAAAGAGTTGCTTTTACAATTTGCATAAATAGATGAGTTCCAAAAGGTTTTAAATTCAAATTTTCTAAGATTTTAATTTTTAATTAATTTTATTAATAATTTTAATTGTAATAATTAAAATTCTATTGAAATAAGTTTTTTTCAATATCTTTTTATTTTAATTAATTGTTAAAAATTCAAATGGTTGAGCTGTAACCACTTCAGATGAGGACAGAGTATCTCGTTTATTATTACATAATTAATATTGACATTGATTTTCAGAGGTGATTTCGAGTCGGAAACGGATACAGAGGAATTTGAGAAGATTGGCCAACGCGGTACGGACTCGAAGCTGAATTATTATGATGGCATTCTTTCTGAGGAGTTTCGACGTAAAGAATCGGAGGTTGGTGTTCAACAAAGTGGATCATTCGGTTCTTCAACCTCAACTAATATATCCCCGTTAAATTCAAAAGGCACTGATTTCAATCGATCTTCGTCATCCAGCGAACCTGGATCCTATCATTTTCCTAGTTTAACCACAAGCGAAAGACTACATCAGCTTAGTCCGCTGACCGAGTGCATCGAAAACGGTGTATCCAATTCTCATGATCACTATCTCTCGTGCGAAGCACAACCATTCAGTAATAATCCATTATCCTTAATTGCCAATGTCCCTAGAAATTCCTCAAATTCAAATCCATCAACTACCGTATCTCAACCCGTAGGGTGCGACGGACAGCAAAAATTACAAATTGAACAGCAACAACAGCAGCAGCAGCAACAACAATGTGGAAGCGAAGGCAATAGTCCAGTTGCTGTGGGAGGAAATGATTTCGTGGGTACCGAATTTTACATGGATGAATCACTGCCAAGCAGTCTCAGCGAACATCCCACCGACAGCCAACATCAGGCTATTGTATCCCTCCTTCAGGTACTGGACGACTTACAGCTCGCTGAAAAAAAACAATTCCGTAGACGTAGCCGTAAACGTTCCACTACCACGTTGGGTCACTATTCCTATTCTTTTCTTTTAATCCCTATACATTTTTTTCTTTTTTTGCTATTTTTTTAATTTAATTTTTTTTTAATTTTGAGTATTTTATTCGTGTTTGTTAACTACGCCTTCTTTATTATTTTTGTCTCAAGCTTTATTGCTTCCTATTATTATTCAAACGCTTTGGGTTGTTACAAACTTTCAATCAATTTTTATACGCCTTTCGTTGTTATTTTTGTTTTCCTTTCAATGTTTGTGTTTTTGTAACTTTCACCAATAGTTTATGTCTCAAAATAATTCTGGAAAAAGTAATTAATTATTTTTATTAATTTTAATTAATAGAAATAATGAATCGGAGTGATCGTTGACTTCACTTTTTAATTATTTTGCCAACCAAGCGATAAATTAATTTATATTATTAATTTTATTTTATTATTGTTTAAAAAAATCATCAAATAACAATAACGACATTTTTTGAGATAATAATGTGAACTTTCTGACAAGTTGGTTTAATAAGTTTACTTGAAAGTTTTGGAATTTAAATGGGAATTTTAAAATTGTTGGATAACTTTGTAAGTCGTATGAAATTTTTAATTTTGTCTCTAATTTATTTTTTATTTTTATATATTTTTTTTGTCGTCGAGTCACAGTATTCATTTTTTGACAGAAATCGTTACAGATTACCCCCTGAAGACTTGGTAGAAAACTTATTCTAATCTTTGCAAAAAGTTTGAAATCCATTATGATATATCTTAAATTAAAATATTTCAAACTGACTTAAAAAAAATAATAAAAATTAACTACTATACAACTAAATAATTTATTTCGAAAATAAAATTTCGTTTTGCAGAATTTGTGGAAATTTGTCTTTTTTAAAATAATAATTGCTTTTTTAATATGAATGAAACAAATTGTTTTATTTTGAATTACAAAGTAGAATATTTTACAACCGCAAAGATTATTTTTCATGATAAAAAAATTTGAGGTCTTCAGGGGTTAATTGTCTACACATTTTCAATTTCGATGTTTGTCAATCACACGTAGTTGTATTTTTCATTTTCAAAATGTTTTTATATATCTTTTTTTACAATTCTCATTCATTTTAATTACAGCAATTTGTCCAAGTTCCGAAAAAATTTTGCTTTAAAAACGATTTAATTTTTTCGAATAAAATTTATTATTTTTTACTCAATTATCTTCTGTTTTTAGTGCAGTTGATTTTTAAATTTAGTTTATTATTGTACAAATTTCTCTCTCTCCTCCCTATCTCTCTACTACATTTAGGTAACTCAAGTATTTTTGCTCTAAATTTACCTCTCTTTTGCTCTAATAATGAAGTATGTATGTTTTTAAAATTCCTGTAATTAGTATTTCATTGTATATTTAAAATTTTTCGTCATTTTCGTTTTAATATTTATGTAGTTAACAGAAATAATAGAAAATGAGGAAAAATGAAAAAGATAAATTTTACAATAAATAATAAGATGAAATAACGTATACATGAAATTGAAAATTGACATTTCGGAAATGAAATTTAGACTTTTTTATTTTATTCGAAATTAAATTGTTTAGTTGTTTTTATTCTGAAGCCTGTGCTTGTTCGCAATTAACTACAAATATTTGCGATTTTTTGTTGCTTGTAAGGTTCTGGCATGTATGCATTTTTAATTAGCGTGTTATAAGTTTTTGTGTGCGATTAATGACAAAAAAATAGAAAAAAGAAAGAGTCGTGCTCGCGTGTCTCTTTTAATTTTTTCAGGATAGCTGCCGTCGCACTCTTCCAAATCCTTATTTTTCCCAGTATCTTTCCAAATTTGCAATCATGCCATTTCATGTGAAAAAAAAATATATATATATACATATACTTTTAAATTATCTGTGGCACCTTTTGACTAATTAACATTGTTTTTGAAATAATTCTTTCATTCAATGAAAAAAAGAAACAATTTTCGATCTTTTGACGGGTAATTTGACAAAAATGATCAACAATCCCATAAAAAGATCGAGTAATAAAAAAAGTTTTTATATTTCGAGTAAAGTATCGAGTTGGAATTGTTTTAGGAAAATCTCGGTACAACACAGGAGGAAGTTGATCGACTGCGTAATCTCTTGAGAATGATGAAGAGTGTCACAACCGAGGCGCTTCAAACATTTAGAACTGAATTGGCCGATTTGAAAGGGCGAATGAATTTTGACGAGAGTGGAATTGCAACAATTACGGAACAACTTAATCAGGCAGTTAGTCTTCATTCCAATGAATGTAAACGGATAATTCAAGAACGTGAACAAGAATTGACGGTGGATCACGAACTTGAGATGGCTGACTTGAAGAAAATGTTACAAAATCGCGATGAAGATATTCGTGCCATGAAATGTACAATTATGGAAAAGGAAACGGAAATAAGGGAACATGAACGTCTCTTGAATACAATGCGACAGACTTTGGATAATGAGAAGTCGGAGAAGAATATTTTGCAAACGCGTTTTCATGGTCAATTGGAGACTATGAAACAGGTGAATTTGGAGAAGGAGAACGCACTTAAGGAAGCTAATGAGACGAGAATTGTTGAAGTAGCATCTTTGACCAGTTCTCTAACTCAATGTCAAGAGAGAATACAAGAATTGGAGAAAAATCTCGCCATTTCACGTGCTGATGAAGAGAGACTTGTTAAGGAAGCGAGCGATAAATTACAAATCGAATATAAACGAGAATTGGAAACAATAAGAAGTCGTTTTAAACTTATGGCCGCTTCGACAATGGAGAGAAGTCCCAGTGATTCCAGCCTCGAGAAAATTGAGGTTTGTATTTCCTTTTCATTTCAAATAAAATTCATCTGGTTCATCAATAAATAATTATTACTTTATTTGTAGAGAACGGACGTGATTGAATTGGTGAATCATGAGGCAATTTTAGCTCAAACGAAGGAGGATATGATAACGGAGAGAGCGGCAGAAATACGTCACGCTATTGAAAAGGAGAGAACAGAATTCACCGTTAAATTCGATCAGGAATTGCAAGTCGCTAGGCAAATGGTTGAGGAGAAAGAACGAGAATTAGAAATTTACAGATCGAGAGAAATGTCATTGATTGCTGAATGTGAACGTTATAAGAATACAATTAGTCTTTTGACAGAATCTGCGAGTCAAATTGGACAAACATTGAGTAAAAAGGTACTTTTTTCTCTTTTTAGTTGTAGAATTTTTTTCTTCAGACAGTTTATTTTCTTCTTTGTTTTCAGGTGGAAAAATTTCATGCTCTTAACGTACAACTTGAGAATAAAATAGCAGCTGATCATAATATTTTAGTGCAAAGAGAAAATCAGGTTTATGATCTAGAAGTTGAGAGAAATGAATTACGCCAGGAATTGAAGGGCGAACGATCGAAAAATCAAACGGCAGTTGGTCATGAGGAAACTTTGAGTGGCGATCGCGATGAGGATCAAGTTTCGGAATCGAAAAAAGTCAAATTGGAAGCTGATAGTGATCCGGCGTATTTTTCCGGTAGAGTGAAATTTCTTGAGGACGATAATAAGAGATTGAATGCCGAATTGAGAGCAATGAGAGAGGGTAAAGAAATGGCGGAGTCGATTGTTTGTTCATTGGAGTCTGATAAAGTGCGTTTGGAGATTGAATTAGTTAAGGAGCGTTCCAAGAGGAATTTTGCTGCTGATTCTGTTGGTTCGTCGTCGAGTACGTCGACAGAGGGGCGTGAGAAAGATATGAGTACATCTGTTGCTGTTGTTGCTGAACCATTAAGTCGAGATGTTGCTACAAGTCCTGAACCACATCGACGTGATGCCATGTCAGCTTCGACGTCAACTCCGACCTCGACCAAGATTCGTGAGAAATTGTCGAAGAGTACTGTTGGTCTTGTGCAACAGGGACTAATTAACATTTCGAGTTGCAACCCCGGAGATTTGGTTTTAGTTCTGTGGGACTCTCAGCACAGGAATTATATTATCTTCCAGGAGTCAAGGACGATGTATTTTCTCAATTCCGACTGCATCAATGTGTTAGATTTGAAGGGCGGTCCCGATGGAACGCCTAATCGACTGCACGTGGTTGCAGAAGTTATTGACAAAGAATATTGTCATGCGAAGAAGGTATTTTACCAAATATTTATTATTATTATTTTCATTTTTAAATTTAATCGTAATTATTATTTATTCTTTCATGGAAATAAGAATTTTCAAAATTTTCAAATTTCAAACATTTTGGAATTCAATAACTTATAAGAATTACTACCGTAACTTCTTCAAAATTATTTTTATGATAATTGCCAATAATAGAATTGCTGCAGGAGAGAAAAATCAAGAATTAGGGGGTTTTATTCAAGCCTTAAAAACTTTATTGCATTTAAATAATCGAATTCTTGAGTAATTTTTTGAAAATTAATAAAAAAAGATTTAGAGGAGAATTTTAGTCAGAAATTCAGAAATAATCGTTGAATATGGGTGATTCTCCACGAAGTGGTAATTTTTGACTATGCCAATGTTTTTCAAAAAATAGTAATTATTTTGAAAATTTCCTATATTGATCTTTTTGATATATACTGAGAAAATTTTGGGGACGTTGCTGTTACTGTGGAGTATTACTGTTGAGTTAAAAAAATTGCACTCACTGTTTATTTCATTGATGGAAATAAGTAAACTTCACAAAATGTATAAACGGTTTATTTTATTCAGGAACAGGAGATTACAATTCAAAGAAAAAAAATCGTTTTAACTGTAAAAATAAAATCAAACAAATTTATAGAATATTTAAGGGATTTGCTTACTCTAAATCAATATTACTTTCAGTTTTTTTTATTCGCCAAGAATTCAGTAATTTTTGCGGAACTTCGGTTTACACATAACTAAAATATGCCATAAAATACAAGTAATTTTTATAGATTTAAATTTAAAAATGCTATTTTTTATGCTAATTTAGCATAAATACAACTTTTTAACTTAACACAAGCTTATGAATAAAAATTGTAAAACAACACAAGAAAACTTACTTTTGAGATGAACTTTCGAATGAAATAAATATAAACATGATTAAAATAGGCTTTGTGAAAAAAATCTCATTAGACTTCATAATTTCTGTGTGAAGAATTAATAAAAGTACACTTTTGGGTCCTTTACAATTGAGTTATAACTTTCGTTTAAAAGAAAAAGTATTTGCGATTATAATATAACTAAAAAACATGGTGAATATTAATTGCAAAAAAGTTTAAAGCAGATTTGCAAAAATTGTTAAAGTTATTAAATAGAGAAAACAGGGGAAGCAAAAGTAACCACTGAGTCAAGAATCATCCATGTAGGAAGAGTTGTATGTAGTAAAATTTTTCTAAAAATAATTCAATTTCACAAGATGTCGTATGAGAATTTTTGTATATATTTGAATTTTGAATAACCATTAACAAAATTTTAAAGAACTTAGATTCTTAAAAAGTTTTAATTCAAATTTCTTTGAAATTGGTTTGAATCTTTGGAATATATATTATTTACTTCATAAACTTCAAAATAGTCGAAATTTCGTAATATTGAATTGAAAACAATTTAATTTTAAATAAATGTTATGTAAACCTTTCCCTTTTTAAATAATTTAATCTTCGAAGAACTTTCTCAGAATAATTAAAAATGTAGTAGTGGAAAAATATAAAAATTAAAAGTTATCCTTTAAAGAAACCAGTTTAGATGAATTTGAATTAAAAATTCTAGGTAATTATTGAATTTTGGAATTAAAAATATGAAAAAGTTATTTGAAAATAATTAATTTTTACACAAACTTTAAATTGAAGATATAAATAAATAAAGGATATTTATTTATATATAATAAGGATATTTATATGATACAATTTGTTTTAGTCGAACCACCTATTTTGTTATCAATTTAAAATATTAAAATCAGTTTTTAATGAATATATTTTTCTTTGGAAAATATTTGATTTAAGTGAAAAATAATGTTAGCAGTGTTATAACATTAAATTTTTTTTCAGCCTGAAAATCGTTTCCGTGTGCCTCAGGGTACGAAATTTTATCGAGTTCGAGTAAAGCCTGTTCTAAGAATGGATTCAATTTCTTCAGCAAAGAGCCAGTAATTAAAAAAATAAAATCAAGAAAACAAAGATGTGCGGTCTCCTCTGTTTCTTGCCTGGTGTAAACGCGCTGTGATTAAGGAATCGTGTTACTTGGGACACTGTTGACAACAATTGTAGGAACCAGGCATACTACTAAGCAAAAAATACACGTTCAAGAGGTATCGCCCCAAGATCGCCGATTCCCCATTGTACGTCTTCGCAGCCATCCGGATCCTCGGATCGAGGACAAAACATGCCAGAATCTTGACGCGTTCCCTTATAATAAGCTACACAAAACAATTAGTAAATTATCAAAGGCAACGCAAAAAATAGATTTATATGCGCAAGTTGGTGTTGCGAAATGAGACGGAAGGATGCGCTGGCGTTTTATTGTGATATAAATAATTTTTAACGAGTGCAACATATTTGCCGAATGCTGTGGATAGCTGTGACTGGTAATTTTTTTTACATATATGAAAGATATTAACCACACGAACATCATTATTGTTTCTCATTTTTTTTAGTTGGATCTCGCGTAAATTTCTTTTCCATTTTTTTATATCCTTGAACGACGAGATTAATACATGAAGAAAATTTCCTGGTACTTAGTCTCGTTGAACTAAAATTCTCATAATTGAGAGTTAAATAGAAAATAAGTTTTAAACTCTTGAACATGCTTCAAAACGTACATTTATATATTATTTATACATATAAAATTATGATATAATATATATCGCATATGTATTAGAAGAAAAAGTAAGCGTAAGAATATTTTATAAAAAAAAACGCAATTCTATAAAATATATTATGCAATAACGGTGGAAGCATAATCAACGCGATAAGGTGTACATATATTCCTGTAGGTCATTTTCCAATTTGTGTTTCAAAGCTTTGCACACACATAAACATACGTTTTTCATCACTAAACTTAAGTATATCACAAACACACACACACACACTCCTATTGATGGAAATTATATATATATACTGTTTAGAAGATCGCCTCTAGTTCAAATTTTTATAGGACCCAAACTTTACCAAAAAAAAGAAATAAAACTCGGAAACGTTAAAAAAATGTCATAGCGGTCATTGACCTTTTTTTATTCGTTAACCGATTTTTTTCTCACTTAGAAAAATAGTTACGTTGCTTTTGAATATGAGAAAAGAAGTTTTTTCGATTTCGTGACGTTTTATTTTTTGAAAAGAAAGAAACGTCGTCCCTGTAAGGTATTAATAAACTAAAGCGCGATCTAAGCACCCGTAGTATCGCATAATAGCTGTGATCGTTAGAATCCTTTGATTAACAATATTTTTGTTTACTTCACTTTTTTAGTCAAATCGATAATCTCAAATCTCATTAAGGCGTTTTTATGGCTGTAGGATTTATAAATGATCCAAGTTTCATATATATACCTTTAATATGTAATAATTTCTTTGACTACTTGAAAAAAGAAGAAAAAAAATATAATACAAAGATATTTATACGCAGAGATATCTATCTAATACAGTGTAGATAAAAAAAAGTAAGATAAATAGTGAAAAAAATTGTCTCTAAATATCGATAGTTACATTTATAAGTTTCATGTCTCTCTCTCCTCTCTCTCTCTCTCTCTTTATCTCATTTCTATTCTGCTCATATAAAGCATATTTATTATTCACAAACTGAAAATACACCAATTTATAAAGACATTTTTCTTTATTATAATACAAAGGACAGAGTCACCTGATTGTAAATAATTATTTCTGAAAAAAAATTTTGCATTGAAAAAGTGAAATTTTCTTTTAATTTGACGATGGATTTGGCTCTGTTCTCATTAGGAAATCCGTATAGTCTCATGAAATTAACAAATCTTGTGACAAGATTTCGATTTTTATTTAACTCATTGCGTAATATTCATCTCTTCTTGCTTCTTTTTTTATCCCTTTTTTTGTCAAGGGACTTCGTTTTTCTAAATAAAGAGAGTTCCATTCTCACTCCAAGTAACCATAATTATTGTTATGTAGAAATAAAATCGAAACTTTGATAATCAGTAGAATTTTCGCTTCCAATGTTAAAAGAAAAAATTTCTCTAAACAATTTGTAAATTGCAATGAGAAATCTCTGAGAATCTATGTACTTGGGAGTTTGTACTTTTAAACAATATATATTGTAATCGACGACCTTGTCGCGTTTCCGAAATTTTTCTTCTCAATGAGAATAGTTTATCCTTACTGTGCACACAAGTTGCGATATATTTGTGAAATAGAGAGGAGTTTAAAAAATTTCGCACGAGCTTTTTCTTTCACCGTATTGGTTTATAAACAATACGTTGTTGAAAAACATTTAAAAAAATTAATAAAAAGTAAATAATGGTATCCGATGTGTAGATTACATCTAAAAGGTAAAAGTAGTTTGTAACTGATAAGCCCGAGAATCAAAGCGACGTGCCTGTAAAATTGTAAATATTAACAAGGCTTCTTCGATGTTGTTGACAACGACTCCTGTACCAACCAACTTGATTCAAATGGCAGTTGCTTAGATTTTTTTCCTCCTTTTAGTAATTTACGCTAGATACAAAAAAAAACAAATTTAAAAAAAATGCAAAAAAATTTTCTAAAAAAAGAAATTGGCACCTTATGAAATTTTTGTAAAAAATGTTTTCGATATAATAAGGCAGGATTTTCGAAATTATACATAGAAATTTTATTATTTTTTTAGTAAAAAAAATAAGTAAACCTCGCCTAGTTTTAGGTTCGTCTCATTTTTTGTACCTAGATATCTAAGTAGATTATAATGCAATATTATGTATAACGTGTGCGTTGATATCACGTGAAAATGATTTCATAAATATTCCATTTTGGAATTATAAGACGACAGATCCTAGAATTAGTTTCGAGTATTTTTATTCTTAAGGTTTGGCCCTTGCCACCCAGTAATTTATATAATAAATTAAAAGAATGGAAAAATAGCACCAGTTCCACTGATAAAAACAATCGACTCCAGTAGCTAGTGATTTGTAATAGAAATAGAATTTAGTTTGTACCTAGAAAGAAAGAAAACTAAGAAGCAAAATTTCAAATAGAAAACTAAACCCAACTTTATTGGGTTTAAAAAAAAAGAATTCGAGTCGCTTGAAGTTAATGATAGTGCATCACTGAACACTTCAATTATCATGTGACGTTTAAACGAATTCAAGAATTTCCGTTGAATTTGCTTTTTTTACTATTAGTATTATAGTAAATATGTATCGTACATATAATATATTATAGTAAATATAATAAATTTATAATAGTAACGATTTAAAAAGGATTGATTATAGGTTGAAAATAGATGGAAATTTTTTGAAAATATATTGAAGAAAATATAAATAAATATAATAAAGTATAAATATATTTACTGTAAGTAACAATACGGTATAATTAGATATTTATTATAATATCATTATGATAAATATATATTTACTATAATAGCCAGCAGATGAAATGTGGCTGGATTTATAAATAGACTTATTGTTCTTGATCGTTTTAACAATAATATGATATTGTCGTTATCTTGTGCACTTTAAATCGCAAGCAGCTAAATACTTTTGCAAGCTTCTCCTTTGATCGTTTTTATTGATTCTCAGCCAATCCGTCAGTTTAATACTATTTCTGCTGTCGTTAAAGGGCAAAGATAATATTGTGTATGTAACTGGACATGAGTAAACGCGTAGGAATATAACAATTGTGATCGTGAGAGTATCTGTTATAACGAATATATTAAAAAATTCAAATAAACTATTGTGACTTTTACAAACAAACTGCATTTTTCTTTCAATCGTATACGAAATTAAAAAAATCGTCAATAATAAAAAAACGAAGGCATTTTTCAGTAATTAAAATTCAGGAAATTTTATCAAAATTACTGGAAAAATATTCAATTTCTATTTGTTGTCCAGTAGCAGGGGTTTAATTTAATTTAAAACTTTTTCTATTTTTAACAATAAAATTGAACATTATAAATTCGAAGTTGAATTTATTCTAAATAGTTTAATTTTTTCAAACCTTTATTGTGAGAATAATTTTATTTGAAAATTCAAAAAATAATTTAATTTTATAAAAGTTGCACTTTTAATTTTTAAAAATAAATAAATAATTTGCAAATGTTTTCAATATAATTTTAATAAAATTTTTCGAAAGAATTCAATTATTTTAAATCAATTTTAACAAATAATTCTATACAAGAACTTAATTATTTTCGATACAATTTTAATCAAATTATTATTACAAAATTTTCATAAAATTCTTTAAAGCTATTAAATTATATTAAAAAAATGAATAAAATACTAAGCAAGTAATAAATTATTTCAAATTAAAAATTATAAAAAGTTACAAAAATTGCAAAAAGTAATATAAAAATTAGTCTAAAAAGTGACCTATCACTGCAGTAAATTTTTGGACAAAAGTTTAATTTTATTTTAAAAAAATTTTGACGCAATTGTTTGAAAGTATCCAACTCTCTTAATAAATATTAAAATTCTTTACAGAAATTCAATTATTTTTGAAGATTTAAAAAAATTTCTTGTCAATGTTTAAATTATCTTTATAAATAGCAAAATTCTTCAACAAAATTCAATTGTATTTTAGAATTTTTATAAAATTCATTGTAAAATTTAATTATTATTTTCTTAAATAACAATGTTCAACCCAAGAATTCAATTATTTTCAAAATTAATCAAATTCTTTGCAGAAATATAATTATTTCAAAAAATCTGATAAATAAAATTAAAATTTTTGAAAATCTAAATTTTTCATGCTCTTATCTAAAAATTCTTTGCAACTGTAATTTTGTTTAAAAAGCTTATAATAGATCCCATTGAAAATTGATTTAAAAAAAAATTAATATAAAATAATAATTTTATCATTCGGTAATATTTAATTAAAATAATAAAACATGAAGAAGCTGATCACTCCAAGTCGAAGACTTGGAGCAATTGATATCTTTATGTTTTATAGTAATATTCTTTATAAGTAATTGAATTTCAAAAGATTTGAGTTAGAAATAATTTTGGAAATCTGAATTCTAATGGAAAAGGACTAAATATTTAATTACAAATGAAGTAACTGATGTTTTTGAATAATTTGCCTTTTGCAGGAATTTACAAATAAATTTGATAGGATATTCTTTTGAGTATCTAATTATTTTTAGAGTGAATGAGAAAGAGTGCTAAAGGAAAGGTAAAAACATTTTTTTCTAAATTTAAAAACTTCATTTTTTGTGTGCAACTAACAATATTTTATTTTATAATACACAGGTAAAAATAAAAGATATACACCTAATGATTAGGAACATAATTCTGACCAGTTTGGGAGCAATTGGAAAGAATTGCCGACGATGTCTCGTCATTGCCGGAACTAGAGAACATACTAACGAGAGTGTAATCGACGAAATGTGGCAATTCAAGATCAGTGACATCGTCATAATTCACCGAATGATTATTATTCACTGCCACCTGTGGAATTCTCGTGTCCAAAACTTCACAAGTATATTGACAACGATCCTGACTGGGATAGAAGTAAGGCTCGGGACTATTTTGCGAATGTATCGTCGACTCGGTTGTACTCTGCTCTGAGAAGAGTCGTTCAATAACCACTGGATTTTGCTCGTAATTCAGACGATCATGATTATGGGGTGAACGATTTGCTGGACTCTTAGTCACTGGCTCGATAACTTGATAGCTGGTGAAAGTGGAGAAATTTGAATTATTCTCAGCACTAGGCGAACGACTAGCTTGAAGTTGATCGATTGATTGTGCTTTGAGATCGTCTGGCTTTTGGAATACGTAGGTGTTCCTTTCGTCAATGAGATTTTCCTTTTGGGAATCGAAACTCGGGAAATTAACTCGATCCTCCTGGCACCAGAAGTTGGTTTGATTATCGTCACTTTTCCTGTTATCGAAATCCTTTGGATTCTGGGTACGAGGATAGGAGGGATAATTTATTGACCCATCGAGGGAATTATTTTGATTTGCATCCTTTGTCATGGGATAGCAATTGTTCATTGTTCGTCGATTTGATTCGAAATTCTTTTCGGCGTCGAAATTGTGGAGTTGAAGTCTTTCTTCTTGCTGATGGGGAAGACTCAAATGGCTGCTGCTCGAGTCCTCGCTGAGAAATTGGGTCCAATAATTGTCCTGATTCTCTTGCTTCATTTCGTATTTTATGGTGCCGCTGCCTAGGTCGAGTAAAGTGGATGGCGATCGAGCAACGTCCTGTGCATTCATGGGAAAATCAGGTCTTAGAGGTTGATCCAATTGGAAGATTTCTTCAGGTTGAAAGAGGTCGCCAGTGAATGCGGGGAAATCGGGATACGCTGCCTCCTGGGGAACTTGACTTGGGAGAGTGTATCCTAGAGTGTTCTCGTGAGACTGAACTTGATCCTGCATCCAGTAAGGAGTCTCTGTTGTAGCTGCTTGTTGATTATAGATTCCTGTATTCTGATGATGGTGGTGGTGATGATGGTGATGATGATGATGGGAGGATTGATAAGACGGCAAGCTTGATTGAAGTCCACAGACACATTCGAATGGTGGACAGGAACAAGAGTATTCTGAAACAAACAAATTTTGCGGAAATTAATTTATTGCCATTACGGATTTTTCTGTATTCTAAATAAATTATTTTCTAAATATAAAACTATTGTGGACGCCACTAATATATATTGTTACTTCAAGTATACAATTATTAAATATATTAATTAATAATTGATAATAATTGAAAACAATTTATTAATTTAATAATTATTTTAATAACACAAATTAAAAAATAATAAATTAAATCACAAGAAGTTGAATAAATTAAATTTGGTAAAAACTGTAAATTAAATTTGTCCTGTTTTTCGAATAGTTAATTTTAATTTAATTTAGATTAATTTAAAAAAATAAAATATTAATCAAATTAGTTTTAGATTAATTTCTTTCAATTTGGTTTAATTAATTTTCTGACTTTTAAAATTTTCCATTAATTAAATTAAAAATTTTTTTAATTAAATATCTACATATATATGAAATAAATTTTGCATTTATTAAAATTTTACAATCAATTATTTAATAAAGTACAGTTTTAATTGTTTTTTCAATTACTTATATCTACTTAATAATTTTGTTTATTTTGTTTCTACTTAATAATGTTAAACGTTGTTTTTTAAATTGTTTATGAAACTAATTATTGTTCTCGTTTTCAATATTTTGAAATTTGAATTTAGTACGGGACAGTACCACGCGGGGCGCTTTAAAGAAAATTTCAAACTTAGCGCGCCGGTTTCCCGCTGAAATCCGCCGGTCCTATCATTCCCAGCATTCCCTGTTCGAGCATCGTAAGTGATAATACTCTGCGTATTAATTGATAGTTTAATGTTAACAAAATACTTTGCAATTGTTCTTGTGTATATTAATTAGTCAAGAAAACGTATGATTTTCATTTGCAAAATGAATTGAATTTAATCAATGCTTAAATACAGTAAAAACTGAAAATATTTGTGAACTTTACATTTTTAGGTTATGTTTTCTTGTCCTTCATTTTTTTGTAAAAGTAATTCGCAATTTTTGTCAATAACATGCATTTTGTAGTAATTATTGAAAAAATTTTTATTTTTGTGTTAATTGATAAAAAGAGGGATAAATAATAAGTGATGTTCATGGATTTTGAAGTGAAACATATGCGCAAAGTATTATCATTCGTTGTTGCCATTAGTCAGGGGCTGGCGGAAGAAATCGTTTGTCATAATGTGTAATTTTTCTTTTGTCAGATAGTCACAGTTAATTCGATAATTACAGTGCATATTGTCTTGAAAATAGTAGAGATTTCTTTGTTTTTGAGTATTTTTAATTGTTTGTGATAATAAATGTATTATAGTTTTGAGAAACTTAGTAAAGTTCGAGTCAGTGTTAAAGTATAAATGACAAATTCTGGAAATTTTTCTGTAGGTTAGTAATTGTTGTTTTTGTAACCGTCATTTTTATTGATAAAACTGTTAATATCTTTCCGTTATTCAATGCAAAATGTTATGTTTCAGGTACTTTATTGACTGAAACTGTAAGGATTTGATTAATATAGAAGGCTAATTTCTAGTTGACAACTGTTCGTAAATTGGAAGATAAGATAAATTTTGTTGATTGCACCGGAAAAGTAAGTTCTTGTTTTTTATATAATTAATATTCCTTATTTATTTGACTTGTATTCTTCATACTTAAATATTTTTCTTACGGCAACCACTTTACACATGCGTTAAATAATTTTTTGTAATTCGAATTATACATTAAACATCGAAATACACAAGCCTATATTTGTTATTTGTTGACAAACATATCAACAAATAAATTTATATTCGTTGAATTTTATTGACGATTTTTGGAGGTTATTTTTTATCATTCTTAAATTTTCTTAGAAAAACTTGACTATTGTTGAATAATATTTAAATTTTTTTATCATTTTCTTATTTATTTTATTATAGTATTATATTATTATATTATACTATTATTATTATTATTATTATTATTATTATTATTATTATTAATTATATAATAAATAATAGAGTTAATAAAAAATTTACTAATTTAATAGTAGTAAATATTTATTTTAAAAATATATTTCAAAACAATTAGTCAATGTATAAATCAAATCAGATAAAATTGCAAAAATATAGAATGCAGAAAAGAAGTTTTCTTAATTTAACCTCTTTACATACATATTATTCGTGTTAAAAATATTTACAAGGGCAACAAATTGGCAACAAATGAAACTACAATTATTGAAATTATTAATTTAAAAAATACTAACCTTTATTAGAAATAAGAGGAGGAGGCTGAGGTGTTCTTGGTATTTCCATTGGCTCTGAGCTCGGCCTCTTTGTACCTCTCAAGGACATTATCTGTAATAATAATTATTAATTAAAATTAAAATATCCATTTTTTAAGAATTATAATTTATAATTATAATTTAAAATATAAATTTATACTCCTATAAAGTTTTATTTCTTGTTGGCGTAATTTCTCGGTTAATTATTAAAATTCTTTTTACCTTCGTGCCCAAAGCAGCTTCTCTCGCTAACATAACAGCTAAACCCCTCACTCTTCTGCCAGCACCAACACTTCTTCTCGCTTCTGAAGTTGATTTCGCTTCTGGTTTTGGATGATCATGTTGTCCTTTGGCTTGAAAAAATATTGCATGCTCCGTATGTCTCCAGAAATGAGTTACTGGATAACCGCAATGTCCACGACATGAAAGAATTTCCAGTCTTCCTGTACATTGTCTATTCGGACAAGGTTTTCCCTGTTGCTTCTTCCTCGCCTAAAATTAAAATAATTTCTCAATTAATCTTCAAATCTTTTGCTTTTTTTCTACTCGCTCTTGATTTTTATACTTTGCGCTCGTATTGGTTTGATTGGGTTACACTTTCTTGCCTACATAGCAATTGAAAAAAAAGATGTGTCTAAAATTATTTTTATCTCTAATGCGTGATCTTGTTTCGTATAGGGAAAGATGATGCTATTTGTACAACCAGTTTGGAGTGAAGTAAATTAGTATTTCTTTATCAGCGAGAGTCAACGCACTTGTATACATATAATGCTGAGGGGCAAGAAGATGATGATGATAATGATGAGATCTTAACAAGAGGATCGTAAATGCATGAAAATGCTTCGTACCTTGTCACAAATTGCAGGTCGAAGATGTACTCTGTTGCCTCCGGGGAGAATGCAACTTTGTGAACAAACTAGAACTCCTAGGCATGATTTCTTGAGGATGCTCACATTGTGATTGTTCGTATTTCTCATTGCCCAGCCGGAAGCGTGTCTTCTCGCTTCTTCGCAATCTGGACCATAGACTCGTCTCACGTGACCGTCAGCCCACTCGCACCATGGATCATATTCAATGACCTTGAATTTAAATTATCATTTATTAATCACGTTGTCTTAGTTTTCGCTAAAATTATCTCAAAGGTTCAAAGTCTTTATTTTTAGTATTTATTATACTTTTTATACATTCTTGTTTTTTTTTAATTTTTAAGTTCATTTGTTTATTTTTCTAACTTATTTCAGATCCAAATACTTTTTGACTCATTTTATTTAATCATCTTTGAATTTCTCACTCAAAAATTATCAAAAGTAAATTTTATTGACTACATTTAAAATAATTTTCTTGATATATAGTTAAAAATATCGGTGAAACAAATAACTCTCTGATACAAATAAGACTTTTATTTAACTTAAATGAATTATTTTTTTCTGGTAGAGATAATTTGGTCTCCAAAAAATCTTTTTATTATTTATTTCGATTCTTTATATATACTGTTCAGAAATGAAATATAGACAGAAACCTAGAATGGTTATTTAATTTTAGAAAAGAAAATTATTCTTTACAAAATAACTCACCCTGGGGACATTTGGATCATTGATATCCCACTCTTGATGAGGATGTTGCTGTTGCTGAGTACCGGCAACAGTCGCTGACATTGTCGGCGAACCCACGCGGCTCCTATAAAGGTAAAAAAGAAAATAACAAATTTTTCCCTTTAAAACTATTGGAAATTTTCGAAAAATTCTTTTTATAGCATTTTTCATGAATTGGACAAATTTAAAAATTCAAATTCCTGAAATTTCGTTTTATTTATTTTGTTAAAATTTCAAATTGAATATAATTTAAGAAAGTATATTTTTTGTAACAATTCTTTTTTCTTGCGAGTGAATTGATATTTTTGCGCATTCATCGGGATTAAAGTGAGAGTTTGAAATTCGTTTAAGAGAATACGAATGGGATACATCGATTTCCACTGACAAAACTAATTGGCATTCGTGTAAAGACATTAATATTATTTTCGTCGAGTTTCACGCGCGCCTGACAATCCATATTCGAACGAAGAAAAGAAATGTGTGTGTTTGTGTTTCGCTTCAAACACACGTACAAGATTTATTCCTATGGGAGGAGGAAAAGGGGGACGCCTACCGGGCAAAAAGTCGCGCAATGCATTTCTATATACATACATAAGCAACAAATTATTATTCAAAATTTAATTGACACGCGGTGGGCGACGGTAAACGGTTCGAGATGCGCCACGTAAATGGAAAGTTTACCGGGGCGCGAAACAAGAGCCACCTGGAGCGTTTTGCGAATCTAAATTTTCTCCTCCTCTTTTCTTCTTCTTCTTCTTCTTCATCATCATACGTCTCGAAGATTCATCATTAATTTCATTGATTGCATATATACACCGAATATCGAGAAAATATCACTTGTAATAAGTTCAATATGTCTTCGTCACATCTTATTTGAGAATTTTAATTCGAAAAATGCAATCTGTTAAATTGAACTTGAAAAATTCGATTTGTTAAATTAAACTCGAAAAATTAAATTTGTTAAATTAAGTTTAAAAAATTGAATTTCAAAGAATGATTGTCAGCGATAAATTTTATGCAGAAGAGAATTTATTTTTGTAATGATACATTCACCTTTATTGAAAATTTGAAAAGTACATTCATATTTTATTATTTTAATTTGTATATATATCTGTTAATAATTCATCGGTGTCTATTCAATTTCAATATTGTTTTATAATTCAATTTTTGTAAAAGATAATAATTTATCGTACACCAAGGAAAAAGATATATTCGACCCGAAGTCAAAATATAGGCTTCTTATTTTATAAAAAAGCATTCATTTATTTAAAAAAATTTTTGAATAACATTCTCGGCAATTCTTTAATTATTTCATAAGTAATAAAAATTCCACAGGAAATTATTTCCAAACACAATTATATCAAAAAAGTTTAATAAAAATTTTAGCAAAATTTTAAATATTTAAAAAAAAATCTTTAATATAATTCTTGGCAACATTTCAATTAATAAAATTAATAAAATTTTCCAAAAGAATTTAATTTTTAAAAAACAAATTTTAACAAACTTCTATATAAATATTTAATTATTTTCATAAATAATAAAAATTTCAATTCGTCAAAAGAATTCAGTTTTATATAAAAATTTGTAATTCTAATCAAAATTGATTTAAAAATGAATTTGAGTTAATAGTTTAGATAATAATTAATCATTTGGAACATTATAAAATGAATTTTTAGAAATAATTGAATTCTGAAAAGGTTTTAAATTAAAATTTATGGAAATTTGAATTTTCCATATTTTTTAATGAACAATTCTTTAGAGTTAATTAATTTTTAACAGTATAATTGAATTTTTTATTAAAATTATTAAAAATTTTTTTGTCATATTATATTTAATTGAAAAATTTTCGAATAATCGAAATTTTGTAAAATTGGATTGTTAACAAATGAATTTGAAATTTCTCAAAGACCTTCTTCAAAAATTATTAAAAATAATTGATTTGAAGAAGAATTTTAGTTAAAAATTGTAGAATTGATTTGAAATGATGGAAATAATTTTGATCTTAATTACCTATATGGAAAAATAATAATGATTGAATATTTAATTTAAATAAAACTATTGGCGAAATCATTATCCTTGATGATAATAGCTTCTCGACAAAGTTATAAAATTGTAATGAAATTCGCCCAGTGATTTTTGCAATTGAAGAACTTAATATATAAACGAAAGTCTAATTTAACATTGTGCAATCACTTACGACGTGTCGCGCGCAGGAATCGAGATAAAATCCCGATTTATGGTACGCACCGGTCGTACCTTGTATTATACTTATGGGTGCTCGTGGGTGGCCTGACAAGATGTTCGCCAACTTCCCGGAATTCTTGTAGTCACCAGATTCGCGTATTCGGACAATGATACCAGATCAATTGAACGAATGGCGCGAGAATAATTGATAAAAATCAATTTCTCCCTCTATAGTTTTGTCAAAACGTTTATATTCATTTATTCTGTTTGTTTGCATGACACTTTCACTGATATACAAAACTTGTTCAAAAAACTTTTGTTACTTTTAATTAAAAATCCTCAATTAAAATCGAAACTGTGCTCTTTCATTTTCTATATAGTTTGAGATGAATTTTCTTTTGGAATAAAAATTTAGAAATTAAATACAAAATTATGGTTTGAACGGTCGTAAAGTTTCAAAAGTTTAAATACGAATGAAGATATTTTTATTATTTTTTGAATTCGAATTTTGTTGCAATGTAATTTGCTTCTTGAGTACTTTCCACCCTTTCCACAGAGTGCAGTACTTATTGTTTTTTGAATGTACGAAAAAGTATTTTGTTAATTTGAATATTCAGATCTACATGTGCGATTGATTGCAAAAATGTAAAAGTGCTGATTAGAATTAGGAGTCCTTTTGTGGTCAAGTAGGGTCAAAAATTTTGTGTACATAAACATTACTCTTGACAAAAGTCATTGACCATTATGAATGGCATGCAGATGGAAAAACGCCCACCCGAAATCGTTTTTAACCTGCCCGGGAGAGAAAGATTAACGATGGGGCGCAGTTTCCATTGAGTGTATATCTTTAAGAAAAGTTTTCGTATTTTTCAAATAATTTCAATGCTTTTTCCTTGAAAAAATTTTCAGAATACTACTTTTTCTCCTTTTTATATTAGTCTCTTCAATACTTTTCTTGACAATATATCCTCTTCTATCATTTTCTGTACAAAATCAAAAGTGTAGTTTTGAAGAAAAATCTAGATTTTTCCAGTATAGGAGATTATTTTTTGATGCACCTTTGTCTGAAGTAAAAAAAATTGAACTTCAACCCACGATCATTCAGGACCACAATATTCGCGAGTTACACGTCCTTTTTGCATTTTATAGAATCGCGCGAGAACTCGGACGTTTACGATCTTCAGACACCTACTCGCAAAATTTTTCATCGTCTCTATACACCTCCTCGTCCTCGAGGTCTAGACTCTGCTTTGAAAGTTGAAAAAAAGGAATTTCATAGCACAAAATTTTTAGTAATCACAATTTATAACCTTCATTATTTTCGACTAATAGTTCTTGGAAATATAGTTAAGGGGGATTTTAATATTCTATTTGCGTATTCATAAATAATTAATTTCAATTTTTTTAGCAGAAACTCTCAATTTTTACTCTTTAGTTTTAAATTAGTGACTGTCGTTTTGCATTTAATTAGTCAATTTTGCTAATAAATTATTAGAAATTACTATTTATTATAGAAAAATTTACTAATAAATTATCAGAAATTACTATTTATTATAGAAAAATTTTTACTAATAAATTAGTTAAAATTACTATATTTATTAGTACCAAAATTTGCTACCTCAAAAACAAAAAGTAAGTCATTGATTCAAATTTTATCTGAATTAGTAGAATTCTATACTAACAAATATTAATTAGTAAATAGTAGTAAATTAGTAAATTAGTAAATAGTAATTTTATTAATGTTTTAGTATTATATTTTACTTAATTGAAAGTTATAGTTATTTCACTAAATGACTTAGTGTTTTATCGATTATTAATAAAACAGTTCTACTAATTGTTAGTAGAATTCTACTAAGCGTAAACAAATGGCTACCTTTAATCCCTTATGTTACTTAATATACTATTATTAATTCAAACTTGGGGAGCAAAAATATTTCTTTCCTAGATAAGATAAACAAAAGTCTTATACTTGAAGTTTTCTCACCTTTTTAAATTCTTTGCCGACTTTTTTGTTTGTGAGATAAAAAACATCGGCAAGTATCTATATTTATAATTATTTTATTAATTAAATTTAATTTATTTAAATTAAACATGATTTGAGTCCTAAATTGTCAAACTAAATTTCTATTTTAACCTGGAATTTTAAACATGTTTCACATGGAAAATCTGGAACAAGTCTGGAATTTTGAAATCTATATAGGTTTTGTGGCAACCATATATGTATTGTCTTCTTCTTCGGATCCAAATGCAAGTATTTACCAAGTTACAATTAAATTTATAATAAGAATTACATTAAACTTATATATATATATATATATATATATATATATATATATATATATATATATATATATATATATATATATATATATATATATTTTTTTTTAAATCAATAAAAACTGGTTTTAATTCACTATAAGGATATCAGTAAAATTTAATTTGTGAATCATTGAAGATGATGATGTTTGATGATTCATGAGAAAAAGTCCACTAAATTAAAATTCTCATATTGATACAGATCTGTCAAAGATATTAGATATATAAACAAATAAGATATCATGTGAACTTTAAAAATTGAAGTCAATTTTTACCCTTTATTATAGCAAAATTTACAAATTCAAAGCGGGAAACAATTTAAAAAGCTGATGTAACATTTTAAAAATTTTAAATTTTATTTATTTTCTTTATTCCTTTGGAATTTGGTAAAAATTCGTTTAGATTGAAGTAAACATTTGCTCAAATGTCATATAGTATATATAGTATAGAATACATTTACAAATTGTCTATTTCTCTCCCTCTGCAGATATCTTTGACCAAAAGAGAAGGTAAGGAAAGTGTACTTGAAAAGAGAAGGAAACTGAACGGGTTGAATGATTGCCCGGATCGGTGATAAAGTCATCGCCTTTAGCACCGCGTAAGATGATACATCGACCGGCGATGCTGAGCCAAGATTGTAGCAAGAGACGAACGCGTACACGCACACGCGCGTCTCTTGTTCGTATATATATATTGTTTATAAAGCGCGAGTATTTACTTCCAAGCACCTAAGTCGTGGCTCGTGGTGAACCTACGAGCACGGGCCACACTTTCAGGGCTGGTCCTCCATAAATAACCTCGCCCAAAAGTTCCGATTCCAAATTTTCAAACCGAAAAGAATAAATATTTTTTTGGTGGAAAGTATATATATACCTATATATGTTAACATGCGCATATAAATTGTTTCATTACTGTATATCAATATTTTTGTTACATGATTATTTTTTATCTTCACGCAAAAATTTGAGCTTTCACAGGCCAATTTATTGTAGATTTCAAATTGGGTGAAGAACAATTTATGATTATCTTTTTTCAATAATTGATACACTACCGGTCAAAATTGAAAGACCATACATTTTCAGGTGAATGAAAAACGTTTTAAAACTTAATATTTTTAGAAAATAAAATTTTTTTTAGTTTATTTTTTGAAAGATGATAAAGTTTTGAAAAGAATAAGATAATTTAAGAGGTCGTTTGGCCAATATTTTATTTAGATATTTTTGAAAAATCATCAATTAAAGGCATTAACGTGTCATTTTTTCTTAGAAAATGCAGACCATCAAACTTGGACCAAAAATATTCAAATAATCTGAAACCATCTTATTAACAGAAAAATAATTTTTAAAATGCGACCTTTAAAATAAGTCTGAGAACATTAAAAAGCGTTTATAATTTCAGAAGTTATTCAAAGTTTCGTAAAACATTAAAAATGACGATTTTTTTAAATGAAAACCTCCACGGAATAACGATCTATGGCACATTTTAAAATGCTTAAAAGTTTCTACTTTGAATTACCATAAATTGTTATTGCAACTACAATATCTATAATGAAAACCAATAAATTATATTCTTTATTTATTTAATAACACGATTTTATTCTTTTAGGCTCAAAATTCAAAAATACGTGCACATATTTTCATTACAATTGTAATTATGTGGAGATCTTCAATTATCTAATTAAAATATTGGCCAAATTACTTCTGAAAAATCTTGTTCTATTCAAAATTTTATCAGCTTTATAAAATAAAATAAATTTAGTTTTTATACATTTTATGTTTTTGAATGTTTTACAGCCACCAGAAAATGGGTGGCCTCTTAATTTTGACCGATAGATATATAATATTATACATTTTTAATAATTTGGATTTGGAAGAATAATTACAGTTTCGAAGTGATACTTGATTACTTTGCGATTTTAATTAAAGAATAATTTAACGCATAATTGATGTATTAAAAAGGTGAATATCTTAATAAAGTAAATGCACTTTTCGGTTTATGAAAATTGGAACCGAATGTGGAAAGATTTTTCGATATAGAGTTCACAACTGGAATTTATATTCTCGGATTAGATAGTTATCTTTTTTTAAAATAAATTTTCCTCGCGTATATACACTTCGGCCCTGGTGACTTTAGATATTAAATGGAAGATATGTTCGCGACTCAAACATTAAATATCTCGAGGAGTAAGCACAAAACCGTATACGAGGTATATTATAGCAACCAATCCTTTGCTGGTTCTTCGGATCTTCGCGCGAGATTACGGAAAGAGGTTTCTGGACAAGTTAATTCTTCGAGTCCGGAACGTCATCTCAAAAGGAAACGAATAGTTATCAGGTTCAGATTAACGGGTCTTCACACATATATATATATACACAATATCCTTCTTTTTATATACCATTAACAATTTATTTTTTTTGAAAATTGTAAAGCGTTTTAATAAACGTGCGGTCTGCAATAATTTCAAGTCGTTTATTGAGAGTTTGGATCTAAAAGTCTAGATGAATTCATTGTGAATAAAATTTATCATATTGGTTAATGTTTATGGGATATTTTTTGGGCTGTGTTGATGTAAAGCAAATAATTTCATAATTGTCATTACTCGAGACGGTCCTAACCGTTAAACTGTCAGCTTCCATTCGGCGGGGAGATAAAGGGTTCTGCGAGCGTGGGTTCAAAGAGTTCTTCTCGGTTTTAAGATTCAAGATAAAGGGGGGATCGTTTTACCGGAACATTCGTTTAATCTGTCTTCGAGGTGTCGCCCTGTGTGATCAATGGCGGGGTAAACATTCTTAACTGAATTCACATACAAATCAGCGCACATAATCAATATTTTTTGACCTCCTTTTCATCTATCAAAACATTTCTATAATCAGTAATGACAGTGGTATTTCTATGAATCATCTTCTTTTTTATTCGTTGCGAGAATTTTCTTCTTCTTCCCCTCTATATTTATTTGTCAGCAAACAATTTCATGTTCTATAATCTTGATACTCTAATTATAGAATTCTGGTTGCGTTAATTCGAAAAAGTTAATTTAAACTGGGGTCTAAGCAAAGATCGGAATTATAATTAAATTGTTGAATCACATTTTTTATTAAATAAAACATGCAAAAATATAATTCATCTTCAATTTGTTTCAGTGAATCTGTTTGTCTGGTTTTGTTTGTTTGCTGGTTTACTTGAAAGTGGAAACAAAAAAATGGTTAATAATACGACTTTTGTAGAAGAAATGAATTGAAAAAGTTTGTTGAATGGGGAGGAATTATTAGGACAAGGAAATTGAAGATTTTCATCTTCTGTAATTTTTTTTAGGTTTACTTAGAAATCGAAAAAAAATCGAATTAAATACTTTAGTAGAAGAAATTATAAGTTTTTAAAGGGAGAAAATTATTAGGACAAGGATAATTTTGGAGGTCATTTGATAAGAAATAGATTAATAGTGTAATTGTTATAGATCAAATATGGAGTTGTCGAACAAGGACGATGGGTAATTCCAGCAAAAGGCACACGACTCGCGATGCCAATTCTGTAAAATAACGTATATATATAAATGTTGTTAGGTCCTAGGAACCCAATCGACCAATGGGGTTGGGTGATAACGCCCACACGCCAATGAGAAAGTCGTACAACGCCCACTGATTAGATATCAGGGAAAACTATAAAAGGGGAGAAAAATCGATTTTTTAATCTTCCAGCGCACGTACATTCAGCATTGTATGGTATATATATAAAGAGTATCTTTTTAATGCTTCAGGAAGTAGTCGATTGTTTCAGGAAACGCCCAATTAGCCCATTGCTATTTTTTCTCAATTTAATAATCATTTGGTGTATTAGAATTTTATTTCTGTTATCTACTTGTTGATTATCTATTTTGGTTCATTCATCAATAAATATTTATGAAATAGTTCAGTAGAAATCGTATGTTGGAATTGACTTCCAATTTTAATGGGATCTGTTTATCAAATAATCCTTAAACGAATTTTTAAATAAATTTTGAATTCTGTTGCAATTGAAAGTACCTAGGTTCAAAAATATAAAATAACACCTTTCATTTGCTGCAGATGGTAACTTCTAGAAGTATATGTTATAGCGCCTTAGAAAGAATAGCTATATTGGTTGTAAAATTGTGTTCGATTTCTGTTAGATTCGATTATTCTTCAGAAGCAGAGAAATTGCGAATGATTGTATATAGCCAATCTTCTATGTCCAATTAAGATCAGTTAATCTCGTTAATGGATGACATGTTCCATTTTTCTAAGAGTTCTCTGTAAAGAAGTTATGCTATAATTTTTTTATCAACATATGCAGAAGTAGAATGATTAGTAGTTAAAAGTGAAAAAGTTTTCATTAAAAAAATGAATTCCAAATTTGTCCAATTGTTGCTTTCATTCGATTTTAGGTAATTTTTAGATTACTAATACTTACAATACCACCATAGTCGAAGCTCCTGGAAGTAAGATCACTAGACTCTTCGCTAAGTATAACACCAGTGGCAGGATTTATCACAGTCCTTTTTAGGTGTAATTCTTTGGTCCTATGGTAAAACACTTCACTTGACTAGTAATTAGATAGTTCAATAATCTATCACACAAAATTTGAACAAAACTACCCTGAAATCTGTAACATGTTCACTAACTAGTTTTTAATTCACGTTTTATTTGTCACGAAACTGATTTTTTAGGAGCAGGATTTAATTTTTGATTTAAAATAATTATTGGGTGTTTGAAAAATAGTTTGATCCTTGGAGATTTTGAAAGAATTAAAGGACGAATAGTATATATATAGACTCGCGCTTGCGTGCGTGCGACTCAGAGTCGCGACGAGGACTGACTATCAACTTGTGAAATGGTATGAGAGCACGTTGATGGCTTGTTGTGCTCCCTCGATCGGTGTTCATAAGGACCGCCTACGGGAGTGGCTAAGTTCAACCAATCGCAGTGATACTTATTCAAGGGTGTCTAATCGTTCGAGCCACACTCAAATCCTTGAGATAGGTGTTTGTAGTTTCTGTCAATAAAATGAATGCTGCACAATCGAAATTCACTTTTTTTGCTTTATCTCCCCCCCCTCTCTCTCTTTTCGTTTTCTTGGGTCGTACATCATAAGTCGGAGCAGCCCCTTTGTTTACTCTTGCGTGGGAGACATGTCGACCCTTGAGAAATTTTTCGGATTTTCGTCTGGTGTCATTCACCTCTAGCAATAGAAGAGGCCAATTCGTTTCCAATCGAAGAGAAATAAAGATTTTTAATCTTGTATGAAAGATATCTGTTAAAAATCAGTCATATATTGATAGAGGATTCAAAGATTTCAAAAATTTGTTGATCTAAGAATGACGTATTACGGATATTTCGACACCTGAATTTTTCTCCTTAATTTAACTTTTATGTTTGAATCTGTTTTATAATCTTTTATACTTGGTTTATATTGTTGGCAAAATTTCTTAAATGAATCAACTTTTGATGCTTTTTTGTATATGGGGATGAAATCTCACCAAATGGGGACAAATTGGGTACTGAGATATCGGTGCCACAAAAAGCCTCCATATTGCCAATTCACATTTATATATTTTTGTTAACTCTCTTTCATGAGTATGAGATTTAAAAATAATTGTTTTTAGGCAAAATTAAAGATTTGTGCAACTGATTTCTTCATTAAAATCGTAGAAATTGATAA
The DNA here is from genome assembly GCA_032873175.1 of Leptopilina drosophilae. NCBI lineage: Eukaryota > Metazoa > Arthropoda > Insecta > Hymenoptera > Figitidae > Leptopilina > Leptopilina drosophilae. The sequence continues at coordinate 50,839,399 of CM065478.1, forward strand.
ATCCTGGCGTAACTCGCATTTATTCGAATTTTTATTAAGCGATAACTTTTTGAGCAATTTATTTTTTATGTTTTGAGTTTTTCGTCATTCATCCATGGGTTGTGAAGATTAGAAAAATATAAATTGGACAAGTGTGCCAATTATAATATTCCAGATAATGAGCTCTTAATAAATGTAACTGTATTTTCACCAAACTTTAAAAATCATTAATTTTCTTATAATACTCGTTGAGCGATCATCATTTAACATTCGCTCATATACTATTTACATTTTTAGGTATTCAGAAAAAGAATTTTGGGTGGTAGAACATTGTGCCACTTGATACATCTATGAAATCGGCCTTGGAAAACGCGCAACGAGTGCGTAACTCGTTGTCAAAATATGGTTTTTCGACGAGCACAAGAAATCATTTTTAAAAAAATGAATACACCTTCGCGTAATATCTTGCTTTAGTGTAAATAAATATATGTGCAAAATGCTCACCCCTAAAAATAATATTTGGGGTTGATATTAAATAATTTTTCACCTAAATATATTAGTTACTCTGTTTATAGGGCCATTGCTGAAAAACATTTATTTGAACTATATATTGCGAGTGGATTTTTGATGAATGTAAGTTCAGGTAAATAAAAGGAAATGTGTTTTGAAGGGTTTTAAAATATATTAAATTTTTTAGAATAAGTGAAGTGACTGATAGGGTGGTATCCATCCCTATTTTGAAAAAAATTTTAAATAATCGAAAATTAATTTTTAAAAATTATTTTACTTAAAATAAGACTAATTTCTTTCCTTAAAATAAAATTCTATTTTAATCATGCTCACGTTGTTTTATCTAAAAACAAGAGTAGTGGAATTACAATCTTCATTTGTAACTTTTTTCTCTTAGAAGTAAGTTTAACCTGCACTCTTAACCAAAAATATGAATAATATATTTTAAATACAGTAGCAATTAAAAAATATAAGTTACGCCAGTTAAAATATACTTCTATTTGGTCGAAAAATAATAATTTATGGTAAAAAACAATGTGCCACTAAATTGAAAATAAAATTTTTTTAAAAGAAAAAGTCCCCACTTGGTGAGATTTCCCCATATGATGCAAGCGCAGAAAAAATGCGATTGGTAAAAACAACCACATATGTGTAGTTATAGAAAAAAGTAGTTAAAAACTATAGTTAAACTAAAATTAAGTAGATCATTTTATGTATATATATATATATATATATATATATATATATATATATATATATATTTACGTATAACTATACTAACTATAACAGATGGTACAGTAAATGAATCAATAATATAGTGCATTATAGTAAAAACTACTGCTAAAAATAGTTAATTATATTATTGTAGTATATTTATTAGAGCTGTGCAAAAAGCTCGAAAAGCCGCCGAGCCGAGCTTCAATTTTTTCGAGCCGAGCCGAGCCCGAGCTTGACTCGATGTATCGAGTACTCGAATTTTTCGAGCACTCGAGTGAATTCGAGTACTCGATTGAATTCGAGCTTATAAATGATTAAAAAAATAATAAGTAAAAAATATCGAATTCTCCCTAAATCTCTTAAGTTAGTTAGTAGGTTAATTATTTTAATTATTTTCTACGATCAGTGAATCCCTTAAATTCGAAATTTTCTACTTATTAATAGTTTTTTGTAATTTAAAAACTCGAATAATGTCGAGTACTCGAGTGAATTCGAGCACTCGTTTCCAATCGAGTACCCGAAATATTCGAGTACTCGAAATTATTCGAGCTTTTTATGAGGCTCGATTCGGCTCGGACTCGGCTCGAGCTCGAACTGATTAGACTCGGCTCGGCTCGGCTCGAAAAATGAAAAGCTCGAAAATACTCGATCGAGCTTCAAGCTTTGAGCTTTTTGCACAGCTCTAATATTTATGTAATTAAAACAACTATTTCTTATAAGTTGTAGAGAAAGAAGGAAATTTGGTGGAAAGTCGGGAAAGTTCGTTTATCGGATAAGTCCGTTTTTCTTAATAACTTTTATAAAAATCATTTTTTTTGTAAATTTCTTTTTAAGAATGTTTTCTTATATAAGTTAGCAATGGTTTATACAGAATTTCGTATTAATTGGTTTGTTATTAACGGAAATCTTTAACAATTATGAAAATGATGTTTCTAATCGTTATAATTTTTTCAACACACAAATAATCCGCAGTCTCATTTTTTGTTGCACTTCAAAATGAGACTATATGTTAAACGTCATATAGGTTGTCTTTTTAATATAAAATGCTTTGTTTGCTTACAAACTAACATTGTGTAACTTATTATTTATTTAAACTTTTTTGTGCGAACTTACTTGACTCCTCCCTACTGCTTTCATATAATAGTAAAATCAATATAATATAATATAATATAATATAATATAATATAATATAATATAATATAATATAATATATATATATATATATAATATTATATATTATATATACATTCAACAAATATTTGCTGTGAAATAAAAACTTTATTTTCATATTTCAATAATGTTACTTCTATATATTTACTAATGGTAACATTAATCTCAAATATGGTAATGTTAAAAAATAAACTAATAAAATAATTATATATATAGTTAAAAGTATATACGGTATACCCAATAGGCGCAGAGACATCCATGAGATATCCTTTTAAGAACGTTCTTTAGGACATTGTAAAAAATCTTCTTTAAGAGAGGAAGCATACTTCCTCTCTTGAAAATTTATAAATTTTCAACTATAGAATCTTTACAACTATTATTAGTAAAGAATAGTTCTTGCAACTGCAAAAATAGTATATAATATAGTTATAGTAAAATCAATTGTCGAAAATAGTTATTTTTATTATTTTTGCAGTTGAAAAAAGTACCGTTCTTTATACTAATAGTTGTAAAGATTCTAATTGTCAAGAATTTACTTTTTCTCTTAAAGAAGATTTTTTACAATGTCCTAAGAACGTTCTTAAAAAGATATCACATATGGATATGTCTGTGCCTATTGGATATACATTACTTTTAACTACATACTTTCATTAGTTAAATTTTAAACATTAAATTAAAGTTAAATTTCAAATACTTTTCTATGTTTGAGGTTAATGTTACCATTAATAAATAAATAAAAGTAACATTATTGAAATATGAATATAAAGTCTTTATTTCACAGCAAAAATTTTGCATTTTAAGTTTTTAAGTTTATATATGCGCTTCCAAAGTAAATACAAAACATTTTTTTTTTCAAAATAATGATTCAATATAAGTGCGCGTAAGTCGAATGAATAATGTAAATGTACGAAGAAGTGTATACATATAGGATAATCAGCTGGATAATTTGAAGGGGGTGTTCCGTATAGAGGAGTTGCCACTTTTCTATACCTCATGCCACTTGCTTATCCTAACTCCCTCCTCCTTTTTAGGTACCCGCATCCAAGACAACGGCCCGTTACACTTCGATCGAACTCAGAGTTCACGACGCAAACATATCTGCCAAAGTGAGGTCGTCCTCGAAATTGCAATCCACTATTTCTCTGATTACTTGAATTACTCAAAGGAATCAGATCCGTTGAAATTCAAATTCCACAAACTATAGGTTTCTCGATATACAAAAGATTTCTTTGACGAGTATATATTGTATGCGCGATAAAAAAGAAATTCATATATATATATATATATATATATATATATATAAAATTCAAATAATCGGTTGTAGTTACAAGGTAAATCGTTAGGTATTAAAATAACACCAAAATGGATTAAAATAACACTAAATTGGATTATTTCAATCCTTTTTGGTGTTATTTTAATACCTAACGATTTACCGTGTAAAGAAATATTAACTTGAACTAAATTTTCAGTTTAAGTATTTTTTTAATCAATTTATTTATTTGAATCAAATATACAGCGTTTATAATAGTTAAAGATCATAAAGAAGAACATAAATTTAATATATGATACTACAGTAATTAATATAGTGGCTAATTAGAAAGTAAAATTGATACAATGGATAATTAAAATAGTATACTTATATAGTTAATTACATAGTTCATTAATATAGTAATTAATTAATGCAGTAGTGCATTAACATGGTAATTAATTGAATAAAGGATCACAGTTTTTCTAAGGATATTAAATTGAGACAACAGGCGAATCAGAATTTTGCTTCGCAATATTTTTATTAACTCGTTTTCTTCTTAATTTTATATCCTTAGAAAAACTGATTAAAATGCTTCAAAAAACTCCAATAATTTTAAAAAGTCTTTTGTATTTACCGAAATTCGAACTCCCTTGATAGGTACAGCTATAGTTCTAACCCATTTTCTATTTAGGAAACGTTTTAAAGGGATTAGTTCAAAGGATTAGATCAACAAGGAAAATTAGCGCAGTTTAGGGGAAGTTGGTCAAATATAGCGAAAGGGGTTAGTGGTTTGGAGGGCATTTGTAAACTCGAAATGTGTGTATATATACTTGGGAGGAACCGCACATGAAATCGATATTCCCGGGAAAGGGAAATTTTGCAAATCGCTATGTATTTTTATAGCTTGAACATTACTTTTATATAGAATATGACTTATGGGTTCTTCTCATCCCTCACGCCTGCATCGACCATCAGGGATAAGTTTTTTTTTACCTAATATATATATATGCTCATATCTTTCATGCATGTGCGATTTGGTACCGCCACGTGTGTTACTGCTGATAATCCTAGCGTAACTTCCGACCACGTGCCGCAGGTGTGGAGTTTGTGGTTGCTCTTTACAGAAGTGGTTACAAGTTCTTTGCAATATAGAAATTTTACATGAATTTTTGTTTCTTTTTTATCTTCAGCTTTATTGTGTTTTGAACGAACGTAAAAAGAAGTCGGTAAGTTTTCACCGCAAGCGTACGTCTGATGTTCCTCGAAAACCCTAGAAAAGTTTCGATCTCATGTCGGATTTTTAAAAATTGGTTTTAAAATTCGATTTTAGAAAAATGTTATTTTCTAAGATTTTTGAAACTTTTTAAAATCTTTAAAAATGGTTCATAACTATTTTGATTTTGGGTAAAAATTTGCTCGACACTCAACTTATTATACTATTTAACTTGTAATCAAATAATTTCGCAAAATTTGACGTCGATGCTATGCGAGCTTAAAATAGTTATTTTCGTATTAAGGGCGCAAAACAGGTGATTACGGCGAAGGCGAGATTGGGTAAACCAAGGGGACCCGAAGCTCCGAGGCGAAGCCGAGGGTGCGTAGGGTCGCCGAGGTTTACCCAGAATCTCGCCTGAGACACTATCACCATTTGCGCCCGTGCTGCGAACAACGTTTTTGTCCTAACTGTATGGAAAGTGGGTTATTAAGTGCACACATATTTGAATACATTTAATAGTCTTTTATTACAAAATAATTTTTAATTCTACATTTAAAAATTTTTAATTCGAAAATAAAAAATACTTCTTTCAGGAGGAAGCAAAAATGACATAAAAAGAATAAATGAACAAAATTAAAAAAAATAAATAAAATGAAATAAATGAAATGAACAAAATAAAAAAAAATTAACTAAACAACATTTCAAAAATTGCACTCTTGATTTATTTTGAAAAATAGAAATATTTTTTCTTAGACATAAAAATACCACTCACTCACACTGACATTAACAAAACATTCGTTGCAAACAAAAAAATAGGTTATGGAGAAGATAAGTCTGTTAGAAATCCTATTTTGTAACTTTGGCGGGCGGAAAAGTACATTCCCGCCCGCTCTATGACGTCAGCGGGCGGAAAAGTACAATCCCGCCCGCTCTATGACGTCAGCGGGCGGGAATGTACTTTTCCGCCCGCTCACCCTACCTCCGGGCGGGAATCAATCACTTTACGACCGCCTAACATGCACGAAATAACACACTTTCCGTGCAGGTAAGACAAAAAGAATTTTTTTCCTTTTTATATACAACAAGACAAGGACTCAATGCAAATAATAGCTATATACTTTTTAATACTGCATAATTATATTGAGTAAAGTCGAAAATAATTTTTTAAGCATTTTCAAATATAATGTTATTCTATAATAGTAAATAATAGTATTTTTCAATAAGTTCCAGTAATTGAAGTAATCGCAGTAATTGGCAAATATTTATCCTACTTATAATAATAATAATAATAATAATAATATAATTAGAAAGAAAGGTTCAGACTATATATTGTTTAATTTTGTAAACAATACTATAGGGTCAAAACATATTATATTTCAAATAAACTCGTTGCGGCCTAATTTAAAAAAAATTGATACTTTTAGAAATGAATCAGTATTTTCTCTAAAGAACGAAATGACGAAAAGAATTATATTAAAATATTTATTTATTTAAAAATTTTTTTTTAAATGTATAAGAAATATTAAGTTGAAAGTACGCGATTTCCAAATAGTTGCGCGTACTTTACAACTTAATAACTCCGTTAAAGAAAAATAAAAAAATGTGTCACTTTCACAACTTCTAAATCACAACGATATCTATAAACTCAAAAATTTTCGTTTTGGTCCAGGTCTAATTTAAAAAAATACAAAAGTTTGAAAATTGCACACTTTTCCAGATTAAAACTTTTTATATTCTTTTAATTGAAATTGGTTTATAGCTGTTTATCACGTTTAATATTAAGAAAATAAATAGTTTTAACGTTAGAAAGTGTGCAATTTTCAAACCTTTGTATTTTTTAAATTAGAGCCGGACCAAAATGAAAATTTTTGAGTTTATAGATATCGTTGTGATTTAGAAGTTGTGAGAGTACCAAATTTTTTTATATTTCTTTAACGGAGTTATTAAGTTGTAAAGTAGAGGTGGTAAAGTTGTAAATCAAATTAATTTCGGTTTATGATCAAAATAATGTACTTGATATACTGTAAGTTTGTACCAAGTTTCATTGTTATTCATTTATTATTGTTCATAATATGGTAGAACAAGTGATTTTGACGCTCGAAAGTAAATTTTTGAATTTTTTTGTTTTTTTGTTATATCTTTTTCAAAATTACTAGTAAAAAAAATTTGTTTATCAGGTTTTGAGCTTTAAACATTTGTTCTTGAAAAACAATTGACAATTTTTGTTTATTACTTACGGTATTGATAAAAAATAACAAAATTTTCAACAAAAACCTCCGGGGTTTATTATTATGTTTAAAATATGAATAAAATGATAAGCAATTATAACCCTTTATAAAAAAAATAACTGGAGAATATATTTTTTTAAGTAAATGGATTTTGCATTTCGCTTCAACTTTTTAAAATTTCTCGTAATTAATTGATAAAAATGTAAAAATTAGGTTATTTGGGGTTCGGCTTTAAGAACCTATTTTATCTATTATTTTTAAATTTTTAATAGTTATTTTTTATTTAAGAATAATTAATCAACTAATTTTAAACATGAATCAATAAATCTTTTTGCACTTTTAAGAATTTTTCAATAATTTTTTAAATATCTTCTAATTTCTAAAAAAGTGCCATTTTTTCGCAGTCTCCACTTTACAGCCATATTTTAAGAAAAGTAATAAATATTTTAATATAATTCTTTTCATTTTGTTCTTCAGAGATAATACAGATTCATTTCTAAAAGTATCAATTTTTTTAAATTAGGCCGCAACGAGTTTATTCGAAATATAGTGACGCGCTCCGAAGAAAAGTACCTAAGAAGCAAACGAATTATAGGTTAGGGTCGTGTTAGATTTCTCTTGATTAAAAGTTTATTTTTAATTATTTGAATTTGAAACCAATTTTTATTGAATATTTTGGATATAATGAAGAATTGGAGATCAATAATTTTAAATTAATAATTGATTTTCTTTTTGTATTTTCACTTGAAAAATTAAAAACATAACCTCAGATTTTTTGCTTCTTAGGTACCTTTCTTCGGAACGTGACACATATAATGTTTTGATCCTATAGTAAAGTTGTCTGCATGTATAAATTTTCCACATATTTACATATTGCTTGGTTAGTTGATATTTAGTTAAAATGACATTTTCACCACATGCAGTTCGGTAAAATGTAAAAAATTAAATTAATTTAAAGGGACGAATAACATGGAGAAGTAAAATTTAATGTTAAAATTTTCGAAGAAAAATTACGTGTTGAATGGAAAATAGAAGCAACGTAGTCGACGGAGGCGCTAGTGTACAAAAAAAATTGTTTTGGATCAATAGAAAACTTGAAAATATAGGATATCACTCGAAGTATATATATGTATATGTATATAATGGAGGAAATTTCTAGCGAGGTAGCGTCTGGGATCCTGCCCATCCGTTAAATACGAAATTCGCGAGAGTTTGAGGCTGTTTAAACACAGAGGGTGGGTAATCAGGAGTGTTTGCCGCCCCATGAACGAGCGAGCGAGCAAGCGAGTACGCGCGGATCAAAGGATAATGGGGTGGGCTGATAGCGCTCTGATTTGATTGTTGCCCTGGCTATTGTCCGGAACAGCTCCATTGTACGTACGAGCGGGTCGTGTATAGTTACCTACTGTATACGTACATAGCTATGTACGCTCGGTGTCTTTGACACTATCTACTATACATTAATTTCGCATCTCCTATCATTTCATTTCTATGTCCTTTCACAAGACAGCTATTGGACGTTTCTTTTTTTCTCTTTTCAATTTTTGTTTTGTTTATTTTCTTTTTTTCCTTTTTTTTGCTGGAAAAAATACAATCTTTTTCTTTCGCCTGATGCACTTTAACACCCACGGTTTATATCGTGTAATAAAAATTTTGTAAATTGAAATAAATCTACGTTTATTGGAATTTATTCGTGTGGAATAAAATGATGAGAGGTTCTTTTTTTGCTACATGAGGGTTATTTTACGCACTTGTCGCGATTTTTATGGTGTTTTATCTTATTTATGTTATATAGAGAATTGTGATTGATTGCTTTTCTCGCTAAATTTCGTATAGTGGTGAAAAATTTTGTTTATTAATTTTAAGAAAAAAATTTTTTTATTAATATTTAGGAAATATTTTACTTGTATAGGGGAGATTGAGGCAAAATGGGGTTCCTTTTTGTAATTGGCTGTTTACAGAGAACCAAACGAATAATAATTAATATTTTTTGACAAAGAATTATAGTCAAAACGATTAGAAAAGTTCATTTAATGAACGAATCGACGCAGTATATATTAGTGGAAAGTGCGACTAATTCAGATTCAATGAATAGAAACGAAATAGTAAATGTCAATTTTTACAAATTGTAATTAACGGACGATTTATCACTAATTTTTGTACAATTAAATCAAGGATTTCTATTATTTAAAAAAATTACTAGATTTAATCAGGTGTCATTAAATCAAAGAAATATTTTTTTTATTAAACAGATACAGAGTCAATGAAGACATTTTCTTTGAATTCCAAAGGAATAAATATTTTTTTTCAAATAAAAAGATTCAACTATATGCTGATAAATCAGTGAAATTTCGCTAATCTCTCAGCGAATATACGCTAATTGAAATCAGTGGTATACTTATAGCTGATTCAATTTTAGAGAGAATATAATTTAATTATAGTAAATATTATTTCTATTATTATTGTCGAATTATTATATATTTAAATCGCGAAGGCGTGAAACGTAGTAACAATCGACAATTGAAGGATTTTGTATATGTATATTTATTTTAAAGCGCATCTGCCACTTCTCATTTTCATATAATGCGTGTCGCGTGCCTCAAGGAAAGGCAACACGTGGGAGTCAACTAATCGTTTTCTTGTTTTATATTCTGTCACCTGTCAACCACGTGCATTTGGTTTTATGTCAGGTAAATAGAGAACCTTTTTACTTGCTCTTACAATATTGTTATCCTCCCTTTTAATGGTGGTGATGGATTTTTAACTAAAAGCAAATTATATCCTTTTTATTCTTTTTTCTAGTCTGGACAAAACCTCAATGTAATAATGTTTTGATAATGAGACAAACGCAAGGGGGAGCAGACAGAAACAACATTTTTTATCATTTTGATTTTCAAATTTAATTTGCCTATAGGTAAAAAATGTCAATGTAAATTTTGAAATAGGCAAATCTGGACACTTTTCTGCACCCAAAAAAAAGGTTCTTGATTTTTTACCTGCGAATGAAAAGGCAGATGACTATATTTGATGATATTGTTAACCCACTCGCATCTTGACTCGCGCCGGCTGCGTCCGGTTTTCGTAACCAAATTGTACATTCGTTGAAAATCTCATTCGGAATTTTTATATTTTGGTTTACGAAAATTGTAATTTATACAGATTCAGCATTACTTTAGTCAATAATTATTAAATTTTATATGTATTATGCACTGCTGTACAAAATAAAAGTCTATAGACTACCATTTGTTCTTAAGTTGATGTTAGCTTATTCGCCTAAGAGAATAACAACCTTAAAGCAAATATACTAAAGTCACTGATTGTAATATGCATACTTGTTAATTGTTTTGATTAGTTAAAAAATTGAGTCTTTGTTTGCTGCGCTAAAAAAATTCATTAGGAAAAAATGCCTTGTCAAACATTTGATTCCCCCTTCCAGTAAATTTATATCTATACGAATCAAGGGTCTGAATAGTTTAGAAAAAAAATTCCCCCCTTGGACTTTTGACATTGCGTTAAGTATCCTTCATGAATATAATCGGGGATGCGTCAAGCATATGTTGCCAGCGGAACCAATGGTGACATGACGTAGTATAATTCGCGTGTCAGGGGTTACGAACAAAACAGCACACAATTTTTTTGACTTTCTGAAAATAATGGTTACGCTTTCGAAAATGTGTAATATGATGTAATGTGTTCTAATTCGTAATATTAACAATATTTCAATCATGTAATTTATTATTGTAAAAATATTTATTGTCCCAATTTTCATTTTATTTTAAATTCAAAGTTTTTAAAAATTTCGTCAAAAAAGCGTGTAATTCACCCTAGGTCTCACAGTTTTTTACCTAGAAAGCTGAAAATTTGCACATTTATGTATTTTCACGGGTACATTATAGGAAAAATATTGCGGAAATGATTAGAATTGATCTTCATTGTGTTTTCAGCGACGTATTGAAAATTAACTTTCATGATTTATTTTCAAATTTAAACCACACGGAATAAATATGTAAGATTCAGACGGGGTAAATCGAAACAAGTTATTTCAGTTAAATAAACAAAGATTTTTAAATAAATAAATATTTTCTACTGCATAAAAAATTGAAAACCAATGAAGACATACTTTCACTTTTTTGACTTGCATGTGATACAAACTAAACTAAAAATTGATAATAAAATTTATAATTATCTCTTATTAATACTACAACAAAAATCAACTTTGATTTTTTTATTTTGCAAACCTTAATAAAAAAGTTGATTATTGTTATTTAATGATACCCATATTTTCTACTACGCTATAAAACGATTCCACGGAAGTGAAATAATAACTCAATACCCAAGAAAACTGCAAGTAATCCGATTTAAAAGAAAAAACTTATGTTATTATCACTATCTTTCTTACTCCGTTGTCATGGTAAACACTAAATAATCAGATAGTTTTAACTTCTTTTGTCGTAGCGTTGAGTACTGCGCCTTAGTCAAGTCGCATTTGATTATTTGTCTCATAGATTAAGGAGACCGGGGCGCAATGGATCACTTTTCACTTTTTTTGCTTAACTTCGTCATTCTTGCTTTAATAAAAATTTCATCATGTGGAACACTTAGCCTAACATCTCAGCTTTTAATTTAAAAAAAGTACACCATAATATCACTTATACTTTTTTTTCTAGAACAAAGTTTTTGGAGAAATACAAGGTGAGCCATTTCGCCTTGGGCCGGGGCGTAATGGATCAGCAATGAAATTATAATTTAGATCATCGAATATTATTTAATATTGACCATTTTGGTTTCTATTGTATATTTATAACAAAGAATATTAAAAATGGATCTTATTTTATTTAAACTTTAAACATTTTCATGCAATTTTCAAATTTTAAAAGTTGTAGCGAAATCCAAAATCCATTTACTTAAAAAAATCTATTCTCCAGTTATTTTTTTATAAAGGGTTAAAATTGGTTATCATTTTATTCATATTTTACATATAATAGGTTTTTCTTAATAAAATATGTGAGCCAATACGCCTCGGCCAAAGTGATCCATTACGCCCGGAGGTTTTTGTTAAAAATTTTGTTATTTTTTAACAATACCGTAAGTATCAAACAAAAATTGTCACTTGTTCTTTAGGAACAAATGTTTGAAGCTTAAAACCTGATAAACAAAATTTTTTACATGTAATTTTTAAAGAGATATAAAAAAACAAAAATTTCTAAAATTTACTTACAAGCGTCAAAACCACTTTTTCTACCATATTTTGAACAATAATAAATGAATAACAATAAAACTTGGTGCAAACTTACAGTATGCCAAGTACATTATTTTGATCAAAAACCGAAATTTCACTGATTAACCACTTTCGAATAAATTCAAGTGATCCATTACGACCCGGTCTTCCCTAATATAATTTCGATAAAGGTTTTCTTAATTATGTCGCATACTGAGGAGCCCACTGAACAGTTAAACCCCCAGAACCGCGAAAATTCAAATACTGACAACAAAAATTTGGAAGGCGTTGATATATTAAAGTTAGGAGTTCAAAGAGATGAGGGAGATGGTAATACAACAAGCCTGCAAAAAAAAAAAAAAATGAAATTTTCGTCGTTTGAAATCGAGATGTCATTTCTTGCAGTTTTTGGTGTGCTGATTCCGAATTTGGCAACGAAAACCTCTCATCACGTCAGGATTTTGATAAAAGTTGGGTTAAAGTCCCTAAAATCACGTTTTGAGGCGTTTTGAAAATTTCTACCGGGTAAATCCGACAAAAAATTAAAATTAATATCAGGTTTTTTGTTAGTTACTTGTAATAGGAGTCAAATTGAAGCCTGAACCGAAATGGATCACTTCAAATTATTCAAGAGTGGAAAATCAGAATAATTTCGGTTTTTGATCGAAGTAATGTACTTGGTATACTGTAAGTTTGTAGCAACTTTCATTGTTATTCATTTATTGTAAAAAATATGGTAGAAAAAGTAATTTTACCACTTGAAAGTAAATTTTTGAAATTTTTGATTTTTTGTTATATCTTTTTTAAAATTACTTGTAAAAACTTTTTGTATATCAGGTTTTGAGCTTTAAACATTTGGTTTTAAAGAATAATTGACAATTTTTGTTTAATACTTAGGGTATTTATAAAAAATAACAAAATTTTCAACAAACACCTCCGGGGCGTATTGGCTCGCATATTTTATTAAGAAAAACCTATTATATTTAAAATATGAATAAAATGATAACCAATTTCAACCCTTTATAAAAAAAATAACTGAAGAATAGATTTTTTTAAGTAAATAGATTTTGGATTTCGCTACAACTTTTAAAATTTGAAAATTGCATGAAAATGTTTAAAGTTTAAATAAAATATGATCCATTTTCAATATTCTTTGTTATAAATATACAATAGAAACCAAAATGGTCAATATTAAATAATATTCGATGATCTAAATTATAATTTCATTGCTGATCCATTACGCCCCAACCCGAGGCGAAATTGCTCACCTTGCATTTCTCCAAAAACATTGTTCTAGAAAAAAAAGTATAAGTGATATTAGGGCGTACTTTTTTTAATTGAAAACTGAGATGTTAGGCTACGTTTTCCATATGATGAAATTTTTGGTAAAGCAAGAATGACGAAATAAAGCAACAAAAAGTGAAAAGTGATCCATTACGCCCCGGTTTTCCCTACTTTAAGAAGATATAGCGATATTGCTAACAACAAACTAAATTAGCAGTCAAAAAATATTTTTTTTAACAGCTATCAGGCTCAGAAGGTGACTGACACTGTTAGTAAATGAAATCATTTTAATAAATTATTGGATTCGCTTAAAATTTGTTTCTCTGGGGTTGTCGGTGTCTAGTGCTTAATTTCAAATATGTTGTCAGGTTTAAAAAATTAAAAATGTCGGATCCAATGTAGCGGACTAGTTGTTAAAAATCGATTCAAATTGCCAGAAACTTATTAATTGAGGGTTGTCAGCGTCATTGATTATGAATCTGACCACAAATTTTTTATTTTGACATCATATTTGCAATTAGGGACTCCGAAAACCTCAGAGTAACAAATTTTAAGGAAATCCTATCATTTTTCAAAATAGTGTTATTTACGGATAGTGCCACTCACTTTTTGAGCTTGACAACTGTTAAAAAAATAATTTTTGACTGCTAATTTAGTTTGTTGTTACACGGAAAAACTTTTTTCAAGAGTCATTACTAAATTTATTCAGGAACTCAGGATATGGGAAAAATTTAGAACTCCTTTTAGAAAAGTTCAATATTCATTAAAGAATTTTCAGGTGTTTTTCTAATGGCTTGGAAATAATTGTTCTTGACGCTGCGACTGAGTTCTTCAGTCACTGCGCGCTGAAAAAGTCTAGAACTATTTAAGAAAGAAGGCGTAGCGTAACCAATAGGTATACAGCGCCACTTGGCTTTAAACGCTTTAAAACGATCTAAAACTAAAGTATCGTAACGCGTCCCTGCAGCCGAGTGGCATAAGGCGGAGCGACCTTGAGTGTCGAGGTCTCAGGTTCGACTACTCACGCGGGCAAATTTTTTTCGCTAATTTTACATTTTTCTATTCTTAAACAAGTTCAGGACTTTTTCAAGAAAACTCAACAAGTAGTCCAGAAATTTACTACAGTTATCCCTGAACAGCTTAAAATAATGTTTCAATTTATGGTTTCGTAGCATTTCTTGTATTATTTCCATATCCTGAGTTCTTGAATAAGTTTAGGAAATACTCTTGAAAAAAGTTTTTCCGTGTAACAATATCGCTATATTTTCTTAAAGTACAGGGTTCAGGCTTCAATTTGACTCCTATTACAAGTCCTATTATAAGTTCTAGCATGTCGGATTTATCAGATAGAAATTTTCAAAAGCTGCTAAAAACGAATTACTTCTCGATTTCAGACAACGAAAATTTCATTTTTTTGCAGGCTTGTGTTATTTATTATTTTCTATGACAACGAGGTAAGAAAGATAGAGGGTGGGAAATGAAGGGAGATAGAAGAATATATAGTTAAGGCGCATACCTTCAGCTTCTCTCATAGGGATGCCGTGTATCGGCTCCGCACACAATATGTGTTTTGTTGTAATTAAAAACACCAATATTTGGTCATTTTTCTTGTAAACAATTGAAAAACGACGTTCAATAACGAACAGAAGCATACTGGTTAACAGGGAATAAGGTTCTACGACACCATGAGCAACAAATTATAAAAACATGAAATATTATTTTTTTAAATGCATGCCAGGAAACTGAGAATTTGTTTGGGAAAGTGGCCATTTCGATCACAAAGTACCCAATTTTAGTTAATTGAACTGCAAGTTAATTAAAATGCAAGTGATATCATATTTAGTAAACCTTTACTAAGCACTGTGAAAAATGGTAAATTAATCGAAATGAAAATTATTAGTCTTGAAATAGTATAAATTGTATGTGAGAAATGCGAAAAGAATCTCGAAAACAATAAATAGTTTTAAAACGATATATATTAGAATAAATGGGTTAAATTTTTTTAATTCAAATTTGAAATATATATCTCTATATATTTTTCTTTTGTGTATTCTTATACTATTCTATGTGAAAATAGTATTTTGACATATATTTAAAAATCTCAATCCCCTATAATACTCACAATCATCAATAAAAATATAATTCTTTACCTGAAACTTATTTTTTTCCGGTTCTCACGTCAATTAAGAAGCGCAGTATCCAATTAAGATTGGGTCTTCTTTCGAGTGACTACTCTACGTGGTTTGATATCGCACAGAGTCTAATCGTTAAGGGTCGATTAACTCTATCAATTCATATTGTATCCTCAGCAGTTTGTCAACTATAGTGTTCGTACCTGTACACTCTCTAGACTTTTGGCTATAATAGCGATCGCTTATCGCTCTTTCCGGTCTCCCACATTCATTAAATCGTCCTGCTGTTTATCTTATCTGATATCAGGATGAATTTCACTCCGTATTCGTACTTTTTTGGGGTTGACTTTTGCTACTATATTCTTTATACATATATAGAGAAAGAGTGCTTATGTTGGGAAAAAAGACAATTCGTGTAATATAGCATACTGTCAAATTTGTTTTTAATACTCTTATGAATATATATTTTTTCGGTATGGTTTTATAGTTTTATTCATTTTTAATTGACTCGTCCTTTAAAATTGTCTATTCCTTTAAAATACTAGTTGATAAATAGATCTAAATTTGTTTTCTTTTGTGAAAGAAGAAGGTTTCTTCTTTTTTGACATATATTTATAGAAGATCATGAAACGAAAACCATAATAAAACCACTTGACCCCATTTTCCCATGGTGACATATAATGTTACGAATTTGTCGTTTTTAACAATAAATGACGTTTGATACTTTCAAATATGATCTCATGTATATATAAAAAAGTACAAGATTTGAGACTATTTTTATAGCTTTATATATGAGCCTTCTTTGGTTCCCTCGAAACCACCCGAGATCCATTGTCCGCCAATTGAAGTTCGTTTAAGTGGGGGTTGAGAAAGGGGGGGCCAAATTGATTTAAATTGACCCAAGAACCCATAGGAAAAATGTTTCCACGTAAATATCATGCCATTGAATCTTTCCACGATACGGGAGTATTTAAAGAGTCTTACCTGTGTGTATGAGAGTATAAATGCTTTTTCTTGTAGGTTATTAGGAAATTTTTTGATGAATTTTGTCAAGCTATTAGGGCACCCGTATACATTCAGCTGCGAATTTAGGCTCGCGGGCGCGATCTTTTTTTTTACCTTTGAACGGTTATATAAACGCCGATTATCGTATGTGGGATCTCGAACGATTTATATTTTTTTTAATATCCTCCTCAATTCCCCATAACGACTTTATTTTTTGACTCCTGAAGGGAGGTGTTTAACTACTTTTTTCTGTGATTAATGATTTTAATCATAAGAGAAATGGAAAAATGCACTGCGGTGTGTCAATTGAGATAGATTAAATTATTTATCTTTGAAATTGAAATCAAAAATTTAAAAAATTTTTTTATTTTAGTTGAATTGAAATAAAATTAGGCGGATACTTTTTTTATAGTAAAAAGAAATAAAAAGAAATATAATTCGTTTTTTTAAATAAATAATACCTATCATTTATAGGGTAACAATTTTTTTTTAATTCTATATCAAAAATAAGTAGGGGAGTCCGGGGCGTAATGGATCACTTCAGTTTATTCAAAAGTGGTAAATCAGAGTCATTTCTGTTTTTGATCAAAATAATGTACTTAGTACACTGTACCTTTGTGCCAAGTTTTATTTTTATTCATTTATTATTGTTAAAAATATGGTAGAAAAAGTGATTTTCAACAAAAACCTCCGGGGCGTAATGGATCACTTTGGCCGGGGCGTATTGGCTCGCATATTGTCTTAAGAAAAACCTATTACCTGACTCGGAGTGATCGATAATTTCTACTTTATTGTTAAAAACCTATTACATTTAAAATATGATTAAAATAACCAATGTTAACCCTTTATAAAAAAAATAACTGGAGAATAGATTTTTTTAAGTAAATTGATTTTGCATTTCGCTAGAATTTTTAAAAATTTGAAAATTTCATGAAAATGTTTAAAGTTTAAATAAAATATATGTTCCATTTTCAATATTCTTTGTTATAAATATACAATAGAAACCAAAATTGTCAATACCGTAATAATATTTGATGATCTAAATTATAATTTCATTGCTGATCCATTCCCGTGTAGAAAAATCTTCTGGAACGTCTGGAGTCAAGCCTGGCGCAAACTAGAAAGCGTCTAGCCTCGCAAGTCTGCAAGATCTGATTTGACCCAGTTCTGGTGCTGCTTAGCTACATGCCAGACTGTTGCTATTTTATCAGTTCTGGATTTTCTAGCCAGACCCAGCTCTGATTCTAGTCAGAATTTCTAGATGACTAAAATTTTATATTTTGCAATTTCTAGGCTGCGGCGTGCGATGCTGGTCTGCAAGGTCTGACCAGACCCAGTTCTGATTCTAGTCAGAATTTCTAGATAACTAAAATGATTTATTTTGAAACTTCTATAGGCTGCAGACAGCGATACTGGTCTGAAGAGACTATAGCTTATTTTAAGATATCAAAAACGATCTAATTCTTCATCTAAAAAACTAGACAACAAATCTCTAAAATTTAATATTTCTTCCACTTAATATTTTCTACGGGAGAAGATTGTCCAAAAACACAACATTTTTTGACTTTTTAAGATCAATGTGTAGGTATAAAAAGTTGTAAAACATTCAAAAAATAGTTTTAAAGAGAATGTTTAAAATTTTTATAAAGAGAATACCGTTTGAATTTTTAATTTATGTTTACTAAGGGAACCAGAAAGTTCCTCGCAGAATTTTTACTAAAAAATATGTTCTACATAAATTACAATGAAAAATTTTTATTTTAGCAATTTATGGAAATTTTAGCAGTAATTTATGGAAATTTCTAGTAATTTTAGCGATAATTCATAAAAATATGTAAAGCAAAAATTATCATTAAAATTTTGGTTTTTAGCCATTTATAGAAATTTCCTCGGTAATCTATAAACGTTTTGACGATAATTTATAAAACTATGTAAGAGACAAACGAGAACAAAAAAAATGAACTTCGGTAATTTATGGTAATTTATGGAAATTTCTGCGGTAATTTATAAACGTTTTGACGATAATTTATAAAACTATGTAAGAGACAAACGAGAACTAAAAAATGGAACGTCGGTAATTTATGGTAATTTATGGAAATTTCCGCGGTAATGTATGGAAACTAATGGGATAATTTATAATCATTTTGACGATAGTTTATTAAAATATGTAAAACACAAATTAGAACAAAAAATTTAACGTCGGTAATTTATGGTAATTTATGGAAATTTATTAGGTAATTTACGGTAAATTTACTATCATGTAGTTCATAACAAGGTTTGTTATTTTTCTTTATGTACCATAACACGAAACTTGCAGTAGTTTCGTGATTACACAGTTAAACACTCTTTATTAATTGAAAGTATAAAAGGTGTCGAAAATTAAAATTTATTTTCTTGTAGCTTCGATAGAGTAGTGGTTAGAGTGTTAGGCTAGAAGTCCGTAGGTTGTAGGTTCGATTCCCCGCAATGTCAAATTTTATTTAGTTATAGGTTTGCGTTTATTCTGTGTCGTAAACATTAATTTGATTGAAAGTTAAAAGTTGATGATTATTACTTGTTTGCAAATACAAATTAATTTTTTTTATTATATTAACATTTAATTTAAATAAATTTCTCATGTGTTTTGTTTAATAAACGATGTTGGAGGGCTGCTTTATTATATTTAGAAAACAGTAAATATCTATCTTGCGGTTGGCTAGCGCCTGGCTAGACCGTCTGAATAGCCTGTCTATTCTGTGGCTGACCGTTTCTAGCGTTACACATTTGGCTAGCCCCAGACCAGTGTTTCAGGCCAGCCACTAGTTTGGAAAATAGACGGTCTGGTCTGACTCAGGCCAGCGCCAGAAGATTTTTCTACACGGGTTACGCCCCAGCCCGAGGCAAAATTGCTCACCTTGCATTTCTTCAAAAATATTGTTCTAGAAAAAAAGTATAAGTGATATTAGGGCGTACTTTTTTTAAATTAAAAGCTTAGATGTTAGGCTAAGAGTTCCACATGATGAAATTTTTATTAAAGCAGGAATGACGAAGTTAAGCAACAAAAAGTGAAAAGTTTACGCCCCGGTCTCCCCTAAATACCTATTTTAAAAATTTTTTTATTTGATTAAAATTATTAAAGTTATGAATTTTTTTAATTTAACGTCTTCAGAAGCAGAGAAAATTTTGCACTGTAAAAAAAGAGCGTCTTGTTTTAAGACGTTTACGTGGTCACTTCTAAGACGGTTGTAAGCGTCTCACTTGCCTTCTAAAATGCATGTATTTGGAGGTTATGTTTTTGATTTAAGGCGCTCAAATAAGACGTTTATAAACGTCTAAACGTCTCATTTTTAGATGCCATTTTTTGCAGTGTGAAACACCTTTTTCTCTGTTATACTGAAAGATAGAAATTAATGTAATAGATGAAAAAATTTGTTTTTTCTTGAATTTTTGAAATACATAATAAAAAATAATGTTAATAAAGCGATAATATTAACAAAATTTTTTCAATTTACGCCAATGTGGAGTTCCTCAGGGTTAAAATGATATTTAAAATTATGTCAATCATTGTACAAACATTAGAGAAGGAATTCGAGAAATTGAGATATTAAACTGCGCCAAAACTTCTTCCATTAGTAAGGCATTTGTTTTGTTATTAAAGGTTAATTTAAGTTAATTTGAATAAAATTAAATAAAACTCTGTGCAACGACTGACACAATTTTAAGTAACCCTAAAGAACACCACATTGGCGTACAATACACGTTTAAAATTTTTTTATAAATTGTTTCACTCCCTAACGCTTGTTTAGTTGTATTTAAACTTATTTACTTTTATTTTTTTGAACCAAGCTATTGAACATAAATATTTTAATTTATAGTATCAAACAAATAGTTATTTGTACCAAATATAAATTACTTAAGTCAAATGAATGATTATATAATTGGTTCTAATAAATATTTCTTAAATTTATTTGTTGATACCCAAATAACTATTTTATCTCTTATTGCAGAAATAACCAACTAGATTAATTTTAATAGCCCCTAATATGTGAAGTACATTTAATGAATTATGGCAATTGTAAACAATGTGCCGAGTTATTTTTTGCAAATGATCACGTGTTTAGTGCTAGTATATAGACAAGTAGATTATTAAACTTGATAGTGTGCGCGTTCATCTGAAGGGTCTCATTTATATTACGCCCCATTGTTGAATCTCAGCGTCAATATCATTTGAAGGGAAGTCACTTCCGTCGTTTTCGTTACGATTTACATCCGAAAGGGTTTAGGGACAGTTTAAGCGTTCGTTTGGAAAGGACGATGAATGAATTAAAAGATCTTCTCATTATGTCCCTCGAATATCATCTCTCTCACTCTCATTCTGATCTCATGCTGAGAAGATCCTCCCTGGTCATAGGATTGGCACGCGTGAACGCGATATAAATTTTGCAATTTTTAAAAATCACCCTTCTTTTCTTCCGTTATATAGGGGTCACTATTCTAATTCAGTGGGTATAATGAATTCATCGCGACGTCTCTGCAATTTTATATTATCCTTAGTCAAACTTTGTAGCTATTCTTACTCAGCTTTCTTTTTTTTTAATTCTTAAATGTAACTGGACAAAACAGGTTTTATTCACTTGCTAATTGATCCAGTTTCATAATTGTAAACAAATTTTTAATGGTGTTAACTAATGTTTAGAATTTTTAAAACGTTTTGTTTGGCAATGTACAAGAAATGTATACGAATTTGAGTAGTTCTTTCTTTTGGTGTTAATTTTCAAAAACTCTGCTTTGCTCGATATTTACGAGTATATCGGATGTGTAACATGTTTTTGATTAGCAGAGACCTTTTTATTTTTTTTATTCTCTTGTTTACTAATTTTTTACGCTACAGATTATTTGAATTAGGCTTTGAAATACACGTGACTCGGTTTTGTAGTTTGTAAATCCGTGTAACTGTATACGCAATAGATATGTAGAAGGGAGGTTATCAACAAATGTGTTCAAACATATAGGGTGCCACCGAGACGAAAACAGAAGGTTCGTACCCACTATTCTATGTGTATATGTCAACAAAACCAGCCCTTAATCCTTTCACGGAACGCGACTCTGATGTCCTTATAATCGTTGATAATCAATTTTCAAATGACTTCTTCATTTAATTGCTATCTAAATATTTTTGCATTTATTTTTCAAATAGAATTTTAAATATTTAAATTTTAATACAAGAAATATTGAGATATTTATACGCAATAAAATACTAAAACATTAACCATTATTTGAAACTGTAAGGTTTATTTGTCTCCGTTTTTATAATAAAATCCTTCATTCAATATACCATTCAGCGACAATATATTTGTTCTATTATATTAATATATCCAGAGTTTGATTTAATTCAAAACTATTTTTTGGTTCATTTAAAGAAATAATATATTTAATTAAAACATAAGATATGGTTGATTTTAAAATATTTATAATCAACTTTTATGTTTGAGTCAAACAGAAAATTTTAAAAATAATTTTTGATTAAATCAAAACCAAAAATGTGTTTAAATTAAACATAATTATTCAAACAAATAATATTTTTGTATCAAAGCAGTATAAATTTTCTACATATTTGGATTAAGCTTACAAACTAATTTGAATTAAACAAAATCACTTAAAATTATATTTCTATTTGAATTAAGTATAATGTTTTCTCAGTGCAACCAAGCGAAATTCTTGTGCATTATTTGACAGCACTAAATGCTTCATTTCATTTTTATTGTTTATGAAGACGAAATTTTTAGTAATGTTTAGACGTATACCTGTAACTAAACTCGTTTCTTTCTAACAGAGACATCGTTAAATTTCGGTTATAAAGTTTGAAAGCATTAATTTTAAAGTATAATACTGTAATTACAGTTAGTAGTTTAAAAGTTCTAAACTTTGTAGTAATTTTATTTAATACTTATAATACAATATTATAAATGAATATCGATAAAATTGTGTGTTATAAAATTTTTTGATAATTTTTAAAACATGTCGCCCTGGCCGTAAGAAGGCCACCACGTGTTTGTATGTAAAATCACTTTTGAATTATTTTATAATGTGATATTTATCAAAATATATTATAGAAAATGTAAATTTTATCGATTTGGAATATTTTACAATAAATAATAAAATAATTTAGTTTATAATGTACGAAATATGATAAATAATTATCAATATTATAGAATGACTTTTTATAAGCAAAAAACAGAGTTTTCAACCATTGATTCTGTGATTATAGGCTAAAAACAATAAATTTCAAATAAAAATACCTTACATTGATTTTTGCAACTATTTTTATAATTTTCCAGTGCATTTTTTAATTGGTCACCTTGGGGACATTTTTTTTAAAGCAAAAATTCAGTTGTTTTTCCAAAATCGCCAAGGTTTTATTTTTTTAGTTAAATAAAAAAATGTTGTTGCTAAAAAGTTATAGCTATAAGGAGATACAGTTTCTGGGCATATATTTTTAATTATGTTATATAATACCGTTTAGGAATTACAGTCATTCAAAAGATGGGTGGTCACTTTGGGCCCCTTACCCTATTTATTTTTACTTAAAAATAATTATGCTAAAATGTTCAAAAAAGTTTGTCGTTAATAAAATTTTTGACATGAATGGTCTCAAGCAAAAAATCCAAATGGTATTAGATTCAGCATGTTCATTCATTTTGATTTAAAATATTTTTTGTAGCTCAAAACTGTGAAAAAATGATGTTTTTTTAATATTTACCAAAAACTGTCTACCATTTTGTCAATTTTGCAAAAGAAATTATTTTTATGACATACACATATTGACAGAACGTCCAAGGGCCTAACCTGCCTGAAGAGTCTTCCATCTACCATGTATTTTGGAAATACTTTCTACTGTTAATTTGAAAATTTTATTTCTAAAACATTTAAATATTTACATAAAAAATCAGAACAGTTTATAATATTTTCTGATATGTCATAATGAAATGAAATTAACTAAAAAAAAGTTTAATTAGCATTTCTACGAAAATGCAACATCAAGGGAGGCTATGACTATTCTCTTTCTATATTGGATAATTTTTTATTCTTGTTCGCAATTATAACGTTAACTTCATGTGAATGTTATAAATTTCTAATAAGAATTGATTTAAAAACGAATTTCATTTAAAATTTTAGGTAATAATTAAATATTAAAAGCGTTATAGCATGATTTGTTTAGAAATAACTCAATTTTAAAGGATTATTTAATTAAAATCGTTAAAAATTTTAACTGTTGTAAAACTGTAATAACATTTAACTGTTTACTTTGAAAAATTATTAATTTATTTTCTTAACTACTGTAAATAATTTAAGGGGTTACATACCTTTTTGGAACTCAAAAAATGAATCGTATTTTTTTAAAACTACTGTTACGGTGTACATGATTTCTCCAAAACCGCTGAAGCGATCAGCTTGAAATTTACGGGGAATTTTTATGGATATAATTGCTAGTTCGTGAACGAAGGAATTTTAATTTGTATCAAAATTTATAATTTTTTCGGTCAAAAAACCAGTTTTAAAAACCGAAAAATTCGAATTTTGGTGAAAATCATTTGCCATTTCTAGAAAAACATTTTTTCTCAAAACCCTTCGTTCACGAACCAGATAACATACTAAACTAACAAAATTTCCTTTGCTTTTGATTTGAGTTCAGTTGTTCCCGTTTTATCGTGCACACCGCAAGCCACCTTAAAAATAAAGTGTTTTGGTAAAACAGCTACAGTTTCTAAAAATGTTAATATTTTTTCAATTTAAAAGTGGCTCAAATTTCTTGACAACATGTACTATCAGGTACAATGTATATTATTTCAATAAAGTTTTAATGAGAACTCTAAAAATAATTATGAAAATCACTTTTTTGTGGTCGAAAAGGTATGTAACCTCTTAAACTCAATTTTATTATTTGTTTACTTTTAAATTCAATTGATATCGGTATACTCTTAGAATTCGAAACTTAGTCGATAAAGTAGGTTTCAGCTTCACAGTTAATGAAGGGACTTGTTAATGAGTTGATAATTGTTTTGTGAGACATTCAGGGAAAAATTAAATTTAGAAAATAATTGAACTTTTCAAAAATTTAGAATTAAAGTTCTCAGCAGGATTAGAATAAAAATGAATATTTTTTATTTAAATCAGGAAACAGTCAGGGAAATACTGAATCAAATTTTTGTGAATGGACTAAAACAATTTCTTTTTATTCATTTAAATTAATTTGTAATAGCTTCTTTTCTACTCGTTTTCTCAGTATTAAAGCTACTTTTTGATTTTTTTAAAATTAATTATTGAGTTAGAAGTTTGGATATTAATCAAAATCATACATTGAGAAAAAAATGCTATCGAATTTATAGCACGCATATTCACATTTGTTCAAAAGCAAATGTCAGTAACTTGATGTGATATGTAGTCTATTTTATAGCACTGCTTTTAAAGGAGAAAATGACTTCTTTGATTCAATAGCGATGCTATAAAATGAACTAAATTTCGCATTAAGTTAATGACTTTTACTATTGAACGTATGTGAATATGCGTGCTATAGATTCAATAGCATTTTTTTCTCAGTGTACAAAAACATATCAAAATATTGCTTTGCAAGAGTTTTAATTCATTTTTTGACTCAATTTGATATTCTTAGAAAAACTGCGTCAGTGAGACTCATTGAAATTTTAGCCTCTGAAAAAGATTATAAATATTCTGGTGAAACAAACATTTCATTTATTAGTAAAATTCTTTAGAATTTTTTCGACTGGATTAAAAACATTATAATTTAGTAGTAAATAAACTCAAAGTATAATTTAGTGACTGTTTAATTGTAGTATTTAAATAAAAATGATTTTGAAAGGAAAATAAATCTTTCCAAAAGACACTCCTTTAGGTAGCATTCATATATATATATATATATATATATATATATATATATATATATATATATATATATATTATATATATATATATATATATATATATATATATATATATCGATTTCGATCTTTCTTTTCTCCTTCTCTCTTCTTTGGAACGAGACATTTTCTCCTGTCAATTTTTAAATGCTATCGTCTTTTTCAACAAATAAAAGTGAAGGGTTATATTGTGATCACGAACAATCAAAGCACATTTTGCATTTTCTCCGGGACATTCGAAAAGACATTCGACCGCAACATTGCCGACTATGAATTGACAATAGACCCTTAACAAGCGCTGCGTGATGGATCGGGCAGATTTCCAAAGTTTGTAGCACGCGCGCGCCTTCTCTTTTACTACAAAAGAGCGACACACGGAAATCCGATTCAAGGGTCGTGAACCTTCTTCCCTCAAAAAAAGAGGAAATTTTCCCCAAATCCAACCAATCAACCATTAGTTCGATAACGGAAAATTGTCAAATAGCAAAACGAGAGATTGACATCGAAAAATCACGTCCTCCCACTCTCTAAATGTGCATTTTCGATTTAAAAAGAATTCACATATACATAGAAAAAAATCGCTTTCAGTTCGAATAATATTGTTAAGAGAATTTGGAAAAAAAAATTGAGTTCTGAATTTTTGACAAAGCGGTATGTAGATCGATCGAGGTGTCGATTCGGATTATTTATAAATTGAAAAGAAATGTTTTGGGATATATATGTTGTATAGAAAATGGGAAAGAATACTTTTTCTGCGAAGTCACACATATACACTCGTGTATCGTAATCTTTACAAGAACCACTGCATATAGTGGTTTTTGTACCTTTATCTGCAACTCATTCTATTTCGGCACACGCCCGATTGAAATAACAACATGGTCCAGATCATTCAAGTCCTTTTGGAAGTCTATTAAATAAATTATTATCTGCCAGAAAGGATAAAAGTTTCTATTGAATATACGTAACTCAATATGGGTGCTGATCAGGATTACATATAGAGAGGCATATGCCAACGTCGGTTGCGTATTTTGATATTCTAATGATGAGATGAGAGAATTCAATTAAATTCCCATTGGGATAATTTGTCAATTAATTTTTCTTATTCTGCACTTATTCCACAATTGCTATTTTTATTATTCATATCATTTTTCTGTTCTTTTTAAGTTCGCAGTTTTTTTAAGGATATCAAATTGATACAAAAACTAAATTAAATTTGATAACTTTTATTGTTTTTCGACTAAATTTTTGTATACGTTCGCAACTCATTTTACTAATTTTTACAAAAATTTACTTTGAAAATGGTAAAATTTAATTACGACAAGGTTTTTGGTAATTTGATGTCTATAGTTGATTTGATTTTGACATTTATTTAAAAAACTTTGTCTTTTATTTCCATTACTACTTTAATTTTCAAATTCACAATGACATTGAATTCTACTTTGATTTTAACTCAGATTTTGACTTTAAAGTGAAAGTAGAAACCAAAGCAAATATGAAAATCAAAATCAACCTATTAAAAGTATATCCGAAACCTCGCACTATTATTACTGTTAAAAAATGTCTAATTAGTAAAAAACTGATTTAAAAAAAAAATAGTTCGTATCCAAAAACTGACAAATTAGCAGTCTAATGGTATAGTAGAAAGTTTGTAAAGGAGTTAACGAAGTTTGCTGAATGAAGTAGTTGTCTTAATAAATTAATTAGTAGTTGTTTTTCTAAATTTTTGTTATTTTTGGACTAAAAATCTGTTGAAACGATGATTCATTCATTTAATGAACCAAATTAGTGCGATTAAATTTGATGACTGACTTTTTACTTTTGAATCATGTTTATAGAAAACCGGGAAAAATTCTTTTTATAGTAAAATGTTAGTAAATTTAAATTAATTTAAAAGCAAAAAATTAGTCACTAATTTAAATTATGTAAAATTTTTACAAATTTTCTGTTGCTATTAGTAATTTTTAATGATTTTTATACTTATACAATTTATGTAATAGTTTTAAATTATGTTTTTATCTTTATAAAGAAAAATGTCTAAATTTGTATTTTAGTGTTATTGTTACTATAAATAAAATTCTACTTCAAAACAGAAGCATGTCAATGATTTGTCAAAATTTAGCAAATTCAGGTTTACCAGGAACAATAAAATCCTGATATGATTAAGTAAGTAAGCATGGAAGTAAACAAGACGGAAATAAGGAAACAAGTTAGCAAGCAAGTAACAACCAAGCAAATAATTAAGTAAGCAACGATGAAAAAAGGGAATAAACAAGTAAGAAAGTAAACAAATAATAAAGTAAGTAATTAAGCAAGGAAGTAAAAAGAAAATAATCAAGAAACCTAATAAATAAGTAAGCAAGGAATCAGAAAGAAAAATAAGAGAGTAAGAAAGTAAGCAAAAAAGGAAATAAGCAAGAAATAAAGTAAGCAAGGAGGAAAAAAATAAGCAAGTATGAAAGTAAGCAAATAATAAAGTAAGGAAGCAAAAAAGAGTAAGTAATGAAGTAAGTAAACAATCATGTAAGTAAGCAAATTACTTTCTTCTTTCCATTTTCTTTATTTATTTACTTACTTACTTCTTTACTCATTTTCTTACTTGCTTATTTTCTTCTTGCTTATTTGTTTACCTAATTGTTTGCTTAATTATAATGAATTAATGGATTGAATTTGAGTTTGAATTTAATTAATAATAAAATAATTATTAATTATTAATTCATTAGTACAAATAAGTTGAAAAAACTAACTATTAATGTGAAAGTTTTTTATTTGACTGTGTGGCACTTAAAAAAGAATTTAAATCCTGAAAACTAACACTTCAGGCAAGTTAAGAAAGTTTTACCAAACTATTCCTGAAAACTAACACTCGAGACAAGCCAAGAAAGTTTAATCGAACTATTCCTGAAACGTTAGTGTACATTAAGGAGGTATTCAAAATGAAGGTTAAAATTTAATTTAATTTATATTAAACGTTTAGTTTCAATTTTGTTTCAACTTTTGCAGTACTAGCTTGTAAGGATTACAGATACGACATTAAATTTTGAATATTATTACTGACAAAAATTTAAAAATTGATTAAAAATTACTATCATGCGACTATATCCCAAATTAACTGAAAAATTCATTAAAATTTAAGGAACAAATTTTCTCCGTGTATAGAAATATAGGGTTTTAGACCCGAGCAAAAAGAAATCCGATTCTAATGTAAACATTAACTCTAAATTCAAATCCATCATCAGTTTTTTACTATACACATTAGGTTTTTCAGATTATTACAATTTTAATTTTCTATTACGTTAAACAATTGTTACTGCAAAACAAAATATATAACTTAGAAAGAAAAATCAAATTCTATATATACTTTAAATGTTTTCAGTGTTGCTGAAATTTTATTTCTTCCGACATTTAAAAATTTTAGGTTCCAGGCAAAATTTAGTAGCAAAGTCGAATTTAGAGTAAAAAATAATTACGTTAAAACCGTTCTTGCCGTTTTGGGTCAAAAGTGAACCGGAATTATTGAAAGTGAAACCAGTAAAAGTGTTTTTCCTTACTCTCTAAATCTGAATGAAAATAAATTAGTCACTTTTGACTAATAAAATAGGTTTTCGTAATTGAAAACAAATTAAACGAAAATATTTAGATAGTATTTTTTTCTCTTTTAAAGAGGCAATGGGGATTAAATTTCCCGGTCCCATAATTATATTATAAAGTTTGTTTTTTTATCGCATAATATTGCGCGTGTAAAGAAACTTTTGTACAAGAAAACCCTATCGCTGATGAATTAAAACTATTATAAAAGGCTTGTCAAACGGTAATCATCCCCTATTATGTAACGTCACCCCTAATGCATTCTCTGCCTCTGACTCGTGTGAACTCTGCGGAAAAGATAGGAAGATAGGTTTGGTTATATAGTGGAAAATAATACCGGTAAATGGTAAACTGATCGGTCATGTCATGCCTTATTGGCCCGTCAAACCGCCCACATAGGTCATACGCGATTAGCGTACAGATTCCCATGAAAAAAAGAGAAAATCTCTCCCAAATCTCTCACGATTTTCGCGCAAATTCAATAATATCCCAGAAGTAACTATTTTTCTGTGATCAAAAACAGTCGAATCATTCTTGGTTTATTCAGAATTTTAGCACCAGAGAAGCATATGTGATCTCATAAAAAGTTTCTTTTTAAATCACATTTTGGTTAAATCAACTAAATGAATAGAGTAAACCGCAGACAGTAGTCAGCCACTTAAGAAAATCTTTTTAATGAATACTGTTTAAAAAATGCAATTAACATTTCTTCCACGTGTGAATGTTCCCAATGATCCTACCAAACTAATATACCAATAACATTTCCAAAAGAATTTCTTATTCGTTAAAAAAATTTGCAAATAAACAAGTGAGCATTTTTTTTAATTAACACTACTTAAAAAGTGTTATTAAGGTAAATGTACACAATTGCGTGCTAGTACATAATTCCGTGCTATTTTCTTAAATTAAGTAGAATAAGAAATTGACAAAATATTTCAACAAATGAAAAATTTTAGCATAAACTTTGCTATTTATTTAATCAATATTCTGTGTTTTAATTGCATCTGTTTAGTTTATGTACTCAAAATAAAATATTTTGTCAGTCAATCGACGACTAAGCGTCGTGCAATAAGTTAGGTTAAAGTGACAGCTACGACTAGAGGTGATTTTCTTAAGGAAAAGAAAAGTGAAGTGTGAATATTTTTTAATTTATGTTTTCATTTTTTGATTAATTAAGGCCTATTTAAATTATATTTCCTATTGCTGAGTAATTTTTAAAAGTTTTTTTTTACATAAAAACCACTTTTTTAAATACACGGAATTACGTTCGCTCTTCTCACACGAAGTACATTATTCCGTGTGACACACGTAAATATGGATTTACATTGCTTTATATTAAACTTGTTTTAATGAATCTAATAAGAATATTTAACATACTTACACTTTTTAATAAAAAATGAAATTCTAAACAAACAAATGAGGTAATTACGTGGTAGTGTTTTACTATCCATTTGTTAATTATAATCTGTTTTATAACTCTAATTTTACGAACGGAATTAGGTTCAAAACATTTTATATGCGTTCCTAATTCCGTGCTATAACCTTATTTGCTATAGCAGATTGATAGAGACGACATCCTCATCTACAATGCTCAAAATGTTTTTAAAGAACTAAATTTTCATGTAATATTTAATAACCGCGAAGTATATTATGTTATTAATTTTATTAAGAATAATAATTATTGTCAAAAAGATTGATATTTTATATAAAAATGCGTAAAAACGGAATGTACCGCAATTATGGACAAGCTAGCACGGAATTACCTACATGACAAAATTTTGGCACGGAATTACGTTCAATTCAGTGTTTTAAAAAAATAATAAAAATTAATATAAATTTATAGTTTTAAAACAGATAAAACCAATGGAAAACTGAGAATGA
This sequence comes from Leptopilina drosophilae, assembly GCA_032873175.1. Taxonomy (NCBI): domain Eukaryota; kingdom Metazoa; phylum Arthropoda; class Insecta; order Hymenoptera; family Figitidae; genus Leptopilina; species Leptopilina drosophilae. The sequence goes on from CM065478.1 coordinate 50,870,488, forward strand.
TTAATTAACTTTTACGATGCAAATGTTTTCTTGCACTTTAAGTTATTTACTAAAATAACATAAATAAAATTCTCAGCAAGGGCCTTAACATGCCGTAAATATGTACATTTACCTTAATATTTTTTCAACTTCTTTCAAATGATATTGTTCCTTACGACCACACAAAACTATTAAACCAGTCTTGTTTATAAAAAAAATTTTATTTGCGGTAAAAAAATTAGTAAATAAACAAGAATACGATAGTTATATCGGACACTTAAAAAAGTTTTCAAAAAACGTACAAAAAAATTATTTTTTTCTATTTCAAAAGCTTAGATTTGTTTATGATAACCTTAGAAATGACCTCAGAAACCCTAGAACCTTAGAAACAAAATTTTTTATCTCATACGGTTTTATATATAAAAATAAAAAAGTGTCAGACTACTGTCTGGTTTGCCCTACAAACAAATTTTTTTTAGTGTAAATTTTTTGAACATTTTCTAAATCTAATTTCTGGTTTGCTAAATTTTGGTAATGGTTCAATTTAAAGAATTATAATTGAGAACCTGGATACTAAAGGTGTTTCGCGCCATTTACTTAAGGCGATGTCAAAGTCGATGCGATTTTCCCATTGAAGCTCAATGCAAAAATCCAATCGACTTTGACACCGCCTTAAGGGGAGGCACCACCCCCAACTTTGACCCCTGTAAATTTGAATTATTAAAGTAGGTTATATTTTTTTTCTTGCACCATTTTTAACCCTAAAATATATAGGATGGTCAAAAATTTGAAATTTTAATTTTTGAAGAGGTTAGAATTTTTATCTTTTAACTAATTGCATATTTTTGCAACAGATGTTAAAATTTTAACCTATTAAATAAGTTATTTGACAAGATTTTTGTATTCAGCGAATAAATTTTTGTAAACACCCATATTCTCATGAAAATTATTGGTCTGTCTTTGGAAAAATGTCAAAAATTGTAAAATTTGAACAATCAAAATTAATCTTCTCTTACAATTTTCAATATATTTTAACGCAAATTTTTTTCTTAGCTTATTTTATAGTTTTAAACAACCTCTTGCATTGATTTGCAAAAATATGCAATTAGTTAAAAGATAAAAATTCTAACCTCTTTAAAAATTAAAATTTCAAATTTTTGAGCATCCTATATATTTTAGGTACAATAATTAATTAATTAATGGTACAATAAGAAACAAAATATATCATACTTTAATGATTAAAATTTAAAGGGGTAACGTTGGGGGTTGGTGCCTCCCCTTAACATGGCGCATGACACCTTATAGCATTTAGCTCCTCAATTAATGGTACAAGATTGATAATTTCTCAACATTCATCATTGTTATAAATTACATTATCGCAATTTATTATAAATTTAATTAAATTCTTACAAATTATTAGAAATGTGAATTATTATAAATTATTAGAAATCACAAATTATTATAATAATTGAAGCGTTGGGTGCAAAGAAGGGCGTATAACAAAAAACGATAAACGGAGATATTTCAAGATAAAGTTTTAATCTTTTGTTGCCCAAAAACTGAACACTCAAATTAAATAAACTTTTTTTAAATTCATTAGTCCTTTAATAAGCTATCAAATTCAAATGTATAATTAAGAGAAACTTGCAATTAACTATCTAATAATAAGTGTTTTTCAAAACTAATTTATACGTCTTTTTTGCACCTAGCCACTCGCCTAACCACACAATACAATGTTTTAGACGTTAGTGAAATTTGAAGTTTGAACTCACGACAACTTTAACTTTTAATTATTTTTAGATATATTTTTTGATTTTGTTTACTTTTATCACATATAATTAAGCCTCAAACAATTTTCCATTGTAAAAAAAGGGAAAATTTTACATGAAAATTTGTCTAACCAAATGTTTTGGTTATAAATTTTTTATTATATATCATCATGAATCATCATGATATTGTTATGTACAATTGTAAAATTAATAAATATTTTTTCTAAATTTAACTTCTCTAGAAAAAATATTAACACAATGAATCTAAAATTGCACTTTTTTCCCTTGCAGAACACGATGGATGAACTTGCAGTAAGAAATTTCACTAGGTGAGTACTTTTACCTCTATCTCTTATCGAAAATACATGCGTGACCACGACGACCACCTGGTGGATGCGATCACGTGTCAAAAACTGGTGGTCACGTGTCTAACTTTACAATATTCCCCTAAGATTTAGGGCGATTTTATCTATAATGGCTTTTAACACTCATCCTTTAAAATGTTATCTTTTCAAATTGTATAATTTCATTAACCATTAACTTTCAATTTCGTTATGCTCCAAATAACAAAATGCGCCAATATTCCGATATTAAAAATGCATAAAACAAAAATTGTATTTCATTTACTAAGTTTGTTGATTTTTGATATATTTCAAAAATACACACACAGAACATAAAAAATTGAAATTTGAAACTTTCTGAAATTTATAATTATGAATATAAATAAAATTATAAATATAAAGAGATAAATTTGAAAAAAGCGCAAAATAAGAAACAATAAATTATTATCTCGTTGACGAGTGAAGTGCGTCACATATTCTATTGTCATTGGAACAAATGTATCTTCGTATGCCCAAATAAACCAATATTTAAGCGTTTCCCATGGATATGTATATAAGCGATTTCGTACAAGGACCTACTCCATTGACAGCATGGGGGTACGGGTGCGCGCATATACATACCCCCTGCAGTGTCGAGCAATACGCTACCAGTCTATATATGTATATAGAGAGCCCCATAAACATTTCATTCGCGTTATACACTTAGACTTCAAGTATGTCGTGTGAATACTGTCAGAGAGCACCTTGAGTGCCGCGAGCAATATCGAATCTCGATGAGTCTTCTCAACAAACTTTATACATGTGTATATGTATATATTCTTCGTTCTTTTTTATACATTTTATTATATGCGAAGGCTTCCAATTCACACTACTGTTGATATTCTTTGACACTTTTTCACCTTGTACAATTATTCAGCTGTACTATTTTTATAAATAAGTTACTAACAACATTTATTTCGTTAGAAAAAGCCATTAATTGTGTACTATTTCTTAAATCGAAATTTCAAATATTTTTTTAGTAAATAAATTAGTTCTAAGACTCTAAAAAATTGAAGCGTTGGGTGCAAGAAGGGCGTATAACAAAAAACGATAAACGGAGATATTTCAAGTTAAAGTTTTAAACTTTAATTGCCCAAAAACTGTACATTCAAATCAAAAAAACTTTCTTTTAATTAATTAGTCTTTTATTAAGCTATCAAATGCAATTTTAAAATTAAGAGAAAGTTGTAATTAACTATTTAATAATAATGTTTTTCAAAACTAATTTATACGCCCTTTTTGCACCCAGCCACTCGCCTAACCACACAATGTTTTAGGCGTTAGTGAAATTTGAATTTTAAACTCACGATAACTTTAATTTATAAATATTTCTATATATACTTTGTGATTTTCTTTATTTTTAAAAAATAATTAAGCCTTAAATCATGTCTAATTCTAAAAAAATGGACATTTTTAATGAAAATTTTTTTAACCAAATTTTTTTAATGAAGTGTCGATTTTCACTTGTTTTTACATGCAAATTCTATTTAAAAACATTTTAAATTACAAAATTATGTGACATTCATGCAGATTTTTATTCATAACATCGTCAAGAAGTCTCATATCGAAATAAATTTTTGGTGATATGAACTAGATGATATTGTAATAATTCTCATTCAATAATATCAAAACGGGCGTTATCCGCCTAACGCCCTTCTTGCACCCAACGCTTCAATTGGATACCATAAAGATATTACAACACTGACAGAAATGCATGGTAAGCGGTCAAAATTTGTGAAATTTTCACAGAAAACAAAAACTATTTTTTTAAAATCAAAATGATGAAAAAACATTTCTATTTGGTCTTAGGAATGTGTCCACCAAACAACAGAAAAAAATATTATTTTTTATAAAAGTTATTGCAAAATTAATTTTTTTGCAACTATTTAAACAAAATGTTATTTCTCGCTAAATGAATGAATCGATTTAAGTGAACCAAGCGGGAATAGGGTAAACGCACCAATTGTCGAGGGTGAACCTATTTCTCGAGTCAACAAATTCTGTTTTTGACTTAAACATGGAATTTCAATTGAAATGTCAAAAATAATTAGTATTATTGTTTTTAAGTGTTATAAATGTTAAAGATAGTATATTAATATTATAATTACAAATAAATTAAACAATTTAGGCAATATTTTTGGTTATCACCATGTTAACATCGTCAAATGGATCAGGCTCGGCAATTGGTGCACTTACCTTATAAAGGGAATGAAAAACACTTTCGTTCAGGATTAGAAAATTTTTAAAAAGTTTATAGTTTAATAATTATTTAATAAATTTTTTATAAACAACTTATTTTTTTAATGTTCTGCGCCTTTTATAAAGAGTTTAAAAAAATATCTATACATAAATACTTAAAACTAGAAGAAATTAAAATCCGTTGAGGAAAATTATGAGCGATCATTATTTTAATAGTTATAATGGAAATTATGTCGAACGGACATGCGATTTTGATGATTTTTAGAATTAAAACATTATTTTTAACTACAAAATGAACAAAACACTGTCGAATTAACATTTTTATTCAGTTATATAACCATAAAAATTATCAGAAACTAAGTTCAGTGTTGATTCACTACACCGCGCCAATATAATTTCTATTATACACCCAGAGAAATGGTATATTTGTCTCAGAACCAACTAGACTTTTTATTTGTTTCAAATAAATTTTATTTAGTTTAAATAAAATTTTATTCTACTCAAATATGTTTTGTTTATGTCAAATATAAATTTTATTTAAAACAAATAAAAAGTCTAGTTGGTTCTGAGACAAATATACGTTTATTTAAGTCTAATAAAATATATTTGTTTTAAATAATAATTTTCTCTGGGTGTAACTATATTAAAATATTGGTCGCTCATAAATTTTCTCAACGGATTTTGATTTCTTATAGTTTTAAGTGTATGCAGATATTTTTATCAATTTTTAAAAGGCGCAAAACATTAAAAAAATGAATTGTTTATAAAAATGTATTAAATAATTATTAAAATACTAGCTGCCATACCCGTCTTCGACGGCTTATTGGTTATTGTTATTCCTAGTTATATATTAATTGGTTTTTAGCCAATTTCATTGAAATTAATTCTTAATTGAAACTTACTTTAAGGAAAATAAAAAGATAATGTTCATAATTTTTAAAAAATGCTTAAGAGAAAGCATTTCAATGACATTGTTTCCGAGATGCACCACGTGGAGGTAACCAATATTAAGTGTTTTTTGTATGTCTTTAGATTATTCCCAAAAGGTAAATGACACTTATTAACTTTTTTGGGTAATTAAAATCTTTAAAAAATTATAAAACCTTTTTTATTTTAGCATTACTAAATTATCTTTGAGAATAATTTGTGAACATACAGAAAACGCCCATCGCATCTCATACTGGAAGAAATTTAGATTAAATTATTCTCTGAATTAAATAATTATAAATAGAATTAAAAAATATTCATGAAAAATAAATATAAATAATAAATTAAAAAAAATTGGAATCAACAATTTCTAAAAAATGAAATAGATATTATCCGAGATTGCAATTAGAAATTTATGAATTTTAGAACACTTAACTCATGAATTTTGTAATTTGTTTATACTTTAAAAATAAGCAATATTTAAAATTGTTTTAAAAAAATTAAAAAATTAATTTTTAAAAAAATGTAAAATTATTTCCAAGAGATACTTGTTTTATAATTATTATCACGAATAATGTATTTTAATTTATAAGTAATCGATTTGATGTGATTTCTATTGATTTACCAGTTATGACCTTATTCTTGATTTGTTTTTTTTGGACTTTTTTCATCTTTTTTTTTAATGATAACTCTGAATTTTGACGATTCCTCACTCTCCCATTCAATTTTATGTTTGCCTCGTGGTATTTCATCGTAATTTAATCCTAATTCATACGCTTCTACGAACTGTTCATCTGTTACCTCATCTTTTCAATAATTTATATTTAATACAATTATTATTGTTTTAAAAAAATTTTAATTTATTTTATTCAAATTGTTAAAATTATATGAAAAATTTTATTACCAAAAATTTCTATTGATCCCATTTTACAATTTAATTGCAGCACAAAGTTTTAATAGTTTCCTTGAATACATTTAAAAATTTTATTTAATTTTTTAATCTAATTTATTTGATATTTTAAAAAAACTAAAAATTATGTTAGATATTTTAAGGTATGTTTACGCCTATCAGCAAACAGATGGTAATTAATTTAACTTGAAAACGGTTCAACCGATTGCAGTGAAACTTGGCAATCTATTAGGTATTAACGTAACTTAAAATCATAGCCTTATCCGATTAAAAAATATTAATATGAAAGGAAGTTATGACATTTTTTCAAAAAATTCGAAAAATAAAAAAAAAAAATTTTTTAATTCTTTTTTTAAATTTTATTATAAAAAAGGTTGTATTTATCTCAAAAAGTAAGCTATAGATAGTATTACACCAATTTTACAAAAATTAAAAAAATTTCATTTTTTGGATTTTTAGAATTTTTTGAAAAAATGTCATAACTTCCGTTCATATTAATATTTTTCAATCGGATAAGGCTATGATTTTAAGTTACGTTAATACCTAATGGATTGGCAAGTTTCACTGCAATCGGTTGAACCGTTTTCAAGTGATGCGCGAACAAAGTTTTGCATACAGACAGACAGATAGACAGACAGACATTTTTTTTACATTTTTTGAATTCTCATGTCTCAAGAAGAAAAAAATATATAAGAATTTCCAAGATTGGAGCAATGTACAGACAGAAGTCTGGTTTTATTAATAAGGATAAACTTTTTAAAAATTTTCCAATTCTAAACGAAAGTATTTTTCATTCCCTTTATATTCCCGGTTGGTTCACTTAAATCGGTTCATTCATTTAGGAGAAATAACATTTTGTTTAAAAAGTTGCAAAAAATTAATTTTGCAATAACTTTTATAAAAAATAATATTTTTTTCTGTTGTTTGGTGGACACATTCCTAAGACCAAATAGAAATGTTTTTTCATCATTTTCATTTTAAAAAAATACTTTTTGTTTTCTGTGAAAATTTCACGAATTCTGACATAAGATTTTGATGTTAAAAAGTTGATTTTACTTGGTACTATCATTATGTTACTGACAATGAGAACTATCAAAGATGTTATAAAAATATGGTTATGTTACCCACTACAATCAAGATGTTACATTAAGAATCTAGATGTTACTCAGTACAATCTACATAGCTGCCCGTATTTGTACCATCAAATGTGGTATCTGGTATAACCTATATGAGGCATTTTACGTGTAATGTCCTAAGTTGAAATTTCAACTTCTTGAAAAAAATTGAAACTCGGGGAATTTGTTGTTCTATCAAGTAGAAATGTGCCCCAAAAAATATTTTTGACTTTTTCGAAAATTTAGGAAATTTTTTAAATTTAAAACCCCACAATGTAATTATTATATTGAATCCGACATTTAAAATTTTAAAAAGAAATTTTCAATTTCGAAAAAGTTTCCGCTATACATATTGGATTCGTCATTTAAAATTTTAAAAAACGGATGTCAGATTCGTAATTAATTGGCACCAAGAATCTTAGGATACCTAATGTTTTTAATAATCTATTAAAAATTTTATTAACATACTTTTGACAGACAAGGTTTAAGGATATGAACTTTATTAAAAATTTGTTTTTGTAAAATCCTTCGAAAAATGTGTTTAAAAAAACAAATGTGTGTTAATTGGAAAAATTTCTCTTTATGTGCAATAATTTGAGTACATTTCATGAAAAAAAATAATAATAGATAATTTCTCAGATGGAAAATTCATAGCCAAGGGTAATGCTTTAAGTGCCATTGTATCTTCCCACACCAATCAAAGATCACCCCTCACATGTTTTCTTCGACAACTCTCCACACAGCTCCACCCTCAAAAAAGATCCCCTCCAAAAAAAGTTATCTACCCTTGCCATTCTATTCGACATGTACGTACTTTTAAAAGCCCCTTAATTCTGTTCATTTGTACCACCGGTATTTGTATTATATTCCGAGTAAATAATGTTCCGGAACTAAACGAATCTTTGAGGACTCTTAATAGTTTGACTTAATAGAGTCAAAATTTAGTGTAAATTTACTAAGCGTATAAAATTAGGATTCTTCTTCTTTAAGTGTAATATAAACTCTTAATCAAAATATATAGTTATTCTTCAAAGTCTTATACAATATATGATATTTTTCTTAGATCTTAGAACGAATGTCTCAATTTAGGTTATACATTTTTTTAAAATTTACATTGGTACTTACAAAGATGTGCGTTTGTGTGAATAATTTAATTCATATAAAATTTATACAATTTCCAGTTGTTTCTCTTCCAACAATTTTTACCATTTGTTATTAAAAACTTGTACTACAAATTATAATTTACTTGTTTTTATTCATTCAACAATTGAAAGTTATCTGGTTTTTATTTTCGTAAAGAATTATACTGTTGCGGTTAATAACATGAGCTATTGATTAATACACTATATAGATTTAAGTTGAGTTTGAATGGTATATATTATGACAGAAGTTATAGTGTTATCAGAAAATGCTATATTATATTATAAAGAAAAGCATTTCATCCTCATAATTAAATTTGTATTATAATGTTAATAGCATGTACTATATAGTGATTATTGATTTCTATTTTGTTTTAAATCAATAGAATCATGCTATAACATGGTGCGGACATAGTTTGAATTATCAAAATTGCTGCTTTTCTAAAAAAAAAATGTTTTAAGAAATTAACATATTTTTGCTCTTTAATACCTATTTCAAGATGAAATAGGAATGAATGCATACATTCAAAATAACGTAGAAATCAAATCACTAGTAGGGGAGACCGGGGCGTAATGGTCTCCTGAATTTATTCAAAAGTGGTAAATCAGATTAATTTCGGTTTTTGATCACAATAATGTACTTGGTATACCGTAAGTTTGTACAAAGTTTCATTGTTATTCATTTAGTATTGTTAAAAATATGGTAGAAAAAGTGATTTTAACCCCTTGACAGTCCATGGCCTTTATGTGGCCACAAAAAGTCGTGCCACCTTTACGTCTGTGGCCATATATGTCCATCTCAAAAATAAAATACTAAACATAATTCGATTTGAATTACCAAGTGCATACTAACGTTTTTGGGGTCGCTGAATCCGAATTTCAAATCAAATTTTCAAAATTCAAAATGGTGGACCTAAAATGGCGACTATGAAGATTTAAAAATTTATCAAATACGCTTCAAACTCGTTACTCGGGGGTTTTCGCGGTCGCTGATTACGAATATGATGTCAGATTTACAAAATTAAAATGGTGAATCCAATATGGCGGATAATTTCAAGATTCATGCAATTTGATCGAATTTTAGGTCCGCCATTTTAGATTTCAAAATCTGACATCGGATTCGTAATCAGCGACTCCGAAAACCCCCAAGTAACAAGTTTTAAACAAATCCGTTGGATTTTTTATTTTCTCGACCGCCATATTGAATCCGCCATATTGAATTTTGAAAATCTGACATTAGATTTGTAATCAGAGACCCCGAAAACCCCCCGAGTAACAAGTTTCAAGCAAATCTGATAAAATTTAAAATTTTCGAATTCGCCATTTTGGGTCTGCCATATTGGATCCGCCATTTTAAATTTTGAAAAACTGACTTTAAATTCGAATTTTGCGACTCCAAAAACCTTAACTACAATGAAATCACATTTTTTAGAAACTTTTTTTCTTGGGCCGTTTTTGGACCATAAGCGATTTTTAGCTGGACTGCGTAGGGGTTAACGCTCGAAAGTAAATTTTTGAATTTTTTGCTTTTTTGTTATATCTTTTTCAAAATTACTTGTAACAAATTTTTGTATATCAGGTTTTAAGCTTCAAACATTTGTTCCTAAAGAACAATTGACAATTTTTGTTTGATACTTACGGTATTGTTAAAAAATAACAAAATTTTTAACAAAAACCTCCGGGCGTAATGGATCACTTTGGCCGAGGCGTATTGGCTCGCATATTTTATTAAGAAAAACCTATTATATGTAAAATATGAATAAAATGATAACCAATTTTAACCCTTTATAAAAAAATAACTGGAGAATAGATTTTTTAAGTAAATGGATTTTGCATTTCGCTACAACTTTTTAAAATTTGAAAATTGCATGAAAATGTTTAAAGTTTAAATTAAATATGTTTTTATTTGTAATATTCTTTGTTATAAATGTACAATAGAAACGACAATTGTCAATATTAAATAATATTTCATGATAAAAATTAAAATTTCATTGCTGATCCAATACGCCCCGGGTAGTGATCCATTACGCCCCGGCCCGAGGCGAAATTCCTCACCTTGCATTTCTCCAAAAACATTGTTCTATAGAAAAAAAAGTATAATTATTTAATTACACCTAAGAAATGCATCTCTTGATAGTACAGCGTTTTCTGTTAACACTATAACTTCTGTAACCAACGATTTTTGCATTTGAACGATATTGCGACAAAAAAAAACCGAACTCAAAATAAATCGCATATGAGACTCATTTTGAACTGCAACATAAATGATACCCCTTCGCGACTCATTCTGAGTTTCTAGGCAAAAGACTCAAAATGAGTCTATAGGGGTATCATTTTGTATTTACAATAAAATTAAAATTACATTGGAAAAACTAAGAATAATTCATAAAAATATGAATTAAAATAATTGTTTATAATGATAAACACGTTGCACTTGTCAAAACATTAATGCTTGTAGTCGATTTATTGCATTTATAAGAAATGAACACTAGAAGTTGCCGATTACTCATTTCGAGTCACTTGAAGTTGCCGATTACTCATTTCGAGTCACTTGAAGTTGTCGATTACTCATTTCGAGTCACTTGATGTTGTCGATTACTCGTTTCGAGACCGCCTTCCAAATGAGTTGCAACAAAAATGAGTCGGGTTTTTTTCTGTGAATATGTCATTGATTCAATAGCATTTTTTTCTCAGTGTAATATTGTGTTTTATAACACCTGCGTTTGAACGTATTTAAATACATAGTTTAAAATAATTAAAGTACAAGCTATTAATTCAAATGCATATTGAATTGTCTAAAATATATACGCATCTATACAAACTGTAAATACTTTTTTTATGAATTTAATATTTTATTCAAAATAGTTGCAATACTTATTAAGTTATTTCAGAACTGATTCATATTTTTTAGTAAAATATAGTATCAACCCTACTTTTCAACCATTTTTAATATTTCACTAGATAACATTATATACTTCTAGTTGTAAATTATAAATTATATATGCGGGTCTTTCTTCACAACATTTTCATTCAAACATTTGATTTCGTTAGAATAATTTTTTTTTCTTGATTCTGTATCGAACAAAAATAAATACGTATTTTTTATTTTGTGATTTGATGAAAATTACAGAAGTTATTAATTATTAAAACTTAAAAAGTGTTATTTCTCAAACATGGACACTTTCGACTTTCGATTTTTTCTCTCCATTTAATCTTTAAAAAAATGAGACATTTTTTCCTACTTACGAGAATGTGGTGTTATTTCATTTAATTATTTATTTTACAATATTCTTAAATTTAAGTGCATGTATTTTGGAGTTGTAATATGTAAATACATCATCTTAGTTTCGTTCAATTAAATATTATTTCTTTATTTTTTGTTGATTAATACTATTTATTTTCATAAAAGTGCCAAAATAATTTGCAAATTGTATAAAATATAATTATTTATTATAAATAAAGTGTTTTATTAAACGTTCTTTTTATCCGTTTGAATTATTAAAAAAATAATCATAAATTATATAATTTGCAAATAATTTTTACACTTCCAGGGTGTCTACTAACCGGAAAATCCGGGAAAGCCGGGATTTTTATACAAAACCGGGAAATTTTTCACCAAAATTAAAAAAAGTTTTATTATTTTAATTTGTTTTTAACAAAATTACTTTTTATTTCAATTTTTATAGATATTTATACTCTTCTCTAAATTTGAATTAGTTAAAAAAAATTAATTTTATAGTAAACGTCAGGCACTAATTCAAACAGATTATGTAAATAAATTTAAAAAAATTATAGAGTTAATAGAAATATTGTAAAATTCGACTGAAAATATGTACTTGAATTTGTTAAAGAATTTCTTTAGAAACTTGTTAAAAAATAAAATTTTCAAAGTATTTTAATTTGATAATTAATAATTGGATTTTATAATCACATTGTAATGAATTCATGTTCCTAGTGCGAAGATTAAGTGAAATGAATTCTTGCAATTTTTTTTTAAATTCTGAAAAATTAAATTGTTGAAATTTTTCAATTTCATTATTTTAAGATAATTTAATTTTTATTTAATAATTGAAAACTTTTGAAATTTCTTCACATTTTTTTTTAAATAATTTAATTCTTTGAAAGAATTTTATTATAAAAATTTTCGAAAATAATCAAGGGAAGTTAATGACCGTAATATTATAATTTTATTTTTAAAATATAAAGTCCCTCTTGAAATTTTAAATCAATTTTTTCACTGCAAAAATAAGTATCTTATTTGATATCTTAACATAAGATGTAAGATGGAAAAATGGTATCTTACATCTTAAAATAAGATGTTTTCGAAAGTATCTTACAGATTTTTAAGATGCTTTATACGTCTTAGATATTTTTTCTATCTTAAAAAAGTAAGATACTTCTGTAAGTTTTTTAACGTATCTTAAATTAAGATGTTTCTGTCTCAATAAGATGTTTAGCGATAAGTTACTTGTGAATTGTAAGATGTGAAAAAAATTTAAGTTACTAAAACCTAAGATGCATAAAATATCTTACATATAAGCCCGTAGTTAACCTCAAAACTTTTTCCCCAAAAAATATGTTGGAAAATGTGTACGAAGATACTTTAAACATCTTAAATTAAGATATTTTAAATGACTAAAAAGTGACTACAATAACATCTTGGAAATGACTACCAAAACATCTTAATTAAGATACTTCTTTTTGCAGTGTTGCTTCTAAAAATTATATTGTTCAATTATTATTCAATAGTTATAATTATTGAACTTCTCTTAAATTTTTATAATTTCAAATTTCTGAATTTTCAAATAAATGATATTTATCATTTCTTAAGCAAATTTAATGTTTTACTGCAAAAAGAAGTATCTTAATTTAAAATGTTTTGGTAGACACTTTTTAGTTACTTGAAGTATCTTAATTTAAGATGTAGAAAGTTTTTTCGTAGACATTTTCTGTGTTTGTTTGGAGTAAAAAGTTTTGAGGTTAACTATGGGCTCTTATGTTAAACACTTTATGTATATTTTAGTTTTTAGTAACTTATAGCTAAACATCTTATTGCAACAGAAACATCTTAATTTAAGATACTTTAAAGAACTTACAAAAGTATTTTACTTTTCTGAGATGGAAGAAATATCTTCATTACTGCTAAAACGTATAAAGCATCTTACACGGAGAAAATTTGTTCCTTATATTTTACCGAATTCTTCAGTAAAGTTGGGATATAGTAGCATAACAGTAATTTTTAATAATTTTTAAATTATTTTTTCATGAATAATATTCAAAATTTAATGTCATATCTTTATTTTTTACAAACTAGTACTGTAAAAGTTAAAACAAAATCGAAACTGAACGTTTAATAAAAATTAAATAAAATTTTAACGTTTCTTTTGAACACCTCCTTGATGGTCACTAACGTTTCAGGAACAGTTCGGTAAAACTTTCTTCACTTGACTCGAGTGTTAGTTTTCAGGAATAGTTCGGTAAAACTTCCTTGACTTGCTTGAATTGTTAATTTTCAGGATTGAAATACTTTTTTAAATGCCCCGTAGTAAAAAAAACTTTGACGTTAATAGTTAGTTTTTTTTAACTTATTTGTACTCATTAACTAATACTTAATAATTTCATTTATAGCAGAAACCGCTTCTGAAACGAAATTAAATAGAAAATGACTTTCGTTTTTGTTCTTAAATAATCCAAAAACAAAAGTATTTGAAACTTAATTTTCGTTTCGACTCGAAGCAAAAGAATGAAAAACATAATAATTTAGTAATAATCACAGAAAAATTGTTTTTATATTTTACATTTTTTAATTTACATAATTACAGCAAGTTACGTATGTGACGTAACCAGAGAAAATAACGTAAGTACAGTAACTTACGTAACTAGAATAACTTACGTAATTTATTAATTTTACGTAACTAACGTAAATAATCAAGCTAATGCAACTGACGTAAGTAATATAACTTACGTAAAAATTAAACGTACGTAACTGACGTAAGTTGGATCCTTCACGTGAGTTACGTAAGTAAAATAACTTACACAAATTACGAAAATAATCGAGTTTACGTAACCTACGTAAGTAATCAATTTTACGTACCTTACGTATGTAATTTACTTAGAAGATCAAACTTACATAAGTCACGTAACTAGAAATCTAAACTTTCGAGACGGTCCCTGATTTATAGTAACAATAACACTAAAATTGATTATTTTAATCTTTTTTGATAAAAATTTGGGAACAATAAGAATTTTAATAAACTATTGTTTTATTACATAAAATACAAATTTAAACATTTTTCTTTATAACAATAAAAACATAATTTGAAACTATTTCATAAATTGACCTTAAATATAGTTAGAAATTATTCAGTAACATGGATTTAATATGGATGATTCTTTTATTTTATACAATTATTGTTTATTAATTTGAATCTTTCTCACAAGCGGTGAAATAAAATTCAGATTCATATATAAGGACAGTTGAAACTTTCTGAAGCAATAATGTAAAGCGTTCGATGTATGTATTAATGTATGCGTTTAGAATGTACTGTAGGCAGGTGTAATGTATAAGTATTTGTTCGTGAATAATTGTAGGGGGTTTAGGTAGTGATTAAAGTAGGTAGAGTGAGATTTACGGCAGTATTGCTATAGAACTACTGCAATGACATTATTTTTTATTTTTTATTCTTCAAGTTTTACCGAACTATTCAGTAATTCAATGAATATAAATTTTACCTAACATTGTACCTTACGTTTTACTGAACTTTCAATAAAAATAAGTATAGTGAACACTTACCCTACGTTTTACTGAACTATACAATAAATATAAGTTTTACCGAACACTGTGCCTTACGTTTTACCGAACTTTCAATAAAACTGAGTATAGTGTATGCTTGCCCAATGTTTTACCGAACTGTAAGTGAAGGGCTAATACATGTACCGTAAGATTTATTCTTTTTACATTATTTTTCAATGCAATTGCTTTTACAGTCCTGTTCCTTAAAAATTACAGTTTTGACACTTCATCCCAGTTTTACCGAACAAAGTTCGGTAAATTTTCAGGAATAAATTTTCTCCGTGTAAATATCAGTAAGATGCTTTAGAAAATATCTTGATTTAAGATGTAAGACACCATTTTTCCATCTTACATCTTATTTTAAGATATCAAAAAAGATACCTATTTTTGCAGTGTTATTACTTATTAAGTAAATACTTAATTATCACTGCTTTTTTTAAATTGAAATAAAATTTTTCACAGGAATTAAATTATTTTCATAAAGAATATCATTCTTTTGAAGGATTTCAATTTTTTTTGTAAATAGTACAATTCTTTGCAGAAATTTAATTACTATTAATAGAATTGTAATAAACTTGAAAAATAAAATTTCCAATTGTAATTGTAAGAAGACAAGATTATTTTTAAAAAATTGAAAAAATTATTTTCCAAATTTTTAATTAAAATTATTATTTATTTATGTTCGAAATCCAATTTAAATTTAAATTTTATGAGAAAAGGAAACCTGAAAATAACCGGGAATTTTTTTGAATGAAAATAGTATAGACACCCTGACTTCACTATACAAAAAGTGAATAAATGAAATTCGACAGAAATTGAAAAAATATTGTTATATATTCATAGAATATACCACAAAAATTCGTGCACTGAGATTAAAAATATTGTAAATAATAATAACAATTAATTAAAAAAACACCATATTCTCGTAAGATAGGAAAAAATGTCTCATTTTTTAAAGATTAAATGGAGAGAAGAAAAATTGAAAGTCGAAAGTGTCCATCTTTGAGAAATAACACTTTTTAAGTTTTAATAATTAATAACTTCTGTAATTTTCATTAAATCATAAGATAAAAAAATACATATTTTTATCCTTTGTCACTAGGGGCGATATTCACACAACTGGATAGGCAAAAATATGCCTTAGTGACAAAGTGACTTAACTGAGGTTTTACCAGTACGGCAGTATAATATACTTAATTTAATACCGAAATCATTACTTCAAAAAAATTGAATTGAATAGCATCAGTGCTATTGAACCAATAGTTTCTTTTCTCAGTGTAGTTAATATTTTTGCTAACGTATAATTTATAGTGGCTCAACTTCCACTTAATTCTAGAGAGTTATTTCCTTCTTTTGAATTGTATAGCCTCTGGTTGAACAAATGGGACAAATAGCCGATACAACAGTTTTAGAGAGTTAATATAAACATTATTCTTTGCTTTTATTTACAACGTTTACTCAATTAGCGACGAGATAATGCAATCTAGCTGACCAGAACATTATTATACAGATTAATAGGAGATTATTTCGGGAGTGTATCAAAGCCTGTTTATCTAACGGGTGTCATAAACACACCCCTCGTGACCTCACGATGTCTATTGTTTCGGTGAAATGTACGTACAAAGCCACAAAGCAGTTTCTCTTCATTGTATGTGTGCACTAGACACCTATAAATGCGCATTCACACATACACACTTATCCAGAAATCATAGGAAGTTAAGCTAGTCGGTGGTACAGGATGGCTTCAGAGTTTGGTCCTAAGATGTTTATCTTGTGCCTATGCGATGTGTGTGTGAGAGAGAGATAAAGAGAAGTTAGCGTTCCAATGCAGTGACGTGTTTACGGTTTACGGACATTGTAAGTCCGTAAGTTCACCTTTTATTTGTGTAAATATCTATATTTTATCTCCTTGAGTCACCTATAAAATTTTAGATTTTAACTGACTTTAATTGAACCAGTTAAAAAAAGTCTGTCCTTTGTGAATGTACACTGAAGCATTAAAGCGACGTTTTCACCCTCTCTAATTCGTTTAGTTCTCGCGTGATACTACAGCAGTTTCAGTCTATCTTTTAGATATGTCACTTTTTATATTATTATCCTTTTCTTCCTTTTCTGTCGTTTTGTATATTTTACGTTTTCCATTTTTATTCTTCTTCATCAGCTGGAAATTCCTCCTTTCTAATTGTTGTAATGAGTTGAAATTACAATGCCTGAAATTGAGAAAAATTTTATTATTATTGTAAGTAAAAAATAAGTCGGATAAATTTCCAGTTACCTTTCTTCACTTTTTTATGGGAGAATGTTGGAATAAATATTTAATGTACACCCAGAGAAAAATATTATTTAAAGCAAATATATTTTATTTGACATAAATAAACGTAAATTTGTCTCAGAACCAATTATAGTTTTTATTTAATTTAAATAAAATTTTTATTCGACATTAATAAAACTTTTTTTTGAATAAAACAAAATTTTATTTAATTTAAATAAAATTTTTTTCGGCATTAATAAAACATATATTTGAATAAAACAAAATTTTATTTAATCTAAGCAAAATTTATTCGAAACAAATAAAAAGTCTAGTTATGGTTCTGAGACAAATATGTGACGCGACACGAGAAAAGGGACCTATCGCCTCAAAAGAGAATTTTACAGGGGGGGCGTTTAAAGTGACGCCATGAGCAGAAAACCCGTGTATTTATGAAACTGAAGTTACCAACGTTGATTCAACGAAAAACTTAAAAAAAAAATTTTCTCAGAATACAAATTTTCCTTGTATATTTTTAACCCAAGTAAACCCTCCAAACCCTAAAATAAAAAAAAACGTGGAAAAAAAGTGATTTTTATTCTTTTTTTTAAAATTTTTTCCAAAAATCACGAAATTTTAATTAAATTCATAATTTCTCGCCCCGGTAGTAATTTTTTTCTTTTGATAATTGTTTATTCTAATGTTGAGTGCCATTTAAAAAAAATTGCAAGTAGTTCCAAGTCGGGGAAAGCAGTGATTTTGGCTTTTCTGTCACGGATTTTTGGAAAATCCGTAAATTTGAAGTAATTTAATAATTCCTCGCCTCGGTAGTTAATTTTTTCTTTTGATAAATGTTTATGTTAATATTACACGTTATTTGAAAAAAATTTTAAGTAATTCCAAGTCGGGGAAAGCAGTGATTTTGAATTTTTTGGTGTCACGAATTTTCCAAAAATTCCGAAATTTTATTTAAATTCATAATTTCTCTCCTCGGTAGTCATTTTTTTCTTTTGATAATTGTTTATTTTAACATTAGACGTTATTTTAAAAACATTTCAAGTGATTTCAAGTCGGGGAAAGTAGTGATTTTTATTCTTTTTTTTTTTTAATTTTTTCCAAAAATCACGAAATTTTAATTAAATTAATAGTTCCTCGACCCGGTAGTTATTTTTTTCTTTACATAATTGTTTATTTTAATATATATTAATGATGCTATCACTCGGTCGACAAATTAGTAAGATGATGATAAAATCGATCACTCCGAGTCAGGATGTTTATTTTAATATTAGACGCAATTTTAAAAAAAATTGTACGTTTCCTAATCGGGGAAAACAGTAATTTTGGTTTTTTTGTCACGGATTTTTGGAAAATTCGTAAATTTTAAGTAATTTAATAATTTCCTCGCCTCAGTAGTTAATTTTTTCTTTTGATAAATGTTTATGTTAATATTACACGTTATTTGAAAAAATTTTTAAGTAATTCCAAGTCGGGGAAAGCAGTGATTTTGAATTATTTTTTGTCACGAATTTTCCAAAAATCCCGAAATTGCAAATTAATCAATGATTCCTCGCTTCGGTAGTCATTTTTTTCTTTTATTAATTGTTTATGTTAATATTACACGTTATTTAAAAAAAATTTCAAGTGATTCCAAGTCGGGGAAAGCAGTGATTTTTATTTCTGTTGTCGAATTTTTTCCAAAAATCACGAAATTTTAAGTAAATTAATAATTCCTCGCCTCGGTAGTCATTTTTTTCTGTTGATAATTGTTTATTCTAATGTTGAGTGCCATTTTAAAAAAATTTCAAGTAGTTCCAAGTCGGGGAAAGCAGTGATTTTGATTTTTTTAATGAAATTCCAGGATTTTTGAAAAAAATTCGACAAAAAAAATAAATATCACTGCTTTCCCCGACTTGGAATCACTTGAAATTTTTTTTAAATAACGTGTAATATTAACATAAACAATTATCAAAAGAAAAAAGTAACTACCGAGGCGAGGAATTATGAATTTACTTAAAATTTCGTGATTTTTGGAAAAAATTCGACAACAGAAATAAAAATCACTGCTTTCCCCGACTTGGAATCACTTGAAATTTTTTTTAAATAACGTGTAATATTAACATAAACAATTAATAAAAGAAAAAAATGACTACCGAAGCGAGGAATCATTGATTAATTTGCAATTTCGGGATTTTTGGAAAATTCGTGACAAAAAATAATTCAAAATCACTGCTTTCCCCGACTTGGAATTACTTAAAAATTTTTTCAAATAACGTGTAATATTAACATAAACATTTATCAAAAGAAAAAATTAACTACTGAGGCGAGGAATTATTAAATTACTTCAAATTTACGAATTTTCCAAAAATCCGTGACAAAAAAAACCAAAATTACTGTTTTCCCCGATTTGGAACTACTTGGAATTTTTTTAAATGGCACTCGATATTAGAATAAACAATTATCAAAAGAAAAAAAATACTACCGAGGAGATGAATTATGAATTTAATTGAAATTTCGTGATTTTTGGAAAAAATTTGCAAAAAAAAAATAAAAATCACTTTTTTCCACGTTTTTTTTATTTTAGTGTTTGGAGAGTTTACTTGTGTTAAAAATATACAAGAAAAATTTATATTCTCAGAAAATTTTTTTTTTAAGTTTTTCGTTGAATCAACGTTGGTAACTTCAGATTCATTATTTACGCGGACACGTTCAACTTTCGGGCTTTATATTAATTAAACTATTTCAGATTTTTAATTTCTGATTTTTTTACGTGAAAGAGCGACTCAAAATCTATGGAATACGACTAGAAACTCAAAAATGATTTTTTTATCGATAGGTCCCTTTTCTCGTGTCGCGTCACATATATCATTTCTCTGAGTGTATACAGTGATATAATTTATTAATTTTAGTTTAAATTCTATATTGTGATGCGCTGCGAAGAAAGATGCCTAAGAAGCAAATCATTTTAAGGTTATGTTTTTGTTGTTTCTATACTTTAATTGCAAGTTTATGTCAAATTGTGTAAAATTAAATTGGTTTAAATTCATTATTTTTAATGTAATAAAGATTTAAATATCAGCGGATTATATTGAAAGTTGATCTACTTTGTGTATTTTTGTTCATAAAATTAAAAACATAACCTTCAATTTTTTGCTTCTTAGATACCTTTCTTTAGAGCGAATCTTACTTATTATTCTTAGTATTGTTATAATTTACTATTAAATGTTTTAGTAGAAATGATTAAAATAATTATGCATGTCGATAAAAATAGTAAAATATAATAATTTCTTTAATCGAATTTACGTAAAAATATCTAAAAGTCAGTCAAACCCTTTAAAAAGCATTTCTTTTTTTTGGTCAAAAGTTGAACTGAATTTGTAAACTTGTGTTATTATTAAAATAATAATCGTTTATTAATATATAAATAACTAAGAAAATGTAGATTTTTCTGTAAATCTACAAAAATTTTCCATGACTTTAAAATAGAATTTCTTTATAAAATTATAATTTTTAAGGAAATTTGTTATTTAAAATACCTTCTTTGATAAATTATTGTCATCTTAATGTTTGTGATTTTTTTTGTATTTTTGAGTTTGAATTTTCTTCTTCATAGTGGGACATTCCGGGAAACCAACACTTCCAGTAAGTTCCTCCCAGTGCTTGTATTTTCTTGACAGTCATGTTCCGTGGATAGCACAAAACTGCAGAAATAAGATTCTTTTTTTAAATGTTATATGTATGTATAACATTAATGACATTGAAGTTGTTGATAATTGTTTCTTGGAACAATTAAAGTATTTACTATTGTACAATTTTATTATCATTTTAGTATTTTTTAATAATATTAAAGTAAGAAAATTTAATAGAATTTTACAATTTACATAAAGTTAATTTATTCATTGAATATTTAAAATTGTTGTACGAATTATTCTTTTATTTATTTAAATTTAGACAATAATATTATTTAGAATCCTGAACATTTACTCATGACACAATAAGTAATTTTTTATCAAAAGTAATAAATTTCAATATTGCAATTGCAAAAATAAATGATATTACAAATGTAATATTTAATAACATTATATAATGAATAATGTTATAAAAGTGTTACTTTATAATATTAAAAGTATAAAATAATTTAAAATGTTGTTAATATAAATTTTGTTCATGCTTTGTGTCATGAATAAATGTTCAGGTTTCTAAATAAAATGTTTGATCTTGACAGTTTATTTTTAAACATTTACTAAAAAGTGTTAGAAACGTATTTCTAATTGTTTACTTACTTTGGGCATCGTTTCTAGTGGGAAATATTAATTTTCTCTGCTCTTGACTGCAAACATAAAAAAGAAAACAAATAAATGAAATTATTTTTGTAAGGTACATATCTTTTTATTTGATGTAGTAAATTTCATAAGTTAATTTCATATGAAGTGAATAAAAAGTGAATAATAAATAAAATATAAATTTAAAAATTAATATAAGTAACAAAAATAAATTTTTTAAGAAAAAATTTTAATAATTTTTTTCATCTAATAAATAAAAAATATTGTTTCAAGATTAAAGCACTTATTAACACTTTGCAGTCAGTCGTCTTACTAAATATTTTTGCTGGAAACAACTGCTTTAGAATAATATTCTTTGTAGCATAATATTGTTCGCAAACAGGTTGTTAACTTTATGGTAAACAATCTCATAATTTTATGAGTATTGACAACCCACTTATTAAACAGAGACTTATTCGTCGTCCGCTGCTATTCACGTTAGCTGTTTTCTTTTTTAGCCTCGACCTGTGATTGATTTATCTAGTCAGACAGTTATAAGTATATAGTCATGAAGAAAATTCAGAGTCTACGAAGTGATTTTCAAACGGGAAAATTATTTTTTCCTCGCAATTTATTCGCTTTGAACTTTAATCTGTTTTTTTATTTACTTGCGAATACGTACGTGGCAAAGAAAAATAACATTCATTTATAAAATTTGACTGTTTTGGTATTTGTTAATTATAAAATAAATTGAGTATTAAGATTCGGTTGTAATTTATATATATGCGATTTTAATTAAATTTTTTACGTAAATTTAGTGTCGTGTATTATTGAAATACTCTTTTTTATTCATATCAAGATCGTTTTTATTATTCTAAATAATATAAATAAATTGAACATTCATGACAGAAACTACATATAAATGAAATTGTATAATTAGGATGGCGCTTCTGAAATGCATTGTTTGCCATATGTTGAAGAATTGAAAACCCCTAAATAAAAAGTTTTGTGAATTCACTCTGCGTGGAGAATATATTCACGAGAGCCCGCTTTAATTTGTTTAACTGCCGTGTCGAAACTGTATCGAAGGACACTTTGTTATGTTTAAAGGGGCCTAAAATTATGAGCTTCGTTCTTCTTCCTCATTGTCGGTGCCACTTTTTGATCACCCTTTCGCAGACCACTTTTAAATGACACTCGAGAAGAAAAAGAAAACAATGAAGACTGCTGCTCATTCTTTTCAACAACGACAATAAAGAAAAATCCTTTCTTCCTCTCAAGGAGATTTTTATTATTTCTCAAGGCGCTAACTACTCGGATTGCTCTCTTAGAAAAAATAATTCTTTTATTTTAGAAGAAATTTATACTTAACAACAAGCTTTGTGCTCATTTGGTAAAGCGGACTATAATTTACTACTTTATTTTTAATGATTTGCTACTATTTGGATACATTTTTTAGATTTATGACACTAAAAGCTACTTTTTTCTATGATTTAGAATTTGCACTATAGGTACTTTAAAATCCAATAATGGAATAAAAAAATTATTCTTAAAAATTTTAATAACAATTTTGGAAACAATTAAAAAAATAACTAAGTAAATATCTTTCAAACAATTCAATTATTTTCAATATCAAATATTTTTATAAAAAATTTTTCAAAAGAGTTCAATTGAACTTCTTTAAATACAAATATGAAATGCTTATAAGAAATTAAAATTTTGAATTTAACTAATAAAAATCATTGCAAGATTTTAATTATTTGTAATACAATTTTAAATTAATTCTTTGAAAAATGCATTTACTTTTTAAACTTTTATTAAAATTTTTAACAAGGATTAAATTATTTTTTTTAATTTTCATGTATTTTGTTTGTATTATTTTAATAAAATATCCGAAAAGAATTCAATTATTTAAAAAAAAATTTGTAACAAAAATTCAATTATTTTGAATAATTATACAACTTACACAACTCTTCGAAAAAATCCAATTATTTTCAATACATTTTTTTAAAATTAACTTTTAAGTACAAAGTCTGTAGAAGATTAAAGATCTTCAAATATTAAAAGCTTAAAAGATCTTTCAATTTTTAATTAATTAATTTTAATTTTACCATTTATTTGAATCAAAGTTCCATAAAAAATGTCATTTGTATTTATTTTGAACTAAGTTTATTGACCTCTTAATAAAGAATTAAGAAAATGGAATTTTCCATTTTTTTCCTATTTAAAGTTATTGTCGACCTTAATTTTCAATCTTCTAAACCTTAAAAATTTATCTAATGTGTATCAATTTATACACACACATGTATATATATATATATATATATATATATATATACTTTATTTTCTCAGTAATTATTTATTTAATTAATTAATTGATCAAGTAGTTATTAATATTATTTAACGGAAGAAATTGTTTGTTTGACATATTATTCTCGTTATCATCAATTTATATTAAGAGTTTTATTATAATTATTTCTTCTTTTTCCCAACGTTGACACGTTCAATATAATAATGATGAGAGAGAATCGAGTTAGTTCTGAAATTCGTGTATACATATTAATTTAAGTTGAGGGTTAATAAATGAGAGACGATGCGGCATTAAGAGGTGAATCATTAGATTAACGTTTGAGAGATCTTTATATATACTCTTTCCATCAGTCCAAGCTCGTAATAATTATCTTCTCTCTCACTGCTCGAACTGAAATGGGGTAGATTTTTCAAGATATGCCACGGTGCTCTGTCGCTCTCAATTACGATAGTGTCTCTCGTTGAAAAAAAGAAATTTAGTAAATTTTTTCTACAATTTGTATTCATTACATTAAATGACGTTAAAGGACATTTTTTATTTCTCTTCTAATAAAGAAAAAATAATTAATAGTCCAATAAAGAAAAATATTTATTTAATGGAAAAAAAATTTTTATCTTATGTAAAGAAAAACTTTTCATCTACTCTCTAACTTTAGAATTCATTAAAAATATTAGTTTTCTTTAAACTTGATGTCAAAAGCAATATATTAATAACATTTTTAGTTGGTTAATAAATTGTTTATTACTTATGATTATATTACCAGTATCATCATCAATAATCGTGATTTGTTTTTCCTCCCTGATATCAAAAGCTTTGTTAAATTTTCTCTTTGATATTAGATTTAAAAATTTCCGATCCAATCTGTCAAACTTGTTGAAAATTCTGATTTTCAATAAAATCTTAAATTTTAATTTGAAACCTTTTGTAATTCACATGTTTAAAAAAATTGTATACGCAACTCTATTAAATTTTTGATAACGTTTACTGGAATTCGATGAATTTTTTCGACAACTGAATATTTCTATTGATGGAGACAAAATAATTGTCAATTTATCAGATTCCATAAAGTGCAATTTAGTACCATGCTGTTGATAGTTGTCTTTATTGTCACGTTACCCCTTTTTCTCCATATGCCGTAAATACCTCAGACATGTGTAATTTATGCTCACTTTAAAAGCTCGAAACACTCCATTACATCCGCATAAATGTTGAATTTAAAATCCACTAGTAAAAATTTACACTTTTTAGTTAAAATAAAAATGTATTTAAAAATCAATAATGATGGAAACAACTTTTACTACTGTTATATATTGAGAAAATAGTTATCTTTGATGCGTACGACTATAGAGTCACGTAGATATGACATGGAGACATGTGTCTTCAAAAGTTGTAAAACAATAAAATTTTCATTAATTGAATTTTTTCGAAATTTTTTATTTCGGAATTAATATTCTTAAATATTTCAAAAATAACTTCAAAATTAATTGAATTTTAAAAGAGTTATTACGTTTACCATTTTTAAAAATATTAGATATAGGTACTCTCTAAATTTGAATCAGTTAAAGATAACTGATTTAGAAGCAAAAAGTCAATCACTAATTCAAATAGTAATATTTCTGTTGACAATTAGTTAAAAAACTGATTATCAGTTAAAATGTAACTGATGTTTCAGTACATTTTTTTATTCAGTTAAAACCATGATTTTTAACTGACTCAAATTAAGAGAGTAAGGTTTCAATTTGAAATATTATAAAATTTCAATTTTTAATGAATGTAATTAGAATTTTTGAAGAACTCTGATTCTTGAAAAATTGTAATAATTTTCCAAAAAAACTTACAAAGAAAGAAGAAAAAATAACACAATAAAAATAGTAACAAAAAAGGAGAGTAAAGTGAAAATACAAAATTATTAAATGATAAAATTATGAAAATTTTTACCTTAAAACTTAATTAGAATTACAAACAATTTTAATTTTTTATGAATTTACAATAAATTTTGTTAAAAAGAACTCTTTCGGACTATATATAACTAATTAGAGTGCAATGTGGGTATAAATATAAGAGGGAAATCCATCAGGGGGGGTCGAAATATATATACATATATTATACGTATATGTAGTAACACCAGTTGCGCGAAGACATAATCGCTGCAATTACGTATGGAAATTTCTGATTCATCAAACTATTTAGAGACCATCAGCATTTTACCACGTTTGCCTTCACGGTTCGCCGCCCACGGATCCCTAAATTTTATATACACATATATACTTATATTGAAGATTGTTGGATACGTAAACTTATTACTGTCAGTTAATCGCAGACGAATATATCCAATCCATCAAAAGTGTAGGGACGGAGGAAAAAAAATTGAATGACACTCCTTTTATATTTTTATACATGGATATACAACTTGTATGATGACGTTATACTATAGAGTTGAACTTTTTTTCTTCATTCGGCAATAGAAAACCGAAAATTGATTGGTTCAAATTTTTATAGATCTGTTTGAAAAATAAATACACAACTTTCTCTCTCTCTCTTTCTCTGTCTAACTCTCTTCATTGTGTTACAGTTCAATGACATCATGTGAAAATTTTCTTCGATAGCTATGTCGACTATTGGAGCTTTCGAATATTTTTGTAACAAAGAAAAAGGAAATGCAAAAAAATTCTTGTTCAATTTTGAACGATTTTGAAAATCCTAAAAAGGCCATATAAATTCTTCTTAAAACAGTTAGACGCTCTGTCAGAATTAAAATTTTTTAAATTATGTAACATGAGTCTTTAAAAATTTTTACTAATTTGAATTAGTGACCGACTTTTTACTTTTGAATTAGTAAAATTCACTAATAAATTACTTGAGATTACTAGATATTTAGTAAAGTTTACAAATTCAAAAGCAAAAAATCAGTCACTAATACAAATTAGTAAACATTTAAGCCACTGGAAAGTAAAACCACATATAAAATTTGTACTGATATTTTCATTGCTCGAAAAATGTATTTATTCGATTAAAAATTTAATTTCAATTCCTCGTAAAAATTAATTATTTAAAAAAATGTTTTTTTAATTTAATTTAATTTTAATTTGTTTTTTAAATTATTTTAAACATAATTTAATTATTTAAAAAAATTTTGTAAAAATCTTTGTAAGATTTTAATAATATTCAGGAATAAAAATTTCTTAGGAATTCAATTATATTTCAATTAGAATTTGCATGAAATTAGTCGAAAGATATCAATTAATATAATAAATTTTATTCCATTATTCGCAAAAACTGAATTATTTATATTTTTAATAAAGTTTAGGAAAAAATCAAGAAAATAAAATATATGGAATGGAATTTTTGTCATTTTTGAGAAGTGTCTACACTACCGTCGGGAATTATCAGTTCGGCTTCATGCGCACGGCCCAAAATATAGGTGCGATCTTTGAAGTCTCATCTGTAATTTAAATCCAAAACAGATATATAAATTTCAATTTTTTCTGCAATTTTTAAATAATATGCAGGGCTTCAAAAAATTTTATTTTTAAAATTTTTTTGTTAAATTTGTCGATTGCTCCAATCTTTATATGGGTGATTCTCCTGAAAGGAAAAACTTATCCATAATCTACAAAACATTATTTATGTTTACATAATTTTGTAATGTTAAAATTTAAAGTTTTCTTAGTAAAAAAATTTATTTAGTTTTGTCTTTTGGTTTTGGTTAAATATGATACATATTTTTTATTATTTTTTAATATAATTAAAAATTTTGTAATATAGCCTTAATATATATCAAATTGAAGCTTAGATTCTACCGTTTATTTTTCACTTATATTTAGTTAAAAACCCAAAGAAATTTTTTAAATAATTAATTAAAAATATTAAAGTAAAAAAATATTCATACTTTTAAACTGTTTTTTAATTATACGTAATCTATATATGTGACACGGACAGTTAAAAGGGACCTACGATCCGAAAAAATCGATTTTGACTTTTTTATCTGCTCTTATAGTAAATAAACCGATCTTTCTAACGCAATAAACCGCAGCTTTCTAGCTGCATTAGTTTTCTCACAATTTCACTTCAAAGTTAGGTACTTTAAAAAAAAGCAGTGCAAAAAAACTAACTTGGTAAACTTCAAAGTCGTTTTTCTCGAAATCTTTTTTTCGGACCGTAGGTCCCTTTTAACTGTCCGTGCCACATATAAATATTTGAAGTTGTAGCCTAAAAAATTTGTTAATTTATGTTTCAATACTTTTAAATTTAATAAAAACGTGAATATTTTTTTTGATAAACTATTCATCTCCGAAGCCTTTTTTATATTTAGTAAACGTTATTTTTTTGTTCTTAATTTTTTAATAATTATTTTTAAATATCTAACCCTTGAATTATAAAAAATTTTCCGTTTTATAAAACATAAAATATTTTTAATTTTTTGAAATATAATATATTAAGTTGAAAGTTAGATAAATAACAAAATTAGAAATAAAAATTAAAATTTTTTCCCAAAAATATCAATATTGAACTTAAAATGATAAATTAAAAAATTCATTACAATTTTTTTTCGTTCAATATAAAAAAAATATGTTAGTTATTTTTTAAAAGATAAAATAATTAAAAATAAATTATAAATACACAATTCATTAAATTATAAATGAATAATGTTAAAAGTTTAATAAAATAAAAAATTAAATTTAAAAGGAATTTTTTTACAAAAACCCCAAATTGATTACAGTATATTTGTAACCTTCAAAACACTTAATATTAAAATGATGCTGGAAGGCTTATTATTTAAAATTAATTTTGCGCAACTCGGATTTGTATCTTTAAACGTATTTAAAACCTACGCATGACAAAAAAATCCAGAAAATGTAAAAATTATTTTTTTTCGTTTATGGAAAAAACAGGTGCATTTCAGGAGAATCACCCATATAAATTATTAAAATTTTCAGTTATGTATTATTAATTGTAGAATTTAATAATCTTTCGAATGGTATATTTGTTAATTTTCTAACGTTTGTATTTACAAAAAAATCTTGATTTAAATATTTGTATGTTTCTGGGCCGTGTGCATGCAGCCGTTCCGATAATTCTCGACAGTGTATAAAACGAGTTTCTTTTGTCGTCAAGTTTATTTTTTCGTTAGCCACTTTTTTACTTTTTTTTAGTTTAAAGTTACTTTTTTCTACTTCTTAAAGTTGTTTCATCAATATTAAATATGGAGAAAAAAATTAGCTATTTCCGATAATTCTTATCTAACCTTAATTGCTATTATATGGATAGCAATGATTGTTAGCTATCACAGCTAATAATTAAATTTCACAGCTAATTTTTTTGCTACAACAGCTAATTATTAGTCTCTATACCTAAAAATTAGCCATCCATATATGAAACTCATTTTTCTCTGTGTAGGGAACAAGTCAGAACTACTAATTCAAAGTTATAAAAAATGCAGAATAAGAAAAGTTTGAGGAAAATCTAAGAAAAATGTTTGCAATTGAGTAGAAATTAATTTCTAAAAAATCCGATTCACTATGAAGAACAGACCTACACCAAAAAGTTTGAACTAATAAAGTGCTTATAGGTAAAGATGATGACTCATATGTGCATACACCTTTTGTTTGTTATGAAGAATCTGCGCGGAATTTGGTTTCATTATTATTCTCTATATACATATTAAGATTGAATAAAAATAAATTTTTGTAAGATGAGTATTATCAATGCGGTAAAATTGAATTCCAAGCACGCAGTACACAAGTTTGTTTTTTAATGGAGAGAATATATAACTATGCACAAAACACAAGTGAAATGCGCCGTCGAAGAAATTCCTTATGTCTCGCTCCATCGCCATTATCGCGTCCAAGATTATTCCTCGAGCTCTCTCTCTCTCTCTTCTCCTGGAAGGAACGATGGTGCATCAATAGAAAGATGATCTCAAGCAGTTGAAAAGGGGTCCAAAGGGATCTTTTGTGCGAAAGCATGTCTGTCGCGATGCCGAGTACGGTTGTGGTTTTTGGTTACCGTCACCGTGTGTGGCGCCTCAGGTGTCTTCGATCTTTTCATAGGCAAATACATACAACAAATTCATAGAGGACTCTTTCTTTATACATTAGGCGTTTACTCCAACGCTTCTCGCTTATACTCTTTTCTTTCGATTCATTATTCCCTTGAAGAGAAAAAGTCCCCTCTTTTTAGATTCAAACAATAATTCTAAACAGAAATGTTACTTTTTGATATGGCAATTGTTTACTTATTACTGTGCGAACAGTATGTATAGCTTAAAGCAACATTTACAGTGGAGCCACGTCGAATTTTGAAATTTTAAAAACAGAAAAAATTTGAAAAAAATGTGCGAATTGAGGAATTAGGACTTTAATTTTTTTTAATTTACACTAATAAAAAACTACAGGTTCTGTAGCGCCAATGCTATTGAATTCAATTTTTATATTATGAGGCAAAAACAGGATTGTCACAGGGCATGGAAAAGTCAGTGATTTTTATTAAAAGTACGATAAAAAATTAAATTTTTTTAACTCATAAGATCATTGTGAATTTTGGTCTTCTTTGTTTGCCTCATAAAATACACTGAGAAAACTGGATAGTCAAACTTGGAAGGTTAGGTTTTAAGTGTTAAGCCTGATTCTCTGGATAGTTAAGTTTTCACTTCGAGTTAGTCAAATTGATCATCTATTTATCCCTCCGAGATGGTTACGAGAAACTTAACCACCTATGGACTGTTTGTCCTTCCAGATAGTTTGTTGAATACTCCATTTTTCTTCGTGTATTAAATTTTCACGAATTATAATATGAACCCTTCAAATTTTTTTATTTGTGACAATTATTTCATTTTAAACAACGTAATTCTTGATTAACTATTATAAAATTAGTACACTGTAAAAAATTTTGGGAGTTAACGGACTCGGGAGCTAAATTTTTCGAGTTAAAAATTAACTCCAAAAGAGAGTTAATTTATAACACCCGTCCATCAACACCCGCGCGAGTTATTTTTTCCATGGGGAGTTAACATTTGGGTGTAAAATTTTAACTCTCTTTATTTAACTCCCCAATGGGTGCGACTTTTATAGAATCCCCTGGGGAGTTAAAATTTAACTCCCTTTTTTACAGTGTTCTCATAAATTATTTAATAAACAATTTTACCTAAATATTTAAATTTTAAATTAATTTAATTAGAAATTTTAAGGAACTTATTATAATAATTTAGAAATTTTTTAATAATTCAACTTCTTCTGAAATTAATTAAATTTCTTAATATATAAATATATTTAATTAATTATTAGAAATAATAGATTTAGAGAAGAATTTTAACTAAAAACACTAAGAAAATTTAATTTTGTAGAAATTATAAATGATTGCATTCGTTATTGATTAAATTCAAAATTTTCAAAATTTCAATTATCATTAAAAATAGTGAAATTATTCTCTGATAAAAAGTTATTTTGATTAATACTAGATACAATTGTCTATAATTATTTAACTTTAAATTATGCTTACCGTAAAAATTGAAACGCATGTATGTGAAATGCATGTGCTTCAATTGCTGCGGGCAAAGTGCCATCTAAATGCTTGTAATTTTGGCCGCAGAAACTGACGCTATTCATTTTTTTTAAATTTCTTAACAATATAAACAATTGGTTTAATAAATTTTAAATTTCATTCCTTTGATATAAATTTTGTTTTCTTTGAAAAAGATGTCTTGGCTGGAATGCCGCAGAAACTAGCGCACTTACCCTATTTATAATTTAATTGAATTGAATGAAAAATATAATTTTAATTGAAAATTGATATGTGTGTAAACACATATGAATTTAAAAATCCTCAAAGATCTTTATTCTAAAATTATTAAAAATAATGCACTGAGAAAAGTGAATATTAAAAATCTTAATATACTATAGATATTAAAAAAAGATGCTAACACATATCATCTAGATGTTATGATCTAAAATCTCAGATGTGAAAAAGTATAATCTGTAAAAGTGAGATAATGTTTGAACAAATCTTTTTGCAGTATCTGTAGATAGTAAATGTAAACATCTAAGATGTTTACATATTTCACTTTCACAGATATTAAACATTAATATCTAAGTAGGTAATAAAGCTTGATATCCATTTTTCTCAGTGCGGATTTGAAGAATAATTTTAGTTAAAAATTCTGGAAAAGTAATAATTAAAATTATGATAATAATTTTATGAAGTTAGTGTAACAATATTCTTTTAATGTAAAATAATTACTTTATCACTCGGCCATCTTAAATTATTATAAAATAAGAAGAAATGGATCACTTCTAATCGAAGACTTAGAGTTATTGAGTTATCTTTATGTTTTATAAAATAATATTCTTAGAATAAGTTTTTCAAATGTATTATGATTGTTATTTTACAGTCACGCTGATTAAAAATTTAGAGAAGTGAATGATCCGCAACTATCTATTTTCCTTGTTTTTTCGATTTTTTAATTCAGAAAAAAAGTTTAGCATAGAAAGTTTTTTCGCATTCATCTATCTTAAATTTTTTTTTAATTATCTAAAGTATAAAAAAAATATGCGAGTGATTAGAAAATATTACAGTTATAAAAGAATAATTTTCTTTACCGGATGTAAGTGAATGTTTGATATTCGCAATTGTGTATGATTAGAGATATCACGAATCTTTAGAATATACATTTTATTTATGTGAGCAGGTGAAACACGAAGTTGCAAATGATAATGACTGAAACAAATACATGCGATGATTATAACATACGGGTCGATTATCAAACGACGGACTTTCCATATTGTATTTTAACATATAAATTTTTTACTCCCAGTATAAGTGATCCATTGATAGATGATGATATGACAGCAATTTACCTACTCGAAATGTTGCGCATTTGTTTAATTGCGAGTTTTAGAAAGTCATTATAAAAATTCTCTTTTGTGTAAAAACGTTTCAAAACATAATAAGACTAATTTAGTACATAAATATTAAAGTAAATATGTAGAAAATAAATTTAATTTTTAACGTTTAAATCAATTAAATATAATATTTTAATCGTTTCTTTGTATCAAATAAATTGTTTTTAATGTGTAGTTATTCGGTTTCTTTATTCGAATTTTAAAATAAATCTATAATTATTTGCATTGGAGGGTTATTTCAAAAAATTGTGAGAAATGTGGGTTGTATACTTGAATTTAGATATTTTTTTGCAAAGTAACATCAGTCGATGACTAATGGACTTATAGGACGATTAACTCCGTCTGGTGTACATTTATAGCGTCATCAAAGCACCATTTAGAATCATAAACGCGAGAGGAGGAGAGAGAGGGTCCTGGTAAATACCGTCATGCTAACCCTATGGTGTTATATTCATCCCTTCTCTTATTAATAACACACTTTAGGACCCCACGTGCGTGTTAAAATTGCTCACCATTTTTATACAATTTATACCAGCTAAAAATTACGATACGCTTTTTGTTCAAGAAAAGTATTTGTGGCTAATAATTGATTGGAATAAAAATGATTTGATATAAGTAAATATTTGTTTGATAATAGACAAGAAAAATTATTTATCAAATTAAATATTTTTTTTCAATCTAAATTGAGATCATTATAGAACCAAATAAAGTTACTTTGGAAGAGAATCAGAATGAATAAGGGGAACGTTTTTCTCACAATTTTTACATCTTCTTCTTTTTCTTCATCCACTACTTTATTTCTTAGAGAAGAAGAAAATAGATGAGGGGAAAAATTTCAAAAGCAAGACAAGAATGAATGAAAAAGTGGCGCATCTATTTCTTTTTTCAAGTATTGTGTCATTTTGTATAGACAACTTGAAAAGTTATGGTGTGTTTCTTCTAGTTTCACACCCATGATTGGTGAAATTTAATGATTCAGAAAATAAGAGTAGAGTTTATCAATGTCTAGTAAAAATTTGTTATGTACTGAAGAAAAAGAAAAGGTAAATAGTGTTTTATTGTGTTTATTTTTAAAATTCAATGATACGTGAAAATTGTAGGTATATACTGAAGGAAAAAAACTATGCCTGTTGGTATAGTGTAGATATGAATTTAGGGGTAGGGGTCAATCGGAATGTTAAATATTTTTGTATATGTATGAAGGGTCTCTTCTCTTTATTTCTCTCTCTCTGTTTCTCTCTCCCTCGCTCTCTCTCTTTTTGCCAACCCCCTTTTAATCCGGAACTATTTAATGACAGTAGCCACTTATTTCGAAACCTGCATTTTTGGTACAATATGGTTTCAATAATGATTCTCTACGGTCCTTGCAGCATCATCGCCACTGGGGGGAGGTCATTTATTCTGATCATCTATTAGGGTACTCTTATATATGCGCGCACGTT
The DNA here is from genome assembly GCA_032873175.1 of Leptopilina drosophilae. Lineage (NCBI taxonomy): Eukaryota > Metazoa > Arthropoda > Insecta > Hymenoptera > Figitidae > Leptopilina > Leptopilina drosophilae. The sequence goes on from CM065478.1 coordinate 50,904,856, forward strand.
TCGTCAGAATGAACCTCTGTCATACAACTAATTGGCCATGGTTATTTTTGTCATAAATATTGTCGGAATCAAAATTATTATTCCTGTTGTTAATTTATACTTGTTCGCCCTGTTTTCCTTTCTTTCATTCTTTCTATCTTTTTTCCTTCACATTTTCCCTCTTCTTTTCTTTTTTCTGTCATTTTTTACTCTCTTTTATACTTTCTTTCTATGCCATTCACTATCTCTCTCTTTCTTTTTCTTTCCTTCATTCATTATTTAATTTTTTCTTCTTCTTCTTTTATTCTTTCTTTCATTTTTTATTCTTCCTCTTTTATTTTTTACACACACACAACTAATCATATTTTAACACTTTTTTACCACACGGAGAAAAATATAAAAATTTTGTTACGTTTGACGATTTAAAGTAAATTTTACTACCTTCAAGGAACGTATTTGTAAAAAAATTAGTGAAATTTACTTTGGCCGTAGTAAAATGTACTCCAAAAGTAGTAAAAGTTATCAGAATTATTTTACTATAAAAATAGTTAAGATATTATTACAAAAATGGATGTTGTTAGATTTTTTTCAAATTTTGTTTAATTATTATACTGATATATTTATTTACACAATCTACAGAATTAATGTTTAACCACTTCACTGGCAGGGCGTTCCAAATGGCGTTTCACGCGCCGAGGCCCAGACTGTCACAAACACACCAAAATGGCGTTCCTAAAAAAACTCTTTTTTTAAAAGAGTGTACACCACATTGTAAAGCAATATTTCTATAGTTTAGACATCAGGGAACAAGATTATCACAATAAAAATTTTAGTTTCTGTAATTTTCAACGTTTTTCCGAACGTCCAATTCGGCTATTTTTAATCATTTTCAACAAATGGCTTCCACTTTTTTTCAATTTTTACACAATAAAACTTGTATTTTATTAAAAAATATTTATATACAATATTATAATATAATAATAAAACCGCTGCCAAGTTATACATTTTTGTTTTAATTTTGGTACACATTTCATTCGTTTTCGTAAATCTTGTTGTGTTCTTTTCATGAACACTTTGCTTCCTCATAGAGATGTTAATAACAATAAAGTATAAATTTTGAACAATTATTCTCAAGTGCTGTGATATTTTTTCTCTTTATTTAATACTTCCACATAAAAAAAATTGGATTCACAATTTTTGTTTTTTAAAATATCAATAACTTCTTTATTTTCAATCGAATTAGCTTCAAAAATAGGTCAATCAAAGCGTTTTTTAATGCTCTATAACTTGGTAACTATAGTTTCCAAGTTAATCTACAACAAAATTTTCAAAAAAGTCTTATTTTCCAACATTTTTTATTTTTAAAAGATCAATATCTCCAGTGAATATGGACGAAAAATGTTTATTGAGGGCTCAAAAGATGTGTCTGAAAAAAGTTTACAAAATTAGAGAAAAATATTTATAGGTATCCTATGAACGGTACCTTAGAAAAATAATTTTTTTTTGTAAAATGGCGACGATTTAAATTTCTGTATTCTTTAAACAATGATAAACAACTTGTAAAAAAAAGTAATTGTTAAAATTGTTAAGACAAAAAATGTTCATTTCTGTATGTAGATTTCAGAAAAAAAATTTTTTTACAAATTTTTTTTACTATATTTTTATGTTGATTAAAATTAAAAATATGTTTAATAGGTAAAAATATGGTAAAAACAATTTGTTAAAAAAATTTTTTTATTTTTTTTTGTTAAGTATGAATTTGATTAGTCTGAATAATATTATTAAAGAAAATCTAGATATTAAGCAAATTCAGGCTTAACTGTATTAAAAGTAATTTTCGATAAGTTAAATTAAAAGGCTTAATATTCATTCATTACAAGATAAACTCAAGTTCTTCAAAAAAATATTATTATTTTTGAAAAAGTAGAGGATCCCCCTTTTAAGTATACTATTAATTCAGTACCTACGATTAGACGGTATTTTATGTTTAAATAAAAGGAATAATGTAAAAAAACAAGTGTGAAAAAGTTAATTGTAATAAAACACTAAAATGTCTGTGTAATGTGACTCTCACAGTTTATTCAGCTTTAAATTCTCCAAGATTAGAATTAATAATCTGTAATTTATATTTTTACATATATTGACAACTATAGTTATTCCGAATAATTAGCTTACATTGATTATTTTTATAAATATTTAGTAAAAGTTATTGCACATTTTATATTTAGTTAATATAAACATAAAAAGACTTTGTAGAATTTATTAAATGCATGTAAAATAGTATTTATTGTATATGACTCTCAATATGTGTGTGAATAATAATAGCACAGGTCAACAAAAAAAGGCTTACTTTTTTATGAGATATGATAGTGGTTTCCGAAGTATTTTTTGACGCTGAACACGATCCCGGGTCCAAAAATTGGCCATCACGTCAGGATTTTGAGAAAAGTGGGGGTAAAGACTGCAAGAAATGTGTTTTTGAGCGTTTTCAATATTTTTTTCTCCTAAACCTGACGTGCCAGAAACTTCTACATAGACTTAAATTGAAGCTTGAATTGTCCACTACAAGACCCATATCCGTAAGACCAAAAAAATTAAAATTTTCTTCAAAAAATTAGGTTGAAGTTACCAAAAATGTGTATTTTTGGGTTGCTTTAATGGATTTTTTAAAATCGTTTTGGATTCGTTTGAAAATTGTTACTCGGGGGTTTTTGAGGTCGCTGATTGCGAATCCGATATTAGTTTTCAAAAATTCAAAACTAATATCGGATTCGTAATCAGCGACCACAAAAACACCCGAGTAACAATTTTCAAGCGAATCCGGTCAATTATAAATATTGACATCCGCCATTTTTTATTTTTCAAAACTAATATCGGATTCATATTCAGCGACCCTAAAACCATCGAGTAACAATTTTCAAACGAATCCAAAACGATTATAAAAAATCCATTGAAGCAACCCAAAAATACACATTTTTGGTAAATTCAACCTAATTTTTTGAAAAAGATTTAAATTTGTTTTTGGTCTTCCGGATATGGGTCTTGTAGTGGACAATTCAAGCTTCAATTTAAGTCTATGTAAAAGTTCCTGGCACGTCAGGTTTAGGAGAAAAAAATATTGAAAACGTTCAAAAACACGTTTCTTACAGTCTTTACCCCCACTTTTCTCAAAATCCTGACGTGATGGCCAATTTTTGGACCCGGGATCGTGTTCAGCGTCAAAAAATACTTCGGAAACCACTATTATATCTCATAAAAAAGTAAGCCTTCTTTGTTGACCTGTGTAGTTAATTGACCATTTTTACTCATTAATAAAAATAACATATTTTATATATTGTTATTACCTTTAGATTTCTGTATTTTTCCTTAAATAATCCAAGTTATATCACTTGAAAAATGACACTATTGTCATCACATTTGCTTATCACTTCTTTTTTCTAATTTCTTGATAAGAAATCTCATTTGATTTGTTCCAACAATAATAAATTAATAATTTCAAATCAACATACAATATTCAAACTACAGGGTCACTCCATTAAAATATTCCGTGGAAGATATTATTTAATCAAATGATTTTAAGTGCGTTAGACGGAGGTTGATATTTTTAATATCAATAAGACTTTAATTATTTTGATTAATTTTATTTAATTCAAACCATTTCTTTAATATTTTATTACTACTCAAATCACTTTCTTTCACAAAACTTCAATTCAATATTTAAATCAACTTTTTTATAATAAATATATCACTTCACAATATATGTCGAATAAATTCACTTTAATTATTTCATTCACAAATCGACCCTTCTTTTCGGGATAAAATAAAAACCTCCGACTTTGCGGGAAATGCAAAATATAAACTCTACCTATTTTTGGTAGAAACAATACATTACGCAACCTTACTGAGGGAGGAAGAAATTCAGACTCAATCGTTAAATCGATCGAATTCATGGATCACACCCAGAAATTTCATTAAAATATTAATAGTGGGGAGACTGTTGCACACATTTTATTAAACTTTTTTGTTTCCTGGCAAGTTTTTTGCAAGCTTGAAAATTCCTAAGGTTAGCAAACACGAGTTTAATGCTCTAAATCCACTATACTTCAAATGTGTATGATTCTTTTCTTGATATTTAAAGCAATACATTTAGTCTTCCACTAGAAAATAACTCTTTCGAAATATGGGTGTTGTCCATACTTCTTAACAATTCTTGAATTATAATAAAATGAAATGTCATTTAATATTGTTGGTACAAAGAAAATAAATCCAAATTACTATTTAGGTAAAATTAAGGATAACTAGTAAATTTGTTACTTTTCAATGAAAGATAGTTTAAATTGTCTTTGTGTGAATGATTTGCATGCTATAATGTACTTAAATCTAATTACAATATTTCCAATTTTTAATAAAGTTATATAATATAAGAATTTTTAATTTATAAAAAAAATTAAAAATAGTTACGAAGTCATACGTAACATTTTTCTTAAATCTAATTACAGAAATGAACATTTTTTGGCTTAAACTTTTTCTAAAAAATGGAACCGTTTTTAAAATACTGATTACTTAAAAAAAGGCTATTTTTTTAAACAAATAATAATAACTTCCTAAAAAAATATCGTACGACAATTTTTAAAAGAGCATTTTAAAGGTTATAAAATAAGCTTTAAAATGCATTATATAAAATTAATTTGCGATTACTTGTACAAAACTACAATTGTTTGAAATCGGCAAAAAATTGAAATTTTTGTTTTTTCTAGACAGTTATTAACATTGAAGAAAATTTTTTTTAATTTTATTATTTCAATATCGTTAAGGTAGAAGATGTAAGTTTTAAAAAGAGATCTTGAAAACCTCGATAACTTTACTAAATATCAAAATATAAAACTTTTTGTAACACCTTTAACTGTGGCAGAGTGGGCAAATCCTGCTGGGCGTCATTACATATCCAGAGTAAATCAAATCAAATCCTAAGTATATTTTAAAGATTTACATCATAAGAAAAAATAAAAAAAATGGTTTTTGCACTTCACCCTATTCTATAGGAAACTTAAATAAAAATTAAAAAAAGAATAACTACTTAAACTTGAAGTTTTGAATGACAATTTGTTTTCTGAATTTTCCAAAACATTTACGTTGACATAAATATTCACTTATGACAATGAGTGGAAAATAAGAATATGCATGCTAACTATTATTTATAGGTAGATCTTGATAAATTTAATAAATTTTCGTACAGTACGTATATTTATAAAGCAGCTGCGCTTTTTAGTCCGTTAATTTATAAAATATCGTTTGGTTTATTGAACGATGTTTTATACTGTAAGTGTATATTTGAAAATGAAAAAAATGTAGAAAAATCTATTTTTGTTTTTCCTATTTATAGCAGATGTACTTGACCACCTGTCGAAACGTGCTAGCATTATATACATGTATACATAAACTGCTTGTAAGTGCACACGAAGAATCGTGTGCGACAGAGTTGAAGTGGTTTTCTGATTCGCAGGTGTCATGATTTTTCTCATTTTGCAAGTTCTGATGTTTCCTTTTTTTCGAAGAAATTCTTTTCTTCCTTTTGTTCGTTTGCTTTTTAATAAATTTCTTATATTAATTCAATATTTAATAGCATGCTGTTTAGTGATTCATTCACGATAATGTCATTTAAGTTCAATCATTAAAGAATTTTAAATGATCGATTCATTTTGTTCAAAAATTTCTTACTTTACTGTTTAAAATTTACCTTATTACTTTATTTTATTTTTTTATTTAATACTATTTATATATATTTATTTATTAATTTCTTGGAAAATTTAATTTTATTAATTATCATTAAAGTTTTTAAATATTGATTTATTAACATGTTCTATTCTAAACTTTGAAAGACCTGGATATTTGTTTAATAAAATTTTCAGACAAGAGATTACTACCAAGGAGATTAGAAGCCGTAATGTTCTAAGAGTTCCACGGTGTAGAATTAGTCAATATCAAAATTATTTATTTATTTGTTGCTGCTGCATCATTACACGGAAAAAAAATATTCATAATTTATGAATATATAATGTAAAATTGGTGCTAAGGATTTTTCCCACTTCAATTAAGTGGACATATTCTTACAATAAGAATATATTCTTATAGTAAGAATATTTTCCATATATATACTTATAATTTAAGTGGGAAATATCCTTGTCACCTTTTGTAGTAAATATTTTTAAATTAAGAATTTTTTTTCAGTGCACTATAACAAGTTATATAGTCGGAAATAGTACTGGGTGACAGTATGAATTTTCAATTGAATTTCATATTATACTGATATCAGAACAGTTGACCGCTCAGTCTTTTTGGTAATTTATATTTTGTTGTATAAATTTTTCTTTACTTTTTTTTATATGCACAAGATTATTCTATTTAATATTGTATTGTTATTTTTTTCAGTGCTACTGTTAAATTATGCTTGTAAAATTGTTCTCATTTCACTGAAAATCTGTTGAACATAACTAAAAAATCAGTGCAATTCCACTGATTCAAATTTTACTAATTAAATAATAAAATTTACTTTATATTTAGTAAAAAAATTAAGTTTTACTAGAACAGTTTTTATACAAGTGACCTTATTTATTCTTTCCGTATTATTAACAAATTTATTGTTATGAATTTTTATTTTCACTTCTGCTTCCACTACTGTCACTTGTCAATGAAAGTGTAATTTTATGGTATTTTATAGAAGTTAAAAAAAACAAAATTTTTTTTATTTATTTTGCGAATAGTAAAAATCAACAGAAATACATAATTCCATGAGGCAGTTTATTTTTTGCTAAAAATATTTTTTAAATATTTATTTTTCATAGATAATATTTATTTATATTGAAATACTTTTTTATTTGCATTTCGTTCCATACATTTTTCGTTGCTATAGTGTTCCTATATAATGCTCATTTCAATCGAATGTTTTCCACAAAATACTTATTTAAATAATTGATTTCTCGGTACTTCTCGTATGTCCTTAATTCTGAAATTCGAACATTCTTTTGTTTCTCATTTCTAAGGTTTTTTTTCGTAACTCATGGAAAATCAATAAATCGTAAATTCAAATAGGAAAGGGTAATGAAATCATTTAGATAGCATAGTATTTATTTTTACTTTCTATATTTGCCAAAAAAAGTTAAAATTATTCTAACATTTATTATTAAATATTTAAATTACTGATTTAAGGAATATTTAAATATATATTATAAATTATCTGATTACAAAAAATTAATAAAATTCCGGTCTATATTCACTCCCCGAAAAAAAGAAAACTAGATGTAAAATTAGAGAAAAATTAATGTAAATGTAATGTTAAAGGTAATGTAAATTGTAATATAAAATGAAAAATTTGTAATTTGTGATGTTTTGAACTTTTTGAATTTTAACGAGTTTAGGTAAAAAGTTATTCCCTATTTAAAATACAATGGGAGGCGAATGTAGAAGAGATATAAAAGTTGATAAATAATAATATGTTAAATGCAGTCCAACCCTTTTAATATGACGATTTGGAGAAAAAAATGTGGCTAAACGACAGGGAGGGGTTGAATGCGCATACGCGTGACGCGTGCACGCAGACGCAGGAATTGAAGAGATAGGCAGACACAACCCCACGCGTCCCTCTGGTATTTTAACGTGTGTATTGAGTTTCACACAATAAAGCGCTTTGTGGAGTATCCGCTTACCCGGAGCACCACGTACGCGTGCCAAAATGAAAAAACCGCAAAACGGCACAGCCTTTTGTATAATATTTTGCACCCCATGTCCACTTTTTTCTTTTTACAAAAACAGGATCTTCACTTTTCTTTTCATGAACGTTTATTTCTTATTTAGATTTTGTTTAGACTCTATCTTCTAAATATATTGATTCTCCTGCAAGGAAAACAAATTTGTTTGATTTAAATAAACGATTACTTGGCTTTTATTAAGTAAATATTTACTTGAATCAATTTTTATTTTAATTGTAATTTGTAATAATACTGTTAAATTTTAATAAATTATATTTAAACTATATAATTATTAAAACCAATAAGTTTTTATAGATGCAAGTATAATCAAATTTTGTTCAATTTAAATTCCAATCAAAAGAATTTTGAGTTATATTTAAATTTTGATTTTACTTAGTTTAATCTTATTTAAAAAAATCTGCCCGCCCTCCGGGCAGACACATTCTCATCCACGCTTCTTGTATGAGAAAAAACTCCATTGTCTATATGATTTAAAAAAGTTCAGCTAAAATATACTGACTCCTCGCCAATAAATATTTCGCTGCGGATCTAAATGAATCAACTGAGACTGCACTTTTTTTGGAAAAATTTTTAAATTGGTATAATTTATGTCTTATTAATTGGCTGGTGGTCAAACTAAATTATTTTGAACTGAATTAGATCATGTGCATTATTCGAATAAAGAAATAAACGTTCTTTCAAAAAATTGTATTAATTTGCTCAAATTAAAAAATTATAAACAATTAATATATCTTAAAAATCGGCCTCCAGTGACGTCCAATTTAATTTCAAACAAAAAACAATCAAATCGGTTAAAAATTTTAGGCTATACTCATTTCTGAATAGAAAATTATAAACATTCAACCTAAATATTACTCTATAAACAAATTATTTAAAAAATGTTCGCATATTGGCAATGCAAATAACTTTATTCCAAATAAAAAGGACCCAAAACTCTATAAAAAATTTTATAATTTAACAATACTGAAAAATAAAAAAAAATTGGTCTGCATAACAATTACACGGATACATTTGAATCATGTTGAGAGTTAAAAAAAAAATTGATTAAAAATAAAATATTCAGTTCAAATTCAAAGTCAACGGTTTAGCCAAATCTGGACCAGAAAATTAAAAAAGAACAAAAATAAACCTGACCCAAAAACTTATTAAAACAAGTTGTAAATCCAGATGTTCATTACATGAACATTTTGCTTCCTCTATACGATCAGCAAAAAAATTTGCTTCCTCGTGGAGGAAGCACTAACTTATTGTCACGTATTGACATATTTTCCATGTTGTTGTCTTCAAATCTAATTGAAAATTAATTTTAAAAATTTGTTATATTTATTATAATTATAATTAAGTATATTAAGTATATTTAATTTTTAAGTAATTTCTAATACGATCTAATATTTATAAAATCAAAAAAATATTTATAAAATTTGTTTTAATCCTAAATGAACAAAATAAAATTTTTTATAAAAAAATGAATTTTTCATCTTTAATTGTAATTCATTCTATAATTTTCAATAGAATATATATTTTACATACATCAATCAATTCGTCTTGATGCAAGGAATAAGATTTTAGATTTATTTTTCAATAAATAATAACATTTTATTGTACAGCAACATGATTCTTAAGAAAAAATGAATTTTTATTAAAAATGCAAATTTTGTGTCTGTAATTGGTTTTAATTTTATAAATTTAAATACAATATATACTTTATATATACCAATCAATCCGTCTTGATGCAAAGAATAATATTTCAGAAATAAGTGAGTAAGATTTTCTTATACAGCAACATAATTGTGCGGAAAGAACTCATTTTTTGAGAAAAATGCGAATTTTTCAGCTTTAATTGTGATTAACTCTATAAATTCTCATACAATTTATTCTTTTTATATACCAATCGATTCGTCTTGATGCAAAGAATAAGATTTTATTATATATTAACTTCAATAACCAACTTAAAAAAAAATTTTTGAAAAAAAATTTTTTTTAGAAAAAAGTCAAAAAAAAATTTTTTTCTGAGAATTTTTTAAAGTCTATCAATCCAGTTCGAGATATTTTTATGATAAATATACCTGGTAAATTTTAGCCAAATTCGTTAAAACCTCTTCGAGTTATCGTGTTCACAAAAATCGGGATCCACACACACACACATACACACACACACACACACATACATACATCCGGACAATTGTTCAGGGTCTTATATAACATAGTCCCATATAGAAGAAAATTTGTTAAAAGGATTTTTAAAAATTTTGTAAATTAAACGACTACAAAGCTTCCTCACGAGGAAGCAAAACAATCAAATCGGTTAAAAATTTTAGGCTATACTCATTTCTGAATAGAAAATTATAAACATTCAACCTAAATATTACTCTATAAACAAATTATTTAAAAAATGTTCACATATTTGCAATGCAAATAACTTTATTCCAAATAAAAAGGACCCAAAACTCTATAAAAAATTTTATAATTTAACAATACTGAAAAATAAAAAAAAAATTGGTCTGCATAACAATTACACGGATACATTTGAATCATATCATGTTGAGTGTTAAAAAAAAATTTGATTAAAAATAAAATATTCAGTTCAAATTCAAAGTCAACGGTTTAGCCAAATCTGGACCAGAAAATTAAAAAAGAACAAAAATAAACCTGGCCCAAAAACTTATTAAAAAAGAAAAAATTCTTGTTTTTTGTTGTACAAAAAAGTGTTGAAAGGAAAAGTTGTTTGTTTTTGCTCAAATTATAAGAAAAAAAAATTAAACTTTTTTTTTGAAAATTTAAAAAAAAACAAAATTTTTGAAAATATCGAAATTTCAAAAAAATTTATAACTTTTTTGTTTTTTGTTACACAAATAAAGTGTTGAAAGGAAAAGTTGTTTGTTTTTGCTCATATTTTAAGGGAAAAAATAAAAAAAATAATTTTTTGAAAATTGTAAAAAATACAAAATTTTGTATTTTTGTTGTTTTTGACAAAACGGGCTGCCCAACGAACTCAGGCTTCATTTTTACGGACTAAGAAAGTGTGCCAAATTTCAAGTCGATTCATTAAAATTCATTCGAGTTATCGTCGAGACAAATTTTTCTACAGACAGACGACAGACAGACGGACAGACACTTTTCTAAAAACCATTTTTTTGGAATCATGGGGTCATGAAACGTAAAGATTTAACAAAATTAGACATTGCTCAAAATCGCACAAATCCAAGACTTTCTCATTTTTGATAAGAATGTAAAAAAAATTTGATTTTTTTTTCAAAAATCTTTCAATTTTATTTTTTAAATATGTACTTTAAAATTTTACAGAGAAAAAAAGGTTCACTTGGGGGTCTATTATGTAATTTGATTTCGAATTTCACTTTCTTGAAATTTCTTCACTTTTACATTTCTAATTTTTATTTTGACTTCTTTTTCATTTTTTTACTTTGATAAATTTTCTATTTTAATTTTTAATATCTTCTTAACAAATTCTTATTTTCCTTTTTATTTTTGCTTCCTTTCAAAGAAAGCCTATCAAATGAATAAATTATTTTTACTAATTTTCAAATTTGGTATATCTCATTAAAAAGAACACCGTCTACTTTTTCAATTTTATCTGTCCATACTTGCAATGGGCATTACAAATTTTCAATTTACCAAAAATCAGTTCGTTTTATTTGAAAATAAATTATTGCAAACGAAAGCTGAGGTTTTATCCAATTGGCCTGTAAATTTGCACACAAAAGGGTATTCTGCAAATTTACATGCTAATAGGAAAAAACCTTAGCTTTCGTTTGCAATAACTTAAATTTTGCCCCACTCTCCCCTACTATCATTTTGATTTTGAAAAATTTTTGCTTGTCATTTTCAATTTAATTTTGACAAATTATTATTAACGTCTTTTTTATTTTTGTTTTCACTTTGATCGAATTTTATTTCCAAGTTCGTTTTCGCTTTTGTTTTGATAGATTTATATTTTCCCAAAATTTTTGCTTTAAAACATTTTTGACGCTTCGCGAAAATTAAACTGGTTGAGTATATGTCAGACGCACGGACTGCAGGATCCAAAGAGTGATTGGACGTTCAACATGTGGAAGGGGAAATTTTTCCCCACGTTCCTTGTAATTACAAGGGGACTTTTGCACAGTCCGTGTAGTTGATATAGTAAATAGTATAGTAGTTTAGTTTTTTAATTTTCCAGTTTTCAAAAAACAAGTTTTTCCCAAATATTTCGAAAACTGTAATAAACAGAAAAAATGTCATAAGAAGAAAAGATGATTTTTTCTAAAGTTTAGCATTTTTTATATCAAAATTTCGGTTTGTTGCACTTTTTCCCCAAATTGCAAAATACTTTTATAAAATTTAATATACATTTTCTTTCAGTGTACAAGCAGAAAAGGAAAAAATTTCTTCTTCCACATATTGAATGTCCAATCGCTTTCTCGGTCTTTCACAAGGTGCTTGCGTCTAACATACTCAAACAGTTTAATTTTCGTGCCATGACGCGTTAAAAATGCTATTTTTCACGTCATTTTATTTCATTATTTTAAGAATTGCTTTATAGCTCACATAATCAAATATGATTTCATTCAAAACTTTGACACTCTAATTTACAATTTCGCAAAGAAAGTGTAAAAATGTTAACTTTTTGAGAAAAAAGGCAGTTTAAAAATTGCGATTTTAGTGATTGGTTTGTTTACGTTTTCCTTTGTTTACATTTCACAACTTGTACATGCCGTTAAGAATTTTTTTTGCTGAAAATATTTTACATAAGACGTTTTGATGGTGGGCATGATTGTCATTTTAATTTTGATATAAAACAAGTAAAAAACATTTTTTCTAAAGAGAGATATATTTTTTAGAGTCTTGAGAAAAAGCTTTTTACGTTAATGGTAGCACTTCAAAGATAGATTTAATTTTTTTTACTAATTTTTTTTAAACTAATTCATATTTAAATACATAGCTTATAATATATACGCATTTTGTATTGAACTAGGAAGAGAGTACCACTAAACTGTTGTATTACAATAAAAGAGTTTTTTTACGTAATCTATGAACATAATTAGCACATTATTTTGACTAACATGTTTTAAAAATTTTACAATTAGTTAATTTCTGATATTCATTATTTGGAAAAAATTAACTTTTTTCTTTTCTCGAAAAGTTCGACTGTAAAATTTTACAATAAATAAAGTTATAATAATTTTTGTTCTTTTCACGAATGCCAATTTCTATTGTCCTTTATCCCAAGGCCGCACAATATAAATACCATAAGAATATCTGAATAACGATTCGCGGTTTACCGTAAGGTCCAGGTGTATCGAGCAGATTTATATTTATGTCAAAGAAAACTATATAAAATACAAGAGCAGCTTTCGATGCACGTGCTTACAATAAAGATAGAATTTCCATCTAATCTTCGAACATGATCATCCCCCTTTAAACTTTTTCATCTTACACAATATATATATTATTGTATAAGATGGAAAATTGATATTTTGTCACTAATAACATTAATTTTTATAGGAAAGGAATTAAACAAAGAGACCCAATGTTTTTCAAAAAAAAAATTAATCCTTATTCTTTTTGAATTATCTTTCTAATTTACAAACTGTTTATAACTAAAATTAAACTTTTGAGTTGAGGTTATAACATCTGCCAAAGAAGAAAAACAGTCATGTGACAAAGGTGTCTAATACGTATATAAAAAGTATTGACTCTTTCTTTCAGGGTTGCGGTAATACGAAACCTTGATTTAAATTCGATAAGAAATTTTATTTCACTATTAATTCTTATTATTGGATTGATATACGTAAGGAGACAAAGACAACATGGAAAAGTACATAGTAACTTTTCCTATACTATATATTGGAACTAATTTAGTAAAGAATTAACATGTTAGTTAAAAAAATTGATTTTTTAATGAAACAAATTAAAGAGGAACTACAACAAAATCTTCATTTGTTCGAATTTTTAAAACTTTAGGAACATTCGTCTTCATTTTCCCTTTAAGAGAATTATACTTTTAATTTGATTTTCAGTTTAATAAATTTTTATTTAAATTTCCACATTCACATATTTCCACATTCGTGGATTTTTATTTTCTCTTTTACTTTCACTTTCATCGAATTTTAAAATTGGAGGCGTTCCATGGCTCCATGTACTGCCAAAATATTATTTTGCATATGGGGCATTCTCAATAAGATTTGCACTCCAAAATTATTTTGAATTAGAACAATTTTTTTTAAATCGTTATGAAAAATAATAAAATAACTGTTTTTTATTTTTTTATTTGTTCAAAATCACGGAAGTTATGATTTTTTTAAATTTAACTTCAGAAGCAGAGGACTCTTGAAATACATATTATTATTATTAAATTATTATTATTATTTTTTCTCTGTTATACCAAAAGATATAAAGAATATTGTAATATATGGAAATTATTTGTTTTTTTCAATTTTTTAAACATGTAATAAAAAATAACGTTAATAAACCGATAACATTTAATAAAATGAAATTTCATCTAACCAGTGTCTCTTTCCAAAACCGAAGTAATAGAATTTCGATTTTTTCTTTTATTATAACCACTGATAAAAGGCGAAAATTTTCTAGTTTACGCAAAAATGGTGTTCTTTAGCATTAAAATGATATATAAAAATATGTCAGTCGTTGCACATAGATTAGAGAAGAAATTTAAGATATTAACAAATCAAGCCACTTAAAAACTCCATTCCATTAGTGAGGCATTTGTTTTGTTATTGAAGGTTAATTTGAATAAAATTTAATAAAACTCTCTGCAACGACGGATATAATAAATAATTATAATGTAAGAAAAAAATTGATTACTTTGGTTTTAAGAAAAGTCACTGTTTAGACGAAATTTCAAATTATTTAATTTTTCCGGTGTATTAACATTATTTTTAATAACAAATTTTAAAAATTCAAGAAAAAACATTTTTATCTCTTGGTATAACACACTGTGAAAAAAGAGGGCGTGTTGCAGAACATTTTCGAGTCATGTTGTGCGATTTAACCCTGAATTCTTCCACACACTTCTGGGGCTTGCAGCGTTCCCCAAAGAGCGTGTAATGCACTTTAAATACAGCTCGCCTTGAGACGTTAAATTCAAAAAATTCATAAATTCCGTAATTTTCATCAAGTAAAAAAATAAAAAAACAGGTGTCTAATTATTATTTTTCATACAGAATTCGAAAAAAATTGTGTTAATTCAAAAAAAAAGTTTGGAGTGAAAATCTCGCGGAGAATGCCTTATATACTTTGTAATTTGATATATTTGAAATATAATTGTTAATATTTAATAACAATGATAATTATTAACTTTAAAATTATTTTTTTACAAAATAAACATAATTTTGTCTGCAAAAAAACAAATTTCTTGAAGGAGGACCAAAGTTATCTATTTGTTAATTAACTTTGTTTTTCAACCATGTGTTAAAATCAAAAAATCGTTGAAATCTTGTCCTGGATAAATAATAATTTGGTTGTTAAAAATTCATGATTTTAAATACAAACATCTTACAGAGTATAATTTTATCTACAATATCTGGTTATTTTATTTAATTTTTTATTGACACAACAGGTACAAAATAGTAAAAATATGTCGAAAATATATATATAGGGACACGGGACACGATGACATCATCGTGTCCCGTGTCCCTATATATACATTTTACGATATAAAAAAATTTTTAATTCAATTTTTTATTATATAAATTAAAATTTCTCTTCGTGTACGTATTCTCCAATGTACAAAGTGTAATATAGGAAAGTGTGGACAATTTTTATAACACGAAATGCGAAATTTAAAGAATTTTTAACGTGTCCCCAGATTTGAAATTTTTTAACGTCATCGTGTCCTCACACACAAATTTAACGGTTTTCAAATTGGGATCACAATTAAAAGTTGTAAAACTATGAAATAAATGAAGTACGATATAAATTTGATAATACGTGAGCATAAAGAGATGTCAAAATCAATTTAAAAATCAGTAAAATGATATTTCGATAATGATAAGAAAAGAGTACATCTTCTTTTTGTCATCGTGTCCACAAGTGTTTTTTTAAAGGCGAACATTTTTAAATGGTAATTAATGTATAAAAAAATTTTCTAGTATATGTATATTATTTGCGTAAATACACAAGTAAAACTAAATTCAAGTTTTCGAATAATAGCAAAAATAAAAATTCATGTTTATTATTTTTTGTCATCGTGTCCCGTCCGACATATCTTTTTTTAGGAGTGAAGTCAGACGTTACATAGGTAGAAAGAAAATTTCTAAAATCTGTTTGGTTAGATATCAAAAAATAGTTTCAGAAATTCATATTAAAACGATTAACACGCTAAATAATATGTTATTATTATTTAACAGGTAAATTCAGTAATTAAATAATTAAAGTAACTAAAAATGAAAAATTACTATTACTATAGACTATTTTGTAATTTCATCAAATTGAAATAGGTTAAATATGTGATTACTAAAAAAAATATTAATAAGCTAATAAGTATTCCTTGATCTGGTATTTTATGATTTTTTACATATTTTAGAACATAACAAACAAAACAGACAATTTTCTTCAACATTTCAAAGATTTTATTTCCTTTTAAAAAGTTAGGCACATATTGTCGATTTTTTGATTTTGACCCGTAAATAAAATATATTGTGCATTATTATTTGTTGGGTGGTCAAAGTAAACTAATTTAAATTGATTTCGATCATGTTCAATCGGAAAATAAACATAACTTTTTCCAAAAATATTGTAAATTGTTAACTTTGAATAACAAAAAAATATATAAACAATTAAAACTTCAAACAACAGTTTATAGGAAACTTTTAAAAATTTTATCCCCTTTAATTAAAGACCAGGAACATCAAAATCCGGTAAATTTTGTAGGCTCGAGACAATTTTGAACAGTAAAGTATAAAAATTCACTGCACTGAAACGTGGTCACGCTTCCACAAAATTGCAATATCTCGAAAACTATATAAAATTCCATGGATTTTTTTTAAATGAAAGGTGACATTATAAGGAATATTTTATTAATTTACAAGAAAACTCAAAAATTAGCCCCACTCTCGCAAAAACGATTCAAAAATTTTTGTTGACTTTCTTTAGCCAATAAAAAAATTTTTTTTGTGATAGTCAGAAGAAACATGATTTCAAGTATAAGCTATTCAAATTTTATTGGATTTCATAGAAAACTTTTGGAAATATTAAGATTAAAAAAAATAGTAACCAAAAAATTCAATATGGCGTAACTTTAACAATTTTGAAAATTTTTTTTAAATCTTTAACAATTTGTTTAAATAATAATTTTTTATTGTTAATTTTTTTATGAAAATGGTAATGAATTTTTAAAAGTTTTTATTTTTAATATACTTAATTATTTACTGAACCGACTTTCTTCTGTATTATTCTTGCTGCACTATTCTTATACGCTTCGCCGTCGCGTTAACAGCGTCAACAGATTAATCAAAACTTTGATGTAAATAATTCAATATTAATATTTTTGTATTGTTACATTTGAAAAATTTAAAACATATAATGGATAGAAAGTTAAAAAAAATTATTGTTTTAACAAATATTATTAAAAAAATTAATTTTTGTCATTCTTAAGAATATGACAATATTTTGCAAAATATTAAAAATGTTGCAAAACTTTTTTGTACACTTATTTAAAACCCTAAACAATATCAAATCACAAAGTATAAGCAAAAACAAAATTTCGTCAAAGCATGGAGCCATGGAACTATTGACCTTATGCATGATTTTTTTTAAATTTAATATTAAATTGTAAGTAAAAATCTGTCAAAGTAAAAATGAAAATAAATATTTTCATAGCGAGAGTAAAAAAAATTAGTATACTGAAAAAAATGTACAGTACCGTCCGAAATTGTCAATCCACCCATTTTTAAAGAAATGAAAAAAATTTTTAACCTAAAATTTATGAAAACTATACAATTTTTTCGGTTTATATTTTGAAAGACGTTAAATATTTTGAAAATTATAAGACCTTACAGAAGTCATTTGCCCAAAATTTGTAAAAGATATTCTTAAAAATCGTCATTTTTAATGTTTTACAAAAATTTAAATAACTTCTAAAATAATAAACGCTTTCTAATAATCTTAGGCCTACTTTAAAGGTTATTTTCTACGGAATAAGAATTACTTACAGGTATTAACCTGTAATTTTTTTCTTGGAATAAGCATGACGTCAAACTTGGACAAAAAAATTGGAAAAATTTGAAATAATTTTTTTGTACTAAAAACTATTCTAGAAAATATATAAAACACGATATGGTGTAGATTTTTCAAGAAAATTTAATAAATAAATATGTTTAAATTTTACAAATTATTTTTCTTTTAATAATATTATTTCAAATTTTTCGAATTTTTTTGCCCAACTTTGACGTCATGCTTATTACAAGAAAAAAATTACAGGTTAATACCTTTAAGTATTTTTTATTTCGTAGAACCCTTAAAAGCATCTTAAGATTATTAAAAAGCGTTCATTATTTTAGAAGTTATTTAAATTTTTGTAAAACATTGAAAATGACAATTTTAAAAGAATGGCTTGAAAAAATATTTGTCAAATGACTTCTGTAAGGTCTTATTCTTTTTAAAATTTTATCGTCTTTTAAAATATAAACCAAAAAAAATTTTAGTTTCCATAAATTTTATGTTAAACATTTTTTTTATTCCTTCAAAAATGGGTGGACTGACAATTTTGGCCGGTACTGAATATTAAATTTTGTAGAAGTATTTTGCAATTTAGGGAAAAAATGCAACAAACCGAAATTTTGAGATAAAAAATACTAAACTTTAAAAAAGATTTTTTTTTCACATAAATTTTTCTAAAGCTTAGTATTTTTTATATCAAAATTTGGGTTTGTTGCAGTTTTTCCCCAAATTACAAAATACTTTTACAAAATTTAATATATGTGACACGGACAGTTAAAAGGGACCTACGATCCGAAAAAATCGATTTTCACTTTTTTATTTATTCTTATAGTAAATAAGCTGCTCTTTCCAACGCAATAAACCGCAGCTTTCTAGCTGTATTAGTTTTCTCACAATTTCACTTCAAATTTAGGTACTTTGACAAAAAACAGTGCAAAAAAACTAACTTGGTAAACTTCGAAGTCGTTTTTCTCGAAATCTTTTTTTCGGGTCGTAGGTCCCTTTTAACTGTCCGTGTCACATATATTTTCTTTCAGTGTAAAAATAAATATTGGTCACAGTGAAAGTGAAAACGCAAACCTGAAAAAATTAAAGTGAAAATGATAATAAGGTTCTATTGTAGTCAAAATAAAAGTGAAAAAAAATCAAAGCAGAAATTAAATTACACAAAATTTTCATAATAATAAGAATGAAAATAAGATTTGTAAAAAGTAAAAAATTGTTAAAGTCAAAATGAAAGTGAAATGAAAAAAAAATCAAAGCGAAAAATAAATTATATAATCGACGCTCAGTTAACTAAATTCAAACTTCTCATTTCCAATATTATTAACGAAATTGAAAAAACTAAAAATAAAAAATTCGTTTTATTACTCGAAATTTCCAGATGTAAAAGTCTGTTCTTATAAATTACATCAGAACATGTTAGAATTGAAATTTATAACATATTTTGGCTAAAAAATTATCCAATCTTGATTCCAAGAATCTTTATTTACAATATCTTGATCTTAAATCTTATTTTTCCAAAATGATCACATCCAACGTGGCTATATAGTATTTATTTGTCTCTGAGAGTAGAAGGCCACCTTTGCTACCTTGAGGATAAGAGAGAGAAGGGAAGAAAGAAAACAGCAGAGGGTCTAGCCAAAAAACCACAAGAACACCATAGTGGTTTTGGAAAAGCTTAACCCAGTGTCTTGACTAAATGCGTTTAGAGGATTGTTCTGCATATATTTTACGGTTGTATATACATATATATATATTTTTGTTTTATCGCTTGGTAACCGGTGACACTGAGGCAGGTGGTTGTATTACGGTGATGCCCAGTGCGGTAGTCTATTTGCGTTGTCTGTTGGAGCGTTACTTCTGTCGTTTATACGATATGTACTACTGTATATGTGGTGTCATTTGTGCGCGCGTGTTAAGATTGTATTTGTGCATTTGAAACACGTCACACGTCGAGAATCGCGCCATGCGGGCTCATTACTGGCACGAGCCAAGACGCGCGCGCGAGCAACTACCGATACGGAATTACTTGCATTATATATACGTTTTCGCTCACCTAGTAGCTTACAACCGCATAGATAACACACACTCCCTCCTTAAATGTTTTATATTTTTCAACCCTGTGTGTCATCACCACATACAAAAACATGTAAAATATGCCAACACACGTACACTTTACAACTTTACAAGAATGTTTATTATATATATATATATAATATCTTACTTACGAATAGTATAAGTAAGATATTAAAATAATAAACATAAAAATTATTTGGCAATAAGTGTATATTATATGCTGTATCTATATACACGGAGAAAAATGAAAATTCAGATTTCGGACTGAATACAAAACAATTTGAATGATTTGTATTATCGTAAGAAGAAATATTAAATTTTGGTTCTCCATCCCAAAAAGTTTGGTAATGATTTTCAATTAGTCTTCTTTCAACAAGTGCAATCAGATTCCGTAATTAATTCAAAGATGAAAAGAATTAGGTACAATTATTATTAATTGCATTTATTTTAATTCAGCTACTCAATTGTTACAAACTTTGTATCAACGTTCACTTCAACGGGGACTGTTCTGTGCGAGAGTCCTTAGATTCATTCCCAAACAGTTTTTAGGAATGCGAAACTCTGTGTTTGTTGTGTTTGTTCAGTTTCTTCGTTTTTGATATACACGGAAGTCTCGGTGTAGTTCGTAGTGTGCGTCATGTTGTATTAATTGTTTCAATTGATAAAAATTTTAATTTTAAATATAATAGTGAGTGTAGTTTTGTGATAAAGTTCTAGTGTTTCAAATGAATTTAGAAGAATATCTAAGTGAAATAATATGTAAAAAAATAGAGAATACTTTAGATTTTTAAAATCTTCGCATTGGGATTTTTATTTAATCTGTAGATATTTAAATATAATCTCTTTCTTGAAACGTTTTAAAACAAATCATTTTAGTAAAAATGGCAAAGGACTTGTATTTCATTTTTAAAGAGATTTGACGTTTAAATATCTAAAGAAAAGTATTCTAATATTTTCAGTTGTTTCATTTTGAGATTTTATATTCAGTTTTAAATTGAATATTCCAATAAAAGTAAATATTTTGACAAATAAAAATAATAATGTAGGTCACTAGAAGATTTGCTAACATTATTGTCAGTATGGGACTCGGCACTAGATTTGCCTTGGACTCCGCCCAGAAGCGCCTATCAATGTGTTCAGTCTGCTTTGTTCCGCGTATAAGTGTGCATAAGAACGAAAACATGTTAAGCCTACTGATGTGCTTTAAATCTTTTACCATTCATTTCCCTGTTTTTTATTCTGGAGCCGCAAAGGTAGACAAGTTTGGGAATGAAATCTAAATTACTACTGCTGAACTCTAAAATTTTCAATCGAATTTTTCTGCGTGTATTAATAACATGTTTGCCTGCACATTGCCTAAAATTAATTTTTTCTTCTATAATTCCACGTGAAAATATTCCTGGGAATTAGATCGCGGTCTGATTCCTGAGAACTTTTTCATCTGGGATTTATTATTTTAACCCTTTAACGATGAGATGTGCTGCTTTTCAACATGAACTTCAAACGCCTACAATTAGTAGAAAGAAGCCATAAAATTGTTTAAAAGTCCATATCCTACTATTTTTGGGGTCGCTCTTTCGAATGGCGTGGTCAAAATTTTCAAAAAATGATATTAAACCCTTCTTTTTTCCAAAAATACTTGAAAATGTCAAGATTTTTTAATGCAATTTTTTTTAAAAGAATTTTTTTCTCCGCCATAACATTTTTTAAATAGAACAAAAAGTATAAGAAACGTGTTCCCGATAGTTGCGTATTTGAAAAATATCCATTTCTAATTTTTATTTTTTCGATTTTGAATTTAAAATGGCGCTTGAAGAACAAAAAAATTTCCTAATTTTACGTAAATTTACAAACTTTTTTAAAATTGTTCAAATCTAATTGAAATTTGTTACTCGGGGGTTTTGGGGATCGCTGATTATAAATCTGAAGTCAGATTCAAAAAATTCAAAGTGGCGGATCCAATATGGCGGTCGAATTTTGTGAAACTCTTTGAATTCAGTTGAAACTCGTTACTCAGAGGTTTTTGGGGTCGCTGATCACGAATCTGAAGTCAGATTAAAAAAATTCAAAATGGCGGAATCAAAATGGCGGCTTAATTTTTCAAATTTACTCATATTTGCTTGAATTTTGTAACCTGGGGGTTTTGAGGTCGCTGATTACAAATATGAAGTCAGATTGAAAAAATTCAAAATCGCGGATCCAAAATGGCAGCTTAATTTTCCAAAATTACTGAGATATGCATGAAATTTGTTACTCTGGGGTTTTCTCTTTATATTAATTAATTTTGTTACTTTTATTTATTTATAAACTTTGATGACGGGTACAACAACTAGTATATACCATAAAATAAAAACTGAATTATTTTCAGTTGAAAGAATGTCATAAAATACAAACCACAACCACATTTTGTTCTGCTTTCATCACCTTTTGTGTGCTGACAAATAACAAAAAAAAATTTTGTTTTTCTTAAAATAAAGAAAAAAATTTAACCAAATTTATTTTCTTTCATTTAATAAATATTGTTCAAACTACTTGTCCATTTTTGATTTGTGATTTCTTTATATAAATACACGATTTTAACAACTTGATTTCGTATCGCTTTAAAATATATTTTTATTTGCGAACAACTGTATAACCAATACTTATAGGATAATTTGCAAATCTTTTACGTATATAAAGGAAGTGTGCTAATAATACCCTACATTCGAAGTTGTAAAAACTTAACTCTTAATTTGTATTTACATTTCTTGTTATTATACTTCTTGTAAAGTAAGATGCATTTCAGGACACTATTAATCACGCATGAATCTTTATCGCGTGATCTTATAAGTGTCGCGGAGGAGCTGGTTACAATTACAAGTATATATAGGAATAAGAATCAACATGTGGATAATTAAACCGCTTTAGTCAATGAGATTCTTTCTTTCTTTCTTTTCTTTATTCTTCTCGAAAACATCTGCATTTTGAAAATACAGATGAAATAATTCATGCGCGACTGTAAATTATATTCGATGCCGCAAAACTTTTCTTGAAAGTTTTCTTTCTTTTTGCGCTTTTTTCGAAACAAGAAATCGTTTTCAGAAACATTCTCTGGGGGCTTTTTTCAATTAAGGATATATTGAGTCTTTGTATGTCCTTTAAATTATTGTCGTTAGTATACTTGGAGATATTTTGACTGTAATTACTGAAATTATTGTATTTGTCTGTGGAAAAAATAATTCTTTACAAAACTATCAATAAAAGCAAATTCTTTTTATGCATTATAAATAGTACCTAAAAAATACATAATATATATTTCCTGTAATAATTTTGATCCTAATAAAGCAAAAACGAATGCAGTTTGCAATTTTTAATATATTTTCCTATTAAAATTTAAAATGTGTCTTAAATTTTTGCCAGTTAATTTTTAAACTGTTACTATAATTGATCCGTACGCTCGAAAAACGGCTTAAGTGTTTTTGAAGCATTTTGTAAAATCTTAATATTAACATTCATTTACAAATTATAAGTCATTGAAAGCATTATTATTTTTTAATAGATTTTGCTTTAAACAATTTCATAATCAAATATTATAATTAAGATTTTCGAAATGAATTTCAGTGAAAGGATTCAAATCAATTTCAAAAATAAAAAAAGTTTTCTAAGAAAATTTTTTGTATGATATGATCAGAGTAATTTTTACTGATTTTAACAAAATTTACTCTTGAAATAGTTAAATTTTTCAAAGGTTTTTTTAAACGTTCAAACTTCTAAGTTACACTATTGTTTAGAAAAATATGAATTTTATTAATTTATACTAAAATATAGTCCAAAAAAGTGTTAATTTCAAGAGTATTTTTTACTTAATATTCAAACTTGAAAGCGAGTTCTATAGTAATTTTCAGTAAAACTTAATTTAACTGAATATTTTAGTAAAATTTAGTTATAGTAAAAAAGTAGTTTAGTAAAATTTAATTCGAATGTAATAAAATATTTTTTGGAAATACTCAAAATGTCCGCAACAATTTTATAACAATATGAAATATATTTTACAAATTCCCAATAAAATTTCGGAAATAAAATTTTAAAAAAAGATAAAATTAAACTTAAATTTTTCCTAGTAAATTTCATTATGCTTTAAAACTTGGAATTAAATTTTACTAAGTACTAAAATTTACTCTAGAAATAGTGAAAATTTACTAAAATAATTTTCTAACTTATGGTAAGAACTTCTATAATTTTTAGTAAAACTGAATTGTTCTAAGTATTTTTGTAAAATTAATAGTAATAGAAAAAGTTTAGTAAAATTTACTCCGAAAATAGAAAAAATTCCCTGAATATATATTACTTATTACGATTTTTTTGCATTGTAAACAATGAAATGCACATAAATTCCAAATGAAGACCTCCACGGAATAACGATCTATGGCACATTTTAAAATGCTTACAATTTTCAACTTTGAATTGCCATAAATCGTTATTACAACCACAATGTCTAATGAAAACCAATAAATTATATTCTCTATTTATTTAATTACACTATTTCAGTCATTTAGGGTCAAAATTCAATAATACGTGCACATATTTTCATTACATTTACATTTATGTCAAAATGTGCCATAGATCGTTATCCCGTGGAGGTTTTCAAATACATTTTAAAATAAAAGTATATAGTATAAGAGTTACAATATATTTATTGATTTCTTCCACGTATTTAGTAATTGCAAGCCTCAGATTTAATTACTTCTAATGCCTTTTTTGACTATTTTTAAAAAACTAAAACATTTTTCTACTAATCTTAAAAAATAAAAAAGATAAAATATTGATGAATGATTTTTAAACAATAAAGAACTGTTTCGACTTTCCTTCTATACCTTAAATCAACTAAAACGATTTCCTTGCTCTGTAAACTTGATCCAAGGCTGTAATAGTTATTTTATTTAAAATTGTTACAACAACATATATTTATGATGAATATTTTTTTTATGGTGAATAGTTGGAGAAATCTCAAAAATCAAGATGGACACAATTTAAAATGATTGTGTATATGTTTATCGCTTTAATCAATAAACTTTGTTTTCCAAAAGGTATTCATGTTAGACACGGTGTCAGACAATGTGGTCAAAAAATTCCGATGATCATTGACACACGAATCATTCATCATTTCCCCCCATCCCTCTAAATGGAAAGAGACTGCGATGTTATATATACTTAAATCGACCATGCTGTCTTGCACGGTATTAGTGACCATTTGCTATTCATTTGGGGGGCATTCACACCTATAGGATCTATTGGCATTCGACCACGTGACACATTTTCCTGGTGCCCTTTTCGAACTCCATAAATAACTATTAACTATGTACATATATATATATGATCTTTCGGTAAAGTCTCCCATTTTAATGGTATTATACATGATGGCTAAAATGCAGCATGTATGTATATATAAAAGTTCTAATATCACTTGTCTCTTTGACATGAGTATCATTTATTTTATGCGTATTTCTAAAATCTTAAATGTAGGGTGCGTATATTTTTGGTATCTGCAGAAATTTTCGGAAAATATTGAGATTGAATTGGTGTATTTGTGTTTGTTCAAAAATTAGGGGACTTCCTAAAAATTATAGGGAGTGAGAACTAGAATTTATTAATTAGAAGTTTTTCTTAGAATAGCAATAGCAATACCAAAGCGTAGAATAAATTTTTATTTTATGAAAGAATCCAGTGAATCATTTTCATTTGTAAAAATATAATAAAATAAATTTATTATTTATAAAACTTAAATAACACATGTATTTAGAACTTTATGTATTTTTTTAATAACAGTAAATTTACATTTTAAGATAAAAAATTGTTTTATTAAAGACATTACATTTGTTTTAAACAAATATTAATAGTTTTGAATTATAAAATGTAATGAATAATATTGATTTAAAATTTATTCTATTTAACTTTTATCTGAACATTTTACATGAAATTTTTTTCTACTATTTATGAAACTAAAAAAGCTTTTAAAATAAATGAAAAAGCAAATCAAATAAACAATATAACCTACTTCTCGTCATTGTATTGCCAACCTAAAAAAACAAAAAAAAAATTTCGTAGCTGAAAAGGCACTTTCTTCATCTTTCGCCCGAAAAGGCACTTTTTTCACGGCATCTTTTTCGATGTTAGCCCAAGCGACGAATTATATTTAATTCAAATATATTTTTTGTTTTGATTAAAAAAAAATATGTTTAAAAATTTTATGTTTGATTCAAACTTAAAAGTTGATTGGTTATATGATTTTACTACTCGTTTTTATTAGTTATTTAAAAAAAATTAAAATTTAACGATCATTACGAGTCAATAATAAAATAAAAAAAAGTTGATTGTAAATAATTCAAAATCAACCATAACTTATGTTTGAATTAAATATTTAATTTTTTTAAATGGACCAAAAAATATGTTTCAATTAAACTTAAATTTGTTTGACTGTATAGCAAAGATATTTTAAGTTTGATTTAAGCAAAATAGGTTTGAATCAAATAAATTGTTTTCTCATTGCACAAGTGGGCGGAAAAGTATTTTGCGCCCGCTTCCCCTATTCCCAGGCGGGAATGTCTTACTTTTTTATTTTAAATATAATTTATGAAAAATTAAAAGAAAATTGCAACTAAATCATTTTATATCTTCCTGGTGCATTCGAAATTTTAGATAATTTGAAAAAAATATTTTCCTCCTTTAGGATATGTGTATAAAAAATAGAGAGAATTCATGAGGAGCATTAGAATTGGGTTAGGAAGCTCAAGGTCGTCTAGATTTCTTCCTACCCGCTTCTTTATTGCTTATATTCATCTCTTTGCATTGCAACCTCGTCTTTTAGTTTTTCTTTTCTCTCGATTCACAAGTTCTCTTGTATTTCTTCTTGCCAAGCACGACTACGTTTGCGTGTTGTATACCATCAGGTTGTGCCAAGCAGTCGCGTGCCAGGATCCCCTTCCCAGAATCGAGCCATTTTCCCTACCAACCGGAGGCACAAGTTGACGTAGAAGTAAAACAAGAATAAGCGCCTATACAAAAGAGAAAAAGAAACAAATTAACTCAGAACTTAAAATCAGGATATAGATTTTTCTTTCCTTTTTTTGGTAGCAGCCAACTTCTTTTTGATTGTCGCTCTTTTTTCATCCCAATCACTTTTCATTATATTTATGAAGGCTGCGAAAGTTTCCTTTCGTTTGATTCATGTCTGATAAATAGAGTTTTAACCTTGATATTTAATAAGCGTTTATATTTAACAATATTTAATGTAAACAGACACGAGAAGAGATAATCATTTTTTTCATTCGATTAAAACCTTGTAGATAAAATTAATGTTACGTTTCGCTTTCAATTTTCAAATTTATATTTAAGCATTTATGTTCTGATGAACTTTTTTTTGAAAAAAAGAAAATGAAACTGATTTCAAACTTTTCAAATGCTTATTTTTCTTACAGATATGCTGTTGACATTTTTGGATGTATGTAATAATGCGTTATTGAATGATAATGAGAAATAATTATGGACATTTTTTATCAAATTGGCAAGGCAATGGGGCTCTCGTGTCTAATTATATTTTTATGTCAGAAAAGAATCAATTTTCTGGGTTCGATAAGTGGACAATTCATATTCACATGTGACAATAAATTTTACATTCTTATTTTTCTTTATAATTTTTGTAAAAAAATTACTTAAAGGCATTAACATGTAATTTTTTTCTTTGAAAATGCAGGTTGTTAAAGTTAGGCAAAGAAATTTAAAAAATTTTAAATAAATTTTTTTTACTAAAAACTATTGTAGAAAATATATATAAAAAATGATTTGATATAGATTTTTCAGAAAAATTTAAGAAAAACAATAAGTTTGAAATTTAAAAATTATTTTTCCATTAATAAGATTATTTCAAGTATATGATGTTTTTGTTTTTTGTTTTAAAATCCACTTATTTATTTCTCTTTTCTCATTATAGCTTTCGCCCGACAACGTTGGGCCTCTTATTCAGATGAGAATTCTAGAGAATAAAAATTATAAAGAAAATATTATATTTTATGAAGAGTGAATAATTAGATTTCGAAAAAATTATAACATAACCTCAAAAACTCACCAAAGTGGATTAATTCCTTCAATTCAAAAAAATATATATAATTTACAAAAATTAAAATTGAAGGAATTAATCCACTTTGGTGAGTTTTTGAGGTTATGTTATAATTTTTTCGAAATCTAATTATTCACTCTTCATAAAATATAATATTTTCTTTATAATTTTTATTCTCTAGAATTCTCATCTGAATAAGAGGCCCAACGTTGTCGGGCGAAAGCTATAATGAGAAAAGAGAAATAAATAAGTGGATTTTAAAACAAAAAACAAAAACATCATATACTAAATTTAATTAATCTAAAAAACATTTACATCTTTTTTATTAAGATTATTTCAAATTAAAAAAAGTTTTTTGGTCGAAGTTTGACAAACTGCATTTTTTAAGAAAAAAATTACACTTTAATGCCTATAATATTATTAAAAAGCGTTCATAATATTTTAAAAGTTACTCAAATTTTTATAAAACATTGAAAATGGCGATTTTTAAAATATATCTACATAAAATACTGGTCAAATGACTTATGTAAGGTCTTATTCTTTTCAAAGTTTTATCACCTTTCAAAACATATTTTGAAAAAAATTTTGGTTTTCATAAATTTTATGATTATGATTATATGAAATTTTCTATTTTGCCCGGTACTGTAGTAAAATATGAATAAACGTGAAATTAACGAATGCTTAAAATTATAGCAAAATTTTCTTTGAAAGGACAGTAAAATTTATTCTTGAAATTTTAATAACTTCTGGTAACAATAAAATTGTTTAGTTTTTCCACTTGAGATCGCCAAGATTGCCACTAGATGGCGAGGAATCTGATTTTATTATCTTTACTGTAACCTTGGCGTTCGCAGTTGAAGAGTAGGAACTTCATACATTTAATCTTAAAATGTTCGTTAATATTTGTAATTTTATAATTATTTATAAATAGACATTTAATTTGGGGAGTTTAAAAATTAATATAAATGGGTTTAAATTTTATATGAAATTTGTTTTGCGATATTTTGATGGTCTTACATTTTTAAAAATTTTTTCTTTATATTATCAATAGTCGCTTTAGGCTTACTAGAATATTCGCACTGATTGAATCAGTAATTTTTGAAATAATTTTCAAATTTATTAATTATAACTAAACGCACTGATTAAATTAATATTTAAATTTGTATTTAAACTGTTAATTTGAATTTGCAAAAATTCTATTAATTTAAATTGAGAGAGTTCATAAACATTTTGAATTAAATTCAAAGATTGAAAAATCCTACTTTTTATATGGATTGCAGAAATTCAAATATATTCAAAAGTAATAAAATTCTTTGCAGAAATGTAATTAAGTTTAAAATTTTTTTTAAATTTCAAATATCTTAATCAATAATAAAATTCTTCTCCAAAATTCAAATATTTTCCAAAAGTTTTCTTTATTTGTATATATTTATATACACTATTTTAATGAAATTTTCAAATGACTTCATTTATATTAAAAAATTTTCAGAAAATATTTTACGTAATCATTTAATTATTTTTATAAATAATAACATTTTCACAGGAATTTTTAATCATTAATTTTAAAAATATTTAAACTTTTGCTCATCACTGCCCTTCTTTATTGTATTCTAGACTTTCGTACAAAATTTCAGTTTAATTTATTAAATATTTAAAGAGAAAATTGGTCGACAAAATTACGATTGAGAACCTAACTATTAAAAAACTTATTTAAAAATTATTAGAAACAGTTAATTTATAGAAGTATTTTAGTTAAAAATATTAGAAAATAATAATTGAATCGGAGTGAACACTTTCTTCATGTTTTATAATAATATTCTTGTAAGATATTGAATTTCACAGGGTTTGAATTTGAAATTTTTGAAAATCTTAATTTCATTATGAAAAATGAATATTTTGTCTGAAAAATAGAGAAAAGTCAGAAAAATTAAATTTTTTCTGAAGAAATAAATTAATTTCCAAATAAATGTTTAAAAGAAAGAAGAAGAACCAACAAGAATTATACTTCTGATGAAGCAGAAAAAAATACAATTCAAAACGAAAAGAAACTTTAGAATCAGATTTTTTCATGTAAGTAACGAGTTTCTAATAATTTAACAATATTATGACCTTTTAAATTTATATTTAAAAGAGGCAGATGCTTAAAAGAATTTCCCGAAAAATTTCTTATTGTTTGAAGAGATGTCAAGAGCGATAGATAATATTTATTTCCAAGGGGTTGCAATTCGACCTCGCCACCCCCAAAGAAGATGGAACACCCCCTGCAGTTTCTGATGGCAGATAATGTGAGAGGTCTTTTTTTCTCTCTGCATAACCTCCTTTCTCTTTTATTTTCTCTTTCCATATGAATGGAACGCGCCTAACCACGTGCGAACCACAAATAAATTTTAATGTGAAAAGCCAACAATATTGAGGAGTGACACTGCTATTTTGACTTTTATGGTAATGAAGACCTGATTAATTCTTCTTCATCTCGGAAAAAATTCATATTTTTCTTTTATGTGTTTTTCTCTTTATGTACTGTATATACTTAGCATGAGAGGACATTATGCAGTTCGTAATTTGTAGATACGAATACGATACAATCTCATTATAGAATTGAACAAAAATTTTAATCAACTACTACAAATGTGTTTAATTTCTCTTAATATGTGGAAATTAAATGTAAATGATGGAAAGATAACATTTGGCTGTATGGAGGCATCGATTCGAATTGCACGCTCATTATAGCCCCGTCATTGGCACGAGCCGAAAAAAAACCCTCGTCATGATGAGGCATTAAAATTAATGTTCCGACAATTACAAATTTTATCAATTTACAATATTATGATTTATATATGTATATAGAAAATTCTAAACCAATAAAATGCAGTTCTTCTAATTATATATTCTGCATTTAAAAATAAAAATGTTTTTCAAAGTAATTTATGCTAATTTTTAGAATTCAGAGTGTTAAATTATCGCTAATAATTTTAATAAATAATAACATCAAAAAAATTCAATTTGAGTCAAATAACTGATTATTTTCCTCTTCTCAAATAAATATTTGCTTTAATCAAATACTTTTTGATTAAATATTTATTTGACGAAATAGACAAGCAATCGTTTCCCTGAATCAATGAAGTTTTTTTAATTAATTTTTTTTGTTTATAATAATTAATAGAATAAAAATAAACATAATATGAAATAAAATTTAATATTATAAATTAATAACTATATTGTTATTGTTAATAGAAATAAAAATAGTACTAAAAGGTAAAAGATGCATCTCGTTAGATATTTAGTTTACAACAGCGAGAAAAGAATATAATAACAATACGCATCTTTAATGATATATATTACTTTCTTCGGAAGAATTTACATATTTTTAAAGGACTGTTAAAAGGTAGAAAATATGAAATTCAATAAACAGTTTTGTGTATAAAGATATTGATATCTCTTGGAACACGTGTACTTGAGAGCATCTACTTGAAAATATTGAGATTTCAGATGAGTTCAGTGAATTGGAAAAGACACCACGCTGAGAGATAGACCATTCAAAGATGAATCAATCTACTACTCTTCCTTATGAGAAATGATGTCGAACGAAAATGTTTGTAAAGATCTGAGTTTATACGCGACTATCTTCCCACCATAAACATTCACTTGAATGAAGAAAAAAAATTGATTTCAGTATCAAGCCATTTACAGTAGCTTTTTATATAACATATATATATATATATATATATATTATATATATATATATATATATATATATATATATATATATATATATATATATATATATATATATATATTATAAGTATACGAGCTAGAGAAACACTTCTTTTTTTCTTTCTTTATTGAGAATTCAACTTGAATCTTACATAATTGATTGATGAGTAAAAATTGAGGATCTTATGGTAAAAGACTAACATCAAATTCTCATTTTTCTTAAATTCTTGAAGAGTCGCTTTATGTTTTGAGTATATAGTTGTGCGTAGTGCATCTAGTATTATATTAGTTATGCAACCAGTAGGGGAGACTGGGGTAAATCCACTCACTTTTTGTCAGATCGGTAAAAATCTAGGAAATTATTCTCTAAATCGAAGTAAAGTTATATCGTTTGAAGGCTCACGATTTCTACCAAAAAAATAGAAAAAAGGTTTTTATTTATCTTTTTTAGTTTTACTTAGAGAAAGTTTTCAATTCACAGATGGGTAGTTCTACTGTAAAGAGGGAATGTATGATGTCCAATGTTATTTTTTACATTAATTTTGAAAAAAACTTAAATAATTTTTAATGGGAATATTGTAGTGTTTAATGATTTCTATTATGCCACAAAACGTTTTTTCGGTTTCAAAAAATATTTTTGGCAAATATTTAATTTGGCATTTAAGTCGTAAATTCTCAGTTTCCTGGCATTTTCTAACAGAATACACATGGGCTTAAGCTGTAAAATTTACAATTTGTATTTTTTTGACTGGCCATTTTCAGGTAACTTTGATATTACTTTTAACTTGAATTTAACCTACTTTTTAAAACTTGAAAGTAAAAAAATATTGTGCCAAAATTTTCTTCACTTTCTTCATATTCGTTTGTAGAATTACCCATATGTGACGTGTCGCGACAAAAGGGACCTTAGCTGTTTTTGACAGAACTAAAATTAGAAGTATAAATAAATAAAAATGACCAATTTTCTTTACAAACTATTAATATTTAATTCATTATTATGTGCAATATTTTCAGAAAAATATGCTTTTGATGTTAAATAATCAATAATAAATTTTTAATGAAGTTAAGAGTACTCTAAATAAACCTAAAATTCTAAGCAGCTAAGGTCCCTTTTGTCGCGGCACGTCACATATACCAAATTTCAAAATCACAATTATCCAAAGTAAATCCACTGCACTTTATTTGTTCATGACGGAACAGTTTTATTTTTAAAATATTAAAATTCGTCTTATTCCCATCTTAGTTATAATTTATTATTGATAAACTGAGTTCTATAAACAATAAATATTGGTTTAATAAATAATGAATATAGGTTTCATGGATTACAACTATGGATTTAAATAATGTTATATTTTATTAAGAGGAATATTCTTAAATATTCTTAATAACTATGCATTAAAATACGAGGAATTTGCTTAAACAAGAATATTTTTTCGGTGTATATCGATGGAACTATATTTTACTCAAATTTTTTTCAGAAATAATAACAATTTACTTTACACAGAAAAATCTATAATTTGATTTAAAAAAACACCACTTAAATATAGGAGCCAAGAATAAACCTCACTTAAATTAATTGAGAAATATTCTTACAATAATATATTTAAGTAGTACTTCTTAATATTAGATTATAGTTTTTTCTGTGTGGAAATAATAAATATCGTCAGTAAATTTTATTATACTTTCAATATTGAAAGTGATTTTATTACACGGAAAAAAAATTTAGTAGATTTTACAAGACTGTTACGGTGTAGCGGATATAGGTTATTATGAATCTGTTTTGTAAAACATAAGGAATATTTCAGGATAAAGTACAGAAATTTTGTATCTTATACTGAATATTTTTAAAGATTAGGGTAGAATGGGGTGTAAAACTATACGTTTGTACGTTTTATACTACAAAATCGAAATTAAAATTTTTTTTTAAATTTCCAATTGGTACCAAAAGTTTAATTATTTCGCTTCAAAATCCTTGTATAACATTTTTTTGTATTCCGTGAAAGGACAAAATTATGTACAGTCGACACTCGATAAATTGAATCTCAAGGGGCTTTACAAAAAGTTCAATTTATTGAGACTTTTATTTATCGAAAGTTCTAATTCATCACAAATTTTTTAAGGGACTCGAATAACGATTCAATTTACTGAGAGATTCAATTTATCGAATGTTCAATAATTACGAATTCAAATTTTGAATGAAAATTTTACTAATTTTCTGTAAAATGGGATTCGAAAATAATAAAACTTATATTTTAGAAATGATAAAAATTTCTGTAGTTAATTTTACTATACGTTTCATGTAAATTTTACTAATTTTTTTTTAAACTTATACTAAATATCTAGTGCACAGAAAAAAAATCTAGTGCACAATTCTGTATATTATATCCGCAGTTATTATGTTTTGAAAATAAATATATATTTTCCCCAAGAGTACAAGACATTCATTTAAGAAATTTGAAAGAATTTTTTTTCCTGTATAGTAAATATGGTAGAATACCTATTATATTATATGATGAACGAGGAAAAGTAGTAGATGTGTATAAATGTGACTAAATGTATCATTAAAAAAGCGTATATTTTAAATGAATCAATTTGGTTAAGTGGTAAAATTGTGTTTTTCTATAGTCATCTTTAATAACGCTTTAAGCACATCTTTTATTGAATAGATATTGGATTTTAAATTAAATTATCAAATTTATGAATCCGGTAATAAAGATGTTGTTTATTGCATTTGGAATGCCAATCGAAATCGTAAAATACAATAATTGAAAAAATAATGCTCCCGTTTCTGTTTCATTTTTTGTTCGGGCTTAATTGCTTTTATTATTTTAGCACAAAGTGTCATTATTCAAAATGGAAATATCAATATAATATCATAAAAAAATTAATTTGAATCGAGTGAATATATACTATTATTTTCTCAGTAGCGACTAAAGCACAAGAGGAACGCTGTATAATACATCTTGGTCGTCTGGTTTTGTAAATTGTAGCAATACACTTATAAAACGAATATGAAAAACCAGTTGAGGTGGCTTTCTTATATGTACAAGCGCACGCATCAGTTTGAAATTTGCGTGCTTTGCAGCGAAATATAATGCTAATAATAATAAAAGGTCATTTTTTTCCTCTTTAAATCTCGGTTTTATCGCGCGAAAGGCTCACGTGCGATTTATTTCGAAAAAGATCGATCGATAGCCCATAAATGTTCGGCATTAGCATATCATCAGGCGACAGCTGCAGATGTAAATTATAAAGCGCGGCTCTGAAAATTAATAATCACAATCTTCTACAAATATACGTATATTTGTAGTAATATATAAATTTTCTGAAACACGTTTGATCTGCTGATGGGCAATGTTTTTTCTTGTGTAACAAGACGATAGTCAAGTTGCTCTTATCGGAACGTGTGGAATGGAAAATTTGACCTCACATGTGTGAAAATAAAAACAGACCAATACTGGACCAGTATTATCAAAGCTACGCCAGCTTTGATAATTTTAACTTCTTGAAAGACAATATTAATAGAGTGTTTTCCATGGTTGTATGTCACTAATTTATCAATATGCAATATTGGTAGAAAATGAAGTTATAAAGTATAATCTGTAAAAGTGAGATTATGTTTAAACAAGTCTTTTTCCAATATCTGTATAGATATTAAATTTAAACATCTAAGGTGTTTACATGTTTTACTTTCACAGATATTAAACATTAATATCTAGATAATAAAGCTTAATATCCATTTTTCTCAATGTACATTTTCAGTTTTTCATTTTACTTCACTTTCACATCATTCTCATATTCTTTTTTTTCTTTTTCACACCAATATCATTTCACTTGCATTCCACTTTAATTTTGTTTTCATTTTACTTTCACTTCACTTACACTTACACTTCATTTTTACTTTATGTTTAATTCAATTTTTCTACCCAAGTGAAGTAAAATGAAAATGTGAATGAAGTGAAATTAAAGTGTAAGTGCAGTGAAGGTATATTGAAACTAAAGTGAAAATAGTACCTTTTTCCAGTTCTCGATAGACATTACAAGATTGCAATGCTGAACTGTTTTTAATCTTGGCATTTCAAACTTTGATACTCCCACTTATCAGAATGTATAACAATGGAAAATATGACATGTTTCATTTACAGCAGGGAAGAATGACTTTATTTCTTTTTCTTTATCCGTGTAAATTATTATCCTCTGTAGAATATGAAGGGCGAATGATTTTTGGAAAAAAAACTTGACCGCACCAAAGAATTTCTTTTTCTTGTGATTCAATAAGCGGGATGTTCCTGTTGCATGTACACGGGATCTGTTGAGACCTCAAGTGTCCAATAAATCAGATTATATATATAGGTATAGGTAGAAGGTGTAGACCCAGTGAAGCAAAAAAAGGCACACGCTCCGTTTTCACGGTGCACGATAATTTGTCCGCCTTTTTTTTAGTTTGCGAGAGAATTTAGATCTTTTTTCAAGTTTCCATACAGTGAGCAAGATTTAGTGTAATGGATATAAAGAAATTTATATTTTGGAGAAAGGAATGTATTTTTCAATAGGAGAAAACATTTTCTGTGTAAAATACATTTCTATTTAAAAATGTATTTCGTTTTTTGAAAATAATTTCTTTTTTCAAATTTCTATTTCTCTCTCTATCCTTCTCAAATCTTATATGTCATTTTAATTGAGTGGCCCTAAAAACTCAAAGCTTTGAGAAAACATTTTTAGATAAATAAGGAGTTTTAAGCAAAAGTGAATAATTTGGACAATTTCGGTCGCCATATTGAATCCAACATTTAAAAATTTTTAAATTCAACATCAAATTTGAATTGCGTACAGGAAGTGTACAAAGAGAGTTTTTATTCTTTCTGCATAAAAATTTTGTTATTTTATTGTTAGTTTGTTATTTTTTATGTAAATTTTTCTGATGTATTTTCTAACTTCAAAATTAAATCTTATTACGGCCTTAAACCTTGAACCTTAGATCTCTCTCAATAGGTTCTATAAGTATTTTTCCGTTTTTAATTAGCAGCAGTATATACAAAAATATTTCCTATTGCATAAAAAATTGAAAATCAAAGAAGACACCATTTCACTTTTTTGAATCGCATTTAAAAAAAACTAAACTAAAAATTCATACTAAAATTTATAATTATATCTCTTATTAATACGACAACAAAAATCAATCATTTTGCAAACTTTAATTAAAAATAGGAGACTATGCTTCTCTTTAAAACTAAGAACTAGAAGTTCGGGGTTAATAGGCACCAAGGCGGTCTCAACTAAGATTCCCAATCTCCAAAGTGGGCAATCCAGTCAATGCCCAAACTGGGCTTGTAACGTTCAAACCAATTAATTACCAACGTTAGGAAATCCCAGTTGAGACCAGATTGAATAATTATATTGTTATTGGGCATTGTTATATATTGTTGCTAATTATTAATAATTTATCAACAAAAAAGTATATAATAAATATAGTTTCCTTTTTGAATTTATTATTCCTCTTTTTAATTAAACCGTATTAAAGATGGCAACGAACAATAAGCAATGGATTTAGTAAAGAAAATAAAAAAATGTTTATGTAATTTAAAATTTGAATAATAGGCAATTACGGTAAGTGGATGTATTAAATTTCCGAGTTTTTGTTCGTTCTATAACTTAATTCTAGAAATAACGCAAAACTATGAAATAGTTCTAACCATTATGCTATAACGTATATGTATATGAAGTAAAGTTTTAATTTCCCATTATCATTTAAACATATAATTACTGAAAGAAAGATGTGAAAAATATTATTCAACATGATTTTATAAGTTGTTATATACATAATTAGAAAATCATGTTCTATTATTATTAATAAATTGAATAAAAATAAGAAATAAATTATTGACATTGGGTTCGAAGTGGGAAACACCAAACTCGAAACACGACTATAAGTTATTATTACAATTAGCTTAGTTTTGTAAATTATTAACTCAGAACTTTACATTAAATTTACACATCTATGGAACATATTATTTATAAATATTGATATAATCAACTAAAGTTTTCAAGTTTCTTATTTTTTCTTCAATAAGAACCCAGACTGTCATTTGAGAAAATTTTCATACGGAATATTAATTTAGTATCAACATAACTATAACTAAAGTTTTATTTTTCATATTTTTTCTCAAAATTTTTCTTGATTTACAACAGAACATACAATTAAATTTCAGTTTGGGAATACTTTGGGAAATCCCAGTTAGGGCCAAGTTGGGTTGACCCAAATTTTGTCCAAGTACACTAAAGAAAATATTTTGTTTTGAACTTTTTACAGTTGCGATGTTTTATTTATTTGTCCAGCATACCATTTAAATAGTAATCTAATTAACTAAATTATTTTATTATCTTATTTTTCAAACTATTGAGAAGCACAATTGGGCCCACGTTGTCGCCCAATCTCAGTTTGGGCGACTTTGGATAGATTTCCACACGGGATTTGTTATGAAATAGGAAATATCTCTGTATATATACTGCTGCTAATTGACAAACGGAAAGTAGAAAAATACATATATAGAACTTGTTGAGTGTGATCTATAAGGTTCAAGGGTTGTATTAAATTCACTTCGATAAGATAGAAAAATCTATATTAAAGTATGGATTATACATATTTTAGTAGATTTTTCTATTCTTGTAAGGAGTTTAGTAAAAATTTGTATTTTCTTCGAAAATATAGACAAAAGTAATGTAAAACTAGCAGATATTTTAGTATCAATATTGAAAATATATTAAAAGTTATATACTTTATGTTTTCCGATCTATAAATCTTCATTGTTAATAAAAAAGGATATTGCTAATTAATTAAACGTTAATTTTTATAATTAAAATTGCACCACCTTTCGCTAAACGTTTAACAATATTTATAACATTATTTCCCATTAATGCTTATTAATTGTTGCTCATCAATGAGAGCGCTTAGCTATTGAGCAGCGCATATTAATGATAGTTTTTGTATAAAGAATGTAATGAATTATATCATATAAAGACTCAGTTTTCTTTTTATAAATTTCATATACTATATTAGCGGCATTATTATATACATACGCTTGCTAATGTAATAAGTATGGAAATACAAAAACTGGTTCAAAGTATAAGGACATTTTTGAATTTGGCTTTATCGATCGCCAATATCAAAAGAAATCGAGAGCGAGGTGGCTAATTGGAGCACAAATATCTTCATTAAAAGACGGAATTCTTTAAAGGGGACCTCATTCCAAACAAGATTAATTTTAGTGTATATATATGTATGGCTTAATCGTATAAGTTTGTCTGTTGATAATATGCGTATATATAGAAGTGTGTTACAGAAGAGGCACATATTGAGAGTGTCGTTTATGAGACATTTTATTTAAATGCTACAGTTTGTAACATTATTGTCAACATTTATTCCATTTTGCATTTTGATCCGAGAGAAAAATTCCTGGCGATGAGACACTTAGTGAAATGCAGATTCAGCGCAATATCTTGGCATTTCTGATATTATCAATTTTTACATAAATGAAAATCATTCACTGCTTATACATTTCTCTCTCTTATTTGTGTAAATTCTTAAAAACTTATTTATAGTTATTGGCAAAAAACTTGTGTCTATAATTATTTTAATAGTTTATCAATTTTAGGTATTTTGAAACAAATTTGCATAATTGATATTCATAATCGGATTATTCTGATTTTAATAATATCTTCAGTTGTCAATTGAAGACATATATATATATATTTTTTTTTTTGAGACGCATGAATGAAAATAAAATCTTATTTGGTATAATAAAGTAATTTTACATTCATCCAGAAAAAATTTCTTTTTAATTTAAAGAAATCAGTTTGTTAGACTCGATTTCTTTTATAGAAAATAAATTTTTCTTTCAAACAAAAATAGGTAATTGTATCGAATTTTAGATTCAAAGATGATTTCTTTGCCATAAATAAATTTGTTCTTTAAATCAAATAAATATTATTATTATTGACATAAGGTCAAAGAAATAATTCATTATTTTAAAAAGAAAAATTTCTTTCAAACAAATATAAATTGTTCTTTAACCCAAAAATGACATTTTTGTGATTTTCTTTTTTGCTGGATACTAGCTTTTTATAAAAAAATGTTACATTACAATATTCTTTCCGAGAATTGCACTTTTAATTTGCAGTTTTTATTTTCACTTTTTTATTATTTAGTTATTTTTTCCTCCCTCCCTCTTTCTTTCTTTCTTTCTTTAGTTCCGAAATCGTAATCATTTAAAGAGGTCCACAATGAATGATCATTAAGGACAATGAGTGCCATTAAGCAATTAATAATTATGATCCTCATTTTGAGATTCGAATAAGAATGGAGCGATATGTACAGATATAAAACTACTTTGAAACTTTCAACCTTCTGTTTGATAATTTCGTTTTATAATTGCCGCGCCAGGTGAATTGTCGTCGTGTAAAAAAAAATCCTAGCAGACGGCTCGACATGCACTCAACCGTTTCTTGAATATATCTATTTAGGAAAAATGTTGCAGCTGCAGGGAAACCGTATAGAATTGCAAGTAATATAAATAATAATAATAATATAATATCAGCATGTATGACCGATGAAATCAGATATATATATATATATCATTTTTTCTACATTCGTTACTTTTCTCTTTAGTTAAAATATAGACTGCTGATTAGTGATGGATCATTTGATCTCTCATCTTCTTTTATATAAAAGTAAATTAAAAAATTTGGTCGTCATATTAATGACAATTTTTAATTTTGACATCAAATTTGGATTTAGTGACCCTAAAAAAAAATTTAGTGACATTAAGAATTTTGAAAAGCGGACATCAAATCCGAATTCAGTGGTCCCAAAAACCCTCGAGAAATAAATTTCGATCAAATAGCATCATTCTTGAATTTATCCGCCATATTAGATCCGACATTTTGAATTTTTAAAATCTTACACCTGATTCGCAATCAGCGACCTCGAAAACCTCCGAGTAACAAAAGTTATAGAAATTCGTTAATAATAAAGTCTAAATTACTAAATTGTTTATGAAATTTGTATATAACAAATTGCGTTTGCTTAATAGCACAATTCCATAATTCAAATTATCTATAATAGTGAATTTAAGTATACTTAACAATAAAAAATTTTTCTATTTCATTAAAATGAACATTTTACATGAAAAATGTACTGTTTTCATTTGTTAATAACAATAGAAATATTTATGCAAAGTAAAAATTTAATATTAGTTTTCACTAACCGTTTACAAAAATTAGAATTTAAAAAAAAAATTTCTTTTGAAAGTATTGAAAATTATTGTCTCTACACTATTTTGAACATAAGCACATGTGTATCCTGACAGAATCTTCCAGGACACTGAGAATTTTGGTCATTTTTCGTCTAAATAATTTAAAAATAACGTTTAATAACAAATTTTAATTTACTGGTCAACAGTTAATGAGGTTCTACGACACCTAGAGCAACAAAAGTATATGAAAACATAAAATATATTTTTTTCTAAATGCGTGCCAGGAAACTGAGAATTTGTCTAACCATATAGCAATTTCGATCACAATGGACACAATTTTAGTTAATTGAACTGCAAATTAGGTATAATGCATGTGTTATCATCTTTAGTTAACTTTTACTAATCACTGAGAAAAATGGTGAATTAATCGAAATGAAGATTCTTAATAATTTTAACGTTTTTAGGGTTCCGTACACCTACGGTGTACTGACGGAACCCTATTGGTGAGACTCTTGTGTCCGTAGCCAAATCGTGCCCCCCCCCCTATCGGCTAAACTATTTGACCTAGAGAGCTCAAATTTAGTACAGATACGTATTTTCACTCGTAGATTACAGGAAAAATATAGAGAATGTGATTGGAGGTGATGGCCATAGCGTTGTCAAGGAAATAACAAGATTTTTGGCCAAAAATGCACAAAAAGTGACTATTCCCCCCCCCTTAACTTCTAAATTATTCAACGTGGAGGGCTAAAATTTGGCATACTGGTGTATTTTAACGCGAATATTACAGGAAAAATATAGAGAACTTGCTATGTCATAATGTCCATAGCGTTGTCAAAGAAAAACTAAAAAATTAAAAAAAAATTTTTTTTTCTAATTTCTACATTTTTTGACTTAATGAGCTGAAAATTGGTTTATAATTATATTTTTACAGTCTGCTCACAAAAAATATATTAAATAATCTAAAAAAATTTTTTAAATAAATTTAAAAAAAATGATATCAAAATTGTACAAGTTAAAACAGCATCAATATTTTTTTTTTACGAGGGATGTGGAAAATCTGCAATCAGATACCAAGAAGTAATTAAGTAATTAAAAAAAATTAAAGTATTATATATCTAATATTGTAAACAATAATAAGTAGAGGAACAAAATTCGCACAATTAGTTCCTCTACTTATTATTGTTTACAATATTAGATATACAATACTTTAATTTTTTTAATTATTTTTTTTTATGAAATGATTTTAATATATTTTTTTAATTGTTTATTTTAATTTTACCATTTACCGATGAATGTTGCAAGTATTGTTTTAATATTTGTGTACGGAACCCGCCATTGCAGTGCGAGTTCAACTCGCACTTGACCAATTTTTTTATGATGCAACGTAGCTGAGAATGAATTCGAGAGACTATGAATTTCTTTTTTTAAAATTTAATGTAAAAAATAACCTTGGACATCACAAATTCCCTCGTTTGTAGAACTACACATATAATAAATATAGTGAAATATATCAATAATGTTTTCCTGAAAATGAATTCGGAAATAGTAAAATTTCCCACAGTAATTTAACGAAAACATCAAAAAGTTTACATTTTACTATATAAAAGCACAAGTACATCTTTACCTTCCTTTCTTCCCTAATACATTTATAAAAATATATTATATACATATATATAGAAAACACAGGCAAAACGACATAAAAAGGAATATATATGTATGTATGCTTCAACTCCTTTATTTTGTTCGAATAAATTGAAAATCTCATATTATGCCTTAAGGTTTTTCAAAAGAAATTGAAAATTATGAAAGCGTATGAAAAAAATTTAATGTGACAAGTTAAATGACGCCGATGAAAAATGAAAGAGAAAAAAAAGAGAATCTTGTCGATGAAGACTCTCGCTATCAACCCGCACACCATATGTGTCAGTCATTCAATCATATTCGGTTGACTCTTTTTCTTTTTTTATATTTATTTTTCCATATATTCGTTAAAAATTACACGTTTCTTGTGATGATACTTGACCAAAGTCTAAATTATATGTTTTCACTTTTCTTATGAGAGAGCGAGAGCGAGAAAAGTGCACGCACTTGTTTTATCTGATCCCACGGACGACAGATTAATGTGGCATATTATAAAGTTCTTGAAAAGGTAAAGAAAGTTATAGTTCTTTTATAGTCCTTGATAAAAACATGTATATATAAAAGTTCCTTATGATGGATCACTAAATATAAATCCAATGTGCGTTTATATAATGTAAAAAGTCAGGGGGTGGGTATTGTAAGATTTTCCACTTTCCACATGTCGACATCGTCCAGCTTCTTTTTTTATTGATTCTGTATGTGAATCCTCACTCACCAGGAAAAAGAAATTCGAGTTTCTCGCGGATTCCCAGGCGATTACATCTGTACTGTGTATAGAGTTGGCTTCTTTGACGGTAGCCATTGTTGAGTTGGCACCCTATCGAAGAGTCAATGGCACGACTCCCTTTTATAAAACGTAAAGGAGGATGAATGAAGATCTCAAACACGAAGCAGGTAGCCCTTTCTGATCGGTGGGCCCGTCGACCACACTGCAAAACTGGCTACAAAACGTTTTTATTTAGGAACATTTCGACATACATACAGACATTCATTTATACACGAATACATTTTTTTGGTGCCACTTTAACAATTTGAGTATGTCTTCTTGTTTAGACCAATAGGTGAAAAATACTTTTTTATACTTTAATTGTAAAAAAATAGTAAAACCCCTTTTTAGTCTGGTGAAAAAATTGCCTTTGGAACACAAAAGGGTCATAACAAAATGTTTAGAAAAACATCTAATTATCTTTTAAGAAGGAAAACTCATGTAAAAAAACAAGTGTTGAACAAAAAAAAACAAAAAATTATAATTTTTACAAAAAAATTCGGTTGGAACATAATTATTATATTTTATCCAATCTTTACTTGGAAAAAAATTACAACTCTTTAACAAGTTCATGATTGAAAATGAAATATTCAGCAATCTTTTCTTGACTTGAAAAAATTTTAGAAATTAATTTTAAAAAATACGTAATTTTTCAATTAATTACACAGGTCAACAAAAAAAGGCTTACTTTTTTTATGAGATATGATAGTGTTTTCCGAAGTATTTTT
Organism: Leptopilina drosophilae; assembly: GCA_032873175.1. Taxonomy (NCBI): domain Eukaryota; kingdom Metazoa; phylum Arthropoda; class Insecta; order Hymenoptera; family Figitidae; genus Leptopilina; species Leptopilina drosophilae. The sequence continues at coordinate 50,949,051 of CM065478.1, forward strand.
TGACGGAGAACACGATCCCGGGTCCAAAAATTGGCCTTCACTTCAGGATTTTGAGAAAAGTGGGGGTAAAGATTCCAAAAACGTGTTTTTGAGCGTTTTTAATATTTTTTTCTCCTAAACCTGACGTGCCAGATACTTCTACATAGACTTAAATTGAAACTTGAATTGTCCACTACAAGACCCATATCCGTAAGACCAAAAAAAAATTAAAATTTTCTTCAAAAAATTAGATTGAAATTTCCAAAAATGTTTATTTTTGGGTTGCTTTAATGGATTTTTTAAAATCGTTTTGGATTTGTTTGAAAATTGTTACTCGGAGGTTTTTGGGGTCGTTGATTACGAATCCGATATTAGTTTGCAAAAATTCAAAACTAATATCGGATTCGTAATCAGCGACCCCAAAAACACCCGAGTAACAATTTTTAAGCGAATCCGATTAATTATAAATTTTGACATCCGCCATCTTGGATCCGTCATTTTGAATTTTTGAAAACTAATATCGGAATCGTAATTAGCGATCCCAAAAATCCCCGAGTAACAATTTTCAAACGAATCCAAAACAATTTTAAAAAATCCATTAAATCAACCCAAAAATACACATTTTTGGTGACTTCAACCTAATTTTTTTTGGTCTTACGGATATGGGTCTTGTAGTGGACAATTCAAGCTTCAATTTAAGTCTATGTAGAAGTTTCTGGCGCGTCAGGTTTAGAATAAAAAAAATTTTGAAAATCCTCAAAAACACGTTTTTTGGAGTCTTTACCCCCACTTTTCTCAAAATCCTGACGTGATGGCCAATTTTTGGACCCAGGATCGTGTTCAGCATCAAAAAATACTTCGGAAACCACTATCATATCTCATAAAAAAAGTAAGCTTTTTTTGTTGACCTGTGTTATGAAATACAAATATTTTGCTTATATTTTTCTTACAGTTGATTTTGAAATATTATTATCGAAATTTTTGTCATTTATTTTTAAAAAATTCTATTAAAAGTACTGAAAGAAATTAAATTTTTACAAATTTCAAACAATTGTTTATAAATTTCTTCTCAATAATTCAATTATTTTTATAAATACTAAATTTGTTTAAGGAATTTAATTATGTTCATAAATAGTAAAAGCTCGTTATAGAATTTCAATTATTTTTACTACAGTTTTAATCAAATTCATAAAAAATTGTTATTATTCTGAAAAATTTGTCAAAAGAATTTAATTTTTTAAAAATTTGATAATAAAATTCTTAATGAGAATTAAATTTAAATAAAACATTCAATTATGTAATAAATTATTTCATTTGTAGTTTAATAATTCAATACTTTTGAAAAGGTTTCAAATTAGAGTATTATTGAAAAATTTGAATTTTCTATATTTTTAACTGGTAATTTTGAAGTTTCAATTTTTTTGAAAAAGTTTAATTCAATTTTTTTAAATAATTTGAAGTCACATTGCTGTTAAATGGAAATTTTTTCAAATTGTCATAAATTTCCCTATATTTCCATGACAATTAAAATTGAAATAATAAAAATAATTTTTTGAATTTGACATTTTTAAAAATTTTAATTTCCGTGGATAAAAAATAATTTAATATGTATTACAAAAAAAGTTATTGATATTTTCTAATAATTTTACAATTAAAAGAACCTCTAAATACTATGTTTTATTAAAATCTATTATTTTTTTAAACTTACTGTCCGCCATAATAGATCCGTTATTTTGAATTTTCAAAACTGATTTCAGATTTAGAATCAGCAACCCAAAAAATAAGGGAGTTCCGGAAAAGAAAAATTAAATTTCTTTTTTTTTAAAAGCCTTATCTACAATGCCTTTCGGAACGTCCTTCTAGCAAGACGGGCGCTTGGACGTTCTATCATTAAACTTAATATTCCTCCATATATGATTCGCCATTTTCAATTTTCAAAAATTGCCTTCAGGTTGGTAATTATTGGCTCCAATGACTCTTACACAGTAATTAATGTGTGTCTTTACATGTATATTATTGAATATATGTACACAATTTTTTATTTTCTTAAAATTTTGTCCAGCTAGATCAAAGTTTCAGACCACTGTGCAAAGTCATAATTATAAAATAGTGATATTTCGTCAAATTATTTATAATTGAGACTGTTAAAATATTTAAAATAAGTTTAATGTCAAAATTCTCTTTCTTCATGTAAAGAAGAATTTCTTAAAATTGTTCCCAATCATAAACCTTGTAAAAATGGTTTATTAATAAAAAACCCGTCCTTTTTAGAAAAGGGCCCATTTTATCGATTTTTCATATTTTAAAAATTAAGAGAGGGTGGTTTTAAAATTTTAAAACCTATTGGTTTTTTATCTCTAAGGCGCCCTGGGCTAGAAACCATTTTTATCTGAATATCTTTCCAGTAGAACCAGAGATATGACAATTAGTTGGAATTGTAATATTCAATTCCGTTTTTCTCGAAATAAAAGTTTTTGCATTCTAAACTTTGAAATTTTCTAACTCAGCGAATTTTTAATCTAAAAAGTTGTAAAACAACTCAAAATTTTTTGAATTTAATTTTTTAAGAGTAAAAAATTATTAAAATAAACATTACATCGTAAGACCCTTTGAACACTTGACGTGGAATCGTGCGTATATAGGTGGTTTTTTGAAAGTGCTACTTTATTTCATACTCAAGAGTAAGATTTTTTATTTGTGCAAAATTAATTGTTAAAAATATTAAAGTCAGTCAGTAGTACTCCCTACAATTTCTCCATAGTGTACAAGAGCATTTCCGGTTAGGTGAAGTCAAAAGTAAGTTTTCGTTTTAATTTTCAAAACCTCATATTTTTGTTATTACATAGTTTTATAAAATGTTCTTTTCGGGTTTTTGTAGCTTAATTATCTGTCTTTAAGTTGCAATAGTGTATTTCTAAATTAGGGAAGACTGGGGCGTAATGGATCACTTTTTACTTTTTGTTGTTTAACTTCGTCATTCTTGATGCTTTAATATAAATTTCATCATGTGGAAAACTTAGCCTATCACTAGACTTTTTATTTGCTTTAAATAAATTTTATTTAGTTTGAATAAAATTTTATTTGACTTAAATATGTTTGAATTATGTGGAATAAAAATTTTATTTAAAACAAATAAAAAGTCTAGTTGGTTCTAAGACAAATATACGTTTATTTAAGCTAAATAAAATATAGGGGAGAGTGGGGCAAACCGGACCCCCCTCAATATTTCCGAAATGGCGAAATTGTCAAAAGTGCTATTTAGAAATTTAAAACAACCATGTGTAGTAAACCTTATTTTTTCAATTTGACATTTTTTACTTTTGTTTGTGCAACGCTGGGAGCAAAAGTTTTTTTCAATCCCGAATTATTATTTTCATTACTACAACCATTGTTTACATGATTGTTTATGTTTTGTGTAATTTAGTTACTAATTGTCAGGTATAACTATAGTATATTGTGCAACGAGTGGAGAACAAGGGCGATTTCTCGCGAGCTTGAAGTTTGCTGCTCGAGCGCAGCGAGAGCAGCAATCATGCGAGCGAAAATCGCTGTTCGCCACGAATTGCACATATTACTTTGTCCAACAACTGAAAAACACTTTCTATTAATTTTTCATACTAATTGTAATAATTTTATTCATTTATTGTCAGAACTTAACATACACAGAGAGAAGAGAATAGTGAAGGCGACTGTCGGTTCAGTTCTGATAACTAAACAGTTTAGTTAATTTTCGACGGACAAAAATAACAGTCGCATCTACTATATAATAGTAGGAACGACTGTACGTTCAGTCAGAGTAAACTAAACAGGAACTAAACCGCCAGGGGCGCTACTATCGCTCTCATGTATTTTTGCTACTAAAACGTGTTTAGTTTGTCACAACTGTAAACTCTTCTCTCCATGTATTAATAATACAATTAATTTTTCAAAATTTTAATTTTTAGTTATAAATTACTTATTTAGGACAAAATTTAACAAAGTTAAAGCAAATTAGAATAGATTTTTATGATTTATTTATAGTGATATGGAACCGAAATGACCACACATAATGTGCCTTTACTCTTTTCACCGCTCATTTCTCCACTGGACAAACGGCCAGTGGAGATATGAGGTACATTTCTCCACTGGTGCCTAGTGCACAATGACTCCATTTCCCCGAAGGCGTTGGACAAAATGAGTTTTAACTGATTCAAATGTAGAGAGTAGAAATATTATTTATTTAATCAGTAACTGACTTTGTACTATTAATTTATTCATTATTAACTAATTTAAATTTAAATATAGCACATACTATAAACTCTCTAAATTTTAATATGCGGAAATTTGTAAACTATCGACAACATTGGATACATTATTAATTCGAGCGAGTAATAAAGTCAAAAGCTCTATATCTCTAAATTTTAATTAGTTAAAAATCACAGTTTAACTGACAATCAATATCAGACTTTTTGCTTTTGCCGTCAGTTAAAAATAACTGATTTTCATTTAAAGAAATAACTAAGAAATTATTTCAATATAATCAAACCGAACCAGTTAAAAAAAATTTACGAAACATCAGTTTATTTTGTACATCCACACCGAGAAAAAAGCTTTTTTGTTTCAAAGAATTTTTTTTAAATCAAAGAAATTTATGCATTATTATAGGGTCAAAAAAAGTTTCTTTAATTTAAAGAAATTATTTCTTAAATTGTTTTTTGTTGATTTAAAGAAATATTTCTTCGAATTTAATAAATCTTTTTTTAAGTCAAAGAAATAAATAATTCAAAGAAATAATTTATTTGAATGTTCCTAGTTTTTTATTTGTCTTAATTATTCAAAGAAAAAATTTCATTGATTCAAAAAACCTTGAAAATTGTTTTTCGTAAAAGTAAAGAAAACTTTTTTTAACTCAAACAAATTGAAAATCGATTTCTTTGTTTCAAAGAAATCCTTTTTCTGGGTGCAATTATTTATATTTAACTAAAAATCAGTTATTTTTAACTAAATGATAAGTAAAAATATTACTATTTAAATCGGTGACTGAGTTTTTTCTTCCAAATCAGTTATTTTTAATTGATTGAAATTTAAAGAAAATATAAATATTGTATATAAATCTATACAAGATACACAATAAATATATTTGTGTGTATTCCTATGTGTGTGTTCACTATATATAGGGGACAGGTCGCTCTTTCTCTGCGATCACAACGCTGTCTTGTTCGCCCTTCTTCGTGCATTATTCTTCCTTAGAAAAATCAGAAGAAAAAAGTTTAACAATATAACCTGAGGAGAGAAAAAATCTTGATGTTTTGGATTCTTATTTTAAACCTGTTATATAAACTGTGTGTATGTCGACTTTCGCGACAAGTGCCACCATTGTTGTTTTTTTCTTCTTTTTCTATTCTACGCCAAAACTTGGTGGTCGAGAGTAGAATGTTTGATTTCTTGGACAATGTAGAGGGAATATAATAATTGTTGATATTTGATAATAAATGAACACTATTATGTGGGAATGGATGAATGAAAAAATAAAATAAAATTCATTAGTAGAATTTTCTATTTCAAAGAATTTATAATGCATATATTATATTCAATTGCACTTTTAGAATTTTTCTTTTTGAATTGTAGTATTTCAAAGATAAATTTTTTTATTATAAGATATTTTTAGGTGATAGCTTAAATCGAAAGTATTTTTAAGACGATGATTTTTTTTATCTAGAATTTTTTATAAAACCGAATATTTGTGGTAGAACAGTTTTTTGAGAAACACAATTTCTATTTAATATGCACGAAAAAATATAGTATTCTTTACTATATATTTATAAACTGAAACCAAAATTTTAGAAATTTTCATTATTTCACCACAGACTTTACACTGCAAAAATAAGTATCTTATTTGATATCTTAACATAAGATGTAAGTTGGAAAAATGGTATCTTACATCTTAAAATAAGATGTTTTCGAAAGTATCTTACAGATTTTTAAGTTGCTTTATACGTCTTAGATATTTTTTCTATCTTAAAAAAGTAAGATACTTCTGTAAGTTTTCTAAAGTATCTTAAATTAAGATGTTTCTGTCTCAATAAGATGTTTAGCGATAAGTTATACTTGTGAATTGTAAGATGCGAAAAAAATTTAAGTTACTAAAACCTAAGATGCATAAAATATCTTACATATAAGCCCATAGTTAACCTCAAAACTTTTTCCCCAAAAACTATGTTGGAAAATGTGTACGAAGATTCTTTAAACATCTTAAATTAAGATATTTTTAATGACTAAAAAGTGACTACAATAACATCTTAGAAATGACTACCAAAACATCTTAATTAAGATACTTCTTTTTGCAGTGTATTTATGGATGAAATTTTTACTGCTATTTACTAAAGACATAATGATATTTACTTTTGAAATATTAAAAATTGAAAACAAGGAAAAATCTAATTAAATTGAATTTCTAATCTTCAGAATTCTCAACAGAATTTCGAATTAGCAGAATTCACAATTAAAAAAGTTTTTATTTCTGTGAATTTTTAATTGTTATCATCTAAACGTTTAGCGGATAAAATAAATATAATCTGTTAAATAAAAAATTTATTCAATAAAAATTCTAACGAGACAAAGAATTTTACATTCATAAAGTAAAGAATAAAATGCTTGGTTTTTTCAATTATAATTTACTAAAATCTATTTCAAAATTAGTAAAATTACCTATTTGAATAGTAACAAGTCATAATTCATTTCAGAAATGACCGCAGTAAAGACCATAAAGATTTTGCCGAATGAAAGTAAAATGATTTATAATTTTTTCATTTTATGCTTGTCAAGTCGCAGTTGAGAATTTAAAAAAAAATCTCTCTTACATTGCCTTTGATTTTTATTATTACCAAAGTCTTCGCGAAAAGAAATGAAAGAGAAAAAATTCAAAATTCCGAAAAGTTTTTTTTTTACTTTTTTTTGTAAACATATACACTCTGAATGACTTTTGCAGTCGTTTAAATTATAAATGTATGGCGCATGTCATATACATCTTGGCAAGTATCTCTTAATTTTTGAGAACAGTGACATCTTGTAATTTTCTCTCCAGGGTTACGCCATTAGTGCGAGAATGTGCCAACAAATGCTGGCAATTAATTCAATTATCTTCACACGTTACGGTGCATACTGTAAATTTAATCATTCTTTTATTTTTTCGAAAATTTATACTCTTATACTGCGTTTATTTTTGATAGTTTGGTATACATCTTGTTTATTTGCAAAATATATAATAATTGAGAAAATCGAAACTCGCTCTCTCTATCTTCGTCAATAAAGATTTTTAGGAATATATTTGGTAATAACATCAATTTTATAAAAAAATTAATCATATTTAGTTAAAATATTTTTATGCATACAGAAATGCGTAGAAGTTGCAGAAGTTATTTCTTAAATTATTAAAATTATTCTTCAACTATTAAAGTACAATGAAATTTACTTTATTTTCTTTATTTCTAAACTAAAATTTATTTCTAAAACAGATCAAAGTTGACAAAAGAGCAAAAAATTTAAGATTTTTTTGATTTTACTATATAAAAGTATAGTTAACAGTTAATAAAAAGGAATTCCCGCGGACTTTATTTTTTACCATGACAGTAAAATAAAACTTAAATTATATTTTCTTCTTTGTAATAATTTTAATCCAAAATCAAAAAAGTAATATAGAAACTTTACTGTGCTTTTGAGGTAAAACTATAAATTTCTGTATCCTTCTGGCATTTTAGTATAAATTTAACTATATTCCCAAAGTAAATTTTAGTAATAAAAAGTAGTAAAATGAGGTTCAAATATAGTACAATGTACAAGTACAAGTATGCTGTAAAATATTAGCATTGTGTAATATTAATTTTGGTAATCCATTAGTTAATACTATACCTAATATAAATAAAAATTAAAAATAAAATTCTTTTGAAAGAATATAATTGGAAATAGCAAAAGTGTTTGATTTTCCGTATCAAGATTGGATCAATTTTATGTGAAGCATATTTTTTTCATTTCGATATATTATAGGTTGGATCACTCATCTTCTCAGGTGATTTGGAAATGATATATATTTATTGAAGCATATTACGTTGAATTTTTTGATTCCTTTGCTTATATTCGAGGCCGACAACTTCTCCATTAAGTGAAACGATCGTTTAAACGAGTTCTTCAACACTGCTTTAGTTGTTTTTTCATTCAATACCGAGAGAGCAGAACCGATGAAATATCGACACTTTACGGTAGTCACTCGTTAATTATTTTTTATGCAATTTGCAATATCTTTACTTTTCAAGTACAAGAAGATATGTCACATTTATGACAATAACGCATTTACACAAATTTCCTTTAATGAATGTATTCTCTTCAGTAAATTAAACAAAAAAATTACAAAAACATTTATTGTCGAATTTCTTATCGTCAGAAAAGTATATTTTAAATGAAGAAAAAGATATTTATAAGAACAGTAATCTTTGGGCTCGATTGTGTAATTTCGTTTTTAATTTTACTTTTATTTTCACTTCGAATTTGATGGATTTTGATTGTTACATTCATTTTCGCTTTGATGAAATTTTAATTCTAATTTCATTTTTACTTTAATAGATACTTTAATAGATTTATCACTAAATTATTTAATGGATGTCTTTTCGTCATTTCATTACCAACTTCTTACTAATTCAGATTTAGAGAACAAAAAAGAAAATAAAAGATCGTTCGAAATAAAAAATGATAACAATTTTTCTGGTATATTTGATCCAATAAATTTCACTAAAAAGTGTAACGTTCATCGTTTGAATTGATTTACGATAATGTTTTTCGAGAAAACTTTTATCATATACACACATGCAGTTGACAAGAATCGTTGATAATCTTCACGATCATATATAATAATTGGTGATGATTGACTACAAGTGCTTTTTCAAAAGTACATAATACATATGTATTATGCGAGAGTAGATTGGTGATTATAAAGTGATTATCCAAGCGTAACTCGCATGTATATGATCAATGAAATTCACTTTTTTTTGCTTCTTCTTAAAATTGCTTCTGAAAAATGAAGCACTCTTATTTAAGTAATTCGAAAATTACAGTTATAATCGATGATTATTCCAACTTTTTACCCCAACATATTTATTCCAGAAAGCAAAAAGAAATTTTGTTCTTAAAAATCAAATATTTTGAAAGTGATCATTATATATGCGACTATGGCAATATTTTTAATAAAAGAAAGCGCGCGCAGTGTATTCACAAAACTATATTTGATTTTATCCGAGAGATATTATCAACAAAATGGATAATTATTAATGACTTTATATTATATGGAATGAGAATATAATTAATAGGTAAATTCAATGTGCAATTTAACTCTATAAAGGCTTCATCATCATTTTTCGTTTTAGTTGAGAGTTGCCTTAAATTTAATCATGGGACACACGATTGTATTTTCCTTTTCATTATATAGATATAAAAGAATGAAACATGGCCTTAATCATAAACCACTGAGCAAAAATTATTTATATAATTATCTGAAAGTAAGATATAAGTATTAAGCAAGTTTTATAAATCGCTCTCTCTCCGTGGGGGTTTGAAAAGTAAATTGACTTTGTGCCTGTAATTGGAAGAAGCAAATATATTTTTAATTTATACGATTCGTTATAAAACTAGATCACGATTGACTTATTATTTATTAAATATTTGTTTTTAACCAATTACAATTGAAAATACAGGTAGCTTTAAGAGGTTCAAAAATAATATGCGTATTTATAGTTCTTATACATCGATCTCATATATATGACTGTAGATAAAATTTTTTGCGTTTTATTTGCCTTTTTACCTGATATTTTTGACACAGATATTCGAAATGCTTTTCTAGATCCCATTTTTAATTTTCTTCTTCCGTTACTTTTATTTGGATGCGCCATTTTTTAAAATTTCACATGATAGGGAAAACCAAACAACGAATTCGAATTGAGAGTAAAAAACTAAATAAAAAAAAATATGAAGAATTTTTGTATTTTAGGAACAGCAATACAGTATTGCTGTTTCAGCTACACGTTCTAACTATGTACTCGTATCTCTGAATAGACAATATCATTTTTTTAGTGTATAGATTCAATTATTTTCGTAAATAACAAATCTCATCCTAGAATTGCAATTATTTTTTATAAAATTTTATTTGTACTTATCGAAAATGTAATTATTTTTTAAAATGTCATTAAAATTCGTTGAAAGAATTCAATTAGTTAAAAATTAATTGGTAAAATTTTGTACAAGAGTTCAATTGTAAGAAACATTCAGTAATTCAATAAACTATTTATTTTGCCTTCTCCTTAAGAGGAAGCTTTGCATTCGTGCAAGGTATTTCAAATATATCTACCAAATTTTTGTTTATACAATTTTTTCAAAATTTGAAAAAAAACTTTTTTTCTATTTTTTGAAATAATTTACTCCTATATCTACATTTTAATTATTTCTTTTCTAAATTACATTCCTGACATGAAAAGGAATCGATTGATGTATGAATATATAGTTCTACAAAAGAGGGAATATATGATGTCCAAGATTGTGTTTTACATTAATTTTGTAAAAAATTAAATTATTTTTAATGGAAACTGTAATGTTTAATGATTTATATCATGTCAGAAAACGTTTCCCGATTTCAAAAAATTTTTTTGCAAAAAATTTAAGCATTATTTTAAGTCTTAAATTCTCAGTTTCCTTGCATGTTCCAATGTAAAAATGAAAGTTTATAAACTATATAAATTTTATTTTTAAGCGTTTTAAAACAAATTTATATTTGGATAATAATTACAAATAGCTGTAATTTAAAAAGATTTTCTCTTATTTATAGGACAAAAAGAAACTCTTTTAAAGTACGTTCCTTAATTAATAAAAGAGTTTAGTTTATTATTAAAAGGACATGTTTTTGAAACTGTGTTTTTAAAAAATTTTGCATACGGTCCGGTTTTTTTTCGAAATGCTTATAACTCGTAAGTCAGGCACTTGGCCTCCTATCAGTTTAGAAAAACCCTCTAGTGAAGATTTTTGGTCAAATCCATAAACATTAAAAAATTTTTTTTGTCGCCATTTTGGAGCCGCCATTTTGAATTTTGAATTTTTGAAAAAACCAAAGTTTTCATTATAATATAAGAACGTCCAATTTGATCAATTTTTGTCCGAGCTATAAGCATTTCAACAAAAAAAAAAAATTACGTGAAAAACGTGTTTTTTCAAATACCTGTAACTCTCAAACCGCTTAATGGAAAAATTTAAAAAAAAATCATGGTAGCTAATTTCAACGAACACTAAAAGAAAACAATATTTGAAAAGTATTTGAGATGTAAAAGTAAAATAATTTCCGATTTGGTGTGGAAGGCCCAACATATACATTTGAAAATTTATAACAATAGTTATAAGAAATTCGAAAATCGGCATCACTACAGGGTTCCCTTGAAAGGAAGCAAAAATAGTGAAATAGTAAAAAATAGATTAGTATTTGTTATTTTTTTTTTAATTTTTCATATGGTTATAAAATCGGAAAAAATGTCAAAAAAATGATCACTTGCGAAAGTGGTCAATTTTAATTGGTTTTTTATGGTTTTTATGGTGAGTTTATTTTGAAATTTAATATTTTTTATTATCTTGATTATTTTGCAAAAATAAATTACATACACTTTTCTCATTATTTTAAATAAACAATTTAATAAATTTTTGTCGCTTAAAATAAATCCTTTTATCATAAAAGGATTTCATTGGAAAAACAAAAGGAATTCTTTGTTCTTTAAACTTTTTCCATTTTGTCACTAAACGTAAAATATTTTTAAATTTAATTGATTTATTTTACAATGAAACGAATTCTGCCAATTATTAAAGGACTTGTTTTAAAAGGAAATTTGTTTTATGTTTAATACATCATTTTTTGTGACAGTGTAAGAGAGAAAATTTCAAAAATCGAGATTTTGTGCAAAGTACCTTTGACATTCGTTACATTTTCATAGAAAACATGCCCTCCGTTTTATTGTTCCTAAAACATATGTTTTCGAAAGGATCGTGCTCTGAAGAAACGGAAGGAGTTTCACCTGGACTTAGTAGGCACGCGTTTATAAACCATAGGAGAGAGAAAGAGAGGAGGAGGGATTGAGAAACGACATCCCATGAATATCGATGCAACATGCGCATTGTGGTCGGTTACGTCCGAATGGCGCTCATATAATACAGTCGTAACTCCGCTGACTAGTCATGCACAAACACACATACAGAATATATATATTTTGCTTTAGAGGACATCACCGGTGGGCCCAGGTTCATGTATGTACGATTCCTTTGTAAACTGTAATTGTATCTACTCCGTAACGACGTTACTGTCATTAGGATGCGGGGTGCTCGAGAAAAACATATTCCAAAACTCTTGACTGCCAAATGAAAATCCTTTTAAGGGGAGCACACGCCTACAATCCGAAAAAGGGGTCATTCGAATATAATAGTTTTCGAGAAAGGGTTCCCAGATTTCTGTCAGAATTTACCACTCAATTCTCACGTTCATGGGAATTAGATTTTGATCTCCTTCAATATCTCACTTATGATGGGAAGAAATTTACTTGTACTATTGAATGATATAATTCGATGAATCGATTATAGGAATTACAGAACAGAAAAGAATATATGTAACTCGAATAATATTTTCCAATAGAATTGACGTTCGTAAACATTTAAAAAAAATCAATTTCAAGTATGGAAATGTTAAAAAATACAAAGAATACTTATTCTCTTTTATTATAATGTTGTAGTTTGATAGAAACAATTATTTTATTTCTATTATAAGAAATATTATTAAAATTTCTACTATTTCTATTTACCCCGAATTTCCAGCTTCTAGGGGTAAATAGAAACAGTCTCCGATTTTTAATTAAAGTTTGTTAATTGATAAAATCAAAGATGATTTTTGTTGTAGTATTAATAAGAGATAATTATAAATTTTAGTATAAATTTTTAGATTAGTTTTTTCTAAATCCGAGTCAAAAAAGCGAAAGAGTGTCTTCTTTGGTTTTCAATTATTTAAGGTAAAGGTCCCAATTATGGAACGCTTTTTAAGCTAACTAAAATTCTATGATGAATTTCTTGGAATTAGGAGTGTTAATATGAATAATTCGGGTATAGATTGAAAGGTTGGTATTTAGTGAACAGTATTTATAAATAAATGTCCCAATTATGAAACACTTATTTTATTTAATAAGTAATTAAAACTGTATTATCTTATCTCAACAATTTGAATATGAACTATAAAGAATTAAATACAAACAACAACTTCTATTTAAATAGATCATTATAAAACCAATTTTTTGGGTAGAAAAGTAATGCGAAAATATTGTGAATATTTGAGGTTATGTTTGATGTATATTTTCTTCCTGTTCCATCAATCGGGACATGCAAATAATAAATATACGTAATGTGGAACGCTAGTTTGACAGAAAACCCGGCTTACCTTAATTTAAAAGCTAAAATACAATTAAAGATTTATTTTTAAATTAAATATAGTATACAAAAATAATAAATCTTATATCGTGTAAAATTTATTGAAATGACTAGAATATTTTTATCACCAATTGTAATTACACTTATTTTCATTTTTGTAATACTGTTCCATAATAGGGACAACATTATGAAAACTTTCGATAACTGGGACTTTTACCTTATACAATAGGAAATATTTTTGTATATTGGTGCTTTTCCTAAAAGGGACCACTTCACGTGTCTCCAACGTGAGACTCAATATTAGCATTAACTTTTTATTAATATTTTGTTGAGTATAAATTTCAAAAAAAATTATGCATAATCTACGAAACATTATTCATCTTTACATAATCTTGTAATGTTCAAATTTCAAGTTTTTCTTAGTAAATATATATTTATTTAATTTTGTCTTTTGGTTTTGGTTAAATATGATACATATTTTTGATTATTTTTTAATATAATTAAAAATTTTGTAATATAGCCTTTATGTATATATAAAATTAAAGCTTAGAATCTACCCTTATTTTTCACTTATATTTAGTTCAAAGAAAACAAAAGAAATTTTTTAAATAATTAATTAAAAACTACTGGCAATGGGAGTAAAAATTCAAATTCATCTCCGAAGCCTCGTTTTTCAGTTAAAAACATTATAATTTTTTAAACTGTTTTTTAGTTATACGTAATCTATATATAAATATTTGAAGTTGTAGCCCAAAAAATTTGTTAAATTGTGTTTCAATATTTTTAAATTTAATAAAAACGTAAATTTTTTATTTGACAAACTATTCATCTCCGAATCCTAATTCATATTTTGTAAGCGTTATTGTTTTGTTTTTAATAATTATTTTCAATTACCTAACCCTAAAATACTTTTAATTTTTAAAATATAGTATATTAAGTAGAAAGTTAGATAAATAATAAAATTATAATTTAAAATAAAATTTTTTTACAGAAAATATCAATTTTGAACTTAAAACGATAAATTAAAAAAATCATTACATTTTTTTCCGTTCAATATAAAAAAATATATATTAGTTATTTCTTAAAAGACAAAATGGTTAAAAATAAATTATTAAATACACAATTCATTAAAATATAAATGAATAATGTTAAAAGTTTAATAAATTAAAGAAATTAAATTTAAAAGGAATTTTTTTACAAAAATCCCAATAGTAATTACAGTACATTTAACCTTCAAAACACTTAATATTACAATCAGGGACTTTCACGAAAAATATGTGTCGTGCCTTGACACGATACAAATAACGCTTTGCAATTCGTGCTGTGCCTTGGCACGACACAAAGTTCGCTTGGTAATTCGTGTCGTGCCAAGGCACGATACAAAGTTCGTTTCGAAATTCGTGTCGTGTCTAAAAAAACACAAATAACGCTTGCCTGCGCTTGTCTTTAAAACGTGCCTTGACACGACACGAATTACAAATTTGCATTTGTGTCGTATCAAGGCACGACACGGGCACGACACGAATTATCGTGTCCGTGTCAGTCCCTGATTACAATAATGCTGGAAAGCTTATTTTTAAAAATTAATTTTGCGCAACTCAGATTTGTATCTTTAAGCGTATTTAAAACCTACCCATGACAAAAAAATTTAGAAAATGTAAAAATTAATTTTTTTTAGATTTTGGAAAAAACAGGTGCTTTTCAGAAGAATCACCCATATACTGCTGTTAAGTGTCAAACGGAAAATGGGAAAATTCTTAGAACATGTTCAGGTGATCTAAGGTTGAAGATTTAAGGCCATATTTATTTTTAAAATTTTTTATTTAACTGATATAACTACTATTACTTTTGATTTATCCCTTGTTTCTATTTACCCCACATGACTTTAAATAACTTAATTCTATTAAAGAACTTCCATAAAGTTCTTACTTATAAATCATTTAATAAAGTAATTTTTTAAAATTTTAATTTCAGTTCTGTTGAAATTAGTTTCGATTTTAGAAATTTTAACGTAATTCTTTGAAAGAATTCAATTATCTTCATAAATATTCAAATCCTTTTCAGAAATTCAATTATTTTGAAAAATTTTTTTTAAACTCTCGTCAACATTCCAATTATTATAAATAGCAAAATTCTTAGTTGAAATTGAATTGTATTCAGGAGTTTTTATATAATTCATTGTAAAATTTAATTATTTTCGTAAGTATAACACTATTCATTACAAGAATTCAATTGTTTTCAAAATTAAGTAGAGTACTATTTTTAAAAAAATTACCCAGAAGAATTCAATTATTAAACAAAAATTTTGATAATATTGTACACAAATATTCAATTATTTTTCAATAAAATAAAATTAGTCTAATCTAATAATTTTTAGAGTGAGTCAGAATATTCTTTTGGATCAGGGAAGAAGTCAAAATTTTGTCTGGAAATGAGGGAAAAGACAGCAAAAAACAAAATTTTAGTTTTGTGGTAACCCTGCCATTGGCAAAACAAGTTAAATATTTTATTTTGGCTTCAAATTGAAATTAACTGTCTCCTAGGAAAGAGTAATTTTTTTCAAAATTTGTACAGATTACTTCTGGTTCGAGTACAACTATCAAATGCTATTTCCGGATAGACACAATAAATGAAATGAAAAATTGAATATTTAAGCGAACTTCAGGTATAATCAACTTTATACATCAACATTAAAAGTGGAACCTGTTCTTCCATATCGTTTTTCTTATTTCTTCTTTTGCCCGTGGCTTGTTAATTGCTTTTAACTTTTTGAACAGTTTTTGCAATTTTGTATTCACGTTCTATTTATTTTCCGGTAAGTATAAAACATTTTTACTCTCTCTCCTTCTCTTTGGCTCGAGATTGAAGTTTGTCGGTTCTTTTCTTTTGCATGTGGATTTTAACGACGAAACGAGAGACGATGAGTGCATGGACGCATATCAGGTAGGCGATATACTGAAGATATCGTAAATCACATAGGACGAGTTTACGAGGAGCGAAGTCACTTGGTACGATCACCGATAGTGCGTACTGATCGAATCTCTTCGATGAATATAATATGGTGTGTGCCTTGTAGTTTATGAAGCGCGAAGTGGCCTCTCTCATATCGCTTACTTCATTCAGATATTGCCAAGAGAGAGAGAGAGGAAAAGGAAGAGAGAAGGACGATTCAAGAAACTTATATTGAGAGCTACCGTAAACCGTCAATATATATAAACAACTATTTATCACACTCTCAATAATTTGCCGATGTTCGCGGTTGATTTGCGAATACTGCCGATCAACTGCGATGATAATATAATATTGTCGAGATATACTTGTTACATTCTATAAAGAGACGGCCGCAGTTGAAATTGAGAAAAAAGAAAGAGAGACGAAAAAAGTAAAAAACAAAGAGAGATAGAAACAGAAAGAAGCAGAGAGAGAGAAGGAGAATAATAAGAAATAATTCAAATAAAAGCATTATTGCAAGTTAATGCGTTTGTTGGACGAAATAGGTATATACAACTTTTCAAGAGTCGATTACCAATATACATGTTTATGGCAAATTTAAATTTTCCTTATTCATCATTTTCAAAGTAGTAAAAATTGCTTATAATGTGTGCAAAACATTTAAAGATAATGAGTTGATGACTTTTTACAAAAAAGATTGTCATTTTATCCTCTCATCATCAGAAAAGTGGAATTGAATATTAATATACCCTATTAGTATAATAAATTGTTGACGTTAAATATAATGATCGTTAACTACCAGCGAAATCGTCCACCATTTTGGATCCACCATTATTGATTTTCAATATTTAAGCTTCCCGAGTAGAAACTTTAGCAAGATTCTAGTACGTATCTGGTAAGATTGCCCTGTTACTTATATAAATCTGATAAGGAAAATTGCAGGGAAATAGTAAGGCCCTGGGAATTTTTCTAACTTTCGGTTTTTGACAGAAATGTTTCATATAGAAATTATGGTAAGTGCCCTGCGAGATCCCTACGAGAACTCCCCAAAGTTTTTTAATATGTCATTTATAATAATTTAAAGTAAATATTTATTGAATCCTCTCTACTCATATCTCGTCGAGGTTTTACTCAATTTTAGGGTATATTATTTATCATTGTTTTTCAAATTATGAAATTGATTGTTATATTACTTTTTTCCATTAATAAGCAGAATAACAATCCTTTTATACAATAGTACTCTGAAATTTAAAATTAAATATTTATAAAGAAATTAAATTGGGTGTGTTGTTGTCATTACAGTATACTATGAATGTATAGTCAATGTTTAATTTAATAAAAATTTGTGAAAGTGAAAATGAAAATCTACCAAAGTTACATATAAATCCATCAGAGTGAAACGAAAATTAAAAGTCAAAATATAATTGAAACTACATTATCAATACCCAAAACAGCACAAAAACTCCAGATACTTTAGAAACTATATTTTAAAAATATTTTTGTACTTTGTTTTTTCTGAGCTCTCCTAATTATAATTATTGGTAAACTTCAAAAGGTGATTGTAAACGACAGGTCGCAAACTATATATATACTCAGAGAAAAAAGAATTATTAATATAGAATTAACAAATTTTGTTTGATGTTGTTACAAAATTATTTGTTAACTCAACAGATTTATTGATATTAAAAAAAATTTGAATTGTTAGGAGAACAAAATAAATTTGTTAGTTCTACATTAACAATCTTTTAATCAACGTAACAATTCTTTTTCCCGGTTTAGTCGAGGTTAAAATTCGAATTGCATTTTCTATTTCCTTTTTTTTAAATGTTTGGATTTAGCTCAGAGTATTGACTATAATTAAAGTTAGGTCATATAGAAGAGAGCGTTATCTAACTAATACTTTTATTTTCTTCAACTTTATCGAAAATAGTCCTCAGTCTTCTTATCAAGGTGCCAATGATCCCTTTTGTGAGCCAATGGTTGTTCATCTCTCACTGTTAATCCACGTTCTTAAGCCTCGATAAAGAGCATCCCCTTGAAATTCCGAGTTGACGAATGAACAAATTCTTCGATTATTTCCTATCTTTCTTTTCTACTTAATTATAATTATATAAATTTATGTCTACAAATAAATAAAAGTAGAAACAATAGAATAATAGTAATAAATTTATCTCATTTTCCCTTACTTTACTTTCTCTAATTTTATTTATTATTAATATGGATTATTTACAATTTATCTACCCTTATAATTTATTATATCCTTAATATTTATATTATTATATTTAAAATATTATTCATTTTATAACTGAAATGAAACAATTTTATATTATCACTATGGATTCATGTACTCTGTTCGCTTATGAGCGACATTTCATGTAATCTAGAAGGCAATTTAATGATCTGCATTGGTGCCGAATTCAGAAAAAGAAAACTTTAGTTCATCATAAATTAATATTAGGGTCAGAATTCGTGAAATTTTTACGAAAAATAAAAAATATTTTGTTTAAATCGAAATGTTGATAAAACGTTTCTATTTGGCCTTAGGAACGTGTTTTCCGAAAAACAGAAATAAAAAAATTATTTTATAAAAGTTATTGCAAAATGAATTTTTTTGCAACTTTTGAAACAAAATTTTATTTTTCCTAAAGGAATAAACCGATTTAAATGAATCAAGTGGAAAGATAAAGGGGATACAATAGGGGAGACCGGGGCGTAATGGATCACTTTTTGCTGTTTAACTTCGTCATTCTTGCTTTAATAAAAATTTCATCACGTGAAAAACTTAGACTAACATCTCAGTTTTCAATTAAAAAAAAGTACGCCCTAATATCACTTATACATTTTTTTCTAGAACAATGTTTTTGGAGAAATGGAAGGTGAGAAATTTCGCCTCGGGCCGGGGCGTAATGGATCAGCAATGAAATTATAATTTAGATCATCAAATATTATTTAATATTGACAATTTTCGTCTCTATTGCTCATTTGTAACAAAGAATATTGAAAATGGAACATATTTTATTTAAACTTTAAACATTTTCATGCAGTTTTCAAATTTTAAAAAGTTGTAGCGAAATGCAAAATCCATTTTTCTAACACATGCACCGAAAGTACATCATTTCTTACCTATAAAGAAGGTGAAAAGTACGTTTTTCCCGGAGGCAGGGAGAGAATGTTACTTTCCCTCCATAACGAGGAGGGAAAGTAATACTTTTCCTCCCCGCTGTGATGTCACGGGGAGAGAAAGTAATATTTTCTTCCTGCTGCTATAAAAATTTGTATTTTTTTTTAATTTTTTAAAAATATAAAAAGAGCTATATATTTTTTAAGATTAAATATGTATCATGTTATTTTTTTGTTAATAATTGATTTTAAATAAATATGACAAAAAAATTCCATTAAATGATCGCATATTTGTATTTTCGTTTACGTGTGTTAGAAAAAATAGTATGTGCACCACGGAAGGAAAATGATTTTCGCCTCGTGTGTTTGCAGTTCTCGACTTCGCTCGCACTTGTCTTCTGCTCGTACGCTCGCTACGTCTAGTCTCGAACTACAGACTTCACCCTCGGGAAAATCACTATTTTCCTCCCTAGGTGCACAATATACTATATATGTTTTTTTTAATAAAATATGCGAGCCAATACGCCCCGGAAGTTTTTGTTGAAAATTTTGTTATTTGTAATCAATACCGTAAGTATTAAACAAAAATTGTCAATTGTTCTTTAAGAACAAATGTTTAAAGCTCAAAACCTGATAAA
The DNA here is from genome assembly GCA_032873175.1 of Leptopilina drosophilae. Classification (NCBI taxonomy): domain Eukaryota; kingdom Metazoa; phylum Arthropoda; class Insecta; order Hymenoptera; family Figitidae; genus Leptopilina; species Leptopilina drosophilae. Next base: position 50,969,204 of record CM065478.1, read on the forward strand.
CAAAAATTTTTACAAGTAATTTTGAAAAAGATATAACAAAAAAACAAAGATTTCAAAAATTTACTTTCGAGTGTCAAATCACTTTTTCTACCATATTTTTAACAGTAATAAATGAATAACAACGAAACTTGGTACAAACTTGCAGTATACCAAGTATACATTATTTTGTTCAAAAATCGAAATTACTCTGATTTACCACTTTTAAATAAATTTAAGTGATCCATTACGCCCCGTTCTTCCCTATAGTTTCGTTTAGAATTAGAAACTGTTTAAAACGTTTATTTTTTAATAATTGTTTAATAAATTTTTCATAAAAAAATTTTTTTTTTTAATCTTCTGCGCCTTTTCAAAATTTGAAAAGAGTTTCAACATAGAATTAAAACTAGAAAAAATAAAAATCCGTAAAGAAAATTTATGAGCGACAATTATTTAAAAAATTATAATGAAATTTCTATTGAGCGGAGATGCGATTTTGATGTTTTTCAGAATTCAAAAATTATTTTCATCTACGAAATGAACAAAACACTGTCGAATTAACATTTATATAACCATAAAATTAATCAAAAACTAAGTGTAGCTTTGTTGCACTACACCGCACTAATATAATTTTCATTATAACTATTTAAATAATTGTCGCTCATAAATTTTCTCTACGGATTTTGATTTCATACAGTTTTAATTCTATGTTGAAAATTTTTTCAAATTTTTAAAAGGCGCAGAACATTAAAAACAATAATTTATTTATTCGATTTAAACAAAATACTTTTTATTTTTCGTGAAAATTTCACGAAATTTGACCCATTAGCAATATATAATAAATTGATTAATATCTATATAAAACTATTTTTGTGTTAATTATTATAGTATTAATGTCTTCCTAATTGATTATGTATACGTACGATTCTCACATTAATTAATAATCTAAATAAATCTCATGGTTCTTCAAATACCCACATTTACTAATATAAATAATAATAATAATAATAATAATAATAATAATAATAATAATAATAATAATATGCGCAGCAAAAGTAAATAATTTATATCACATTAATAATAATTTTATCTTTGGTTTCACTGTTAATATTGAAAATTATTCTTCTGCAATAGTTTGCGACCTTGCTCGAAAGGACCACCACTAGAGTCAAACACGTTCTACAAGATCTTTTCAATTTTTGTCAGTTTGCGTGAGGATCGTTCGCGTGGCTTGATTTTATAAAAGAGGAAGAGAGACAGAAGAAGGTTTTCGAATAAGGAATACATAAAAAAATTATCCGGCAGCTCCGCACAATTAAATCGCTCGACAAACTAATTGTGCTAGTGAATTATCGTTCAGGTTTCATTGAGACTGAAGGAGAGTGAGAGAGAGGAAAAGGAAGTGCACCTCAGTATATACTTTATATTTGAAAGGTATATAGTTAAATTCGAAGCACGTACTCGCTTGTTTTATATATGTATGTATATATATCGGAGAAGAATCTCATGCATCTGCTTGTCTTGTTCGCGAAAAGTCGCGGAAAAATTTTTTTTGAAATGAATCTGCTTAAATATGCATATATGAGAAGCTTGGTCACGCGACAATGTTATACAGATTATAAAAGTAGTCCCTTGATCAAATTGACATCAATCTTTGAGACATGAATGGTATCTTAACACCAAGACTGTTTTTATCATTAATCAATTTCAATCTCATCACTCTTGAGATATTTTGTGCAAATTTTTCAATTATCGACTGAATAAATACGCATAACGAAGTCGCATAACGACTTTGATCCTCTTGCAGCAGACAGATACGGTGATAATATGTCTCGTGTTTAATTAATTTTGAAAATGCAGTCGAGCAGTGGTATATATATATATATATATATATATATATATATATATATATATATATATATATATATATATATATATATATTATATACAAAGAAAATGTATATAAGCGTTTCTTCTAAAAATGGATTTTTATTCTTTAATTTTTTACTTTGTGGTGTATTATCTATTCATCACGTCATTGAAGATTTTTATGAAAATCGCAAAAAATAAATTAAAATTTACACGATAAGTTATGCGAAAACATCAAGTACTTTTTTATAAAATATCTATTTAATTATTATTTTTCTATAGAAATTAAGATTTTAGAGGTGTGCAAAAAGCCCGAAAAGCCGGGTCGGGTCTGGACGAATTTTTTTAGGGTCAGGCCGAGCTCGAGTTTTTTCGATGTTTCGGGTAGCCCAAAGTCATTCGGGTTTTCTAAAAATTCGGGTACCTGAAATTTTGGAGAACCTGAATTCAATCGGGTTCACAAAAATTCTGAGAACCCAAACGAATTTGAGTACTCGAATCTTCGATATTTTTCGAATATTTGTAATTATATATTTTTTCGAATTTTTTATTGCGAAATCAAGAACTGTAGTCGGCTACCCGAAAATTTCGAGAACCTGAATGTAGTCGACAACCTGAAAATTTCGAGAACCCGAATTAAGTTGGGTGCCTGAAAAATGTCGGGTACGTAAACAAGCTTGACCCGGCCCGAGCTCGGTCCGAACCCGAACTTATTAAGCTCGACCTGAACAACCCGAAAAGTGAGAAGCCCGAAATTACCCGATCGGGTTTTGGGCTTTTAGAACACCTCTATAAAATTTTCAAAAATTTCAAAATGAATAAGAAAATTATTATAAACATTAATCGATTTTAAAATAAACGAATTCGTTTACTTTAAAATTCTTTTGATTGATATTTTCAAGCGCAGCGCCATTTTAATTTTTTGACCACGAATTTTGATGCAGTGCCCCCAAAAACTTTTTACTTTGTATAGTTCAGCAAAAAAGAAGTAGTAAAAATTAAAATTTGTCTATAAAAAATGTACATATAATAATACTGTTATTTATTTAACAAAATGAACATATTTCAAACAATGCAAGATAAATATATATGAACAATAATTTTTGACAAGAATTGAAGACATTTTGAAGAATTTTATTAAAATTTTTTTAAATTACTAAAACTCCAAAAAAAGTTAATAATAAATTATAAAAATAATTGAATTCATTAGAAGAATTTTAATAAATTTTGTTTAAATCATCTAAATATTGACAAGAATTTTACAAAAATTTTTGACTAATTAAATTCTTAACCCATTAACGCCCAAATGACCACAATTTTAACTTAAACTTCAACACACGATTTAAAGTATTTTCAGGTAATGAATTATAGCATCAATGAGATATAGGGGGTTTTGAGGGTCGCTCTTCAAGATTCTGGGGTCAAAATACCGATTCGGCCAACACAAAATCCAATATAGCGGGTTTTTTTTGAAAAAACACCCAAAAAATCATTGATTTTTTTTAAAAATATTTCTTTTAGAACTAAAAAAAATTTTTGAACCTTTCCAAAGTATGCTATTTGTTGGCAAAATAGTTCAAACTTTCAAAATGTAAAATAGAGAAACTTTGATTTCAAGATGGCGGAATCGAAATTTTGAAAAAGTGAATGCATTATAGTAAAAAATAAATTTCACAACAATATTTAAAAAGTATCCAAATGCGATTTAAAATTTATACTCTGGGGTTTTCGGGGTCGCTGATAACGAATTCCATGTCAGTTTTTTAAAATTCAAAATGGCGGAACCAATATGGCGGACAATTTTTGGAAAATTTCTTGGATTCACTTAAAACTTGTCACTCGGGGTTTTTCGAGGTCGCTGATGACGAATCCAATGATAGTTTTTCAAAATTCAAAATGGCGGATCCAATATGGCGGACTTTTTTCAAAAATTTCTTAGATTCATTTGAAACTTGTCACTCGGGGGTTTTCGAGGTCGCTGATAACGAATCCCATGTCAGTTTTTCAAAATTCAAAATGGCGGATCCAATATGGCGGACATTTTTTTGAAAAATATCTTGGATTCGATTAAAACTTGTCACTCGGGGGTTTTCGAGGTTGCTGATGACGAATCCAATTACAGTTTTTCAAATCTAAAAATGGCGGTTCCAATATGGCGGACTTTTTTTTGAAAAATTTCTTGGATTCGTTTGAAACTTTTTACTATCAGCAAATTTAATGTCGTCTCTTAGCCACTATTTTAATGGCGTTTCCAACTCTTACCACGTGGAGGTGGACGAACCGGAGAGTTTTTAAAAAATTTTTTTTGTAATTTTCAATTTTATAAATTTTTTTTGTAATTTTCAATTTTATAAATTTTTTTGTAATTTTTTATTTTTTAAATTTTTTTGTAATTTTTTTACTTTTTTGGAATTTTAAAGTATCTCAACTTTATACATCTAAACTTTACATTTTATGAAAAATGTCAAAACATTTTTTGAAAAAATATTTTTGATACATATTGCAGAATTTTCTGGTTCTTAGCGGACAATTGTCAAAAGAACAATGCTTCTGGTTTTGTTGATAGCAAGCTTCATGCTTTTCTTTATTCGTAGATTTAGCTTTTGACTTATCTAAATAGTATTTACTGATTTCGACCGCGAATTCTTTTGTAGAAATCTTTTTTCCCTTATTATTCGCTGAGATGTAAATTACTACCGCATTTGCAATTGAGGCTTGAATCAATCGCAGAAATACTACCCATGTCCACTTTTTCGACCGTATTGAAGGTTGCAAATTATTGCAATGCGCATCATGAAGATCCACTCCACCCATAAATTTATTATATAGGTGAAAAGTGTTGAGAAATGGAATATCAATTTTTTTTTCTCTTTAGAGCTGTATCGCTTCGATGGTAACATTGGAGTTACTCCAGCAGCTGTAGAGAATAACGAGACTTTTTTGGAGTCCATAATACTTATGAAATTGAGACCACTATTTTCCTCGTGTTGTACTTTTAGCGTGCTCCGAGAAGCTTTTTTTTCAATTTCATTTTTAACTTTAATTCTGTTTTCTCGAATTGTACCTGTCGCACGAATTTCAATTCTTTTCAAATGTACCATTAAATCAACATTTGTGAAATAGTTGTCAAAGTACAAATGGTAAAGTGGTAATTTTCTCGGTACTACTGTAAAAAGAAGTTCCTGTAGAAGGGTCAAAACGACACAAGATCCTAACGCAATTTTATCCAATTCTTTGATCCCAACTACAGTGTTCTTTCCACAATAAAAACCTAAATTTAATAGATATCCGTCTGAAGTTCACAAGGACCAAAATTTAAGGCCAAACCTAATGGGTTTTCCTTTTATGAATTGTTTCAGCGGTGTTCTTGCGTAAGATTTGACCATAGATTCATCTATTGAAAGACCTGTTCGGAAAAAACAACATTGTTGTATATTCTTACGATACGATTCCAATAAAAATCTAACTCTCCAACCTCTATCCTGTGTGTTACAGTCAGATGATTTTGAGTATTTAATTTTCGATTTTATTTTCTCAAAATTGTTTCGAGACATTGCGGATTTTATAACTTCAGAGGATAAATAAGGATCAGAAGACCAATAATCTCTTTGAAATTTTCTTTTATTAAATGAACTAAAAATCATAATCCCCATAAAAGTATTCAATTCTTGAATTGACAATTCGTAATTATTTTCTTTGGTTGCCTCTAAGATGTACACTTTCATTTCTTTACTGAAAAAAAGCTCAAAGAGTTCAGCCGCAGAGCAATTACAAATTTTTTGTTGTTGTTATATAAGAAGCAACAAATCTTCAACATGGCCAGAATATTTTTTCTCATCATCTGTCCATTTGTACGTATGTTGACCTTCTAGTTTTTCTTGACCTTCGCAATAACTTTCGAAAATTTTATTATAGGAAATTTTAGGACTACTTTCATCATTATCCAAATTTGAAAAGTCGTCAATATTATCTGTAGAATCTGCATCGGATTCGCCAGAATCATCAGGATTTGTAAGAAGCATTACGTCATCATAGGTATCAATTTCATCATCTACTTCACATTCAATTCTGAATGATTTAGACCTTTTTCCTTTTTTATTAGGTGGATTAAATTCATCAGAATTGCTATTTTTACGCCTCGACATTTTTGAGCAAGTTTTTTGCTAAATAAATGAAGGATTACCGCAAAACCAATGAAATAATGACAAAAGTAAATAAAATCAATTTTTGTAAATGAACAACATAATTTTCGAATTACTACATAGAAAATGAACGCATCTATAACGAACAATGTTGATTTATTACTCTATGGTGACAAAAACAATTGAATAGCGAACCAACTAAAGACGTGTGCTTCAGTGCTGGGATGATAGTAAAAAAACAAATGTATATCGATACTGTTCAAAGCAAATACTGTATGATTAAGAGTAGTGCAGAACTATAAGTTATGTTTTGTGTAGAAAAAGAATAGGATAGAGATGGAATTAAAGCAGTGTACTTGACTATTTGAATGGTGGTAAAAAACAAATGAATATCGATATGGAACACAATTGAAGAACGAAGGAACTGCACATGAAAATATTTATTTCATCAGATTAGAGAGGGTTCAAAATCGTTTTTTGAGATTTGCCGCCAGACAACTTGGTGTTAGTTATGATCTCTTCTTTCACAATTATGATTATTTGCGATCTAAATTTGGTATTTCTAAAATTCAAACAAGATTTTGTTATAATGATGTTCTTTTTCTGTTAAAATTATCAACGGTGTCATAAATTGTCCTCAGCTACTCTGTATGATTAAGGTTTGTTTTCCTGCTCGACGATTGCGAAATTTTTGTTTGTTTTATGTGCAATATCATAGGACAAATTACGGTAGTAATTCTATTATAAATAGACTATTTCGCGAATCTAACTTATACTGTAATAGTTTGAATTTTTTCGGAGTTAGTTTGTCTCAATTTACTCACAGATTGCGCACAAGTCTTCAAAGATAATGAATGTTAAAATTTGATTAAAAATCTGTTAATATATTAATAGATTCATTTTTGTATAAAATTGTAGACAAAATTTTGTAGTCTGCAATATTTAGTAATATTTGTAAAGGGCTTTTTATGCCTGTTTGTACATTTAAATTAATAAATAAATGAAATATAAATGACATCGGATTTGTCATCAGCGACACTCAAAACTCCCAATTAAAAAGTTTCAAACGAATCCAAGAAATTTTTCAAAAAAAAGTCCGCCATATTGGAACCGCCATTTTTAGATTGGAAAAACTGTAATTGGATTCGTCTTCAGCGACCTCGAAAACCCCTGAGTGACAAGTTTTAATCGAATCCAAGATATTTTTCAAAAAAATGTCCGCCATATTGGATTCGTCATTTTGAATTTTGAAAAACTGACATGGGATTCGTTATCAGCGACCTCGAAAACCCCCGAGTGACAAGTTTCAAAAGAATCCAAAAAATTTTTCAAAAAAATGTCCGCCATATTGGATCCGCCATTTTAAATTTTGAAAAACTGTAATTGGATTCGTCATCAGCAACCTCGAAAACCCCCGAGTGACAAGTTTTAATCGAATCCAAGATATTTTTCAAAAAAAATGTCCGCCATATTGGATCCGCCATTTTGAATTTTGAAAAACTGACATGGGATTCGTTATCAGCGACCTCGAAAACCCCCGAGTGACAAGTTTCAAGTGAATCCAAGAAATTTTTCAAAAAAATGTCCGCCATATTGGATCCCCCATTTTAAATTTTGAAAAACTAACATTAGATTCGTCATCAGCGACCTCGAAAACCTCCGAGTGACAAGTTTCAAGTGAATCCAAGAAATTTTTCAAAAAATTGTCCACCATATTGGATCCGCCATTTTGAATTTTAAAAAACTGACATGGGATTCGTTATCAGTGACCCCGAAAACCCCCGAGTATAAATTTTAAATCGAATTTGGATATTTTTTTAATATTGCTGTGAAATTTTTTTTTACTATAATGCATTCACTTTTTCCAAATTTCGATTCCGCCATCTTGAAATAAAAGTTTCTCTATTTTACATTTTGAAAGTACAACTATTTTGTCCACCAATAGCATACTTTAGAAAGGTTTAAAAAAATTTTTTAGTTCTAAAAAAAATATTTTTAAAAAAAGCAATGATTTTTTTGGGTGTTTTTCAAAAAAATCTTGAAGAGCGACCCCAAAACCCCCTATATCTCATTGCTGCTATAATTGATTACCTGAAAATACTTTAAATCGTATGTTGAAGTTTAAGTTGAAATTGTGGTCAATTGGGCGTTAATGGGTTAAGAAGAATTTTACTACATACCTATTTGTAAAGATAATTTATTTCTTGACGAGAATTTTTAAAACGTTTTGAAAATAATTTATTTTCTACAAAGTATTTGATTACTTTTTAAATGAATTAAGTATCTACTTGTTACGAATTTTGATAATTTATCCAAATAATTAAATTTTTGAAACGATATTTATTAAAGTAGTGATTTTTGTTTGTTTGACCTTATTAAATATTCATTTGTAACATAATGAAAAGTCCTGTTTTGCGGTTTACTGAGATGATATTTATTTTTTGAAATCCCAACTAGCTTCAAACCATTATATGGGACATTCCATTTCAAATCGTTTCACTGACAAAAAACAATCTCAAGGAGAGCGATTTTCAAATAATTTTTATTATATAAAAATTTAATTATTTATAATATATTATGTACTGATTCGAAAGAGAATTTCATTAACTTTCTATTTTTACTTTTCAAAATTGAGCTCATTTTCGTAGAGAAATTCCTGTTTGAAATATTAAACTTTAAATATCTCAAAACACCCCCCCAATCGATTTTTATCAAAATTATATGAAATTAAAGCTTACTTTTTCTAGTTTCCATTTCCGTAAAATATATTATGGACATTTAATGGGATTAAGCGAAAAAAAATTATTTAAAATGTGTGTTTTTGAGAAATTTGACAAATGGTACGAAGTTGAATCCTAACCCATTTAAAAAACGTTGTTTAGGATTCAACTTCGTACCATTTGTCAAATTTCTCAAAAACTTCTGTGAAATCTTTCTATTTAATATATCAATTGCATATCCATTAACTAGTAAAGATCTTTTAACAATACCAAGATTTTCGAGATGGAATTGTTGATCTGACAATTTTATAAGCCTATCAACAAAAGTGTATATAATGCCAATTTTATAAGTTAGACGGTGATGTGAATAGAAATTCATATATCTGCCAGTCCAAATAGATTTACAAAACAATAAATTTTTTATACCAAAGTTCTAAAAGTTTTTTCGTCAAAAAATAATAAAATGAAAGCTTAAAATGTCCTTAAAAAACTCTTAAAATTTCAAAGAGGTGATTTTTGATATTCGTGAGAACAAATTTTTGAATTTTACTTTGCATGGCCGAGAACACGCGGCTTATGTTGCAGCGCTTGCCAGTTGCTGAGAATTGCTGTTAAAAGAACTTGAAACATGTAATAAGTCAATTTTACATGGATATTTCTGTATTTCCATACTTTGTTTGCTTTTTTGAAATAATAAAAATTATAACTAATTACGGTTCGTTACTGAGCATTATTGACATACCAATTTACAATAATTAGGGTACAGTGGGACAAAATGGGGTACCTTTTTGTAATTGGCTGATTACAGAGAACCAAAGAAATAAATTGATTCAACTAAGCATCAGAATTCTTCTTGGTACACTGAGGTTTGAGAAAATTATGATAGTAGCGAAAAAATTATTTTTTGAAAGAACTTATATCGTATTTTTTGAGAGAGTGCTGAAACCCCATTTTAACCTACCCGTTGGGAAAAATTGGGTGCACGGAAAAAATTAGTCGTTGAAGTTTTCAGCTACCACTCGAAGACTCTCGGATATGAAAAAATACTTTATAAACTTATAGAAATACTCTATGATTTTAGCAGAAATTCTCTAAAAAAAGTCGAGGACTTATAAACCTAGTAGCGAAAAATAGCGTAGAATTATTGTAACACTTTGATAGAAAGTTTCGTCGACGAGTCGAGGAAAACGGTGCGCAGAAAAGATGCGCATACTCTCAGACGATAACCGCGACCTGCAGTCATTTTAACACCGTTCATTTACAAATTCTTCTGTACAGTGTTTGTGAATTATATTGGAGGATTAAAATCTTTTTGTAAATATAAAATATAATTATTAATCGTTAAATAAGTTTTTACAATAATGAACAGAAAATAATTTTATTGACTTAATTATTATTTTAATTAAATATTATTATTTTTTTATTCATCTTATAAATTAAAAATAATTGTAAAATAGTCCTTAAAGTATAGTGAAATACTCTTTAAAATTCTAAAGTATGTTAAAGAGAAATATTTGAGATTTTTAATTTTCAAAATATTGCATTTTTTCTCGCAAGCGGTAAAGAAAGTTTCCATTTTGTATGTAAGGACGATGAAAAAGTAGATTCATATATCGTGCGAAACAACGAAAGTGTAGGATAATATTTAATTTAGCTATTTAATTTGAGGTAGGTGATTAGTGATTAAATAGTGAGGAGAATAGTTTATTTACAAAGGCACACTATTTCGATATCTCGAAGTGGGACTGTTACGTATCACTTACAGAGAGAGATCGTGATGTCACTGCGGCGGGACCTTAAGGTACATCCGTCTTAAGGTATTTGGTGTGAAGCTGTAGCGTCAGCGATATATCGATCTATCGAGGGTCGATAATCGAATGGGTATAATCGAGTTTTGCGATGACGCCTTGAGTAGATTTAAATGCTCAGGAGCAGACTAGAATTTTGAGGTTAACTTACCTGTCAAAACAAAATGCCAAGCGGAGAGGATCGAAAAATCGATGAAACTTATGTTTTTGTTTGTTTGTTTTTTAGCTGTTTTTTGTTTGCTGAAAAATTACTCCGAACTCTTTAATTCATAGTAAGATTATAGTTGGAAAGGAGTCATTGTTTATTTATTAATCGTTATCTTCATACAAGGAGATTAAAAGATAATGTTATTTAAAAGGTTGAATTAAATTGATTATCAACTTGAAACTTTCTTCTTTTAGGTTTGCATTATTTATTTACTTTTTCTTGTTGGCTGGAGGGGCTCGGCCGGCTATTCTCTTTAGCCTCTTGAAGGCCAGGTTTCGGCAACTGGCGGCAGGCCGAGCCACAGGCCTCCTTCTAGGAGTCGGTTGGGCAACGGCCGAGGGTCGCCAGTGCATGTGACTCGGTCGCGGGTAGGGAATGTCGAGTAGCGAGGGTATTTTCGTTCCAGGAGGTTCTACGAAGTCGTCCGTCAGGATAGGCAGGTCCAAAGGACGAAAAACCTTTAGGATTTGTATCTCGTCGTCCGAGGGAGTAGTAACCGTCGGTGAAGGTGAGCGTGCTAGGGGGGATCTCGGGAAGAGTTCCAGTACGTCGTCGTCGCTATCGCACGAGGTACTCGCGGCAGAGTCGACCCGGCCGACACTAGGGGTGGGGTCGTCGTCCTCAATTCTTGAGGAGGGGTTGGAACGACTAGTCTGACGATGGGCTCGGTGATCGACCTCACTGACAGGATCCTGGGTAGAGACAGGGTAGTTGCCTCTGTAGAAGGTATTCTAAGGACCGCTTCCTGGAGAAGGTGCTCGAAGCGGCGGCTAAACTCCTCGTCAGTGGTAGGCGCACAGTCAAGAATTTCCTTTGGCGTGGGGATATACTCTACCCGTGGGCCTGGACAATGGGAACCTTCCGGATGATATTCAGGTTCGGTGGAGGCGTTGACAAGTCCGTCTCGGGCCAACCGTTTAGCCTGCTGGCGCGCTTTTCGAGCGGCTTTAAACATTAAACCCCTTAATCTCCTTTTTTCTTTTTGTGCCTTGGTGTCTTTACGAGTTCGTTTCGGTCAACCTTTATTCAGATTGCTCATCTACAAAGTTAGAATTTCGTGAGGAGGATGTGTTTAATAAATAGCAGACGAAGGGAGGTAAAAATCACCACGATCGTTCCTCTGCCGTCCCGTGAACCTGCCTCCTACACATAGCAAGGAACGGATTATCTCCGCAATGCTCTGTCAAAACGGGTTAGTACACGATGACGTCATGTCCCAATAGGCCCCCGCGTCGGCGACCCTCTCGACTGCCTCCCGCATAGAGTAAAACAGGGATTTCTTCTCGCAGTGCTCTCGATCTGACTGGCAGTCAATGGGACGGTATGACGGGGAAAAAAAGGGCAATGAACACGAGGTACTGACTCCCTTGTTGGCAAATCTGGGAAAATCCAGTATGCCGAAGTTGGTGTGTACAGTACCAAGTCTGAGCGGGAGGTTCGATTGAACGTAATGTTCTTATGTCGGCTTGACGCAGTCCTTCCTGCTTCCTATGTAGCAAACATGGAATCTTTGCCAGGGAAACAGTGTACACAAATTAACCATTTGTGTTTTTCATAATTCACTTCCTCTAGAAGTATTTTTATATTATTATATTCTTCTTTGATTTGAGTGGAATGAGCTATTGGAACTGAAGCGTAGACATTTGTATTGTGTAGTAAAACGGCTTTTATACTACGTTTGGAAGAATCGATAAAAAGTCTCCAGTCTTCATCTCTATACACATTTTCCTTTAAATTGTCCATCAAACCTATTACGTCAGTACAGTACACCAAAGATGTCTCTTTATCTTTCGTAAAATATTTTCGGAACTCTTTATCTCGATCTCTATAAAATGACACTTTCGTATTCGGATCCAAAAAGTTTCTTTTCTTCATAAATGAAGCAGCAAGTTCTGCACCATCTTTTGGTAAACCTAGATCTCTAATGAAATCATTTAGCTCCGGTTGCGATACTAATAATGGCTTTTTTTCTTTAGTGCAATACTCGGTGAAATCATTTTCCTCATCGTCATTTTCATCGCTGTCACTACTAAATTCTTCAGTTTCGTTGTCAACTTCTACTTTTTCGACATGTTTTTCAAAAGTAACAGCAGGTATGCCCGCTTTTCGACCAATTTCAGTAGGTCTGATTACTGTTGACACATTTATATATGTAATGGCACTCTTATTTTTTGTGGTAATTCCTTTGATGTCGTTCATACAAAAATAGCAATCTTTTAAATTTCGTGGTTTCTTTCATATCGTTGGTGTAGAGAACTTGAGATATTTTTTATCTTTCGAATTTTTTGAGCGATACAACATAAGTCTACAGGAGTTACAAACAATATGAGGAACCCAATTTGTTTCTTGGTGTAATAATTTACGACCGAAACAATTTTCGTAAAGCTCTTCCAGTTCTTCATCTATTTTTTTCCGCAAGGAGCTGACTTCATATTTGCTACAAATGTAACAAAGGGAATCGGGACTTTTATTACAATTATGTAGTCGAGAAGTCATTTTTCTTGTAGCATCGGACTCTTTATCAACCAAGTTACCCATCAATAAAGAGCTACGGTTGCCGGATGACGACGTCGGAGGGCCCGCTTTCCCACCCTGAGCAGACGCCGATACTGGGGTTCCTAATCCCTGCATCGTGAAACATTTTTTTCCTGTATCTGCCATGACGGCATGAACGCCGTTTACCCAGGGACTCTGCCAGTATGGATCCGTTGCCCACTGTCACCACGTGGAGGTGCCCTGGTTACAGATACAGGTGAAAAATGCTAACAAAGAGAGATTCTAAACTATGAATTAGCAATAGCATACATTTAAAGATTTAATACTATTAAGTACTGGACACACAATAAATGTAATCGGCTTGAATTTATTTACTAGAAATATTTGGGGGTCATCAATAAAAAATTTAACGTCAGATTCGTAATCAGCGACCCCGAAAACCCCCGAGTACCGATTTTCAAGCAAATCCGAACAAATTTTAACAATAATGTCCGCCATATTGGATCCGCCATTTTGAATTTTGATAAACTAACACCGGATTTGTAATCAGCAATCATAGAATCACCTAAGTAGTAACTTTCATGAGCTTACCTATTTTTTATTGCGCTGTGTATGGTATAATCTGTTTGATTGGAATCTTAGATGTGTTTTTGAGGTTAGGTTCGATAGATTTAATGTTTAATATGTATTTTCAATTGAAAAGCTTATAGAATAATTTATTTAAATTAAGGGATCTTAGAAAATTATCAATATGCTGTTAGATTTAATTTTGATCATTCAAAAGTGACCATTTTAACGATTTTAGGGTATTTTTTGAGGTTAGGGCGAAACCAAGATCCATTGGCCAAATTCTGACAACGGATTCGGATTCAGCGCATCGAAATACGTCGGAAAACATATGTCTCGACCCCAGATCAAGACACTTTTTTTGTGTGGCTGTGTTATTAGACAATACTAGGCATAATTTATCTATTATTGTTTAATTATGTTATTAATAAAGAATATATTCATCTTTTGTTTAATTTATCATTGAATTATTAATTATTTAATTAGCACTGATTAACTTTTAATTAAATAATTAAACAATAGTCCAAATTAATACTAAAGATAATAAAACGTTTAACTAATATAATGATACTAAATAACAACAATAACAAAAATAATATTTTGTCACTCAATCAGTCAAATATTGTTAAACTAATATCTAGTAAAACAATATTTGTATGAGAATCCCAAATAATTAATGTATTATTGAAATTTTGTACAATTTAAAATCTTGTAACCAAATTAAAAAAATTCAAGTATTGGTCGCTGGGAAGAAAACAGGAAAAGGCGGAAACGTAGAGTAGAAAGAGATAGAGATAGAAAAGGCCTAGAAAAGCGAGAGAAAGAGGCGCGTGGTCAGGAAAAGTAAGGAGTAAGGCCCAGCTAGACCAATTTTTTCTTGTCGGTGTCGGAAAAGTCACCCCAAGGGAAGATACCACATTTTCACGAAGTTGAGACCTTCAAAATAATGGTTCTCAACTCGAGCAGTAGTGAACATGTGAACTGGTTATTTAATCTAAAAGTTTAATCTAAATTAATCCAAGCTTTCAATTAACGTATTGACAAAAATTATTCGTTAAATAGTTTGAACGCTAAAATAAAAAAACGGAATTTTGTTACTTTTCTTCTCGGTCTCCCCTACAAAACATGGAATATAGTTTCAAAACTTATATAAATTCTTGTTCTATGAGATTATAAATACAAATAAGAAGTAGTATTCTTTATTATTATAAAAAAACAAATAATATTTATTAAATTATTAATATTAATATATAGAGGAGAATGGGTCAAGACGGGGTATCAGCCTTATTTAACAAACGAACTAACCAATGGCGATTATTTTTTACATCATACTGCACCGAGGCGATAGTTTCTTGTTTACAAAATTTTAAAGCAATGAGAACAAATCTTATCTTTTTTTACTAAAAAAACTGTTTTCGACGATTTTCTTGTGATTTTTTTCACTTTTAAAATAGGTGTTTATCACTTAATAATAACGGTTAATCAACTGCATAAATTGTTTTCTAAGTGGCAAGGGTTACACGAGAAGAGAAACATATGTTTTTTCTTTGTTGAATCGTAAATTGTGGTAATTAATCTTTTTCTTCAATTTCGTAGGCAAGGGCAAGGTTGGGTAGTGGAGGGTGGGTCAAGACGAGGTACTCGCAATTTTTATCATTATTTTTTTATTATTATTTTTCGATGTCACTTAAAAGCAACGCACATTTGATTCGCGAACGACATTTGCGAAGCTGTTGTGTTCAGACCTTTTTACTGGCGGTGTGTCGTTTTTATCCAGTCATGACCTGGTAATTGAGTAGAGTCGAAACTCAATCTGTGAACAAAGTGTAGGGTGGGAGCGCGAACGCCTCTTTTGTACCTTTGGATGCACCTTATGTAACTAAAGGTGTATCCCCGGGATAGTCTCAACTAATTCGATGCTGTTGCGCATGCACGTCCTATATAGCTCCACTGTGACTGGTCACTGTGTCTTCGAGTAAGCACTTGTTTATTTCTCTATCGTAATGGTTAAAACTTTTTAAGGTTAGTTTTTGCAATCAATTCTACAGAAAAGAATTCGAATAATACAGTAAAGTAGTTTGAGAGAGTGAATCTGGCTGGATGACAGCGGAATTATTTCTGGAGTGGTTTTAAAAGTTCATCATTTTTAGTGGAGCAACAATTGATCGTAAAGTTTTGTTGCTGTTAGATGGACATAATTCTCACACGAAAAACCTTGATGTCATACGCTTAGCTCGAGCCCACGGGGATATCATTTTATGTTTTTCTCCACATACTACTCACCGTCTTCAAGTTCCTGACGCAGTTTATATGAGATCGTTAAGCACCTATTATGATCAACAAATCACTTCTTGGCTTCGCAACAATTCAGGACTGGTCTTTACAGTTCGGCAAGTTGCCTAAATATTTGGACAAGCTTTCATACAGGCGTCTACAATGTTAACGTCTGTAAACGGGATTAAAAAATGAAAAATTTTTCCATATGATCCATCAGTTTTCTCTGAAAGCGATTTTTATGCTTCCTTAGTAACGGATATTCCTCAACCTGAAATCGTTCCTCATTCTGAAATACAAACTGCAACCACACATGAGACACAGGCTGAAATGATTCCATCGCCTCAAGCTAAAATAGAGCCAGCTAACAATCCGGATTTAGCTGTCGCTTCTACTTCAACGGCGCCTTATATGATCCAAAAATAACGCACTTCAGATAAATCAACATTTTCTATTGCCAGTCCTGAACAACTACTGCCCGTTCCAGTAACAAGAAAAACTTCTCGCGTATCTAGAATTCGAAAAAAAACCGCTGTTATTACTTCTACACCGTGTCAAACAGAATTGGAGGAGATAATTAAGAAAAGGAAGGTCGTAGAAGAAATGAAACAAAAGAAAGAAGAAACAAGAGAAGCTAAGATAGCTACTAATAAATCAGGACTAAATAAATTAAACGCGACTAAAAATAAAAAGTCTCGTAAGATTCAATGATCATCACTTAAAGAAGGTGAAAATACACCATGTCTTTATTGCAATGGGGTTTATTTAGACTCAAATGAAGGCTGGGCTGCCTGTTGTGTCTGCGGCCAATGAGCCCACTGCAGCTGTGTTGGTGTCGATGACGACAATAAAGATGATATGTTCACCTGTAAAATTTGTCGACAAAATAGCTTTTTTAGCACCTTATCTTGCCCGCCCGGTGGGGGCAATAAAGTATATATTCAAAAATTTTCGTTTTTTTATCATCAAACCTTAAGTACCCCATCTTGCCCCACTTTCCCCTATCTATAGTAAAATATCGATGAAGGGTAGTTTTGGCAAATGATCGAATTATACTCCATATTCCTTTAGTGGGGCTCACTTTAATTTTTTAAACATGGTTTTTCTGTTCAATTCATTACAAAATTGTTTTACTCTACCTCGTTCACATATAAATAATTGTTTTGAGCTTAAGAATAAATTAAGCAATCGTATCATAGACGGTAACTAATCTTTTATTTCTCTCGACGTAAGTTCATTGTCAAACAAAAAGTTTTATTTTGGCAACTTACAAAAGATAAGATCCATTTTAAAAAACAATATCTATCCTTTAGCTTTTATTGGTAAACATAAAAATTCACATAAATCATAGAAAATTTTCTCATGTTAATAATGTTAATAATAACAAGAATAATAAAAAAATTAGTATTTACAGTCAAATCATGAAAGTTTGTTTACTTCCCAATGAAAAATGTTTTTTTAAGTTGTCTAATACTCTCAAATAGTTTAATTGTACTGCGCTTCCACTTATAAATAAAAACTGCAATTCTATAATTAGGCTTAGTAAAGATATATCTAAAAACTACGACAGAACAAATGTTGTATACAAGTTTGCATGTAAAGATTGCTCTGCAACATACATAGGTGAAACAAAACGGTCAATGATATCTCGCATAAATGAACATAAATAAGTAAATGATAACTCTAGGTGTGTGGTGTTTCATAATAATGTGTGTTTCATAATAGTGTTCATTAAAAAAATATAACAATACTATATTTAAATATTAATAATTTTTATAACAGAAGTGTCAGTGTAAATTATTTGATAATCTATATATAAATAAAATCCAAAGTTTGTTTGTATATTGTTCAGAACTTTAAAATTTGTCTTAGTATATTGTAGACAATTTTTAAAAACTTATCTAGATATTTATTATCCTTTTTTTAATCACAAATTTTTTTTTCACTTCTAATTTGTTTAAGTATTTTTAATATTACATTAATTATATTAGTTAGGATTATTTATTTCTCTAATACTCTGTAATAAACTATAATACTCTGGAAGCTCTTATAAACACAGAGGCCGTTTTCAGCATGCTCAAGGATCATGATTAAAATCACTTTTCGTTTGTTGTGATTGGTTACTAAGTAATCCGGATCATGATTCGTGGACATGCAGAAAAACCCAATAAATAAACTAATAGCGAGCGTCATTGCTACAATTTTTAACCAATAGCGACCGTCAGCATCATATTTTCAACCAATAGCGACCGTCATTATGCCAAATCCAACCAAAAAGCTGTTTTTCTAGTTAGGATATTTTTACATTAAACATAACTTTTTCCTCTTTTAAGACGTTCAGACTCTTGCCTATAGTGACATGACAATAACACAACTTGAAATGTCTTCATTTTTAAAAACAATTTATTTGTGCAATACCTGCTGGAAAAGAGATACTTTTCTTTAACATAAATACAGCACATAGTCGTCAATTTCTGCACATTTAAAAGTGTGCAGGAAAGTGTGCTTTCCTGCATACTTTTCTGTAAACAGTATAATATACATTAGAATCAACATAAAAATATATTTACTGATTAGAAAAGCATTAAAATTACTTTTTCGGTAAACAGGTGTTGCACAAAGTATAGTGTGCAACATGTGCGAAAAAAGATTTTCCGTCCTTGTGCAAATTGCTGCCCTCGCTTCGCTAATTTGGACGTATGAGGAATTTTTAATAACATTTTTTTAAGTTTAATCTTTTTTATGTTGACGAGTTAGAATTTTTTTGCCAATAGTCAGAACGAAAGTTTGTAATTTTTTCCTATTTTCCATGCGTGTTAGGTATTTACTTATCGCAACATTAATATCGTTAAATAAACGAAAAAAATAATAAAAATTGGTTTTTAAACTGTATACCATGAAATCGATTAATATATTAAATTAGTGAAAGCAGTCAATATTTAATCACCATTAAAGTGACAGTAAAGTGCTGAATAAATGCTTGCTTGAATTCAATGGCAGAAGATCGTTGTACTGGCAGACCTTTCTTTCATCTTCTTCTAGGCGTATTGAGAAATAAATCGGAAATATACTGGAGAATGAGATTATCTTTTTCGTCTAAAAAATGTACATTAATTTAACTAAATTAGGTTTCCGTAAGTTTTTGAAAATTTTCTATAAACTTAATAATTTCTGGTGATAATTTTCATTCTAGCATTAGAAGCTGTAAAATCGCTGCTCTCTTTAAAGTCCAATTTAAATTAAATGGATTTACTGTATTTGGAAACATTGGCTCAAAATCCAATTCTATCTGTAAAAAATAAAATGACGAAGTTGTTTTTAAGCTGTGAGAGAATAAAAACCAGAATCAAATTTAAATGGAAACAAAATAGCTACATGAATTTTATATGAAAAATTGCTTCACTAGATAATTATCATTAACTGATTAACTTACTAACGTATATCCGCTAACGAGTCTCAAAACCTTATATTCTTCATAGTACTGATATATAAACATGAGTCCTCATCAAAGAACATATCCAGAAATCTTTTTTTCTAATGAAATACGTTGTCATGCTGAGATCTCCTTAAAGTCGGTTCCACACTAGATGCACGACACGACGTGCGTGCCCTCTCTTCAAATTATGTTTTCCTACGTGAGGAGGAGAAAGCATTTGATAGATGGAGCAGAAGGGACACGTGCGTCGATACGTGCATCTAGTTTGGAACCGGCTTAATGCTGCTTGTAACCCCACTTCACATTCGTCTAAGACAGGGCACGAGGGGTGGGGATTCCGGCTGAGAGCGACATGAGTCATATTATTACCGGGCCTTATGTTTGATAGTATATTTGAATTTTTCGATCGATAACGCCCATCGCGCAACACGAACTCATAAGTCCCTTTTACTCATAGTGAGGGTAAACGCATGGCATGCAGTCACTATATTCAACAATATACCGAGTAAAAAGTACTCCTCGCCAAGAGTAGTTTCAACATTTGCATAGTAAATGGGATGCGATTTCTGATCTTTACTATTTTTCTGCAATAGAATCGCGCCGTAACCCAACTTCGATGCATCCGTATGCAGTTACGTTTTCGCGCTAACAAGATATACACTTAACACAGGTTTCGCGACGAAAACACCCTTCAACTGTTGAGAAGAATGTTTTTCATTATGTCCAAAATGAAACTTTATATTCGATCTCAGCAACTGGGTAAGCGGCCTTGCTATTACAGAATATCCGGCGATAAATATTTTCAAATAGCCACTCAGCCCGAAAAAGCTTTGTAATTGCTGGATATTTCTAGGCTTCACATGACATTTATAACGCGCGTTTAATCTGCTCAATCCCGCTCTATACGTCAGGAGATGGAATGATTATGTCATCTATATAAACTATCAAGGCATCGTGTTTAAATTCAGAGTAGAGAAAAGTTTTGCACCCTGCAAACGATCAATCTCATCTTCTGTTAGCGGAAGTGGATATCGATTAGTAATAATCTTTTTATTTTACTGTCTATAGTCTATACACAATCGAAATTAACCGTTTTTTCGCACCAAAACCACGGGGCTTGCGCAGGTCAATGGAGAACCTCATCATCATTTACAATTTGATCGGGACCCACAATTAATCTCATTTTAATTTCGCGATCAGGTGTTTCATTTGGTTTATGACTATAAACCAAATCCATAAGTTTTTGTAAATCGTTTTTAATCGAAGCATTCGCAATGTATGACACATCAACTTGACTTACTTCGGCAAAATACGACACACGAGTATTTAGGATCTCTGTATCATCTGAATCATAAGGACCACATGTTTCAAGCGAAATAATCGAAATCACATTCGCCACAAAACTTCTATGGGATGTTTTCGACTTGATGTCAACACTGCCGCAGAGTGTTTTTGACGAATCACTTTGTTTGGACAGTGCTTTGTTTGGCTGCTATATGACCATAAACCTAGCATGAGAAAAACTTTGTACCACTAGATCTGCATATTCTCAAGAAGTTTCGTCTTTTTTCCAAACTCGATTCTCGAAGGGCCATTATTTTGCTTTGAGAATGCTTAAACATACCTTTCAACTCGTCTAATAGTTGTTCTAATGTTTTCCCAATTAATTCAAATTTAGAGTGCAGCCAATCTAATCCCTTTACTCTTCAGTCACATCCTTACAATAATATTAACCACATCACTGTCCAGTTTCTAAGTTTCAAATTTTTTAAAATTTTTCCCCTTTACTTTGAAAAAATGCAATACTTTGCAATGAACCGATAAAATAGACCCTTTTCTTTTTTCTTAAAAACCAATTAAATTAAATACTTTAACTGACGATAAATTAATTAATGGCGCATAATTCGACTCGTCAAAACATGTAGATTGATAATAAGAAATAAAAAGAAATTAAGATTTTTCTCCGAAATTACCAAATTACGATTATGTCGAAAATTATAATTGAGAAAATGGGACTTTTTCTTGTGGACGTCCACATATATATATATATATATATATATATATATATATATATATAGAATAAAACATCTTGTATAGTAGAAAATAGATCAATAAAGTGTGACAGAAAGTCTGTGGATTTTCTGAGAAATTCCCCTCTTTTTTCGAAAGAAAAGATCATTTTAATTTACCTCCTATATGTGCCTGCGCTTCTCAATATATACGCGAATTCAAAATCATGAATAACGCACTCAAGACCCACCGTGCGCTGACAAGTAATGAAGTCATGTTGAGATCAAGAGGTTCTACGCGCATACGCACAGGTGCATCTATAAAGGATGAAAAGAGTCGCACTTATATGCACGAACGTGCTTCGTATGACGATGTATACGAAGCTTCTTGTACGTTGCTTGTAATTGGAATCGCATTTAACTGCGCGGCATACATTCCGGTTTCATATAAACGAATTCCCTCTCTCTCTCTTACTCTCTTTATATAGAACGATGTTGCCAGGTCCATGATGACAATTTATGAACTGGTCGCACAGTGTGGTTGCTCCAATAGGGAAAATGAACAATCATTGGTTCGGTATCTGCACCACTTGTTGGCATCAGTATCGGCGGAAAAGGGAATTTCTATACTAGCGGTCGTTTGGTGTAAAAAATAAATATTTACTGGTGCAGGTTTTTTAATTTTTCTACTCCACTCCAATATAAAAATAAACATTGGCGCATTAACAGCTCCAAATTGAAAGCTATCAAAATCATAATTGGCACAAAATCGTCTAATTAAAATGAAACTGTGAATATCCATATGTTTAAAATTCAAAAAATAATTTACTTCACATTCAGTGAGGTCTGTGAAAGTAAGGGCAATGGCTAGAATCAATTATTTACAAATTTTTACTTTTCTAATAAATTTTATATCCATTTTCCTAAGTATGGGGAGATTTTCACAAAGTATGGGGATGGTTTATATTCACAGGGAAAAGAGGATTGTTAGTATAGAACTAGCAAATCTGATTTTTTGTTGCAACAATTCTTTTTGTTCTTTAAACAAATTAATTGTTATCATAACAATTTCGATTTGTTAGGAGACCCAAAAACCGTTTCAATAACCAATCAGATTCGTTAGTTCTATATTAACCATCCACTAGTAAATGTAACAATCCCTTTTTCTTCATGTATAGCTTATACTATTTTTAATTAATTAATCGAAAAATTCAATTATTTCCACAACTAAAGTTTTGTGCAATGCAAGAATTCAATTATTTGAAATAAAATTTTCATAATAGCTCAGCAGAATCATTTAAAAAAAAACATCAAATATATTTTCAAAGTGGACGACTTAATAAAAAACCGTTGGTTGCCAGTCGTTGTTTCAATAACGTCAGGATATGCATGCACGCAAGAAAACAGTTCTTATAAGCGCCGCCAGAGTGCATGCTAGTGAGTTTTTCTCGCTTTAAGCTATTTCAATGACTATAGGTACCTGCTCCTCTTTCGCAAAGACATTCATAGGAATGCCTGCACTGTCAGATACATGGTGAGGGAATTTTTATCACTCAATCATCTTTGTTTTTACAAGAGATGAAAAATTAAATCAATACATGAAATTAATTAAATAATTTTCATTTTAACTTTTAAAAAATTGTCGCTTTTAAATCATTTCAACGGATTTTTAACTCCTTATAGTTTTAATTGTATATGTTGTGATTTTTTCTAATTTTTAAAATATTGTTATTTATAAATAACAATATTCTTCACAAGAATTAAATTATTTTTAAAAGTACTTAAGTTTTAATTTTTTGGCTGTTTAAATTTTACTATTAAGTCTTAACAGTCAGAAAATGCATTTTATGTTTCTTTAAAAAAAAATTTTTTTTAACCAACGTCGTTTGATTGTATAATTTTCGGGACGAATAATGACAGTAAAATATTTATCCCGCTAGCGGGATATAATGTAATGGCAGTAGGTTATTTATCCCGCTAATTTATAAAATAGTAAATTTAAAGTATTTACTTCAAAATTACACAAACACATAAAAAAATTATCTAATTTAATTATTTAATTTTAAGAAATGTTAGTTAATAAATTAATAACAAAGGTCATTTTATATTATTAAATATAATATAATACTATATTTATGTACACTATAATTATAATAATTTATTAATTTTTTTGACTAAAATTAATAAAATCTTTGAAATTAAATTTAAAAAAGTAATAATAATATATTGATAGACAGGAAAAAATATATTAAAATAAGAACTAAATTTCTTTTATCATAATTTCCCTGTTTATAACCTTTTAACAATTTTTTTATTTTTAAAGTTTATGACTTATTAGATTCTAAATTTTTTACTTATTTTTTTTTTAATTTTTTACTTTATTTTATTATTAAATTAATTTTTCCACTATAAAATAAATATTACAGTAAAGGAGATTTATACAATTTGCAAAAAATAATTGATTGTAGTCAGTGTCATTGAAATAGTGTTTATTTTAAAGACAAATTATAATTTAAAGTTCAGCTAATATGTAAATAAATTATTGTGATCAAATTTTTTGTATTAAATTGTCGCTAGAAGTTTACATCAAGGTTAAAATTAAAGCTTGAAATATTTGTAACTAATAAAAATTATTATTATATAGAATTTATACTCGCGTATACTGTACAGTTTTGTGTCAACTTTTGTGGTGATTAGTATGAAAGTTTGAAAATGAGTGTAAGTGTCGAAAATTCAGTTGGTTTTATAAACGGTATGTTAACTTATCAATTTACTTACAATTATGATCGCAAACTAGGAAAAACATAAATTCATAAAAATTTCTTAAATTTAAATTCAAATAAAAATACTTTATGCGGTAAAATATTTTTTTTAATTATTTTCTTAACGTTAAATTAGTGACAAGAAAAAACATTAAAAATTTTTATGTACATAATTTTTTGTATTCTGGGGCTATTCGCAAACTACGTCACTCTTTTTCAGACTAATTTTAACCCTTTCTCCCCCCTTAGTCACATTTTTTACATAAAAAATTTTTTTCCACGCTTCGTCACACACAGCTTGACACCCCCCTCCCCTAGGAGTGTGACGTAGTTTGTGAACCCTCTTATATATTTATAGAAATTTAAATTCACTTTTAAATTTATATTATTGTAGATGCGAATACTCTATTTTTAGACAATTGTTGTCTAAAAGTAGGAGATACGTTTGGAAGTCTGGCAGAGGTAGAAAAAAATCAACCAGTTTCAAAACGAAACCTATTCGATTTTTTCATAAAAGAAATTACTTATCAAAAATAGAAGGGATTAAAAAAAAGAAAAAAAATTTTAAAGGATGGCATAGAGTATCACAATCTAAAATTGTGTTCTAAAAAAGATGGCCATAATATGGGATCTACTTCTAACACGTCAATGTGATGACAGGAAGAAAAGTTAAATCGAAGGACTTACGCAATTTAGTAAGAAAAACTAATATTAAAAAAAGATGAAGAAAACAGCCTTAACAATGTAATAAAGATGTTACAGGAAGATTACAGTAAGTACTGTAATTTTAGAAATTGGGGAAAAATAATTAGTGTTGCCACAAATTTCAATTCTTTCTCAAAAACTGATCTTTCAAAATTCTATTATACATTAATAATAATCAATCAAATCAAATATGTTCAAAAATTTCAATTACAATTATTTCAAAAAATTACATTATTTATACGAAATTTGATGAAATATTTGAATTTCAGCGAAAGTTTTATTATTTATGAAAATAATTGAATTTTATTAAAAAATTTATAAACAATAACTTATGTGGAAAATTGAATTATTTTTCTAAATAATCAAAATTTTCTAAGAAATGTTCTTTTCTCTGATTTTTCACGAATTTTTCTAACCTGTGGCAACACTAATAATGTTTTATTTTATTAATTTTCAAATGCAGATTGTGAATACTTAGAGGAAAACGGAATTTTTGAAGGACTCTTCTTCGTTACACCAGACATGAAAAAAATATATAACAGTATCCAGAGTTTATAGGCATTGATGCTACGTACAAATTGATAGATATTTGGTGTCCCGTATACACTGAAAGAATTTCGGTACATGTGCTGTGCTGCCTACTGCGCATGGTATGTGCTTTGAGTTCCGCTTATCCCAAGTCTTCTTGTGCACATCCCATGTGCAGAAGTCGAGACAACAGTTGCGTTATAGCAAACGATCAGGCTATGCGCGAATGGCGTGTGCGCAGAAAGCACATCTCATGTCTCGAAAATGTACAACACACGTGCATTATGAACGAACATCCCATTCCATGTAGTTTTCGAGGCGTCTGCACAGCAGGCTCGCGAAAATTTTTTTAGTGTATCTCATCGATAATGAAGATGGTGAAGGATATACAAATTTTGTAGCTGTTGGCATTCTGATTCACGAAACCATAGAAAGTATCACATGGTTAATGCATTGCTTGAAAAAATATCCTTCTTGGACCTCAATAAAAACAGTCATGGATGATAAGGATATGACTGAGAGGGATGTTATAAAATCTAGTTTACTAAATGCTAAAGTGAACATCTGTCTTTTCCACACATTAAAAACATTTAATCGAGAAATATATTGCTACAAATTAGGTATAACGAAAGGACAAATAGACCATGCGAATGAAATCATCCAAAAAATGGTCTACTCTAAGTCGGAAGAAGAATACATGACTTTTTATGACACTTTTTTTAACACAGACGCCTAAATTTATTAAATAGATTGCCGCTTTATTTGCACTGAATAGATCTTGATATTTCTACTACAGAAATTGAGGATAAAAATAATAATGAAAAGGAGAGTTCAGTTTTTATCCGAAGAGGATTTAATTTTGGATATTCCGGAGATGTTTTCTTCCTCAAATAAGGAGCAAGAAGTCGTCGTGATTTCGGAAAACAAAGAGGACCAGCAAGTCGAAGATTGCAAAATTTCTAAAGACGTTTTGTATATCGATTTCATCGCTAGCGTTTTTGAATTTTATAAAAAATTAAAATTGGAATATAAATTATATATTTAAATTATATGATACATTTTTATAAAATTTTATAAATACTTTGAAAGATTATATTATATCTTAATGTTTTATTACAAAAAATTTTAACTAATAAGTAAATCTAAATGTCAATTTTAAATAAAAGTTACTTAACACGTAAATGTTTATACCATTTAGTTGATATGCATATTATTTATTTTTAATTTCCTGCTTTTTTTAAACAATTTTTACTATGTGTAATTTTAAGTAAATAATTTAAATTTGCTATTTTATAAAGAACCTAAAATTTTTACACATCCCGCTAGCGGGCTTAATAACCTACCGCCCATGAAGTAGTATAAGGAGACCTATCCATGCGTTGCGCGTGGCCTTAAAATCAGACAACAGATATCTCGCTTTTCTCCTGAGTGTACCGTTTTCAGCGCTGTGACGTGAAAATTACGAACTAATAAATATCGTCTGCTGTACTTGGAAAATATCCATTTCTAATTTTTTTATTTTAAATTTAAAATTGCGCTTGAAGGACAAAAAAGTTTCCTAATTTTACGTAAGGTTACAAACTTTTTCAAAATTGTTCAAATCTAATTAAATTTTGTTACTCGGGGGGTTTTTAAGTCGCTGATTACAAATTTGAAGTCAGATTCAAAAAATTCAAAATGGCGGATTCAAAATGTCAGCTTCATTTTCCAAAATTACTGAGATTTGCATGAAATTTGTTACTCTGAGGTTTTCGGGGTCGCTGATTTTGAATATGAAGTCGCCTTTAGCCTTTAAATAATTAAAGTTGCCCGATTCTCACCATGAGGAGGTAGACGATATAGAGAATATTTTTTTTACTTTTTTAGTTCTTACTTTGTTCAAATAATCTTTGTTGATGCACATAGCCAAAAATTTTGTACTTTCTTTTTCCGAACAAGGAAACATGCAAGTTGTATTACTGTGACAATTGCTTTAAAAAAGCGCATTTAATAAAAAGTTTAAAGAAGTAATTTAAAAAATTGAAGAAATAAAAAAAATTAAAAGTCACTGAAAAAGAAAAAAAATTGTTCTCTACATCGCCTACCTCCTTGTGGTGAGAATCGGGCAACTTTAATTATTTAAAGGCTAAAAGCGACTTCATATCCAAAATCAGCGACCCCGAAAACCCCAGAGTAACAAATTTCATGCAAATCTCAGTAATTTTAAAAAATTAAATTAAATTGTTTCATACACATTACAATTTTTCATTCCAGTTAGATTATTATATTTCACGTATTATTGTTGTCTAGTTGATCATCAAAATTTTCAGAGTTGATATCTAGAACTAAAATATGTATAAAAAATAACTTTTTCCTCATCCTTCTATGACCATTCCAATCTTTGGAATTCGTTAATGCTATACCTAGAGTTCAATAAGAAAATTCATAAGTAAATTTATTTACAAATGATACTGATTAACAAACTTTTCTTTAACATTTTCTGCACAGCACGCTGCCACGCTCAGCTAATTCATTGCTGCCAACTTCCGCAAGCACAGTAACACTGTCGTCTTCTACTACTATTGCTACCAACTTATAAGATTGTTCAAAAATATTCATATTTGTAAGAAAATGTCAGAAATAATATAATTAATAAAAGGTTAGGTTCTTTTTTTAATCTAAGAACAGGTAATCCATATAAACTATTAAAATTTTATTACTGTTCTCTTGAAGTCTTGATCTCAATGAGAAAAAATATCATTTTTATAACCTATAATCTGTCTCTAAATTAAAGAATAAATTATTCAAATATAGTTTTAAAACCTGTACATTAAGTGCGACTATTATTATTTTAACAATTTAATTTTTTATTTTAGATAAAATTCAAACAATGCTAGTTTTAATTTATTACAATTTACAGAAATTTAGTTAGACCGATCGACAAGAATCGACAAGAAAATGTGTTACAAAGATTTATATTTCTTAAAAGTTCGTTTTAAAATAAAAAGAATATGTATTGCATACGCAATAAATGTAGATTTGGTCTGCTAGCTAGTTACTATAATGAATTTAATGACACCTACTAAACGGACTTGTTCTATTTCTTATGTCGGTAACAGAGACAGTATCACGATAAATACTAGACAGTCTATATATGGAGAGAAATGAAGGGGAAACTGTATAAAAACTGTACGTCATCTTTACGGGACCAAGACAGTTATTTGGAAATAAAATTCCACGACAAAACTGTCTTGCTGTAGGCTAACACTAGGAAGGCCACGACAAATTTCTACAAGGGGACTATACTACAGGTTTGTACGAAGGCCTATTGGATAGCTCTTCATTGCTCAGAAAATCTGTCGTAGAAAAAAGTAAGAATCATTTCGGGACGTTCTTTTTTTAAAAGAAGGCTGAGATACCGCATATTAGAACGTCCATTTTAGATTTTGAATCTCCGACTCCAGATTTGTAATCAACTAAGTGAACCCGGAGTAACGAATTTCAAGTAAATTAATTAATGAGAAGTTCTTACAGTTTATAATATTTCAGGTACATACGTGATAGAGTTAACATCAATTTTACGAAGTCTAATTTTGTAATTGAGATACATATATATAAACTTTTTTGTGAAAGATTCTTGAAGGGATTATTGTTACAGTAAATATTGACAAACGCAATGCCAATCACACACCTCAAAATATACCTATATATATAAAAAAAGATAAATTTGTAGCACTTTTGAACCTCGCTACCAAGAATGTCAAGTTGAGCTGTCGAGACAATCTTTTATCCCGAAGGATAATCATCTGGAATCTGCGACCTTCCAAGACAGCATGAGTGTCGGCAAATAACAGGTTACTCGGTTTCATTTAATTGGCAGTCAACTTGAGATCGAACCAGTTCGTCTGGTATAACTGACCTACAGATTACCAAAGTGCCTGTGCCTCCTTGCTCCACCTAGGTTAATGTCCTTTTTTCTAAAATTACTCTCGCTTCGAAAGTTTTGATTTACCTCAGGCTCTAAAGAAAAAGAGCATACGAAAAATAGACTACATAGTTAACTTTGCTTTTTTTGAATTAAGAAAAATTATAACTAATTACGGTTCGTTACTGAGCATTATTGACTTACCAATTTACAATAATTAGGGGAGAGTGATGCAAAATGGGGTACCTTTTTGTAATTGGCTGTTTACAGAGAACCAAATGAATATACTGGTTCAACTAAGCATCAGAATTCTTTTTTTTTTACTGAGAGAGTGCTAAAACCCCATTTTTGAAAATTTTTTAAAACTCATTAAATGTATCTGGCCCATTTCGAAAGTTTTTGAAAAATCTTCTCTATATTATAAAATATAATTAAATTTCAAAAAAATATAAAATAAAGAGTCAAAAGTTAAAAGATATTAATTTATTGATAAAAATATTATTTTCATTTCTGAAAGGAAATTTTCACACGAAAGGGTTAATACGTATTATAAAAATTACTATAAAATGTTATTTAACATGTTGTTTTTTAAAATAGCAAAAATTTCAGATATTCATTTCTAAATTTTTTTGCAATAAGATTCTCGTGCAGAAATTTCCTTACTTCGACATATTTGAAAAGGGGTGAGGATAAGGAATTATTAAGGCCAACCACACTAGTAATTTCTAGATAGGTGTTAATTGAGTACTGACAGGCGATCTAGTTAGAACCTCTTTATCTTTCCAAGTCATCATCAGATTGTCCAAGCGTGAAGAAATTTGACAGGTCTGATTATTGTTTATAACAATGAAAACAAAATAAAATCATTGTAACCCAAAATATTTCGTACTCACTCTGAAAAAAGAGGAAACTCTTTCAAAAAGTCCTTTACCAATCGAAGACTTTCCCAAGCTTTTAGCGTACAAAGGCGGTCAAGTACTTTTTTTTGAACCCTCGCAGTGTGTGAACAGAGCGGTTGTTACAATAACCTTCTTTCGTCCTTCGAAAAAAACTGCAACACTTCAACAACACTCCATATGAAATATCGAATCCCATGTATTTCGCGACAAAAGTCAAAAATTACCATTAACAAGTTTATCCAAAGAATCGACGTTACTTTGTACAACTGGTACTCCAGTTATAAAAGTAAAAATTGAATATGAAAAAAATTGTATATCATATTTATAAAACTTGACTTCTGTTCCAATTAAAAGTCTCTTGTTGGTTATTAAAGAACGACATCTTTCGCTTTCATAAATTCTCTCTTTATCTTTTACCTTTTCTTTTCGTTTATTCTCTCAGTTATATTTCTCTTTTTTTGTTGAGATACGTGAACAAATTCGATTTTTATCATATGTACAGTATATTGGGTGGATGTGAATTTTCTCATTCATAGAAATCAAGAAAAAGGAAACAAATTTTTTTCGACAAGCTTTGTTGATTTGTGGTTATATTCGCAGGACCTCTCGGTGAGTTAATACCCTGCGATCAGATCAAGTTTCGTTGCATATATATATATATATATATATATATATATATATATATATATATATACTTGTACCGGAAATCGGTTAATGCATATAATGTAACAGGTATTTGTATTTATTTATTTTCTTTTCTAAAAAATCAATCATCTGTGAAATTTTCTTTATCCGTATATCTCTAGAAAATAAATTTTATTTCCTCAAAAGTGTCGACTTTCTTCGATGCTTTTTTCTCCCCCAAATTTTTTTGCAAAGGATTATGATGCCTTTTGTATATATATAGGAGGAATTTTTGTAGGGTAGGGGGAAATCATCACTTAAAGAGATTATTATATGTTCTATATAAAATGTATATTTTTCGTGGTCTTTTGCATCAACCGATATTTTGAGGACACGCTCGCGAGATACATATATACGGGCTATTTGAAGGTTCGAGCATTCTTAAGGGTGTTTTCGAATATACTTGTTGCACAATGTAATACTATCCCCCTTTTGTACACTGGAACCTTGGAGTGTCTTTAATGCGAAACTAAGCACGAGTAACCGTATAGTGTATTATTTTTTCATGAATAATCTCTTTATAGCGAGACAGACATATAGAAAGAAAGAGTATGGAAAGAGGTTAAAGATTCAGTTTTTAAATTTCTTTTCTTTGGCATCAATTTAGTGAATGTATATATAGTTACTTTTCAAGTTGTGCTATTACAACTGGGATTTATGTAATTCTCCTCTAAATATACTGTATTTTCTAGCATTCTGCAATTTTTATTAGTTAATGAACTAAGAGAGAATTTTTTTAAGTATTAAAAATATAATATTTATTATAATATAAAGTTAAAAGTTCTGCTGATCTTTAATAAATAATCGTACTTGTCAAAACATGTTCCCTGAGTGTCTAATGAATGTTTTCTGACAAATGAAAAATTTTTCGTAAAAATTAATAGCTAACATTTTTAGCTGAAAAATGGTAGAAAATTTCTTGGATATTTTTAAGTATATATCAGAATAAATTAGTTGCAGCAAAACAGGGTTATTATACAGATCAGGGAAATCAGGGAAAAGTCAGAGTTTTTTACTAAAAGTACTGGAAAAAAATTTAATTTTCAGAATTCTTGTCAAAAATATGATTATTGGCAAAAATTTTAATAAGATTCTTGGCAAAATTTGAATGATTTAAATAAAATTTATTAAAATTCTTCTTATGAATTTGAATAATTAAATTCTCGTAGCATTTTTTAATAAAAATTCATTTAAAAAAAGATTTCGGTTAACATTTTATTAATAATTTAATATTAAGAGCATTATTATAAAATAATAATGTTATCATTGGAATATATTTAATTATTATAAAAACATGAAGAAATCAATCATTTCCTCATGTTTACAATAATACTCTTGTATAAATTATTGAAATTCGAAAGATTTGAATTTGAAATTTTTGAATATCTTTATTCCTATGAAAAATGAGTAACGATTATATATTTATTACAAATAAAACTGTTGTTTTTCAATAATTTTACAATGCATGAAATTCTTAAATAAATGTATTGGAACATTTTTGTCAGTATCTAATCATTTTAGAATGAAATTGGAATATTTTTTAGAGTCAGGAAATAACAACGTGAAATATATGTGTCAATCCTGAAAAAGCTATTGTTCCTACATAAAAATTTTTTAACTTATTAAACTTGTTCTCAGTCTGTTTATATAAAGCTTTATGACAAAAAAATAATTACAAAAATATTAATTTTTGCAAAAAAAAATTATTTAATCTTAAACAGTTTTTGCAACATGCTCTCGAGTATTTACATAAGGTTTTCTGAAAAGAATTCGATTTTTTCCCTTGAAGTAGTTTCCTGAAAAAAAATTTTTTTTGCAATAATTTGTATTCAGCCGTCTCAGTAACCTAATAATAATAATAATAATAATAAGAATCATTATTATTATTATTATACAATAAATACCAATAAAAATTCATGAATAATAACAATTGATATATATATATATATATAGATTCTGCACCCCTTGATTAGTTTTTGTTTACAGCAGGAAATAAATTTTTTTATAGATATAGGTATATAGTATATAAATTATATATAGTCTAAATTATTATCATTATATCCCTGATGGGGGATCTATTTTCTCTCTATATTTAATGCATATTTGCATAATAAGGAAATAATGCGCAATATTCACCAAAAATTGATTTCATTTTACTAGAGATTTGCTTATTATTCTTATATGGCCTGTTAATAAGAAAAAAGAAACGAGATATTTCGACGCACGAGCCAACAACACCCTCTCTTCTGGTTCGTTAGTAGTTATTGTGAAAAAAAGATTCATAGCCTTTTTGGAAAACCGGAATTTATTTATTCGCAGATGTAAATGTCCTAGGTATATGAAATTCAATAGACGTGTGTGTATATTCATGTGTATTTGGAAATACAATATAATGCGAGGGTGCTTCTTTACTATATTTCCATTGGAAAATTTTTGAAAAATATTTACTTTCCTTCACTGTAAAAAATAAATTTTACTTTCAGTCTCCTTTTGACTAAAATCGTTTACATTAGAAACATTTTTAACTAAGTTTTATCCTCGAGAGTATTATTTTAAGCTATAGAAAATTGACCTAATCTAGTTTTCAGCTTAATAATAGTCCATTCTTCACTCATTTTGGTTTTAAGATGTAAGTACGCGGTTTCAGACTTTGTTGTTTTTTTTAATCCTATATAATTTCGTCTTTTTCTTTGTATGGTTTTATAAAAATTAGACATTAAAAAATGAAATTATTTATTAGGTGTAAGTGTGTACTTTACATTAATACTTCTTGAATATTATTTAAAAATATTAATAGTTTTTCTAGTAATAATTAAAGAGCGTGGATTCGTTTACTGATAATTAGTCAATTTTTACTAATCGCTGAAGCAAAAATCATGATTTTACTGGCAATTAGTTATCTTCAACTAATTCAGATTGTGAACAGTTAAATATGTAGATATATTTTGAAAGAGAAATACAAGACAAAAGTACAGAATATTTAAATTAATTAAGACATATATATTTAATACGTCGTCAGTGAATTTAAAATGAAGGGGAGAAAGAAAAAAATCGGGAAGTATATATATATATATATATATAAAGAAAAGAAAGCAAGAGTCTGGATTCACTTTTTAACTTTGCCTTCATTTCGATAATATGAACAGGACAAGTATAGGCCAATGGGCGAGATAAAAATCTACCACCTATATAAACGTTGAGCGTCGCAACATATTCTCACAGCAATAAACATATTAAATTCTTTGAGGACAATATCTATTGGCCGAAAATATGTTGCGGCATTGAACGATAAAGGGACATTATTTTTCCCGACTGTACTTTAACATTCATATCGAGTAGCGAATCTCAAGAGAGAGAAAGAGGGTGGGGGAAAGAGTAAGAGAGAAAGAGAGTCGACACCCTGCTGTGCATTTGTGAGCTCCTCATTGAATGGGGCTACTGTGTACTAAAAGACACTTCAGGGCCATTGTAGAATTCATATATGGGGCTACTAGCAAAACGGCGATTGTAACGAAATTTGCCAAGATTTACACCAGTCGGTGTGCTACAATTTTTTTTCCTGGTTATTATGAAGGAACTTTGTCAATAGCTCGATTATCTGAATCATCAAAAAGAGAATTGAAAGCGATCTGATCTTGTCCACTCGAGTGGAAATATAATCGCCAAATTACTTTTTTCTATTACCAAAAAAACCTATACAGTCTTCTATTTTTTTGCCGATTAAGTCCTCTATTTTTCGTTATATTTAATAATTTTATTGGTGTTAACATTGATTTCATAAATTTGATGAGTTTACACTGAGAACAAAAAACTTCGATACTATTGAATTTAATTTTGTTGAAAGAATAATTTCTGTATTTTATTTTCTTATGTATACTTTAAAATTCATAGCATACACTATTGATTTAAAATAAGGTAGAAATAAAATTACTAGTACATGCTATTCTAAATTAATAACAGATTTAATTACATTTAAGATCTAGTATCTATGTAAAAACAAAGTCTTTTGTTAATAGCGTTGGGCTAATGTAAGTTTATTAAGTCAAAGGCAGGCTTAAAATAAGTCTTATTTTTTGAATGATTACACAGATTCAGATTTGATTAAAAGCAAACAAAATTTGCAAAAAGTCGTTGTCTTGAATTATGAGATTATTTTTTAGTATGTATAAATAATAATTAAATATTTATTTTAAAAAATATTATTGATATGTCGAATACTTTATTTACAATTGAAGATATTCATAAATCAATTAATATATTTAAAAGATGAAATTTTCTTTTACGTAAAATTGTATAAATGTAGGGTCGAAATACTTTATCAAAATTGCCATGCTTTAACTATTTCCGTTCGAAAGATAATGAATTTTAACCTTCTTTTCTTTAAATCAAATTTCTTTTTGGCTTGAATAAATGATGTTAATATTCTCACTTTGATATAGGTATAATATATCTATAAATTGTAACAGAAGTATAAAAGAAGACAGTTTTACAATATAAAATAATTAAATTCGTATACATTTTATTTTAATTTTATTCTTAATATATATAAGATCATAAATGCGATCAACTATTTGTATATACGCATAGTGCAAGTTTGTTATATTTGTTGTCACCCGTAAAACGTGATCTTTTTTGTCCCATCTAAACCTTATACAATACCTAAAAGTCTCGTTTACGAATCTCCTAAAGACCCTTATATAGGAGTAGTAACGATAGAGATTGGTGACTTTTTGTAGCTTAGAACCATTGCGAAAAAGACGTCGTAAATCGTTTTATAGCCCAAGAACTCGAGCACAGTTGAACTGGTTCTAAAAAAATGTACAAATTTAAAGCCTGAAATTTTCACGAACCCTTCGCTTTCAAGATTGCTACTTTTGACAATCGCCTATTGTCATTGTGGTTTATGGGAAACGGTTCAATCCACGCAGCCAAAAAGGGTCCATTAAGTGGCGAAAGGGAATTTTTTAAATACACAGGTGAAAATATTTGAGAAATTTGTGACTTTTATAAATATCAAGATACTAGTTCATTTAACCAATGAATTAAAATCAATTCATGTAATTCTATTTTTAATTAGGAAATGAAGGAAACAATAGTTAAAAATAAATTGGAAAAAATTTATTTAAACGACGGCTTTGAATTTTCGCTATAATATTTAAAAATATTATCGTAGTTTTTAGAGTTGAAAAATTTATTTCAAACAACCAAATTTTAATTAAATTTACTGAAAATTTGCACTCAAAAACAAATTTATATTTAAATACAATAAGTACATACACAGTTTTGTTTTATATACTTCATTTTTAGGTCATTTTAAAAAAGATATTTGTTTAATCTAAATAAAAATTTATTTGATTCAAATAAACACTTGGTTTTCTTCAATAAATTTTACATTAAAGAAAATAATTTATTTATCTTAAGAAAATTTTTAGTTGAACCAAAAAAATTTGTACTACTTTTATCTTTGCTTGTTTCAAATAAATTTTCTTTAGTGTACAACAGTTGAAATATTTGGTGTAAAAAACTTGCTTATAACAACATAAATAAAAAAGTGCTGTTTACAATAATTGTTAACTTTTTAAATCTGTATTAGAAAATGTTGAGCCTCTAATTCAAATTAAAAAGGGTGTTTATTAACTTTTAGTAAATTAAAATTACTATTTTGTTTGCCATTTTTCTTTGTAAAATAAATTAAAGCATTGCAATTTTGATTATCGTTAAAAGAATTTTAGCCTATTTAGGTCCTCTGAATATTTGCAAAAATGTATTTGCTAAACAGAAATATTTCAGTAATTTCGGGTTTTTATGTTAAAAATTATTTATTTTAGATTTGGCAAGTACGCGGTCAATAATTTTTACGGTGAGGAACAGCTAATTTCGAAAATAAATAATATAAAGAATCTATATGCTACTATAATTCAGTAAATAATTTCCAATGCAGTAGTCATACAGTTTCTTCTATCTAGAAAAAATGAATAAAACTGGTCAGCCTTATTGGAAATGTTTGCCAGTTTACAATTCTCATAGAAATTTCTCTAAGATCACAAATGTCAAATTTACATTTCTTAGCTCTAAATACGTATTAATTTTCTAATTTTACATTTTTTTAGTCATATTATAAGAGATATAATTAACAGAATGTAAATATACGCTTTGAACATTAATTTAAAAATATTTCTATTCAAGTGCGGTATTTTGAGGTTGTGTTGTTTTCAAAAGGTAACGCAAGAAATATCATTTTCCATAGATCAGCGAAAATAGATTACACTGGTTTACAGTGAAATTGACAATAGAACAAAACATTCTTTTTTCGATTAGTAGGTGTTTTCTGAGTAAGAAAATCATAGTTCTAATTTTTTTCAATCGTGTAGTTTTTTTGTAGCTTCAAATTTTGTATTTTTGAGGAGCGACGGCACTTAAATTTACCTGTAGGAAAATCAACTCGTCCAAAAATGATGAATAGGATGCCGTTGGAAAGGTAATTAAATTATCTTTCAATCCATATATTACAGAATAAAATTGAATGAAAATTGAGAGAGCTACAGTCGATTCAAGATCAAATTTCATGGAAATTTTGATGATTTTTAGACACTTGACTAACTTTTAATAATTTTTTCCACAACAAACAGTAGGAAATATTTAGGTTTTAAAATTTTTATTGATAGCTTATTCCATTGAGAAACTTTCCAGCCCTCGTGGATCTTGATTGGATTAAAAATGAAAATTCTACACCACATTTAGTGAACGAAACTACTTTGTCATTTTTAGTTTACTTTTCAATATTTGCAGCAAACATGCAAATAGTAAAATTAAGTTAAGTACTAAAGTTACTAAAGTCACACATCAAGGAATTCTAGAGTTGCTCAATTCGAATACAATGTCAAGTATCAAAATTTCAAGATGGCGGATCCAATATGGCGGACAAGTTTTTTTAAAATTCGATTAAATTTATGACAATTTCGTTACTCGGGGTTTTTCGGTGTCGCTAATGACGAGTCTGATGTCAGATTTTAAAAATTAAAAATAGTAGATTCAATTGAGTGAACGAGTTTAGGCTCTCTGATTAGGTCTTTGATTACAAATTCCATGTCATATTTTGAAAATTCAAAAAGGTGTATTCAGTCTGTGCGAACATATTTTAAATGTTTAAAGCATGAAATACTCATGAAAATTAATACATAAGGGTTTCTGGGGTTTCTAATTTCGAAACCACAGTCGGTTTTAAAATTTTTAAATTTATGTTATGTTGATGAAAAATAAAAACTTTATTCTAATTGCAATAAACTATCTTATTTTTAATTTTCAATAAATTTCTATAACTTTTTAACTGCAATACATTTTAAATCTCATTCGAATATACAGACTCTAAAAACATCAGGGAGGGGATGAAGAATGAGTATTTTATGCTTTAAACATTTAAAATATGTTCGCAAATATGACATCGAATTTGTAATCAGAGACCTAATCAGAGAGCCAAAACTCGTTCACTCAATTGAATCTACCATTTTTAATTTTTAAAATCTGACATCAGACTCGTCATTAGCGACACCAAAAAACCCTGAGTAACGAAATTGTCATAAATTTAATCGATTTTTAAAAAAACTTGTCCGCCATATTGGATCCGTCATCTTGAAATTTTGATACTTGACATTGTATTCGATTTGAGCAACTCTAGAATTCCTTGATGTGTGACTTTAGTAACTTTAGTACTTAACTTAATTTTACTATTTGCATGTTTGCTGCAAATATTGAAAAGTATACTAAAAAATGGCAAAGTAGTTTCGTTTACTAAATGTGGTGTAGAATTTTCATTTTTAATCTAATCAAGGTCCACAAGGGCTGGAAAGTTTCTCAATGGAATAAGCTATCGATAAAAATTTTAAAACCTAAATATTTTCTACTGTTTGTTGTGGAAAAAATTATTAAAAGTTAGTCAAGTGTCTAAAAATCATCAAAATTTCCATGAAATTTGATCTTGAATCGACTGTAGCTCTCTCAATTTTCATTCAATTTTATTCTGTAATATATGGATTGAAAGATAATTTAATTACCTTTCCAACGGCATCCTATTCATCATTTTTGGACTAGTTGATTTTCCTACAGGTAAATTTAAGTGCCGTCGCTCCTCAAAAATACAAAATTTGAAGCTACAAAAAAACTACACGACTGAAAAAAATTAAAACTATGATTTTCTTACTCAAAAAACACCTACTAATCGAAAAAAGAATGTTTTGTTTGATTGGCAAAAAAAAGTTTTTAATTTGTAAACCTGTGTTATCGATGGAGCCAGTGTAATAACTATAGTTATGACACTGGCACATAAAAAAATTGATGCTCTGAGTTTTTGATCAGACTATGACTACTTTATGTTTATGGGGTCGCTGAAACCGAAACTTAAGTTCATTTAACCCCATCACGTCAGGGTTTTGAGATAATCTCAAAAAGAATTCAAAATTTGACCCCAAAATTTATTAATCAACAAAAAAATTTTTTTTTGTCTTACTATGACTGCTTTATGTTTTGTGGGTTTCTGAAGCCGAATATAAAGTTTATTTAACCCCATCTAGCCAGGGTTTTGAAATAACCTCGAAGAAAATTTAAAAAATTTACCCCAAAATTCTTAAATTAAGAAAAATGGTTATTTTTAACTTTTACTATCACTGTCTTATGTTTATGGGTCTTTAAAGCTGAATCTGTAGTCTGATTAATCTTATCACGTTAGGGTTTTGAGATAACTCAAAAAAATCTAAAAATTTCACTGACAAATTTTTAAATTATGAAAATTTTTATCTATAAATTGAGGGCTCGGATCGAAGAACCGACGCTTCGCAATTTTCTGTGCACTAAGAAAACTGGAGAGTCAAATTCAGAGGTTCAAAAAGTGTATGTTTGCTTTGCTTATGAAGAGAGTT
The DNA here is from genome assembly GCA_032873175.1 of Leptopilina drosophilae. NCBI lineage: Eukaryota > Metazoa > Arthropoda > Insecta > Hymenoptera > Figitidae > Leptopilina > Leptopilina drosophilae. The sequence continues at coordinate 51,009,103 of CM065478.1, forward strand.
AAATAGTCCTTCTAAAATAAATTTTGAATTGATAATGGAAATCTACTTGTATATTCTCTCCCATTACATCTTAGGGGTTAGGTTGCCATATTTATTCATTTCGCGCCGGATAAGGAAGGGATTTCTCAAGATGGTTAATTTGTCCCTCTGTTATAAACTCATTTTCCCTCCAAGTGAAATGGCCCGAATATCTGTCAATGGTGTATTTGAATATTGAGATTGTTATCCAATAACTAACTCTCAAATATTAACCATTTGTCCCTCTAGATGTTTAGTCCAATACTCCAGTTTTCTCAGTGTGCGTTTACAAACGTCGGTTCTTCGATCCGAGCCCTCAATTGGTTTATCTCAAAAACCTGACGTGATGGGGTTAAATGAACTTGTGTTTTGGTTTCAGCGACACCAAAAACATAAAGTAGTAATAGTAAGACTTAAAAATAAAAGTTTTTGTTGATTAACAAAATTTTGGGTAAATTTTGAGTTTTTTTAAGGTTATCTCAAAACCCTGACGTGATAGGGTTAAATGAATTTTTTTTGTGTGCCAGTGTTATTATCTCTACTTATTAGAACTTTCTTTACCGTGTATTTTGTTTTATAACAGAAGGGTGTCATGACAAAAGGGGTAAGTGCCAATTTTTGGAAATCGAAATTTTGTTATAAAAAAAACAGGTAAATTCATGTACACAGTTCTGTAAAAGAATTTCCCCGTAAATTGTTTTTAAATATTGCTGTTTGTAGTTTGGATTTGAGAATTTCGGTACTGTTTAATTTCAAAAGCAAATAGTTAATTAACAATTTTCTTAAAAGCAAACTTTTTTGCATTCAATTCATCATTTCAGTATTAACAAACTAATTTTTCAGTGTTTCTTTAAACTGTATATTTTTAATAATTAATTTTATAAGAAAATATTTGCCTTTTGACGTAATCCCAAAATGGTTTACTTTTACTTATCTTTCTCTCACTTTAAAATTATGAAATTGTGCCTTGACGCCTTTTGTCATGCCACCCTTCAACTCGCTTGCTGGGTGTAAAAACATGATACATCGGATTGGTGTTGAAAAATATGATACCTCGGATTTGACTTGAAAAACATGACATATCGTCGTTTCAGTTGAAGAACATGACATGTCGAAAAAGAAAATTTTCTTTTCAATTTTCAGTTGATACCACTGACCGCTAATTTTAAAATGTGTCAAATCTTTGAAACTTTTATGAAACAAATGCTTTCGCTTCATAATATGTCAATTCAAAGAAGAAATAGGTTAAATAATTTTGTATACAGTTTACCTTGATTTGAGACATTTTAAGATTCGCGGTTAGTGGTACCGACCGAAAATTGAGTAAAAAATTTTCGTTTTCGACCCAGCAAGCGAACTGTTCTAAAGCTATTGTTAATAAATACATATGTTTTATTAACTAAATTACTTATTTATTACTTAATATACCTATCAGGAAATAGTTTTAGTAGGCTAGAAATAGAATTGAACATTTTGACCCAGCCGTTTAACATTTTGCCCCAGCATGGGGCTAAATATTAAAAAAACAGTATTTTGAAAATGAATAAAACATGTGTTTTACGCAAAAATATTTAGTCCCAGTCTCTTCTAATTTTGAGAAAAAATAATTGGGAATTAGTAAAAAATTTTACTATTTTGAACTAGTAGCTCAATATCTACTAGTGCAGATTTTAAAGAGGAACATTATTTATTGTTATTTCATATAAAAAGAATAAGTTAATGGTCTTAATTTGAAAACTACAGTAAAAAATAAAAAGAGATTAATAATGGGTTTCTCTGTTGGTAACACTTTATTTTAAAAGAATTGAAACTGTACGGCCATCTATTGATTAAAGTGTTTACTATGGAACGCACAAATTTCATTTGGATTCAAATATTATTTAAAGCAATGAAATTGAAATATAGTATAGTAGAGAAAAATAATTAACTTCATTAACTGTAAACAGTACAAACAAATCTTGTACAATGAAGAAAAATGTCAGTAATTATAAATCATTACCAACAGTTATTAGACTATGTTGGCAAATGATCATCTGCTAGTCATCCTAGTAGATAATGAAGAATATTCAACAATAGAAAGCTTTCTTACCGACTGTGGATGATATTTCTTTCATTATTAATAACTCAAATTGTTGGAAAAAAGAACGAATTCATCTCAGTTATATGTAAGATTAAAAATAATAGTTATTTATTAAAACAAATAAGGAATATTTTTTAATTTTTTTTTATTAGTAGAAACAGTTTACCCCCTATGATACACAATAGAACGTTTCTTTTATTAGTGAATTCATAATTGGATCCGTGTTGTCGAATTCATCTTCCTACTGGCTTTTCCAGATTTATTGTTGAACGATTTGCAAAATTATCTTTCTATAAAATGCAAACAATAAAATATATTCCAATAAACTTTCTTTAACTGACAGAACAATTTTAACAATATTAAAAGATAGTAGTTCAGTCGCCCTGTGAAAAAAGTGGTCATTTTTTGCCAAAATTGATACCTGAAGTCTGATTATGGATTCATATAGTGTGGGGTGGTAGTATGAATATGTATATGTTTCCCACTTAAGATTTTTTAAGCTGCGCGTTATAAACAATTTTGAAGGTGCCGAAATACAGTTTTCTGATGACCGTTCTTTCCCATCAAATTATAGAGGAAAAAGTTGTTAATGAAAGTTATAGAGCTCGGAAATACCTTTAAAATAATGGGTCATATGTTAAAATTGGTCCATTTATTTACTTGCAAATGAATTTAAACCACTAAAAATGGCACTTTCTTATTTGTTTAATAACTTGAACAAAAGTTAACAAATTCTCTCGATATTCTCCAAAAATATAGCTCTCAAGACCCCCAAGATGTGTGCCAAATCTGAATCCGATTCGATAAATAATTTATGAAAAATTCCATTTGTTAACTAAAAACATGATTTCTTAAAATGGAATTTCTACATTTTTGGCCAGATGAAAATAAACTTTTTTTGTTGGGTTCTCTTCATGAAATGTCAATCTATCAATCACAATTTGTAGCGAATTGAATTTTTACAAAAAAACTGGTTTGGGAGGGGGAGAAATTTTTGGCTTATAAATTAATGATCACTACATCAACAATTTTTACTTTAACAATTTGCCATAAACGCCATTTGATTACTTATTCTTTCCTGCAAATTTTGCAAAAAAATTTTGATCTAGGTCAAGGGAGGGGAGATATTTTTTTCAAAAAATTCTTGAAACCTTTAATTTAGAGCTGTGCAAAATAATTCGAACCGAACTGTTCGAATTTTCCAGGTTAGAAAACGGAATTTTCCACGTTTTTAAAACTATATTTGAGGAGTAAGTTTTCAAAACCTGATAAATCCAAATTTTGTCATTTCGAGAAATTTAAACAAATGACAATTCTCACATAACCATTAAAATTTTCTTTAATGTAGAAGAATTGTAATAAATTATTTATTTTTTTAAATTTTGTCTATTTAAAATGCTATGTTTGTAATTAAATTCTATTGTAATAAGGAATTTAAAGGTTTTGGTAATTTTTTCTAATAAAAAGATAGAAATGAAAAATCATCAAGGTTAGACCAAAATATTTTTTAAACTGAAAATTTTTATTAATAAATTTTTTTTTCTTAAATTAAACAGTGATAAATGGATTTCTAAGGATTTTAATATTTTAAATATGTATTTATCTTAATTTTTTTTAAAAATGGATTTATCAACTTTTGAAAAATTGCTCCTCATTTATATTTTACAAAATTAAAAAATTAGTCATCATAATTTTATCATAAGAATTAAGATTTTTAAAAAATTCAAATTAAAACCTTTTTGAAATAAAACAACTTATAAAAAATTGTTATAAAACATGAAGAAATCGATCACTCCGAGTCTTCGATTTGGAGCAGTCAATATCTTCATGTCTTATAATAATTAAAAATGACCGACTGGTAAAATAATTATTTTATATTATAAGAATATTTATTAAATAGTATTTAAAATTACTTTTATCACTTTAATTTAATTGATGTTTCCAGAATTTTTAACTAAAATTCTTCTTCAAATAAATTATTTTTAATAATTTTTGACATTTTTCAATTCTTTTGTTTACAAATAATTTTACGAAATTTCATCGATTATTCAGAAATTCTTCAATCAAATATATATTAGAAAATAAAAACTTCAAATAACTCAAAAAGAAATTCAATTTAGCTTTTTAAAAAAATTAAATCTACACAATTTTCAGTTAAACGTATGAAAAATTCAAACATTCAAAGATTATAAATAGTAATATTTTTAAAATTCAATTATTTCTAAAAATCCATACTATATTACTTTCTCTCTAAATTTGAATTAGTAAAAATGTGTACAAATTGGAATTAGTGACTGCCTTTTTGCTTTTGAATTAGCAAATTTAACTACTAAATTTGTAGAAGCGACTATTTATTAGTAAAATCTGCTGATTCAAAAGCAAAAAATCAGTCTCTAATTCAAGTTAGAAAACATTTTTACTAATTCAAATTTAGAAGAGTTTAATATTCAATTATTATTTAAAATTTTAACTAAAATTCATATACAAATAAATTTTTATTAGAAAAATATACTAGAATTCAATGATTCAAATACAAAATTAAATAATTTATTGAACAAATGAATGTTTCATAAAATTCAATTTCCATTAAAAATTTAGTCAACAAATTTTTAAAGCATTAAATTCTTTCGACGAATTTGAATAAAATTTTTAAAAATAATTAAAATTTCCGCAATGAGTTTTACCATTTGTAAAAATAATTTTAATATAATTGTAAAATAATTGTAATAATTGTAATAAATAATAATTTTATTATTTTTAAAAATATTTAATTTTAGCAAAGAATATTATTATTCTTGATAATAATTGAACTTCTGCAATAATTGATATTTTTCCAAAATTAAATTTTTTGTCTGTTTTTAACTAAAATTGTATAAATGCGTTATTTTTAATATTTTCTAAAAAAAATTTTTAAGAATTTTAAAATTTACTTGTTTACAATTCAATTTTACAAAATTTCAATTATTAGTAAATTCTTCAAGAAAATATATAATTATATACACTTCCGTCGGGAATTATCGGTACGACTGCACACGCACTGCTCAAAAACATACAAATCTTTAAATCTCGATTTTTTTGTAAATACAAATGTTACAAAATTAACCAATATATCATTCGAAACAATATTAAATTTTACGATTAATAATACATAACTGAAAATTTTAATAATTTATACAAAGATTGCAACAATTGACAAATTTAACAAAAAAATTTAAAAAATAAAATTTTTTAGAAATTTTTTCAACCCTTGCACATTTTTTAAAAATTGTAGAAAAAAATTCAAACTTATATAAGTGTGATCATTTAAGTCTCATTAATAATAATAATTAATTAATAATAATCTTTAATTTAATACAAAAAGAGTTTGAAAATCTTAATCGGTTAGCGAGATATCATTATTAACGGCCGAGCATTTTCAGCCAAAAACCGTTCAAAATCGACTAATTCAATGCATTTGTCAAAAAACACGATAGGACGTTTATAATGATATCTCGATAACCGATTAAGATTTTTTATCTTTTTTGGTCTTAAATTAGAGATGGGATTTAAATGATCATACCTATGTAAATTTCAAATTTTTTCTACAATTTTTAAAAAATGTGCAAGGGTTGAAAAAATTTCTAAAAATATTTTATTTTTTAAATTTTTTTGTCAAATTTGTCAATTGCTGCAATCTTTGTACAAATTATTAAAATTTTCAGTTATGTATTATTAATCGTAAAATTTAATATTGTTTCGAATGGTATATTGGTTAATTTTGTGACATTTGTATCTACAAAAAAATCGTGATTTAAAGATTTGTATGTTTTTGAGCAGTGCATGTGCAGCCGTACTGATAGTTCTCGACAGTAGTGTATATGTATATACGACTCCCTACCTATTTTCCTAATCTGTTTTTCCTAATTTTTTATTTTCCTAAAGTACTGTTTCTGAAAAAGCAAATTCCTAATACTTTTTTCCTAATCTAAATTTCCTAATGCTATTAATTTTTTTCTAATGCTATTAATTTTTTCCTAAAGCTTTTAATTTTTTCTAAGTTCCAAATTATTTAAATTCAAATTGAAAGTGAGCAAAGTTCTGAAATCCTGCTTTATTTTTTCGGTTATTAGTAATGAAATTTAGATAACAATAGTGTGAGCCAAAGTTTCTTACACTCCCAGTACGAGCGACCTTTCGCAACATTTGCTCGGTAATAAATGTAACCAACCAGAATCAATTTTTTCCCAACAATTTTCATATCAGCGTCCATATTGTTGTTGATTTTAACTATTAATTTTGATAAACTTTTAACTTTTATAATTTAATTTTGAGTTTCGATAAACTTTGAACACATATAATTTGTCAGGTTGGTTTAAAGGCGGATTTTCATGGAGCGATAAAATCGCAGCGACGATTGGCGACACTGTCGTCAACTTGTCGTAGCGACGACTGGCGTGGAGCCGGCGACACGATCAACTTATCGCAGCGACGATTGGCGACATTGCAGCGGCGAATTGAAATTTGTTTTTCGACATTTGTCTTTTTTAAATTTTGAAAATCCAAAAATTATGGATAATCGTAATGTAAATGCATCTGGTTATGAAGAGTGGTACAATAATTACTATCGACATTATTATACACACTATGTAAATTGTTTATTACAAATGAATCAATATTATAATGAAATACATCGAAAATGGAAAGCTGCTGCAGTAGCAGCTTTGTTTATTGCAAATAACAAGAGGAAATATAAGAAGAAAAAATATTGGGTAGCTGAAATTTTCAAAATTCGAGAGCAAAGTGGATTTTTCAATGCGATTTTTCCCACACTGCAACTTGAAGATTTGAGATTCCATAATTACCTACGAATGTCAGCTGTACAATTGGAAAATTTGTTACAAATAATTGGTCCTGATCTTCGTAAGCAATTCGTTGTGCGAGAGCGTATATCAGCAGCTCAACGCTTAGTCCTGACCTTAAGGTCTGTCTAAAAAATTATTTAAATTAATTAGAAGTTTTCTCTATACAAATACACACACACTAAATCATAAAAAAAGCTTCTAATTTATTCAACATTAAATATTAGTTGTAACTTACATTCAATTTCGTGACGAATTTGGTTGACCAAAGTCTGAGCGACTTTGATCAGGTTTCGATAGAGGTTTCATTAGGAGGCAAATTTCGCTAGAAATTGATGAAATATGACGAAAAAATGACAAATAATGTAAAATTAGCCACTTTTCAGTTGATTTCTTCAAGAATTAAATAAAATTAATCTTTGTTTAATAAGTGATACATGTACATTAATTACTTATTAAATAAAGTTTAATTTTATTTAATTCTTGCAGAAATCAACTGAAAAGTGGCAAATTTTACATTATTTGTCATTTTTTCGTCATATTTCATCAATTTCTAGCGAAATTTGCCTCCTGATGAAACCTCTATCGAAACCTGATCAAAGTCGCTCAGACTTTGGTCAACCAAATTCGCCAGGGTTTTTAAAAATTATCTAAAATTAAAAAGAAACTTTTTAGAGATATTTTTATCATAAAAGATTAAAATTTGTTAGATAAAAGATAATTTAAAAATATTTATATAGGTTTCTTGCTTCTGGAGATTCAATAACATCATTGTCGTACCAATATTTAGTTGGTGTGACAACAGCAAGTAATATTATTTACGAGGTCTGCAGGGCCATTTGGAAAAATTTACAGCCAATTGTATTACCATCAAAGTAAAATACTGAAAAATGGTTAAAAATTGCAGAAGAGTACGAAACAATGTGGAACTTCGTTCACTGCATTGGTGCACTCGATGGCAAACACATTGTTATTCAAGTACATTATATTATATTTTAACATTGTTTAATACATTAATTTTTTTAGATATGTTGCAAATAGAATATTGAATTGAAATTAAATTTTAATGTGCCCTTTAATTAAATAAGCTCGAAAATTTGCAGAATTTGTATATTTGCGCAAACTTTTTACTGATGTTATTAAATATAATGTGCAAATCAATTTACGGAACCCACACAGCACCAAAATTTCCCTAAAAATTTATTGAAGATTTCTTTGTAAACTTTAAAGTATGTATTTGCAAAGTTTAGTGACGATTGTGTAAAGGTTTAAATGTCCCACTTCAATAAATGTCTAACGTGAAACTTTCCTGAAAATTTAAATAAAATTTTTCTAAAAATCTATGTAGGTAAAAATTTATCGTAAAACTTTTCTGGATATTTAAATTTCATTCTCATAATATTGCGATAATATTGCCGCAAGCTTGCTGTAAGCTTACATAAAAAATTTTATTTTTAACAAATAAGAATATTTGTGGAAACAAGCTTGAGGTAAAATTACCGCTATATTTCAGCAAGCTTCTTATGGTTTAATATTTGAAGCTTGCTACAAGATTACGTGGTATCTGGGTAAATTTTTAGGATAGTTTCTGTGCTGTGTGGGAAACCTTGGTGAAAAAATGATTTAATTTTTTCTTTTTGTTTAAAAGTTTTTATAAACAGTATACTAACAATTTATAATCTTGTATAGTGTCCACGAAATGCTGGTTCATCGTACTATAATTACAAGGGTAGCCATAGCATTGTGTTTCTAGCTATGTGTACTGCATCCTACATTTGCACATACGTGGACATCGGTGCATATGGAAGAAGAAATTATGCAGGGATTTTTAATGATAGCTCTTTAAAAGAAAAAATTGATGATGGATCATTAAATATTCCCCCAGCTTCTAAAGTTTCTGAAGATGGACCGAGTTTATCTTATTGTATTCTTGGTGATGAGGCTTTTCCACTGAAAGTGAACCTTCTTAGACCCTATCCTGGCAAAGTCTTGAATACACAAGAGAGACAAGTTTTTAATTATCGCTTGAGTCGTGCTAGGCGCACAGTTGAAAATATGTTTGGCATCATAGCTAGTATGTGGAGGATTTTTCGAAAACCGATTTTATCAAATCCAGAACACGTGATAGAAATCATGCAAGCTGTAATATGCCTTCATAATTGGTTGAGACTCCAAGATTTAGAAGACGAAGAGCTTAGAACGGCCTACGTTACCCAGGAGATGTGTGACAGAGAAGATGAAAATGGATTTCGCCCTGGATCTTGGAGAGACATAGTTGGAGACCAATCAGCATTTCGCGATATTCATCGCACTGGAAACAATTCAGCTACTCGTGAAGCATTTCAAATGCGTGAAAATTTTTGCGATTACTTCAGTAATGAAGGTTCCTTAGGATGGCAGTATGATTTCCTGTAAAACTTTTTTCCTTATTTTCGTTTTAAAATTTTTCAATTTTCATATTGAAAATCAAATTTAATAAGGATACAATTTTCTAATATTCATTTGTTGATTTGTTTGTTATGAAATTGATGTTAATTTTTAACCTTAAAGTTTTTCTCTTTCGTTTCGGTTAAAAATTTCCCAATTTTCGTATTTAATAAAATTCTTTTAAAACACAATTTTTTTAAATATTTACATGTATGTTACTATATACAGAAAAATAAAATTATTTTCAGTTAAATGCAGTTTATTTCAGTATCATTTTTATAATTTTTGTTCAATTACAAATTAGAGTTATGGCTTATGGCAATATAGGCTACAACGAAACTAAAATGCGAGAAAGTAATAACAGTGAAAAGTATTAATGAATTAATAATATTAATTAAGAATAAGAAATCAGTTAACTAGATAATACCATTTATTAGTGTCATAATAAAAACTTATTTTTCTATTTAAAAAAACTTAAGAAAAAAAATGTAAGAAAAACTTTTCAAAAATGAACTGCTTATAAGTTACTGGGGTTGTACAAAAGGCTGTAAATTTTAAACATTTTTAGATCAGCCAATTCTTTTGGCATACTTCGAAGTTTTTCTTCAACAATGCAACAAAAACCATCAATTTCATCTCTCTTCTTTGATACACGTGGGTCTACAGGAGGTGGTAGCATAGGAGGAAATTCAGGTATTGGAATAGGAGTGGCCAATGCTTCTACTATTTTATCTACAGCACTATCAGTCAATTCTTGCCTTGATTTCTTACTACTCGGACCTTTAAAAAATGTATTATAAAAACTTTAAAATATTAATATTCATAATTGAATATTGTGCAACGAGTGGAGAACAAGAGCAATATCTCGCGACCTTGAAGTTTCTTCTCGAGCGAGCGCAGTGAGAGCAAAAATCAAGAGAACGAAAATTGCTGTTCTCCTCAAATTGCACTTAATACTTTTGTCCAACAACTAAAAAAACATATTATTAATTTTCATTTTTTAATACTAATTATAAAATTTTTATTCTCCTTAAGATTCAAAAATAGTCGCTTTAGTCGCATAAATTTACACCAATAGTCACAAAAAGTGGCATGAAATCTTAGAAAAAACGACAAAAAGAAAACACGAAATTTTCAAAATTGTAAAAAATAAATGACATTTCTTGACAACGGATACATTAATATCAAACAATGGGAAATAAAATTTGTAAAAAATTTAATAAAATTTTCCTCCAAAATTCAATTACTTTTAGAAAATTTTAAAAATTCTCGTCAAAATTTCAATTAACTTCAGAAATAATAAAGTTCTTCTTCGAAATTTAATTATTTTCAAAAATTCTTGTCAAAATTTCAATTATTTTTAAGAATAATAAAATTCTTCTCTGAAATTTAATTATCTGTAAAAATTTTAATAAAATTCTTGTCAAAATTTCAATTATCTTTATAAATAGTAAAATCCAATGAAAAATTTTTCTTTCTGGAAATTTTTACCGAAGGTGTAAATGCTCCCTTATTTGTCTTTATTTATCTTACGCAGTATATCCCAAATCAATGCTGGAACAGAATTTCATTTGCTGGAAATACTGCCATTTGCAAGGTGCTTTCGCTGCAGAGCCACTCTTCCTTTTTTCTCTCCACTTAAACACCTTTTAAAAGTGTCATGCAGGTTTTTCCACTTCTTTTTAGCTTCCTCTGTCGTATAATGTCCTGTAAAATAAAAAAAAATATTTTTGTATTGAAAATTAGTAGGTTATTATAATATTATAATAAATAATGTAACTAATAATTTATATGAGATATTCATCATGCGCTCCTTAAACTTCATAATTACCATTAAGAGCCTGTGAGACTACTACCCACAACTTTTCCTTGGTACTTTTTTTGCGAAGAGTTACTGGAAGTGTGTAATTCCATAAAGGTTCACGAGCATGAACCTCCGCAATGAGTATCTCTTCTGGACTCCGCATAATATTCCGGCGTACACTCTCATCCGCAGCCACACTCCTTTCGACGGACACATCTCCATCGGCAGACACATCACCATCGACAGACGACACATCTCCATTGCCAGACCCATCCCCGTTGATAGGCAAACCACCAGAACTATCATCAAAGGGGCCACTGACAACATTACTTCCATTTTCATTTGTACTGTCAGCAGCTAAAAAAATATATATAAAATATACTCAAAAACAATTTATTAACATGAAATTTATTTTTTATCAATTTTAATCAATTAACTAATTATTTAATCATTAATCAATCATTTATTAGGTTCATCATTTTTTTTAAAATAATGTTATTTATTTACAATTATATTTTTAAAATTAATTTTAGTAATTTTTTGTATATTTATGAATCTGTTATTCTTGTAGTACAATTTATTATTACACAATTAGATTTTTCTAAACATTTATTGTAATTTTCTATTTTTATGTATTTAAAACAAAAATGCTTTCCAGCGCTAAGTTTTAAATATTTAAAATTATAATGATTTGAAATTTTTTTATCGTAAAGGCGTTCGCACAGCTCACTGCCTGCTCACTTTGAATACACTCTGTATAGCTCGGACCTTTGACCGAGCTATACAGAGTGTGGAAACCAGAGCATGAAACTATGAATTCTGAAGTTTAGCCAATCAACATTCAGAATTCCCCTAGACCAACCAACCACGTTTCGTACTTTCAGAGCGCTCAGAGTGTCAACGTCGAAAACAACACTCCATGACGACCTGCAGGCAGGCAGTGGAGGTGAGAGAGTACCTTAATCAAACCTTTTGTTTAAATCAACCGCGGAAATTAAATTAATAAATTCTAATAAATATTATATGTATACTTACGAGGACTTACATCATGAAAATAATTATCATTGTCCACAAAAATATTTGTGCAATGAAAAGTGCACGGATGATTACACACATCTAAAAATTTGACGCCCACCTTACACACGACACAGATATATTCCGGATTGTCCTAAAATGTTTTTTTTTAAATTAATATACAATTTACGATAAATATCTTACTAACTAAAAACAAAAATCATAGTATTTAATAAACTTTTTGAAAATCAATAAAGAAGAAATAATTTAAAAATAATATAAAATTTGTTTAATTTTAATAAATTAATTGAATTAAATTTAAATTAAATTAATTTTATACTTACTTCGCTACTTTCCATTTTATTAATTTTTTTACAATAAAAATGTAAATTTTAACTGAGACTTAACCACTACAGGAAAACTGCGAAAAAACATTTGCAAAATGTTGTCGCTATGAAGCTCAATAAAACCAGCTTCATAGCGACCAATAGCGACCGTCGCTTATTCGCTATTTATGCTTGTCGCTACGAATTTTTCGCCTCATGAAATTTCGCCTTAAATGACACGAAATTTTTTGACTAAAAAAAATCAAATGTTTTAATGGACTACCTTCATTACACTAGACAAAAGTATATTGTTAGGAAATATATACTTTAGGAAAATATTATTAGGAAAATGACATTAGGAAAATTGTTTTATTAGGAAAAACAGTTGTTAGGAATATATCACTAAGAAAAATGGATTAGGAAAAACGTCGGGGAACGGTATATACATATATAAGAAAATAAAAACTGGAAATAATTTTAAAATATAATCCGCAATCAAACTTTCTCAAATAAATTAATTCCACAAAATTGTTAGTTAAAAATATAAAAATTTCAGGTTTTCAAAAATTTTAATTTGCAACCTTTTCCAAATTCAATTGAGGGGCTGGATGCTATAAGGGGATACGCGTGAACACACGGCCAGTCAGTTCGGACGTAGAGATAAAATTTTGAAGTTGTTCAAAATGAATTTAAAATTATTGTTTCTTGTTTAGAATTTCAAGGCGAAACTTTTTTTCTAATAACATTTTTTTATATAATTTTTTGTTTTTAAGCAAATTGAGAAAAAAGTGATTTTTTTACCTAAGAAATTTCAATGAATTTTTGACTTCAACTCGTGATTACTTCGTTAAATATTAATATTTTTCCACGAAATTTACACACAATATTCTTCAAACTATAACAAAAGTGAAACAATATTAAGTATTTTTTCAAAAAATTCTGTGTCTAAGTAAATAATTATTTAAACAATTTTGCCGGAAAAATGATTCTCCTATTTTCAATTGAAAAAGTTGAGTGACGAATTTTCGTTTTCAGAAAACTTCCAGTGACAAAAATGTTCATCAATATGTTAGGAAGTTTTTTGGAAAATTTTTCGTCATTTGATTAATAAATTAAAGAAAATAGAGCAATTTTAACAGCGTCGCGCTATGCTGTAAAATTACGGCGTGGCCGCGCACGTGTAGAATGGCCGCCATTACAAGACCAATGTATACAGTTAGACATTGTTTACGTTTACAGCATAGCGCGACGCTGTTAAAATTGCTCTATTTTCTTTAATTTATTATCAAATGACGAAAAATTTTCCGAAAAACTTCCTAACATATTGATGAACATTTTTGTCACTGGAAGTTTTCTGAAAACTAAAATTCGTCACTCAACTTTTTCAATTGAAAATAGGAGAATCATTCTTCCGGCAAAATTGTTTAAATAATTATTTACTTAGACACAGAATTTTTTGAAAAAATACTTAATATTGTTTCACTTTTGTTATAGTTTGAAGAATATTGTGTGTAAATTTCGTGGAAAAATATTAATATTTAACGAAGTAATCACGAGTTGAAGTAAAAAATTCATTGAAATTTCTTAGGTAAAAAAATCACTTTTTTCTCAATTTGCTTAAAAACAAATAATTACATAAAAAAATGTTATTAGAAAAAAAGTTTCGCCTTGAAATTCTGAACAAGAAATAATAATTTTAAATTCATTTTGAACAACTTCAAAATTTTATCTCTACGTCCGAACTGACTGGCCGTGTGTTCACGCGTATCCCCTTATAGCATCCAGTCCCTCAATTATTTCTCAAAATTCTTGCTCTAATATTTTTAATATTCAATTATGTTTTAAAATGTTAACTGAAATCCATTTTTATTATAAAATTGTACTAGAATCCAATTATTCAAAAATTTAACCACAAAAAACAATTTATTGATAATTGAATGTTTTTTAAAAATTGAATTCTCATAAAGAATTTTAACAATCAATTTTTAAATTATTGAATTCTTTTGACGAATTTTAATAATATTTTTAAGAATTGTTACATTTTTAGAAGAATTCGATTAAAATTATATTAAAAATAATTGAAATTTTGCAATGAGTTTTATTATTTATGAAAGTAATTAAATTTCTAAAAAGAATTTTGTCATTTACGGAAATAATTGAATCCTTGTAAAAATTTAATTACTTATGGAAATAATTGAATGATTGCGAAGAAATTTATAATTTTTTTAAATATTTGACTTCCTGTTAAATTTTTATTATTTTATGAAAGCAATTAAAGGTTTGCGTAGTATTTTATTAAGTTTTTTTAAATAATTGAATTCTTTTGGCCAATTTTATTAAAATAGTAAATATTGAAAATCATAGATAAAATTATTAAGAATAATTTCATTTTTTAAGAAATTTTAATAAAATTGTACGAAATATAATTGAATCTCTGTAACAAATTTGATTAAATTGAAAATTTTTTTGAAAATATTTGAATTTTTACAAAAATTTAATTAAAATTTTTTTAAATAATTGAATTTTAGAGAATAATTACATTTTTCGAGAAATTTCATTAAAAATTGTATCACAAATAATTGAATTCGGAAATAAGTTTTATTATTTGTGGAAATAATTGAAAACCTATAGTTTTTAATTATTTGTTACGTCCGTAACTTATTCCGAATATACTACAATTACTTATAATAATTACGTGTTTATTCTCTTTTTAAATATTGAATCTTACCTATATATTGTAAGATATTATTATTGTTATTAAAATGCTTGTTATTGAATTAATACAATCTCTACATATTGTTGCATTATATTCAGTATTTTTATGGTCATTGTTATAATATATGTTTTACAGCGAATATATAAATTGTATCAAATACAAGAAAGAATAATATAATCAGAATAACGATTAAGCATCATTTCAACGACCTTCCTATAAGCAAGGAAATCAACGAACGAACAAAAAATAATCTATTAAGCAACTTCCCCATAGTCCCACTCAAGCAGTGAATTAACCTGTGAGGAACAGCTAACTAAACCAGCGACACATATCCCCACTTATAATCCATGCGATAATACAAGAGACACGCATAAAATTAGACAAACCATAAGGAAAAACCATCTCTCCACAATTCCATTAGCACCAAAGGCACATACCCCACTTAAAATTATGCGAAGGCACAACTTTTCACGCATAAAATTGAAAAAACCATAATAAGGAATAACCATCTCTCCACAATTCCAGTAGCATCCAAGGCGCTAAACTTATGGGAGAAGTTTTATAAATAAAGGGCACTAGCTCTGTTACATTCAGAGAGTAATTTTTTGAAACACCAACTTATAGTCATCGAACCAGCGAGTTGAACACATCGTCTACAAGTGAACTAAAAGTACAAAGTTAAAAGTGAACTCCGAAGTGTTTAAAATCAACCTAAGTCTACCAACAAGTATTAATTTCCAAACAAGTATAATTTGAAGTAAACACAAGTATTTTTCCAAGTGTTTAAATTAAAACGAACTTCGTTTTTAGACTTTTTCCCGGTTCTTAAAATAGAACTTTAAATAATTCTCAAAAATTATCATTTGGGAAATAGATTCAAGTTTCGATAAAATCTATATTGAAACAAGACATTCCAAATTTCGAACCATCGAAATTTGCTCAACTACCGATAACCGTCTGGAAGGAAGCAAATATTTTCAAAATACAAAACACTATCACCTTAGTGTAAACAACAGTGATAAAATCCCACAATAAGGACAACTGTCGGAGGCCCATTTTTGTGAAGTGCCCTTTCAAAATTGGATTAACAGATTATTATCACCAGCTCATTGATCACCAGTAATCGTTATTCTTAAAGTAAGATTTGTAAATTATAATTATATTCATTGTATTTTTGTCAATACTTTTCTTTCTTGTTGGTTTTTAAATAAATTATTCTCTCACAACATTTAGTAGGCTCATTGACTTATCCTCATCCCAAATTAGATTCAATTTATTTGAAACTAATTTAAAACGAGGAACGTTAGGTATATTTATAAAAGTTTCTCGTTTTGACGTAACACATTTATGAAAATAATTGAAAGATTGCCTAATTTGAAAATAATAGAATTCCTGGAAAATTTTAATTATTTAAACAAAGTAATTGAATTCTTTTGAAAAATTGAATTATTGCAAAGAAAAATTGTAAACGCAACTCTTTTAAAATTTAAATAATTTTGAGATATTTAAGAAAAATTAGATTTCAAGAATAAACACAATAATTTTCCAGGATTCCGATAAAAATTCCGTGACCTTTCCAGGTTTTTTCAAGGTTTATAAACTTCCCTGACATTTCCAGGTTGCGTGGCAAGATGTGTTAAGTTAAATTACTCTTTTAACAACCGTGCAAATTATACGAAAAAAAACTTTTCACCATATAGCGGAAGACATAACGTCACGAAACTCTTTAAAACTTGTTGGCATAATTCATACATTTCTCTCTGTGTATCTTCAGAATTAAGAAGCCGCATAGAAGAGTGAAGCATCATAAAATGTAAGTAATTATCTTCATCGAACACATTCTTTAAAACGTTTGGCGCAGTGTAAAGCAAAAGTTGCCTGAATTCAGTGGCTTTGTAATGTTTAAACAAGCTTATATGCCTAGGCCTGCGATTGAAATCTATTGGACAGTAGTTTGAGAGCTCTTCCATTCGTGAATTAAATATATTAATTTTCCTCACGCTTAACTTCTGATGTCGGAAATTCCCCTCCAATTTTGCTGATAATATTTTTTTAGCCACGCCCAAGTAAACAAAGTGCATTATTTCAAAAGGAACTTTTGAAACCAATCCTATAATATCAGCTAAAGGACTTCTACCTTTATGATGGTCTTCGTCAGTAGCATAGCGGTAATTCTCATCTGTTCTTGCGACGTTATTGATGCTTGTAAAAACCATTGATCCATCAAAACGATCACCCTCCACATTACATTTTGAACAAGGGTTTGGAGCATTGTGTCCGACATGGTTTAAGGCTAACCCTCTGGCTGGAGTATATGCAATAAAACGTCGAACAATCACAGGGATCAGTTGATCCCTTATGCAAATACCTCCTTCTTCTTCAATTTCAAGAAACTATGTCCGTAATTTTTCATAAAAGTCGAATGGATTAGATGGTATATGTTTTCCTTTATATATGTCTGCAATAATCGGTCTATTGTCGCCAATATTTAAAATCCTATACTGGTGTGGCCAAAATTGATGCAAACCTTTATCCACTTTCACTCCATCAGTAGAAAAATCTAACTCAACAGTCGCTGTCAATTTATCAGCAGGCAATTTTTCCAATTACTTTTTCATGGTTGATTTCAGTCCAATGTGCAGATATTCACCACCTGCAATTTGATCAATGTGCCTGCTGGCAACGTCTGTAGAAGTTTTGAGTAAAGTCCTTGAATCCTTTGGTAAATAAATTAAGCTGAACGGAAACTTTCTCAACGTTTTTAATATTATATTACCTTGTGTATGTTTTAGTTCTGCGGCAAGGAATGCATTTTTTAATATCCTCATTCTCAAAGTCGCAGGATCTTCAGGATCATGAGGTTCTTCAGAATCTTCAAGTTCTTTTGACAATTCAGACACATCAGATAATTCAGACTCTTCAAGATCTTCATGTTCCTAAAAGATCTTCGACATTTTCTTGCTGTACAATATATTTTAATTCATCATTTCTAAGCTCTTCACCTTCTCGCCGAGCGCTCCACTGCACACGCTATTGCTAGTCAAGCGACCCAAAATGTTCAAAAAATTGAAATTCAAAATTTGATTTTTAAATTATACTTTCTTGTAGAAAACAGAAATGCGCATCTTTTTTCTTTGACTTTTTTTATAGGATAAAAACTGTAGATAATAATAGGGATGAACGATACCTTAAAAAAGAATCTATTCTCAGGAATCGATTCTCCAAAAGTATCGATTTTTAAGAATCGATTCTTTTCGAAAAGTATCGAGGTATCAAGCAGTATACTAGCAGTATTCTTTTTAAATGTATAAAAAACAAAAACAAAATATAACTTATAATTTTATAAAGTCATAAAGTTAAGATCTTCATAAGCATAAAATATACATGAATATGAATAGTTAAACTTTTTAAGTTAGAAAACATTCATAAATTACAACGAAAGAAGAATAAAAATAATACTAAGAAGCAGCCCATTATTCTAAGTCTCAATCTTTTGAATTGAGTGAACTCAAAAAGACAAGCATATTTAAATGATTACCGGTTAGTCTGTTCCGGTTGTATCTTTTGATTAACTTTGCTTTGAAAATAATCGTTCGTTCGTCTTTCCAGTATGAAAATATGTTTTCCTTTCTAGAGACTCTTTTTAGCTGCATATATTGCTCCAATTCTGCATTAAATCTTTGTTGAATTTAAATGATTATTAGGGTCTGCGTTTTCGGTAAATAAATCATGATAGTCCCAAATGCTTTTAGCTTTTTTAGCCGGCGGTTCTTGAGCATGACGAACATTTTGCGCATCATTTTTTTAAGAAAAAAAATAATAATAAAATATAATTATAATAGGGTCTGAATTATGTTAAAATATTTATTAATTTTCTCAAAATATGAGTGTAAAGTGGAGAAGGTGCAAAAAATGTCACATTTTTAGCTGTTAGAAAATGTATAAAAAAACATAGAAAAATGCTTCAAAATGTAAAAAAGTTATTGATTCTTGTTTAAAATTACTTGATTAATTAATCCGTATTCAATAAATTAGTAAAAAATTAAAATAATAGATAAAACATGTTTTTAAAGTTGGTCTGCCAAATAACCTAATTTTGACGTTTTTATTAATTAATTACGAGAAGGGGGAATTATTCAATTAAATAAAAACTCACCGAATATAGAGTATTTTCGATGAAGTTTCAGATTTTCTTATTCGTTTTTCTGTTTTTACTTTAAATATACAAGAAATATTAAGTTGAAAGTACGCGATTTCCGAATTTTTGAAAAATTTGCAACTTAATATCTCCGTTAGAGAAAAATAAAAAAATTTGTCACTTTCACAGTTATTAAATAGTACCAAAATCTACACACACCAACAAGTTTCGTTTTCATTTCAGGTTAAAACTGTATATTGTCTTCTAACTGAAGTTGGTTTTTTCTCCTTGGCTGTGTTCCAATCACGGTGTTCAAATTCAAAAAACCAACTTCAGTTAAAAGACAATATACAGTTTTAACCTGAAATAGAGTGAAATTTTTAAACACTTGTATCTCTTAAATTAGATTCGGGACCGAAACGCAACTTGTTGGAAACTCTAATTATTCAGGAATAAGACGGCAGGCGGGAAACCACTTTTTTCGAGCAATATCTTCCACATGCCCTTAACAAAAAATTTACTATAATTTTTATTCGTTTTCTAATTTTTTTAATGACAGGCTATTTTAGCAAGTATATGAAATAATGAATTTATTTCTGTGAAGAATATATTTAATTTAAACAATTTTTTACATTTTTACATAATATAATATTTTTGTGAACAATTTATTTTTAATAATAGTCAACTGAATATAAAAATAAAGAAAATTAGAAAAACCTCTGCCAATTTGTACATTTTTTTTATAATTTTCGTACTCATTTCAAAAACACTTTGCTTCCCCATAAGAAATATAATAATAAAAATAATTATATGAATTAATTTGTATAAATATGGTACAATTGATGAAATCTTAGGCAAACAACATATTTTTAAATATACGACAAGATAGTTTTAATAGTTTATTAGTTAGAAAAAAGTTTTTAAATAAAAAAGTTGAAAACTTGTCGTTTTCCATAATTTTTTGATTTTTAAAATATTTATTAATAATTTCGAAATTTATGGTCAACTTAGATTCAAAAATAAATAAATTGAAACGTTTTTTAATTCTCTAAAAGTCCGTAATAATGCTTTGAAAGTTATTTCATCATTTAAAAAAAATGCCAAAAAAGTCATATTTTCCAAAATTTTAGACTTTAAAAATTTTTAATATCTCTTATTACTATTGAAAAAAATGTTCATTTAGGATTCAGAAAGTGCATAAAAAATTTTAGTATTATAATACTTTCTCATAAGGAAGCATAAAAAATTTTAGTATTATAATACTTTCTCATAAGGAAGCAATATAAAGAAACTAATCAGAACTAACTAAACAAACTAAACGAACTAACTAACGAAACTAACTAACAAACAAGACTAACTAACAAAACAAATTAACTGTATTTCGACGCCCCCCGTTGATAAAATGTCTATTGGAAAGCCAGTGGAATAAAATGTTAATTGAAAATTTTGTGGAATATAAGTCTAATTCAATTGTTTGTGTAATAAAATGCTCGTTGAAGTTGCGTGCTATAAAATGCTAATTGAAATGAAAATTCAATATAATGTTTATTCAAGTAAATAACCAAAATAACGAATAAAATTATAAATCCATCTTTAATAATTATAATGCTAACGTAAGTTTTCATAGGAAATATTCTCTTCTTAACCTTGCATTTTTGAATCATAATTTGCCACATATTTTTTAAAATATTTTAATTAATAGTATTTTCTAGTTGAAAATACTCGAAGTTTAAAAAAAATAAAGTGATTAATTATTATTTACAATATATATGAAATATTTCTACAAAAATATTAATATAATAAAAAAATATATTTTCCAAAATTTATTTACTTTCAAATAAGAATTTTATTATGATTATTGCAACAAACTATTATTTAACATTATATTATTTTATATTTAATTTAAAATTACACCTTTAATCCTTGGATTATTTATTATTTAATAAAAGTTTCTATAAACTTACTACGAAAAGTCACTAAAAACGTTAACATTATAATTATTAAAGAGCAATTTATAATTTTATTGGTTATTTTGGTTATTTACTTGAATAAACATTATATTCAATTTTCATTTCAATTAGCATTTTATAGCACGCAACTTCAACAATCATTTTATTACACAAACAATTGAATTAGACTTATATTCCACAAAATTTTCAATTAACATTTTATTCCACTGGCTTTCCAATAGACATTTTATCAACGGGGGGCGTCGATTTTAAACAAGTAAACTATTTTTAACAATTAAGTTTGCGCAACTAAAAAATCTTATTTTTAAATATGAAATAAAGTAATTTTAATAAAAAAACGATGCAGTTAAAAAAAATAAATTGAAAAATTAAAGTTCAAAAATAATACTTTTGAAAAAGGCTGTCATTTGTTATTTTACAAATTGTTCCTGGCATTCTACGGTAATCTGGACTCAAAATGGTCACCCCGACGACGGCGGCACCACCTCGCTCGCGTTATAAAACTTTCGGAACATCTTGCAAGCATTTCTGGTGTTACTGTGTCAAGCGCTTCCGCCAGCCTTTGATACAGTTGCTCAATATTTTCCAAAGGATTTCGGTAAACGAGTGATTTCAAATAGCCCCACAGAATGAAATCGAGTGGATTAAGATCAGGAGATCTCGGAGGCCACTCGACTCGAGAGCCCAATGAAATCACTCGGTCACCAAAAATCTCATGTAACAGTCTAATATTTTGAAGGGTGCAATGAGCAGGATGTCCATCTTGCATAAAAATGACGTCGTTAATGTCAATACCTTCCGCAGCCAGTAAACGTGGAAGATGAATCCGCAGGAACTCATTGTAACTTGGTCCATTCAAATTTCCAAAAGACTGAAATGGACCAATCAATCTTCCATCAATAATTCCTGCCCACAAGTGAACTGAAAACCGGACTTGAAAATTTCGAGGCATCACAACGAATGGATTTCTTTCTGACCAATAATGTTCGTTACGAAAATTCCAAGCACTATCCCTTCCGAAACGACATTCGTCAGTAAACAGAATACGTCTTGCAAAATTTGGATCTATTTGGTTCCTTCTTAATGCCCAACGGCAGAATCTTCTCCTCCTCATAAAATCAATGTCTCTTCCATGGAGTGCTTGAACTCTGCGGCAGGAGTAATCATGGAGCCTGTAATACAAATTTTAGTTTAGTTTAGTTGATAGGTAAATAAATTACTAATGAAATAATAAAAATATTAGTAAGTTAATTACTGAAAAGTGAGTTAGTTAATTAATTTAGGTTTAGTAATTTAGTTAGTTTAGTACACTAGTTTTGTTAGTTTAGTCAGTTACTTTAGTTAGTTTATTTTCAGAGTACTCTAAGCTTTAATTTCCTTTTTGTTTTATAAAAAAATATCAAAAACCAACAACGTTATCACGAGTTGTAGTGGAAAAAAATGAAAATTCCTTGATAATCAAAAATGTGGTTTTTCATCAATATTAAAAAAATATAGCAAATTTTTCATAAGAGAAAAAAGATGCAGAATTACATTCTGTACAAGAAACAATCATTAAAATTACAATTTTAAATACTTGCAAAAATCGACCTATTGGACAATACTTATCCGCGACAATTCACGCGTAACCCCTTATAGAATCCAGCCCCTCAATTATATTTTAAATAAAAAACAACATACCCTGCTTCTGACACCGTTGCCCTGACAGTTGAGTAGGACAAGTTGAGAGCTCTAGCAATGACTCTCAAACTTGTTCGCGGATTGTTCTGGATTAACCGAAGAATTCTGTCCTCAACCCACGGTCTTCTAATTCTCCTTGGAGCACCTGCTCCCGCATTTTGAGGAACAAATTGTTCTCCATTACGTATCCGAATAAGGAGTCGTGTTATTACCCGATGGTTAGGAAATCGTTGCCTATGAGGAAACCTCTCCCTATACAAATTTGCTGCAGCATTACTACTTCTTCCACCAGCAGCTTCGTAACAACGGAGCATATCAGCATACTCTTGAACAGAATACTGTACCATTTTTTTTAAATTCACTTCATGAAAATAATAAGCACGACTTTAACAATTTTTTATGTCTACACTAACAAAAAAATTTAAAAACAAATGAATGTAGATTTGATTCTGTCTGAAGTTTGCAGTTAGTATTATTTCAAATCATTCCACCAACAAAAAACAATCACAAAAAGATCGTTTTTCTAATAAGGGCATATTTCTAGAACCTTTAACTTTTTAATGGAAAATTTTTTTTAATTTTTTTAGCACAGTATTGAAGCTCTGCCTGCATAAACTTTAAGAAATAAACTTTTAAATTATACAGGCGGACAGATGAAACGATTTTTCTTCAAAAATTTTGAAATTATTTATAATTACGAAATTTTTTTAAACTGCTCCAAAAGAATGTTCAACAGGTGTTTGTTTTTTAGATTCGAAAATAGTTAAAACGAATTTACTAAGGGGTTATAATTTATAATAATAATTATATTATTATATTGCATGATAATTTTTCAGAATTAATTTTCTTAGATCATTTATTCTGTGTAAAAAAATATCAAACGAAACATTGAAATTTAACCTTAGGTATAATTTATTTACAGTTTCTATTTAAAAAGTGAGAATCGACAACTTCATACTCAATAATTTATTTTCTAAAAACATTCGGTCGATTACGGTAAACCATAAATTGATAAATATATTTCAATTATAATCTTTGCAATAAAATACTTTTTCCCGAAATACATTCACAGGATGTTAAATGATACATGTGAAAATAGATGCAACTACTTTTCAAATACTTTTATTTCATTTTCGTAGAGCATCATTCGTATTACGGTTGTTATAGAATTTTGTGTACATGTGTTTTCTGTTCTTTAAATTGCAACAGGTTTTTGAAGACTTGAAGCACATCAATTTATTGTGTCTCAAAATAATTCTAATAACTGGAACTTTTATTTCTCAATAGTCATTTTGATGTGCCAATAGTCTTATCAAAGAAAAATAATAAATATGTCGAATACGATAAAAAAGGTTAAAAGTGAAGTAAAACTTTTAAAACATTCCAACTGTTTTCACAATTAACAAATTAAAAATTTTTATGTGAAAAAATGTTCACTGTTTAAGTAACTTTAAAAAGATTCGTCTTAGAATTAGAACCTCTTATTCACTGGGAAATTTTATCGCTTAACCAATTCGAAAGTATGGTTAGACACACTGTAAAAAAAATTTCTGTAATTTTACTGGCCGCGTATGTGAGGAAAAAAACCTATGCTGTGCATGTCTTTTTTACATGATACAGTAACTTGACATTGAGGTTATGTGAACTTACAAGCGAATTGTAAAATTACAAAGAGGAAGAAACTCCTGAAATTTAATGTGGAAATAATGTGATTTTACAGAAAAATGTAAAAAACACAGAAAATGTGTAAATTTACTAAAAAATAAGTGAATTTACATTAAAATTGTAATTAATGGAAAAATGGGAATTTGCTCTCGAAATAAGTAATTGAGATAAAAAAATGAATTTAAAGAAATATTTTTAAAAATATATAGTTGGAAGGTATAATATAAATGGCCCAGTGGCTGGAATAATTTATATATAATTTATAATTTATATATAATTTATATATAATTTATAATTTATATATTTTCTTAAAATTATTCAAGCCAAACCACAGGTCTATATGCACCAACTGGGTAATTTACTTTATTAATATTTTAATGTGTTAAATAAAGTAAAATTCATATATTACAATTAAAATTTCATATATTTTCATACAATCATATTGTACAGAATTTTTCCTTTTACATTTTAAAAATATGATATAACAAATTTCAAATTCTTTAGAGAATATAAATGAATATATTTCTCTCTAAAAAAAGAAAAAAAAAGGTTTAGTTAAATTTAAAAGGTCGACTGAAATCTGCAGTGGAATACCTAGAAAAGTACATGTTAGATGTAATTTTAAATACTTGAGATATATTTTTAAATAATTAAATAATTCTTTGTGAAAAAAATTCTGGACGATCACACTCCAGAATTTATTCGACCTTTTAATTTGTCAAAAAAATAGTTAAAATATTAAAGACTTTTTTTCCTTAAAGATAATCAGTCAATTTCGGAATTACCCTTTTCATTACTGTTTTTAATAATAGTTAACATGGAACATAATATAAATATTGTTTAAAAGTGAGGTCTCTAGGAAACTCACATTAAACTTACTTTTAAACATTTTAAATATCTAAACTTTTCTCTTAAAACTAATCAGTCAAAATAGGAATTGTCCTTTTCATTATGCTTATAAAGTTAACATGGAACATAATATAAATATAGTTTAAAAATGGGGTCTCTTGGAAACTTTGAAGTTAAAGTTACTTTTAAACGTTTGAAATATCCAAGACTTATTTTCCTTAAAGGTAATCAGTCTAACTCAGAATTGCCCTTTTCATTTTGCTGTGTTTACCAATAGTTAACATGGAACCTAATATTTTACTGATCGTTTGTCTGTAATAAGATTTTGAAAGAAAAAGAAATTCAATTTAACCACTTCGGCGGCATGGCGTTCCAATTGGCGTTCCATGAGTAAGTAGCAGAAGCGGCAAAAAAAAATGCGAAAATGGCGTTCCTACTTGAACTCGATTTCAAAAGTCTGTAGTCAAGTTAAACTTGCCATAATAAAATATTCTTATTATTTGAGATAAATGAAGATGAATAGGACAAAAAATATTATTTTTTAGAGATGTTTAATAGTTTTTTTAAGGTTTTAATGTAGCCAATTTTTAATACTTTTTACGAATGGCGTTCCAATATTCAGCCAAAATAGTTGATAATTTTGAATCCGCCTATTTGAATTTTTTTAAATCCATTTAAGATTCATAATCTCAAATAATAAATAACTTTTGGTTTGGTTGACTTAATTTGTTTACAGAGTTCAGGAATAAAGTTTAAATAGGAACGCCATTTTCGCATTTTTTTGCCGCTTCTGCAACTTACTCATGGAACGCCAATTGGAACGCCATGCCGCTGAAGTGGTTAAAGAGGATTCTTTTCGTGCACTTTAAATGTGGACAGAATTTCAGAACACTTTGCCATTACAAGAATGTGGAAGTTGAAGTTTGAACATAAGTAACTCAATATTTTATCATGGCTAAGTATTTAATAATTGTTAACCACATTTAAAGCGAACATAAACAAACATTTTCTACAAATTTTGAAGTTATTTGATGTTTTTTAAATCAGCAGCAGAAGAGCCTCTCTTTAATGAATTACTAAAATTATTTCTTGTTATTATCACTTTTAAATTTATTGAGTTTAATAAAAAATTTTTGAACTTTCTCCTTAATTGTTTGCAATCTCGCTCGGCAACCATCTTTCGCATAAATGTTTAAGAAATACATTTCAATAAAAAGTAAGGTGGATGCGTTAGGTTCAGAGTAAAGTCTATTGATGACAAAGTAAAACGCTATTAAAACCTGTAATGCAGTTAGAATGTTATTGCAGTATATTGATGCTTCGCTATCCACTGCAACCCAATAATCAGTGCCGAGAAGATCGACAGTCCGTCCATCTAGTTCCACTTGTTGACAAAACTCTGAAAATTTAAGAAATGTTAAAATTATCATACATATTTTATCAATTACAGCATAAAAACAGAGTTTCCACAGGTAAGGGAAATCAGGGAAAAGTCTGGGATTTTTATTAAAAGCAATGAAAAAATTAAATTTCTAGAATTCATAAGAAAATTTTGAATTTTGATGCCTTTTTTGTTTGACTTATAAATTATTAAGTTACCACGAGTGTTAAAATACAAAACCTTTACATTTTTTTTACTTTTGTCAAGAATGAATTTTTTTAAATTATTGAAATATTTCAAAAATTTTGATGCAATTATATCTTTATAAATAACAAAATTCTTCACTGAATACTGTTCATAAATTAAATTACTTTCAAAATTCTTGAGAAATTATCAAGAATTTAGTTATTTTTTTAAATAGGTGACAAAATTCTTCTAATAAATTCAATTACTTTAAAAAATTTCAATAAAATTTTGCAAAAGCTTTTAATTATTTTCAAAATTTGTCAACAAAATTTTTCATAAAAAATCAATTTTAAAAAACGGCCAATGATTCAATAAGTAATTAATTTTTTATTTAACTAATTAAATTCTCGTTGAATTATCTAATAAAAATGTATTTAAGATCAAATTTCGGTTAAAATTTTAGACAATTGTTAAGAAATAGATCATTATGAACTTTTTGAAATAATTCAATTTTGAAAAAAGTTTCAAATCAAAATGTTTGAAAATTTGGATTTTTCATACTTTTTAAATTAAAAAATTCTGTGAAAGTAATTTTTTCGAAAAATTTTATTCGAATTTTTAAAAAAATTGTTAGAAGTTTATTGTTTGTAATATGAATGTAGATGAAGAATTTCCAAATAATCGAAATTTCTGTAAATTGAATTGTAAACAAATATATTTGAAAATTGAAGAACTTTTTAAAAAATTATGAAAAATAATTTATTTAAAGAAGATTAGGAATTCTAGATAATAGTAATGTTGATGATCGAAATAATTTCTAAGAAGTTAGAGCAACAATATTTTTAAATATAATTATAATTATATCACTATATTATTTTTAATTAATATAAAAATTTGAAAAAATGAATCGAGAAATCAATTTTAAATTTCTATTTTATATGAAAAAATAATAATGATTAAATATTTTTTAAAAAATGTAATTATAGACGTTATCGGATTAATTTACATTTAAAGAAATTCGTAAATAGACGGAATAAAACGTTTTTTGGAATATCCTGAAAAAGTTACTTGAGTCTATAATAATGCATGTAAGAATTGTAATACTGACCTCGCATTAAAATGCACGGATCTAACGTAGGAGCTATCAAATCTTCATCAGCGGTTGAAATCTGTAATCGTATAAAAGTATTAAAAGTTACATAACATTGTGAAATAAGCCAAATTTTCAAATTTAAATTCTGTTCTAAAGATGTTCAATAAATTTAATAGAAAATTAAGGTTTTAAAGTTTAGAAAGAAATACACAATCTGCCAAAGTCTTCTTTGAAGTTTTTGCATATAACTTTGAGGGCCGTTTCGTACTTGATTATTTCTATTATGTCATCAGGATCATCGCAGATATTTTTGAAAAACCCATAGTCAAGAAGAGTATCAACTTTTTGTTCAAAACGTGTGGTAAGTGTGTTCATTGGCTGGCCGGTTAATTTCTCAAAATGCCAAAAAAGACATTCATTCCTTAAGAGACAAGACCACTTTTCCCGTATTTCAATTCCGGTCGGGATTTTGTTGAGCTTATTGAAAAAGCACCTTTGTGTAGGGTATGTTGCTTCCATCAATTCCTTCAAAATCTCAATATCGTTGTCGCTAAGTGGTATTTTTGCAGTTAATGTATTTAATTGACATCTTTTTTCTTCAATAGATTCATCATTTTCATTTGCTACATTTTCCATTGGCTGCCAATTTATAGTGCCGGCTAATAATGATTTTTTTAACTTTAATAATTTGGCAGGAATGCATAATTTATCTTCGAGAGTATGTGACTTGCGAACATGCGCTCTTTCTAAATAACTTGCCCGACACTCTATGTTTGGGGAAATTGTAGTACTAATTGTTGGGCGATTGTTTTACATACTTCCCTGCCGATTTTCTTGCTATAACTTCGCATATCATTAATTATTATGTTGACAACTTTTGTGCGTAATAATGGATTGTTAACACCTTCATTGAGTAATTGCATGTCTGGCAGGGGAATTTGTGACCATGGTACCTGGTAGAATTGCCATCCTTGAAAATGATTTTGTCTATCTACTAAACTTTGCCTTATTACATTCGGGTCAATATTAGCAGCTGCAATTTCGACATTCACCTCTTGACGTCCTTCTACATTTGCAACAGAATCTTTGACTTCTGAAATAAATAAAATTAAAAATCAATGCTAGAAAAGTCAGAGAATTTCAAAATAGAAAAAGTGTGGAAACCCTGTCATTAGATCAGAAACTCCTTTAAATAACTTATTATTATTATTATTATTATTATACCTTTTGAATGATCATTGTTATTATGACCATCACGTGAAGAAGACTGATCACGCTCATCAACATTATTCGTATAATCAACATTATTCGTATCTCCATTTGCAATAGATTTCTCGATTATAATGTCCGATTCGCCGCAAGTTTTCCAAGTTTCACCGATCGTCAGTAAGAGGAACACTTTTTGTTCGACTGAGTAGAACATGAACACCTCATCATCCTCCACCGCAGTCCCATCCTCATCTAATACAAAGGTAGCACCTACCACTCCCAACTTCTCGGCAGCTTTTTGTAGCAATTGCTGAAAAACATTCTTTGTATCCTTTATGCAGATTGTACTTTTGACTCTTCTGTCTCCCGTCCACACCGGGAACACGTACATCTGCAAATTACAAAAAAAAATAAAAGGAGATTCTTATTTTAAGGCACAAAAAACTTAATATTTTAAGCTGCAACATGTTTTACAGACCTCGTATCGGTTTTAATGCTCGAAAAAAGTATTTTTAGTCGATTAAACCATTGAAAGTCGAAAAAAATTTTTGTAACAAAAAAAAATTCCAAATAATTGAAATTTAGTAAAATTCTTCCACAGTAATTTAATTTTAGAAAAATATTTAATTTTATCGTTCTTTTTTTATTGTTATTATTATTTTCGTTTCGTATATATTTTTTGTTAAACTCCCTAAAGAAGTCATTTAGAATTCGAAATGTTTAAGTAAATAAATTTTTTTATTCAGTTCCCGAATATTTTCGTTTTATTGCCATATTCTTAAAAATATCTCGGACGCAGGGCTCGAACCAGTGAATTCTTCGATGAGTTTTATTATTTGTGAAAAGTAATTAAATCCCTAAGAAAAATTTTATTACTTTTGAACAATATAAAATTTCTGCGAAGAATTTAATGTAATTACTTTTGCAGGATTTTGAATTTTTTGAGCTGTATAAGTAAGAATATTAAAAATATCTGAAATTAAAAAAATTATATAAAAAAATTATTTTAGGTATTTTTCTATATCTGTATGTAATTTTACACATGAAAAATAGCTTTTTTACGTTTTATTCAGTAAATTCACAAAATTCATGACATTTACATTTTCAAAATGTAAATTAAATCAGAAATGTAATTTTACACACGTCCGTAAAAAAGCATACCCCGTATGCGAGGAAAAAAACCTGTGCTGTGCACAGTGAATTTACATTCGAATTGTAATTTTGCAGCGCCATTTATAATCGCTCTTCACTACACCGTAAATTTACAGAATCTTGTATTTCTAACCTCAAAAACCATTATTATTGTCACGCTGAGTGCAGTGAAATCACATGATCTTGTAAAATAATTTTTACAGACTCGTGTGATTATACTGTTCGAAAAGCAAAATTCAGACCTTTTTTTTACAGTGCACAAGTAGATAATTGTAAGAAATCGGGCACTGGTCAGTCTCTGATCTGAAAAATTATTTGATTCCTCTTAGAAAAACTGGTACACCACTTATCATAAAAACTTGCCAACTCCTATGAAAAAAATTATTCTCGATTTTTCCAAATGTTTAGACGGAAAATATTGACACTATCAAAAAAAGAAACCAATAAAGCACCAGTCCAATAAAAATATTCTCTTAGTCAAACATTTATATTTAGATATTAAAAGTAATCTTTATTTTTCCTATGATCAAAAACAGAAAGTCGAAAGTAACAATCTGTTCAACACATTCATAAATTTTAGATAACATGCGCTTTTATACGTGCGTTTCAAAATATGACTTTCTACCAATAAACATAAAAAATTTTGTACTTTTAATTTAAAAGTTATGATCGATGTCAAGCCTCTGACAAATGACTAAACAATTAATTTCTGATCACTACTTCTGACAAGTCACTGGACAGAAATTCTGGACACTATCGGAATAGAACTAGAGATCCTAAACTTGCAGTTATGATAAATTACCATCTAGTCACCCTGGCTGTAAGGTAAAGTATATGCGTTGAGTAATCGTTTATTAGTATTAAATATTTGAATAAACACAGAAATATAAATAAATAATTATAAATAAAATAACAAGAGCCAGTCTGGTTTCACTTATTTTGGCTCATTTATGAAAATAATTAAATTCTTTCTTAGAATTGTATCAACAATTTTTTTTTGAAAATGAAATTTTCATGAAAAATATTATTATTAGTAAAAGTAATTAATTACACAGGCACACAAAAAAAAGTTGTCTGTTCATTGAACCAGACATACATATCTTATAGTAATTTTTCCCGCTGAAAACGAATCTGAAGTCAGAATTGCTCCATCACCCTCAGTTTTTTTAAATCGACAAAACTACCCTTAAATTCAAATTTTAAAGTAAAAAAATTGAATCACAGATTTCTCTTTAAAACACAACAATAAATTTATCTACTTTGCTACAACAACTCAGAAACAATGCCCCAATAGCACGGTATATTCCATTCTGTATCTTGGAACATTCAATTGGAACATTGGGAATATTCTAAAAGAATATTCCTAGAATAGTATAGGAATGTTAAAATGTCCTACCACTGGAACGTTCCATTGGAATGTGGTTTAAATATTCCATTGGAATGTTGAATACTTTTATGAAACAAGCTACGAATATTCCTACGAAATATTCCATCAACGTTTCTACGGAATATTCCATTAATATTTATACAGAATATTTTATTAATATTCCTATGAAATATTCCTTTAATATTCCGTAAAAAGATGCTATAATTATTCCAGTCGAGTGTGCTCTAACTATTCCTTTGGAACATTCTACAAATCATATTATAGAATATTTGCATCAAATAGACATGCCAATAATATTCCTACGGTCGATTTTAAAACTTCCTTCTTACCCAAACGTATATATATATATATATATATATATATATATATATATATATATATATATATATATATATATATATATATATATATTTAATATTGAAAACTACAATATCTTTATTTAAGGCTAGTAAACTCAATTTTATTTTTCATTGTTATAATTTGTAATTATTATTCACATAATAAATTTAAGGATATTATTTAATAAAAAAAATTTTAATAATCAATAAAAATATTATTTAAATTGAGTCATATACTATGAATAAAATTATTTAAATTTAACGAAGTTTCAAATCAAATACTCAGTAAAGATGAAAATCTTTTATTTTCATGTCGAACAATTTTTATAATTGCCAAATAAAAAATAAACAAAATTATATAGATATTTCATAATTCACGAATAAAAATATTAGATACTGATATTAAATTCTTCAATATGTTCTGAAATTTTAATAAAATATTTTTAATAACAGTTCAAGTTCAAGTTTCTGTGAGAAATTTTCAAAACCGTATTAACAATTCAAATTCAAATTATTTCTAATTCTTCGTTGTATTTTTTGAGTTTGAAGTAAACTGAATTTGGTTCTATCATCGCTATCTAAATGATTTATTCTGATCAAATTTATTCTTTAGTATAATTGGAAATTTCTTCATCCTTAATTAATCCACATACATCAGAAAATATTAAATACCTATTAAGAGTAAATGTTATTAATTATTGTATAATATCATTTATTATCTGGTAATATTATAATGAAATGAAAAATATTTTATGAATAAGAATAATAGGATATAGAAATATTTTGACAAAATACTTGCATTTTCATTATAATTGTGTTCTGAAAAATTGGCATGTTTTTATTAAACGGTGGTTTTGCTTTCCACATCCAAGGTGAAATATTGTTAATACATTTAATATTAAACATTCGAACATATATTATTACGCAAAATTATTATTCAATCCTTGTTTAATCATCTTTCTCGGTGTGAATTATTGGAAAAATAA
Source organism: Leptopilina drosophilae (assembly GCA_032873175.1). Lineage (NCBI taxonomy): Eukaryota > Metazoa > Arthropoda > Insecta > Hymenoptera > Figitidae > Leptopilina > Leptopilina drosophilae. Next base: position 51,042,360 of record CM065478.1, read on the forward strand.
CTGATAATCTATTTTTTCTTGTGATTCTCCATAATTTGGCTTGTACATCTTGCAATTGCCAGGTCGAAATTTCTTTGACTTCTTGCGAAACTAATTTTATGTTTAGCAGACTTGAATTTAATGGTTCATTGTATAAACTTCCTGTTGATTGAAGCTCATTGCCTATCAAATAAATGCTTTTATCAATACATTCTACTATGTTCAAAATACAAGCGACACTTCCATTTTTCATTAAAACACAATTATTTCTTGGAGTACTGCAGTCGATAAAGAAAGATTCTAATTGTATTTTTTGATACTGTCTATCAACATTTTCTATGTTATTGCTCAGTGGTCCTCTAGAATGAGTGTGTTTTAAGCAATTTTTCGAAATTGGCGTTAAAAACTTAAGGTTTTCCTTGGCTTCCGTTTCAGCATACCTCCGAGCAAGTTGCTGCAGAGGTTTGTCTTTTCTTCGTAGTTTTTTCTTTATCACACCTATATAGCTTTCAAATCTGAAAACACTGAATGAGTCTAAGTTTCCATATTTTCTAACATCGTCACAAAGATGTAAGAGATTGTGAAAATTGTGTGACATGAATACCTGGCCGTAAATATCTTGGAATGCTGATATAAAATATTTCAAAAGGTTATGAGCATAGTCAATGTTATCAGAAATTTTAATGTGTATGGGATTTGATAAAATAGATACAGCTATGTGAAGAGCCAAAAAATTGTTGAACTTCTTTTCATCTAAAATATCCTTCAGTACAACAGGTCCACTATACAGTAGAAAATTTCTGAATTCGGTGGCCTTCCAATTTTTAAATTCTTGTATTGATCTTGGTCTTCTATTAAAATCTGATGGTTGCGTGCTTCTTAATTTGAGGAGTTCCACAGTAATTCTGTCTATTTTTTCCTTATTTAATTTAATATCCGGAGGACCAAATAACAGTAGCCAAATAAGTTTTTTAACAATACCCAATAACACTAAATGCATATAATCTCGAGGAACACCAGAAACAGGGCAAAATCCATGAATTTTATTTAAAACAGTGAGATCTTGTTCCTGATATGTGCCTTTATATCCATGACGCTTAAATTTCTCATCAGTTCTGAGAACAAATGGACCTACTCCCGGAAAACACACTCTCCTTTTATTACATTTATTATTTTTCGCTTTTCTATGATTAGGTCTAATTCCTTCTCCTTTTATTTCACATGTTGGACAACTATCATATCCAACGTGACCCTTTACTTTTAAAACTAACTTTTTGGCAGGTGTATCACATATTAAAGCTGAAAAATTAACGTCAATTTTTTTCCCATTATAATAAAAATCATTCTTGCATAAATCGTCCATTTCATCTGAAAATTCTTTTAAATACTCGATAAAATTTCCAGGATGTTTATTTCCATGATATACACCTATCAAATACACATTTTTAGAATTAAAGTCCGAGCACATAATTGGCCATAAAGATTCTGTTGACGATTTAGATATAGGTAGACCATCAATATTAATTATTAAATTAATTGAATCTTCCTGATCAAGATTATAATTTTTTAATATTGAATCAAGAGCACGCTTCAGACCAAAATGGTGATACTCACCTCCATCAGAGAAAATACTTATTGGTGTATTTCGTGGTGTGCGTAAAAAAGTTCTTGCATCCCGTGGTAATATAAAATTCGTAAATGTTCGAATCAACAGAAGTAATGCTGTTAAAGCTATATGCGATATTTCAAATCGCAAAGCCCAAGCTGTCAATGCTGATCTAAAACTCGTTTCTCTTTTTTTATCAGGTGACTCTTCATCAGAATCTTCTGATTCTGAAGAACTGTTAGCATATTCTTCACAACTGTCAGAATCCATTTGAATAATATTTTCCTCAATAAAATCGAATTCTATTTCACTTTCTTCTTCATCTTCAAATTCATTTCGAACTATTTCAGAATCGAATGTTAATTCCTGCTTTTCCTGATTTTCCACATTTTCTTCACTAATTTCAATTGATTTTTCATTGCTCATTTCATGTTCAAAATGATCACTTTCACTATCCGAAGTCATTTCAATTACTATATTATCAAATATATTCTTTTTTTCAACATTTAAAATATCCTCTTTCCTATTTTGTTCCTCATCACTTTCATCATCGCTTGATTCTTCTTTTGTGTTAGCAGTTGTCAATAGTTTAAAATCAATATTTGTTTGGTATTCACGCAACCGACGAATGTGCCTCTGTGTGTAAAACGATGATCTTTTTTTCGGCATATTCTTTTAAAATTAAGAAATAATTTTCTTCCTTTCTCTGAAATAAATATTTGACTTTAGGTACAAAATATTAATTAGGAAAATTTTAAAAATTGTTATTATACAAAAAGTTTATATAAAAAAACTTATAAAAAATTATTTGTTATTACGAACAATTATATTTCTATTTTATTTGTTCAAGTTACAAATTTATTTTTCATTCGAATCAAAAAAGGTTTTTTAACAATAAATAATTCTAAAATCAAGTTTTTAATTTTACAGGAATAATCTTTCTATTTATAATAATTAATATTTTAACTTTCGAAGACAAACATAATTTCTTTCATATTAAAAAAATTGCTAAATTATAAAAAAAATTATTTTTTAAAAGTTTATTTTATTATTCTTTGTTTATTTTATTATTTATTTTATTATTTTGTACTTATTTTATTATTCTATATTTATTTTATTATTTATTTTTTTCGTCTATTTCTTTAAAAAGTTTTTTTTATAAAAAGTGAAAATTTCAAATTTTTAAATTATATTACTTACACATGTAATTTAATTTTTACCGAATTTTTGTTTCTTTCCTTACATTGATTAAAATGATTATTCAGGAAATTAAAAACTTGGAGTCAATGGTGTGTTAATTACAAAAGCAATCTTTATTTAATTTGAAATAAATTTTCGTAATGTGGAATGAAAATTAATTTATTCAAATATATTTGACGTTTACAATTGAAAAAAGAACGTCTATTTCGTTGCACGTTATTTACGTTAATTCTGACAAAAATATTTCGATTGATCGTCAATACAAAAATAACCACAAACATCAAAATAATAAAACGATAATCTATTCATAAATGTCTACGATGACTACTCCAATTCCCGATTACAGTGTTATTTGGTTACTGGATGAAGAGAAACCGCGATTAATTGCTTCAAAATGGATTTTAAAAATTTCAGACGATGAAATCTATTGTTTTTTGCCTCCTGATGACTGCAAAATAAAATTAAATTCTGATGTTTTCAAACTAAGGGAAGTTGGAAAAGCATGGTGTCGAAAACTTATAACAAAAATAAAATACCAGACAGGTATAAAATTTAATATTATAAGGTTATCCACATTTCAAATATTTAAAAAGTCAAGTGATCGAATCAATTACTTGATGACCAATAATAATAATAATAAAATATTCAAAATTTTATTACCGTTTAATTTATTTAAAATTTTTTATTTCTTTCTTATTCCGCCAAGTAAAGAATGACATTTCTGTCCCTGAAGATTTACGTTTAACTTTCATAATTTTCAATTATATACCTATTCATTTATAATGATTTTTTTCTAATATTGATGATTTAAATAATTTATTTTTAGGTAAACTATGAAAAAATTTTTAAAAAAAGCATTCTTGAATTTTATTTTTTATTTTTTTTTAAATTTAAAAAAAAGCATTCTTGAATTTTATTTTATCTATTGTATATATTTTAATTAATTAATAAGATAATTAACAACGATACGAAATATGTTTTTAATAGACGATTATGCCAAAGGGAAGGAAAAATTACTCGAAGCACTCCTTCACTCAGAAATTGACAGTAATGCAAGCGATTACGATCCAGAATTTTTGAAGCGAACACGAAAAATAAGAGCATCGAATTCACAAACGAATTCTGATACTAAAACAACAAATTTGAATGTATACTAAAAACTATTGATACAAATTAAATGCACACAAATATTTTTAATATATTTTATAATATTATATAATATTATTATTATTATTAATATTTTATAATATTATATAATATTATTATTATTATTAATATTTTATAATATTATATAATATTATTATTATTATTATTATTAATATTAATAATAATATTAATAATGATAATTAAAAATTAATAATAATATTAATATTATTATTAGTAATATTTATAATATTTTTAATTCAACAAAATTTAAATATTTATTTCATTTATTATTAATTAATTTTATTTTTATTATTATTATTATTATTAATTATTATTATTTTTATTATTATTATTAATTATTATTATTATTATTATTTTTGTTATTATTAATTATAAATAAAAATATTTATTATTAATTTATTAAATATTTTGCGAAGTAATACTTTTAAAACGTCACATTTACCATACGAATTCTTTTTACAAAGGACAAAAATAAAGGGAAACCAACAATAATTTCTAACGTTGCTGCCTGTAGTTCGTTATCTTTACCATTATCTTTTAAACGGACAAGAAACACACAAGAGTATGAAGAAATTGAACACCAAGGTAATACTTTTGAAAAAGAAAAATATCAAAAGGTCTTTGTTCACTTTATAAAAAATCCTATTATTTTATTGAAATTAATATACATTTTACTTAAAAATATAAATAGATCCAGGGATGGATACATTTGAACATAAGAAAAAATGCATGAAAAACAACGAAGAAAACCTAGAAAATATTGGTAATTGAATTAAATAAAATATTTTTAAAATGTAGTTCTCAAATAATCAATTGTAAAAAGTAAATAAATAATTTTATTGTTAAAGATGCCATAGATAATCTAAGAGACGAAAGAGCAGATTCTTCTGACAAAAATTCAATGAGAATGAGTTCAGATGACACATTGAAACCGGTTCATTCTAAAGAAAAAAATTCAGATTCTTTGAAGAAAAACGAAAATGGTATTAATTTATTAATTTGAATAAAATGACTTAACGATTAGTTAATTGTGAAAAAATTAATTTTTAGATAGAAATTCTACGGAGAAAAATAAAGGAAATAACATGAAGAAGAAAATGAGTATGGAAAAATCACTGTCAAGTATGACTTTGCGTGACCAGAACTCTGGTATGGAGTTTGAAAGATTAATTTTAAATAAAGTGAATGAAGTTTTGATTTCCCTTAAAATGATAAACATGCGCCTAGATGACTTGCCTGAAAACCCATCATCAGATAGTTGCGATAACTTTTTTGAATCAGAAAAATGTCCAGAATTACCAATATCGACAAAAGAAAAATTTGATGAATTCAATGAGAAACTCAAAGACAAAGCTTTTTTGAAACAAGTTGTAAGTTTATTATAAATCAGACGTATGATGAAAATATTAAAATGGAATTTAACTTGAATTACCACTAATGAATGATATTATTAGTCACTAAAACTTATTTTTATTTAATGTAGACTAAAGCGTGTGGCAAAATTGGAGGAAGAGGACTAACAAATATAATAAACAACATTTGTGTAAAATTGGTTAAAAAATTCAGTGGCCGTAAATTACAGTTGGTCAGGTCGTAAGAAGCCAAAAGTGGCTTTGCAATATACAATGTTTGTCAATTTACTGACTGGTAAATAATTATACATAAATATTTCAATACTTCTAGTGAAATGATTTCTGTATTCTGTTAAAATTTAATATTAATAACTGTTTAAAATATGCTAAAGATCCGTACTCAAATTTTTCAAATTAAATCTTTTTAGGATCTTATATGGTTTTTAATACAGAATCCCATATAACAATTTTCTTTGAATATTTCATTTTCTCAAAGCTGCGAATTTTTAAATTATTTTCTTTTCTGTTCTAAAATTAATTTTTTATACACACGTAGATTAATTAAATATTACTTATAATTCGTGAACCAAATTCAATAACAGGGTTCTTATTTAATTTGAATTACTTTTAGCTGCAGTTCGAGTAAACAAACCAGTAGCTACAGAACAAGAAATTTCTACTATTACTTCCAAATGGTTTGCTGCAGCTAAAAAAAGACTGGATAGAGAAATGTTAGTACGAAAATAGTAATAAAAATGTTTATTAATAAAGTTCATAATATTAAAATCATTAAAAAATTTTAATAACATTTTATATTATTATCTATACTATAAACAATTATTACATTAATTTTTATATAAAGGAATAAAGAGAATGTGGTAGAGAATTCAAGTGACGAGGGTTCAAACGACGAAGAAACTTATTCCCAAAATCAGTCCTCTTTAGATCAAGATGGAGACAATGAAGAATGAATAATTTGAACAATTTTATTTATTAAGAATTAACAATTTATTCATTTTAAATATTCTCAATTTATAATAATTATAATTTATAAATGATATTAATCATTTCTACTTACACTAAATAATTTCAATTCATAAACTTCCAATTATTTGTTCATTATAGTATATTATTAATAAGTAACTTCAAATACGCAATTGAAATTAGTTTTCAATGATTAAACATATTCTAGATGTTTTAAATTTATTTTAAATTACTATTTTATTTTGCCCTTGTAGTTTGCAAATAAGTGGAAATATTAGTTTTTCATTTACTATTATTTAATTTAATATATTTCATTATTGTTAATAATATTGTCACGCCGTGACTGAACTTTAAAATAAAAAATATATCTAAATACTCATGTTTTATAAATCATAGATACGGAGGAGGGTAAAATATTAAATTTTATTACTTTGTTTAAAGGAAAAATTCAGGAACATCAAGAAATATTCGTGGCATACTCCTGGATTATATTGCTGGTATAATCCACAAGAATATTGCGTTAAATTTCACTGGTATATATCTGGAATGTTCTAGAGGAATATTTCCGGTATATTCCACAGAAATATTTATACCATATTTTATGAAAGTATTAAATATGACAATGGAATATATCTGGTATATTCCATTGGAATGTTGCAAACGTGGGACAATAAAATGTTCCTGGAATAGAGTAGGAACATTCTGTTAAAATATTCCCAATGTTCCAATGGAATATTCCAGGAATAGGAATGGAACATTCAGTGCTATTGGGGTGTCAACATTGCTTAAACACCCTTTGTTTTTTATTAAATCGAAGAAACTACCCCTAAAATGTAAAAATTCAAAATTATAATATTAAAGAACAAAAAACCCACATTGGTTTTCAAAACATCAAAATAAATTTATGTACTTCTCTTTAAAATAAAAGTAATATCAAAATTACTTTATCATCCCCTGTGTTTTCAAATTGAAAAAACCACCCCTAATATGTAAAAATTCAAAATGTAGGGGAGACCGGGGCTAAACCGGACAAGTCAAATATTTCCGAAACCGTGAAGAATTTCAAATCATGTAAACAACCTATGAACGCGCAATTTCGTGATGCATATGCTGCATGAGGTTTTAGGGACGTGTCATTTTTCTTGTAATAATAGTTGCCGTTAATATATAAAATGTTATTTTTTGAGGTAAAAGTAAAAAAAAAATTTCTCATTTTTTTGGGTTTTTATCGTTAAAGTTAAAGGTCACATATCATACTGCAATTTTTCTTTTAGCTCAAGGTGTACTGAGTTTAGTAGAAAAAAAGTTTAATGGAAACCGTTAAGAAGAAAAAATATATTGCAGGTTAATTATAAGATGACGGTGTGGGGCTGAATCGGACATCGTGGTAAAAAACAACCAAATCTTTGAATACTTTAATTTATTTTATACTAATTAACTATTTTATATTATATTCTTTGCATAGAACCATTTTATAAATAAATAAAATGATAATTTATATTAAAACTCGAATTCACAAGCGAGTTGCTACAAACAGACAAGTCTGAAAATTGTAATTCATTTTATATTATATTAATTACCGATTTTACAGTTTATATTATATTCTTTGTATAGAAGTATCTGCAAATAAATAAAAGAAGAATTGATTTGACTTTTCTACAAAAAAAACGAAAAATTGTGTCTCATTCTTTAATTAATTAGCCATGTCCGATTTAGCCCCATGGGGTGTCCGGTTTAGCCCCACCAATTTTCGTATTTTCGTTTTCGAGGTGACTACCTTTGCAGCAATATATCTCCAAAGCTACTGTAGTTTTTTAAAATCGAACAAGTGCGATTTGTAGGTGAAGGTACAAGCTTCAAAACGGTATATTACTCTTTAGCAAAAAATATGTTTTTGTATGAGTTTTCTGGTCAAAGACCAAATCCGTCCGGTTTAGCCCCGGTCTCCCCTATAATAAAAAAAATTAAAAACCACATTGTTTTTTTAAAATAGAACAATAAATTTATGTATGTACTTCTCTTTCGACAACTCAAAAGCAATGTCAAAATTACTCCATCACCGTCTGTTTTTTTTTTAAATTGAAAAACCAACCCTTAAATTCACAAAATAAAAATTTAAACTAAAAAAATGAAAAACCACATTGTTTTTCAAAATAGAACAATAAATTTATGTACTTCTCTTTCGACAACTCAAAAACAATGTCAAAATTGCTTTATCACCCTCTGTTTTTTTTTAAATTGAAAAACCAACCCTTAAATTCACAAAATAAAAGTTTAAAGTAAAAAAATTAAAAACCACATTGTTTTTCAAAATAGAACAATAAATTTATGTACTTCTTTTTTAACAACTCAAAAGCATTATCAAAATTGCGCAATCACCCTTTGTTTTTTCAAATTGAAATAACTACCCCTAATATGTACACTGAAAGAAAATATATATTAAATTTTGTAAAAGTATTTTACAATTTGGGAAAAAAGTGCAACAAACCGAAATTTTGATATAAAAATATTAAACTTTAAAAAAGATTATATCGAATTTAGTATAATTATATCAAATATGAAGAATTTAAATTCAATTTTAAATATTTTAATATAACTTTACTAAATTCTACATATATTTTTTTAAAGTTTAGTATTTTTTATATCAAAATTTCGGTTTGTTGCACTTTTTCCCTAAATTGTAAAATACTTTTACAAAATTTAATATACATTTTCTTTCAGTGTACATATTAGGGGTAGTTATTTCAATTTGAAAAAACAGAGGGTGATGAAGCAATTTTGACATTGTTTTTAAGTTGTCGAAAGAAAAGTACATAAATTTATTGTTCTATTTAAAAAAACAATGTGGTTTTTAATTTTTTTTATTATACATTTTGAATTTTTACATATTAGGGGTGGTTTTTTCAATTTGAAAACACAGGGGGGTGCTAAAGTAATTTTGATATTGCTTTTAAAATTTTAAAGAGAAGTACATAAATTTCTTGTTCTGTTTTGAAAAACAATGTGGGTTTTTCTATTATAATTTTGAATTTTTACATTTTAGGGGTAGTTTTTGGATTTAATAAAACACAAAGGGTGTTTAAGCAATGTTGACATTGTTTCTGAGTTGTTGTAGCAAAGTAGATAAATTTATTGTTTTGTTTTAGAGAGAAATCTGTTATTCAATTTTTTTTACTTTAAAATTTGAATTTAAGGGTAGTTTTGTCGATTTAAAAAAAACTGAGGGTGTTGGAGCAATTCTGACTTCAGATTCGTTTTCAGCGGGCAAAATTACTATAAGATATGTATGTCTGGTTCAATGAGCAGGCAACTTTTTTTTGTGTGCCTGTGTTATTGTAAAGAACTGTATCAAAATTTTGCGAAACAATTGAATTTTTCGGAACTTTTTTTGAAAATGCTATTTTAAACCAATTAAATTCTTGTGGGAATTTTATTATTTATAAAGATAATTGTATTTTAATAATTATCAGTTTATTTTTTTGTGAAATTTTATGGAAATAGTAGATACTGAATGTAATTGAATTTTGGATATTTATTGAAAATAATTAAAGTGTTGAAGGATATGATTATAATTTATGAGAATAGTTTTTTGAATTCTAGTATTAGTGAACTTAGTGAAGTAGGAATTTAAAAAAAACAGAAATAATAGCTTATAGTGTCTGAAATCTAAAAAAGTACCCAAATAGTAGCATAACGTAAGAAAGTAGGTTTTAGTAGATGAGTGCGAAGCGTACGTAAAGAATCCAATTAATTAAAAAAAATGTTAAGGACTTTTTCCTTTTTTTCACGAGGAAGAAACTCGCCGTGCCGGATTCGTGATAATATCATCAACGACAGTTCCGATATATAATTTTGTGACATAACAATAGCATGTTTCCATGTATTTTTTCCCGCTGAATCCGGATTCGAACTCAGAATTGATAAATGTGCTCAAAATTTTGAGATAAACTCAAAAAACCTAATTAAAATGACGAAAATTTCTTCTATAACACTGCAAAAGTATGTTCCCATGTATTTTTTCCCGATGATTCCGGATTTTAACTTAGAATTAACGTGCTCAAAATTCTGAGATAAACTCAAAAAATGGATAAAAATAGCGATTTAAAATAAATAAATAGAATTTTTTTTACTATATGACTCTACACTGCAGTATTTCCATATATTTTTACACTCGGATATCGCATTGGAAATCAGAGTTATTCAAACGGCTCAAAATTTTGAGACAAACTAGAAAATCTGTTAAGTTATAAAACATTCTCATGAATTTCATATACGCTGAATATAATCATAACAATAAAATGAACTCTTTTGCATTAAATTAAATTTGGAGTATTTTTGGAGTTAACTCAAAATTTTGAGCCAATTTAAAAATTCTAACTTTGAATTTAGAAGCAGATGTAAAAATAAGAGATTATAGCAATGTAGTGTATTAGCAAAAAATGAGTTGAGCAAATCTGTCAATTCTGACTGCAAATTCGGATTCATCGGGAAAAAGTACATGGGAATGTAGTAGTGTAGTGTAATAAAAATTTTTTCAGCTTAATTTGGTTCTTTTGAGTCGTTTTTTGAGATTATCTCAAAGTTTTGAGTAAATCTGTCAATGTTAACTTCGAATTCGGATTTAGCGTGAAAAAAATACATGGAAATATACTTTAACAGTGTTCCAGAAGAAATGTTTTATTTTCGTCAATTTAATTCGGTTTTTAGTCGTTTCTTAAGTGTAGCTCAAAATTTTGAGCACATATGTCAATTCTGAGTTCAAATCTGGATTCAACGGGAAAAAATACATGGAAATATGCTATTGTTATGTCACAAAATTTTTTAAAAAAATTTTTGGGTTCAAATTCGTGCTTTGAGGCGTTTTTTGAGTATAACTCAAAAAAAGAACAAATTTGAGCATTCGGACTTCGGATTTGGATTTAGCGACCAAAAATACATGGGAATATAGGAGTGTAGTGTTTCGGCCACAACACTTTTTTTGTGTGCCTGTGTAAGTAATGCCAATCCAACGTTAGTTGACACTTATAACGTTCAAAAATTCATCGCCTGATATGTGCATGCTCACCGCGTTAAAATAGAGACTGAAATTGTTGTTTAACGATACAATCAATGTGTCTGAAAAAAGCGAAAATGGTAATAAGAAAAATAGACAAAAGGAGAAAAAACAAAACTCACCAAAATCACAACCACGATTTATTGTCTCGTGGCAAAAATCAAAGCCGACGAACATAATGTTACCGCTTGGAATTTCCACGGCCCAGCCGGCACCACCAAGTTTTTAATTCAATTGAGTTGCGGTTTTAGCTACGACTAGTGCTGTCCACGAGACGAGACGATACGAGATTTTATGTAGTATCGTCTCGGTCTCGTTAAATATTGTAATTTTAAGTATCGGTATCGGTATCGCCAAACATAGTCTCGATATCGTCTCGCTGTCTCGTGAGACTTCAGTTAAGTCGAAGTACATGCATTGAAAAATCGAAATCAAATTTTTTAGTTTTTTATTTTGTAGATAGATAGATAAACTATCGAAAAACTATCGAAAACAAAACCAATTTTTATTTATAGAATTAACAATCCCTGTAAGTATTACATTCGAAACTGAAACCAACCATACACTGAAAAAATGATAATGTCAATTTCAGGGATGGCAAGCGTAACCGATAACCGAAAAAACAGAAATTTTTAAAAAACCGAAAACTAGAAACCGAAAAGAAAATTATCTGAAACAGAAAACCGAAACCCGTATTATAAAAATTTAAAACTCTTTATTTTAAAACCTAAGTTTCGTTTTTTCGATTTTTTAATATAAAAGTAAAACTGAATATTACACAAAAATTAAAATCTTTTGGTACAAAAAAAATGAAAAAGAAATACTGAAGTATGGTATGTCTAATATTGTAAATAATAAGTAGAGGAACCAAATTTGCATATTACAAATAATGAATTAAAATAAAACAAAAATTTGTTGAAAATAAATTAGAAAAAGATTTTTTAAAATTAATTATGCGTGATCAACCTGTAAAAATACACTAGTGTACCAATTTTTAGGTAATTAGGTTAAATATTATAGAAGTTAGGGAGAAAAACGTTCTTTCAAAAAATTTCTAGTTTTTCCTTGACAACGCTATGGCCATCTTATAAAATATAAAAGAAATTTATAAATAAATTATAAGTAATTAATACTCATATTTTATTCTAAGTAATTAAAATACACAACAAATATTTTCATTCATTTATTGTCCCGGGAAAACAACCGAAATACCGAAACCGAATTTTTTTTAGAAGAATACCGAAAAGAGGAAACCGAAACTGTTAAAATTTCGGTTACAAAAAAATTATTCACTTTAAAAATTTTAAGTCAATGGCAACCGAAATTTTAACGGTTTCGGTTTCCTCTTTTCGGTATTCTTCTAAAAAAATTAGGTTTCGGTAATACGGTTACGGTTTTGTTTTCAAAGAATTAGGGTTTCTGTATTTGGGTTTCGGTTTTTAAAGTGAATAATTACCTGGTCAATTTTGACATAAAATTGACTACATCAAGATATTTCGACTTAGAGAATGACGTCAGATAGCTGGAAGGAAATCAAACAGACAGCAAAATGCTATTTTTATGAGAGAAAGTATTTAAAATTCATTAAATTTGTAAACAATGAATATTTTTTACAACTTTAAAAATCTAAATTTCAGTTCCTTAAAAATCTCGTCGAGAGTCTCGGTCTCGTGACATATAGTATCGGTATCGTTTGGTTTCATTCAAAACTAGTATCGTCTCGGTATCGTCTCGAAAAACCGAGACGATACGAGACCGAGACTAGTATTGGTATCGTGGGCAGCACTAGCTACGACAGTTAACTTTGGCCGTCCCTTGGAGAAAATTATCTTCGTAAGTACAACTGAAGTTAAACACGGGCGATCGTCGCAACATTTCTTCTTAATTGCTGAATACCGATCCAAAATGTTGTTGGGAACAATGAATATCATTAATTGCAATTCCTGCAATTTAATAATAATCATTTTACTTGAAAATAAAATAATAAAAAACTAACATACATAACTACTTGATTAATTGAATAAATAGCACAGGAAAAAAGTCTATCCCGACTGTAATAGTATATTGTGCACCAAATGCACAAAGAAGCTGTTTTCCGATGAATTTGAATCTTGCTGCTCAAGTGAAACGAGAGCAGTAATTAAACTCTTCAGAAAAGCTTCTTTTGCACGAGGTAAACGCTGTGTCAATAATTGACATAACTGAAAAGAAAAAACAAGTTTTTTATGTAAACGTTTTGTAAAATAATAAACAAATAAAAGTAAAAATTGTAATTACCTTTTGAGGCTGGCAATTTTATTTACATCGCCAATGACTAATCAATGTTCAATGAAAATATGAGTGAGAAAATCTTTTTTATTTGCAGGTAAAATAAATGAAGTGTCTATTTCGCCCGTCAACTGGCGAAATAAGAGGAGTAGATTATTTCGCCCGTCAGTGAAAATGCATGGGAGTAAAAGACGGGCGAAATAAGAGAAGTAGTTTATTTTGCCCGTCACTGAAAAATACGGTTAGAAAAGACGGGCGAAATAAGAAAACTGAATTATTTCGCCCGTCAAATGGAAAATAACATTTATAAAAAAACAAAATGATAACAATTTTTTTATAAAAAAATTTCTTTTTCTTAAATGAAGAATCAAGCATATACACATAATAGATAAATCTGATAGTGCCAATGTGGAACCTTTTCATGCAGACATATACTTATTGTTAAACATATTTTTATATTATTAACTTTATATTACTAATTATATTTTAATTAATTACATATATAATTAGTTGAGTTTATTTAACTAAAAAAATGAAAATTTGATTTAATTTGATGTCGTAATCAAAATTTGTCTATTATTAAATAAATATTTATTTCAACTAAATAATTTTAATTATAAATCAAAGAAATTGTACCTATTGAACCATTAATTTTAGTATTTGTTGTAGCAAATATAATTTAATCCATTTAAGTAAAAATTGTTCGATTCAAGTAAAAACTTATTTAAAAATAGACAAGTAAGGGGTCGTCCATACACCACGTGGACAATTTTTTATCAATTCTCCCCCATTATGAGCAGGCGTGGATTTTTAAACAACCCTCACCCCCTCGCATTACTGTCCATGTGGGCATTTTTAGCCTACATTTTTTTTGAAAATTTATATCTATAAAGAAGATTTTTATTTTATGATGGTAAATAAATAATAATATTTAATAAATAATTATTTATTAAATACCAGCAATAATTAGCACGCTAACACGAACGGCTAACCTCTTACTTACTTTTTTAAATAAAATAAACAATTTTACATAAACTATAAACTTACCACAAATTATAATACAAAACATTCTTTTTTTAATTTCTAACAATAATTTATTTTTAAATAATTTAAATCTTGAACAACTATATCATAAAATAATGACAATCAATGAATATTTCAAAATTAATTTAATTTTGAAAGAGTTGCGTTTAATGAAAATTGGTTTTAAAATGAATTTTAGTTTAAATTTTATGGATAATTGAATATGAAAATACTTTGGAAGAAGTTGCAGTAACAATATATTCTTATAATATAAAATAATTATTTTATATTATATTATATTATCATAAAAAAGGAAGAAATATATATTTTTCTAAGTTGTTGAATTTCAAAAAGGTTTAAATTTACGCGGAGAAAAATAAAAAGTAACTTTTACTTTTTGCTACGTTCGAAGTAAATATTTGTAAAAATTAGTAAAATTTATTTCGAACGTAGCAAAATTTATTCCAAAAGTAGTAAAAATTATCAGAAATTTTTTAATATAAAAGTAGTAGAAGTTACTTTTTATTTTTCTCCGTGTAGAAGTTTGGAAAATCTTAATTCGTATATGAGGTATTTTACGTGAAATGTCCTAATAAGTTGAAATTTCAACTTCTTGAAAAAAATTGAAACTTCAGGAATTTGTTGTTCTATGAAGTAGAAATGTAACCCAAAAAATATTTTTGATTTTTTCGTAAATTTAATGTAAAATTCCCAAAAATCAATATTTTTAACCGGACAAGTCTCTTTCTCTTCAGAAACGTTCAAAGAATGAAACCTAATTTTTTAATTAAAAAAAATTAATTTTTAATATTTTTCAGTATATTTGAGTATAGACTCAGGCGCGAGTCCGTAAGAAATTGGTCTATAAAATAAATATGAAAGCAGATAAATATAAAACTAAATATATCGTTGGAAAGGTAATGAAACAACCTTTCAAATGATGTAAATATCGAGTCTTTAAATTTATAAACCTGGACTAGGCAGTTTCTTAAATAAAGCGAAAAGCGTCCTGCCGGCAGGACCGGGTTTCGTCGTTCTGTGACTAAAAATTATGTTAGTTTTCTTTAGTGATTTCGGAGGGACTCGCCTGAGGGCAGTTCCATACGAAAAGCAAATGTTGGATCACCGATTTTTCTTAAAGTTCGTAATTTTGTAGTACTTGGGGTACTAAATAACTGTGCCAAACAGTTTTTCAAAAAAAATTTTTTTGCAAGATATTTAGATATGAAAAATCGGAAACTGAAAAAAATGACTTTTTTTGAGAATTTTTATTTCGAAAACTATTGATTCTACAAGAAAAAGTCATTTATTCAAAATTGTAGAGAAAATGTCAATTTTTTATAATATTAAAAAAAAATTTAAGAAAAATTAATTTTTCAATAATTTGTTTAAACAATAATTTTTTATTGTTAAAAAAAAGTGAAGGACATCATGAAATATTCTAGAAAAATTATTTTCTCAAAATTTGAACCTTCCTTAATAAGTGGTTACATTTTTAAAGAAGTGTTTTTGGTGTTTTTGAGAAAAAATTTTTTGATGTTTGCGCTACGAGTTTTTGTGCGTTGCGCTAACTAAGCAGCGCCTATATCAGTGTATTTTAAAAGATGATATGACCTTTACTGCTCGCCCTGAATACATTTATTAATCATATACCTATATATTATTATTATAAACAGTTTAACAATATATTTTTAAACATTATTTTTCTTTATTAATGTAAAAAATCTTTTCCTTCACACTTTACTTAGGCCTTAGCCTGAGTAATACCTAAGTTTCTGCCTGTAAATTTATGTGACAAGAAATTAAAAATGCATTATGAACATTTCAAAGGAATGGTTATAATGTAATTTTAATTGATTTTTAATTTAAAAACTTTACCATTGGTTCCTTGCAATGATGTGGGCGGTAACGCCTTCGTCTCGACCCTATACTTGACCCTTCCTGTGGGTTAATTTTTTACCTGAATGACATTTTGTCACTCTTGTTTTTGCTCTTGTGCACTCCGGACGTTTTTAAGCTTGTGATTTTTCATTGGTTTTGTGATTTTCGAAAGTGTTAAGAATGCCAAATAATAAGATTTGCTGCAATCCCTTCAAACTTCCTCAACATTCTTGGGTAAAGAAAAATATCTCTCGGCCAACTGCATTGTGTAAGGAGAAATTTCCGGATATTGGAGAGTATATTTGCATGTCTTGTAAATTGTTAATATCAAAGGGCTTGGATCCACCAAAAAGCAGTTACGTAAGTACTGAAATTCTGCCGTACTAAGGAAAAACTTACATAAGTGCAATCCCTGTCAAACTGAGAAAATAGAGAAAAACTGTTTACTTCAAGAACTCCGTTTTAGAAATAATAATTTAATAATTAATTAACACTTCTCTAATGAAAGTGTATGCGCTGATTCTAATTTTGCAAAAAAATTAATTATTTAAACAAATTCTATGCAAAATGTGACTTACGATGTATACTTTTTGAAAATATGAAGGAAAAACTTACACATAGTCACTTGCGTTGTTTCTCTCGCACGGGCACTCTAGCTATGCACGACGACGATTTAAAAAAATTAAAACATTTTTTTAATAATTTTTTTTTCAAACATTGTTTCTAATGCATAAGTGTTTTGCAATAATTAAACACAAATTTTGTAAACACGCCAGCATTTAAAATAAAATATATGTTGCCAGTCCTAAGCCTGGGTAAAGTGTGAAGGAAAAGATTTTTTACATTAATAAAGAAAAATAATGTTTAAAAATATATTGTTAAACTGTTTATAATAATAATATATAGGTATATGATTAATAAATGTATTCAGGGCGAGCAGTAAAGGTCATATCATCTTTTAAAATACACTGATATAGGCGCTGCTTAGTTAGCGCAACGCACAAAAACTCGTAGCGCAAACATCAAAAAATTTTTTCTCAAAAACACCAAAAACACTTCTTTAAAAATGTAACCACTTATTAAGGAAGGTTCAAATTTTGAGAAAATAATTTTTCTAGAATATTCCATGATGTCCTTCACTTTTTTTTAACAATAAAAAATTATTGTTTAAACAAATTATTGAAAAATTAATTTTTCTTAAATTTTTTTTTAATATTATAAAAAATTGACATTTTCTCTACAATTTTGAATAAATGACTTTTTCTTGTAGAATCAATAGTTTTCGAAATAAAAATTCTCAAAAAAAGTCATTTTTTTCAGTTTCCGATTTTTCATATCTAAATATCTTGCAAAAAAATTTTTTTTTTGCAAAACTGTTTGGCACAGTTATTTAGTACCCCAAGTACTACAAAATTACGAACTTGAAGAAAAATCGGTGATCCAACATTTGCTTTTCGTATGGAACTGCCCCTGGGTCTTTTTCGCCCTGCCGGAAGGATATTGGACGATCTATCATTAAGTAAAACAATTGTAATTGAGAAATATAAAAAAATTATGGTAAATTTTTTCCTTATGAAAATTGAGAATTTATTACATAAATATTAAGAAACGCGAATATGTACACGGATAAAAATAGTATGGTTGGGATATCAAAAATGACATTGTTTGCGAAAATATGGTTGGCACATCCATATACATATATGGTTGGTACAGCTATATATATGGATGTTATATGGATGTGCCAACCATATTTTCGCAAACAATATCATTTTTGATATCCCAACCATACCATTTTTTTCGTGTAATGTTTTTTTCTAAAGGAAAGGATCAGTTTGTGAACAATATTGTTATTGAGAAATAAAAATTATGCATAAAATAGGTATATTTCCTACTTTATAATCCTAATTGTTTAACAATTTTCTATTTTTTATAAATGAAAAGGAGAAAAATTTGCATATTTTAGAACAATCAAATGAAATATGTTACAAAAGAATAAAGCATACAATAAACAAAATAGGTATATTTTTATTTTAATATTATTTTGTGTAACACCTGCAAGAAAAGTGCTTCTTTACTGCAATGTAAAAGATGCACAAAGTTATTGATTTCTGCATATTTATTTTCCTGCACACTTTTTTACTTTCCTGCACACTTTTTTACTTTCCTGCACACTTTTCAACTTTCCTGCACACTTTCAGCCTGTAGATAGGCAACCACGCTGCAAAGCTGTAATAATGTTCACATGATTCTCATACTATTAAAACTGTCAACGTGCGGTTCACTTGTTGCGGAGTCAAATGTTGAAAAAACATTAGTGTTTTAATTAATGTAGACCATATGTGATATAAAAATAGAAAAACTAAAATTTATTAATGCGCTGGAGTCTCAAATTGTCAAGTTAAGTTATATTGTTTGTGTCCGTGTGTTACCTGGCCGGCTGCAATCGAAAAACATAACCTCTAATTTATTTGTTGTGATATGAGTGATATGGAAATGGACGATTCGATAGAATATTGTACTCCTCCTGAAATTCGCAATGCCGCAGAGGAAGCGAAAGCAAGTTCATTGCCAAAAAAATCATTTCCAAAATACAATCTTGCCTACAAAAAGTTCATGGATTGGAGAGCTGAAAAAAAACTCGAAAATTTCTCCGAAAACGTTCTTCTCGCTTACATGAAGCATCTATCTGAAACAAAAGCTCCAACAACTCTATGGAGTGTCTATTCGATGTTGAGGAGCACATTAAATGTTAACAATAACATAAAAATTGAAGGGTATATTAATCTCCGCGCTTTCTTAAAAGCTAAGTCTAAAGGGTTCAAGCCAAAAAAGTCTAGTGCTTTAACATCGGACCAAGTTCGACAATTTTTGCTACAAGCTCCAGATGACAAATTTTTAGCAGTGAAGGTAAGTTAAATTATTTTTCAACTTTGTGAAAATTCTATATAAAAAAAATTAAAAATTATTACCTAACCTAAAATTCATCTGTCATTTGAACTATAATTTCATAATTACGTTTTTATATACAGGTTGCAATGCTTATTGGTGTGTACGGTGCGTGTCGTTTGGAGGAACTTACAAATTTGTCAGTAAAGGACATACAAATTCAGGGTACGTTAATGTTAATTAACGTTCCGAAAACAAAAACTGATACTCCCAGATCTTTTGTCATTGGAGGAAAAAATTTGGAATTAATTACAAAATATCAATCTCTTAGAGAAGCGAATACATCGACAGATCGATTCTTTTTGTGCTACCGAAATGAA
Source organism: Leptopilina drosophilae (assembly GCA_032873175.1). Taxonomy (NCBI): domain Eukaryota; kingdom Metazoa; phylum Arthropoda; class Insecta; order Hymenoptera; family Figitidae; genus Leptopilina; species Leptopilina drosophilae. The sequence continues at coordinate 51,062,139 of CM065478.1, forward strand.
AAATGCACTTCGCAGCCCATTGGCAGAAATTCATTCGCAAAAATGCCACAAATTATTGCGCAATATTTAAAACTTCAAAATCCAAAAACTTTTACAGGGCATTGCTTTCGTCGCACATCAGCAACTTTACTCGCCAATTCCGGTAATATATATAAAATAAAAATAAAATAATACAATAAATTAAGTATTTCATTAAGTATTTAATTATTATTACAGGTGCCAGTATGACTGATATGATGCGCCATGGCGCTTGGAAATCGCCCGCTGTCGTTGAAGGCTATATTGCCGATTCAGTGCACCAAAAGACAAAAACTATGTCAAAAATTGGTTCAGAAATCAATTTACCGAGTACTTCAAATGCAAACCAATTTCAAAAATCAGGTAATACAAAAAAATTTATAATTTATGTAATTTACAATATTATAAATAATTTATTAAACTATATATTTTGTGTGTAAAATTACAGGCGTCATGGAATCAGATTCAAATAACAATGGCTGTCGGAATTCTTTTGCGGACGGTGAAAATAATCAGAAATCTATCGGAGAAATTGAATCAAACAGTGATTCACCGCGTCAGTTCGATCTAGAATTTTCATTTCCCGAATTAGATGAAGCAATTCAAGAAACATGCGCCGAGACAAATAAAATTAGAAATTCACTAAATCAAGTAAATACAAATGTATCAGAGGCGAATTCTGTAAACAAAGTATTATCTGGACAAGATATACATCTTCATTTGACAAGCTGTTCTAACATTAACATCCACATTCATTCTCATAAAATGTGATTTTATAAAGATAAATCTTATTATTTATGTTTTTCAAAAAAAATTAAATTATTAATTAAACACGAAATAATGATTCCTAATAAGTGCAATTAATTGTATAAGTTGATTCTATTAAAATTGTCGTTGTTAAAGTTTATGAAATAGATTTATAAAATAAAAGTTAAAATTTAATATAGGTGTAGAAATTTTCATTTCTTAAAACCGTGAAGAAGAGTGTTTTTTAAATGCAGGTGTTACACAAAGCACTGTGTGCACCTCATGCGGAAAGAGCCTTTTCCGGCCAGTTTGATTGCTGCACTCGCTACGCTCGTGCAGCAACTAACAAACTCGCCGGAAAACGGCTTCTTTCCGCACTTGGTGCACAATGTACTATTATCAATTCAATGAATAGAAAAAATTGAGATTTAAAGAATAAAATATGACCTATTTCCTTCTCTAAAAATGTGATGTGAAAAATTCGGAACATGTTTATGTTTATCATTTGAATGTATTCTCTCTAATTTAAAAGAAGAAACAAAATGTAAGAAAAATTACAGTGTTAATATAATTAATAAATCGAAATGGACTTATTGTGAGATATAGTTCTGGAAGATTTATGTTCACCTACATTTACTTATGAAAATCAGTGTAAGTATATATATATATATTATAAATATTTAAATATTGTGAATTAGTTTTTTGTATTTTAAATGATTCATAATATCTTATTAGTAGCATGAATTAAAATATAATACTAATAAAAGAATAACGATGCGCTTGTATTAAGGATTATTAATGTTGCCATAATGATATTTCTAGTAGAAAGGCAAGAAGTGATATTTACAGTAGCTATCATAAATAAGAATACATAGTTTGAATGCCCCTTGTTTGTATACATTTTCACAGTTCGACGCAGGTATCACTAATTGGTCGGTTGGTTTGTTTACGTTTCCATTTCCTTTTCGTTTATTTTTCGCAGAGTGGGGATGCGTCTAGTCTGGACTGGTGACTAATCTTACTGATTTTTGGAAAACTCCCTCATTATTAACTTCTGAAACTCCGTAGACAATTGATGGTCTATTTTTGTGCGCTCTGGAAAATATCTCTCTTAATTGAAAATAATTGAAAAATCTTTTTTGTTCATTTTTGATTGTGATATTGCTTTTTTATTTTTTACTAGATTTTGATTTTTTTGTGGTTTAGTGTTTTTTTAGATTACAAATTTTTGTGTACTTTAATGTTTTTTTCTAGATTTTAGTTTCTTGTGTGATTTTGGGTTTTTTTCTAGATTTTAGTTTCTTGTGTGGTTTTAGATTTTTTTTCTAGATTTTAGTTTCTTGTGTTTTGTTTTTAGATTTTAGTTTTTGAATATAGATTAGAGCTTTTTCGTTTGATTTTTTAATTGTATAATATTTTAGTTTTAGAATTAGTTTCCTGATTTACTGTATTGCTTTTTTTATTTTTTTGTTTGTATAGTATAGATTAGAATAGTTGAGTTTTCAAATTAAGAGATCTAGAAGCACGTAAATGTGAGTTGAAGAAGATGAACTCTGAAAGTGAAGACATGGGTAAGTAAAATAATTTTCGAATAATTAATTTTGTATGAATCTATCTCTGATTGTTTTTCTGTGAATTTAATTGATTTTTTATCTAATAAGGATCCGTCCATAAACCTTGTAGCCTCTTGAGCTATTTAGAATTTTGGTTTCAATCAGTGATTGAAAATATTAACAAGATAAAATTCTTTTTCAATATTGTTTCTTGCCTTTATAAAACTGCCGTACTAAGGAAAAACTTACATAACTAACAATTTTGTGAAATTTTAGTTTTTGGTATCAATCAACTCGGAATGAAAAACCGCATTTAACTGTGTTAATAAAAATTAAATATAATAATTAATGACTGCAAAAAACGATAATTAAAAATCGAGGAATATGAAGAAAATTAAGAAATACTTGATAAAAAGTGATACGAAGTACTTTGCGTGCTCTGAAAATCGTACGAATCATCAAACTCGACTATCAAATACGTAGGAAAAACATACACAAAGTGGTATATGTTCTTTTTCAATCGAACACATGGTCGAGCACGACGGTTGCGTACGAAATGAAAACCACGCATCTGCATTACCCGAAACATGTGTAAATTCTTCTATCGTAAAGTTGACCGAGGCACCACGTAACTGCACTTCGGTTACATTCGCCATTATTTGTCGGGTATGTTCGGAGAGGTAAAATGGTATTTACTCATACAATTTAAAATGCATTGAATGATTAATTTAAATTTATACAGTAGTTTTTACTGCATATATAACTAGGCAACAAATGAAAACCACTTAAATATAATACATATTTTCAGTTTAAAAAATATTTCCTAAATAATAATATTTCCCTATGCAAATGAATATTACTGTAGGCCTATAATGTTAGCTACATTTTATTAATTTTATTTCCATCACCATGTACTGCTCCATACCAAGCGACATAGAAAATGTGTAAGTTTTTAATTCTGATCGTCGTGCCTAGCTCTAGTGCCCGTGCGAGAGAAACAACGCAAGTGACTATGTGTAAGTTTTTCTTTCATATTTTCAAAAAGTAGACATCGTAAGTCACATATTGCATAAAATTTGTTTAAATAATTAATTTTTTTTTGCAAAATTAGAATCAGCGCATACACTTTCATTAGAGAAGTGTTAATTAATTATTAAATTATTATTTCTAAAACGGAGTTCTTGAAGCAAACAGTTTTTCTCTATTTTCTCAGTTTGACAGGGATTGCACTTATGTAAGTTTTTCCTTAGTACGGCAGAAAAGTTTTAAATAATTATCAATTAAAATAAAAAATTTCAAACTTTTTAATTTTAAATAATTTCAATTAAATTAAAAAAATTGCTAATTGTTTTTCGAGATTATTTCTTTTTTCTGCAAATAATTGAATTATCAAAAAACACTCTAAATATTATTAAAAATAATAAAACCTTTACAAATCTGTGGTAACGTAACGTTTTTTCTGTGAAAACTTTGTTTATTTTTTATTTAGATAAATGAATTAATTTATATCATCTTTAAAATTTATTTAAGGTGAAGAAACCGTTCTTCAAAAATGGTGCCTTAAAGTAAATGATAGCTTTGCATCATATAAATCGTTAATGAAAAAAATTCAAGAATTTGAAGAGGAATCGAATACCTACTTCAAAATTCGCGACTGCATGACCAAGGAACGAGGAGAAAAATTGAAGAGAAAAAAGATATTAAAGGATGGAATCAATTACCATTCACTGAAATTTTCTTGTAAACATGGTGGAAGAGATCACCAAAAATCTAAATCTACTGGACAGCGGGATCCTAAGTGAGTACATTATGTAAAATAAACGTTAAAATTTTTTTTGCCATTTCTTAATTTGACATTTAACATTTATCGGTTTTTATAAGTAGGTCCAAAAATTGCCAAATTTAGAAGAAAACTGCAACTTTCTATGTGTAATGGGTAAAAAGTTAATATATTAACAACAATTACAGTAGAATTCCAATTATCCAGATCAATCGGGATAATTATAATGTTTTTAAATGTAAAATTTGAGTTTTTAATTTGAATTGTAATCAATAATCTATGAAATTATTTTTAACAAAAAATATGTCGTTCATTTAAACGTTTAAAACTTTTTGTTCATTCTTTAAATCGACAATCCGGTTAATCGGACGTCCGGATAATTGGAATTCTACTGTAGTAATTAGCAGTTAAAATAAATTTCTTAATTGAGTTAATAATTTAATATTATGTAGTACTAAAAAAGTTAGTTGTTTTATAGAAATTAGTTGATATTTAGTTTTATCTGAAAATGCTTCAAATAATTAATAATAAATTGTTACATAGATTCCTAAGCAACATAAAACAATTATAGTAAACAATTTCCTTGATTTCAAGATGTTTTTTACTATCGAAATAGAAAATCATTGCAGGGTAAAAATTCCTTGACTTACGCTCGAACTTTACGCTCGCCGAGTTAAAAATAATTGATTTAGAGAAGAATTTAAGTTAAAAATTGTAGAAAATAATTGAAGGAAATTATGATAATAATTTTACACAAATTACAGTAACCATTCTTATAAATTATTAAATTTCAAAAGGTTTGAAATTTAATCCAGTGCGGACAGCTGAACGTTTACTCATTAGAACAAGTGATTTTTTAAATAAATAATTAAGAAGATTTTTTTATTATGTTAATCTTTGAGCACTAATCAATAGGCTATTTATAAATATTTTGTTGGCGTTTTTCGTTATGGTTCTGCCAGCAGACTGTTCAATCAGCAGAATTAGTGATTTTTTTAAAATTAACATTGAGCACTAAATTCGACAATATGGTACAAAAATAGCACTAACTAAGCACTAATTAATGGCATAATTGAAATTCATTTTTATGAAAGTGGTTCAGCCAGCTTTATAGACCTAAAAAATTGTAGTATGTCACAAGGCAAAATATCTAAGTAAAATTTTTTTATTCTAGAACTTTTCAATTGGGATGTGAAGCTAACTTTACAGTTGTGGCAAATAAGACGGGAGATGCTTTGATTGTTTCAACCATGAATTTAAATCACAACCACAAAATATCAAAGGTAGTATAAATTTTTAAATTTTACACAAAATTAAGATTTAAAATTTAAATTGATAAATGTTGATTTTGAAATAAAATTTTATTTTTATTTTAGGCTTTATTCGATTGTTTACCAGAGAGCAGACGCTTAAATGACAAGCAAAAGAAACTGGTCAGGCAGGAAATGAATGTAGGTGCAAACAAAAAAGAAGTTAAACATCAAATGCAGTTATTAACCGGGAAAAAAGTTTTGTCAAAAGACATTTCCAATATAATTGCACGGACTGAAGAAGGGAACGATTTAAGTACAATCATTAGGATGCTGCAAGCAGATCACGGTGAGAATATTAGAATAATAATAATACAGGGTTGCCACGCAACCTGGAAATATGGAAATGTTAGGGAATTTTTATAAACCTTGAAAAAACCTGGAAAAGTCAGGGAATTTTGATTGGAATCCTGGAAAATGATTGTTTTCTAAAGTTCTTGTGCTTATTCTTGAAATTTAGTTTTTCTGTACATCAATATTCTTAATCCAATTTTAAGAGTTTCTTTTACAATTTTTCTTCGCAATAATTTAATTATTTTTATAAATAATAAAATTCATCGCAAATTTTCAATTAAAAATTTTATGAAAATTCTTTGCAAAAATTCAATTATGGTCAAAAGTTTTAAAAATTTATCGTCAAAATTTCAATTATCTTTATACATATTAAAATTTTTCTCCAAAATTCAAATTATTTTTAAAAATTTTGATAAAATTGTTGGCAATATTTCTATTATTAAAAAATTTTAATACAATTATTGACAAAATTTGAATTATTTTTAAAAACTTTTCACAATTCAATGAAATTTTTTTACAGAAATGCAATTATTTTTAATTTAATTTCTCGAAAAATGAAATTGTTCTTAAAAATTTAATTGAAATTCGTCAAAAGAATTTTAATTACCTATTTAAAATTTTTTTGATAAAATTCTTTAAATGTGAGTTGAATTTTAAAAATTATTCAATTCCTCAATAAATTATTTTTTTGTATTTAAATAATTGAATTGTCGTAGAATTTTCTAATAATAATTGATTCAAATATGAATTTCAGTCAAAACTTTAGATAAGAATTGAGTTTTGAAAAGCAGATATCAAATTATAATCTTTAAATGTTTGAATTTTCCATAGTTTTAATTTAAAATTGTATAGATTTAATTTTTTTGTAAAAGTTAAATTGAACTTTTTTGAAGTTATTTCAAGTTTTTATTTTCTAATGTATATTTAATTAAAGAATTTCCGAATAATTGATGCAATTTCGTACAATTGAATTGTAAACAAAAGGATTGGAAAATGTTGAAAGAAATTTTTCAGAAATTATTAATAATAATTAATTTAAACTTTATAAAGAAGAATTTTAGTTAAAAATTGTGGAAAACAATAATTGAATTAAAATAATCAAAGTGATTTTGAATAAGTTACGGTAACAATATTCTTATAATAATAATAGGTATAAAATGATGATTTTATCAGTCCAACATTTTTAATTATTATAAAACATGAAGATATCGATTGCCCCGAGTCGAAGACTCAGAGTGACCAATTTCTTGATGTTTTATAACAATTTTGTATAATTTCTTTAATTTCAAAAAGGTTAGAATTAAAAAATTTTTAAAATATAAATGTAGTTTTAAAAACCTTGAAAAATTCTATTTTTAACCTGCAATAATTCCGTTTTTAACCTGGAAAACCTGGTAAAGTCAGGGAATTTGAAATTAGCAAAAGCGTGGCAACCCTGTAATAATAATAAGCTGAGTTTTTTCTGTACTTAGTAAAAAATGTATTAAAAATATGACCCTTATACATTTCTTTCAATTGAATGATAAATTCATCCGCATATAAATTATTCTAGGTGCTGATTGTGAAATTTTGGTCAGGAATGAAGTTTTTGAAGGTATTTCATTCGTAACGCAAGCAAGGAAGAAAGAAATGTCAGTGTATCCTGAATTCATTGGCATTGATGCAACTTATAAATTGTTAAATCGAAGAGAACCATTGTATCTAGTCGTTGTCGAAGATTCTCAAGGACAGACATGAAATAGTTGCTGGGTGCATCTTAATGCACGAAAACCAAGAAAACATACAATGGTTTGTCGACAGCTTTAATAAAAATCATCCGTCTTGGGAGAAAATTGTGACTGTCATGGCAGATAAAGATTTTACAGAACGAGATGTGATTAAAAAGAGTATGTCAAATGCTCGAGTCCTAATCTGTTTGTTCCATTCGGAACGGACATTCAACAGGGAGATAACAACAGATAAGTTAGGAATTACCAAAGTTCAAAAGGACGACGCAAAAAGGATAATTCAGAAAATGAATTATTTAAGTACTGAAGAGGAATATCTTGAATTATTTGAGAAGTTAAAAAATGAAGCACCGAAATCGGTTCAAGATTATTTTATCAAAAACTGGCACTCCATAAGAGAGGAGTGGATTCTTTGTGGAAATTTCATGACAATGTCATTTATGAATACCACCAATAACCGTCTGGAATCCCTTAATAGAAAAATTAAATCGATATGTGCCAAGTTTTCAACTTTAGAACAATTTGTCAATGATTTCTTTATTTTGATTACAACACGAGAAACCGAGCATGATATAACGGCTGCATATTCCCATTTGAAGAAAAATCTATTCGGTTCTCAGAAGGCAGTCCAGAATTGTTTTATAATGAGTTGCTCACTAACTACGCCTTTAAATTCGTACTGCAATAATTAAAAAGGAGATACGAATACTAAATTACAGGAGTAGATGAGGCAACAGGCAATTTGTACGTTAAGCAAGAGAAAGGAAAATTAAGGAAAGTGTCGAAAAATACGTGTGATTGTTACGATCACATTTCTATGGGATTACCTTGCAGGTATATCAACTTTTTTATTCTGAAGTTCATGAAAATTATCAAAATTACATTCATGTTATTAAAATTGAGAAAGTAAGAATATTAAAATTTAAATTTCAAAAATCAATTTAATTTTCAGACACATATTCGCGGTGAGGGAACATTTGGACATTTCCTTAAGAGATTCAGACCTATGCCTCAATCGGTGGACACAGGCCTATTATGTACAAAATCAAAGGATTTTTGAAAAAAGTGATAAAAATAATAGTACATCAGAAATCAATGTTTCGCAAAAGGAACAAAGAAAGGAGACTAACAAATCTCTAAGTTTGGGCCAAAAATTAAAAATTGGCAAAACAGGGCTAATGCAAATCAACGTTTTGATCTCCGAGCTGTCTACTCACAAATTCCATGAGTACATCAATCTTTTCGAAGAGGTAAGCGTTTCTGTAATTAAATAAATTTTTTAATAACTTACGGGCATCACAGTTGGTCCCCTTATTTCAATATTATAAAAGTTTCAAATAATTGCAAAAATTCAATTATTTTCAAAAATAATAAAATTCTTCGCAGAATTCTATTATTTACAAATTTTTAATAAATTTCTTCACAATAATTCCATTATTTTCATAAATAATGAAACTCATCGTATTATTACAATTATTTTGAGTAAAATTTTAATCAAATGCCTCAAAAAATATAATTATATTAAAAAATTTTATTAAAATTCGTCGAAAAAATTTAATTATTTAAGTTTGTTGATAAAATTCTCTATGAGAATTCAATGTTAAAATACATTCAATTATTCAATATAAATTATTAATTTTTTTATTTAAATAATTGAATTCTCGTAGAATTTTCCAATAAAAATTGATTTAAGTGAATTTCAGTTAAAATTTTACATAATAGTTAAATATTAAAAGCATTATAGTGTGAATTTTGAGAAATAATTAAATTTTGAAAAAGTTTCAAATTAAAATCTTTGATAATCTGAATTTTTATATTTTTAACCAGGGTTTCTACTATTTATCGTTCAACAAAATTCCCGGTTATTTCCCGAATTTTCCCGGTTTTTTTCTCATCAAATTTAAATTTGATTTCGAAAATAAATAAATCTTTAAATTTTTTTAATTTTTTAAAAATAATCTTGTTTCTTTATCATTATAATTTATTGACAATTTAATTTTTTAATTTTATTAAAATTATATATTAATAATAATTGAATTTCTGCAAAAATATTTCACTACTTATAAAAACAATTGAGTCCTTCCAAAGAATGCTATTATTTATGAAAATAATTTAATTCTTTGAAGAATTGTATTAAAATTTTTGAAAATAATAATCATTAATAATTAATTATTTACTTGATAAGTAATAAACATTTAATCAGAAATTTTAAATTATAAAAATTTAAGAGAAGTTCAATAATATTTTTAGAATCAAAAAATTGATTTAAAACTGTAAGAGAAACTGTAAAATTTAAAAATTAAATTATAATTACGGTTACTAACTTCTCTTTATTATTTTCGAAAAATTAAATTAAAATTCTTTAAAAGAATTCAATTATTTTTAAAAAAATGTAAACAAATTTCAATTATTTAAAAAGATTTCAATTATTTCATAAGATGGTAATAAATGGTTCATAAGATGATTTCAATTATTTGTTTAGAAAAATTCAATTATCTTGAATAGAATTCAATTATCTTCAATAGAATTAAAAAATTACAACAATCTTATTTTTCAGAATTAAAAAAAAAATTTGCGAAAGTTCAATTTTATTGAACAATTTTAAGTATAGTATATTTTTTAAAATTAACTAATAAAAATTTTAATTCTTAATCTTCGCAGTAAGAAACATGAATACATTATATATATATATATATATATATATAAAACATGAAGAAAGTGTTCACTTCGACTCGGACTGATCATTTTCTCCATGTTTTATAATAATATTCTCATAAATTGTTGAATTTAAAAAATATTTGAATTTGAATGTTTTGAAAATCTTAATTCTTATGGAAAAATAATAATGATTATAATTTTTTTTTAAAGTTTTTGCTGTTTTCGAATAATTTTACAGTTAAAGAAATCCGTAAATAAGTGTAATAGAAAATTTTTTTGAGTATCTAAGCATTTTCAGAGTGAATCGTAGAATATTCTTCAGGTAAAAAGCGAAAAATTTGTCTAGAAATCAGGGAAAAAGAAAATAAAATTTTTGTGGCAACTATGATTAAAATCTAATCATTTTTAAAAAATTTTATGAAAGCTATGTGGTAAAAAATTTGAATGCAATTTGTAAAAACAAATAAATTTTTATCCCCTTTTGGTCCCTTTTTGAGGAAAAAAATTCCCCTTTTCACCTTTTTCGAGGAAAAAAGGTACTGTGATGCCTTATTATAAATTAAATTTCAACTTTTACTTTTAATATTTTTTATCGATACACAATATAATTTATATAAATATCTTTACCAATGTTATAATAAGGATAAAATGAATTTTATTAAAGTTAATAATATATTTACAGTATATGTATTATTTAAAAATGTTTATTTTAAAAAACCTTCACTAATAAAAAAATTTTTAATATTTTATTTTCTTGTAGATCAAACAACATCTAATTTTAAATCAGCAATGTCCGTGTCTTATAAGTACAATCCGAGATGAGCAAAATGCATCCTTGATTGAAGAAGCATCACTGCCGGTGTAAGAAGCTTCAATTCCAGAGGAAGTAGCTTTAATTGCAGAGAAAGAACCGTCACTTCCGAGGAGTTCAGTGATAATTACCGAAAATGAAGAATCAGTTGTGGAGAAATCGGCATCACTTCATGAGACTTTGCCAGGTACTGCGTCTAGTGTTCTATTGGACATTTATTGCGATGTTTTAAATTCTTCAACTATTGGTACTAATTATACTATTCTACTTGAAAAAAATCAACAAACTTCCGTTGAAAATGTTTTAAAACATATTGAGGATATTAAAATGCCTTCATCCTAAAAAATAAAGGGAAGACCAAAACATTCGTTGACAACAACACCTATTGGTCTTCCCAAAAGAAATAAAGTTGAGGAGAAACAGAATATTGTTCCTTTTCGGAAGCAACCAACAGAAAATAAAATAAAAAAAATTAGGCAGAGAAGCAGGCGCAACACGCCTACATCATAGGGTTTCGTGGCCTAAAATGACAAAAATGATGATAATGATAATGAATGAATAAAAAAAATAAATAATAATTTATTTAGAAATTTTTTTTTTAATTACTTGTTTTAAAATTTTAATGAAGTAATTGGTATACTATAGCAACGGTTGCCATGGCAACGGCTGTTATGGCAAACATTAACATAGCAACGGTTGCCATGGCAACGGCTGTTCTGACAACCATTAACATAGCAACGGTTGCCATGACAACGATTGTTAAGACGTAATACTTAGGACTTAAGACCTTCTTATACCGAAGTTGCCTTGGCAACGGTTGTTAAGACGTAAGACTTAATACTTAGGACTTAAGACCTTCTTATACCGAAGTTAAGTCTTAAGTCTTAGGACATAAGAACTTAAGACTTAAGTCTTAAGACTTAGGACTTAAGACCTTCTTATACAGAAGTTAAGTCTTAAGTCTTAGGACATAAGAACTTAAGACTGAATATTTAAGACTGAATACTTAAGACTTAAGACTGAATACTTAAGACTTAAGACTGAATACTTAAGACTTAAGACGTAAAAACTACGGACGGACACCGAAGTCTCGCTATAAGGGTTTTGGCCCTTGGCCACGAAACCCTAAAAATGTTAAAATGGTTGGTGCCTGAATCCGTAATCTCAAAATCGTTGATGGAATATGAAATTGAAGAAGAACATGTGGAAACCATTCCAAAAAAAGTTAGCTCTGCAATTGTTGATAAAGAAGTCAATATCAATTTGATAGAGAAGTTCTTCTCAAAGGATGGATGGCTAGTTGTGCAGAACGTAGTGAAACAAAAAAAGAGAAACATATGGAATTGCAAAAAATGTAATGTTAATGTTATGGAGTCAGCGAAAAGCAATGAATTAAAGAAAGGATCTAATGATAAAAGTATAAGGTGTGACTTTTGTTTGGAGTGGTTTCATCAAATATGCGAAAATCTAAGAAAAACGCCAAAGACAACAAACTGGTACTGTTCAGAATGTAAGAATGTTAATAAAGATAATTAAAAAAGATTGCGTACATATAATTATATTAATATACCCGTAATTTGAGAAATAAGAAAAACTTACCATCTTTCATATTAATATAATTATTATGAGTAAAACATGGTCCACGGCTATAATTTTTTTATAATTGTCAACTAAATGAATTTACAAATTGAGAAAAATAATTAATCAGATAAAAAATTTAAATAACTATCAATAATTTATTTAAGGTTAATATTTGTCAGAGATTTTCTATATTAAAGTTCTTTTTCCAATTATTCTATTCATATGTAATTTTTTTCATAATCGTATATTTTCATTTTTTTCACAAAATATTTTCAATAATAGGTATTTAAAAAATAAGACTTCTTTTATAAATAATAAAATTACTCACAAGATTTCAGTTATATTAACAATTTTAAAGTTTTCAATTTTAAGAAATAATCAATTATTCAATAAATTATTGAGTTTCGTATTCAAATAATTAAATTCTCGTAGAAATTTCTAATACGAATCCAGGTATGAGTTCTTATAAAAAATGTCGAAAGAATTTTAAGATATGTAATATTTGAAAATTTCAATTTGCTATAAAACTATAAATATATTTAAATATTTATTTAAAAAATGATTAATTTTTTATTTTTCTAAAAAATTATTGAAGTTTTAAATAATTTGATATAAAAATTGAAAAAGAATAAAAATAATAATTAAGTTTTAAAAGAATTTATTATAGTTGTAATTTTTCTTAATAATTAAATTTCAAAAAAGCTTTACATTGAAATTATTTAAAATTTCAACTTCAACGGGAACATATTGCAAATATAAAAACAAATAATTAAATTTAAAAACCGGCACTGTAGACACAATAAAGCACAAAACATAACCTCATTTATTCAAACTGTTTTACCAACCCAAAAAGTACATTAGTCGAGGTATCACAGAAAAAAAAGTTAGTAAAAAAAAGCGCCACGTAATAGCAGCAGCTGATGGATTTTTTTTCTTTAACAAAAATATAACCCCAAATTGCAATAATAAAATTGATTGTCAGTGAAAAATTAATTCTTTTTAAAAAAATATTACATTACTTTACAAAGAAATTGAAAAATATATTCTCTTTGTTGAAATTAAATTGTTATTTTTCAATAATAAAAGCTGTAAGAAATTAAAAATTCGTAAAAATTAACTATCAATTTCTAAGAAATGTTATAAAAAAATTAGTTGGTAATTAGTACGAATATCATGTAAAGTATTTAAAAAATAAAAATTTACTTACCATTAAAAGTTGTTGAAATACACAAATTTTGTATTCAATTGCTTTTATTACAAATATATAAAGTAAATTTATTATTAATTACATTTATGTAATTAATTAATAATTAATTAATTACATTAATTAAACGATTTAATAATTAAGCAAAATTTCTTTAATTACAAATCAAATTCTATCAAAACTAAGATTCTTTTCTTCTTAAATATTAAGAAAAAATTTAATCATTATAACCATTTTAACATATTGTAATTGTTTTATTAACTTTTTTTTGTTAAAAATAGTAACATATTGATTTTTATATAATTTTACTATTATTTAAAAAATATAAACAAATTAACCTGCAAATGATTACACTTTATTGTAATAATTTTACTCTTACCTTGTAAATAATTTTGCACTACCATTCTGCCATGTTCTACTCTTGCTTAATTTAAAATCGCATTATTTTTTACTACACAATTATTATGTGACAAAAATTATTAATATCCTCTTTTATATTTTCAACTTTTTGTAAACAAAATTTTTTTTAAATTACTTTCCGTTGGGTCTAACCAATAGCACATTTCTATTTCAAGATTAACTTTTGTTTATTCTACTCCACTTTTTTTACAACCAGAGAAGTTGGTCGAACAACTACAATGGACTCCCAACAATTACCACCCATTGTCACTTATCGCAATTTAAAATTTCTAATTAATCTAAAATTTGACAAAAATTTGACAAACATTTAACAAAAATTTGACAAACCAAATAAATAGTCGTCTTCTGCACACCACCCTGAACCCTAGGATATAAAATTGTATACGGTTTAACACCCACCCTTTATAATTTTATTTTAGATGCCATTCAGAGAGAATTAATTATTAACGTTATTTTTTATTACATATTTGAAATAATCAAGAGAAAACAAATCATTTTCATATATTACATTTTTTTTTCTTTTGATATAAGAGAGAAAAAAGCGTTTCAAAAGTCATTTGCTTCTAAAGATGTTAAATGTAATAAAATCGTAACTTTTATAATTTTCATCAAATAAGAAAACACGTATTTACTTATTTTTTAAATAGAATTCGAGAAAAATTGTTTTATTCCAACAAGAAGTTTGAGTGAAAATTTTACGGAGAATGCCCCACATTAATAAAATAAAGCATTTATAAAAAAATTGGATTTTTTTAATTTTAGCACTTTAAAGGAAAATTTTTATTATTATTTAATTATTATACTTAAAAAATTCTAATTGGCAATATTTCAAACTTAACATACAATATTTTATTTAAAACCTCTTTTAATTAGGTAAGGAATAATGCAGTCCTGAACGTTCCACGTTCATTCAATATACTTTGAATCATTCTCCACGTGTATAGATGCGGTAGCGCGTCACCCGCTTTTTCGTAAAACGCTTATATTTTCGAAACGTGTGAATGAAATAGTTTGCAAGTTTCCAGAAAACTTCCTTATATTATAATAAACAAATGTCTCACTGAAAGTTTTTGTAACTCGAAAGTCCCCCACAGACATTTTTTCGTCGAAGGTAAGAAAAGCCGATTACCGACCGTTCACTAGTTACAACCAATTGTTATTAACAAATTAATGATTTAAAATTTTTTTATTTCGTAGCCTTCTATGTACCCTAATAAGTGTGCATACCAAATATAAAGTGATTTCATTAATATTTATCAAAGATACGACGATTAATGTTTTAAAATTTAATTAAATTGGAAACATTTTTTTCAGTTTTTTCCATTTATTATCTACAGTTTTTATCCTATAAAAAAGTTAAGGGAAAAAAAGATGCGAATTTCAAGTTTTTGAACATTTTGGGTCGCTTGACTAGCAATAGCGTGTGCAGTGGAGCGCTCTGCGAGTTTTTCTTCCCGGCTCCTCAATTGTATTTGCTCCCATCTAAAGTCCACGTTTGTGCGAATCGATCGACTTTCACTTTAAAATTTAGCCAAAAATTTATTCCCAAAATCAAATCGCTTGAAAGTTCAGGTAGTATACTGAACCATTGTGGGCCGTAAATATCGCCTATATAGATCACGTAACCGGTACCGCCTAAGGACTTGACAACTGTTTTATCACCCTAACGAACACCCCTTCTCGACGACGAATATCTTCTTGCAAACCTTTAATCTGAAAGTTTTTCACCCTTTCATAAGTTATACTACTTAAAAATGATCTTTTTCTACGACTATCTATTATACCCGAGATTCCTTTGCCGAAAATGACTATGTCGATCGGAATTTTAACCGTTACCTTCGGTTATCGAAGTTCCCCACAAGATCGATATACTTTTCGTTGACTAAGTCGATGAATGTAATGAGATGGTAAGATAGCTGGCTTCCAAGACTTATAAGAAACTGTACTTTCGTCGTCTTTGGTCTCGTTCTTATTCGCGGTGTCGTTTTCTAATTGTTGGCGGACTAACTCTTCCGTTTCTTCGTCTTCGCTTTCATTATCGGAAACCGTGTCATTCAAGAGCTCTAAATAAATCAGATTCTCGACGTCTAATTCCGGAGTCAATTCATTTTCGACTTCCAAATTTACTGTTGTTTTTTTTCCCAGGTCTTTAGATTCTTCAATATTAAATTGAACTTTATTTCCCGTCGACAGAAAACTCATCTACCTCAATTGAGCCCTTTTTATCAGTGACTCGAGAGACTGTTACTGAGGGCCTTTCCTGTTTCTCTATAGAGATTCACAATCCTTATTATAATGCCCGATCTTCTGACAAACGCAACAAACTATTTCCTATGTATTTCTACAATAACGCGCCCCATGACCTGTCTATCCATAATTGAGGCAAGTCATGTTTTCGCGATTATATGTTTGTTTAGGATGTTTCAAACTCGACGGCTTATTTTGTGTGTCATACGAATTTGTCGACTTTGTTATTTCCGAATCTTTAAACCGCTGTAAATTCTTTTATAGACTATTTTGATTCATTGAAGTTGATTTAAATAAATCATCGTCATATTCCTGCGTTAGTTGTTCATTTTCTTGCATACAAGTTAATTTGCATAAAATATATTTTCCTCGAGACGTCTGTGAATCTACCGCACGACGATAAAGGTAATTACGCTCACTCACGTAATACAGGAAATCGCGGTAATTTGTTAATGATAAATTTAGAATTTAAAAAGTTAATCTAGGATTGAACTTTGTTAATATCTGTTTTAATTGTTCCTTAAACTCTAGGGGGTATTGCATTTGTTCAAATATTAATCTAGCGCGACAGGCAAACTCTTTATTTCGGCGAGAGGCAATTGGTTTCATATTATTATTCGCGGTTGCATTTTCTCGTGAGTATCCATATGTTCCTGATTTAAGTCGTCTTCACCCCTTAATCCGTCTACGGAAAAATCGCGAGAGTTATTAAAACTATCAGTACGACTATTTTTTTTATTTTGTCGCTGACTCGAATCTCCCTTATAAGGCGGGATAGTAAGAGACGACATTCCCGGCATTGCAGGGTATTTAAAGGAAGAAATAAAAATTTTTCTATTTTACCTCCAATGAGAAGTATAATTCTTCCTAATGGTTGCAATGTTTTCTCTCTATATAAATTTTCTAAAATGCCCCGCCAGTGCCAAATTCAGACACGGTAATATTCCATAATTCAATTTCTTAATGTTTCTTCTAATTTCTAATTTAAATTACAGAGAGAGAATAAAAAAATTCATTTGAGATCAATAACCAAATAGCATCAATAATCAATTAAGACAACAATTAGTGTTTCGTAATAGTTAAACTATTGCAAGTACATTAATTTGTAAGTAAAAAATATCGACACCAATCGACTCTCTTATACATTCAATAATTCGCCCAATTAGATTATAAGTCGAGAAAAAAATTGATTAGTAAAAAATTAGCAACAATTTGCCTTATTAACTCGAAATTAATTATAATGTTGATTAATTAATTTAATGGCCAGCAATTAAATACGCAAAAAAAATTGTATTAAAGAAATAATCACTAATATAAAACAACAATTGAATACCATAATAATTTGTCAAGATTTTTAAAAAATCACAATAATCTTGACAACCGAATGACAAAAAGAAATCAAAATATCTCTTTTTTTTCTTTCTTAAAAAAAGGAAGTCAAAAAATTTACATTCTTTCTTCCATTCTTAAAAAAACTATTTTCTTTTAAAAGAAATTTCGCTTTCTCTTTCAATTTGATCTGAATCGTCTGAAAACGATCTAAACAATTCAAAGTTATTTTTTTTAACTTTATAATTTAATTATTTAACCCAACTTTAATTCAACTGTCAGAGCAAGATCTTAACAGTAAAAAAAGCAGCGACACTGTTGGAACTAATATATGCGGGACACCTGGTCTATGTTTTTGTTTATTTACTTATCTTTATAACTATTTTAATACATAAATTGTATATTATGCAATTAAATAAATTATTTTATTAAAATCATTACAAAAATTAAGTAAACAAACAAAAACATAGACCGGCTGTCCTGCTTATATTAGTTCCAACAGGGGTGCTGCTTGAACTGTTTGAATCACCAATATACACCACAATCAGACAATTATTATGCCGGCCGTCATGTGTCAGAGCAAGATCTGCCATCCAACACGATACTTTGAGATCAATGTAAACAGGAAAAATCCTGTCTTAATATTCATTCAACCGGGCTCGTTAACAATAAAATTTCAAAATATTATAGAATAAACGTATAATCGTAGCAAGATACAAAATGACGCCAATTTACAAAACAATTATAAATAAAATTTTAGTTGACAATAATTTTGGCTCTTGTTCTTTAATGCTCTCTTATTAAATTAATACGAAATAAAAAATTTTTAGATAAAAAGGAATTTCGCGCATTTCATATTTAATATTTATTTCAATGTAGGGAATAGTCGTCGCTCAAGGTCTCCGGACCATAACAAAACACACACAATGTGAGACGACTACTTAAAAATTCCTACAATAAAACAAAATTCGAAATAAAACTGATAATTTTTCACAATTCCGAGTTACATTTACAAAAAAATATTAAAATAGAAATCCCAACGGCCTCACGTTGGCGCCAAATGAAACAGGAATTTTTGTTATTTATATAAATTAATTTATAATAAAAAAATGCCATACCATACGCAACTGAGTTCAAAGTCGTGTTGGTTCTAAAATAAAATTTATAACAAACCGCGGATGCCAGTCAACAGATGATCGACATCAAATAATGTTAATAATTGATTTTTCTAAACAAGATTTTAGCTCTTTATCAATCATTTTAAATTTTAACAAGAGGGAGGGAGTAGAATGGGTGAACCCAATAATTAAAGTGTTTTAATTGTGGTGATTATTTAATAAAATTACTTACTTGCGACGTCTTTACAATTTTGGATATCTCGATACAGCAATTCGCTTAATCCAACAAATTTGTGTCATCTCGAGGATCCTCACACGCTTTGAAGAATTTTATTTTTTATAAATATAATTTAATTCTTGTAGATAATTTTACAATTCATAAAAATAATTGAATTTTTTAAAAAAGTATCTGAATTTTTGAGAATAATTTGAGTTTTAAAGCAATTTTAATAAAAAGTTTGAAGTTAATATTTTGTTCAAAAAACTATGAAAATTGTTGTCAAGAATTGAATTTATATATAAATTGTTCAGTAATCGGTTTGAATTAATATTTTAAAAAATAATTGTATTCTTTTTAGAAGTTTATTAAAATAAAATTTTTTGAAACAGTACAAATGTAAAGTACACTTACCTTTCAACAATGTCTTGTAACTATTTAAAATTTGTCGACCTTCAGCCCTTTCTTTTAAAATTTGGTCAATCTTTGTCAATTGTTGTAGTTGTTTTAACATTCCCCCTCTAATGTAATGATCATTCTTTGTAAGATCGTTTGGATCAATCGTAGCATCAGAATCTTTATTCAAGTTTTTATCGCCGGGTGGTACATACGACGAACCACAAACGCATTAAAATCATTATAACTTTGAAGCTAAAACACATTATTTAAAATTTAAATTCCCAGCTCTAGTCAAACTTTTCAAACACCTAATAAAAATAACACAAAAGTAAAAACCGCTGCCAAGTTATACATTTTGTAATAATTTTGGTGTTCATATAATTTGTTTTCGTAAATCTCGTTGTGTTCATTCCATGAACACTTTGCTTTCTCATAGAGATGTTAATAACAATGAAGTATAAATTTTGAACAATTATTCTCAATTGCTGTAACATTTTTTTCTCTTTATTTAATACTTCCACATAAAAAAAAATTCCTTCACGATTTATGTTTTTTTAAATATTAAATATAATAATATTTAATATTTAATATAATATAATAAATTAATAATATAATGTGTTAAATATAATATATTTTTATTTACCTTATATTTATTTAACTTACATTTGTTAAATTTAAGCCTGAAGATACATTGATTACACAGAAACACAAAAAAGTCGCCAAAGCCGAAGAATTCCACCGAACACAACTTTTTCTTCTTTAACCCCCTGAATACCCCTTGGATATTCAAATTTAAACCTGATGGAACATTGATTACACAAGAACACAAAAAAGTCGCTGAAACCAAAGAAGTCCACCGAACACAATTTCGTTTCTCCTCTAACCCCCTGAATACTCCCTGGGAGGAAAAAATTTTAATTTCCACGAAAAGTCGAATAATCCTTAATGTTTTTTGGGTCGCTGAAAACTGGAAAACACCAGAAAAAATAAGTTCGTCACATCTTTTATCCACTTACTGCCCTCATGTGACATTGGCATTTTCATTTGTGTAGGTAATGGAGATGAAGGTGCATTATTCTTTTTTGAACATTTAATCCAAAAATATCTAAGAAAATTCCATAAGTACGTATTTACTAAATCATATGGATCTTTATTTAACTACACTTAATGCAACCCAGGAACAACGGTGTGGACATCGTAGCTTTTTCTTCCCTTTTGGGTACTTTTTATCGTGAGTCCCCTTGCTTCTCATGATTTGAAGTGATTTTTCAAGGTGTGTCCGCTTGGAACTAATTTGGCTCATTTCTTTTTCTTGGCATTTATTTCTGTCAATGGTATCGAACTCGTTTAGATTCGAATGACCTTCTTAGAGGTTTCCTTTTTTGTGCCTTTTTCTGACGAATCCATTTTTAAATTCCAGCAGTAATCGACCAGCATACTTACATCCCATTTCCCTTGGTAGCGACGTTCTATTTTTCTTAGATCCTGGTGGAATCTTTCACATTGCTTCTCGCTATTTCACCTAAATTCCTCCGAAAATAGTACCTGTAGTGACCGTTGGTTTCAATGAATCCCCACCCCTGTTGTTTAATTGACGTACAGGAAGATTTTCCCTCTGGTAGATTAGACCTTGTGGGAAGGGAGGACCCCCAGATTCCACCAGAGAGTCGAGAGGAGTTTGAAAGTTGGTTGGCGGTGGTTGAGTTGGAGCAGGTGTCGGGACATAGCGGAGCTGCCGTGGCTGGGCCAATACCGGTTTCTCGTAGCCCGGCGGTGGAAAGACTTTGTCAGCAGAGTGCTTAGGATTACGTCAGCAGTAACCCTACGGATGAGTTCACTGCTGTAGTGAATTCTAACTTGGATTTGCTTCGACAAGCACCACGCCTAGCAGGAGCCCTGTTAGTGTGGTCGTCAGGCTGGCAATTTCATCTCCAGAAAATAGTAGCGACCATTTTCCTTTGGATGGAAATCTTTTACCGGATCGTGAATTTCCTCCTCAATTCAAAACGTCTTCTTCTCCAATTGCCCCTCCACCTTTGATGTCGTTGAGACCTTCTATTGTGATAGAGTCTTCTTGACCTTTTCTTCTTACTGGTCGTTTGTTTTCCGACTTGGATCCAATACCAACGGATCCACCCCTTGAAGTTTGCCATAACTGTTGGCGTTTTAAAGTGCGTATGACTCATTATCCTCGTTGTCGCAGAGCCAACAGACGAGAGCAGTTAGGTCGAGATCGTTTTCGGAAGACCCCTCGTGACCAGAAATCTGAAAGCTCGGACGTTCGCTGTCAAGCTGCGAGTTTCAGTGTGCTCTTTCCAACCGCTAGTGACCCCCCAGACTGGTACCAGCTATGGTATCAGCGTTGGTAGTACTTTGATTGAGCAAATTATGAATTTAGAGAGATTTGTTAGTGACCTGCAACCGGAGATGCCAAGATAAGTTAAGATGCAATTTTGGCGAAATCAGAAACGCTAGTGTGTGTGTTTTTTCAATGATCGGCAATATTCATTAAGTAATATTGGCCTAGGGATGCGGGTTGTAACGAAGTGAATCGTTACTTATAATTTTAGAGACCGCGAATTATTTCCTGAGTAAACTATACCCTTTTTCCAGTTTACGCTATAGTTTGTGTCTGAGCCTAGCGACCATCGTGCGTCAAGTCCTATTGAGAATGATAACGCGCATGACTGATTTGACGTATGAAGTCACATGTTGAGTCGTGACCCTTTCCCCCTTTTCTGATAGGTATCTCTTTGATTAAATAAAAAAGGATGTATTGGAAAAATTAAGGAGCTGAATAAGGAGGAACTCTCCCCATTTTTCGATGCAGGCTTCCAAAAAGACGTTAGAACCATTTGAAATCATTATTCGCTAATCATTCCCTTATCACAGTCGAGTTTTTGAACATCAAGGAAAAGTCGAATAATAAATTACAGAATTGAATTGCAAATATAATTAATAAAAATGGAAAAATTATGTTATTATTATATTTTATGTTTATTATTTATTTTTATGATATTATTATTATAAA
Source organism: Leptopilina drosophilae (assembly GCA_032873175.1). NCBI lineage: Eukaryota > Metazoa > Arthropoda > Insecta > Hymenoptera > Figitidae > Leptopilina > Leptopilina drosophilae. The sequence goes on from CM065478.1 coordinate 51,084,583, forward strand.
TATTATAAAAAATTAATTTTTAAATAAACAAAAAATATATTTATGATTAGCTACGGCAGTAAACAAATGTATGCTGCGAAATCTAAAAAAATTAGCTACTACAGCTAATAAGTACACAGTAGCAGTAAACATGTTAAGCTGTGATAGCAATCACCAGGAAAAATTTATGCGCGTTTGCTGTCATTGCGAAAGCAATACTGTTTTATGTGTTTTGCATTTGTACTTAAGCAAAATTTCGCAATCTAATATAATATTTATTAATTACCTTAAATGGTTCATCGAAATATAATCCCTTAAAATTATTTAATTCTTAGAAACTTTCATCACTTGCAAAAATTAATGCCTCCCTGTCCTGACATTTAATTATCTATCGATAGAAGGGTTTAATTTTTCGTGTGTCTTTAAAGATTCTGCAAGATCGTTGGAATTACATGGTATTGGTGGATGTGTTTCTCGTCTTTTTCGATTCATTTGTCGTCGAATACTTTTGCATACTTATCCAAAAGTTTCATTTTCTATGCTGCAAAATTTGAAACTAAACGATAAGAAATTTTTAGAAAAAATGTGTTTAAAGTTTATTAACTTTAATGATTACTGATTAATTTATATTTTATTTAAATTATAGAAAAAATTGTACAAAACAGGACTATTATAATATGGCTAGAAACTGCATAAATACCCATCATGATCAAATGGGGAAATTAGTAACAATGGTTATATTAAGACCGGTTTTGTTTGAAAATTAAATTATTAATTATAGTAAAATAGTTTAAAATTTATTAAAATATTCTTGGTCTTTTAAATACGAAATTATTTGTAAAATAATACATTTTTTTAAATATAAATATTTTAGTTTTTAAGTATGATAAAGTGCTTTAGATTTATAAATATTTATAATTATAATTACAATATTATTATACTAACATTGCTCGAAATTGTCAAAAACTATCTTCAACCCTGTCTGTCTTTTATGAGACTATTTGTATAATTCATCTTTCACTGATATTTCAGTTAAATATAAATTTGTCTTTGGATTGTGATTATGTTCAACTTTTGTTTCCACTTTGTTTTGAAAAACAATCGCCTTGCCCGAACATTGCAATTTTCAAGTCCTGCTGGTGCAATAAAAAAGATGATCATTGTTTTTCTTTTTATTATATGAATATCCAAGGTCATAATACCAATAGCCGCCTCGTTGATCACTAATTTTTATCATCTGGAAAATATTAAGATTTTTTCATAGAAATATTATATATTAAAATAAACATATTTAATCAATGAAAAAATGTCAGTGTAAAGTTTTTTATACATCAGTAAATACTAAAATTGTTAATTAATGTAAGTATAGATATTATACTGTGATTTTATTAATATTTAGATTTAAAACAATAATTTATGTACTAATTTTTAATACAGTTTTAAGAAACTTTTTTAGTACAATTTCACTGTTTAGATACTTTGTATTTTGCACTTACATTTCTCAAAAATTCAACTCTTTTCAGAATTTGGTAAATGTATAATTTACGAACGCAATGCATACTTTACAGCAGTTTGGTAAAGTTTGTATTCTGCTGTAAATGCTTTGTTTTGAGGCATTTGTATATTATTATTTTCGACTACATGCATATCTAATCGAAATGTTATATTTCATATTTATATAGTAAATCTAAGGACTCCCGCTTTCTTGGTATTTGTGTTAATTAATTATATAATGTTTAGTGTTTTCTTGTTTACACTTTATCTGTTTCAATTAAATAACTGGAAACAATATCTCTTTTTAGGGTTCCGTACCCCGGTAGGGACCCTATTAAAACGGTTACGGAAAATAACCATGTATCCCCCCTAGCGTTCACAGTTTTTAATCTAGAGAGCTAAAAATTAGTACACGCATGTATTTTCACGCGTATATTGCACGAAAAATATAGCGAACGTGATTGGAGTTGATCTTCATACAGTTTTCCGCAAAAATCATCAAATTTTGTCCGTTTTTCGCAAAAGAAAAAGGCATGTAACCCCCCTAGCTCTCACAGTTTTTCACCTAGAAAGATGAAAATTGGTATGCATATCATTTTTACGCGTAGATTACAGGAAAAATATAGCAGAAGTGATAACAATTGTTCTTCATAGTGTTTTCATCGAAAAATTAAAATCTTTTTTTGCAAAGTCGAAAATTCTTTAACCATTGCTGGTTCTTACAATTCTTAACATAGTGATCTGGCGTTATACATTTCTATATATTTTTTCGTGCAGATTTCAACAAACATACAAAAAAAATTATTAGAGTTCATCATCATATTTTTTTTACGAAAAACTAAATTTTTTTCCGTTTTAGAAAAAAAGTGTGTACCCCTCCTGGGTTTTAACAATTCTTGATCTATTGGACTGCAATTAGGCTTATTTTATGTAGTTTCGTTTGTAGATTTCAGGAAAAATATAGCGAACATGATTGGATTTGATCTTCATATTTTTTTCAGCGAAAAACTCGAAATTTTAAAAAATTTCGTCAAAAAAGGGTGTATTTCACTCTAGCCCCCACAGTTTTTTTTACCTAAAGAGCTGAAAATTTGGACACTTTTGTATTTTCACGTAAATATTACAGGGAAAATATAGTGGAAATGATAAGAATATATCTTCCTTACGTTTTGAGCGAAAACCTAATTTTTTCAAATTTTTGATAATAATTAAACGTATGTTAGTTCTCTCATTTCTTAATCTAGTGGACTGACGTTAGAAATTTTTATTTATTTTTTCATCCAGATTTTAACAAACATACAGAAAAAAATATTAGAGTTCATTTTTATATTTGTTTGCGAAAAACTAGAAATTTTTTTTATTTAGAAAAAAGTGTGTATCCTCCCCTTGGTTTTCACAATTTTTGGCCTATTGGACTACAGTTTTGCTTATTTTATGTATTTTCAAGTGTAGATTTCAAAAAAAAAATTCACCGAATATAAATGGATTTGAAATTTTTAAATATAATTCTTTGTAAAATTTAATTATCTTCAAAAACTTTTCAAAATTCAATTATTTTCAATATTTAATATTCTCATAAAAATTAAAAAAAAAATTTAAAAAAAAAATTAAAAAAAAAAAATTAAATCAAATTAAAAATTAATAATTAATATTATTAATGTTATAATATAATTATATATTAATAATTAATTATAATAATTATTATTATTATAATTAATTATTATTATTATTATATTTATTATTATTATTATATTATTATATTATTTATTATTTATTTTATTATTATTGTTAATATTTTAATTAATAATTATTATTTTAATTAATTAATTTTAATTAAATTTAAATTCATAATAATTTTATGATAATTTTATCATAATTTTCATAAAATTAACAGAATTAAATTATTTAAAAAAATGTTTGTAAAATTGTTCGTAGGAATTCAATTCTTTTATTAATAATACAAATTTTAATAAATTCAATTATTAAAATTAGAATTTGTATAAACTTACGATTATTATAAAGTTTATTATATAAAAAACCTACCTGGTAACGACCATTTTTAAATCAGATTCAAAAAATACGATCTTAAATTATCAGCAGTAACTTGTTCAAATATCGTCATTTTCAAGAACATAAAAAAGAGTAATAATTTAAATTCAAAAGAAAAACACTTCACATTAACTAAGCAGTCGAAGAAAGAAAAGTAAACAGTGTGCTGCGCATGCGCATTGTCCAGCGCCAGGGGTGGGCTTCAACCAAACAAAAATGCTGTTAGATCAACAAATCACAGTATACTAAAAAAAATATTTTGAATTTATCTTCACTTTCTTAACATTTCATGGGAATTGTGGCCAATCACTATAAGTAAATAATTCATGCATTTGCAATATCGAAATTTTTATTGACTTTGTTTTTGTGGAAGTTAACCTTAAAAGTTCAATGAATTAAATTGATTTGAAAACATGGAATCAAAAGATAAGAAGGTTGACAATGAGGAGCAAAACACGCGTGAAAGAAAAAATGTTCAACATAAAAGTATAATTTAGCAGTGTTTTACAAAAATATAAAATTATACAATGGTTAAATGCAATCATTGTCATCCAATTGTTCAGTGTACTTTTCATAAAAGTGGTAAGTATATTACACTGTTTTCACATCTTTCAGTTATGTTACATAGAAAGGATTAAAATTTCATGTTCTTTTTCAAACATTTTTCTAAAATTTAATATAATATACAATACAACATAGAATATATAAATATGTTTAAAAAGTATTATTTTTAATAACATTATTTCGATATCTTGAAGAGATTTTTGATTTTTTTAAATTAATGCAACATAAATAATTAAAATTTTACAGAAAGTGAATTTATCATTCGGTTTACAAATATTATATGAAAAGAAGCTATCAATTTTCCGAATCAAATAATTAAGTCTTAAATAAATCTCTATAAGCTCATGGGCTTCATATGTATCGACAGCACAGCTGCCCTAATTCAGAAACCTGCTTAATCAGAAAAATATTTTCGAAATCAATTAATAATTTCAAAATTATCAAAGAACCTAGAAAAAAATTGGTTAGCATGGTGGGATACGAGCCCACTACCTTTTTTTTATTTCGAAAATATTTTTCTGATTAAGCAGGTTTCTGTATTAGGGCAGCTGTGCTGTCGATACATATGGAGCCCATGAGCTTATAGAGATTTATTTAAGACTTAATTATTTGATTCGGAAAATTGATAGCTTCTTCTCATATAATAAATAATTAAACTTTAAAGATTATAATAGTTACATTTTTTGACAATAGGAAGTACTACACATTAAAGCAACATATAAAATTAAAACACTTTGATATTCATTTAATCCTTTCTTTATACAAATGATGATCTATCAATTCATAATAGACAAGAAATTCAATGATAGTGTAACATTGGCAATGAATAATATAAAAAATTACATTCTAATTTTAACTGTCTTTAAAATTACTGAAGAAAAAATGTTTGAAACATACAAGACACTAAAGAATTTGGTGTGTAACACAGTTCAAGTAAATAGTAAAAAAACAAAATCTTCGCTTTTTTACTTGATACGTGGAAGACAGAAGCAAATTATTGTAGTATGTAATTAAACATTTACAACAATGATTCAAGTGCAAACAATGTTCACACAACAGATGTGATTAAACTTTTCAATTTAATTAAAGACGCAATTCATGATAATGTGACAAAAGTGTGTAATTTTTTTGCGAATTAAATAACCGAGTTAAGTTGTACAATTCGAAACTCCGATTTTCGAATTAACTAATTCGATTCAAATTTACTTTCCATTCGAATTGGACGATTCGAGTCGAATTATTCCCGATTCCCTATACTCAATGTACATAGTTTCAATTAAATGTGCTTTTTCCTATATTTTTTTAAATCAATTATTGTTTAACAAATAGAAATTTAAAAAGTTAAAATCCGTATAAGTTTTATTTAACATTTCTATAAGCTCAACTGTCAATTTTGTTAGTTTAACAACATTATGGTAACTGATTATGGTACGTGAATCCGTTAACAGTTATTTTGTTTAAGAGGACATTGCAGTTCAAAACAGGCAAAAAGAAGGCTTTTTTAGTGTATTTTATGAAAATAACTATGACATTTATTAAAAAACTTTCTTTTACATGTAATAAATAATTTATTTAAGATTTTGTAAAAAAAATTTCATTTTTATTTCAAAATGGCGGCGATTTAAGCCTTCTTCGGTGGTAAAATCGATTCCAAACTTTCTAAAACAGATAAAACCAAAAACGAAGTGCCATTCTCTTCGTTAGAAATTTCTTCAGGTGTGGAATCTCAAAAAAGTAAAAATTTTTTCCCCCATTTTTTTAGAGAACTTTTTCCCCAAAATATGCAAACATGGTGTTTTTATTCGGAATTTCTCTTATAAAAAATGAAATTGGAAATTTTCCAGTTTTCGAGGTTCCACTGATAGGCATGATGTTACTGAATCAAAAGCCGTGGCGGAAATTTTTTTAAAAATTATTAGATTTGCTTGAAAATCGTTACGAGGGGGTTTTTGGGGTCGCTGATTACGAAGATGACATAATTTTATCATAATTAAAAATGGCGGATGCAATATGCTGCACGAAAAAAATTTTAATAATAAAATTTTCTTTTCCGCCATATTGGATCCGTCATTTTGAATTTTAAAAATTTGATATGTAATTTATGATCATTAAATTACATTTTTGTTTTTTTTTAAAATGCAAATGAGAAAAAATTTAATTCATTTTATTGCTTATTCGCATACAAAAACATCTTTGACATGGCGAAGAATAAAAATGTATAACTTTTGTTTTACTTCGAATTTTGCAATAATATTTTAGGAGAGTTATTCTTGACACTATAAGAAATCTGAAAATAAAAACAAATAAAATCGATTTTTTTCACAGTTTGAACAGGAATGTCCGGACCATAACAGATATTTTATTCTTGACTATCATACTTGAAACTTATTTTATGATTTTTATTTTAATTTTAAAAAATTGATAAGAAAATAACAAAAACCAAATTGTCGATTTCATGGAGAATCACCCATATACCATACTCAAGACTTATGAAGCGTGGCGTAATTAAGGATATTTATCCTACAATTTCAATATCAGATCTGGTTAATAGAAAATCTCCTGAAAACCTAACAAACATCATCAACATAAAGCGAAGGGTCAATTACGAAAAAACGATCTTAGACACTGTTCTATGCTCTCCATCCCTTGTACCTGTGTTCACGTTTAATATGGGACAAGATTCATATTAATCAGACCACATTCCTGTAATATTAAAAAAAATTTTAGCAAACCAGCTATGAATGCATCAAAATCTCATAGATTGAATACAAACAATGTTAATTGGACAAATTTTTGAGAGAAGATTGATATAAAGATTAACTCTATCGAATTGGATATGAGAGATCAATCTCCAGTAAAACTGTATCAAGATATAAACGTGGTGCAAAATTTCTTGATACACTGTAGTGCTTATCATCCAGGACAAATTAAAGGAAAACACAACCACTATGGTTGAACCATGATTACATTGGTTTGATAGAACTGAGAAGGAACGCATTACGAATGAATCTCAAAATCCAAACTAGGGATGAATTAAGGAAATTTAAATGCATAAGTTATAAAGTTAAATGCGAACGTAAACATATTACAACTCAATCATACCGAGAGATCTCCAGTAAGCTGGACTTTTCTGAAAATATGACAAAAATCTGGAAGGTGGTTAAATCGATGTCATAGAAAGCCGAATCACCAGCGACTGGATTGTTTATAGGCTGCAACTCATTAGAACACATTGCACTTAAGAAAAGCATTGTAAAAGAAGACATCTTATCAGACACTTTTGAACCATTACTTGATATAGATGATTCTTTGAACGAACCTTTATTTTATAATGAATTCCAAAATGCTTTGAATTCTTCTAATGCTAAGTCTGCTCCTGGACTCGATTCTACAACATATGGAATTATCGACTAGTTCCCTGTGACTCTCAAAAGCAAGCTACTGCTAATTTTTAATAATATGCTTCAATTTGTCAGATATCCTGAGGAATGCAGAGACACACTAGTTAAATTTCTTCCAAAGAGAAACGGAGGATACAGATCTATTTCTTTGTCGTCGTGCCTATTAAAGTTGTTTAAAAGAATGGCGCAGAGATGACTTGAATATCTTTCTAAGGTGGATCGTTGGCTTACATCCTTTCAGTACGGATTTGAAAGGGGTAGGTTCTCTTCTGATGCACTTGCTTCTTTCGTTGCTGAAATATACTGTAACTCGCAAAATTATTTAGCAAAATAACAAAAAACAATTTAATATAGTTATATATCACAAAAATATAACTTTTAAAAAATTAAATAAATATTTCATTATTAACACACAAAACCACCAGGTTAAATGTCAATCAATTAAATAAACTAAACTAAAAACAATAAATAAATTTTAGCTTAGACTGACGTTGCAAAAATAAAGAAACTAACATGCTACAAATTAAATATAAAATTATTGTTGTGCGCCAGACTAAGTCAAATTACGAAAGAAAATTAATAATTAGCAACGACTTCAAAATTACTTAGCTATTCAGAAGTAAACGGTAAAGAGTGAAGGTCTTTGTCAATGAAAACTAAAAAAATTAATAAACCATTTTAAATCAAAGAAATCAAATTTTTATAATATTTATAATTTTTAATTGAATATTTTCAATTATAAGGGTTACAGGAGATTAAACAAAACTAAATTAATAATAATTTAAAGATTCATTCTTCACGGAAATTCACAATTGAAATATTTTTAATTTAGGGAATGGTCAAAACACAATTGGAGAAAATTAGAAAAATTACACAATTAAAACATATAATGATACCATAAATATCAGAAAAAGAATTCAGTAAAGAAAATCAATTACAAAATTAAAGATGGACACACAAAAATCACATCAATCAAATCAATTAATTACAAAAAAATTTCTACTGAATTCTTTTGAAAGAAATAAAACTGCTTACCAATAACACAATTTGGTATAGGAAAGAACACAAGACAGAAGAAAAGGGCAGAAAATAAACATTTACTAATTAATTATTAATTTATAAATTTTCTTTTTGACTGCGTATTCAAGGACTGTTGAGAAACGAATGAATGAAACAACGAAATTCTTCACATGGTGTATTTTGATTTCCATAGTAACGTTATTCATTTGTCGTTTGCTTCATCATTGTCGAAAACATACAGTGGTATGACAATTGAAATAAGGGCCTCAATTTTTTCAATCTTACAAATTTTAATTTGTTTAAATCCAAATAGTGTAATATGATAAATAATTCATTAGATACTCCTCCTTTATCTTCTAACACTTATTTCGATGTAGAAATCACGACACGAAAAACACAACGGGCAAAAATTTTAAATTCATTCGTATTTTTTAGCGTATAGGAGACGAAAGGCTCAATTAATTCTACTAAGGACTTTATAGTTTTCTTCATAAAATTGACAAAAAATCCAATAAATCCATAAATAAACGTAAATTAATCCAAAAATAATTAAAATTAAATATAATCTAAAACTCAATCTTGAAATATCCGTTATAATCCTTGAATAAAATAATTAATAATTAATTGAATAAAATATTATCAAATATGATATTTAAATTTATCAAAATTAATAATTAATTTATTAAAAATAAAAATTGTGACTTGTGAAAAAATTAAATTTTACACCGTCACAGACTCCCTTCCTTAGCAATGACCAAGGGTATTTTAAGGTAAAGAATATAAAATTTAAAAAAAATTGGGTAAGATTTATTCAGAATTCAGTAGTAAATAAGAAACAAGTTGTAAATCCAAATGTTCATTACATGAACATTTTGCTTCCTCTATACGATCAGCAAAAAAATTTGCTTCCTCGTGGAGAAAGCACTAACTTATTGTCACGTATTGACATATTTTCCATGTTGTTTTCTTCAAATCTAATTAAAAATTAATTTTAAAAATTTGTTATATTTATTATAATTATAATTAAGTATATTAAGTATATTTAATTTTTAAGTAATTTCTAATACGGTCTAATATTTATAAAATCAAAAAAATATTTATAAAATTTGTTTTAATCCTAAATGAACAAAATAAAATTTTTAATAAAAAAATGAATTTTTCATCTTTAATTGTAATTCATTATACAATTTTCAATAGAATATATATTTTACATACATCAATCAATTCGTCTTGATGCAAGGAATAAGATTTTAGATTTATTTTCCAATAAATAATAACATTTTATTGTACAGCAACATGATTCTTAAGAAAAAATGAATTTTTATTAAAAATGCAAATTTTGTGTCTGTAATTGGTTTTAATTTTATAAATTTAAATACAATATATACTTTATATATACCAATCGATCCGTCTTGATGCAAAGAATAAAATTTTAGAAATAAGTGAGTAAGATTTTCTTATACAGCAACATAATTTTGCGGAAAGAACTCATTTTTTGAGAAAAATGCGAATTTTTCAGCTTTAATTGTGATTAACTCTATAAATTCTCATACAATTTATTCTTTTTATATACCAATCGATTCGTCTTGATGCAAAGAATAAGATTTTATTATATATTAACTTCAATAACCAACTTAAAAAAAAAAATTTTGAAAAAAAATTTTTTTTAGAAAAAAGTCAAAAAAAAATTTTTCTGAGAATTTTTTAAAGTCTATCAATCCAGTTCGAGATATTTTTATGATAAATATACCTGGTAAATTTTAGCCAAATTCGTTAAAACCTCTTCGAGTTATCGTGTTCACAAAAATCGGGATCCACACACACACACACATACATACATCCGGACAATTGTTCGGGGTCTTATATAACATAGTCCCATATAGAAGAAAATTTGTTAAAAGGATTTTTAAAAATTTTGTAAATTAAACGACTACAAAGCTTCCTCACGAGGAAGCAAAATTGTAATACTTATAACATTTTGTAACCGATATTCCTTAACAGAATATAATACATCATATTATTAATGTAAAGGTTAAAATTAATATCGTGGATAATGAAATGTAATCTTGTCAATATTTAAGTAAACAAATAAGTAAAATACTGAGGTATTTTTCGCGACAACCGCGAGATTGGTCTAAATTAATTTTAATACCTGGTAAACCACATACAAAACAAGAGATATGCATAATAAAATGGTCACAAGCTGCACGGAAATGATCAAAAGCTTTGCAGTTCCAACAACCTGGTCCACAGTGAGATTTTTTTACAATTTACTGTTCTAAAATGTCTACAGTTTACAATTTTTAACCGATTTGAGTTTTTTAAGTTTAAATTAAAGAGAACTAAATTCTTAAGAGACCTATCGAGGCCGATTTTCAAATTTTCAATTGTTTATAATTATTTATTTTAGTCAAAGTTAACGAATTAACACGATTTTTAAAAAAGTACGTTTAATTTCTAATGCTATTACTGCAGATGACCAGAATCAATTGAAAATCATGTAATATGTTCTCTAGACAAAAAATAAAGAATACAAAATTTTTTCATTTGTTATAAACAATATTAGGTAACAAATAGTTAATTTTGGTTCCTCTCAAACAAAAATTTTTTTTTTACATTTATATTTTAATTTAGGCATATTTTAAGAATATGTGTCCTTTTTTTAAATCAAATTATATTATATAATTTGTTTATCAAAAAATGACATATATTCTTAAAATAAGCCTAAATTAAAAAATATGAATTTGAGAAAAAATTTTTTGGTTGAGAGGAGCAAAAGTTAACTATTTGTTAACTAATATTGTTTATAACAATTGAAATAATTTGTTTTTAAAAAAGGGACATATATTCTTAAAATAAGCCTAAATTAAAATATAAATGTGAAAAAAAATTTTTGGTTGAGAGGAACGAAAGTTAACTGTTTGTTAACTAATATTGTTTATAACAATTGAAATAATTTTTTTATTAAACAAAAAGGACATATATTCTTAAAATAAGACTAAATAAAAATATAAATGTAAAAAAAAAATTTTTTGTTTGAGAGAAACCAAAGTTAACTGTTTATTAACTAATATTGTTTATAACAAATGAAAAAAAATTTTGTATTCTTTATTTTTCGTCTAGAGAACATATTACATGCTTTTAAATTAATTCTGGTTATCTGCAGTAGTAGAATTCGAAATTAAACGTATTTTTTTAAAAATCGTGTTAATTTGTTAACTTTGACTGAAATAAATAATTATTAACAATTGAAAATTTTTAAATCAGCCTCGAGGGATCTCTTAAGAATTTAGTTCTCTTTAATTTAAAAAACACTCAAATCGGTTAAAAATTGTAAGCTGTAGACATTTTTCAACAGTAAATTGTAAAAAAATCCCACTGTGTGGTTTCGCATCAGCTTTTAACCATTCTAACGTAGCAAAATTTACATTATTAGGAACAGCTTCTTTCGACTTTAAAAGCGAAGGAATCGGTTCTGTTTGTTTGGGTAAAAAACAAATGAAGACTTATTTGTTTGAATGCAAATGTCAAACTTGATGGTAGAAAGATTTGACTTGATTGAGGATGAAGACAAGGATTTGGTTTGGGTCATGATATTCTTTTGGGTATCTTTTCATCGGAAATAGTGTGGCTTTGAGTGGAAATACTTTTCATCATAATTGGGTGAGTTTAGGTAATGATATTAATTGTCGGTGGAGGAATCGAAGATACTACATAAATAACTTTAACTTCTTCTATCAATGAATCCGTTTGTGTTGATATTTTCGTAGCACTAATTTCTTCATACACAGTTTTAATTTCACAATTAGCTAATTGAACTTCACCGCAATTTTTCTCTACAGTAAATCTTAATTTATTTTGCAAATCTTTTTTAATTTTACCCATAAAAGATCGGGATGCACCACTATCAACTAATGCTTTAATTGAATAATCAAAAATTTTAATATTGTTATACAACAAAGGGTCTTAATCACATGAGTTATTGGAAGCATAAGCCATTTCAGAAACATTAAAAATTGAAGACAAATAAAAAATCTTAACATCAATAGGAGGATTATCTTTAACAACCTTATTACTTTGTTCATTTAATGTTAAGTCATTAATAGGGTGAGACTCTATTTTTGTATTATCAACAATCAACAATATTAGTTTTTTATTAATATCCACATTTAAAATTTCAGTTTGACTTTTAATAAGAAAATCTATGCTATTTTCTACTTTCTCAATTTCTTTTTGATCAATAAAATATTTGTTAGGCACAATAAATAGATAAGTCATGATCTTTGGGAATATAAAGTCCATTTATCTCCGATAAATCAGTAGGTAAATTTAAACATTCTATTTCAATTAATTGTTAAGATTGACATTAAGAGACGATTGAGAAAAAATCAGGAAACTTGTGATCTTCTTTATCACAATTGTAGCAGATGAATTTTTTTGTATTATTATTAGAGGGTGTTTGTTTTCTCAAATTGTCAGAAACTATTAGGGGAGGGTCAAGATTAGTTTTTGTAGTTTGAATTTGATTACTACTGCTGGGAATTTTTAAATCTTTTAAAACCAAAACAATGTAAAAGAGAGTCAAAGTTAAAATTTTTTTCTTTAATTACATTCAAGTATTCTTTATGATGGTTACAAGATCTAGAAGGTTCTTTATACGCTAAATTGGAGAGTAATGATTTTTCAGAAGTAGGAGGTGGTCTAAAAACTCTACTTAAAAGATGACTTTTTTACACTGATTTCGTAATGTTTTCTAATTGAGAAATCTAGGTAATAAATTTCGATGAACAAAAATTAATTCTTCAACAACAGATAATCTAGGGACAATTCTATCGAAAAGGGACAACATATAAGTTATAAAGTCTGAAACAGATTATCTTTCTCCTTGGGTACGTCTATAAACTTCTTGTCTTAACTCGAATTAGAAATCAAGATCAGTGAATCTTGATTGAAAAAATAAGAAAATTAAGGCTTCGGATCTTAAAAGGGCATACGTGCCAACACGCGGCCAGTCAGAAGGCTCCTGGAGATAAAATGTTGAAGTTGTTCAAAATTAATTTTAATGTATTGTTTCTTGTACAGAATTTCAAGGCGTATCTTTTTTTCTCTTATCATTTTTTTCTATAATTTTTCGTTCTCACGTAAATTGCAAAAAAGGTGATTTTTTAAGTTAAGAAATTTTAAAGACATGTTTACTTCAACTCGTGACTACTTCGTTAAATATTAATATTTTTTTACGAAATTTACACGCAATATTCTTCAAACTATTCCAAGAATGAAACAATGATTGGAAATTCTTTTCAAAAATTTTATGTCTATGTAAATAATTATTTAAATAATTTTGTCAAAAAATGATTCTTTTATTTTCAATTGAAAAAGTTAAGTAAGGAATTTTTTTTTCAGAAAACTTCTAGCGACGAAAGTGTTCATCAATATGTTAGGAAGTTTTTTGGAAAATATCTCGTCATTTTATAAATTAAAGACACTAGAGCAATTTAGACAGAGTCGCGCTATGCTGTAAACGTAAACAATGTCTAACTATATACATTGGTCTTGTAATGGCGGTCAGCCTACACGTGCGTCGCCACGCCGCAATTTTACAGCATAGCGCGACACTGTCAAAATTGCTCTATTGTCTTTAATTTATTATAAATTGTCGAGATATTTTACAAAAAACTTCCTAACATATTGATGAACATTTTCGTTTAATTTTAGTGCAAAATGCAATTTTTTATTTATAAACAATTAAAAATAAATAGTGTTCTGGATAATATTTTAAGTTGAAAAAATTACTACAATGTTCTTAATAAGCCACTAAAAAATATCCCGTTGAAAAAAATGGCACGAAGTTTTAAATTGCTTAATTTTAAGCATTTGTGCCGCGGTGCAGTGCGCGACTCTAGTCCTTATTGAGCGTTCGCGTACGTGTTATTGTTTCTGATGGCTGAAACGACTGCGCTTCTCAAACACTACACTTATATTGGAAATAAATTTATTTTAACGTAATTTTTACATTTAATTTTTTTTAATGGAACATTTAATTAATTCTTTTTGTTGAATGGTAATTACAGATGTGTTGCATAAATTGTTAAAATATCGAATTGTTAAATTTTCTTTGAAATTAAAAAAAATTAATGAGCGAACTAGAGTTAAAATTTGGATTGGATTTAAACATTTTAGATTTCACTCCAAAAATTTTTTTTGTATGTTAAATTCTATGTAAAATTTAATTTTATTTATTAATTCCAAAGCAAAAAGTCAAATGATCAAACATTTTTACTAATTAAAATTGAGAAAGTTTAAAGAATTTTTGTGATAATACTGAATAAAGTAAACGACTTTCTTTTGTTACTAAATAAGCGACTAATATTTTTGCGCCTTAAAGTCGATCCGAAGTCTGTTTTTATGATTTTAATCGATTGGTTAGAATTCGTCATTTATCGGAGAGAATAAATGCTAAACTATTCGTTTTATAATTTTACTTTAGAAACAGAACTGTTTCTAATGAATAGTTTACATTTGGAATTATTGTTAAAAATGTTTAAATCCAATCCAAATTTTAACTCTAGTTCGCTCATTATTTTTTTTAATTTTAAAGAAAATTCAACAATTCGATATTTTAACAATTTATGCAACACATCTGTAATTACAATTCAACAAAAAGAATTAATTAAATGTTCCATTAAAAAAAATTAAATGTAAAAATTACGTTAAAATAAATTTATTTCCAATATAAATGTAGTGTTTGAGAAGCGCAGTCGTTTCAGCGATCAGAAGCAATAACACGTGCGCGAAAGCTCAATAAGGACCAGAGTCACGCACTGCACCGCGGCACAAATGCTTAAAATTAATCAATTTAAAACTTCGTGCCATTTTTTTCAACGGCATATTTTTTAGTGGTTTATTAAGAATATATTAGTAATTTTTTCAACTTTAAATATCATCCATAACACTATTTATTTTTAATTGTTTATAAATAAACATTTGCATTTTGCACTAAAATTAAATATTTTTATCTGAAAATATTGTCAGTTATACTTAATTTCAAGACAAATAAAATGCAACTTGAAAAATTAAGATTGATCAATAAGTTTTTTAAAAATTCATTTTTCAATTAAATATGTTAAAAATTTTCAATAGTTAATAACATTAAAAAAATTTTTTTTGCAAAATCCTTTGGTAGTATGATTTTTAATATAAAATACTTTTAAAATAACCACATTTGTACGAAAAAAAATTAAACGGTTTTGGGTGGCTCCTTTCGGGAATTCTGACTCTTATCATTTTTATAACATTTATCATCACCGTGCTTACCGTCATTTTCATCATTATATTTATTATCATTGCCACCGTTAACAACATCAGTATCATATTCATCATTGTCACTATAGTTACTTACAACACTAAAATAATTATCATTACTATTTTTACTGATATTAACATCATATTTATCATCACCTTTAACATAATACATCTCATCATAATCATACAACTTTTGTGTTTCTTCTTCACATTCCAATATTTTTCCCGTAACACTAATTTTCTCATCATCTAATCTCTCTTCTTTACATCCTATTACTTTCTTTTTTGGTTTCTCTTTTCATCTTCTACTACTTTCTATCTCTCATTCTTTTTCAAATCTCTATTCATTACATTTTATAATTATATTCATAAAAGAAAAGAGATGAAAATATCACATTTAATTATTTTCATTGTTTTTCTCGCGAGATTCTCGGTTTTTCGAGAGAAGACAAAATTCGCATTTGAAGTCAGTTTTTCAAAATTTAAAATGTCGGATCCAAAATGGCGAAATCGAATATTTTTAATTTTATCAGATTTGCTTGAAACTTGTTACTCGGGGGTTTTCGGGTCTCTGATTACGAATCTAATGTCAGATTTTGAAATCCAAAATGGCGGACCTAAAATTCGATCAAATTGCATGAATCTTGAAATTATCTTCCACATTGGATTCACCATTTTAATTTTGTAAATCTGACATCATATTCGCAATCAGCGACCTCGAAAACCCCCAAGTAACGAGTTTCAAGCGTATTTGATAAATTTTTGAATCTTTATAGTCGCCATTTTAGGTCCACCATTTTGAATTTTGAAAATCTGATTTGAAATTCGGATTCAGCGACCCCAAAAACCTTAGTATGCACTTGGTCATTCAAATCGAATTATGTTTAGTATTTTATTTTTGAGATGGACATATATGGCCACAGACGTAAAGGTGGCACGAATTTTTGTGTTCACATATGAGCCATGGACTTTCAAGGGGTTAAAACATTAATAGAATCAAATAAAACGCAAAAATTTACTTTATTATTAAAATTTCTTTCTTTTTTTTAAATAATATTATTGTACAATAAAATTTTATTTTTTATTTAAAACAAAAAAATTTGCATTTTGAAATGTTAGACTCTATTAGAAATTATTTAAAAATAAATATATTTAATAATTATTATTTTGTTACATATTTTGTTTAATTATTAAATAAAATATTAAATATTTATATAATTAATTTTTAAAGTCTCTTTAAATTAGATTTTAGGACAATAATATGAAACATGTTAAAAAAAAATTTATGAGTAATGCTTCCTCCACGAGGAAGCAAATTTTTTGCTTATCGTAAAGAGGAAGCAAAATGTTCACGTAATGAACATCTTAATTTACAACTTGTTTATATTTAAACTTCTTCTAGTTTCTTTTGTTATTCTTTTCTTCCCTTTTCCTTTCTAATTTTTTACATTCCAATGCACTCTTTTCTAGTTTTTTAACTTCTGCTTTTTTCATGAAATACTTGAATTCTTTTTTGACTTCGAAATGACCCGATCTATCTTTTCCAAAAAAAAGAATATGATTGTTGAATTATTTTCAATGATTGAAGTATAAAATTTCCAATATTTTTTACGAAATGTGAAAACAAGACAATTTTAAAATCTGAAACCATATTTTCCGTTCATCTCCATCTTTTTATGATAATCCGCAAAAGTGAAGTAGTAGATAGGACAGTAGCTTTAAGTTGATGATAAGATTCAAATCTCATGCACCATAAATGAATTAACGGACCGTTAAGTAGTAGAATTCGCGGGTAAAGTAATTAATTATAGAATTTCTGTTTTAGGTTGCCAAAGAGTTTAATATAAAATTGATTGTTTTTGTATTAATTTTTCTAAAACTTCTACATCTGATCGAATAACACGATAGGATGTTACAATATCGATAATTTGTCTCAAAGATTTATAAAGTTTTCTATTTTTATTTTCTTGTAAAACTTTATTTCCAATGAGTAGACCAAAATACCGAAAAAAACAAAGCATTTCTGATGCTGACATCTTAACTTTACTTTCTTCTTAAATATATATTTCTCAGTATGATTCAGTCTTTTGCCAAAGAGCGGATACTTAGGTGGGGGCAAAAATTTTTAACGTTCGGGATTTGGAATAGGCTGCGTCTAGCTGGATTTGGAAATCTTGAAGTTTGTGGGAACATTTCGGGGGAGCTTTTGACGGAGATGTAGCGAACTTCGGTGGTAGTTTCGAAAAGTTCCTCCAGAAATGGTAGGCTTGTTTCAGGTGCCCGTAGTACCTCCGGGAGGGCGAGTTTAAGGTTGGTCGGAGTAATTGTAAATTTATGGGCCGTAACTTTAAGTGAATTCCTATTACAAAGGATAAATTCTGGATGAGAAAAAGGCGAGTCAAAATATTGAGTACAAATCTGCATGTGATTGACGGTAATGAAACCGCCGACGCACACTACGTCGGAAGTATTTAAACTTCCTGACGAGACAAAGAAGATATAAAAGTGAAAAGATTTATTAAATAGAGTTTCGCAAAGAAAAGAATAATGAATATGTCGATATGAAAGGATAAAATGATGTGTTGTCCCTGGGACGTCGAGTTTCGCCGGAACTGGTGACGACGCTGACTCGGGTGCTGGAGCGACGCGACGCTAACTTCGTGGATCAAAAGAAACGAATTTTACATAAAAGAGAGATGAAAAAAGGAAACGACAACGAGAAATCACTGAACAGGGAAGAAAATTGTGATAACAGGGTAAACAGAAAATTACTGTTCAGAATACAATTAATGATCATTGCTTGTATTTTAAACTCTTTCATGATACAATCAACGCGACGTTCACACTTCAGAAAATTTAATCGATGACTAACTGTTACCGCGCGTAGGCGGCTGTCTTAGCACAAACTTTTGGAGAGGGTGCGGGCCCAGTCTCCTGATTGGTGATTCGCGAAAGTTAGTTAGTGAATTATTTTTAATTTTTCTAACCTATTGATTCTATGTTTATTTTAATTTGCTTATATTTTACGAGCGGAAGCAACCCAGGAGGAAATAAATTGACCTTAAATATAAAACTGTGAAGGAATAGTATCAAATATAAAAACATGTAGTAATATAAGTTGCGCACCTCACACATGCTAAATTTTGGTAGTTTATAATATTTTAAAATCGATACTGTAAGTTTACGAAGTTAGGAAAGATAGTTTAAGAAAACGAGTGCGAAGAAGAAAGTTAGGAAAATCTAATAAGTAAGGAAGTAAGAACGAAGGTACAAGGGTGCCAGATACTTAATAACGTATGGTGACAAGTCTCAACAGGTTTTGTCACAGTAAACAACGGGGTTCTGAAGTGTTTAAGGTCGTCACTAAAAGTTGAAGGAAGCAAGGAAGGTGAAATTAAAATTTTCCGCATACACCGGGTGATGATTATATCGCAATGAGAGAATAATCCTCCCTTCTCAGTCCATCAATAATTTTAATTTGCACCCTTCCTTATATACACTTATGGTGTACAACAACTAATCATAAAAATATTACAATTTTCCATAGAAAGCAAATCACAACTTTTAATTTGAGCATTTAAATTTTCCAATGAAAAAATATCATCCTCAAAAATTAAAGTGTACAAAACTTATTGTAGAACATCACGTGTTATTAAAAGAGATTTATCATCGACTGGCATTCCTGTACAATCTGTAGAAGAAGGTTTACAAATGCGCCAAAAATAAGTTTTATTAAAACTCTCAATCATGTAAAAATTTCCATTTGTCTGTCTCTATTTTATCGTAAAGCAAAAAAGAATAAGTACGAGGGTATCCCCAAGATTAGAATAAATGTTGAGTCACAGATCTGCTTGTAATTAGTTAGAAATAATGTGTGATTCTTGTTGTCATTTTTCAACATAATCTACAATCTGCTGTAACATTTCCGGTATTTGTAAAAATAATTTCAAAGTTTTTTTAAGTGGTACGTGAATAGCATATAAATCTTGTGATACAAGCAACACATTATTTGCAACTAATTTGTCGACAAAAGTTGTTCCGATTTAAAATTTCTCAAAGTCTATGAATCCCTTTCCCTTTAATAGACTAAATCTTTTGGCTTCGGTTAATAGATTTTTAGCAGTAGTCTCTACATTTTTTCATTTTTTAAGATCGGACGAAATTATTCATAAATTCGATTACATCTTGTACTACTTTTCCTGGAAAATTAGGATTACCGTACAATGGTAAAATAAAATGTAGTTTAAAAGCTTCTTTAAACCCCGGATTTAATAATAATAATAATAATAATAATAATAATAATAATAAATACACTTGATTACACGAGATATTTGCATAATTTGCCTTTGAGGATAATAATAACATAAATTAAAGTGAACGAAATTTTTAAAAATGCATGTGAAGAATGCGTGATACTATTTCCATTTTTTCAATTCGTTAATCATTCAAGTCACCGCCAAAAAAGATTTATTGGGTTCGAATTTTGGATAAATCCCCACACACAGTCGCACACGTGAGGTCACCTACGTAAAGCTGTCAGGCATTTGAAACATGCTTCGACAGCTTTTAATGGGTCAGAAAAAGGGTATTTTTCTCCTTTAAAAACCACATAAAATTCTACAATAATGTCTACTGACCCACAAAAATAACATAAGGTAGAATCCGAATCTCACCGTTCGATGTCAGACAATTTTCGTGCACCATTCTTTCTTTTTGAACGTTTGCGAAGTCCTGCAATAGAAACAAATTAAAAACAATTGGTAAAAATGATCAATTAAAATATAATAATATTTAATTAAATATATTATTTGACGTACGTCTGCAAACAATATAAAGGATGTTACCGGTCACCGTGTGAAGGGATGGGACCGGACCAAGAAGCTACCCTTAAGTTAAAATAAAAAAAATAATAAAAAAATAGAATATAGTAAAAATAGTTGAAAAACCCGTAAGAGAGAAACAATAATGTATTTCTCTCTGCTACTCTAATGTAAGGTAAACGTCCAGGAGAAAAGCGAACCGTCCTACGAATGGAATGTGGTAAACGGAGAAGCGACTATGTTCTCTCTCATTCTCTTTGAATCGAAAGCTACAGGGAGAAAAAGGGCCTCACTGTAGACGTAGAGAGTCCGGTATATAGGCGAAAGGTACGTGGTGATCAGGCCTAACGGTGGCAAGGCCCATCGGTTTTAGGTTGTCCATGCGTTGTACGGAAAGTGAGGTTACGATTCGGGGAGTTCGTTTGTGATATTCAGTGACTCGAGTTGAAAGTGGATTTAAACATACAAATGTAAACACCGACAGGGGTTATGAAATCTGTCACGAATATGTTAATATGACGATTATTGTGAAATAGAAAGCTCAATTAATTATAATTAGTTGTGACTTAATCATAAATGCTGTTTCAGGAAGCAGATTTCAATTTGGCCTTGTTGTTTTCAGTTATATGAGAGAAAGATTACTGTTCTTTATTCAGTGAGTTACTTTACATAGTAAAACAGCCAATGGGTTACCTTTGTTGTGTCAGCGGGGCTCACGTACACGGGCAATCAAGATTAAATCCTTCATGCCTCTGACAGTGTGTATAATACGTTGTGCGAGTGGGAGAATCAATCACAAAATATTAACTTACGTACACGCAAATAAGGATGAATCCTGTATGCCGGTGACAGTGTTGTGATGGGTTTTTCATTAAATAGAATGTTTATAATTTTTACAAACAATGAAACAAAAAAATTATGATAAACAATTATAACAACAATAACAAAAAATGTTATTATTGAAGATGAAAGAATTTATCAATTATCCGAATCAAATCTCTCGAAAATAAATTTCTTGAGTAAGCACTAGATTTCGTTATGAAAATACAATATATTTTTCATATGTATCGACAGCGCAGCTGTCCTAATACAGAAACTTGCTCTTTCTGAAAATCATTTTTTCGAAATTAATTAATAATTTCAAAATTATCAAAGAACTCAGAAAAAATTGGTTAGCATGGTGGAATACGAGCCCACGACCTTTCTATTGCCGGTAGACTGCTCTGACCACTGAGCTACATGCACCCCAAGATTCTCCGAGTTCCTTAATATATACTATACCTCCCTGCATTATTTCATGATAATGTAGGGAGTTTCTTGAAGATGGTAAAGCCTTATTTTCAATTCATAGGCAAATATAATTGAAGAAAGTGAATTTATCATTCGGTAGTATTTATATTGAAGATGAAAGAATTTATCAATTATCCGAATCAAATCTCTCGAAAATAAATTTCTTGAGTAAGCACTAGATTTCGTTATGAAAATACAATATATTTTTCATATGTATCGACAGCGCAGCTGTCCTAATACAGAATCTAGTGCTTACTCAAGAAATTTATTTTCGAGAGATTTGATTCGGATAATTGATAAATTCTTTCATCTTCAATATTAATACTACCGAATGATAAATTCACTTTCTTCAAAAAATGTTATTGTTTATAAACAATTAAAATAAACAATAAATAAATGAGATCCAATTTTGTAAACAAAAAGAAATTCTAACTGCATAAAAATAATTTCCAGACAGTCTGGATACAATACAATTGGAAGGAAGGAGAGAGAAATATTTTTTACATTTCTCGACCCAAAGGAATATGTTGAGCGCCAATCCTTTCTAGGGACATTTTCTTAACGAAAAAAATTAAAGATCTGTCAAACTTAATGCGGTTCCAAGGAAACAAGACGATTAATTCCTAGCAATCGTCACTACATACAAATAATTTTAAAATGATTTCCATTCAAATTACGAACCAAATCAAGTACCTAGATTACAGAGAAATAAGACCATTAACTCTCTGGTAATCGTCACTTTAAAGAAAATGAAATAAAAATAAAAGGGACACTATAACTTCAAAATTGACCAAATTCCAAATTTGACTACGAACAAACGAAACAAAGGGGCAAAAGGGTTTAGGTCAATAAACGGATAAAATTTAGGGATTCTGACGTGATTAATAAAAGGGACAACTAAAAGGGTGACGAAGAAGGTAACTGGAGAAAGCTACACCGGCCTTTTAATTAATAAAAATAAAATTATTGAGGGGTTGGTAGCGCTCAGCCAAGGAAACGAAAGCGTTGAATACGCGTCACTTTATAATACACTATGAAAATAAAAAGGCACGAAAATTAGAAAGCACGTCTGGACAAGCCGAGAAATATATGCCAATTTCAGCTTTCAAATTCTGGTATCAAGACCAGTGTTTTTCTCGTCGCCCACTGTTTTAAAGGAATTATTTACTTCTTTGTAGCTTCTATGATCCAAAAACCAAACAAAATAAACCAAAAATTAAAAATCTTGATCAGAGCGGGTCTTTAGTGACAATTAATTCAGGCCTGTAGGGGGATTACGATTGGAGATGGCACAATATAGCTCAATTATTTATATTTTGTTAAACATTATAAATTTTAATTAAAATTTGTTTTCCATGATGTTAATAAACATGAAATTTTTTAATTGTTTATAAAAAGTGAAGTAATAAGAAGTAAAACAAAAGAGAAATTGGCGTAGCGCTATGAGTTAGCGAATTGACAAGAATTTTCTGTCAAATTGCAACTATTTTGTCTGAGAATAATGATACCATAGAGATCGCATAGAGACAGCTATAGATGCAGTACTTATAGATGTTTTAAGATTATAAAATAAAAAATTAATCACTGTCATGTTAAACAATTAACCCTTTCATGGGATTTGCGAGGTCACGAATTACAAATCTTTTATTACATGGTTAAAACTTAAAATGGCGGATCTAATAAGGCGGATAAGTTGTTATAATTTTATAATCATTTTAAAATTTATAATGTCAGATTCAATATGACCACATGTAGGATAATAAATAAAAAATCAGTGATTGAAGCATGCGTAATGCGCCTACATCTTAGGGTTTATTTAATTTTTTAATTAATACTTATTGGAATACTTATACTTTTTAGATAGTCACATATAGTAAAAAACTGTTCTAGTACGTGTGTGAAATCGTCATTAAAAGAATTTTAAAAATGAATCATTCTTTAGTAGCATGTTTTGTATATTAGGAAATTGAAATTTGGGGAATAATCATGTGCCCCGATGGAGAGTGCGTTCAATATATTTGTAAATTTTTTCCACAAATCAGCATGGTGAAAATAAAAGCCGGCATTTTTGATGGACCTCAAATTTAAATGCTAGTTAAGGACTCAAATTTTCGTAAATCTATGACAAAAATTGAAGAATCTGCTTGAGAAATTTTTGTGTTAGTCATAGAGGGCTTTTTTGGAAACCACAAAACACAAAATTACCAAGAACTAGTTGAAAATATGCAGCACAATTTTGAAAAACTACAAAACGTTACCCGGTTTCAAAAAATATTTTTTTTACAAAAAATAACCATTTAAGTCCTAAATTCTTAGTATCCTGGCATGTCCCAATGTGAAAATGGATGTTAATAAACTATATATAAATATTATTTTTAAGCGTTTAAATACAAAATTACACTTGTACAACAATTTCAAATAGTTGTACTTTACATAGATATAAATCATTGTTACATTACTTTACACTTTCTTTAAAAAATATTATCTTAAATTTTGTCTCTCGAATTCATTCTCAGTTTCCTAGCATCATAAAAAACGTTAAAATTATTAAGAATTTTCTTTCCAATTAATTCACCATTTTTCACAATTTTTAGTAAAGGTTTACTGAATATAATATTACTTGCATTTTACTCAATTTGCAGTTTATTTAACTAAAATTTTGTAGTTTGTGATCAAAATGTCCATTTGGTTAGAAAAATTCTCAGTTTCCTTTCATGCATTTAAAAAAATATATTTTATGTTTTTATATTTTTGTTGATGGAAGTGTCGTAGAACCTTATTTCCTATTGACCACACGGGAAAAAATTTTCTGTGTTATCCACAGATTCTTTTGCGCATGCTACAAAGTGATTTTGTTCTTTCTACAACATCTGAGTTTGTAGAATACACACTTTATTTGTTTGCGACTACAGAAAAAATTTGTAGCTGCCACAAATCAGTCGTCACAAATTAACCAATTTGTGTGTGCTACAAATCGCAGTCTGTGCGAAACACAAAATTTTATAGCAGACAGCTCAATTTCTCCGTTTTGGGAATTCTACAATTTGACGTTGTAGGTTATATAGAATATTTTTTATGTGCAGTATGTTAAATTTTGCTATTAACCATTGTTTTTCAATTATTTAGACGAAAAATGACCAAATTCTCAGTTTCCTGGCACATGTGCTTAAGCTGTAAAAACCTGAATGTAAAAAAAATGTTGTGCCAAAATTTTCTTCATTTTCTTCTTTCGTTTGTAGAACTACCCATATACAGTTTAACTACTTCACTGGCAGGGCGTTCCAAATGGCGTTCCACACGCCGAGGCCCAGACTGGCAAAAACACCGAAATGGCGTTCCTAAAGAAACTCTGATTTTAAAGAGAGTACACCACATTTAACTTTTGTAAAGGAATATTTCTATAGTTTAGACATCAGAGAACAAGATTATCACAATAAAAATTTAAGTTTTTGTGATTTTCAACGTTTTTCCGAACGTTCAAATCGGCTATTTTTAATATTTTTCGACAAATGGCGTTCCACTTTCTTTCAATTTTTATACAATAAGACTTGTATTTTTATTGAAAAAAGATATTTACATACAATATTATAATATAATAATATAACTATTAATTATATATATATATATATATATATATATATATATATATATATATATATAACTATTATTAATTATTATGAATGGTAATATTATACGTATGTGTTTTTGCCAGTCTGGGCCTTGGCGCGTGGAACGCCATTTGGAACGCCCTGCCAGTAAAGTGGTTAATAAACTACTCACATTAATTTATCTCTAATCTTCATTTTTATTACTATTAAATGAAGTATTTTTGTTCAAGTTTATGGATTGATATTTATTTATTAAATACAAATATTAATAAATATCAAAAATGTACTCTTCCATTAAAAAATAAATTTTTACATGTTAATACCTAATACTTTTAACTTAAATAAGTATGACTACAGTTTTACTGCAAGATACTGTTAATGTTATAGCATGGCACTGTAAATATTATAGCACGGTACTATAAAATTTATAGCATGGTGCTGAAAAATTCTAAAGAAATGATAAAAATATAAATCTTTTGTGGTAACTGAAATGTTTATTGAAAAATAAGTTTAAGCTAATTATTCGAGAAATAGTTTAACGTATTGATATAAAAGAAAAGACTGTAAAAAAGTTATGTACTATTTTAAAATAAACGTTACCATGTGAAGCAATCACGAAATTTAGTCTGGTTGAATCTCAAAGATGGAAAATATTGATTAACTTCTTTTATTAGCGAATTCACCATTGCATCCGTGTTGTCGGATTCACCTTCAAGAACAAACACATCCTGATATGGCTTAAATTCGTTTTGCAGATATTTGATTATTTTATTGAAAAATATTAACATTATTACGTCAAGAATGTGACATATAAATTAAGAGATTGATCTGAGTTACTTAATTTACTAACCAATTTGATTATATGTAAACTGAAAAAAAATTTCTTTGATTCAAATAATCGATTATTTGACTATTATCAAACATATATTTACTTAAATCAAATAATTTTTATTTGAATCAATTAAATAATATTTGCTTCAAATACTGAAATATTTGATTCAAGTACAGTTTATTTGATTTACGTAAATATTTACTTTTTTCAAATAATCGGTTACTTGAATTAAATAAATTTTTTTTTCAGTGCATGTATCTCAAAAATAAAGTTTCAATAATAAGAACTGACTTTATTTTAGTGAATAATAAAAAAAGAGTATTCCCATTTGTTATATGTGTGTATCTTAACCCTCCGTCACACACTTTAAAAAAATTACACGATTACACACGTTTAGAGGGAATCTCTCACCACACTGTTAAATAATAAAACATTACAAAATAAACGAAGGAATCAACAAAAATTAAATCTTAACACAAACTTACAAATATGTAGTAAATTATTCTAAATTATAAAATTAATAAAATTAATTTTCGTTCTCAAAAATAAAAATTAATTACACGAATGAACATCTTCGAAGGAATTCTACTTTACATGTAAAAATAATGTAACATTAACAAATAAGCAAAACAATCATTAAATAATTCATTTTAATTAGGGGAGAGTGGGGCAAACCGGACCCCCTAACGGGTTTTTTGACTCTTGTGACAAAACGAATCAACCGATTTCATTTTTTGAGGGCTTGTTTGAAAGATAATTTAATTGCTCAACTTTTTCCCAGAGATACCTATACTTCATCTTTTATTATTTAGTTGCTGTGTTAACTTTAAAAAATTTTGCAAACGGTCCGGTTTGACCCACCCCCTGGGGTAAATCGGACCCCCATGGGGCAAACCAGACCGTTTGGTTTTTTATTTATAATATTGCATTTACATAATCTACAATAATAAAAAACATAAAGAATCATGTAAACAATGGTTGTAGTAATGAAAATAATAATTTGGGATTGAATTTTAATTAAATAAATATTTTTTAAAATAAAAAAATAAAAATGTTTGTCATTATCAGAGAAACAATATTAAAGGGTCCAATTCTTATTGGAAGACAATTATTTTTCATTGTAGGTAAATATTTTAATAAAAGAAACATTTTATTTAAAAATAATTTTTATAAAACTCTAATTCAATGGAAATATCCTATGGCCGGTTTGCCCCACTTAAAACGGTCCGGTTTGCCCCACAGGCCCATTTTGATAATAAATGTTTGTCAAAAAGAAACGCTTTGCAAATTCATCAAAGTTTTTGATGATAAATATTCCTGAGATGTGTACCTTCAAAAGCTAAGACCTAATATTTGGAAATATTACACGATTTCCTCAGAATGTTCTTAAGAAAAAATTTGTAAAAGTGTAGAAAAAAACTAAAAAAAAAACTTTTGCTACCAGCGTTGCACAAACAAAAATAAAAAATGTCAAATTGAAAAAATAAGGTATACTACACATGGTTGTTTCAAATTTCTAAATAACACTTTTGCTAATTTCGCCATTTCGGAAATATTGAGGGGGGTCCGGTTTACCCACCGATCCGGTTTGCCCCACTTTCCCCTATATTTATAATATAATTTTGTCATTAACCAACAGTGGGCGGAGGGTTAATACAATCACCAGACTACCCTCTTAACGTATAAAAGAATTGTCTACAAAGAAGAAGAAGAATATATTTTTACATTCCCAACATATGAGGAAGTTATTAGTTTTGGTCGAAAATTGACTTTTGCTAATTTTATGAAATCTTGACGTTTTGGGGTACCCTGGAATTGAGTATGTATTAACATTATTTGATTGCTTACATTCTTATTGAATTAGAATATATTTCAAATATTATGTGATGAACGTAAAGGGTACTAATACATATGACCGAATGGGAGTTACTTAACTTAATAACTTAGTTATTTCTGTTACTGTGGATAAAGTTGTTGCTATTGTGATGAAATTTTATTTTCGTCAGCAATTGCTATTATCAAAAATAAGTCGTTTTTATTTTATTGCTTTTTTTAACACTTTTAATTTTTTTACACTACCTAAAGTTACCCATCAATATAAATTTTCTAAGATTTCATGTTACTAGCGACTGATTGAGTAAGACACAAAATATGTGACGCGCTCCCAAGAAAGGATACCTAAGAAGCAAATGTTAGGTTCCTTTTAGATTTAACTTGATTAAAAGTTTATTTTTAATTATTTGAATTTGGAATTAATTTTCATTGAATATTTTAAACACAATGAAGACTTGAAAATCAATAATTAAAAATTAATAATTGATTCACTTTCTGTATTTTTACTTGAAAAATTAAAAACCGAACCTCAAATTTTTTGCTTTTTAGGTACCTTTCTTCGGAGCGTGACACATATATCTCTATCAAAGATCAAGATTCTCAAGATCAAGATTTTTTTATAAAATCTGTATACTGTACTTATTTCTGGTAGTATTTTAACGTTTAATTATCCTCTAGTGACTGATTATGCATTGACTACATATTCAGCGTCAGAAATAATGCAGCTTATATTTTTATAATTTGATAAGTATTCTAAGCAGGATTCTGCACTCTATGTAGTATTTACAGCACAATTCTGAATCTTTGTTTTCAGTTTGCTTGTAATTTTACTTCTATAGGAAAAAAAATTTTTTTTATATTTGAGAAGGAACACGAGTAAAGCTACCTATCACCTTAAAAGAAAGAGATTTTTACAGGTAGAGCATTTAAAGCGACGCCATGAGCAGAAAACCCGTGTATTTATACAGAAACGTTTAACTATCGGTCTTTATATTATTAAAACTATTTCGGTTTTTCAACTTCTGATTTTATTACATAAGAGAACAAATCAAAATCTATCGAATAGCATCCTAATCTCAAAATCAATTTTTTTAACATCAAGGCCCTTTTCTCGTGTCGCGTCACATATGAAGGGCGTAAGAATTAACAAATTGATCTTAGATATTTACATTAATGACCAATTAGTTTATGCTGTTGTTAATAAGATTGTTACTACACTACCGTCCACGAGAATATGAATATTTATTTATTTATCTACTTCTGCTACAACAACTCAGAAACAATGTCAACATTGCTTAAACACCCTTTGTTTTTTATTAAATCGAAGAAACTACCCCTAAAATGTAAAAATTCAAAATTATAATATTAAAGAACAAAAAACCCACATTGGTTTTCAAAACAACAAAGTAAATTTATGTACTTCTCTTTCAACATTTCAAAAGCAATATCAAAATTACTTTATCATTCACTGTGTTTTTATATTGTAAAAACTACCCATAGTATGTAAAAATTCAAAATGTATAATAAAAAAAACGAAAAACCACATTGTTTTTCAAAATAGAACAATAAATTTATTTAATTCTCTTTCAACAACTCAAAAGCAATGTCAAAATTGCTCCATCAACCTGTCTCTTTAAATTGAAAAACCAACCCTTAAATTTACAAAATAAATGTTTAAAGTAAAAAAAATGAAAAACCACATTGTATTTCGAAACAGAACAATAAATTTATGTACTTCTCTTTCAACAACCCAAAAGCAATGTCAAAATTGCTCCATCAACCTTTGTTTTTTTAAATTGAAAAAACTACCCGTAATATGTAAAAATCAAAATGTATAATAAAAACCGGGCGAGTAGAACTCGTACTAACACCGAGGGTTCCGTACCCTCTTTTAAAACTTCTAGTCTCTTGCTAAGGGTCAAAATAAGTGAAACTGGCCACTTCAAAAATTTTTGTCTCTAATTTTCAAATTATCTATGATTTTTGGTAGATATATGAGTACACTTTTTCCCCCTAAAATATTTTTCAAAAAAAAAAATTTATTTTTAAAGTAATCAGGTGTTAAAGTTTTGGGTCATTTTATTTTCATTTTATTATAACTTTGAAACAAATAATGATAATTAAGTGAATATTTTTATTTAAAGCTTAAAGTCTATACTTTAAGGATTAAATAAAGCGACTGCTAAAAAATAAAAATTTATAATTGTTGCTAACAATTCTTTTAAACAATTGCAAATTGAAGAATTTTCTCAATGTTTTTGAAAGATTAAGTTACGATGTATTGATGCGCAACACTCCAAGCATTAAAACAAAAAAAAGAAAAATCAGTAACCTCCAATATTATAGAAATTATGTAGATTTTTCTGACAAAATGCAGGAGAAAATCAACTTTTAATCTTAAAAATCCGCTTAAAAGCGTGAAGTTTCTAACAAAACAAAAGACGATATTATTTATTCGTTTCCAGTTTTATGTTTTTCCTGTAACTCGAGTCAAATTTCGCCTGCATTTTGTAAGAAAAATCTACACAATTTCTATAATATTGAAAGTTACTGATTTTTCTTTTTTTTATTTTAATGCTTGGAGTGTTGCGCATCAATACATCGTAACTTCATCTTTCAAAAACATTGAGAAAATTCTTCAATTTGCAATTGTTTAAAAGAATTGTTAGCAACAATTATAAATTTTCATTTTTTAGCAATCTTTTTTTGTTTCAAAGTTATAATAAAATGAAAAGAAAATGACCCAAAACTTTAACACCTGATTACTTCAAAAATAAATTTTCTTTCAAGTGGCCGGCTTCACTTATTTTGACCCCTAAAATAATGAATGAATAATTTATCAAGATAAATGATAACTATTTCTACACTATTTTTATTCTAACCTGCACGCTAAAACACAAAAGTGTACCAATTTTCATCTCTTAAGAGATGAAAATCTACACATGAAAATACATAAAATAAGCAAAACTGTATACCAATAGACCAAAAATTATGAAAACCAAGGGGAGCCCTGGTTAAAGAACCGGACAGATTTCGGACTAATCCGAAACAATGCGGTTTATGGTCAGGTTTTTGTCATCCGCAATCAATCCGGAAAAATCCGAATTCTATACGGTTTGTGAACAACTAGTGAAATTGGAGTTGGTCCGATGAAGTCCGAAATTAATCAGTTAATTTTAACTAGTGAATCCGGAATTAGTCCGAAACAGTCAAAAGTTAGTCCGGACAATTTAGTGAATGTTAATAAAAAAAAATTATACAAGTTTTACATATTAATTATTATTACTTTATGCTACATTCATCATATTTTCCGATTTACCTATCGCAATTTTATTTACATTAACTTAAAATTTCTAACGCTTGGGGATTCGAACCTACACCTATCTAACATTATAACGCACCGAAATCGAATACACTAACCACTATACCACGCTCGCATGGAAGTTCAAATTCATAATAGAATTTATGAAGTGCCACAAAAAGAAATGACAAGAAACTAACACATCAGTGTTAATTTTAATATTGAAACAAGATAACTAATAATACCTACTAGTAAATTTATAAAAACAAACTGACTGCAGAATTAAATATTTTATTTACCGTAAGTAAATACCCTGAATAAAAAGTGGGACCGATTTCAGACTAATCCGGAATTTGTCCGCATCAGTACGGTTTATTGTGGAGTTTTTTCACCGTGAATTAAGTTTGAAATCAAAACCGTTTTTTATAACTATTGAATCCGTAATTAGTCCGGTTTAGTCTGCAGTTATAGTCAGATCATATGCAACTAGTAAATACAGAAGTAATCCGGTTGGTTTAACCAGTGAATCCGCAGCTAATCCGAAACAGACTGCTTATGGACAGGATTTTGTCGCTCGGAATTTGTCCGGATAAATTCAAACTCAATGCGGTTTGTGTAAAACCAGTGAATCCGGAATTAGTTCGATCTAGTCCGAAGTTAGTCTGATAATACGCAACTTGCAAATGTGAAATTATTAAATCCGAAATTAATCTGGTTTTGGTCAGGTTTTTGTCACACGAAATTATAATTATAGTTTGAATTTATCTGCATTTTATACAAATTGTTTTTAATATACAAATTCAATATTATACCAAAATCATTCCTGATTAAGTTTTTGAATTGGATTGAATATGGATTGTTTTGAACTGTCTGTGGATTGTACATATTTACAAAATCTTATAATAATAAGACTTATTTTCGGACTGGGGTCTTTTGATCGGATATTATTCGGATTGACGCTGACTATTACCGGATTCTTTGCATACAGATTTTGGATTGTTCCATACTTGTTTCGGATTAAAATTCTTTTAACTGGATTAAATTCGGATTATTGCAGACTGAATTCCTATTCTTTATATATTGATTTTGGATTATTTCGTATTTGTTTCGGATTATACCTTTTAGTTGGATTAAATCCGGATTTCTTGCTTACAGAGTTCGGATTGCTCCGGACATTTTGCGGATTAAGTTTTTTTAACTAGATTAAACTCGGATTGTTGAGGACTGATTCCGTATTCTTTACATATTGATATCGGATAATTCCGTACTTATTTTAGAAGAATTCTTTACCGGTAATAAATTCGGATTCTTGCGGACTAATTATGGACTGAATTTGTAGACATTCAGGATTACTCCGGAGTGTTTTCGGATTCAGGTTTTCGTTCGGATTGATATCAGACTATCGCGGATCATTTTCGAACCTTTTTAGTACAATTTTCAGACTAATCCGTACTAATCTGTCTGTATTTAATCCGGAATTAGTCCGAAATTTTTACCAGGGGAGGATACACACTTTCTTTTTCTAAATCAAAAAAAATTTCTAATTTTTCGCAAAAAAAATATGAAGATGAACTCCAATAATTTTTTCTGTATGAAAATATGTAAAATAAGACAAACTGCAGTTCAATAGGTCAAGATTTGTGAAAACCCAGGTGGGAGGTACATACTTTTTTTTCTACAACAAAAAAAATTTTAGTTTTTCGAAAAAAAATATGAAGATGAACTCCAATAATGTTCTTTGTATGTTTGTTGAATAAGGCCAGATCACTAGGTTACGAATTGTGAGAACCAGCAAGGGTTGAAGAATTTTCGACTTTGCAAAAAGAGTGTTTCGATGAAAACACCATAAAGATCAATTCTAATCACTTCCGCTATATTTTTCCTTTAATCTACGCGTAAAAATGAATAAGTATGCCAATTTTCAGCTCTTCAGGTAAAAAAATGTAGGCGCGCGCGAGCGCGACAGGGCGGGTAGGGTATAGCGGGGCTAGTTGAGCATAGGGGTAAGTTGAGCAACCGAAATATTTCAGGCTCTATAAATTGGCCGCTAATTTTTTCAATGCCAGTTAAATTTTTAATTTAATTCTCAATATAACTTAAACCAATTTGTTGTGGTTTTGCATTTTTTTTATTATACATTTTGATTTTTACATATTAGGGGTAGTTTTTTCAATTTGAAAAAACAAAGGTTGATGGAGCATTTTTGACATTGCTTTTGAGTTGTTGAAAGATAAGTAAATAAATTTATTGTTCTATTTTGAAAAACAATGTGGTTTTTCATTTTTTTTATTATACATTTTGAATTTTTACATACTATGGGTAGTTTTTACAATATAAAAACACAGTGGATGATAAAGTAATTTTGATATTGCTTTTGAAATGTTGAAAGAGAAGTACATAAATTTATTTTGTTGTTTTGAAAACCAATGTGGGTTTTTTGTTCTTTAATATTATAATTTTAAATTTTTACATTTTAGGGATAGTTTCTTCGATTTAATAAGAAACAAAGGGTGTTTAAGCAATGTTGACATTGTTTCTGAGTTGTTGTATCAGAAGTAGATAAATTTATTGTTTTCTTTTTAAAAGAAATCTGTTATTCAATTGTTTTTACTTTAAAATTTGAAGTTAAGGGGAGTTTTCTCAATTTATAAAAACCGAGGGTGATCGAGCAATTCTGAGTTCAGATTCGTTTTCAGCGGGAAAAAATACTATAAGATATGTATGCCTGGTTCAAAAAACAGACAACTTTTTTTTTTGTTTGCCTGTGCATGTCATCAAATGTCATAAGCCATATGTGAAGTAATTTCATTAACTATTATTTGAGTTGTTGAGTGACAAAGTACAGAAAAAAATTATAAAATTTTCAATAATGTTAATGAAATTACTTCACATATGGCTTATGACATTTGATGACATACACAGGCAAACAAAAAAAAAGTTGTCTGTTTCTTGAACCAGGCATACATATCTTATAGTATTTTTTCCCGCTGAAAACGAATCTGAACTCAGAATTGCTCCATCACCCTCGGTTTGAGGTGTGCCCTCAAAATTCTGTTTCTTGCAGCTTATTATTTTATTTTTAATAAATTTGTGTTAAATTTACTCCTTATATGCAGTTAATGAAGATTTGATACTGGATTGTAATTTATAAGCTGATTTTATTCTCACTATTCAAAAAAAATTATCAGTGAAATCTTTAAAAAATGTCCGTGGTGTCCCTCAATGTTCATATGTCTTTTTGGTCTTTAAAAGTATATTAATTTATGGCAGAACTCATTACAAATATTGTTGAAGTCATGTTCAAACATTCATTATTATAATTTACAATATTTTAACTTTTTAAGGTTGTAAGAATTTATTTAATAAAAGAATAAACGAAAAGAGAAAATTTCTTATCATTTCTGCCTATCGTTTTTCACATTGTGAAAATTAAAATTTGCTTCCACCTCCTCGACCACTATTATTTTTATCCATCATATATTCTAGTCAACCAAAATAGAGTATCGTTAAGTTCAAAATCCAACATCGAAAAATAAAATTTAGTAGGATTAAGAATGAGATTTTAAATTTAATCACCCATATAATGAAAATATCTTATGTTTATTGAATTATATTATTTATTTCATAAATTTTCTTTATAACTTTCACAGGAAAAAAGAAGTTTTAATTAACACCATAAGCAGTGTTAAAACTACACAAAACATTTTTTTTAACCGGCACAGTATTTTTAATACTACATTAATGTTAAAATAACACCAGAATGTGTTAAATTAACACTAGAGAGGGTTAAATTAATATACATTTTTAATGGGTGTTTTCTTAAAATTTTTTTCTGTGTTGGTATTTAAACTGAAGGTTATCTAAAGTGTTCATCTAAAAATTAATGTATAACGCTGAAATATTGAACTATAACAATTAATATCTTTGCAGTTAGTTTAAAATTTAAGTTGTTTCCCAAATAGCACGTAACTTTTTGGTAAGCTTACTGTAACCTTTCTTTGTATTGTTAATAAGATTGCAACGTATTAGGTTACATTGTGTAGCAAAAGCAATCTTTCTTATCATCCCAGCTGTGCAATTCAATTTCTCCGAATGATGATTTTTTTCTTTTTCATAATAAGAACATATTTATTTTTTTATGGTACAGATTTATACTGAACATAATAATAATATAAAAGAAGTTATCAATAATCCGAATCAATTTCTCAAAATAATTTTCATATAAAAATATCATGTCTTACATACTTACCTGTGTAATAATTAGAATTTAGATGTACTAATTATATATATAAGATATTGTCCAGTCAATAAATTAATAAACAAACAAATATTAGAATTAACATTCAGTAAATAATAATAATTGTTTTAGGGCCATTGAGATCGAAGACATCTGCTTTCAATTGATGGAACAAATAATAAACGGAAGTGCTGTTCTAAAAATTAATACAGACGATAGTTGGAATAGTATTGATGATAGTGATGAACTATTGATTGACAGTAATGACAGTAAAAAGTCTCTGACGTCAATAAATTTCAAACGTAAAGCAAGTAGAAACAATTTTGCCTTAATCGTAACTACCTTACAACGAGCACATAAAATGCTTCTTTCTGGTTCAAATGAAAAAATTAATATACGATCATTTTATTACGAACTGAAACCCCATTTTGATGATCTTCGAGTGGAAAAGGTTAATAATGCTGTTGAGAATACACGAAAATTATTAAACTGCAACCGATGGGATATTGGTAATTTTTAACTTATTCTTTAATTTTACTTTTTTTATTAAAAAGTTTCATATACTTTTTAATCGAAAATTTTTTTTGAATTATTTTGGGGTACAGTCAGTTTTCACAAAGTGTCGTATTCAGTAATTGTCTGACAAAGTATCGTCGTTCGAGACCAATGCGAACAATCGCTTTCGTCAAAATTTCTATGAAATGACAACTTTTACTGAAGTGACGTGGCTTATACGAATGACACTTACTGAGACCAACCGTTTCAAGAAATTCCCAGTTACGACACTCAGCGAGATCTGACTGTAATTGTAAATCTATTTTCAATTAATAGCATGTGATTATTAGGTTCTCAATGTTAACCTTGTCGATCACTTTTCTCTATAAATATTAAATAAATTAAGCTGAAATGTTTGAAATAATTGTTGTAATTTTTTAAAATAAAATTTTGTTAAATGAATAACTGTATTTACAGTTTGTATAGATGTAGTCAAACTTATTAAAGTTAACAATGTTACCTAATTTTCGGTGTTAATATAACACTTCCGTGTTAAAGTTTGATGAGGAAACTTTTAATACTGAATTTTGTGTTAAAATAAAAGTCAATTTTCTTTGTGGTGCATTTTTCAAAATGAAAATATTATATATCTACTATTTAATAGCATGTACATTTCATATAAAAATATCATGGCTTAAACCTAAAATAATAATTTATATAATAATGATAAAAATAAAGATTAAAAAAGATTTATAAAATAATGTCATTAGGTTGTTAAACATTTTTTCGACTGTGAATATTCGTTATGCCTACTTGAAAAATTAATTTTTTCTCTCACAAGTGGTAATAATTTCATCAGTTTTGTATATAAGGAAGTTCAAATCAACGTTGCATTTAAATGTATTATGATTGTACGTATGCATGTGTATTGTTAAATAGTGTACAGTTTATATTGTGATAAATTGTGAGTTCAGGTCAACTTGTGAATTTTTATTTCGAATTGTATATGTTGTGTGAAAAACTACAAAAAAGTGTATCTTGAAATAGGATTTAGATGTGTAAGAAAGCAAAGATATATTTATTTCTTAAAACACTTTTTTATAAAAGCAACAGTTTTTATAATTAAAACTAAATTCTTTTCTATGTACTTTAAAATTGATACTATGCGCTATTTTTCACAATAATATAGACGTCAAATCACTAGTACATGCTATTAAATTTATAACAGATATAATTATTAATTATACCTAAAAATGCATTTCTTGATATTATAGCATTTTCTATATTTAAATCTATAGTGCAATAATCAGTAGC
Source organism: Leptopilina drosophilae (assembly GCA_032873175.1). Taxonomy (NCBI): domain Eukaryota; kingdom Metazoa; phylum Arthropoda; class Insecta; order Hymenoptera; family Figitidae; genus Leptopilina; species Leptopilina drosophilae. The sequence goes on from CM065478.1 coordinate 51,122,122, forward strand.
ACATAATATTGAACCAATAGTATTTGTATTCGAACGATATTAAATATGCCGTATATTGTGACGAACAAATATGTCATTAATTCAATAGCTTTTTTGTCAGTGCAGTGATATGCAAAAGTTGTAGTAAGATTTTTAAAATTGATTATTATTTATTGCATCAAAATTGTTAGTAGTTATGGTAATTTCTAATTAATTTTTTTACCTATTTCAAAGTGTTTTATTATAATTAATTTTAGATTATTAAAATTTTGCTTACCACTGTCCTTCTTTATTATATTTTAAACTTCCTTAAAAAATTTTAGCTTAATTTATTCAGTACATTAGGGGAAAATGTTCGACAAAATTAACATTGAAGTTTTAACAGGCACATGCTGTTAACCCACTTGATCCTAAATTTTGATTTTATTAGCGACAAAAAATAAAAATCTGTTCAAGGTCAGTTGGGGGAAAGAGAAACAGATTTGCTAAGTTTTACCAATAACATAAGTTTTTTCTTATAAATCGGATTAATTCCGCTTTTCTTGTGTATTGAGTTATTATTTTACTTCCTTGGAACAATTTTATGAAGTAGTAGAAAATATGGGTACCATCAAATCGCTATAATTATAAATAATCGCTTTTATTTACCCCTAAATTTTTAAAATTTGCTAAAATTTAGGGGTAAATAGTCAGTGTAGTTATTTTAGTTAATTAAAAATTTTTTTAAATAAATACGGCCTTAAACCTTGAACCTTAGATCACCCCCAACAGGTTCTGTGAGTATTTTCCCATTTTCCGTTTGTCAATTAGCAGCAGTATATTCAAAAATATTTCCTATTGCATAAAAAATTGAAAATCAAAGAAGACACCATTTCTCTTTTTTGACTCGCATTTAGAAAAAACTAAATTAAAAATTTAAATAACCTTAATAATTTAAAATTATTTAAATACGAAAATTCATAATTATCTCTTATTAACATGACAACAAAAATCAATCATTTTGCAAACTTTTATTAAAAATAGGAGACTGTTTCTATTTACTCCTAAGAACTGGAAGTTCGGGGTTAATAGAAACAGTTGGTAAATTCTTACAAAATTTAAGAAATAATCAATTTCAAGTATAGAAATGTTAAAAGATACAATAAGAATTGTATAAAAAATGGTATGTTAGTTATAAAATAATTCAAACTAATAAATATAAATAATAATGCATTATATAAGCTGAAAAATAAACTATGCCAAAAATTGAAACATATTACTTAAATAAAGGTTTTTTCTCTCCTATTCTCTCCCGTTCTCTCTTATTCTCATTTATTATAGTGTTGTAGTTTGATATAAACAATTTTTTCATTTATATTAGCGGAAATATTATTGAAATTTCTGCTGTTTCTATTTACCCCGAATTTCCAGTTTTAGGGGTAAATAGAAACAAACTCCTATTTTGAATTAAAAATTGCAAAATAAAAAAATCGAAGTTGATTTTTGTTTTGTAGTGTTAATAAGAGATAATTATAAATTTTAGTATAAATTTATACTTTATTTTTTTTCAAATGCGGGTCAAAAAAGTGGAAAAGTGTCCTTTTTGATTTTCAATTATTTATTCAATATGAAATATTTTTGAATATACTGCTGCTAATTGACAATCGGAAAATGGGACAATAATTAGAACCTGTCGGGGGTGATCTAAGATTCATCCTTTAAGGCTGCATTTATTTTTTAAATTTTTTATTTAACTGAAGTAACTACTGTTTCGATTTACCCCTTTTTTCTATTTACCACATCTGACAGAAAATCTTTTTTTTAGGTTTTACCGCAACAAGTAAAGGTCTAATTGCCGGCGATATTACTTTAAAATTTTTTGATAAATCAGTTGTTTATAAATCATCGCAAGGTGATTTGATTCCACAAGAGGTGAATGAATTATGTTCAATTGAAACTAGTGCAAAATATATTGTAGTCGTTGAAAAAGATACAATTTTCCAAAAATTACTTGGAAACAGAGAGAGACTTCTTGAACGTGAGAATTGTATAATGATCACAGGAAAAGGAGAACCGGATCTTCCTACAAGAATTCTAGTGAAACATTTATCGGAAAATGAAAAGATTCCAACATTTATTTTAGTCGACAACAATCCTCATGGTTTTGAAATTATGTGTACCTATCGGTTAGTATATTAGTTTCTACTTAATTCTTTAAGAAAACATTGAAAAATACTTGTTTATTCTATTCTTAAGGGGGAGGGGGATAATGTCTTAAAAATTTTTCATTTCACTTTTTTAATTTCAATTAAATGAATGCGAAAATATTGTGTTTAAATTTCAAGTCAATCGGAGTAAAAATTGACGGAATTATGAGTATTTCAGTTTCGTTGATCCAGGCTTAAGGATTCATGTTTTTTATTAAATAATTATTTGTAATTTGTTTGTTTTTAAATTTGCAATATTTGTCGATACACAATTTGAAAGGTTAATTCCTGAGTCACGAGACATGTCCATTTTCAAAATTTTTAATTGCGTTTTAATTTATAAAAATAATACCAAACGTCAAGTATTTTGCATTTGATCCTTACAATGTAAAAAATTTAGGGAGTTGACGATCATTAGAGTTGGGAGTGGAATTTTTCGAGTTAAAAATCAACTCCAAAAGGGAGTTAATTCTTATTTTAAATGTGTAAACTTTAACTCCCTTCATTCAAATTCCTTCGCTTTAACTCTCAAATGGGTGCGATTTTTATAGAATCCCCTGGGGAGTTAAAATTTAACTCCTTTTTTTACAGTGTAAGAGGAGACTGCGACGTGATTTTCAGCTATACGAAGACATTAACTTAAAAAAACCATCAAAATAGTTCTTATAGTAATTTTTGGCTAGGATTTCAATGGTCATAAAATAAATTAGGTCAAAAAATTCTTTGACCAAGTGTTTACAAAAATTATTTTAGAAAATGGTAACTTTTCTCAAAAAATTAAATATTTTAAAGTTTAAACCCCATCCGTAAATTTGTAGAAAATATGTTTATTTATGTCAAAAAAACGTTGCATCTTACAATTTACTATTTTGAAAGCATTGTTTTTTGAATAAAGTTAATTTTTTATAGAATAAAATAAATTAAAATTTTTAATTTTAGTAATAAAAACATTTAAATTTGTAAAAATGTAAAGTTATTTTTTAAATATAAAGAATATTTATAGTTTTCATGAAAAATAGAAGTTTTATGTGATAGGTAGGATAATTTGTCATTTTAATTTTTATATAATTTATAATTTTATTTTAATGTCTTCGTGTAGTTTTTCTTTTTAAATTACCAATTTTATAATAACAAATGAGTCGACTTTTTATAGAGAAAATCGACTTTTTGATTTCTAGATGCTACGAGAAATCGAAAACTAAAAAAATAAAATAACTCTTTCTAAAAAATATGAATTTTTTAACTGAATAGACCTTCTCCCCCCCCCTAAACAATTTTCTAATATTCACACTAAAAAGTATTATTAAAAAAATATATTTTATTGATTTGCTTTTACATTTAGATTTGGATCAAAAAATCATAAACAATGGGCTGCTCCATCTGCAAAATGGTTAGGAATTCATCCATCAGAAATGCCACGACTTCGAATAAAAATGACGAATTTGTCGGAAAATGATAAGAGTAAGCTGAGTAGTCTCCTGATTCGAAGTGATATACAATTATCTAAAGAACTTAGAAAGGAACTAAAGAGAATGAAGAAAATTGGAAAAGCCGATGTTGAGAGTGTCATGAAACTGGGTACAAATTATTTTTCAACAGCATATATACCGTTGAAAATAAAAATAAAAGAATTTTACTGAACTTTTACAAATAGAAACCAGAAAAAGTGAAAAAATTTCAATTTTTTCTGTTTAATTTGCGAGAACAAACTTTTATTGTTTGCATTTTACAAACTTATTGATTTTAGATTTCTCTTACTAACTAAAATTTATAAATTATATTAAAATTTTCTGTTAATTTTTTCCTTGACGTATTCTTGTTCTTTTCGTTTTCTTATTTGTTGTATCAACACACATATCATTTACTAATTCTACTAAAAAATTTGTACTTTGTGTATCATTTGATGATCTGAAATAATAATTGATAAAGATAATTAATAAAATTGGATATTTTTTTTAACTGATTTAAAATAGAGAACGCACAAATTATTATCGATTCGTCCAAATGTGTTTTTCTCGAAGGTAATAGATTTAATTTTTTTATCTTCTACAACTGGTGGATGTAATATATTATTCTTTTGATTTTCAACGGAATCATTACTTTCGTCTAGTGTTATTAAATGGGGAATTTTTCTATAAAATCCTAAATAAATTACACTATCTAAACTAGTGCTCGATGTTGACGTGAGTGAAGTCTGAGTTTTTTTAAACGAATTGTATTTTTTTGGTGGTTCCAATGATTTGTACCTTCGAATCGATTTTCTACTGAAAAAAATTTGTATAACTAAATTTTTTGTTTTTTAAGAATTTTGAAACATTTATTTTAAGTAATCTTTAATAATTGTTATAAAACTGAAAATAGTTTTCAATAATATTTGTAAAAACAGAATTAATCTTTAATAATATTTGTTAGAATAAAAAATATTTTTAATTATATTTGTGATAATGAAAATAATCGTTTATAATATTTGCGAAAATAAAGAAAATAATTCATAGTTAAATAATAATTATTTACTCATATTAGAATAGAAAAAATAAAAAGAATAGAAATAATTATTAAAGAAATATTTAAATATATTACATTTGTTTAATTTTGTTTATTCAAGTTACAAGAAAAATTTATTATCATTTAGTGGAGGAAAATATATAAATAAGAATAAATTGTCTAGAAATATAGTAAAATTAATTTATTTCAATTTTTATGCACAAATTTTATAAATAAAAAGTTTGAAATCTACCTTGGAAATATTTTTATTTTTCGCGTTCTGTGTTTTACTGCTTTATTATCAATGAAATGTTTTTTTCTGTTCCTTAAATTTCTTGTAAAATTTTCCACCTTTTTTTCAATATTTGCAGAATCTACTTCCATTTTTTCGAACTTATTTACTGGGCCCAGAAACAAACCGATGAAATTTCTTTATGAATTTTTAGTTTATGTTTTTATTCTGCAAAATAGAAGTAGTATATGTTGATAAGACTTATACAAAAAACGGGTGAAATTTATTTACAATTTTCTTTCATTATACATGTCAAGTATTTTTTAACCAATTTCTTTTATGTTTCATCTATCATTTGTTTTTTGCATTGAGAAATATAAATAATTTTTTCTCTATTCTACTTCATTATAAAATGTTGAATTTTTTTTTATTATATAAATAATTTAGTTAATGAAAATGTGATAGTTATATATAACAATCGAAATTTTTTAGTATCAACAAGTTAATAAAATTGTAAGAGATATTTCAGTCCAATTTTTTCCCGCGTTGATTTTTAATTAATATTTCACCTCTAAAATTTTAAATTAAGATTATTTATTTTTTTTTTTATTATTTTTTTTCCTTATTTTTAGATTTGAATTTAAAAAAAAACAATTTTTTCTATTTAGTAATTTTTTGTTAGAAATTCAAATATAGGGGAGACCGGGGCGTAATGGATCACTTTAATTTATTCAAAAGTGGTAAATCAGATTAATTTTGGTTTTTGATTAAAATAATGTACTTGGTACACTGTAAGTTTGTGCCAAGTTTCATTGTTATTTATTTATTATTGTTAAAAATATGGTAGAAAAAGTGATTTTGACGCTTGAAAGTAAATCTTTGTTTTTTTGTTATTTCTTTTTCAAAATTACTTGCAAAAAATTTTTGTACATCAGGTTCTAAGCTTCAAACATTTGTTCTTAAAGAACAATTGACAATTTTTGTTTAATACTTACGGTATTGATAAAAAATAACAAAATTTCCAACAAACACTTCCGGGGCGTAATGGATCACTTTGGCCTATCTATTAAGAAAAATCTATTATATTTAAAAAATTAATAAAATAATCCTGTCAAGTTTAATTTTTTGTAATTTATATATTAATAAGTACCATGATAACTTTTTATAAAACAAAATAACTGGAGAATAGATTTTTTAAGAAATTAACGGATTTTGCATTTCGCTACAACTTTTTAAAATTTGAAAATTGCATGAAAATGTTTAAAGTTTAAATTAAATATGTTCCATTTTCAATATTCTTTGTTATAAATACACAATAGAAAACAAAATTGTCAATACCGTAATAATATTTGATGATCTAAATTATAATTTCATTGATGATCTATTACACCCCGGCCCGAGGCGAAATTCCTCACCTTGTATTTCTCCAAAAACATTGTTCTAAAAAAAAAGTATAAGTGACATTAGGGCGTACTTTTTTTAATTGAAAGTTGAGATGTTAGGCTAAGTTTTCCACATGATAAAATTTTTATTAAACCAAGAATATATTTTTAAAATAATCATTAAAATTTATTTCGATTTTTGTGTCCCAAAAAGGTATGTAACACCTTAATATGATTTTCAGCATTAGGAAGATAACAATTTATATTTTTATACCTTGCTAAGTATTCTAAACAATCTTTTTCTCACTGTGGTTCATAATTTTAAATATCTTTTCTTTCATCTAATAGTTTTTGAAAGAGACAAGGTGAATCCATTTGTGACGGTCCACGACAAAACATGCCTTAGCTCTTAAAAAATTAATGTCGAATTTTAATAGTACTTTATAGATGTTGAGTTCCTCTTTCAGGTACAAGAGTCAAAAATAGTTTTTACTTATAGATTTTTTTGTTATAAATGTTCAAACATGAGCATAATTTGAACTAATCAGGAAGGCCCAGCTTCTAATATGTTTTTCATAAAATATTCACATTAGGGAGCTAAGGCATGTTTTCTCGTCGACTGTCACATTTGTTCTAATTGAAATAAAATTGTCATATTCGTTAGCGGTATCAAAGATGAACGAGACAATTGTTCCAAAGTTGAAATTTAGGGATCGAACTGCAGACCAAAATCCAAAATTACGGAATAAACATATCCTCTGTAAACAATACATGTAATATTTGCAGGCATTCCAATAATTATTTAACTAATGTTCCACGTTTGCCATACTATTCTGTTAAATTGTATAAAAAATTGGATTAGAATGACGACGATCGTGGCAAATGTTTTCAGAATCATAAGCAAAAGTTCTAATGAAAATATTAAATTTGCTGTGATTTTTGTCTATCTTGAAATTATAACTTTAATGACATCAATTTTTTAAATTCTTAAAAGAAAGAAAACGAATTAAAATTTAGTTATTGATCAGTATTATATGGATCTTTTCGTGTAAGTTCACAATTCATGGCTTTAGCAAAAATTTGTGTAGTTCTTTTTTCCATCCACTGTTTCCTATGAGAAACACGTCACAATAAAAAATGAAATAAAAGTCTATTTTTCCCCTTTTAGATCTTCTACTTTATTCGGAAACCATTGAACTATAGGAGTTATCTCCTGAGCAGTAAAGGTTTTAATAAATTAATTTATATGATTCAAAGAAGGTGTCAATTGATGATTTTGATCGCACGTCATTATTGTAACATCTAAATAACTTTTTCCTAAAATAAACGTAAGGTATTGTTAAGATAGTCATGAGTTAAATTAAAATAATTCATGATTATACATCTCGGTTTATCTGATTGTACATTATATTTTTTTTGGACAACAAATAAAGTTGTATTTCTGAAACTCATTTTACCATCAAAGTTTTTTTATAGATTCTAAAAAGATGCTTTGGAGGGTGCTTTATTGTTCTTTTGGATACCTCTAAAAAATAGTGAAACATTTTTAAAAAATATTCATAAACATAGGAGATATATAACATTAAAACTTTTTAATTATTGGAAATGAATTTATCATTCGGTAATATTATATTAAAGGAGAATTTAACAATTTTTCCGAATCAAATCTCACGAAATAAATTTCTTGAGTAAGCACAAGATCTCGTCAATGAAAATACAATGCAATTTTCATATGTATCGACAGCACAGCCATCCTAATACAGAAACCTGCTTTTTCTGAAAAATATTTTCGAAATTAATGAATAATTTCAAAATTATCAAAGAACTCAGAAAAAATTAATAATTTTGAAATTATTCATAAATTTCGAAAATATTTTTCAGAAAAAGCAGGTTTCTGTATTAGGATGGCTGTGCTTTCGATACATAAGGAAATTACATTGTATTTTCATTGACGAGATCTTGTGCTTACTCAAGAAATTTATTTCGTGAGATTTGATTAGGAAAAATTGTTAAATTCTCCTTTAATATTAAAATTTTTTCTTTGAAACCGCATAACTTTTTTTTGGTAAAAGATATTCAGGTCAATTATTTTTTAAATAATATTTTTTTTTAAAATAATTTTCGAGGTCGCTGATTACGAATATGATGTCAGATTTACAAAATTAAAATGGTGAATCCAATATGGCGGATAATTTCAAGATTCATGCAATTTGGTCGAATTTTACGTCCGCTATTTTGGATTTCAAAATCTGATATCGGATTCGTAATCAGCGACCCCGAAAACCCCCGAGTATCAAGTTTTAAACAAATCCGTTGGATTTTTTATTTTCTCGACCGCCATATTGGATCCGCCATTTTGAATTTTGAAAATCTGACATTAGATTCGTAATTAGAGACCCCGAAAACCCCCGAGTAACTAGTTTCGAGTAAATCTGATAAAATTTAAAATTTTCGAATTCGACATATTTTGGGTCCGCCATTTCAAATTTTGAAAAACTGACTTCAAACTAGAATTTTGCGACTCCAAAAATCTTAATTACAATGAAATCACATTTTTTAGAAACTTTTTTTTCTTGGATCGTTTTTGAACCACAAGCAATTTTTAGCTGGACTGCGAAGGGGTTAATATTAAAGAAATAAAATTTCATTTTCAATTTTTGAAAAAACTCCACTTTTATTTTGGTTAATTTTTTTATGGTCCAAGTACATACTTACCTGTAAGTGCTGCTTAAGTTTCAAAATGGGGTCTGCATAACTTTCCGAGAAATAAATAAAAATGTTCAATTCTGTAGGTCAAAATTCTAGCTTTACATGAAACAAACGAACTCTGTTAATTTAAATCAGTTAAAAATAACTGATTTAGAAGGAAAAAGTCAGTCACTGATTGTCAGTTAAAACCATGATTTTAACTAATTAAAATTAAGAGAGAACATCCCTAGCAAGATTTTGTAGTTGAGTATTTTTCGCATTGTATAAACTTATAGTTTTGACCTACAGAATTGAATATTTTTATTTATTTCTCGGAAAGTTATACAGAAATCATTTTCAAATTCAATCAGCACTTAGAGGTAAGTATGTACTTAAACCATAAAAAACAATAACCAAAATAAAAGTAAAGTTTTTTCAAAAATTAAAATTATATTTCTTTAATATTAACAAAGTATCGAATAAATTTCCCGAAATTTTTTTAGTTGAAAGTGTGTCTTTTTATTGACAATTTAAAACATAATTGACCTGAATATCTTTTACCAAAAAAAAGTTATGCGGTTTCAAAGAAAAACAGCTAAAAAATTTTAATGTTGTATATTTCCTATGTTTATAAATATTTTTTAGTGGTTTTCAAGAGAATAATAAAGCATAATTTCATCCAAATATCATACTACAAGGAAATTTCTATGATCACTTACCATGATGTCCGGGAAATTGGCACCACAAACTAAAATTAAGGGGTTACACCACTGTAAATGCCTCAAAAACAAGGTTTTTTCAGAAATTTTTTTTAATGGAAGAAAAGGATACATAGTTATAATGTTTTAAGAAGTTATTGACTGTATATTCATGTAAAAAATTACAAATTTTTATTAATAAATATTCTAAAATGGCGGCACAGGAACCATTTTAGTAATGCATATTTTTTCCAGGAGCTCTACGGCAATCAGTATAAGTAATGTAAATTTCAGTCTAGAAACAAATAAAAAATTTTTTTTTAATCTACATGAGAATAGCTACAGAAATACGTAGGGGATTTTAAAAATTTTGATTTTTGTGTAATTGGCAAGCTTTTGAAGAAAAAACTCATTTTTTGAGCAAAGAAAACGACACTTAATTGTTTATAACAATTGTGTAAATTAACTTATCAAAAAACCCCTATGTATTTCTGTTCAAAATTTAATTTTAAAAATGTAATAAAAAAAACCCGATTAAAAATATTGAAAATTCTTTGAGTTATAGGGTCATTTGGGGTAAATGTAAACGCGGGGTAAATGTAAACAGTAGATTTTTCAGCTAAATTAACAAATTAAAAAATAAGTACGACGGCAATATTTTTACCTCAGCTCACCTACAAGATGTTCTGACTATTGCCAATATTTTATTTTGACAATTGGCAATGCCCTAGTGTAAGTTATCTTTTAATGCAAAAAAGTTTGAAATTGAAAATTTTTCTGCTTTAGTATTTTGTCTCGCATTTGCATAAAAATAAATTTAAAAATCAAACAAAAATATGTAATTCTTCCTTATTCATGCCCCAACAAAACTTGACTTTGATTTTTAATTTTCGTCAATTTAGTTAATAAATAATTAAGTGTTTACATTTACCCCGAGAATTCGAAAACTCGGGGTAAATGTAAACAGTACTCCAACTACATTTTAAAAGAAAATAATTGAATAAATTATCAGATCTGCCATTTGGAAATTTAAAAATTCGATTTTAGATTCTTATTCAGCAACCTTAGAAACTTTATTTCACCAAATTGAATGAAAATCTATTAAAATTTGTTCAAGTTATTCAAGTTTTACATTACTAATTTTGTAATGGTTGATTGTTTATTTTATATGATACATTATCAGTCAACTGGTTGATATTTCTATACATCTACGAAGAATTGTTTTTCAGTTTTTCCATCCCTTAAGATAGTAGTATGCTTGAAATAACTTGTTTCTTAAACCTCGCTTAACTACAGAGGTGTTTACATTTACCCCGAATTTTAGGCAAATTTTAAAATCTCGAGGTAAATGTAAACAGTCAGTTGTAGACGATTCAGGTGCATCAATATTTTTTTGAACCTCATAAAATTTTTCTAGGGAGCTCTAGTAACAAGTTCATGCAAAAAAAATCCGTCCATTTTACCTTTTAATAAAAGAAACTGATGTTTTTCGTAAAAAATAGATAAACCGTTTACATTTACCCCAAATGACCCTACTGCTTGCAGATTTCAAAAACTGTGTTTTGAGAAAAACGCGTTAAAAGAGCAACGCCACTACAGCGGGCTATGAGAAGCATTTGTTTAATAATTTTTTTTAATGTAAGGAAAGGAAATATAGTAAAAATATTTGAAGTAGTTATTAACTTACATATTCAACTTAAAAATTACAATTTTTAATTAATAAATATTCGAAAATGTCCGCACTGGAGCCATTTTTGTAATGCATGTTTTATGTAAGTTAAAATTCTTCTCCGGTAAAAAAGCTTGAAACAATGAAATCGATTTCAGACATGTATAAATCCTTTTTTTCCTTATTCTAGAAGGTTTAAACAATTTTTTAAGCTAATAAAAAAATTTAATTTTTTTTAAATGTCTACAGTGGTGTAAAACCCCCTTAACAAAAAAACAAAACTTGTCATAAATTGTGCTAGGTTTGTGCTCCATTGTGCCTTAAAAAGTTTCTTGAAAAAACTTATATTTCATCCAAAAATCGACAAATACAATTATAAGACCCAAAATTGTAAACATTAAATTTTTAAAAAACTTTAACGATCCTCTAACGATCCTCAGGATTGTACCGCAAAAAATTGTAAAAAAATATAAATTGAAGGAAAAAATCCGAAAATAAAAATCGACTTTAAAAAAGAAAACTTAAAAATTTTCAAGAATAAAAGATGTGTTAAATTGTGCTAGACGAGTAAATTAAAAAAGCCTCAATAAATTTTTTTCTAAAATTAAATTTCTACGACTTATACCCAAAAAATGTTAACGTAAGGCCCATAATATCAGCAAAATTGTTATGTGTCTGCTATTTTAAAGATTTAAATTTTAAAAACTAGTAAGATGGGAGCGTTCATAAACTTCGTAGCATGCTAAGGGGGAGGGGGGGGTTCGGCAAAAGTTTACTCTAGTCTACGTGTGGGGGGGGGAGATCGACTCTTACTACGTAGTTAATACATATAAGCTGAAATTAATTTTGCGTCTTTTGAAATTGCGCTAGACCGAATTGTCACGTGGTATACCGAGTCGGCGCAAACTCACTACCCGTCGCCATTGTTGTTTACATTTGAGTGCACGTTTAAACTAGAAAAGCCGGTCTCTACCACCGTATGTTTTTTGTGTAAAAGTGAATTAGGGGAAAATAAAATATGTCGTCGTTGTATAATAAACATTTTGATGCATACAAAAAATGTTATTCTGGAGATTATGCTATGTTAAAAATCCAAAACGATGTTAACGAGCTATGGAAATCTTTTAAGCAGCAGAAACAATCATTATCTGATAATGTTGAGAAAAAAGTGCTAGAAATGAAATGAAGCTGTCCGACTCAGTTTTTTCACTCAACAGGTAAGTTGTGATTTCAATTGTATTTAAATTAAGAATTATATCATATAAATAATATTAACATAAATATACACTGTCAACTACACATTATATTTTAAAAAATTATTTTCACACTACTTTAAATATTTCCCCATAATTTTTTTTAAACACATATATTAACTTTACTTTTTAAATTATACAATTTACAATTGTTTTTTGCATCAAAATAATAAAGTTCAATGAGTTACCTAATTCATTTTCATACAATAAAAATACATCAAATTTTATAACCTCCCAAATTTGCACATTTTATATGTATTTTTCGAGATATTTTATATAGATTCAATAATAGTAATAACAGTAATAATAGTTTACTAAATTTATTCTTTTCGTCTGGGTACCATCTTAAGGCGGTGTCAAAGTCGATTGGATTTTTGCATTAAGTTTCAATGGGAAAATCGCATCGACTTTGACACCGCCTTAAAGTATGTTTTCTCTTTGCGATTTAAAAAGTTTTACTTTTTGTCTAAAACGCACTGAATAGAAAATTTTCAAATTATAAATTAAATGTTTAAACATTTTAAGTTTAAATATTTTTCTAAATCAAGTTGACTTGATTATATTGAAGCATAATGTATTCTAGATTTCAAAGTAGTATTTTCTACTTGTTTACTTTTTAGCAACCCGTAAGAAAAGAAATTCAAGCTTCTGGCACTCTATCTACTTTTCGCGATAATAGTGACAATGTTGAAATCTTGAAATCTGCAGAAGCCGACAGTCCTGTAAAAGGTTAGATATTCATAATTTAGATGAAATTAATTTATTAAATTAAAAAAATACTGATAAATATTTTACATTTTAGAAAATAAACGAAGAAAAGTTTCACAAATAATTTCGAGTAGTGACGAAGAGCAGGATGTAGAATGTGCAGTTAGTAGCAGCACAACTCGACACTTCAGCACTCCTGCTCAAGATATATTAAAACCAAAGATCAGTTTGCAACAAAAGGAGTTAATTGCAGCTATCGAAGGACGTGATGCACTTAGAATATAAAGTATCTTTACCAGATCACGACTGGGTCGTAGCACCCAGGCAAAAATTGATCCCCAGTGTCTACGCGGGTATTGAAATTGCAGAAGACAAGATCGGTGATCCAAAATCGGTTACTTTCTCAGGGCCTACATATATTGAAATTCGAAGCGCGAAACATTGTTCGAGTACTGCTGACTCTCATGCATTCAATTTACAAAAGCTTCTTCAATTGGAGTCTTTTAAAAATATATTATATGGTAAGCATATGATTACAATACAAATACAAAATTTTATATAATTAAATCAAATACATTTAATTATTTATTTTTACAAAGTTTTAATTATTATAACTTTCCTACATATGTATATGGAGAACAACTAAAACCTGTGGTAGTAATAATGTCAGACGGAGGTCTGGATGAAAACCCGCGCTGTCAAAAAATTATCAAAGACGCGGTAAATCATTTTAAAATGTATAATTTAGACGCACTATTTCTGATTACCAATGCACCTGGATGGAGTGCATATAACCGCGTGGAGAGGCGTATGGTTCCTTTAAGTCGCGAACTTTCTGGCTTAATATTGCCACACGAACATTTTGGCTCTCACCTTGACAAAAGTGCAAAAACAATAGACAAGGACCTGAAACTAATGAATTTCGAATATGCTGGAGAAACGCTCGCGGAGGTGTGGAACGAAATGATGATTGATGGATACCCTGTGAAAGCCGGATATGTCCAGCCAAACTCTTTTGCAGAAAACCCGAATGTCGTTTCTTCTGAGTGGCACAATACACATGTGCAAGAAAGTCAACATTTTCTGCAAATTCTCAAATGTGCAGACAGAAACTGTTGTGGAGATTGGCGAAGCAATATTAAAGAACGACTTCCTTTAAGTAATGGATTTCTACCACCACCGTTTCCTATACGTAGAACAGGTTAAAGTGCTCGTTATTCCTGCCCTAGAAGATGTTGAGGAGAATGACAGCTTTCTTGATCTTTGTGTTCGACAGTCTATTGGTCTGCAGCCTGTTACTCCAAAGGAAGATCGTATTCCGTATGACTATTACTGCCCTACAGTACGCGATCAAATTGAAGGAAGAACTTGCAAAATTTATCGCTCATACTTTGCAACAAAAAAGTCAAACGAACTGCATATGAAAAACATTCACAGTCTTAGCTCCAAATCTATAAAGGAGCGCCCAAAAAAATTATTTCAAAGCGAGAAAATGAAGTTCTCTGTGAGTTCAACATGCCGGAACCATTAATAGAATGGTTTCTTGAGGAAGACATTGAAATAAGTTCAAACGATGTACCTATTGTCCCAATTGAATAGGAATTGCCAGTGATAACAGATTTACGGGAAGATCATGTGCGAACTGATTTTTACAATTGAAATATCTTATAATACATTTGTTCCTATTGACGCATAAAACATATTAAAAAATCACATTATTGAAACGAATATCTAATGTACATAGATATTAAAAAGAGAATAAATTAGGAAACAAAACCTATTTATGTTTTAAAACTGTATTTTATTAATCTACACATTTAAATAACATTAAATCACAGTATTATAATTTATTAACAAAAATAAAGTTACTATATTAAAACATAATTACTGTCGTATTATGTTAACAATTTTTTGCAATGTAATATTCTTAATTATAATTACATTTTATCATTAAATCATGTAATAAATTAAATAAATAGAATATTTAATTACAAAATACTAAAATCACATTACATTTCTTTAACTGTTGACTTTTTCAATTAATAATCTACATCACGAAGGAACTTTAAAATTCTGATATTGTTTACATGTAAAATACCCAGAATTTGGGAATCAAAATACTGCATCGTGTGGAGATAAGCAGTTGGGTTTTGGCAGTGCCATACGTAATAAGCACAAAATAGTAATAATATAGCTTTTGTAGCATCGGGATCTGCAAGCTTTACTCTGGCCCCATCATACACAACAAAGACCTCAGAAAATCTGCCCTCCGCAGTGTAAAAGACGAGCCTTGGCAAAGAAATTAGCGCCTTTAATAAAGTGGATGTATTTTCTCCTACCTATTTTGTATTTAAAAAATGGATTACAAATATACAAATTATATTCATAAAACAGATTCATCTAAACATAAATTTAAATAATAATACAAAAATAGTATATTACCTCTTCGATTGTTATAATTTCTTCGCTTACTTTTTGACATTTGACAAGCGGTAATGTTTCATTCAGCTTTTTAATTGCTTCAATCTTTTGCACTTCACTTTTAATCGCAATATAAAAAAAATTGCCACTTTCATTGTAATCTTACTGACTGCATCTAGCAAGAAAACTTCGTCTTTGTCCCAGAGAAGCGAAAAGATGAGGACAATCTAAAATCAAAATATGTTTTTAAAATGTTATCTAAATTCTTACTTTATTGAAATCAACTGTAATATTTGACGCGATTTTCGATTAAACTAATTTTCTTTATAGCTTAAGTTTTTTTAACAGAATATTTATTGGATTAATAAACTAGCAAAAAAAGAAAATTAAACATACGTACTGACGTATATGACTGACGTTAAGGATATTCGTTAATAAAATAAATATTATAAATATTATTATATTCTGCACATTTTTCGATTCTTGTTCAATCTATTGTCTGCGTTGAAAATATGTTTCTCTCAATAACCGTAGAACGGGTTTTGATTTGTCTCTGGCAGAGCATTTTTTTTAAAGCTGCCATATCTTCAATATTATCACTTTCGCCAGTTAATTTCATTTTTTTAAGGCGTAGAAGCCGAAATTGAATTGTTTCGTGTTTTTTAGTTTTATTTAATTATAAGTTTCGCTGATATCTACGATTCCGAATTGCTGCTGATATCTGATTCTTCAGACCATCCTGTAAGATTTAGAAAAATGAGATAGACAGTCATAATTTAAAAGGGAAATTTCTCGACATTTCATTTACAGTAGTAGAAGTATTCAATTTTGGTTGGCATACCATCGGTCAATGATTCTAAATGTGTATACCACAGAAACATGAATTGTGTCTGGCAATCGTACACTTTATCGTCAGCTTTTAGTTTTTCCAGTTGAGGCGATAATGGTGGCAAGTCTGCCGAATAATGGACACGAGAAATTTGAATAGATCGCCCCTTTGATTTTGAAGTTGACGGAATGGAGTATATGTGACGTGCCGCGACAAAAGGGACCTTAGCTGTTTTTGACAGAACTAAAATTAGAAGTATAAATAAATAAAAATGACCAATTTTCTGTACAAACTATTAATATTTAATTTATTATTATGTGCAATATTTTCGGAAAAATATGCTTTTGATGTTAAATAATCAATAATAAATTTTTAATGACGTTAAAAGTACTCAAAACATAACATAAAATTCTAAGCAGCTAAGGTCCCTTTTGTCGCGGCACGTCACATATATCAAACATTTGCTGTAAGAAATGGTATTAAAATTAGTAAATTACTCATATAATCATAAACTTATTTTCAAACATAACATTGAGAGTTATATCTTTTTGAGCACATTTTAAAAGTGCTTCTTTTATGCTTTGGCAATCACTAACATTTTCATGTTTTTCGAACTTGATCTTTTTACATAGTCTTTGGTTGCCAGTGCCAATGTTACAAAACACGGATTTTATCGGCATTTTTATGACTTTTGGTAAACACCGTTGTTTTGAAATTCATTTCGGCACGAACTCCAAAGAATGTTTAAAAATAAGTTTTTAGTACTACAAAAGCAAAATGTAATCAAGCAGTACTGTGATCTTAATTCAGACGATGAAGTAGAAAGTAAAAGGACATCCTATTGAAACTTCTCACCTCACTTGCCGAAGCAAGGGTGGTAAGACTCTTAATCGGTACTCATACCAGAGTACTAAACGGTACCATGGGAACCGCTCCGAGCCCGGGGGACTTGCCGAAAGGCTTGTTTCCTTCCGGTCATTGGGTTGGACTCGTGGGGGCAGTGGTTATAGCCTACATCGCTTGAGGCTAGGGGCGCTATGAACGGACCAGAGCTTCGCAAAAACGGAGTAATGGACCTAGTAACTAGCGCTTCGACATGTGAGTTGTGGTGCCAACTCGGGTGGTTACCTGCAGAGTAACCAGAGATTGGAAAGGTCTCGCCCTTCACCGAAGGGCCGCAAATGTTCTTACCAACTTTGCGGAGATCGGCAGATGGTCACTTGTTTACCATCGCCGTTGGAGAGCGTAATCTCTCCCAGTTACGCTCGTATGCGAGCCGTGTGGTTATACCAATATTGGGAGGTGCTGCACGTATACTCTACATAGGCGCTGGTCCATGCATTTGTAGTTAATAACCAACAATGAGCCAACAAATACCGAATACAATAATTATTTTAATACGATTGTCAAGACAGTTCCTGAATTGTCAGGAGGCAATAAAAACAAATTTGTATGTATTTATAAATTTACTAAAGCTTTATTATTATTTATTCCATTCGTACTTCTGGTTTTTTATAGGATGTTTTGAAGTCTCAGATAACAATAGCAATTCCCAATCGGCAACATTATAAATTAAATAAAACTAAAAAAACACAAAACAATTCAGTTTCGGCTTCTACGCCTTAAAAAATGAAATTAAACACGTTCTACGGTTATTGAGAAAAACATATTTTTAACGCAGACAATGGATTGAACAAGAATCGAAAAATGTGCAGAATATTATTAACGAATATCCTTAACTTCAATCATATACATCAATACGTATGTTTAATTTTCTTTTTTTGCTAGTTTATTAATCCAATAAATATTCTGTTAAAACAACTTAAGCTATAAAGAAAATTAGTTTAATCGAAAATCGCGTCAAATATTACAGTTGATTTCAATAAAGTAAGAATTTAGATAACCTTTTAAAAACATATTTTGATTTTAGATTGTCCTCATCTTTTCGCTTCTCCGAAACAAAGACGAAGTTTTCTTGCTAGATGCAGTCAGTAAGATTACAATGAAAGTGGCAATTTTTTTTATATTGAGATTAAAAGTGAAGTGCAAAAGATTGAAGCAATTAAAAAGCTGAATGAAACATTACCGCTTGCCAAATGTCGAAAAGTAAGCGAAGAAATTATAACAATCGAAGAGGTAATGTACTATTTTTGTATTATTATTTAAATTTATGTTTAGATGAATCTGTTTTGTAAATATAATTTGTATATTTGTAATCCATTTTTTAAATACAAAATAGGCAGGAGAAAATACATCCACTTTATTAAAGGCGCCAAATTCTTTGCCAAGGCTCGTCATTTACACTGCGGAGGGCAGATTTGCATAAGTCTTCGTTGTCTGTGATGGGGCCAGAGTACAACAATTGTTTTGTGTCATTATTTCATTTTAATTGAAAATTGAATATATTTTCGCGATAGGTACGCGAGCGTGACAAAATGTAGCAAAAACCTTTATAGCTGCTTTGGCTGCTATAAAAAATAGGAATTCTATTTCTCATGCCAGCAAGTTATACGGAGTTCCGAAAAGCACATTATTTGATAAGAACCGTGGTTTAGTTCCTATTGACACAAAAATGGGTCCTACCACTATTTTATCAAAAGAAGAAGAATCACAATTGATACAGTGGATGTTCGATTTGTCAGCAATGGGATTTCCAGTCACAAAAAATCAGCTTGATGACAGTACAAAGGCGCCAAATTCTTTGCCAAGGCTCGTCATTTACACTGCGGAGGGCAGATTTGCATAGGTCTTCGTTGTCTGTGATTCGTACTAATTAAATAATTAATAATTCAATAATAAATTAAATATAAAGATGAATATATTCATTTATTTATAACATAATTATACATTAATAGATAAATTATGACTATTTTTCTCTATTAATATAATATTAATGTAAAATTAGGATCCTAGGTTTGAAAAAGGTCGTTTCAGATTTAAATATTTTGTAAAATGACTAGTCGAATAGTCTCTTCTTATTTCGTGCCTATGCAAAAACAAATCTACCCCTTCCGAGGGACAGAATTTTTTGGATGCACTTTTCACGAGTATAAAAAGGGACGAAAACGGCTGGTCAGAAGGTCAATCTTTCGCCTAAACTTGTATAATAACCATTTTCGCAGTGTCAAAATACAGTGTCTAAGTAAAGTGTCAAAATCAACACTACAATGTCTATCTTTTATTTTTTACCACCCACACCACTCAACGTAAGTACCTACTTTGTTCTCTTCCCCACCAGACCTACCCATCCTGACGGACGATATCGCAGTGACCCCGAAGACTAATATACTCGGGTTACTTGATCTGTTATACTATCAACCTAGTTAAACACTCTGCCAATCCCCGGCCTTCGCTCGACTTACGCTCCGACCATTACTCGTATCGTAAGATATTAGAAAGTTTTGCCGGCCGGGCATTTCCCAAACAAACAAAAGGAAACAGACAAAATTATAAGTAAATTTCCTAATTTCTGAATGAAAGATCTAATATAAACAAAAGGCCCTGTTTTATCAATGTGTTATCCCCTTTACTCTTCATTAAATTTTATTTTACTCTCTTCATCAATTTAATTCGAAATTCTTTAATTTAAGTTTGCATAAAAACAAAGTTATTTCTATCCAGCTATAAACATTTTATGAGATAGTAAATGCTGAGTAATTTTTTTAGCAAATTAAACAAAACATAAGTTTCATCAGTTTCGACCATCCCATCCTCGCATTTGTTTTGACATGTAATCTAACTTCTAATTTTGGTCTGCTTCTGAGCATTTAAATCTCTTTGAGGTTTCATCGCAAATCGCGATGGTGCCCCGTCGATTATCGATTACCGAACATCGAGAGATCGATATATCGCTGGCAACACAATTATACGTCGGTTACAGACAAGCTACCTTCCCCTAAGGTCCAGCTACTCTGTCGCCACTGTCGCACTACGACGGTGTCATATAAGTATCGAACGTCTAGATATCAATATGGTCGGCCCGCTCTAGACTAAATATTTCTTTGGCGTTATATATTTTCTTTTGATACGAAATATCAATTCGCTTTTTGCCCGGTCCCTTCCCCTGTTAAAAATTCCTGCGAAGGATCTTATACAGGATCCTGCTTCAGAAATATTCGTAAGATCCTTTGCAAGTTCATGTTCTCTAGTGAAACTTAATAAGATCAAGCGTGTTATCCTTTGTACCGAAACAAACAACAACATAGCATCCTGGACAGTTTTCTTTGCTAAATCATTTGTAAGATCTTACATTAACTATCTGGAAGTAAAAAACGTATAATCCTTAAAGGATCCTCTCGGGATCCTGTGCAGGAACACTTGCAGGATCATGTACAGAAAACTTTTTAATTTTTTAAATGTTAAGTTTAAAATTGCCTTTATGTTAACCAACATTTGACAGAAATAAACTTCATATTTTAATGTTTTAGGCCCGTATAACAATGTTGGACAGAAAAATGGTTTGCGCATTCGAGAAACTTATAGAAAACTACTTCACAGGAGTTAAAAATATAAATTAATTAATTAAAGAAACCGTGTAGGATCTTTTACGGGTCACTTACAGGATCTTTTACTCTTAAATACCTGCAGTTTACAAAACTGCAAAGGTTCCTGTACAGGAGTTTCCTATACATGATCCTGCAAGTGTTCCGGAACAGAAACCTTTACAGGAACCTTTAATAGCTAAAGTTCCTGCATCTGAACCGGCACAGGATCCTGAGAGGATCCTGTGCGGGGATTTTAAGCTGAATTTTTTACTTTCAGATTGTTAATGCAAGATCTTACAAATAATTTTACAAAGAAAACTGTCCAGGATGCTATGTTGTTGTTTGTTTCGGTACAAAGGATAACACGCTTGATCTTATTAAGTTTCACTAGAGAACATGAACTTGCAAAGGATCTTACGAATATTTCTGAAACAGGATCCTGTATAAGATCCTTCACAGAAATTTTTAACAGGGGATCGCACGGTGACAGGAAACAAATTAATCCTGAACAATAAGCTCTAGTACAATCACCTAATAAAGCATTATCAAAATCGATCGTCACTTCTTTTGTTAGAGGATATTTACTATTTTTGAGTGCACTAACTTTTAAAAACTTAAGTACAAAATTGAGAATCGCAACTGTTGTTTGAACTGATGACAACAACTGAAAGATGGCACAGTTTTACCATTAACCTCTACAACTCCTTGATACAAGTAAATGTGAGGGCACCTTTCATTATTTGAAAGCAAAATTTTCGTTATTATACTTCCTGTTCTATCAACTCTCCAATTGTGTGAAAACTTTTCAAAAATTAATTTATGCTCCTTTCTCCAATAATACACAAAAGGTGGATCAAGCCAAATTTTTCGAATCGAACCTTAATATTTTTTTGCAATAATACACAAAAGGTGGATCATGCCAAATTTTTCGAATCGAACCTTAATATTGTTTTGCAATACTTAAGTGTAAGTAGATTGTGAAAAACATTTGAGGGATTAATATCTAGAGATTTATTAATATCCTCCTGTCTTGGTTTTCTAATAGTGTCTTTCCTAAAAAAATTAGGCGGACTTACATCACCTACCTTTGTATTAGTCGATGAGCCTCGTTCCATATATACTGATAAGGTAGTAAATTTCGTTCGACAATCTCTTTAGCAACAGCTTCCCTTAATTTCCCTTGTAAAAGTCGTTTTTTCGTATGATTAACAGTTTGGTCAAAATTTTTAAAACTGCATTTTAATATTACGGGATTTTCTTCTTGTGGTTCGTCACTAATTTTCCCGTAAAATTCACAAAAACATTCAGAACATGTAGCATTAATTGTTATAAAAATGCAACTTTCAGAATTTTTGAAAGTGAAAGCACAAGGTCATTTTTTTGAATTTCTTCTTAAAGCACATGGGTCCAGCATTGTCTCCGTAATGTTCGAACTCGTCTATCTGAATCTTTAAATGTGTGTATGGGTCAGGCTTAGCCAAACGGATTGGATAAATTAAAAAAAAAATTCCAATGAAATATCTTTTATTCTCATCTTTATGTGATAAAAATAATGTCATAAAAAATTTAAAGCAAAAAAATTTTTTGTTATAGTTATTAACAATTAAAGTTTTTGAAATATGAAGATTTCGACTATATCAGCATATAGTGACATCTATTAGATGTCAATTGAACTCTTTTGGTTTAGAGTTAGGTGATACTTATGATAATTACTTTCGATATGGTTGTCGATAAGTAATTAATTTTTTTAACAGTGCATTCGTTCACGCAGCTTATTTTTTCAGATCAAAATTAATTTTAAAAAAAATTAATTACTTATCGACAACCATATCGAAAGTAATTATCATAAGTAACACCTAACTCTAAACCAAAAGAGTTCAATTGACATCTAATAGATGTCACTATATGCTGATATAGTCGAAATCTTCATATTTCAAAATATTCTGTCAGCGAATAAATTTCTAACATTAACTATATAGCTCTCGACTAGTGATGGGCTTGATCTGAGAATATAAGAAGCGTGATCGTCCAGGCTGTGTTGGCAAGGTGCATTGATAGGCGTAGGTCCCGCGACAGGCAGCTATGAACTGGGGTTCGACTCCTCACAGATGCACAGTGCATTCGTTCACGCAGCTTATTTTTTCAGATCAAAATTAATTTTAAAAAAAATTAATTACTTATCGACAACCATATCGAAAGTAATTATCATAAGTAACACCTAACTCTAAACCAAAAGAGTTCAATTGACATCTAATAGATGTCACTATATGCTGATATAGTCGAAATCTTCATATTTCAAAATATTCTGTCAGCGAATAAATTTCTAAAATTAAAGTTTTTAACAATATTAATTGAAAATATTTATTTTTCTTGAGTTCTTTTTAACCGATTTTATAAACCAAATAGGCGTTTTTTTCGTCTTGAAGCGTAGAATTTTAAAATATATTTTGTATAAAAAACTTTTATTTTTTATTGTTTTTTAAAATTATTTAATTATAATATTATCATTAAAAGGTCTTCTTCACGCTATACTCAAAATTAAAAAATACTATTTTATTCTGCATACATTTTTGAGTAAGAAACAATTGAGAAAAAATGGCGCGCTACTAGAAATAATAATATTAAATTATTTTTGTCGACGTGTAAGCCGTTTTGATGGTGTTCGCCGCATAAACAAATCATCGAAACGCAGATAAATATTAGAAAAAACAAAAGAACCTTAAATTTAAACTTGATGTATAACGCGAAAACAGCGCAGCGGGAGCGAACACAATCAAAACGGCTTAAGGTAAATGCGTCAGTCCTTTAGTCGTCGGCAGGTTGTCACAACTTAACCAAAAAATAAGACACACAGACATTTTATCCATGGATAAACATTATTTCTGGTAAGTTTCAATATCGCGACATCGGATAACAACAATTGTTTTGTGTCATTATTTCATTTTAATTGAAAATTGAATATATTTTCGCGATAGGTACGCGAGCGTGACAGAATGCAGCAAAAACCTTAAGTTTGAGGTTAAGAAACGACGAGAAACTTAAAAACATTGCCTTTGACAACTTTTCGCATTGCGAAAAATAAGTTTGTGTTTATTGTATTTATTATGATTCTTAGAATTATTTAATTATTTGTTTTACTATTTTTATTTTTACAATTTTATATAAAATAGCAATGACGGTGACTAAAGCAAAATTTGCAGCTTGCTAGTGAAATCGGCACGACTGTCGAACACTAATAATTGACATGGGCCAAATTTATTGCATATTCTAATAACATAAGGTTAATAAGACTTCTTTTTTTGCAATATTAAATTCCTTGTATGTTAATGGTCGTAAATTTTAGTATTCGTCAGGCAAAATCTCATTAATAAATAAAAATAAACTATAATTAAATTTGCTGCCGATAACTAAAGCAATTGAATAAAAAGACTAATGTTTTAGTGTTCGGCAGATAAAAACTGTTTGACAAAATAAAATGTTCTATATTATAGTAATGAGAATTTTTATTACTAAACAAATAAATAAAATAATTAGTCTATTAAATTTGATTATAATACAAATTACTGTTACTCAATTTAATTAATTATATGTTATTATTTTAATTAAAACATTTTTTAAATATAGATCCGAAATAAAAAGAGAATACTATTAAAAAAATTTTTCCAATACAAAATATTTTTGGTAATCTACATGAGTATAAAGTACGTATTTTCAACTAAAAAAATTGATTGTCTTACAGAAATGTCAAATCAAGGGCGTTATTCTGAACAGCAAGTGCTAGATGCTTTGGTTGCTATAAAAAATAGGAATTCTATTTTTCATGCCAGCAAGTTATACGGAGTTCCGAGAAGCACATTATTTGATAAGAACCGTGGTTTAGTTCCTATTGACACAAAAATGGGTCCTACCACTATTTTATCAAAAGAAGAAGAATCACAATTGATGCAGTGGATGTTCGATTTGTCAGCAATGGGATTTCCAGTCACAAAAAATCAGCTTGTTGACAGTGTACAATTACTGCTCTCTGAATTGAAGAAATCTTCTCTTTTTCCGAATGGAAGACCAGGAAGAACCTGGTATGAGGCTTTTTTAAGAAGACATCCAGAAGTTTCGAAAAGAATTCATTAAAACTTGACGAAATCACGGGGTATCATAACTAAGGAAAGACTTCGTGGATGGTTTCAAGAAGTGTTGGACTATTTTGTTTCACATAATATAGATTTCATTTTGCTCGACCCAAAAAGAATTTTCAATTGTGACGAAACCGCGTTTTTCCTCTGTCCAAAACTTCAATAAGTATTAGTCAAGAAAGGTGAAAAGTGCGTTTACAATTTTATTAATTGTGACGAAAAGGAGTGTCTAACTACTTTGGTAACTAGTAATGCAATAGGCAATGTAGCTCCACCAATGATTATATTCTCTCATCAGCGAGTTCCTGTAGACATAGCTACGTCAATCCCAAGTACGTGGGGTCTTGGAAGATCTAGCAATGGTTGTATGACAAGAGAAACGTTTTTTGAATATATTGCGAACATTTTTATCCATGGCTGCTATGAGAAAAAATACCTCTTCCGGTAGTGTTATTTCTTGATGGTGATTCTTCACATCGAACAATGAGTGTAAGCAAATTTTGTCGTAAACATCAAAAAATTAAAATTATTTGCCCTGTAGAAAAACGAGACTAACACTGCTATTCTCTACAGGCTATAAAGTTAAACATTTTTTAAGTAAAATTATATTTTCAATCATTTAATTTTCTAATCTAAACCACACGTAAAAATATTTTATTTTTACAATTATCGTCGCTTTAAAGGTTTCGAATAGAAAAGTGATGATGGATAGAAAGTATCCAATTCCTAATACATAAGAGGCAATAAGAAATAATTTGTCTTTCTTTATTTCGTCTGGTGGTAAAATCCTGTTAGGTGGTACGCTGGATGTCTGATAATCTTCTCTAAACAATCCAAACTCAGTGATTGCTTCAATTACTTCATTGTAACGATCGATATAAGGTATGTTACCCATTGTCACCCACATTGCAACATAGTAGTTCACAGCTTCTGGTAATATTTTTACATTCAATTCTTCTCTTTCAGAAAATGAATGTTTATTAACATAGTATTCAGCATCCGGAAGAATGCAGCATACATTATTATACTGCGCTAAATAATTTAAGCAATATTTAGCGAAAACGTCTTCAGGCTCTCTTACATGAATTTCTTTTTCTGCAAGTTTTCTAATATGGTAAATAGAACTCTGTCGTATGTTCAAATAAACATCTAAACTCATCATTCGTGTTAATGACGAATTTGACAATTCTTCTAACGTTGAAATTTCAGGTTCCAATTGTAGATTAATATCCAAAATTACTGAATAAAAGTATCCAGTGTATACAGAACATGTAATTAATAACGAACCAAAAACTATCCTTTCTAACCATTTACTTGGTTCATCATTTGCTGGCAGTCCCATTATAATCTGACTAATGTTAAAAGTTTGCCATGTAGTCCTCTTGAATTTCATGAAGAATGCTACTATTCGAATGACGGTAATCGTGCCAATTGTTCCCAATAGCATATGAAGAAGTTCTGGTGAAAAATTAAAAACTTTTATAAATTGTTTCGTCCTTGGAATTATAGCCTTAGTACTATCAATTTTTTGTAATCGTAAATTTAGTGGTCCATAATTATTGTCATTTTCGTTTTCATAAAGATAGTATTTTGGATGAAATGTTAGCACTTGTCTATTCCTGTATCCGTCTCTGTGTTTAAAATTCATCGCTTGTTCAAAAGTTGGAATAAATAGTCTTTCCATTTTCTTTTTTAAAGCATCATTGTGTTGATGATATCCATAGTAAAAAGGGAACATCATTTTATATCCATTTAAATTTCGCACTTTATTAGGAAACCATTGAATGCCAGAGAATATTTTCTGATTAGTGAAATTTTTAGTAAACGGATTTAGTTGACTCAGAAAAGGTTTTCTGGGGAATTTTTGATTATACGTCATAATTGTAGTGTCTAAATATTTCCGTCGCCAATATAAATGCAAAGTACGGTTCAAATACTCGAGAGAAGTATTAAACGAGTTTATTATTAAACATCTTGGTAATGATAAATTTGTCCTGCTATTTATTTTATATAAATATTGCATAATTCGACGCATAGTTTTTTCATTTCTTGCTTGAAATACAAATAAAGATGTCCTTCTAAAATTTATTTCACTTTTGAATCGAACATTAGTGAATCTATAAAGGAAAAAAAATTATAACATAAAAGAATGTATTTTTTAATCAGAATATTTCTGATTTAAAATTTTTTTAACTGATTCATTTGTATGGTGGGAATAACGTTTTAATTATAGAAGCTTAAATATGTTTATTTTAAATATACTCTACCTTTCGAACAAATTTTTTACTTGTTTATACTTGATGCTGAAAGCTGGAAAACTTGTATCGACTGCTTTTAGTAGAGAGTTCATTATTGGGTCCGTATTGGAAATTTCATCTTCGAAAATAAATACAACTTGATGTAGTTTTGATTCGTTGTTCAAATAATTTACAAGGCCATCAAAAAAATCCGATTTTAGTGGCTTCTCTGGACTGATTGTTAAGCGTACATGTAAAAATTCTTTAAAAAAAAAACAACAAAACAAATAATTTTTAATAAACTGCATTGTATACAAATAAATTCTTTGACAAACAGAAATCTTTTAACACAATTTCTGCACAATTGGTTGCTTATATATTAATCGCCTCAGGTTATTGAACTTCTTGTGCCTTTTTTCATAAAATTATTTAGATACAATTTGTATGTTTTTATGTATATAACTTTTGCTATCAAAAAGCAATAAGTAAAATATGACTTCCTAATTCTGTAATCAATTTTTAATCAAATACAATCTATATTGATGGTGTCAAAGTGAATTTGAAATGTAATCAATTTGTATTCACAACCTTGACCGGTTTCGTGTTCAATTTAGAGATATCAATTTAGGGAGCGCAAAAAGATTACCTAACCGTTAATACTTTAGTTATTACAATCTAATTTCATAATAATAATATACACACGAGGAGGAATTAGACAGGAATTTCCTACTAGCAAAATCTTCTCGCGGAATATTAAGATGCATGACTAAAAGAATATATATATATATATATATATATAATGATGTTATCTTTCGGGCGATACATTAATGAAAACGATGAAAAAAGTCGATCACTCTGAGTCAGATCATTATAGTCAGTCATTATATTCATTTTCTCAATGAAAAGAAACACATTTAACTCTTATCTGCTTAAATTCACCTTGAAATTGCTTTTCTTCTATTTATTGTTTACTGGTAAGTACTATTGATAATTTTTTATTCGAATTAGAACTTATAAGCAGATACGCTTATTGATGTATTTATCAATAAAATCAGGGGGACAATTGTTAATGATTATAATTTATTTTACAAAAATTGATATTTTCAGAATGAAACTTTTTATCAGCTGTTGAGACCCTAAACTAAAATTCTACTTTTATGTTGTTATTATTAATGTAAGGTTTAAGACTCTTTGAAATGTGTTTTTCCAAATTTATGTAGGATTTTACATTATTATTTTTTAGAATCTTATTTTTAAATTTATATTAAATCCTATATATTAATGTAAGGTTTAAGACTCTTTGAAATGTGTTTTTCCAAATATATGTAGGATTTTACATTATTATTTTTTAGAATCTTATTTTTAAATTTATATTAAATCCTTGAAACCTTCAACTTTTTTCTAATCTGCAAGTATTTAACTTTATTTCCTTATTGCTAACATCTGGATATAGCAAAATTCAAGTATTACTCTAAATGACGAAAACGAACCTTTCTAAGAAGGGTAACTTGCGAAAATCTTTACTTGGATGAACCCCCCCACTTTTTGTTTTTTCTCTTGCTAAGAGTGGGTCAAGTAGGTAATTG
Organism: Leptopilina drosophilae; assembly: GCA_032873175.1. Classification (NCBI taxonomy): domain Eukaryota; kingdom Metazoa; phylum Arthropoda; class Insecta; order Hymenoptera; family Figitidae; genus Leptopilina; species Leptopilina drosophilae. The sequence goes on from CM065478.1 coordinate 51,151,088, forward strand.
TATTCCTTAGTATGATTTTCGATGGTGTTCGAGAATCAGTTCATTTAGAGTAACAGAAGCTATTTTAACATACTCCTAAGACAAATGTATTTGCTTCACAATTCATTAAAATAAGTTTAATGCACAATAAATTGGTTTAACTTTTCTAAATTCACCCTTCCAACAAACACAAAAAAGCAATTCTTATAATAATTTAACGAAGTTATAAAATTCACAACATTTTTTGGTCCTTCGAGCCGGATACAGTTGCCTTGTGTTAGCAGTATCCTCCTTCTAAAACGAAGTGATGAGCAAGTAAATACCGTCTTTCTTAACAATAAACGAAACGAAATTAGAAAATTCAACTCATTGAATTCTTCTCTCATCTTGATAAACTTCATCATATGCAAAGATTTAACGTGTAAAATCTTGCAATCAGAATGAGTGCGAAGCATGTACTAAATCAATAAGCAAATTAAGGTACAATCAACATCATATTAGCGAGAACGACAACGAAAATCCAAATGCAGAACGAGATATAATCTTAATATGGGCATATCTCTAAAACTTTTAAACTTTTAAGTATTGAAAAAAAAATTCTTTTTTTAAGGCACATTCTTGAAACTAATTTTATTGTCTTATGTATTGATAAAATAATAAGAAAAACCTTGCGATACTTATTTCTAAACATTGTTAACCCCCCGTCTATAAATTTAACCCCAAGAAAATGATCCAAATTGGAAATGATCGCTTTCTCACATAGTCGTATTTTTACATTAATCAGTATCTAGAGGTTTTTGGGGTCGCTGATTACAAATTAGATATTAGTTTTTGAAAATTTAAAATGGCGGATCTAATATGGCGGACGAAAATTTAAAAAGGTTATGGATTTTCACAGAATTGTATATCCAGGGGTTTTTGGAGTTGCTGCTTATGATTCTGAAGTCGGATTTCAAAAATTTCAAATGTCGGATTCAATATGGCAGATGAAAATTTAAAAAATATTTCAATTTGCACAAAAGTGGGTGTAAAGGTGTTTTTAGGGTCGCTGAATACACAGGTCAACAAAAAAAGCTTACTTTTTTTATGAGACATCGGAGTGGTTTCCGATGTATTTTCTGATGCTGAACACGATTCCGGGTCTCAAAATTGCCCATCACGTCAGGATTATGAGGAAAGTGGGAGTAAAGACCCCAAAAAACGTGCACTACTAGGCCCACATTCTTAAGACAAAAAAATACTTTTTTCAAAAAATGGAGTCGAAAACACCAAAAATGTGTATTTTTAGAATGCTTTAATTGACCTCTTGATATCGCTGAGCTTCGTTTACAAATTGCTATTTGAGGGCTTTTGGGGTCCCTGATTACCAATCCGATATCAGTTTTCATAAATCTAAAATGGCGGATACGACCAATTCTTAATTTTGGCATCCGATATTTTGGATCCGCCATCTTGGAATTTTGAAAACTAATATCGGATTCGTAATCGGCGACCCCAAAAGCCCTCGAATAACCATTTTCAAGCGAATCCAAGCGATTTCAAAAGGTCAATTAAAGAATTTCTAAATCTACAAGTGTTTAGTGCCTTCGACCCCATTTTTTGAAAAGAATTTTTATTTTTTTGTCTTATGAATATGGGTCTAGTAGTGCAGGATTCAAGCTTCAATTTAAGTCTATGTAGAAGTTTCTAGCACTTCAGGTTTAGGAGAAAAAAATATTGAAAACCCTCAAAAATACGTTTTTTGGTGTCCTCACCCCCACTTTATTGAAAATGATGGGCAATTTTGGGACCCGGGATCGTGTTCAGCATCCAAAAATGCATCGGAAACCACTTGGATATCTTATAAAAAAGTAAGCCTATTTTTGTTAACCTGTGTTAGGAATCTAAACTTAGTTTTTGGATAATTTTAAACTGGTTTAAAAGTGTCATATAATCCACCATATTGGATTTTCGAATTAAAATTTTTAATTTTAAAATTATTTCAAATTCGTAATCAGCAAGCCAGAAAACCCTAAAATGTCAAAAGACATTAAAATCTGATATTTAAAAAAAAATTTCGTCCGACATTTTGGATTTGCCATATACAATTTTTTAAAACTAACTTTAGATTAGTAAGATTAGATCCTAGAAAACTAAAAATAAAAAAGTTTAAGCAAGTTTTTGAGTTTAATGCTTTTTTCTTCTTGAAACAATGTGTATGATAGAATCAGCTCATATTCTTTCTTAAATATATTTTTTCTATGAATAGTGTAGAGGTTAACAATTTTTTTGTATACTTTTATAATGTGCGTAAAGAGATTACAATAAGTTGAAAGTGTTTAGAAATCAAATTCAACACGTGCCCTTCAAAAATGTAGGTTCTTATTATGAGTTTCGTTTTGAAATTTAATGTTTGAAGTCATCGCATTTCTTATATATAAGTGGTACATATTCCTGTAAAGCTTTAAATTACTTTTTATTGTATAGACAATGTAATCCTGTTATATAGTTAGTTAAAAATCTTTGTTTAAAAAGTTATCTCAAGTTAATTACTAAGTTGTCGAAATTTAAGAAAAGTTGTCTAGCAAGCTTGCAGGTACCCCATTTTTACCTTAATCAAGGCACATCATTGTCTCAATGATTTTTTGGTTCCTTGTACTCTCAACTACTTCTACTGTAATTCACAAAATATATAATGACTTGTTAAAAAAGTTATACCACATAAACTGAAAAAAACAGTCAATGTCACACACGAGAAACTGTCAATTTCGACACTTTAACTTATTTTTGTCGCCCCCTACCAAATTAAAAATGTTAATAAACAAAAGATATATTTAAAATGGACAATAATTTATCAAATTATGGTACTGTAAAATTATTTTTATCATTTTTAACATATAATAATAAGCGGATACATAAAATTTAAAAGTTCTAGAGATATGCCGATATGAGACAAAGTTTAAGTCTCATAAAATCAATACCGGACAGCTGTATCATCATCACCGTCATCGTCGTCATCATGGTCCTCATCGTCGTCTCAACGAAGTTACCTGTGAAACAACGCCGACGTGAAGTGTTTTATATAAACTAGTTAGTGGACCGATAAGGTTTCAGGATTGTGAAGTGTATGTAGGGGTGTGGTTATGTGTTTCATTGTGCCATCATTAACAACCAGAGTCTCCAGAAGCGTAAGTCTTGCACAATTGTATTTTGAGTCTCCTTCTGATACACATACGTATATCTACACACATTTACCTTTCTACTCAAAACCTCAGTTGCATAAAAATGACGAATGAAGAACGTATAAAGACGCTGAAAAGGCATATCGGTGCCTTAAAAACAAAGTTGACGTGAACAGAATTACTACTTAACAAACATTTTGATTCAATAAATGTCCTCGAAATAAAACATAAATCAAGCAAATTATAATCGGTAAAAGTAACCTTAGGAGAGAGACAGGCAGAAATAGAATCCTTAGTTTCCGATGAAAGTATCGACGCTTAGTATCGTAAGGCTACTTTATGTAAAACATGCCATAAAAAACATCATACACTTTTACATAAAAATAGTTATGAAAAACCAGCATAAGTTAATTTTGCAACTTTTCACAATGTAACTTCATCTCAAATTGTGCTATCTGCAGTAATTGTACATATCCTTGATCAAAAGGGAAGGCCTCGTGCGTGTCGCGCGCTTCTTGGCAATGGTTCACAAGTGCATTTTATAACCAAAAATTTAGCAAAAAAATTAGGACTTAACCCATTTAAACAAGATATTCCTCTAGGAGGAGTAAACCAAATAAACTGAACTATAACGAAAATAACCGTTCGGTGATTGAGTCGCGAATAAACAAATATCATACACAACTAACATTTTTAATAACTCCAGAAATTAATGAACACGCTCCGAGTGATCCTACCAAACACATTGAATTAAAAATTCCATACAACATCCATCTAGCACGTGTACAATTTCACGTACCTGGTAAGATTGATATCTTGCTTGGTGCAGAAATCTTTTTAAAACTGTTTTGCGTAGGACAAATATCACTAGCTGATAATAATGTAACTTAACAAAAAACACATATCAGATGGATTCTTGGAGGAAAAATTACGGCAAGGAAATTTTCTAAAGTAGCTACTTGCAATTTAACGTTTGATTTATTGGATACTAAAGTTTCGCGATTCTGGAAAATCGAAAATGTCAGCATGTTTTTAGCAACATAATCGCTTATTCTGACGACGAGGGTACATTATATCCAAATGCATTGATCGCATAAAAAGGAGATTTTTATATGGATCACGTTTTAACCAGCGATTCTGACATTGACAAAGCAAAAAATTTAGTAATCGAATTAATTGATCTCACTGAAAAAGGTGGTATGCATTTAAGACAATGGGCTTCTAATGAACCAAATCTTATCTGCTCGTTAGCAACAAAAGATAACGATTCTCATTAGTGTTTAAACTTAGGAGGTACGACAAAAACCTTGGGTGTTTATTGGAACCCGAAGTCAGATTCACTCACTTATTTAGTAGCGATGTCAAAACAGAATCTATCGATAATAAAGAGAACAATACTCTCTTTAACCGCTCAGCTGTTCGATCTTCTTGGCCTTTTGGGCCCAGTGATTTAAATGGCAAAAATTCTATTACAAACATTATGGCTATTAAAAATAGAGTAGGACGAATCTGTGCCGCAAGTCATACACACAGCGAGGTGCGCTTATAGAGATGAATTATCCCTTGTTAAAAATATCAAAATCAGCAGAAAAAATGTTTAAAATGATTATCGTACATTACAATTACACGGCTTCTGCGACGAAAGTGAGAAAGCCTATGGGGCCTGCCTTTATCTTCATTGGATAAGAAGTTCCCCACACACTTAAAAAATTTTGAAATCCAACCGAGTCAATAAAATTCAAGAGATTACAACTAATTGTGAATGGCGTCATATACATACGGAACATAACCCTACTGATTTAATCTCGCGAGGTCTCACTCCTAAAAAAATTTTAAATAACTTTTTGTGGTTTAACGGTCCCATGTGGATTAATGAACAGGATGAAAATTGTCCGGTCTCAATCATTAGAACTGATGAACTACCGAAAAAACATAAAACTCTTCTTAACCTAGCATATAATAAAAACAACGAAAGAAAAGGAGAAATGCACGTCAGTGATATCGAAAACACTCTTTTTAAACAAACATGTTCCTTTGCTAAAATATTGCAAATTATAGCTTATTGTCAACGATTTGTAGATATTAAAATTTGTAAATTGGAAGTTAATGTCACTCTCTCTCCAGACGAACTAAATAGGGCTATGATTTGCATAATAAAAATTATTCAACACCCGACTTACTTTAACGAAATAAAAACTTTAGAAAAAATGTTGGATCGAGGGAAGATTATCGTCATTAAATCCTCTTACAGATTCTGATGGGGTCCGCTTAGAGTGGGAGGTTGACTTGACAAATCCAATCTTGCATATAATAAAAAATATCCATTGTTATTACTAATGGAGTACGTCATTACCGAATAAGTTGTTCGAGAACAACACATGATACTTATGCATGCTGGCACGCAATCTATGACCAATGAAATTAGAAACAATTTCTGGATCGTCGATATTAAGAACAAGGTTAAAAATATTATTAGTAAATGCATCACTTGTTGACGAGAGAAGCCTAAATTGCCCACTTACGTAATGGGTGAATTACTGAAAAATTGTGTTGTTTTCGATAGGTGACTCATTAACAAATGTGCCAGAACATAATTTGTTTGATTTGCAATTCAGTAGGCTCTCTTCTTGGCAACAAGTTCAACAAATGAAACAACACTTCTGGACTCGTTGGAATAAAGAGTATTTAAATAAGTTAACTGTTCTGAAGGGACGGCATGACAGTTCTACGACTGAAATTAAAATCAGAACACTTGTAACAATTCAGAGTGACAATTTACCACCCATGCGGTGGAACCTTCGTCGTATAATAAATATCCATCCAGTAGCTGAAGGAATTATCCGCGTAGTAACTGTAAAGACGTCAAGCAGCGAGTACAAACCGCTTGCTGGGTATAAAAACATGATACATCGGATTGCCGCCATTTTAAAACCGCCATCTTAAAATTTTTTCAAACGCGTTTCACATTGGTAAAGCTTGGGTATTGCGGACGCGATATTTTTAGGTGAGCAGCTTATATTTTAACTTTTAGTCTATGAAAAAAAAATTTTTTTGACAAAAAACTTTTAAAATTTCGTGTTTTTATGTAACAAAATGGCGACAACTTTTTTAAACTTAGTTTTTTTGCAATTTCAATAACGGATTCTGAAAGAGGGCAAAAAAATACTTAAGGAATGGTGCCTGACAAATTTTTTTCATACGTGAATACAGAAAACCACGGCCTTGAATCTTCGATAAAAAATATGTCCTTCCCGTCCTTAAAGGGTTAAATTTATATAAAGAAATAAACGTTAATAATAAATAAACTTACCCATAGTGAGTGCTCTTAACAGATTGATATGGAAATCTAAACTGTCTTCTTCTACACTCATGTTACTAATGATCAAAAATATTATGACTTCAATAGAATTACTTATTTAATAATTTTGTTCAAATTAAATTCTTTTACAAACACAATCAGTTTAAACACTATAATAATTTATATAAATTTATCACAAAATAAGCAAAATTCGTACTAAAAAAATTAATTAAATTAAATTTAATCAAATTTATATTTAATTAATTAAAATTAGAAACCCCTCAGAGGTGTGACAAACAAGGCACTTTCCAAATTTTTAAGAAGTTAACACAGTAACTAAACAATAAAATTTAAAGTACAGATGTATCTGGGAAAAAGTTAAAAAAATATAAATGAATTATATTTATTTATAACATATATGAGCTTGGGGGGGCTTTTGTAGTACTCATAGATAGTAATTATTCGTGAAAATATTTTTTTACCTAGTCCAATATTTTCCGAGGGGGAGGGGGTTAAATTTTTGTGTTTTTCAGTACAATGCTTATTTCAATAATTTTTTACTCTTAAACAATTAAACATACAAATTTGGCAAAGTACATTTTGGAAAGGTTTTTTCATCCTCTTTCGATTGGAAATAAGCATTTTGAAAAAAAATTTTTTGACATAAAAAAATCAAAATTAAAAATAAATTTCAATTTTTGAGGGAGATGGATACGATTATTATTATTTTTTTTAAACGAAAGCAGAGGTTTTTTCCTAAAAGGACATATATATTATAAAGTGGGACTAGAATGTTTAAACATTGAAAAAAAGAATCTTCTCCAAAACGGAGCTAAAACCGGTTTTTCAGCGCTCCGGCGAGTATGAATTATATTTTTATTTATTTCCCACATGAAATATTTCAAAGAAAACAGTTTACCTGTTTTATATATCTTTATCTCTGATTTTTTAATGATACGACAACGAATTTTCCATCTGAAATAATACTAAATTAATATTTTATCAATATCTTCAAATTTCATCATTAATAAAATTTCCAAAAATAAATTTAGAAAGACATAGTAATATTTCATAAAAATTAAAAGTTATGATTATTCATAGGTATCACAAAAAAGAAGTTTTATTTTTCTGATTTTTCAATGATTTTCAGACAAATTTATAACATTTTCTCTGACCGTAAAAAATATTTACTTACGCATTTTTTTAAATTGCAAACTTGTTCTCCAAAATCAATAACTTCTTTCTTTATTAATAAAAAATAAAATATTTTTAAGAACTTTTAAATACATTTTTAAGAATGTCATATTATTCTCCTGCGTAAATAAAATTTCCATAAAAAGTCAATTATTTTTAATACAATTAAGTAAATTCTTTACAAAATGTAATTGAGGGGCTGGATGCTATAAGGGGATACGCGTGAACACACGGCCAGTCAGTTCGGACGTAGAGATAAAATTTTGAAGTTGTTCAAAATGAATTTAAAATTATTGTTTCTTGTTCAGAATTTCAAGGCGAAACTTTTTTTCTAATAAAATTTTTTTATATAATTTTTTGTTTTTAAGTAAATTGAGAAAAAAGTGATTTTTTAACCTAAGAAATTTAAATGAATTTTTGACTTCAACTCGTGATTACTTCGTTAAATATTAATATTTTTCCACGAAATTTACACACAATATTCTTCAAACTATACTAAAAGTGAAACAATATTTAGTATTTTTTCAAAAAATTCTGTGTCTAAGTAAATAATTATTTAAACAATTTTGCCGGAAAAATGATTCTCCTATTTTCAATTGAAAAAGTTGAGTGACGAATTTTCGTTTACAGAAAACTTCCAGTGACAAAAATGTTCATCAATATGTTAGGAAGTTTTTCGGAAATTTTTTCGTCATTTGATAATAAATTAAAGAAAATAGAGCAATTTTAACAGCGTCGCGCTATGCTGTAAAATTACGGCGTGGCGCGCACGTGTAGAATGGCCGCCATTACAAGACCAATGTATACAGTTATACATTGTTTACGTTTACAGCATAGCGCGACGCTATTAAAATTGCTCTATTTTCTTTAATTTATTAATCAAATGACGAAAAATTTTCCAAAAAACTTCCTATCATATTGATGAACATTTTTGTCACTGGAAGTTTTCTGAAAACGAAAATTCGTCACTCAACTTTTTCAATTGAAAATAGGAGAATCATTTTTCCGGCAAAATTGTTTAAATAATTATTTACTTAGACACAGAATTTTTTGACAAAATACTAAATATTGTTTCACTTTTGGTATAGTTTGAAGAATATTGTGTGTAAATTTCGTGGAAAAATATTAATATTTAACGAAGTAATCACGAGTTGAAGTCAAAAATTAATTAAAATTTCTTAGGTTAAAAAATCACATTTTTCTCAATTTACTTAAAAACAAAAAATTATATAAAAAAATTTTATTAGAAAAAAAGTTTTGCCTTGAAATTCTGAACAAGAAACAATAATTTTAAATTCATTTTGAATAACTTCAAAATTTTATCTCTACGTCCGAACTGACTGGCCGTGTGTTCACGCGTATCCCCTTATAGCATCCAGCCCCTCAATTTAAGTAATATAATAAAATAATAATATACATACTTTGAAATTACTTCCCATATTTATTTGAAAGAATTTATAAATTCTAAATTTTCCTTTTTTCAACAGTAATTTTTTTGTTTTCCGTCTCATCACTTGCATTTATTATTTCTGAATGATTTTTCTAATAAATATATTGGTTTATTGTAATAAATATTGTTTTAAATCAGTTATAAAAATTATTTGATTCAATAATGCTTGGTTTTGAATTGGAATAAATATTTATTAAGATTAATAAAATAATTGTTTGAAAAAACTAAATGTCAATTTGTATTAAATGAATGTAATTTTTTAGAATTTTTATAATTATAATATTTATAGAAATTATAAAAATTTCAATTTTGTACTAACCATTTTACTATTTAGGTATTACAATGTTTTTGGAAATGGTGAAATATAATTTTGATACTAATATAATGGAAATAAACTAATGTTATGTACATTTTAGACACAAATATACAAATTTGTAAACAAATTGATAATAGTTCCATCTAATACAATGTATTAATTTGGTCTAAAATAACAATATAGTGGTTTATTTATCAGTATATTTTTGAAGTCTGTGAAGTTAAGTAAGAAAATGTCTCGCAAAAGAAAACAAGTGACAAGTGATGATGAGACGGGTAATAATAAAAAACCTTTTGTTGAAGAAAAAAAAGATCCAGAAATTATAAATGCAAGTGATGATGAGACGGATAACAAAAAAATTACTGTTAAAAAGAAGGAAAATTCAGAATTTATAAATTCTTTCAAAGAGATAACGGAAGCAATTTCAAAGTATGCATATTATTATTTTATTATATTACTTAAATTACATTTTGTAAAAAATTTACTTTATTGTATTCAAAATAATTACATTTTTATGGTAATTTTTTTATGTAGGAGAATAATATGAAATTCATAAAAATGTATTTAAAAGTTTTTAAAAATGTTTTATTTCGTATTATTAAAGAAAGAAGTTAATGATTTTAGCGAATAATTTTACAATTAAAAAATTGCGTAAGTAAATATTTTTTTGGGTCTACTCTTATTACAATTACTACTTTTAATATTAACATTATAACCAATTTAATTTTTATTTTTAAAATCAAAATTTATATTTCTTAATTTTTTTTAATTATTTGAATAAAATTGAGGAAGAAAAAATATTTTGTAATATGCGATGCAATTATTATAATAGAATTTGAAGTTTTTATTTCTCTTTATTTGAAAGTTCCCAATATTCTTACGTAATAATTTTTGAAACATTTTAATGAATATTTTTTAACAAAAAATAAATGTTCTTTTAATTAAATTCGATTTTCAAATGTAAGATAAATTGTATTTCGAACAAAAATTTTAAAAACATATTTTTTTAAATTTAATTTATGTGAACTGAATATTGAATTAAATTGAAAAAAAGGAAAATAATTCCTAATATTATCAAAATTTTAGAGAAAATTTTTAAAAACGCATGAAATTTGTTTAAATTAAATTTTGCTTGAAAAAAGAAATTATGTTTCTCAATTAAATTTTATTTTTAGAAGTAAGATAAATTTAAATTCGTTTCAAAATATTCTCTTCTATTTTGCACAAGAAAAATTACGTAATTAGTAAAGAAAAAGCCAATGAGAGATGAAAATTTCTTTTTGCTTAGAATTTTTGATAGAAATAAAATTTAATTTACATTTAGTAATACTAAATGTAATTAGAAAACAAATTTTTATTCAATGAAAATAACCTTTATTTATTTTTTAAATCTACTGCAAAAATTTACAACGTAAAATAAATAATTTACAATTTTGTGACTTATTTCTTAAAACTTACGCGACGCAATAGGATTTATTATAATAGGATTTAGATTTAAGAAATAAAAATTAAATTTCGTTCTTTGAAAGTGCAAAATTTATACGCGTTAATTTAAAAAAAAATTTATTTTGTTCCAGCTATGAAATTATCTTCCTTTTTCAATTTAATTCGATTCAAAATAATTAAATAAAATGTTAATGAAATGTTTCAATGAAAAATAAATTTTCTTTTTTAAACGTATGATCATTTTTATTTCCTTCAAAAACTGTAAAAAATTCAATTCTCTTTTCTTTTTTATTAATTTCGTATTTTTTCTTACGCAAAGGAGAATAATTTTTCTTTAATTTTTGACCGAAATAAAAATTTATTTTACCGTACAATTTTAAAATTTAAATAAAATAAAATTTAATTTAATTAGGAAACGAAATTTATGTTTTCAATTTAACTTCTAAAAAATTATTTTTCATTAAAACAAAATTTAATTTAAAAAAATATTTATTTTTCATTAACAGCACTTTTATTGAAAAATCACATTGAAAATTTACACAAGAAATATGAACCTTCAAACTGATGAAATTTATTATCTATTTTTTAAATTTAAATCGTATTATAATAACAATTGTGTCGCGTATTTAAAAATAATTTAGAAATTTCAAAAAGAAATTTAATTCACGTTCTATACATTTTTCCGTTAATTTTATAAATTAAATTTCGTTTTAAAAATACATTTTAGGGTTTAAATATTTTTTAGGGTTTAAATATTTTTTAGGGTCAGAGAAAATGTTATAATTCTGTCTGAAAATCATTGAATAATCAGAAAAATATAACTTATTGTTTGTGATAACTATGAATAATCATAACTTGTAATTGTTATAAAATATTGTTATATCTTTGTAAATTTATTTTTGGAATTTCCATTAGGGGAGACTGGGTCTAACTGTTAAATTGTGAAAACAGTTAAAATTCATTATCTTTCGAACGCTAATAGTTAGAGAATTGCAATTTTAATTTTAGAAGGGTGATATCAACCTAATGATGAAATTTAAAGTTATTGATATAATATTAGATTATTATTATTTCAGATGGAAAATTCGTTGTCGTGTCATTAAAAAATCTGAGACAAAGACATACAAGACAGGTAAACTGTTCTCTTTAGACATGACGGACAATTCAGCGCACTTTAGGTGCACCATCTTTGATAATGCTGTGGACAAATTTTTTGATATTTTCCAGGTGTTTATTTTATAATAATAATAAAAATAATCTATAAATTCCTTTTATTTTAATCTATTTTAATTGATTTATTAAATTTTAATATTATTAATTTTATACATTTTTTAAAAATAAAATGGGTTGCAAGCAATATTTGATTCACAACTTCACAGTAGCTAAGACGAATCCTAGCTTTAATGTATTCAACAATGAAATTGAAATACAATTAACTAGTAATTCAATAGTTGTTGCAGATGAGGAAGAAGTTGTTCTGCCCAACTGTTATTATCAATTTGTGTCTTATGACCAAATTCAATTAATGAAAGCGGGAAATTTCGTGGGTAAATAATATAATAATAAAAAATTAGTAAATTTAAATTAATTTAAATAAATGACCTAATTTAGTGGATAATATTTTAATTTATAGTATTTATTAAATAGTTTTTAGTATTAAATACATATTACTTGAATCGAATGATTGAAATAATTGGATTTAACAAATCGACGCCTCCCGTTCATATAATGCTTATAGAAAAACAAATGCAAGATCATTCCTATTCAGTTTTTAGTGCAAGACAATTCTTATTCGACTTTCCGTGCAATAAAATGCTTATTCAAAATTGTGGGAAAAACAATTGCCACTGACAGAACAATAAATGTAACCCTAAATCATATTTTTAATATTTAATTACAATTAAATATCTGAGAATTTCGATGCATATCTATTGTTATTAGAAACTTTAAACATGGATTCTCTCTTACGTATTAAGAAATATGTTTTAAGCAATTGTAATTAAAAATTATATTGAATTGAAAATTTTATGAAACTCATAGTGTAAGCTAATTTCAGATCGTACTTTTTAGCATAGAATTTTGAATAAGCATTTTATTGCACGGAAAATCGAATAAGAATTGTCTTGCAATGAAAACTGAATAAGAATGATCTTGCATTTGTTTTTCTATAAGCATTATATGAACGGGAGGCGTCGAAATATTCCTTTAAATTAATTATATGACAAAAATTACTTGACTCAAATAAATTATCATTTACATTAATAAAATAATTGCCTGCAATAAGTAAATAAATCTATTAAAGTTAAATAATTTGTTGAAAATAATAATTATTAAAAATTAAATTTAAAGACGTTTCCGGAATAGTCAATAATGTATATGACTCTGAAAAAATCAAACTAAAAAATGGAAACGAACTATAGTTAAAAAAACCGTTGATATCACAGATGGAATTAAGAATTTGGTAAGTATTTATTATTTAAATATTTAAATAATGAGAAATAATTATATTTCATTTTTTTATATTTCAAAATTTTCAGCTTCAAGTGTCATTCTGGAATCAATTTGCAAACGAAATTGTTGTCAAGTCAAAAGACATCATATTAATAAAAGGTGCAAAAATTGGAAATTTTAATAATAAAAACTACATTTCCTACGTGCAATCTTCTTCAATTGAAATTAATCATTTGAAAATTGAGGAAAGTAAAAGGTATTTAATTTTAATATTTGTTGTATTATGTAACATACTTATATTATTTAAATTAGACTTTTTTGTATAATACATCAATTACTTATTTTTATTTTTTTAGATTAGCTACATATATGCAAAAGAATCCGGCACTTTTTTAATGTATTAATTTTTCGAAGCATGTAATGAATGCTCATTGTTATATATAGGCAATTCCATAAAACTTTCGTTCTTTGACAACTTTTTTCTAAACTCAATATTTTCGGACTTATAAGCAACTGAATATAGGTCTACGATTAAAAATGCAAAATTTCGAAAACACATAACTCAAAAATTTTGACAATTAAACAAAAATAAAAAAATACGTATCTGTTTTTTTTCGATACAGAATAGAAAAAAAATATTTTTGACCGATTTTAACCTTCGCGCTACCGGACAGCCACCCGGGGAGGCCAACTAATACATAATGTTGAATATCTCCTCGAATTTTCGATTCGAATCAATCGAATCGCCATTTTAACTCACTGAACAAAATTTTATCTACTTTCGAAAAAAACAAAAATAAATTTTTTTTAAACACTTCTTCTTATTTATTTATAACAATTAAAAAAGTATGTACGAGAATACTGAAAATTGACCGGGTGTTTGTTTCGTATATTGCAAAAAATATAAATAAAATCGTTAAACTTTTACAGTAAAATTGTTTTATATCAACAAATAAAATATATTATGATGTTATAATACATTTTTTATTTGTTTAAACAAATTATTGTTGTAGTTTACTAACTTTTTCCAGAATACACCTAGAAAGTTGCAGTTTGTTCCTAATTTTGCAATTTACTAAATCTTTTATGATTACAGATAAAGAATAAAAGTTGAATAAAAATTAAACTATTTTTTAAACAATTTTTAAACAAATTATTGTTGTTATATACCAACTTTTTCCAGAATGCACTTAGAAAGTTGCAGTTTTTTCCTAATTTTGCAATTAACTAAATCTTATATAATTACTATCAAAGAATAAAAATTTAACTATTGTTAAAACAATTTTTAAACAAATTATTGTTGTTACTTACCAACTTTTTCCAGAATGCACCTAGAAAGCTGCAGTTAAATTGTTTAAAAAATAGTTTAATTTTTGTTCAACTTTTATTCTTTATCTGTAATCATAAAAGATTCAGTAAATTGCAAAATTAGGAAAAAACTGCAACTTTCTAGGTGTATTCTGGAAAAAGTTAGTAAGTAACAACAATAATTTGTTTAAAAATTGTTTAAACAATAGTTAAATTTTTATTCAACTTTTATTCTTTATCAGTAATTATATAAGATTTAGTTAATTGCAAAATTAGGAAAAAACTGCAACTTTCTAGGTGCATTCTGGAAAAAGTTGGTATAGAACAACAATAATTTATTTAAAAAATTGTTTAAAAAATAGTTTAATTTTTATTCAACTTTTATTCTTTATCTGTAATCATATAAGATTTAGTAATTTGCAAAATTAGGAAAAAACTGCTACTTTCTAGGTGTATTCTGTAAAAAGTTGGTAAATAATAACAATAATTTGTTTAAATAATTTTTTAATAATAAAAGAAATGTTTTGTGTCATAAAACATTATTAAGATACAGTATTTGTTACATAATTATATTCAAAACTTTTGATGAATTTTAATTGTTTTGGGAACATAATAGTAAAGAGCGTTTGGCCACCCCGGGTGGCCGTCTGGTAGTCCGCGTATACAAAAAGTATTGGTAGCGCGAAGGTTAAGAGGTCGACTAAAATCTCACGTGGAATTGCCCATATATATATAGAGGAACCTAACGAATAGTGTAAATTTATCATGCACAATTACAATCAATAATTAATTAAGACTTTAATTGATGCAATTCTTGCTTTATTTTACTCCTTCATAAATAATCGTTTCAATAAATAAATCAAGTTACAGTGTCTTGCACTATTTACAATCTTATTAATTAAATAGTTAATATAATGAAGTCTAGTTTTTACTACAGAAATAACTGTTAATATAAATTTTTAAACCTAGTTTGGCCATGTTTCTTTTAAAAAATTAGTGCCCCTTTGGTCCGCGGGTTTCTTTTTTTGCTCTGATAAACTCTAAAACGTAAACCTGTCAAATGACTTGATGTCAAAAAACAAAATAGAATTATTAAAACACTTTTTTCTTAAAATACCGTTTTATAATAATAAAATACGTCTCAGGATAAAAAGCAATTACTTACAAGTGTATATTTAATTGATTTCTATTTAAATTTGCACATATATGCGCAAAGTGCTGAAAATGAGGTTTTTTGTTTAAATAACTTTGTTAATTAATAATTGTTTACAAATGTGCTAATAACTTATTTAAAGTGTCTGATCTTCCTTTCCTATTCAATTTCGCATTTAATGAGTTTAAAACGTACCACTACAGCTTCTTGCACTTCAGATTAATAAGTTTTAAATAAATAAATAATTAATTAATTTTTATTAACAATATATTAATTTAGAATACTTCATATTAGACTGGTTATATGCAGAATTTAATAAGCTTTAATGTGGTAAATTTATAATTATCTCATCTTTCTTTGTTTTCAAAATATTAAATTATTTAATAATTTTTATTAATTAAATTACTTGTATCTTGAAAATAAAAGATGGATATTCATTAAATTTCTTTTACTAAGAAAAATATTTTCAGCTTTATTAAAAGAGAAACTGTTTTAACATAAAAATATTCATTTTAAAAAAATTAAAAATACTTTTAATTTTTTTAAAAGGAGACAAAATTTTTAATAAAAAAAATTTGCTATTTAAAAGAGCAGAAAAAACCTGCCTCTCGATGCTTAAACTTTTATTTATGCCCATAAAACTTCTAAAACTTTCCCTGTTATTGATTATTAATTTAAGTGTCATTTTCTAATATTGATGAATTCTTTTAGGTCGGCAATGTTTACTTGCAAGAGATGGAAGAATTTTTAAACATGCCAGATGACTTCCATGAACATGCTTCAAATGAGAGTGAAGAAATTGATTCACCCTTCCAGAAACTTTATAAGCTTATGAACAATCCAAAATTCTGGGAACTTATAAAGCAACCGGTTAATAAAACTAAAGGGGAACTACTCATGATACTTTTAAAATATTCAATAAGGCATTGTTTGTCTCTAACGGCAGTAACTGATCTCTCTTCGCTCATAAACTTTATGTTCCCATTACCTATTTTGCCGGATTTTCGATACTTGATTGATACTTTATTTAATCCGTCAAGTAATGCCAAATTTCACGGAATTTGCCCCGATTGTAGTACATACATAGGGGAATTTGAACGTTCATGCAAATCAATCCATTGTAATTTTTGCGGTTTGAATGTAAATGTTAGAGACTCTTCGTATAACGATTTCTTTGTGTACTTTGACGTTAACTCGCAAATTTCTGAGTTACTAGAATCAAATAGCGACTATTACAGTAATGTTATGAATGTTCGAGTGCCTAAAAAAGATGAATTAAGAGATATTTATGATGGTCAAATGTACAAAGAGTTTGTGAATAGTTTTAATGAGAATGAAAGACATCAGTATGTAACTACAACGTTCAATACAGTTGGTGCGCCATTATTTAAAAGCTCTTCTTACTCAATATGGCCAATTTATTTACAACTGAATGAGGTGCCTTATGAGGTGAGAACGAACGAGTCGATTGTTATAGGATTGTAGTTTGGAAAAAACAAACCCGAGATGAATGTCTTTTTGAAACCCTTCGTTGAAAAAATTAATGTGCTCTTCGAGAAAGGAGTCAATTGTAATATTAAAGGCAAAGTACTTTCTGTGAAGGTTTATACATTAATTTGCTGCGTAGATTCAATTGCCAGACCACCTATTCAAGGATTTACACAATTAAATGGCGTATACGGCTGCCCCTGGTGTTTACACCGTGGTAAATGGGTAGCAAACCCAAATAAAGATATGGGAGGCAGTCGCAAATATCCATTGTTGGAAGTATCAGTTAGACGACGAAACGTACAAGACACACTTCGGCACATGAAATTAACAACGCCCAACAAACCGTGTTTTGGTGTTAAAATTCCGTCTCAATTATTACTTCTTCAAAAATTTAACATTATCGAAGGATTTACTCCCGATCCAATGCACATTGTGAGTAATATCGGAAAATTGTTCACAAATATTTGGTTCGGTAATAAAATCAATCTTCTATTTATCACACGAAACAACAGTTGACCGACATAAATTTGTTGATGAAAAAAATTAAAGTTACTCACCAAATTGGTCGGCTTTTTCGTTCTCTGGCCGACAAAGAATTTTGGAAGGCCAGAGAATGGGAAAACTAGATTTTGTACTATAGCATACCTATAATTTCTTTGTTTTTAGAAAACAAATATGTATTACATTGGCTCCTTCTCGTAGAGGCATTACACATTCTTTCCAGAGATGTAATTACAATCGCCGAGCATAATCATGCTCGGCACCTTGTTACACAAATTTGTGGGGGACTCTGAAAAAAACTACACAGGTGTAGCAATGACGTTTAACGTTCACATCCTTTTGCATTCACCTCAAAGTGTTTTTAACTGGAGTCCACTTTTTGTTCATTCTACTTATGGATTTGAATCTGCGAACGTTAAACTGTTAAACATAATCCATTCAGCCAAAGATGTACATCAGCAAGTTGCACGACATATTGCATTAACTTTCAGTCGTAGGTTAATTAAAAAAGCGGTTTACGATAGTTGTTCAATAGAAACGAAACATTTTTACAATTCATTGGGCACTGTAAAAGTCTAAAATACTGTAAAAACATCAGTAGCTAGATATTTTGGAGCACCTACAAAAGTTGACAACGCGTGGATAGAAAAATTACAACTTTCTCAAAGTTCAATCTGTTATTCGAAAATGGTAAGGGACAGTTGCCTTTACTTGTCCTCAGAGAAAGTAAATGCACGATCCGATAACACATTCGTTAGGTTTTGTAATGGTAGTTATGCTCAAATTTTTAAATTCATTGTGGATAGAGAAATCAATAAAGATTATGCATTGGTCAAAATTCTGAAAACAAAAACTGCGTTTCCTAGAAATCACAAAAAGTTGCAGTTGGTCGAAGGAGTAGGTTCAGAAGTAGTGTCGGTCTCCGTTAATAATATAGACAAAATTAGTGTTTCCATTGATATTTCTGACAAAAATTGGTATATTTGTGCGGTACCAAATTTGTTATCATATTAAAATTGCTTAAACGATGTTGCTAAAAACCAAAGTGTTTTACGTTCACAATATTTTTCTCACTTTTTTGCTATTATTAGATACCATGTGTAAAAGGTCTATTTTTAAATTCGGTAAAAGTTTTTCAATTTTTTAAGAGATAAAAAATGTGCATAAAAAACATTATTTAAAATTTGACGTTTCTTTTTATTAAAATCTATTTTTTAAGTATAAAAATGAGAAAAATACCGTCAATTATTATTTTTAATTTACATGTTATAAATAGAAGATCGTTAAAAAAATAGCGTTATGTATTTTTTGAACGTTCTCTTCTTACATTTACGAATAAAAATGTTTATTATATTGTAAACTTCTAAAATATCAATAAAAATTTTTTAATATAATAATAACAATTTAATATTTTTCAGAAGTTTGTAAGAAAATCGTGCAGGTCATCATGTCATTTATAGTTGAAATGACATGCTGAATCCAGTACGATATTCTACTTTGTTAAAAGATAATAGACATGTTCTTGTTCTTAAATATTATGCAGAATACAGTGGTGGAACATGTTTTGGATCTTTTATATTTTCCTTTCCAAAAATCATCCTGCAAAATTACTTTTAAAAGTTCTTGTACAAGATCCTGTACATGAAATTACTTACAAATCATGCGCAAGATCAGTTGCTTTTTCATGTATAGGTTCATGTACAAGAAAGTGTTTCGTGGAAAAATTCAGGACGTAGAAGTACACGTATGTAAAATTGTACAAAAAAAAGCGAGGAAAATTTTTTTGGGGTGAACTTGTTCATTTTCAAGTGTAAGAACACGTGTCTTTAGAATTTTCCATCCTAGTTACAAGTCCATGTTCTTGAGCATGATCATACATAGGGGAATTTCAATGTATGGAAGCTACACACACGATCTTGTACGTGAATATATGCGAGAAATAAATGTTAAAAGCTACATGTCAATTCGAACGGGAACTTGTACTTGGTCTTACATATGTTCTCTTATAATGCAAAATTTCATACGCGATCACAGGCGGCTTCCTGTACATGAACATGTACAATTTTTTTGTATTAAAAATTTTTTTATACATGATCAAGAATGATTTCTGGTACATTTTCAATGTTCCAAATTCAATACCTGTGGGGTGCCCGGGCGCAGAATAGGCCCCTGTGACCGGCTACAGGTCGTAAAAGGCGATCATGTGAGGCTCGGAGTGGCGCCACTGCTTGCGGTTAGTACTCGGTTCGTCCCAGTCTTTCTTATAGAGCAGTGGCATACGATGATGATGGGCAGTGCCGTGACGGCCCGGCAAGTCTAATTATAGACCGTCGACCTCACTTGCCGAAGCAAAGGTGGTAAGACTCTTAATACCGAATAAGAGTCTTACCACCCTTGCTTCGGCAAGTGAGGTCGGCGGTCTATAATTACTCATACCAGAGTACTAAACGGTACCATGGGGACCGATCCGAGCCCGGGGGACTTGCCGAAAGGCTTGTTTCCTTCCGGTCATTGGGTTGGCCTCGTGGGGGCAGTGGTTATAGCCTACATCGCTTGAGGCTAGGGGCGCTATGAACGGACCGGTGCTTCGCAAAAACGAAGTAACGGACCTAGTAACTAGCGCTTCTACATGTGAGTTGTGGTGCCAACTCGGGTGGTTACCTGCAGAGTAACCAGAGATTGGAAAGGTCTCGCCCTTCACCGAAGGGTCGCAAATGTTCTTACCAACTTTGCGGAGATCGGAAGATGGTCACTTGTTGACCATCGGCGTTGGGGAGCGTAATCTCTCCCAGTTACGCTCGTATGCGAGCCGTGTGGTTATACCAGTATTGGGAGGTGCTGCACGTATACTCTAAATAGGCGCTGTTCCAAATTCAAGAGCATTTTCAACAGCTTGATCTTGTATAAGAACACGACCATGATCATGCATGTGATCGCATGCATGTAAACACACAAGAACTTATACAAGAATTTTAAGTAGGGTGTATAGTAATCTGTTATTAAAGCAGCTTGGCTGTGAAAGTTTACACTGCTATCAAAAATACTTGCATCTTTTTGTGTTAATTCGGAATTCATCGCACGGGCAAAAATTTGTTTGGTTCTTTCTTCCATCCATTGTTCTTGTCTAGCATTATTATCTTCAGTAAAGGAATTGAAATAAAACTCATTTTTTGTCCCCTCAGATCGTTTACCTTATTTGGTGGATTCCACGTCAGTTCAACACACTTATTTTCATGACTTGTTGGGATTTGGCTGTACATTTGTAAATTTATTACTTTTATAGTGATAAACAACTTCACCAAATATTTATTCAAAATTTTAAAAATTACCAAAAATATGGCATTTTCAAAATTTTTGTCTTTTTTTAAAGTGCTATAACTTCGGTTCTAATTAACCGATTTTGGATTTTAAAAAAAGGATTTCTTTGGTATTAAGTATATTTTAAGATACAATTAATATAAAAAAGAAAAATCCAAAATTTTTTTTTTAATTTTAAAAAATTAAAAATCCGTTTTTGAAAAAAAATCGTCTTTGATTTTTTTCAAAATTTTACTAAATGTTAGGGCAAATGTGCTTTAAATGTCCTGTAAGTTTCATCTTAGGATCTCAAACAGTGATGCATAACGAGACTCTGTCCTTTCATAAAAAGAAAGAGATGAAACTATAACATTCAATTGTTTTCAATGTATTTTTCGCGAGATTCTCGTTCTCACGAGACGAAATTCTCTCGTAATGCATCACTAATCTCAAAGAGATTCGGAGTAAAAAATAAAACGTAACCACAAATTACGAACATATGGGGCAAAATTCCTTAACTGCCCAGCTAAAAAAATGAATTTTCTCTAAACTTTGCTAAAATGTTACAATTATTAGTGGAAATATAAATATTAATTTTTTTTAATTTGATAAAATATTTTTTGAGTTGTGGACTTTGAAAATTTGGATTTTTTTGAAAATATCTTTTTTTCGATTTAATATATTGTTAAGTAAAATTAATCAAATTGAAAGTATGAATAGTAGATCCCGGTTAATACGATCCCATTTAATACGATTTCCCGCTTAAGACGCTCGTTTATGGTAGTCTCTGCAATTAAACATTATACATTTTATATCCCACCTAATACGTTTTCTCGCATTAGACGCATTCTTAGTACGGGTCCTACATAATTGTATTAACCAAGTTCTACTGTATCTCAAAATCGGTGTTTTTTATTTTCTCGTAACCTATCCCAATCGAAAGCTTACTTTTTTTCATATAAGCCTTGTTAAAATTAGAGTGGGACGCTGGAACTTTTTGAAGAAATTATAATTATAAATCATTATTTTCTATGTAAAATAATGACAAATTATTATTTTCCTCAAAAATTCTCATGGTCCCACTCTAATTTTTACATGGCCTATAGAAAAAAGGTCACCAGCTTCTAGCCCGTGAAAACCCATTTAAAAATCACTATTCATACTTTCAATTTGATTAATTTTACTTATCAATATATTAAATCGAAGAAAAGATATTTTCAAAAAAATTCAAATTTTGAAACTCCATAACTCAAAAAATATTTAATTAAATTAAAAAAAAATTAATATTTACACTTCCACTAATAATAGTAACATTTTAGCAAAGTTTAGAGAAAATTCATTTTTTTTACCTGGGCAGTTAAGGAATTTTGCCCCATATGTTCGTAATTTGTGGTTACGTTTTATTTTTTTACTCCGAATCTCTTTGAGATCCCAAGATGAAACTTACAGGACATTTAAAGCACATTTGCCCTAACATTTAGTAAAATTTTGAAAAAAATCAAAGACGATGTTTTTTCAAAAACGGATTTTTAATTTTTTAAAATTTCAAAAAAAATTTTTTTGGATTTTTCTTTTTTATATTAATTGTATCTTAAAATATACTTAAAACCAAAGAAATCCTTTTTTTAAAATCCAAAATCGGTTAATTAGAACCGAAGTTATAGCACTTTTTAAAAAAAGACAAAAATTTTGAAAATGCCATATTTTTGGTAATTTTTAAAATTTTGAATAAATATTTGGTGGAGTTGTTTATCACTATAAAAGTAATAAATTTACAAAAGTACAGCCAAATCCCAACAAGTCATGAAAATAAGTGGAATCCACCATTTGGAAACCATTGAGTTTTAGGAGTTATCTTCTAAGCAGTGAAGGTTTTAATGAAAGGATTTATTTGACTGACAAATGGTGTCACTTGATGATTTTGATCATACATCATAATAGTAATGTCTAAATACTTCCATTCCCAAAACGAATACAAAGTATTGTTAAGATAGTCATAACTTGCATTGAAAGAATTCATAATTAAACATCTCGGATATGCCAATTGCGTTCTGTAATTTATCTGAAGAAGGTTGTTATTGCTTGTTTGTAATACAAACAACGTAGATATTCTATGATTCATTTGTCCATTAAAGTTTTGTTTATAAATTTTACAACGAAAAGAAGTTAAAATTATTATTAATAAAATTTATTAACCTTTTAGCTGCGGGAAAATTTCAGTACAAATTGACTAGTTATAAAATTCAAAAATTATACACAAAGTTATTGGAATAGCAGGTAGAGTCCCTGATCTGATGTCTGGTCGATATATCGACCACCCCCGCAGCCAAAAGGTTGAATATTTCTATTACCCAGACAGCATCATTTTTACAGTAAATTTAAAGGAAGTTATTCGAGATAAGTTCAGAAGTTATCTTTGTTAACTTTCCTGCAACTCTAAATGTCCTTCCTTTTAAACTTTTACTTACAATAATTACTTCAAGGAAGTTAATATTGTAAATTTTCTGAAAAAATCAAAAGAAAACTTTGTTAAATTTTATAATGCAAATTAAAGAGAACTTTAACTGAAAATTGTTCCAAAATTAAATACTGAATACAAATTAAATAATAAACAAAAATTAAATATTAAATAATTTTCTTTCAATTTTTTCAGAAAATTTACTTAGTTAACTTCCTGAAAGTTAATATTGTAAAGTTTAAAAGTTAGCACATTTAGAGGTGCAGGGAAGTTAACTGAAATTTAACAAAGATAACTTCTTGACTTATCTCAGACTTCGTCTTAACTTCCTGGAAAAAACTGTGCTGTCGTAGAGAAATTTCTGTTTGAAATGTTAAACTCATAACATTTTAATTATTATAGAAAAGAAATAAGAGAACCACTTTGTGAATTTTAATAACAGTTCTGAATGTGTGAACTTTATAACAAAAATGAGCCAGATTAATCCGTAAGCAATTTTATTTAAAAAATAATTTTATACCTTCACATTCTATTATTTTAATTAATTATAATTTTGGATTTGACATATGACATATACAAACAATTGACTTGAGAAATGACAAGAATTTGTTGTTTCTTAATTAGACGAAAAATCCTCTTAAAACAAAAGTATTTCACTTAAATGTTGAATATTTTTATTCTTTGGTGGTTAACAATGAAACAAAACAATTTTTTGTATTTCAAATGCATGTTGTCCAGCGTCTAGGAAATGCATGAAAAGCGAGAATTATAAGGGAAATTTTTTGATGCGGGAAATGTAAAAGAATATATACAGAATATTTTCCACCACTGCGGGACTTTCAGTATATAAACTTATGTAGGGGAGACCGGGGTTACTTGGCGCACTTGAGTTTTTTCGAAAATTTTAAGTTGAATAATTTTTTCTCTCCACTCAAGTTAAAGTACTTAATGAACTCTAAGTTTGTACAAAGTTTAATTTTTATTCATTAATTATTGTGGCATATAGATTAAAATAATTGATTTTGGTACTCGAAAGTAAATTTTTGACCTCTTCATTTTTTTGTTATATCTTCTCAGGAAATGATTTAAAATAAAGCTTAAATATCAAGTTTTAAGCTCTAACTATTTGTGGTTGGCTGGGGTTAGCTGGTGCGCTCGAACTGAGAGAAATTTACTACATCGACAGAGTATAATAAACAGCGTCTATTACGAGTTCAGTCACAACGTTTATATTTGTTGGATAAAAGTTAAAAGTTTCGGGTTAAATGTGTTACAAACGAGAATTTATTGATTTAAATATTGAGCTTTTGAGATGGCTCTAAATTCTTATTTGGGGAGGCTCCAAGCTGCCAAGGTCTGAAGGACCTTGTTTATTTTGTGGGGACGTTATCCTACTTTTAAAAGTTGCCTTCTGATTCGTTAAGGGCACTATTTTTGAAATGATTTTGAATTTCAGGTTTAGTTAGGTAAGTAAAGAAATTGATTTTACGAATACATGATTTATTCTTTTAAACAGCAAAATACCTTTTGAATACAGAATGGTTATAGTGTGTTACAAATAGAAGGTGTGTGTGTTAGAATATGTGATTGAAACGATACTTATTTACTTACAAACTACCGTCGGGGCTGCTTCTCCTTTAGATCACAAACCTCCGTCGGGCGAAAATTCTTTTTGTTTTTATGAAATCGCGACGCAAGATTCGCGCAATTTCTTTTGTTTGCGAGGTTGAACCTGTGGTGAGTGGACGCGGGCAATATCTATGCAACCGGCCGCCTCACACAACTGTATAAAACTCACTGCGGATCTACCTTTCACCGAATTAGTCCGGGCAATATCTATGCAACCGATAATTCGATAATTAGTTTGATCGCGCTCGTGGGCCACCGATATTTGAGACGGACGCGGGCAATATCTATGCAACCGGCCGGTTATAAATAACAAGATTTCAGAATAATTAATTATATTAATTATTCCAGAATCTCTCCAAAATCAGCCCGCACTGGACTCCACCGGCTCAGAGAATTTGACAATTTTAACGTCTGCCCTAATTCATGCAAATCGGGTTCCGGGTCGCGGACGGGCCTTTTGTCGCGAAATTTCTTTGTCCCAAAACACTTTCTAGGTTAGACCCAGGAGAGGTGTCTTCGAGAAGAAGCGAGAATTCGTACTGCGATGATTGATATTTCGCGACAAGCCTCTAACCCTTACCTTTAGTGCAAAAAGTGGGGAAGACGGAAAATTTGGGTAGTAGGAGTAAGGAGTAGGAGAAAATCGTGGGCCCATTGGTCGCATTTTTGCTGACGTTTTTGGATCTCACGGTAGGTCCGTGAGAACGGAAATAGTCTGTTAATATGATACTTTTCGAGACATTATTTTTGAAATAACTTAGAATTTAAATAATAATTATATTGTTTAATTAATAAAATTATTATTTATCTTAGTTATTACAGTTCATATAATTTATTTATTGTAATTATATTGTTCCTACTTTTTATAGTTTGTTTGTATATGTAGTTACATATTGAGTAATGCGTATGCACATATACACACAACCTAATGTCCTCCGGCATTTTGTTGTAACTAAAATGTTTACAACAAAATGTTTAACTATTGTCAATTTGTTGTTTGCGCATCTAGCTTGATGCGTAAGATTAAACAGCATAGGTTTAAATAGCACAAGGCATGCAAGCCTTGTGACATTGAGTCAGCTGTAACGCACGTGCGTTTGTTTTGATACTGTATTCCACAGCTTATGGGCCCCGAGGGGAAAGGAAAGTTCTACGCACAAGGTAGCAATTAGAGGCAAGCATAGCGCGCTTGTGTTAGTGCCCGTAGCATGGAGCCAGTGAGTGTGTTGGTGCCCATAATCAGCGGTTGCGCAGCTGTGTGTGTTGCCGCCGACCACTCCCGCACACGCACAACCTCTCAATGTAATTCTTTCAATCACTAACATAAAATTTTGAATTTAACAGATTTGATCCATTACATATTTTGGCTGCAGATGCGCCTTCTTTATGTTTTATAGAATTAAAATTTGGATAACAATTTTACATTTAATATTTGAAATTGTTTAGGTAATATTGCCGCAAGGTTCGATGTAGGCAGCATTGATTGCGCCGATACAATTATTAATAACTGTTTACTGTATTTATTATTTAGTAGAAGGAGAAGAGAAATAATAATTTCTTTTGTCCTTCTAATTATTTCTATAAGCATTTCTTAGTTAAAGGCATTCTCATGATGAGGTATTCGGCGTTATCAGGGTGTCAAATATCCTTAGGCATATCGTCGCCGCGTTGCGACGTTCTTATATGCTGGATATAATTTAAAATTAATATTTCTTCTACATGGTTGCCAAATAACTCTTTTCAAAGTGCTAGTATTCTAACAAAATGTTAATACAACAGGATGTATTGATAAGAGCAGCAAAGGAAATTAAAATTAATGGGAAAAGTGTACGTAAAACTGCGAAAGATTTTAGTATACCAGAAACATCGTTAAGACGATTTTGCAAAAAAAAACTACAGATGCAGAATTATTGGAAGATGATATTCCACCTAAGAAACATTCTCGACAGGTAATGTACAAGTTTAATAAATTTTTAAATGATTTTTAATTTAAAGGAATATAACATAACCTCAAAAATAATTTTGACAGATATTTTTATATATTCCCTTATTATTACTTATACTTGATTTATTTTTTTTTGAAAACTCATTGTTTATAGATTTATTTTGCTAAGATTAATTTATTTTCATAAGTATCTATTACATGACTGAAATAATTATATTTATATTTTCATTGTTATTTATTAAATGTTTTTTGATTTCCTATTTAGTATAAATTTTAAAATTCCTTTAAATAATAAATTATTTATTTATTTACTTGGTTATCAGAAACATTTATTTTTAATTTTACTTTGTTGCTTTTTTATATTATTTACTGGTTTTTATTTTAAATTTAAGTTTATTTGTAGGTATTTACTCTTGAACAAGAGATGTTGCTGGAAGATTATTTGATGCAAGCAAGTGATATTTATTATGGACTGTCACCACGAGAAGTTCGAAAATTAGCCTATCAGTATGCAGTTCATTTAAGAATAACATTTCCAGATAAATGGATTGAAAATCAAATGGCAGGTGAAGATTGGTTTTCTTCGTTTATGAAACGTCATATAAGATTGTCCATTTAAACTCCTGAGGCAACCAGCTTGGCTCGAGCTACCAGTTTTTACAAAGAAAATGCTGCAAATTTTTTTAATAATTTGCAAATTGTTTTAAATCGTTTGACGATTGGACCTGGAGAGATATATATAATATGGACGAGACAGGAGTAACAACAGTTTAAAAACCAGAAAAAAATTGTTGCAAGACGCGGATTCAAGCAAATAGGAAGGATAACTTCGCAAGAAAGAGGCAAATTAGTGACAATGGCCATTGCCGTGTCGGCCCTTGGAAACAGCATTCCGCTATTTTTTGTTTTCTCAAGGGTAAATTTAAAGGAACACATGCTTTCTGGAGCTCCTGTTGAAAGTGCTGGAAGTAGTAATCCGTCAGGGTGTATGAACGTAGTTTGCTTTTTGGTATGCGCACATCATTTTGTAAAACATGTGCGCTGTTCCAAAAAATCCAGTTTTATTGCTCCTCGATTAACACGAATCCCATTTATCTGTTTCTGCTTTGGACTATTTTAAAGAAAATGGCGTGACTGCTCTGTCCTTTCAACCTCACTGTTCGCACAAATTACAACCTTTGGATCGATCAGTATATGGGCCTTTCAAAAATTATTTGAATTCAGCTTGCGATTCTTGGGTAACAAATCACCCGGGGAAGACAAAGACAATTTATAATATACCAAAATTAGTATCAACTGCGTTACCCTTGGTTATAACTCCTTCAAATGTAACTGCTAGATTTCAAGTCTCAGGAATATACTCATATAACAGGGATATTTCCCAGACGAAGAATTTTTGCCCTCGTATTCAACAGATAGACCAGAAAACCTGAAAGACTTAACAACTGAAGAAGTTGAATGTGAAGAGTTAAATCCTTCCATAGTTATGATAATATTATTGGAAAATAACTGATCGTGGGAAGGTGGAATATTGAATAAAAAATCCAATGTGTATCGTCAATATAGCGGCGTTTCGTTGGCTAAGGTTAGCCAACCTCATCAGGCTGAATTTGTAAAACAAAAAACACTTCAATTTTTATAAAGATCTAAAGCACTATTTTCACAAAAGTAATAACAATGATAATATCCTACCTAAGTCATTAAAACATGAAAACACGTTTTAATCTGTCAAGAAGTAAAAAGCAATAAATAAATAAACAAACAAAATGCAACACATGTTCCACATAAAGTAATTAAAAAACAGAGTTAAAATTTAAAAAGGAAGACATCTCTTTACACTGTCTCAGTGTCAACTGAAATAACATTAGAATTTCAACGATATAAGAAAGTCAAATTGATAGAAACGAAAAGAGTCAACGAACTGATATATAAACACTAGATGTGTTATTGTATTGTCATTATAGGCAAGAGTCTATACGTCTGAGAAGAGGAAAGAAAGTTTTGTTTAGAGTGAAAATATCTTCCTTTCTGTTAATAGTGGAACGATTAGTTTTGATATGGATCATTTCAGATATTCGTCGTTTCGCAAAATTTTTTTTATTTTTCAATATTTTTGTATTTTCCCAGTCAAAGTCATGATTAAAATTAGTGCGGTGTCTATAAACTACAGAGTTATCATTTACTTTCTTGTGTTCATTTATGCGAGTTAATAAAGATCGTTTCGTCTTGCCAATAAATGTTGCAGTACAGTTTTTACAATCAAATTTGTATACAACATTAGTTCTATCCCATTTTTTCGTCGAATCTTTACCTAGTCTAATAATGGAATTAGAGTTTTTACTTATAAGAGGGATAGAAGTGCAATTAAATTCTTTGAGAATATTTGACAACTTGAAAAAACATTTCTCATTAAAAGGCAAAGAAACCTTGGGAATTTGACTATAAAAATTATTTTTATTATTAGTAATATTTCTATCAGAAAATTTTATTTTGTTCTTACGAATTTTAACTTGTTTTTCAATAAAATCGATAGGATAATTATTATTTTTCAAAACAGTTTTTATTTTTTTCAAGTTATCAAAATGGAATTTTTTATTGGACAATGAAATCGCTCTGTCAACAAGATTGTATACAATATTTTTTTGTTGAATTTTAATAGAATTTTTTTTTCTACGGTGAATTGTAGTTTATGATTATAAGAGTTAAAGGTATCAACAACTAAATCGACATGTTCTTTTTTTACTGCTAAGATTGTGTCATCCTCGTATCTAAAATAGAACAGGGGAACACAATCATGCTTCTCTTTTAATTCTTTTAAACATTCTGTTTCCAGATCATCCATAACAATGTCTGAGACAAAAGCTGAAATTGGAGAACCCATTGGTGTACCATAAACTTGTCTATAGAATTTTCCATCAAAAAATCATTTTCAAAACTAAACCAATCTTTTATAAAGAAACTTCTAAATACTGAGATCAACGATATCCATTTACGTGTTAAATTTTTAAAAAATCGTCTAATTGGATATGAACAAAATATTATAAATTCTAACTTCGATAATGAGTCTCGAGATAGATTTTTTGAGCTTTCGCAAAAAAAATTTATTCGTATCTTATTCGCTAACAACAATACTCATAAAAAAACTGTCAACTTTGAAAAAAAGACAATCTGTAAAAATTCAAATTAATCAACAAAATTGATTCAAAAATTTAATTGACACTGAGATCCCATTAGAAGTGGCAGAAATTGCATCTTTGAATCCTAATTTTTGTTTTTCAAATATTAATTTCCAAAGATGACATCATAAATTCCATAAAAAACTTAGAGTCCTGTTTATCTAGAATCGACGTAAATGAAACTTCTAAAAATATCTTAAGGGGAAAGTTTTCTGATGCTTTATCGAATAATTTGAATAACAAAAATTTATCTACAAATCAAAATAAATATTTTTATAAAAAATTAAGCATTACCAAAACTTTTTTAAAAAATAATTCTGACCTTTTTTTTTACTTCTGCTGACAAAGGTAATGTGACAGTCCTTTTAAAAAAATCGGACTATACTCAAACAATGAAAAATATGTTATCTGATCCCTGTACTTATGAACTCATAAAGAAGAATCCAATCAAAAAACTGTCCAAAGAAACATCAGCAATTTTTAAATATTTAAATGAAAACGATTTCTTAGACAAAAACTATCACCCGAATCAATTAACCTTGACTGCCACTGTTTTGGCTAAGGCTTATGGACTGCCAAAAATACATAAAGAAAATGTCCCTCTCCGCCCTATTATTTCCTTAATAAATAGTCCTACTCATTTTCTTGCTAAAATTTTGTATAATTCTTTAAAAAACTGCATCCCCTTACCCCAGTCTCATATTAACAATAGTTTAGAACATAAAAATAAATTAAATAATGTTACTATGAACGATAGTTATACGTTCATCTCACTTGACGTAAGTTCTATGTTTACTAATGTGTCTTGTGAACTTGTCACTCGGAGCTTAGATCGACGAATTAACTTTATAAGTCAGAAATGTAAGATTCCTTTTTCTGACATTGTTCACTTCACTAAATTCGTATTTAACAACACGTATTTCTCGTTTGATGGAAAATTCTATAGACAAGTTTATGGTACACCAATGGGTTCTCCAATTTCAGCTTTTGTCTCAGACATTGTTATAGATGATTTGGAAACAGAATGTTTAAAAGAATTAAAAGAAAAGCATGATTGTGTCCCCCTGTTCTTTTTTAGATACGAGGATGACACAATCTTAGCAGTAAAAAAAGAACATGTGGATTTAGTTGTTGATACCTTTAACTCTTATAATCATAAACTACAATTCACCGTAGAAAAAGAAAATTCTATTAAATTTCTTGACTTGAATCTTTTTAGAGTTAACAATAAAATTATTACAAATTGGTTTTAAAAAACCGACGTCATCAGACAGACTTATTAACTATTCTTCAGATCATCCAATTCAACAAAAAAAGAATATTGTATACAATCTTGTTGACAGAGCGATTTCATTGTCCAATAAAAAAATCCATTTTGATAACTTAAAAAAAATAAAAACTATTTTGAAAAATAATAATTATCCTATTGATTCTATTGAAAAACAAGTTAAAATTCGTATGAACAAAATAAAATTTTCTGATAGAAATATTACTAATAATAAAAATAATTTTTATAGTCAAATTCCCAAGGTTTCTTTGCCTTTTAATAAGAAATGTTTTTTCAAGTTGTCAAATATTCTCAAAGAATTTAATTGCACTTCTATCCCTCTTATAAATAAAAACTCTAATTCCATCATTAGACTAGGTAAAGATTCAACGAAAAAATGGGATTGAACCAATGTATACTGTCCTGTAACATATATTGGCGAGACGAAACGATCTTTATTAACTCGCATAAATAAACACAAGAAAGTAAATGGTAACTCTATAGTTTAGAGACACCGCACTAATTTTAATCATGACTTTGACTGGTAAAATACAAAAATATTGAACAATGAAAAAAATTTTGCGAAACGACGAATATCTGAAATGATCCATATCAAAACTAATCGTTCCATTATTAACAGAAAGGAAGATATTTTCACTCTAAACAAAACTTTCTTTCCTCTTCTCAGACGTATAGACTCTTGCCTATAATGACAATACAATAACACATCTAGTGTTTATATATCAGTTCGTTGACTCTTTTCGTTTCTATCAATTTGACTTTCTTATATCGTTGAAATTCTAATGTTATTTCAGTTGACACTGAGACAGTGTAAAGAGATGTCTTCCTTTTTAAATTTTAACTCTGTTTTTTTAATTACTTTATGTGGAACATGTGTTGCATTTTGTTTGTTTATTTATTTATTGCTTTTTACTTCTTGACTGATTAAAACGTGTTTTCATGTTTTAATGACTTAGGTAGGATATTATCATTGTTATTACTTTTGTGAAAATAGTGCTTTATTTCTGTTGAGACTGAAAATCAAATTCTGTTTGAAACTGAAAATCACATTCCTATCGAGGCTGAAAATCACGTTCCTGTTGAGATCGAAAATTATTCAAATGTGTTAGAAAAGTCGTCTCCCATAACGCCATTAAAATTGAAACCTTTACCAAAGGCAGATCAAAGAAATCCATCTTCAAGGACCAGAAAACGCTGTTCAACAAATGGAAATCCACACTGAGAGAAATAGATAGTACAAAATTGATGGTAAGTAAGGGAGATTTTACTCGGTAACATAAAGATTGTACTCAGTAAAATCTATTATCAGCGTTATACTATCAAAGATTTTACTCAATACCATCTGAATATAGTTAAATTTTATAAAATCTAGTGATGGTAAGCTTATGACATGCGCGCTTGATCCGAAGATTATTATGACCTGCACGCATAACTTAGTCGTTTTCTGTGTTTGTGGCTGCATTTAAAATTAAAAATGGACAGTTTCGTGAAAAATCTCCTCCAAGAATGGAATTTGGAAAACCTCATTTCCGTATTTGAAGGTAATTAACGCTTTTTTATTCTGTTCCAAGAGGTTAAACACCGTATATCGCAGCTTCTCGCGTCTGTTCAGAAAGTTAACCTGAAAAATACTTACAATCAATTGCAATCAATTCTTTATTATTTTTGTTTATTTTTTCAGAGAATGAAATAGACGAAGAGTCGTTTCTTTTACTAGAACACAAGAGCATAAGCGAAATTATTAATAAAGCGGGTCCGAGAATAAATTTTTTTAAAAATTTGATGAATTTAATAAGGTATTTTTATTTCAAATTTAATCAATTAGGAATAGTTTTCGATTCGGTATCATAGAAAATTTACTCTTTGTAAATCATTTGATCTTTGAAAAAGATTGATTCAAACATACAAAAATCGATGACGATTCAAGATATACAGATTTTTATCTATAAATAAATATTTAATTCTATTTTGTCTTTAATATACAATTTAATGTACATTCAAAAACATTTGTTTAAATGCCTAACTTCTAGGTTAGTTTGTCATATTTTTAATTTTAAAAACACTTTTTAAGAGAAAACTGCGAATAAGC
This sequence comes from Leptopilina drosophilae, assembly GCA_032873175.1. Taxonomy (NCBI): domain Eukaryota; kingdom Metazoa; phylum Arthropoda; class Insecta; order Hymenoptera; family Figitidae; genus Leptopilina; species Leptopilina drosophilae. The sequence goes on from CM065478.1 coordinate 51,184,718, forward strand.
TTATTCAGGGTGTCTAAAAAAATGAGAAAAAAATTCCCTGACTTTTCCCTGACCTTTCTTGACTTTTTCCCTAACTTTTGACTAATTTTATTTCTGTTTTCTTGGGGCAAAAATATGGTAACTGACATATTTAACAATAAATTATTATGTAGTGTTAGAAACAAACGGTAATAAAAATCTTTTAAGTTTTGTTAGATTAAAAAAATGTTTAATTAATACAAAATTTTTATTTTTATATAAATTTATTAAAAATTTTTCTGACTTTGAATAAAATTCTCTAAATTCCCTGACTTTTCCATGACTTTCCCCTGGCCAAATAAATTTCCTGACTTCCCTGACCGTTATATACCCTGTTATTACATATTTGTTTACAAAAAATTAATATTCAAATTATTTTAGAATTATTTTTTAGTTTAAAAAGCAATATTCATTTATTAACAGTATTATTGTTTATAAAAACATTCAAAAAAAACGATTGGTATTAGTAGCAATGTTAATTTTGCCTAATCAATCAATTATTGTTATTATTATAATTATATAAATGGATTACGCTTGATATTCGATATTTTATTTTTGAGTGACCCTTTTAGAAGGTATATACAGAAATGTTTTGTCGGCTTATTTAATAAATTTGTAATATTTGTATTTTATTTAATGATTATTGATTTTGCTAGCAATTGACTGAAGATGGTCCTGTAAATAAAGATAATCTTTTGGAACTGAATGTAGAAATCGAAATTGAAACTATTGAGGACAGAGCGGAGGGAATCACAAACAGCGAAAGTATTAGAAGTGATGAGACACCAGAACCTTTAGAAAAACGTTTAAAATCTTTTGATAATCTTCCAAATTCATTATTTCCTGGCGTAAGTTTTCCACATTACTAAAATTAAAAAATGAATTCAAATTTCTTTATAAGTAATTTAAATTTTTAAGTTTTTGCACAAAATATAACAACTGTTTCAGGGATTGCGTAACTACTTGAGCGAAACTGCAGACGGGAAACAATTTTTAGCAAACGAAAATATCCGTTGCCTGATAGCAAAATGTGTGATAGATCATTTGCAACGTATTTGTTTTATTTCTGACAAAAACACGTAATTGCATTCCTTTTTCTTTCAATTATTTACTTGATAAAAAAATTCATTTTAATTATTTTCTTTTTGCAGGATTTCCAAAAAGATTTTTCTTCAAGCTAGAGAAGAAATCGTACATGCGTTTCCGGAAGAAAATAAAAAAATACTTTATTCCGTATAAACCGGCAAACAAATTAACTCCACGGACCTTAAATGCTGGAAAACTTTGGTGTAGATTCAATAATTGCAAACAACATTTAGGGCGAAATACTGTAGGGGAGAATGGGGAGTTATGAAGCATGGGGAGTTGTGAAGCACGGCCATAGATCTCGCATAGTAATTGTTTTGATAGATGTCACTTACTCTGAATATTTTTTCACCTAATATCTTCGTTTTGTAATTGGATTCATTCCGATAGAAGATATTTTGCATATCTTTCAAGACAATGTGTTCAATTTTTCGTTTATAAAGTTTTTTTGTGTGCTCCATTTTGCAGAATTCTTACAAAATTCGCGAACGAATCAAAAAGATAAGTTCACCCATATAATACCCAGCAATGATTAGGTTCTCGAAATTTAAAACGATTTATGCAAAATCGCGATAAAGAATATTTACCAAAAAATATAATTTTTAGCGATTTTTAGTAGTGCTTCAAAACTCCCCATGATTTTTAAAAACTTGAAAAAGCAGCTTTTTAGTCCAACTGAAAAAAATTGTCGATTTTATTTTATTTCATGCAAATTCTTCAACCAGTAAGCATATTTGAAGACCCTCTAGAGATTCAAGTAGAGAAAATTTGAAATAAAAATTTCTTTTTGAAGTTACAACTCATAAACAAAGCGTGCTTCATAACTCCCCATTCTCCCCTAAGAGAAGTAGACCAAGCAAATGTTGCTTTTGAAAATGTAAATAATTCTAATGAAGATAATACAGCATTAATTCAGTTTTTGAAGAGCAACTTAGAACCATACGAAGAGATTTTCAAAAAGTGGCAGAAAACGTCTACAGATCGCGAAGCTTTCTTAAAAGAACATAGTATTCAAGAATACATGAAAGAATTTCCAATTCTTAAAACCCAAAATGGATGAAAATTACTTTCATTTGATTTCGAAAGACAACACGGTACTTCAACAAGTGAAAAATTATACGGTCGATGGAAAAATCTTGTAAAGGCTGTGTGCACACTTTTGTCTGAAAAAGCAATTGTTACTGAAGAATCGTTTAATCAAGAGAACCGAGGTAAAATATCAAAAATACCTTTTTATATGTGACGCGATCTAAAGGAAGGGATGAAACAAAAAAATTATAGGTTATGTTTGTAATTTATAAAATGAAAATATAAAAAGGATTAACTGTCAATAAAAATCATCGATGTTGAAGTCTTCATTCCAATTAAAATATTTAACAAACATTGATTTCAATTTGTAATAAGTAAAAAATTTTCAATTAAGAAAAAGTAACACCAAAATAAGCTTAAAGTGATTTGCTTCTAAGGTTCCTTTCTTCAGATCTTGTCTCATATACAGTTCTACACTCATTTCTTATACTAATTTGATTTTATTTATAGATGCGTTAGCTTTAATCCATTTTGCTTATTTGTTTTCCCAAAGCACATTACGTTTGAAAAATAATAAGAAATCTTGGAGACCGTCACTGCTGGAACGTCAAAGAAGCTTCTTTCTTCATGTTGCTGTATATATTTTTCATACTTGTTATATTTGTCTATAAAAAGCTTTGAAATATTAAGAAATATTAATTATGTTTTTGTAAACGAAGTTTGAGAGGTTTCAAAAAAGGAAATTAAGTGTTTCATATTTAGATATTTTTTTGTATTCAAAGCTTTGAATTTATGAAGTTTATATATCATATTATTTATAGACTGTTTTTAATTTTTATTTTCCATTTGTAGACTGAAGGCGAATTAGTTGAGGAGATTGATAAAAGACAAATTAAACTTCTTCAGTACGGTCAAACTATTTAACCGTTTATAGTTTGTATCGGAGAATTGGAAAGTCCTTCTTGAATCTATGTTATAATTAATGACCAAAAGTACGTTGTGGATAGTGCTGTAAAAGCACTGGACATTTGCTTTAAATGTACATATGCATTGCACGCTAATTACAGTTGTGAGTCTTTAACCGAGTGGACTTTTCTCCAGCAATACGTCTACGAAATCCAAGATAAAAATAAAAAAAATTACACAGGAATATCGTCTGTGCTTTCAGATTTAAAACAAGCAGGATTCAAGTAAGAGTGTTTGAGACAATTTTTGCTACCTACACAAAAAGAAATTTGTGATATTAGATCATTTCTTTCTTGTTCAACGTGATATATATTAAGAGAAAAATGTGATATAGTTTATAAAACTTATTAATAATATTGTATTCAAAGTTACTTTTAAACATTTGATATATTTCTATAAGTAGAAAACTTGTGTAATAGAAGTGCTTTCATATATATTCTTTATGTGATTTATAACATTTTCTGTAAGCGGAATTCTGTTTAAAGGTTTAAGCGAATTCATCAAAGATTAGAAATATGAAAGTTATTGTTCTTCGGTATTAAGTCTAAAAAAATGTATTCGTTAGTTTCTAAGTCGTTGAGTTCTAAAGACGTTTTAAATGAATGTTAATTTTTTTAATGTGGAACCGTTTTATTAGCTTAAGAACGATTTCACCAAAGATAAGGAAGTTAAAAAAGCTGCTGTTCTTTTATAAGCTTTGAAAATGAAGTGTTACTTATGTAAACGTTCATTTAAGTCTGTTAAATTTCTTATTTCACACTTTAGAGTTATTCATAATTTAAAAGCAATTGATAAATACGAGTGTGCAGAACAAAATTGCATGGGAAGTTTTCCATATGTTGATTCCTTTAGAAAACACTTGTTAAAAGAACATACCACGGAAAACAAATATGATATAAATACCATTCAAAAAGAAATCCTTACATTTCAAGATGTAGAGTCTAAAAATGAAGTAAATATTCATGATACTCCATCAATTTTAAGTCATAATTCAATTGAATACAATAAAATAAAAGTCGATTATGAACAACCTTCAGACCATTAACTATGCGATTTCATTGAGAAACAAAAATGTTTATTTATAACGTCTCTATATAGCAGTTATATTTTACCACGAAATACTGTATAACTTGTTATCGATGAATATGAAAAGCTAATGAGTCTTCCTCTAAACTCTTTAAAATCTATAGTTTTAAATGTATTCGAAACTTATAACGTTGAACCGGAGCTGAGAGATTATGTTGCTTCACTATTTGAAATGTTCACTCTCGAAAATTTCAAGACAGAATTTCTTAGACTTAAGTATTTAGAACAAAAAGGATTTTATATTAAACCTAATCAATGTTTAATTGGCGAAAGTTTTGAAAAGATATCAGGGGTGCAAACTCAGAAAAATTATAAAGCGGAGGTTATGAATTTAGGTTAAAATCTGACAAAGTTTTTGGAGATTGATGGTGTTTTGGAAAAAATGTTGGACTATATGAATGATTTAGAAACCCCCAATAATTCAGTTCTCAGTAATATCATGCAAGGAAATTTGTGGAAGTCAAAAATTAAAAACTTTAATGGTAAAATTGTTTTTCCAATTCTATTTAATTTTGACGATGTTGAAATAGGAAACTTAGCAGGATCACATGCGGGAATACAACAAATTGGGACAGGACTTATAAGTATACCAGCACTTCCTCCACCTTATAATAGTAAACTTGAAAATATATTCCCAGCAACATATTTCTACACATCCGATTTAAAAAAATATGGTAATAGAATAGTTTTCTCCAATTTAATAAATCAATTCAATGAATTAGAACAAAATGGAATTTCTGTCGAAACAAATCAAGGCAAAACGCAGGTTTATTTTATTTTAATTTTAAATAATGGGGAAAATGCAGGCCTAAACAGAATCTTAGGTTTCCCTCAGAGTTTCAACTCGTTCAACTATTGTCAGCTTTGCAAAGTCATCAAGTGTTGCTGTACAATGTCACTGAGAATTACGCATTAGATATTATGCATGATATTTGGGAAGGGGTGGCTCCTCTTGAAATGGGTTTAATTCTACATCAAATAGTTATCGTAGACGAAACAATAACTTTCGAAGTTTTCGATGGTTTATTACAAAATTTTGATTTTTGATTTGAGTCATGCAAGCCTCCAAAAATCACTTTCAACAATATAAAAAATAAATCAATAAGAATGTCTGCGGTCGAAATGAAATGTTTTTTCACTTATGCTGGAATGATATTTGGGTCCAAAATCCCTGAGGATAATGAATATTGGTGTCTATATAAAAAGTTATACAAAATCATATCACTATTAATGCCAAAATTTTTTGATGTGGACAGTTGCAATTATTTAAGAACTCTAATTACCGAGTATCATGAATCTTATGTGAAATTGTTTGGTCCCTTAAAGCCTAAACATCATTTTATGCTTCACTATCTCGATGTGATAATAGAAATTGGTCCATTGTCAAATATATCTTGCATAAAATTCGAGTCTAAACATAGAGAAGCTAAATTATCAGTTAAACCAGTCGCAAGTCGTGTGAACATTTGCCATACTCTCGCAATTAAACAACAACTTAAGTATTCTCACCGAATTACAATACAAAAAGGTTTTGATCCGGAATTGTCTTGGGGGCGAAAAGAGGATTTATATGAAAGAGACTTACTGAAACTAACTAAAATTGTAAATTACCCAGATTTCTCTGTCGTTCCTTGGGTGAAAATTCATAACACAACGTACAAAACAGGTTACATTGTATCGCCCAACAATGATACAGACTTTCCAATCTTCGGTGAAATTGAAAGTATCTTAATAGTTCATAATACGGATAAAGACATTCTTTTCTATTTAAAACTTTTTGAAACTGAGTATTACGACGAACATCTTTGCGGATATAATGTTGTAAATACTAACAAAAATAGTTTCTTTACAATCGAACTTGCGTACTCACTGTCCACATATAAAAGTGTTCACAGAAGGATTTAAGAAAATTTATATTGTTCCACCCTTATAGGAAAATTTAATGAAAATATTTATGCTGATTAAATGTTTTTTTTATTTTGTAGTCTGTCTCATTTCTGTTTCTTAATTAAATTTGCTTCTTCAAATTTGAAATATAAAAAGATTTAGTTCTACATATTATAAGGTTAATGTATAATATTTTTTAATTATAATTCTAAATGTTTAAATAAATAAAATTTGTAATCTATATTTGATTAAAATGCAATTTACTATTTTAAATAGTGTTTTCTATGAGAGAATGAAAAAAATGTTTCAAAAATTTAATTAATTTTTTTATTTTTTATTGTAAAATCTTTTGTATAATTGAATCGTGAATTTTGAAAAGGGCTCAACTCCGATTTTTTCCAAATTCCATTTTTTTGAATTACCATATATTCATTGACGTTTTTTAAAAAGGGAAAATTTCATCTCAGGTACTTTTAGCAGAGAAAAGTGTGTTAAAGTGTATTTTCCTTATGACTTTTAACCTAAAATTGTTTTCTAACCTAATGCTGAATTGTTTTTGTGTTACAAAATAATTTAATATATTTTAAGTTTAAATAAATAAATTGTTTCTCGATAGTAAAAAATTTAATAAATATATTTTTATGATTAAAACGATTACTTTTTTTTCATGAATTTCAAAAAAGGGTTCAACTCTGACAACTATATATAATATCAATTTTCTCCAACTCATTGTTATTTAATATCATTTTCACATATGAAAAAGCATCTAGTTACTGTGAAAAAACCTGGACTCTTTTAATTAAATGCTATTTGAAACAAACAGTTTTTTGTGTTTCCGAGCTGAGCCCTCTTCGAAATTCAAGATTCAATTTTTAAAGTGGAAACAGAATTTCGTACAATCTGTTATAATATCCTGTACCATCTGTGATAGTACCCTGTACATTATTACTTGTAACATCTTCAGATGGTAACTGGTATAATCTGGATTCTTGTCCGTATATGTAAGATCAAATATGGTACCTGGTACAATTTATATAGTATCCCGTAAAATCTATTTCTCTCAGTGTAGAGTAAGATTTATAAGGATTTCTAATTGTAATTATGATCTATAGATTAATTCAGTAATTCCAAGTTTTGTAAAAACAACCCTGAAAATCCTGGTCAACTTAACTGAGACATTTAGTTATTTTGCATATTTCCATAATACGCATGGCCCTACTTCCGTTTTGTGAGTATTTACCTCAGTATCTTTTAATCTACGAGCCGGCTACGAAAAATATATAAGATACACCTAGTTCAAAACAACATTTATACTGTTATTGTTGTACATTTGACATGCCGATTCTGTGATCTCTAAATTTCTAGTTTAATAGTAATTTTACATTTTTTTAGAATTAGTAGGTGATTTATTAATTTATGTACTGTACCTATCATGCCAAATCAAAATTTGATTATAATTGCTGCTGACAGATACAAAATGCTGATTGACTTCCTTCATTAGCAAGTTCAGCATTTGGTCTGTATTTTCAAGTTTGTTTTCAAGAATAAAAATAACCCGATAGAGTTTAGATTCATTTTTTAAATAATTTATGAGCCCATAAAAATAATCTGTTATTGTAAGTTTGTCTAATCTAATTGTTAAACGGTCTGCAAGAATTTTCTTCCACAAAATACAAATAACAAAATATATTTCAATAAAATTCATTTTAGACCATCGCCTTCTTCGACTAATAAAATATGACTGTCACTATAAAACCAAATTTGTATATATTTTTGTTAGTTCTTTACTTATGGATAATTTGACAGGTCATTCAGCTTAATTTATTCAATACCAAAGTGCTGTATACTTTTAATGTTGAAATTATTGCGTGTATCTAAAATTTACCTGTGGAAATTGCATGTATTTTTTGTATAAATATGAGAGTATATTAAACAGTTATAGTTTTATTTGTACATACATAATTTACTTTGATGAAATAAAAATAAAAAATTTTACTATTATATCTTATATTGATTAGATTAAAAAGCTTTTAGATTAAAAAGAAATGGTAGAAAGGAGACCCTGAAAATTTAAGAATAAAAAAAATTTTTTGTCAATGTTATTAACAATTTAGTTTTTTGTAGGCTTAAATAAAAACATATTTTTCTCAAAATCCAGTTAACCGATTTTAAAATGCCAAAATGAGTTTTCTTTTTAATGAATCCAAGTATTTAAAAATAATTTAACTTCAAAAAATTGTTTTGTATTGCCAACATTCCCCTGCATAATAAACCGTTTCGAAAAAAATGTACGTGAATTACAAAAAAGTTATTAAATAATAACTGTAGCGGGGCAAATCGATTTATGGCTCGCGTTTTTATTAAATTAAGACACTAATATAATTCACACTATTCATAATTAAATTACACAGTTAAAAAAATTATATAAAAACTATTAAAAATACATTTTTTAAAACCAAAATTTTTTTTAAATACTTTGTTTTATAATGAAAAAACCCTGTTTGTTATTTTTAAATTTAGTAAAATAATAAATAATAACACACACCAAATAAATAGTAAAAGAAAACAAAAAATAAATAAGAACATACACAAAAGGTAATAAATAAAGTAAATTAAATAAAATTTCAATTGAGACTGACCATAAATAAAAACATAATTTCAACGTTTTTCTTTTTTATTATTAAGGCCACTCGGACGTTATAGACTTACTATAAAAAATTTTTTATATTGAAACTACAAAAAAACTAAATTGTTAATAACATTAACAAAAAAAATTTTTTGTTCTTAAATTACAGGGGTTTTTTTATTCTACGAGGAATAAAACAAAATTATTTTCGGATTTTTTGTTAACAGTCATCTTCTGTTTTGAGATATTCTAAACCATTTATTAAACTATTTCCATTATAATTTAAATAACATTTTTCAAAACGATTCATTTAATTATTTTATTGTTATAAAATTTTTCTAAAGAATTTTGATAAATTGATTTATAAGATCAAAATTTTAATTACAATTCTTAATTACAACTCTACAAGGAGTAAAAAAGTATTTTAGATAAAAAATAAAATTATTTTCTTTTAAATGTTCCGTTTGAGAAATTCTGAGCCAATTTTTTTGTAAATAAATTTTTTTTATTAGCTTAAAGAATTCTTTAAAACTTCTAGAATAAGAGACAAAAGGTTTTAAACATGTCCGAAATCGATTTCATAAAAATTTTTAATTAAAACTTGAATAAATATGTTACTAACTACTTAAAATATTGTTTCTCAGAATTTATGGTGTGGTTTTCTATATTTATATCAATACCGCCGATTTCTAAGCGTTGTTCTTTTCATTCTATTTTAAGTTTATTTTACAAATATTGGTTTTCAAATTGTATCAACTATAATACGTCACGGTATTAAGGGATTACTTATTACAAAAAATTTTACTCCCTATGTCAATCACCACCTTCGAATTGCTCGAAGGTAAAAACATTTACATTTATATTTTTTATCACATTAATTACTACACTGAAATAAATGATTTCGGTATGTTTGGAATTTCGTTATGTTTAAGAATTTCTGTCAAGTTTTAAGAAACTAAATGTTGATTTTACCTCAATAGTTAGGTTAAATGAGGAAATTAAATATGAGGAACACTTAACCTGTAATTTGTAATAGATTTCTGTAATTAAAATATCTGTATGTTAGAATCCCTCGCACTTCTTTTATGCGCTAACGAAACTAATCTGAAATCTGGTTAAGAGGTTAGTACGCTTTAGAAATTTACATTTAGTTCTATTCCACCAATATTATATGGATAATATAACCTAAATTATGCCTGTATTTTCTATTTTTTCTTTTAGTGTACCTCTCATTCATCCATATCCCTCACTCTTACTTATTCTCTTATTTATTATTACATTAATATCGTTATGTATCCTCCTTTTCGTTTTTTCTAAAACATCTACTTTTAGATGAATCCAATTTATACGAACATATATTTTTTGCAGTCCCACTGTAAATTATATTCAATATTCATTTATGTACGTTTTGTTAACATATTTTTTTAAAATATTAATTCAAAAATTAAATTATTCTTTGTTAATTATATCATTTCTTGTTTATAAATTACTTCGCCTTATATGGCCGTAATGATTTTTTATTAAAATTTCCCTTGACATGTATGAGACCACTCTTCGAAACTTAATGACAAATTCGAAGAAAGTTTGAGCAACATTAAATGAAGATCTGTTAGTCCCAGTTGGAAAGGAACTTACAATTCTCCGAGAAAATTATATACGTGTGTTAAGAGTAAATTAAGCACTGAAAACGGACATTTTTTTCTACAAAAGTTCTAGGATCGGTAGAAAATCGAGAAACGAAAAAATGCCCACAAAAAAAAGTTTTATACAAATTTTAAAGTCTCTATTTGATCTTCTTGGACTACTGGCTCCTCTCACAATTCGGAAAAAAATTCTATTGTAAAATATCTGGAGAAAAGGTACGAAATGTGACGAAGAAATGACCAAGGGAGCATGAAGATCGTGAAAAAACCTTGTGTATAGAAGATAACTCAGGTCCTACCGACCAGTTACGAAATATCCAATTGTATTTATTCTGTGATGCCAGGATCTAAGCTTTCGCAATAGCCGTCTATCTTTGACTACAAGAAGAAAATAAAAAACAAGAGTTGCTTCGATTAAATGATTAACAGTTCCCAGACTGGAACTACAAAACGCTGTGATGACTACGAGATTAACTAAATTTGTGCAACAAGAACACAACCTACACTTTGATAAAATACTTTTTGGTCGGATTCAATTCGATGGTTCATAGGACAAGAATTTTTAAGACAACCAGAAGAGAAATGGCATTTGCCCAAATCTAACAGGTTGAGAAATGTGTGAATTAGGCAATCGCAAAAAGAAACCTTTCCGGAAGAATGCCACCTAATGTAACGAAAAACAGAAGTGTATCCACTTCTGTTTTTTGATACCTTCGACATTACTTCTGGATAACAGACATTCGGACAGCAGTTCCTCGCTCTTGGAAAGAATGTCTGGAATTTTTAATCCTAATTTAGTTGGATGTTATTTTTTTCGTAAAAGTAAATTCCATTTGGATATTAATATGATATCTTTTATGCGAACTCAAAATTTGAGTATAGTTGCTGTTAATAGATGGATAGTGCGGATTGACTTCTTTTTTAGTACATAATTGGATCTGCCGTTTCGGAATCATTTTCCAGAACAATTACTTTACTACTCAAGACAGCCTATATTTATTTCTTAAATAATTTATGACCTTATCAAAGTAATCTGTTCTTGTAAGTCAGGCCTGCACACGGGAGCACGAGGTGAAGAGACCCGTCCCCCACCATGCGGGTTCTCCTTTCTTTTTACCTCTCTACCCGCTAATACGTCAATCGCCTATGGTGCTTTTTCGCCTTATACTTCTTGCATTTTCAGCAACGATTTTTATATTTCTTATTATTTACTACAGTCAGAAAAAGAGTTGGCTGCTATAGCCAATTAAATAGTTGCTATAGCGCGATCCAATTAATTGGATGGGGCAACTATTTCTTGGTTGATACATCCAACTTTTTAGCTGCATAACCTGCATAGCATATTACTGCATTACATTCATAGCTGGGGTACCTTTTCGCATGGAAACAGTATCCAATAGTTGGATGTGCTAACCAATTAATTGGATCGCGCTATAGCAACTATTTAATTGGTTATTGCAGCCAACTCTTTTTCTGAGTGTATTATTAAATATATAGAACTTTCCGGAATAATATTTTTATTCTTTTTTAATAAAATAAAAGTCTTAAAAAAAGACTAATTAAATATCATTTCAATTATTATCTAATGAAATAAAAGTCTTGAAAAGGACTGATTGAATATTATTTTTATTCTTTTTAAATAAATAAAAGTTCATAAAAAGACTATTTAAATATACTATTTTATTAAAAGTCCTGAAAAGGACTGATTAAATGTTATTTCAATTATTTTCTATAAAATAAAAGTCTTGAAAAGGGCTGATTGAATATTATTTTTATTCCTTTTTTCAGAAAATGTTATTTAATTAAAGAAGATTAAAAATAATATTCAATCAGTCCTTTTCAAGACTTTTACTTCATTAGATAATAATTGAAATGATATTTAATTAGTCTTTTTTAAGACTTTTATTTTATTAAAAAAGAATAAAAATATTATTCCGGAAAGTTCTATATATTTAATAATAGTAAATAATAAGAAATATAAAAAACGTTGCTGAAAATGCAAGAAGTATAAGGCGAAAAAGCACCATAGGCGATTGACGTATTAGCGTGTAGAGAGGTAAAAAGAAAGGAGGAGAACCCGCATGGTGGGGGACGGGTCTCCTCACCTCGTGCTCCCGAGCTGCTCCCGTGTGCAGGCCTGTTGTAAGTATTTATAAATTAATTGTTGAACGTTTTGCAAGAATTTTTCTCCCAAAAAATTCAAACAACAAAATAAATTTGAATAAACTGATAAAGTAAATAAAAAATATAAAATTAAATTAAATTATTTTTAAATTTTATATAAATATAAAATATGACTAGCTATAAAATCAAAATTGTATATATACTTTTGCTAGTTGTGTTTACTTATGGATATTTCAGGAGTCATATTTTTTTGAGACGTGAAGAATGATTTGACAAGTCGTTCAGCTTAATTTATTCAGTAACAAAGAGAAATATCAGTAGAAAAAACTGTTGGTGTTAAAATTGTTGATGTAACGCGTGTATCTATAATTTACCTGTGGAAATTGTCTGAAAGTTTTGTATAAATGTGAGAGTGTATTAAACAGTTAAGACAGGTTTATATGAACAAAACTTCCGAGTAAGAATAATAAAATTATTTATTTACAATAGAATTTTAAGCTAATGTATTATACATAAAATCATTATATTTAAATTCACATTAATTATTTTATTACATCTGCTTATTTAAGTATGATATTAATGTACAAATTTTATTTATTAAATTTTTAATGATTTATGAAAATTCATAAAGTTTAAAATATTTCTGGACTTAACAGCTCTAAGACCTACTTGAGTTTTGCTCTAACACCCATATCCTGTGTAAACAATACATGAAGTTAATAAGAACCCAAAAACTATTCTTTCTAACCAATAATTTGGTTCATAATATGTAGGCGGCCCAATTATAATTCGACTAATGTTTAACTTTTGCCATACAGTTCTACTAAATTTCATGAAAAATACTTTTAGTAAAATGATGATGATTATAGTAATTGTTAGCATTATCATGTGTAAAGATTCTAGTAAGAAATTAACATTCTTATCATCAATTTCTTGAATTCGTAAATTTTTTGCATCATTTAATTCTTTGAAGAGACCTTGAAATTCAGGCGTCAAAATTTCACTTAAGCCTTTAGAAGTTGTTAGTGTACGTTTAGAATTAATCGCTTGATAAGAAATGTCTGTAGTCCTTTTCTTCATTCTCTCTATTTGCGGACGATTCTTATCATAAGAAGTTTGTCCTTTTAGATTGTCTACTTTATCCGGAAACCATTGAATTTTAGGAGTTATCTCCACAGCAGTTAAGACTTTTTTAAATGGATTTATATAAGATAAAGAAGGTTTTATTTGGTCATTTTGATCGTAAGTCATGATTGTAATGTCGAAAAATCTTTCTTCCCAAAGAGAATACAAGGAACTGTTAAGATGCTTCTGAGTGAAATTAAAAGTATTCATAATCAAACACCTTGGTAGTACTGCGTTTTCATTAGAATTGATCTTAGAAAGTTTTTTTCGAATTACGTCCATTGAGTTTTTTTTGTTTGCTTGAAAAATAAATAAAGTCGATCTTTTATAATGCATTCTACCTTTATGATTATCGATATAAATCCTGTAAAGGAATAAACTAAAAGTCATATCTTCTATGAAAAATTAAAAATCTAATTTTATCTTAGTATTTTTGACATAAAAGACCATTTTTTAGATAGTAAATAATATTTCAGTTTAATAATATTTATTTATTTGATAAAACTGTAAAGAATTTTTTTAATTTGTTAAAAATAAGTTTATATAGACGATGCACATTTTTTAAATTAAAAATATAATGTATTATTTTATTATATAAAATTATTCTAACGGAAACAACTTTTATGTCAAAATTAATAAAATGTTTTTTTATTTACAATACCTTTTAAGCCACCTGGTTATGTCGTGGTAGTTGCTGCTGTGAGATGGAAAGTGTTGATTGACTTCTTTTATTAGAGAATTCAACATTGGATCAGTGTTGTCGGATTTATCTTCAAGAATAAACAGGACCTGATTCAATTTAGATTCGGTATCTAAATAATCTATAAGCCCTTTGAAATAATCTGTTTTTGTCGGTTTTTTTAGACTAGTTTGTGGTGAACGTTTTGCAAGAATTTCCTGCCACAAAATACAAAGAACAAAATATATTTCAATAAACTTCATTTTTTACAACCACCTTCTTCTTCTTCGACGGATATGAATTTTCGAATACAACTTTTTATATAATTTTGTTTTCCCACTAAATTATTTAGTATACAATTCTTTTGTTTTCATATTAATAATTTTATTATCAAAAAGCAATAAGTAAAATAGCTTTGTAATACTGTAATCAATTTTCAAATAAAATGAGGGTTGAATATGACATTGAAATATAATCAATTTTATGAAATTAGTATAATAGCGTACATAGGTGTTATTTTTATTCTCTTGTAAATTCATTTCTTATAAGGGGCCGTTCAAAAAATACATAACGCGTTTTAGGGGGAGGGGGGTCAAGCAATTTGTTACAGTAAGGAGAAAAAATGGCGCTAATGTACATAACATTGTGTTACATGGGGGAGGGTCCAGAGAGAAAAAAAAATTTTACATGGGAGAGTTCGCAGAGCGAAGTCGCTGAAATGTTAATTCGCAGCAAATTATCTGGTAGTTATCCGCGATATGTTCAGAAATTAACAATAATAATTTTATATAGGTTATAGATGTAAATTTGCTCAAACATTTGTTAAATAATAAAAATAATTTTATAATACAAGACAAAAATTTATTTTGATTATTTTATTATTTCATTATTATTCTAATTCATTTTAGAAAAATATGAATTTTGAAAAAAGTTTTTTTTATTGTGAAAAACAATTTAGAGGACTGGGGATTGAACGCGGGTTTGACGGACGGAAACGAAAACAATCAACCTAACCAACTGAACTAAACAACCAACTACTAAAAGAAAAAAAAATCTTTCTCTTAAGTTACATGTAATTTTATTGGTTGACGAATGATGTTTAGTATTCAAATAAGACTTTTAAAATAAAAAAGTTAACTAATTAAATTAAATAAATCAATTTTTTACAGGATTTATGACAATGCTTTGATTCCCAATTTAATTTGTCTTCAATTTATTATTATGTTACTCAATAATTAAATGAATTATATATATTTTTTAAGAATAAATTTTGAATTTTATGAAATAAATTAAGCAATTAATGTAATAAATTAAAAATCATTTATCTGATAAAAATGTTGTACATTAAAAAAAATAATAACCTTGATTTGCCAAAGACAATTTTATGCCAGAATTCTGAATTTTTTTAATAGCCAGAGCCAAACAAATTTATTTTTGTTTATCACTAGCCAGAAAATTCAGAATTTAATTGCCAGCGCCAGCTAGAATTTTTGAATTTTCAACTTGCCAGAGGCAGCCAGATTTTGCCAGAAAAATCAAAAATTTACATTGCCAGACGCTAGAGTTTTAAAATTTATGTTGTTCCTGCCGTAGTGTGCGTAATATGAGAATTTAGAGTTCCTTTTCCATTGAAATTATTTTTTTTACTTGTAA
Organism: Leptopilina drosophilae; assembly: GCA_032873175.1. NCBI lineage: Eukaryota > Metazoa > Arthropoda > Insecta > Hymenoptera > Figitidae > Leptopilina > Leptopilina drosophilae. Next base: position 51,200,640 of record CM065478.1, read on the forward strand.
AATGTTCTTGCCGCGATTAACCCTTTAACGACGAGATGTGCTGCTTTTCAACATGAATTTCAAACGCCTAGAATTAGTAGAAAGAAGCCATAAAATTGTTCAAAAGTCCATCTCCTACTATTTTAAGGGTCGCTCTTTCGAATGGCGTGGTCAAAATTTTCAAACAATCATATTAAACCCTTCTTTTTTTAAAAAATACTTGAAAATGTCAGTTTTTTTATTGCAATTTTTTTAAAAAGAATTTTTTTCTTCGCCATAACATTTTTTAAATAGAACAAAAATTATCGGAAACGTGTTCCCAATAGTTGTACTTGAAAAATATCCATTTCTAATTTTTATTTTTTTCGATTTTGAATTTAAAATGGCGCATGAAAGGCAAAAAAATTTCCTAATTTTACGTAAGGTTACCAACTTTTTCAAAATTGCTCAAATATAATTGAAATTTGTTACTCGGGGGTTTTAGGGGTCGCTGATTACGAATCTGAAGTCAGATTCAAAAAATTCAAAATGGCGATCCAATATGGCGATCAAATTTTGTGAAAGTCATTTCAATTTAGTTGAAACTCGTTACTCGTAGGTTTTTGGGGTCGCTGATCACGAATCTGAAGTCAGATTCATAAAAATTCTATATGGCGAATCCAAAATGTCAGCTAAATTTTTCAAAATTACTTAGATTTGCTGGACATTTGTTACTCGGGGGTTTTTTAGGTCGCTGATTACAAATATGAAGTCAGATTCAAAAAATTCAAAATAGCGGATCCAAAATGGCAGCGTAATTTTCCAACATTACTAAGATTTGCATAAAATTTGTTACTCTGGGGTTTTCGGGGTCGCTGATTTTGAATATGAAGTCGCTTTTAGCCATTAAATAATCAAAGTTGCCCGATTATCACTACGAGGAGGTAGGCGATATAGAGGACAATTTTTTTTACTTTTTCAGTGACTTTTAATTTTTTTGTTTTTTCAATTTTTTAAATTACTTCTTTTAACTTTTTATTAAAAACTATTTATTTGTATTATGCGCTTTTTTGAAGCAATTGTCACAGTAATACAACTTGCATGTATTGCAGTATTTCTTTGTTCGGAAAAAGAAAGTACAAAATTTTTGGCTATGAGCATCAGCAAAGATTATTTAAACAAAGTTAGAACTAAAAAAGTAAAAAAAAATGATTCTCTATATCGTCTACCTCCTTGTGGTGAGAATCGGGCAACTATAATTATTTAAAGGCTAAAGGCGACTTCATATACAAAATCAGCGACCCTGAAAACCTCAGTGTAACAAATTTCTTGCAAATCTCAGTAATTTTGGAAAATTAAGCCGCCATTTTGGATTCGCCATATAGAATTATATGAAACTGACTTCAGATTCGTGATCAGCGAACCCAAAAACCTCCGAGTAACGAATTTCAACTGAATTGAATGAGTTTCACAAAATTCGACCGCCATATTGGACCCACCATTTTGAATTTTTTAAATCTAACTTAAGATTCGTGATCTGCGACCCCAAAAACCTCTGAGTAACGAGTTTCAACTAAATTGAATGAGTTTTACAAAATTTGACCGCCATATTGGATCCGCCATTTTGAATTTTTTGAATCTGACTTCAGATTCGTAATCAGCGACCCCTAAAACCTCCGAGTAACAAATTTCAATTATATTTGAGCAATTTTGAAAAAGTTGTTAACCTTACGTAAAATTTGGAAATTTTTTTGCCCTTCATGCGCCATTTTAAATTCAAAATCGAAAAAAATAAAAATTAGAAATGGATATTTTTCAAGTACAACTATTGGGAACACGTTTCCGATACTTTTTGTTCTATTTAAAAAATGTTATGGCGAAGAAAAAAATTCTTTTTAAAAATATTGCAATAAAAAAACTGACATTTTCAAGTATTTTTTAAAAAAAGAAGGGTTTAATATGATTGTTTGAAAATTTTGACCACGCCATTCGAAAGAGCGACCCTTAAAATAGTAGGAGATGGACTTTTGAACAATTTTATGGCTTCTTTCTACTAATTCTAGGCGTTTGAAATTCATGTTGAAAAGTAGCACATCTCGTCGTTAAAGGGTTAAAATTAAATTGACAAATTTTAAAATTTTCTCATAAATTGCCGAAAGCCAGTCCATGAAACACTCGAATAAAAATTTTCCAGTGAACTTATGCCAGAAATAAAAGCTTATTTTCTTTTGAGCACATGTTAAACCGGAAACAAAATTAAAAATTTGTCACGTGACTGTAAATAGTGCGCCGTTCGGTCAAGAGAAACGACGCGCCGGGATATTTAAATTTCAGCAGCCAAGAGAAAGTTTGCGCGCGCCAGGAAAGATGGCTCAGTAGTAGTAATAATAATGCCTACAGAAAGAGAGAGAGAGAGAGAGAGAGAGAGAGAGAGAGAGAGAGAGAGAGAACGAGAAGGAGAAATAGAGGAAGAGTCGAGTCACTAGTCAGCCAGAAAAGAAAAATTTTGAAAGGGGGCCTTCATCGAGTGAGTACGTTCTTGCTTTCGAGACAGTACAGGGCCGTGTATACTAATTGTGCACCCCCCTTTAAAATTAAAAAATTTTGAACTTAGAAAATTTTTCTTATTATTTGAAATGGCAACGGCATTTTGCGATATGCGGGATTACAAGAGACGCATGCGCGAGCTAATTAAGATCCCAAGCGTTAGCCAAGCATGGGAGGTAATTAACGCCATGCAAGTCGGACAAGTGGTGACGAGCCTACTGAGACACCAATTGTGTATCAGTGGTTGTTGAGGGCCGAGATAAGGTTGGCCCTAAGTGAGGGAGAAGACGTGCCATTTTCGGAAAGGTACGACCTTGGACCCTCCGATACCCAGAGCCAGATAGTAGCCCGTTCCCAGATGTCACGCGAAAAAGGGTGGGTCGAATGTTGTCGGCAGATGACGAGGAGTCAGAAAGTGGGGAGAGCCCGACCAGCGTAAGGAATAGTGCCGAATTGGGACCTAGGAAGGGGGGAAAGGGATTGCACCACGAAACAACGTACAGCAGAATGAGTCCGACCAACGTTGCTTCAACCCTGCGATTTACACCTCCGCTACCAGTCATGTCGACAGCCAGCATGACCTCCACTTCCCCCACTACAACGAGTGCTCAGTTGAGTACTACACAAGCACGGTCATGACAGTACCCCACACGATTCAGTCGGCAACATTGGCGCCGAATGCTCAAAGCATGCGCGATTGAGCCTGCTACCCGAAATAAGAAAGTTCGTGGAGTACGCCGAGAAAATAGACTACCAGTATTCTGGAGGGGGTGGGAGTTGCAACAAAGCCAATGTAGGACCGAGACTTTTGATGGGCATCAAGTGACACACCATCAACAGTCGCGCATCGTGTCCCCACATAGAAAAACTCCTTTAGCTGAGACCTAACATCACACAAATAATAGAGTGAGGCCCACGCCCGACCCCAGGAGTCATTCATGCCGAAGTAGCGTGAGTGACGGTAGTGTCACTCATCGTAGAGTGCCCGAAAATGGAAAAGCAGCCAGTTTGTTTCAAAGAAAGGAGAGCGCGAAAAAGAAAGAAGATGTGAGGAAAAAAAGAGTTGAGAGGAAAATCGACTACAGTGGTTGTGAGGAAAGCCACACGAGTAGTAGGTGTAGTTGTGGGAGTAAAAGAAACGACCGAACTAGTGTGAAAATCGTAAAGGGAGCGACAAAGAGAACGAAGCTGAGAAAGACGTGAGGGAGAGCCGGAGATCAATCTTGGATAACTCATCGAGTGAGTCTGAATCTGAGAGCGATCTGAGCCAGGATGTGAAGAGTAGGGGGAAAAACAAAGAAATTAAGTCCGGCCGGAGGTCCAAAGTGATAAAAACACTAAAGAATTAGGACCTAAAATTCTTTGGAGATGACGACAAGACCGAAGAATTCATGGAGCGACTAGAAGACTGCAAGATTTTCTCAGATTTCTCTGATCGGGAAATTTTGCAAGCACTGCCGATGATCTTCCAAAAGAAAGCTAGTAGTTGGTTTAGGTCGTTGCGCCGGGAGATAACATCTTGGAGATTATTTGTTTATAAAAATTCAATTATCTAGAAACAATAGATTAACTAAAAAAAATTTTTATTTATCAATTTTTGCATTAAGAAAAATTAATATATTAAAATGTAACTCTGTATAAAATTCAATTATTTACAATTATTATTAATTAATAAATTCAAATACTTTGAAAATTGTATTTACTAAAAACAATCCTGACTATTTCCCGGATTTTCCGGCTAATAGACACCCTGTTAACTTTATTTTACTCCGTTGTAACTTACATTAATGAAGAAGTGGAATACAGTAAAATTTCATTGAGCCCTCTTTCTTCAGATTCATTTTAATTTTAATCATTTTTGATTTCACAAAATTTATATCAAGAGTAGATAAGTGTTTACTCCTGCTCTCTAATTGCAAAATATGTGTTTCGACTTTGTAGGATACATAAAAAATGATTCCTTGATTTTCCAAGAATTTCCTTGAATTTCTATTCCTTCGTCAATTTTATTTATGTATGTTATTTAAAAAATCAAACCGTCTTTTAAGAGCACTACATTATCTGGCGACTCAGTTGTTAATGTAAATTCTTTATACCTCAACTTCAAAATTTCCGTATAAACAAATTTTATAATCTGAATTTTGTAAGGTTTTTGAGGTTTAGGAGGATCAATTGATTGTAGCTCATGAACTCGGTGACAAATTTGAGGTGGAAATTTTATTAAGGTTACACCCTATTGATAGAACGTCATCAGCAACATGTATCGAACAATGCATATTCAGAACCTGCATTTTCTCATAAAGTCTTCGCAACTCAAGAAAAAAGCGTTTCAAATAGACTTTTGCATGCTGCTGATAATTTTTTAATAAATTATCGTTACATAGTATTCGGCTGGCAACATGTAACAATAAAAAATTGATGTAACGATCTTCATTTAATATTTTGCTTACGACAATTGGACCGCAATATAACAAGAAAAATCGGTACTCCGTTGCTTTCCATTTACCAAATGCTTTCAGGGATCTTGTATTTCGTTGGAATTCACAAGAAGTAAATTTTTTTATTAAAACAAGTCGTTTTGAAATCTCCTTTTTAAAATTTTGACCGACTTTGGCGCGTCCAGAAATAACAAATAAGCTAAACATTAATCTTCGCATTATTCCCTCACACAATAAATGGATATAATCCAGGACAAACATTACAATCATTTTGACAGGTGGCTTTATTTTTAATAGTGGAGATTTGTAATTGTGATGACGTCGTTGCGATTGTCTTCTGAAAGATAAGTCTGCTCTTTCTTCCGAATCTATAAGAGGAAATTGTGTCACATTATCTTCTTTTCGTCCTTCTATTGTGCACCTTTCACAGCAGTACAATCCTGTATGACCCTTTGTCCGTTTTATAAATGCACGTGCTGGTGTGTTGCAAATGAAGCAGTGGATTTTTACATTAAATTTCTGATTTTCTATTAAAATGCCGTTTTTTGAAATTTGTTTATCTCGGCGACGAACTCATCAAAATAGGCATTCACATTTGGCTTCGAATTCTCAGCATAAATTTGAACAGGAAAAGGTTCGAAGATGTCTGGTTGGTAGTGCACCTTTCCCAATAAAACCCAAAACCCTTTCTCAGAAGACTTAAATACGGATATTCCGTCCACGTTAAACTGAACAAATATAGTTGTTTTTTTGTGCACTTGAGAATCAATGCATTTCTTAAGTCCTTCTTCTACACTAAAATAAACAAATTCTCCGTTTGTCCCATCTGAATCCAGCATTTCCTTAATTTTATAATTTGCTAAAGACGTTCCTAAAAATGTTTTTGCAAATTTAGGTAGTTCTGGCAACAATCTTCTACGCAAAATTTTGAGCATTTCACCGACAGTCTTCTGCTCCATTCCTCGAGTTACTGCCATTAGACGCAAATCTTTAATTTCTTGTGGTTCATCTTCGGCCACTTCTATTATTAGATCAAGATATTCTTCTTCTGTGTCTGATAAATACAAATTTAATTCTTCTGATTCAAATAGCTCACTGACAACCATACTTTCAACCGAACCTAAAAAAAGAAAATTGTAAATACCACTGGTTTAGAAGAAAAAACATATCACAAATAATTTTTTTAATTCAAAATATATTATTATCTAGCATTACTTAAAATTTTAACTGAAAGTTACTTTCTTAAAATTCAATTCTCAAAAAAAATTTCAAAGCAATTTTTTAAATAAATAAATTCTTCGACGAATTTTAATACAATTTTTAAGAATAATAACATTTTTCGAGAAATTTGTTTTAAATTGTGTTAAAATAATTGAAATTCTGGGATAAGTTTTATTACTTGTAAAAACAATTGTATCCCTAAGAAGAATTTTCTTATTTTTGAACAATATTTAATTTTTGCGAAGAATATTATTACTCTTGAAAATAGATGAATTTCTTCAATAATTTGTAATTCATCCAAAATTTATTATTTTTCGTATTTTTAACAAAAATTATTCTATAAATGGATTACTTTTAATAATTTTTTAAAAAGTTAATTGAGAATGTTTAAATTGATTTTTTTACAATTTAATTTCACAAAATTTTAATTATTCAATTAAATAACTATGTTTCAGAAAATAAAAATCCAAATAATTTAAAAAAATGCAATTGAACTTTTTCAAATAAATTAATTCCACAAAATTGTTAGACAAAAATATTAAAAATTAAGATTTTCAAATATTTTTTTATCCCTTCTCAAAACAAAATTTGTAATTAATGGTTTTCTTTTGGAGAATTTTACTAAAATAGTAGTTATTAAAAATCATTAAATTAAGGACAATTTTTTTAAATAATTGAAAATTTGCCAAGAATTTTATTGAAAATTTTGAAAATAATTAAATGTTGGAGAAGAATTTAATAGTTTATAAAGATAATTGCAACTTTTACAAGAATTTAACAAAAATTGTTAACATACCATAAACATTTTCATTCTCTTACATTCGATTTTCGGACTTATTTTCATCATTTGAATTAAATAAATTTGTTGCTTCAAATTCCTGTGAAGATTCGGCTTCTGTTTGTGAGGATTTTTCAGATTCTTCTTTATTGTCAGCATCATTTTCATCATCTAAAATTTTGTATTATTGTTATTTAAATCCCACTACCGGAGTTGGACCTCCTGTTTCTAGTCTTCTTGCTTTGTATTCAGGATGAAAATAATAAATATTATACTTACTCTGCATCGAGTCACGTGTTTTTCTAATTTTGTCAAATGCACAGTGAATTTGACCACGACGAGTGCTTTTTTCTTTTGGCATTTTTATCTAATTAAAAATTAATAATAATAAATTAAAAACAATGTATGTTTGTCAACTATCAATTCACACGGTTACATATATACCAGCTGGCGTAGATATTATAGTAATTCTACTTTACCACCGCCAGTTCTGGGCCCAGTCTCGACTAAAAGATTTACCAATCTGGGGCCAGATAGGGAAACCCCGATCGGGGCCAAAAAAGTAACTTGGAAAAATGTGGAATTTTCTACAGGGGCCCTTAAACCACTCTTGATGGTTTGATAAGCACATGTGAATTTTTCCAGAACAAATAAATTAAGAAACGTCAATTAAAACTAGTAGTGACTATTTTTAAAAAATTATAATCCCACTGTATTTTTATTGTTCCTAAAATAAAATTTTTATAATTCCAGAAAAAGTGTATTTTTCTTGGAATAATATAATCAGGACTTAGAAATGAAGTATAATAATGATGCACAACGAGACTTCATAAAAGAAATGAGATGAAAATATAATATAACATTCAATTATTATTTTCACTGCATAACTAATTCAATGTATGATTATTGGATTTAGCGAATAAAAATAAAAAGGAAATATTTTCAGGTAATATAACAGTTTATTGAAAACACTTTGTCCGCCCGATGCTCAGGCTGATCTTCGCTGATATTAAAAAACGCAGAGTCTTAATAACATGATTATCTGTTTAGGTGTTTGCATATGGAAGATAGCTGATTTTATTTAACAAAACTGTCAAGTTTTAATTTATACGAGAAAAAAATAAAGAAAAACATTTTTTTCACTAATGCATTAGCAACTCCAGTTTATTTTTGTTTAATTGACGTAGACTTTTTGAGGCTTTTCAGGTTTACTCACTTTTGTGCAAATCAAAATCTACAAATTCATATTTATATATCAACTATATCAATAGTCATTATTTTACTCTATAACATTAAATATTCAATATACAATTTTTTCATATATTCATTATATAACCATGTCTCAGGCCTAAAATATAAATCATCGTTATTCCAATTTCTTACTGGAATGTGTATACATATTTATATATAATATAGAATAAAAAACTTATAAATTAAAAAAACATTTATGAAGTTTATTTTTTAACGAGGTGGATTTGTATGATTATGATTTGACGAAAGTGATCCCTGAGTAAATTAAAAGTCGTTAAATTAACAAAACTGACAGTTTTGATAATAAATCTGAATTTTTTATTATATTTTTTTTAATTTTCTCACACGTCGAATTCCGCGTGAATCGGCGTCGTCATTATAATGCTAGCGGCGATATTAAGTTATACCAAAGCTATAGATATCTCTATGCGCTGCTACCAAGATTTCTTGCAAGAAATTCATAATACGCGTGCTTTTTTTGTTTGCCATCGCATTGATCATTATTATTAAATACAGTACAACTATAATCGATTTTTGTCATTAATTAGATTTAATAATTGATCGTAGCTTGGATAAGAGTCACTTAAGAATTGTAGTGGAAAATTGTATATGATTTTTAAATAAATAAATTTTAAATTTCAACAATTTAAAAAAATTGACTCTTTTTGCACTGGTTTATCAAGAAATTATAAAAAAAATTTATTAATTTTTCGTTTAACAATGTTTTTTATTAAAATTTATCGTTTCCAATGGTTTATTGACAAATTGAAGGAGGAAGTTATAAGTTTAGTGAAGGCACAAAATTGAATTATTTTCTGTTGAAATGTTAAAAATATTCGGATTATAATACTGCCGTCCTGATGAAGAAAATGGTTACTTGCAGTCAGAGTGATTTCGAGATATTTAAGGAACGCGTTTCTAACGAGCTCCACTAATATTTAAAAGTTTTTTTAATATTTACAATTGCTTTTAACTAAATTTAATATGCTCTATTTAATGGCGTTGAAATAATTTAAAAATTTTAATTTATTATAAACAAAATGTCGAATACTGTTAAAAATTAATTTTGAAATCGTCAAAATACTGCCTAAAAAGCGTAAGTGCACTCACGGCCTGAGAATAGGTGTGTTATACGGTTCAACGCCTTAGTTTTTTGGGTCTAGTCGAGCTACATTTCCAAGCCGCACTCGCCAATGCGGTTCGACCTCCAATGAAAGTTCTCATCTACGTCATCATTTTGACGAATCTTTGCAAGTACGGTTAAATTTTCTGCAAGTACGGTTCTATAAATAAGTATTTCACGAAAATCTCTGCAAGTACGATAATTAGGGTCTCATTATCTTTAAAATTAATTAATATCGGTAAAATGTAATACTGTAGATAGATTTTAAATTTTATAACGAATCCAACGGTATAAAAATCTCATTTTTAATAAAAATGTCACTTAACCACTTTCTTCATCAGGACGGCAGAATATAATAAATAAATTCTTCTCAAAACGTAGATGTCTAATATTTGATTTTAAGTATTTCGAATGTGAATAAAAAAATCTATAAATAAAACAAAATTCAAATAATTATACAAAACAGAAATGAGAAGATTAGTTAATTAAATTATTTGTTAAAATTTAATTAAAGTTTAATTTTAAAGTTAATTTTAAAATAAAAATTCCAAACTATCTAAAATACCTAGTATTTGAAGCTTTAATTAATTAAAATTGGATTAAAATATAATTTCATCGTAAATGTAAACATTTTTAGACTATACATATCTTACGTGACACTTATCTTGCTCCTTCGGACCGAACCGGGTTCTAAATTAATCAGCCTTCGGTAAGGAACAACGAGCTTCCTTCAGTAAAAGGAAAGTTATCCGTTGATCCGAAGTGAATGTTTTTTAAATTTTTTTCGACGGTCGACATTAGATATTCTTTTTGTAGAATCGCTCACCTATCTTATTACACCTATTTTCATTAATTAATATTATACCTATTCTGTCTTTAATGCATTTTTGAGAAATATATCTTACCTCAATTTTAGTAAAATTTTGATTTTTTTAATTATACTATAAAATCTGTTTATTCAATTAATTTATAATTAATTTTGATTCTGCACATATTTCTATTAAAATAACTGATTTGAAAAAAATGTTAAATAATATAAATATATTTTAATTAATTATTATTTTTATTATTTATTACTACATATTTATTGGTATTTAATTTTAATATTTGTGAAATACAAAAATAAATTGATAATTTTTACCCTAATTATTATTAATTTAAACTAAAAAATCAGTAAACTAACTACTTTTGTTAATAATTATTGGAATATTTCTTAATTGTCATTAAAATAATTTGTAAAATAATTTTTATCAAATTAATCAGTAAAATGTGACTATTAATAATTAATAACTTAATTATCTTTCAAATAATTATTAAAATAATTAACAAATTAATTAGTTTTAAAATAATTATTATATTACAGTGAAAAAAATAGAAATTATAACAAAATTTGATTTATTTATTAATAACTATTAACTTAATTATCTTCCAAATAATTATTAAAATAATTAACAAATGAATTATTATTAAAATAATAATTATATTAGAGTGAAAAAATAGAAATTATAATAAAATTTGATTTATTATTTGATTTGCAAATTTTACTATTGTTGAAGTAAATATTTCTCCACACAATCACTCGAAGCTCGGTAATTGGACGTTTAATGACACGAAGGCTTATTTTACACCCTGATTATTTAGTGACCAATTTTATTTATTAACTAATTATTTTTCTCGTCTGTTTCTAGTCATTTTTTTAATATAAAATAATTATTTATTGATAATAATTATTTTCTTTACACTTCAGTACAAATATGAAACCTTTTTTTTTAATTTTTTAATTTGTTACTAAAGGGAAAAATTGCTCATTCCTAAAAAGACATTTTTCATATTAATAAATTTTTTTAATAATACAAAATAAACATTATATAAAATAACAATCGTACAATCTTTTTCCATTGAGAAACTATTTATATAATGAGATAAATAATTGTGGGCTAAAAAATGCTATATAAATTATTTTTATTAAGAAGAAACATGTAATTTGATTGCTTTTTCAAATTTCTTAAATGATGGAAAACTTATTCAATGAGTAATTTTTTTCATATTTGGGAAAAAGATAAAAAGAAAATTAATTGATATTAGTTTGTACTATATTATTAACGATATCACATTGTCAAAAATAATTTACAAATTCATGACTAACTTAAAAATTAAAATTTACATTAAATAATAAATTTTATTCCTTTTTATTTTGTGTCACTTTTTCTCCAATTTTTTTTCTTTTTTTTACCGAAGACACCGAAACTTCGCGTGAACATATAAATTACATTACGATCGAACGACATAGTTTTCCTCACAATAATTAATAATATCGGTATTAGTACCTCTTTTTTTATTGTTTGATTAGTTGCACTAGCCTTGATTGTCGGCATATAAGGGCTGCTGTCGTACAGCAATATTTTTTTATTTATTATTATTATTTTTATGGCGTGCGATTCTTCGAGCGCGCCTTGTCGACCTAAAAAATTGCACCGTTCTCTCACAAAAAGCAAAATTATAAATGTTTCGCATTAGTTGCATATTACAATAGATAAAATCATATAAAAAAAGTTTTAATCATTATTAACAACTTACAAACTGTATAACAGTTTTTCAAATTTTTTTCTTCTCTATATAATTTGTATAATAACAAATATAGCAATCGCAACAATTCATTAACTTTTTTTTCTTTATTCTTTAATAATTATAACAAAATTTGATTTGTGGAAAGATTTTTTAGAAATTTCTATTAACTATTAAAAATTGAATTTACTGATTATTTTATTTAATTTATTTTTTTATCGTTTTTTTCTGAGAGTGCGATTTTTGATTTGTCGATCGACAGGTGAATTTTTTTGAATGTATTTGTGTCGAATAGTAAAGAGGGGGGGGGTAATTATTTACAAATAGTTTTAATGTCGATAAAGGGGAACGACTTTTTCTAGACGCGAAACTTTATAGTTAGTATATGTATTAGGCGTAAAAGCTGTACAGTAAAAACTTAGGTCAGCATTATTTATTTCGTTTATTTATTTATTTTTCTTAAAAACGTAGGCTGATGGCACAACGATTTTTTAGGCTCTGGATCATCACCTTTAATGGCTGTGTGATTTTAGAGGCAAAAAATCGACTTTAGATTTAAATTATTTTTTCTTTTTTTTAAATTTTCATTTCCTCTGCACATTTTACCAAAAATTATAAAAATTGTTGTATAATCGTTATTATATACAATTATTTTATAATTGTTTTAATCACAATAATTTTTATTTTTCATTTTAATATTATGTATTTAAAATAATATTTTTGTTTTATTCCTTGTATATTTTATTTTGTTATAATTCAGTTGAATATATTTTGCTTAAATTTAATTTAGGTCGATATATTTCAGTCCAATATATTTTAATCGAGATTTAAATTCAATACATTTCAATACTTTTCAATGCAAAACTTAAATATAATTTAGTTCAATATATTTTAGTTCAATGTACTTTAGTTAAATATATATTTAATTCAATATATATTTTAGTTGAATAAATTTCAGTAAAATATATGTTAAAATTTATAGTTCAATATATTTTGGTTTATTATCCAGCTTAAGTACATTATACACCAAATGTAATTTATTTAAATATATTTCAATCTAATAAATGTTAAAAACAAAAAAGTGAATAAAAATTTAAAGTCAATTTTTTAAATTTGTGTTGTGATGATCCAGCGAAAAAAGCGAATAATTTTCGCCATAGCAAAGAGAGTTTCGTATAACGATGCATGATGAGTATTATAACGCTTTAACGATATCGTACAAATATGATGGAATCCCCTTTTTTCGATTGTTTTTTGTTTTACTCTCTTTTTGTAAGAATTAATTTTTTTTCGCAACTAAAGTGATCCTCAGATATATTTTTTCAAATTTCTTTCGCAGGCACACACACTTTAATCTCGTTTTTTTCTCTTTTAATCTTTTTTCATCTCTTTCTCTAAATTCATTCACACTCTTTTTCTTTATCAATTTGATTTTTGCATTAACAACAAACGACCTTAATAATACTTATCAAATAAATCTAGAAGAAACTTGGAAGGTGCAAGTTCGATTTTTATTATTATATTATTATTATTATTTTTATTATACGTTTCTCATGTCGACAATTCATTAAAATCACGATTCTTCATCCCATCGTTTCTTCCGCGTGGCGGTTCTATTGGCGACGCTTTGTTGGAGTTGTTTTTTTATTTGATCATATTTTATTAGAAGCAAAATGTGCGGCGTCGATAACGAGGAAGTAATGGGTTTTGAGGCACTAGGAGGGATCCAGAACGAGGCAAGTTGCTAGGAAATCCTCCATGGAACGATAGGCGTGCTCGAGCACACCTGACAGGGCATGATCTTCGTCAGCGTAACTCTGAAAACAAATTTATTTTTGTCATTAATGATTAAAATAACTATTTCATTTATGGAATATGATTTTTTTCGAAAAATTTTCAATTTTAAAGTTACGAAAAAATGTAAAAAATTAGTATTCTTTCATTTATAATTAGGGTAAAAATAACTTTAAAAAATGGTACTTGTCTAAAAATTCGCAATATTGGACCCGTAATTTTCAATTTTGATAACATAATTCCAGATTCATATTTAGAAACCCTAAAATCCCAGGGCAGCAGGTTTTAAATAAACCTGACAGTAAAGACAATTTAACGTCCGCCATTTTCTAAAACTCGCTGAATATGAATTTCATGTTTTCAGGAACAAAATATTCAGAATATTTTAAAATTTATATTTATTATTGTTATTTTTAGTCACTCATTCGTAGTAAATAAGTTAAAAAATAGTTGAGATGGTAATAAATTTATATTAATAAAATTGTATTTGAAAAAATAATCATTATCAAATTAAGATTATTGAGAAAGAGAGAGACAGAGAGAGAGAGAGAGAGAGAGAGAGAGAGAGAGAGAGAGAGAGAGAGAGAGAGAGAGAGAGAAAGCCAAAGGTATAGAAAACTACAATTTAAAAAAAATACAGGGAATGAAAAGTAAATTCCTTTTATTTTTTGACAGAATTTTTTGCGTTGAACGTGAAAAATATAATGGATTATAAAAGCGGAGCAGAAATGATATAAAATTTTATGATCCTGCTTTTTTTAATGCCGAATATCGTATCGTGTGTGGCTCTTGAATCTTTAAATTCTTATCGTCCATATTTTATAGTTAATCATTAGTTTTAAAATTTTATTTAAAATGCTATTTGTTAAAAAAAATGTTTCATTTACAGAAAATATTTCGTCGTCTATGCATGTAATCGATAGAACTATTTTTTTACAACAATGCAGAATATTTTATTTTCCAGTTTTCAACAAACTATTTTTTATGCATTCATTAGTAAGAAATAGACGGTAGTGACGAATCTTTTAACTTTCTTTAAATATTAAAATGAAATGGATTTTTAATAAAACTAAACTTTTAACACAATTTATTTTTATTTTATTGTTAGTTTAATAAAAGTCATGTAACAGATAATTTTTTATAACTAGAAATGGGCAAACTTTTTTTAACTGGAAGCGGGTTAACATTTTTTAAATTTTAAATCATTTGTTCAAATGTATTTTAGTCATACAGAATTCTTACTTATTTCAGTAATCTAAATAACTTATTCGGGTTAATTCGATTTTTACATTATTGTATTATAAGTTTTAATAGAAAAAGACAGTTTTCATCAGACGTTCATGGCAACAATTTCGAAACATTTTTTGTCCTCAATTTTTCCATAAGGAGCAAGATGAATTTTAGGATTTTGTTGTCTTATAACTGTTATGAAAAAAAATTTCTCTATTTCACTTGTAATTTTCTTTCCGTTTAAAAGTAATAGCAGCACTAAATCACCGTTTTCGTCAGATAGTTATTAAATTATGCAAACTTTTGAATATAAGTAGCAAAATAAATTTTGTTTAGACAAACTTAAATATAATAATTAAAATAAAAGTAGATTCTGTGTCTTTTTGAATAAATAGTTAAGGTTAATTTTAATCAGACAGAATTTTCTAATATTTTAACAGTTTTTTTGAAAAAATAGTTAAATTCAGACAAAAGTTTTATCATAAAATATTACACATTTAATATTTTCGCATAAGTGATAAGTTATAAATTATAAATTATAATTATAATTATAATAATTATTATAATATTTACTAAACACTGAATTTAACGTTCATTCCGAGTCAGGTGCTTAAAAAGAAACAACAAATGTTGTTTAACGTTTCGACAGCGCGGCTGCCCTCTTCAGAAACGAAAAATAAAATAAAAATTTGAAAAACGTTCCAAAGGAACGTCTTTGTCGTTCGTTTTTCAAATTTTTATTTTATTTTTCGTTTCTGAAGAGGGCAGCCCCGCTGTCGAAACGTTAAACAACATTTGTTGTTTCTTTTCAAACACCTGACTCGGAATGATCGTTAAATTCAGTGTTTAGTAAATATTAAATACAAGCGAGTGATAATATCATATAATAATTTAATTATTATAATAATTTATATTATATTATATATTATTATATATTATTATATATTATATTATTATATATTATATTTATATTGTTATAATAATTATTATATTATAACTATTAATTATAATTATAATAAGTATAGTTATAATATAGTTATAATATAGTTATATAGTTATAACTTATAAGTTCGTTTTAGTCTGACAGACAAAAAACAGTCACTATTGAATCAGACACATCCTACTTTCTTTTTTGTATCCAAATATCAGTGTTATGAAAAACTTCCTGTTCGTTTATAAGGATATCAAATTGAGACAAAAAACAATTTGATATCATTAAGAAAACTGTGACTATAAGAAGTAAAAAAGTAATAATTTAAACAGTGAAATAGTATATTGTGCATCTAGGGAGAAAAGTGGGTGATTTCCACGAGTGTGAAGTTTGCAGTTCGAGGCGCAAGGAGTGCTTGCAAGCGAAGCCGAGAACTGTAAACACACGAGCTGGAAATCATTTTTTCTCCCGAGTTGCACATACTATTTTTTCTAACACACGTAAACCGACAGTAAAAATATTTAATGAAACATTAAATACATTTACGCCACGGTTGAAAACAAATAAAAAAGTTAGTTACGTAAATTACGTAACTAACGTAAGTTACGTTACTAACATCACATACATAAGTTAGTTACTAACATCACATACGTAAGTTACGTTACTAACATCACACGTAAATTACGTAACTAACATCACATACGTAAGTTACGCTAGTCGTTTAAGTTACGTAACTCACGCAACTGATTCACTAATGGTCATACTTTGATTTATACATCGCACCTAATAATAACATTACCGAGAAGGTAAGTTACTTTTTCTCCCTGCTAATGACGTCAGCGGGAGGAAAAGATCAACTTTTCTCCCGCTTGACAGGTAGGAAATGATGTACTTTCGGTGCGTGTGTTAGAAAAAATAATTTTATAATAAAAAAAATCGAAATAAAAATGTAGAAATAATCTCGGTATATTTTTTAGTAAATTTGGAAAAATAAATCACCTGATATCTGAAGATCACTCCTGCCTCAGACATGGCCTTGGCAAAGGCAACGCCGTGCGTGTAAGGCGCTGTAAGATCGGCTAAGCCGTGAAGAAGATAAAGGCTATTACTTGGTACCAATCTGGCACGTTGCGTCAGATCAGCTTCCACGTAGCCTTTAAAATTCTCTGCTGGTGCTCCCAAAACGCGTTCCGTAAAAGCGGAGTCTAAAAATGATAAAACAGGAAAAGAAGAATTCTTAGTAAATAAATTCAACTTTTACTTAAAGAAATGCACACGCTTTCCTCTTTCTCATCTTTTTAACATTCTCATAAAACCCCATTTTTCATTAAGATAAAACCAGCTTAAAATTTTCATCATCTAAAAGTGTCCATTTAAAAAAAACGAACTTTATTTTTCATTTTTCTTACGTCTATGTATACGTTCTAGCTCTTAAAATTCTATATATTTTTTACGATTTAAATTTTTTTTATCAAAAATTTAATTATAATATGTATATTTAAGAATTTTATAACAATTTGCGTTTACAATTAAATGAAAATTTACATTTTAATCTTAATATTTCAATGTATGAATTGCAAATTTAGTTCTACTTTCGAAATTAATTGACTGTAAAGTTCTTCGTTTGGTTTTAATAGTAATATATCAATTGTATTGTAGTACAAGAATACAAGGTTGTGAACCCGAGCTACAGAATTCTATTTCTAAGATAAATTTTAAGTCTGAATTCGAATCCACAGTCAGGTTTATTCAGGAAATTTCAATGGAAATTTATAGGAGCACTTTTCAAAGAAACTTTCCACGTGGAGAGTAAAATTTTAAAGGACAGTATAATTGGAATTGATGTAGAATATGATAGGAATTCTAATCGAAATTTTGATCTTAATTTATAGAGTTAAATTAATTTTGATCGAAATTAAAATTGGAATTTTTATAGAATTTCCAAATAATTCTCACTAAAATTATATTTGACAGAAAATTTTCAGAGCTGCAAATAAGATTTGGTCAGAAATTATATTTGGAAATTTCATTGAAATTTATGGAAATTTTGACCGTAATTATATTTGGATATTTAATTCTAAGTTCAATCATAATAATTAATTAAAATTCTGAAACTTCGATTTACGCCAAAGAAGATTTTTTTTAAGTGATTAAAGAATTTTCGTCTGCAATTTCTCTTTTACAAAATTCGTCGGAATTAAGATTGTGATTTAAATATAATTCCGTTTGGAACGGAATTCCAATTAGAGTGATATTCCCTACAAAATTATATTGGAGTCTAAACCAGAATTTCCAAACAAGAATTCCAACGGAAACTTTTATAGAAGCGCAAGAATGAAATTCTGACGGAAATTATAATAGAAATTTCGAAAATATCTTCAGGGAGTACTTTCCAAGAAATCTTTTAGAGTGAATATATATTTGCAGAATTTCATACCTAATGTATTATAGACACTTGAGTTTACTTTAAAAGACAAGTTCCGTTTAACTTTCCTCATACCTCGAGCAGTTACTTTATTTTCATTTTAATTAAATGAAATAAATTACAAAATGGTGTATCTTATTATCAGTCAGATTGTTCATTGAAGTAGTGAAAATTGAATATTAAGTTTTCTCCTTAAGTTATAATTTTTTTTGTAAATTATATTTATTTACTCAATTTTATTTATCTAATTTATGACTCTTTATTATGATTCTTAGGCAGAATCTTCTAATATTTTATCAATGAAAGTCATTGACAGAAAAGGTTATTAAAATCGAAATATATAAAAAATTTGATATTGAAAATGTGCAGTAAGAATAATTTTGAATTACAACAAAATTTTACTGAAGTCATTAATAAGATCGTTCTTTCTGTCAATATAAATTTTTTTCTGATTGCATTCCAAGTATTAGTAGTAGTAGTAGTAACATTTATACTGCCGTCCTTTTTTAAAAAGGCACTATCTACATTTTTTAAGAAAAATGAGTTTT
This sequence comes from Leptopilina drosophilae, assembly GCA_032873175.1. Lineage (NCBI taxonomy): Eukaryota > Metazoa > Arthropoda > Insecta > Hymenoptera > Figitidae > Leptopilina > Leptopilina drosophilae. The sequence goes on from CM065478.1 coordinate 51,219,449, forward strand.
TTATATGGCTGGATTCGTTACAAAATTCAAAAATTATCTGTGCAATCGAGAATTATAAATTTTAATTAGTTAAAATGTTAATTAGATTTTAATTGTGAAAATTAGCTAATTATCCATTTTTGTTGTAGATAGTGACGCTTTTAAAAGGAAAACATCCCCATCTTAATAGTAAAATACTGATTTTTTAGCCGCCAAAAATGTGCACTATGTACATAGGCCGAAGCCATATGTATTTCCTTCAATTTTTAGTTTAAAATTTTGCACTATCTACTGTTTTGCATATTATTATTTAAAATTATAAATTTATTTTTGCACCAATGAAAAGAGCGGGTCCGATTTAGTTAAGAACTATAGGTTAATTTACAAAATTTTATTTTTGTTAAGAGATATAAATGCAAACGCGTTTAGTTAAATATCTTGGTTCGAGTTAAAATGTAGATAGTGCCTTTTTTAAAAAGGACGGCAGTATATATGAGGCATTCCATGTCAAGTGATCCAGGTGTCTTACGGTGTAATGCTTATTTCGATAATTTTTTACTCTTAAACTATTAAACATAAAAATTTGGCAAGGTAAATTTTGGAAAGGTTTTTTCATGCTCTTTCGATTGGAAATAAGCATTTTCAAAAAAAAAATTTTTGACCCAAAAAAATCAAAATTAAAAATAACTTTCAATTTAAAAATTTTTGAAATTTAATAAACTTTCAAAAATTATAACGTAACACTTCTAAAATTATCTATAATATTTTTAACTAAACGTCATGTCTAAATCAATTGTTTTTAATAATTTTAAAAAAAATTATTTTTCCAAACATTTAATAATTTGATCAAATTTTTTTAAAATGATTGAATTTTTGAAAAATATATAAAAAAAATATAGTTTTTTAAGAGGACATTCCAGTTCAAAACAGACATAAAGAAGGCTTTTTTAGTTTATATTATTAAAATAACTATGAAATTTATTTAAAAAATTTCTTTTATATGTAATAAATAATTTATTTAAGAATTTGTAAAAAAAAATTTTTTTCATTTTTATTTCAAAATTGCGGCGATATACGCCATTTTCGAAAATGCCCATTTTCGGTGGTAAGATCGATTCCAAACTTTCTAAAACAGATAAAACCAAAAACGAAGTGACATTCTCTTCATTAGATATTTCTTCAGGTGTGGAACCTCAAAAAAGTGGCATTTTCTCCCCCCCCCCTTTTTTTAGAGTACTTTTTCCCCAAAATATGTAAAAAAGGTGTTTTTTCGGAATTTCTGTTCTAAAAAAAGGGCAGTTGGAATTTTTTCCGTTTTTGAGGTTCCACTTATAAGCATGATGATGATGAATCAAAAGTAATTCAAAAGTAATAATAAAAAAGTAATAATGAATCAAAAGTAATAAGTCGTTTGATTTTTTAAAATCGTTTTGGAAGATCTCGGGATATTACTCGTACCAGGTCAAAAAAAGACATTTTGAGAAAAACGCATTTGAAGTTTTTGTTCATAAGTTTCGACATTTTTTAAAAAAAATCATCGGATTTGCCTAAAAATCGTTACTTGGGGGTTTTTGAGGTCGCTAATTACGAATATGGAATCAGATTTTTAAAATTCAAAATGGCGGATCCAATATGTCGGACACTTTTTTTCAAAATCATTGGATTTGCTTGAAAATCATTAAGAGGGGTTTTTTGGGGTCGCTGATTACGAATATGACATAATTTTTTTAAAATTAAAAATGGCGGATCCAATATGCTGCACGAAAAAAATTAAAATAAAAAAATTTTCTTTTCCGACATATTGGATCCGCCATTTTGAATTTTGAAAATTTGATATCTAATTTGTGATCAGCAACACCAAATACATTTTTGTTTGTCTTTTTTGACACTATAAGAAATCCGAAAATAAAAACAAAAAATCGATTTTTTTGATATTTTGAACTGGAAGGTCCCCTTAAAGAACTTTATTTAAAAAGTTGAACCTACATCGAAAAATTCAATGGAAGTACCCCCTGAAAATTCCATGGAACTTTCATGTAAATTCTAAAAATTTTTTTTTAACAATATTTTAATATATCTATTATGATTAGGATTTAAGAATTAAACTTTATGTCTTGGGTGTAAAAGTTCAATTCTTTAAATCAAAAAGAAAAAAATTAATTTTCCTGTATAAAAGATGGATTGTTATGATGTAAAATGAGAAAATTAAAATTTCTATCGCAGAAAAAGAAAAATAGAGGAATTCTTTTGTTTTTTAAATTGCGTGTAATTGAAATTTAAAAGATTAGATAACATTTTGTTCTAATTCAATTGATAAATAATGAACTCACTGAAGTAGAGCCAATCGGCAATTGGATTGACAGAGACTCCACATTTAAAAACATCCTGCTGACTGCCAAGCATCATTGCAGTTACATAACCACCGTAGCCCCATCCCCATACTCCAACTCTCGTTTCATCCAAATACTTGAGTGTCTCTAGAAGATGTCTAAGTACAGTAATTTGATCTTGAACTTCGACACCGCCGAGCTTTCGGAAGAGGGCTCGTTTTTCATGACCTCGCGCGCCACGGACATCGAGTCTGACATACACCACGTCATTATGACTCGACATATATGTACCCCAGTCTATGCTGAACTTGTCCGTGACCGCTTTACTACCGGGTCGGCCATTCACCTCAACCAGAACAGGAAATGCGGCGTCTCGAAGCTCTTCTCTCCAAGACGGTGGCAACAATAGTTGCACTTGCGCACTCCATCCCTGGGGCAATGTTATCTGGTAAACAAACAATTGTATTCAATTATTAATTTAGTAGAAGATTATTCTATTACAAAACTTAATCCATGCCTATTATGTTTCATTAGCTTATATTCTCTAAAACTGAATCAGTGAAATTTCACTGAAGATCAGTTAAAAATTATTGAAATTTCAGTCATATTTTACTAATTAGGCAAATTAGAAAAAAATTTTTTCATTGGTCAATTAGTAATTTAGTTTTAGAGAGTATATAGCCATAGAATTTATCTGAAAATGCTTGGATTTTGGGGAACTAAATTAAAATATTTGATCAAAATTTAAAAATTCAAAATAACGGCTCCAAAATGGAGCCTAAAATAATGTATAAAGTGTACTTAAAAAAATAATGCAATATTTAATGCAATATATCTTATTTTATTTAAAAAATAAACAAAAGTTTGGTTTCTTAGTTAGATAAATAAACAAATGAATTTTCAAATACAAAAATTAAGTAATAATGGTATTTTCTTAGAATTTTTAACCTGGAAACAAAATTCTTTTTCCAAAAAAGTCTTGAACAATAGTAAAAATGAATTTTTTCATTCGCTTTTCTGTGGAAATAAAAATATATTTTTTCGTAAATAATTTTCCGCGAAAATTCAAATTCTATTCTTTCAATATTAGTATTAAAAGTGTAAAACAATAAGAAAAATTTTTAATGACACATAATTATTAAAAATTATTCATAATAAATTTTTATCAACTTATATTTTTATAAATTTCGACTTTATTCAAACCAAGAAAATGAAAATTTGATTATTTTATTAGAAATAAATAATTAAAATTTCCAGTTTTGTATCATTAATCGTAGAATATTTTTATAATCTGTTGAACAGTATAGTTTTTTAACTGAGCGATTCCATCTCAAGTGATCAAGGTGGAAAAATTTTTTTTCTAACACACGCGCCGAAAGTACATCATTTCTTACCTGTTTAGAAGGTGGAAAGTAAGTCTTTCCCGGCGACAGGGAGGTAATGTTACTTTACCTCGTACGCTCGCTACGTCTCGAACTACAAACTTCACCCTCGGGAAAATCACTATTTTCCTCCCTAGGTGCACAATATACTATTTTCTCCAATCGTGCCTAAACTTGGGGCTTTTGTAGTACTAATTGATAGTAATTTTTCGTGAAAATATTTTTTTACCTAGTCCAATATTTTCCGAGAGGGAGGGGGTTAAATTTTTGGGGTTTTCAGTACAATGCTTATTTCAATAATTTTTTACTCTAAAACAATTAATTATTATTAATTAACATTTTAGTCCCACTTTTCATTTATATGTTCTTTTAGGAAAAAACCTTAGCTTTCGTAAAAAAAAATCGAATCTCTCTTCCCCAAAAATAGAATTTATTTTTAATTTTGTTTTTTTTAGGTTAAAATTTTTTTTTTTAAAATGCTTATTTCCAATCGAAAGAGCATGAAAAAACCTTTCCAAAATGTACTTTGTCAAATTTGTATGTTTAATTATTTAAGAGTAAAAAATTATTAAAATAAACATTACACCGTAAGACCCCTTGATCACTTGACGTGGAATCGCTTACTACGAAATGAACAAAACACTGTCGAATTAACATTTTTATTCAGTTATATAACTATAAAAATGATCAAAAACTAAGTTCAGTGTTGAATTGTTGATGCACTACACCGCGTTAATATAATTTCCATTATAACTTTTAAAATAATGGTCGCTCATAAATTTTCTCAACGGATTTTGATTTCTTATAGTGTTAAGTGTATGTAGATATTTTTTTTTAATTTTTTAAAGGCGCAGAACATTAAAAAAATGTTTATTAAAAATGTCTTAAATAATTATTAAAATATAAACTTTTTAAAAATTTTCTAATTCTGAACGAAAGTATTTTTCATTCCTTTTATATTCCCGCTTGGTGCCCTTAAAAAACTTTGCAATAACTTTTATAAAAATTAATATTTTTTTCTGTTCTTTGATGGACACATTCCTAAGACGAAATAGAAAAGTTTTTTCATCATTTTGATTAAAAAAAAACTTTTTGTTTTCTGTGAAAATTTCACGAATTCTGACCCCATTTGTATTTACAAATAAATCGTGGTTTGAAAATTGGTATGTTTTTATGCCGTGCACGTGCAGCCGTACCGATAATTCCCGACAATAGTGTATCTTTGAATGTATTCTAAGTAGATAAAAGAATATTCAGTCAGCCAAAGTGGTTAAAGTATTGAAAATATAATTATCAGTAGTATAATATTGCTTTAGTCACACTGACAAATTTGATTTTTTTGTTATTCTATTAAATTTCAATGCATTTCTATTGAATCTCTTTTCAGCTCCTACCTAAAAATTTAATACATGCTTCAAAAGCACGGACAATTTGAATTTTGAGATTGTATTTCTATTATTCATTCCGAACCCAAGAGGGTTTATACTTTCAAGTAATATTGACAGATTTTATTGGCTTTCGTGTGTTTTCAGAATAAATATCCTCACATTTCTCTCTCCCTCTAAAGATGCCTTTAGGTTCGTGAGTGAAAAAGTAAATATTAAAAGGGTTGGGAACGTTTTCATTAACTATCTTCAAAGACACTGTGCTATATTTTTCAAAAGAAAAAGAAAAAAAAATTCTAACTGCATTTTTAATATTACTTTTTTTTTCTTGTTCTTTTATTTGCGTTATGAAAATTCCTCTTTATTATGTCGGGACTATTATTGTCGTCATCATCATTATTGTTTAAATATTCCAGTTAGATGGAGTGAGAGATATGAATGTGATAATGAAATAGTTTGTGTTACAAAGCATGAATACCTCAAAGCTTCTTCTCGTTGGAAGTGCAAGTTGTGATAGTCGGTCCCCTCGTTGTATTCTAGTATCATAAAGGACTCGTACCATTTTGTGAGTTGTTACAGAATGAACACCAGCAAGAGGTAGACCGGGACCTTCACAGTGCAGGACATAAAATCCTTGACCACTATCTTCCACTGGGGGATTTACTGATGCACCAAAGTGTGTGCAATTTGTGTAGTATAATCTAGAAGGGAGGAAATAATTATCATTAACAACATTTAATATTACAGTACAAAATTCTTTAAACTCATTAGTTTCTAAAATATAAAGTTTTTATTATTATTTCATTATAATAATTGTTATTATTACTCAGATAGGAAAACATTAATTTTAAATAAAAATTCTTATTTGAGGCTTTTTTATTTCTTAGAATTAAATTTTTAATTATTTATTAAAATATGTATCTATTGTTCTTAGCTATATTAGTGAAATACATATTTGTTAGAAATAAATAATGTCTAGATCAAGTAGAAGTAAATTTGATTCAAAGAAAAGTCTATTTTCATTCAAGTATTTCTTTCACACGAAAGAGAATTTTTGCTTTAGAAATAGGGCGTATTACCTAAATAAGTAAATAAAAGAACTTTATTCTCTAGAGATCATTTTCCGGTGTATCTTTTCAAGTTGATATTAAAGTTTTCAAATAAATTATATTCTCTAAAAGCAAAATTCCCTCATTAATTTTCTTAATTAGGTTAACAATATTGACGTAATTAGAAAACTTATAACAAGCAAAAAGTAGTAATACCAATAGAAGTAATAATATTAAAAATTATTATTATTATTATTATTATTATTATTATTAAACTTAAATTATATATTTAGGCTGTTTTATCATAATTTCTTTTCTGTAAAATCTCCTCAGATTTTATTGATGGTTTGTTTCTTCTTACAGTGGGACAAACAGATCAATTAAGGAGAGAAAACTGCAACTGTCAATTTTCATGAAGATTGTATTGCTTTCATGTGACAAAATTTAATAAAGAATACTTGATACATATTATTCATTTATTCTATATCGACACCTAAAATTATAATAATTTTTGCGTATGTTTCCACTTTTTTAGACTTTGACAATTAAAGTTTAATGATTTTTAAATAATTTTTTTCCATTTCAAAATATGTTTCCTTCAAAGACAAGACTATTTCTAAGAATTGTAATAACTTCTTTAAAGTGTAAAATTTAACGAAATATTTAATTATTTGAAAATTTGTCAATTGTTTTTGAGAATTTTGAATTATTTCAAAAAAATTGTAATTAAGTCTTACTAAAACTTTTCGGAAACCCAATTTTATTTAACATTTGAAAATTAAATTATTCCGTACTTAACACTCCATTCATCGCAACTTTTTTTGTAACGCGATCCGTCGCAGGTGAGCAAACTTTTCACCCATCATAATTAATTTAAAATTATTATAAAACGGCAAATTTTTTTTGAAATGTTCATTAGAATTTCTAAACTACCTACTGAAACTAGAATTAACTTTTATCTTCTGTTAATTATTTAAACAAAAAATTAATAAGAAATTAAATCGAGTACCTATAATTTTTTGTATTTGAAAAGTTGTAAATAAAAAAAGAAACTGGGTGGGGATACTTCTCATCATTCGACGGATGGAAGGTTAAGTAATTTTGTTAAAGAACCCCGCAGAAAATACATTAGTTTTGGTTCCCAGTCGATTTATCTGTAACTTTGGGGTTTTTTGTAATTCTGAACAACTTTTCTCTGTTGGAAAATTGCTAAATACAAAACCCCAAAGGTTTACAAAACCCCTTTATTTTTTATAATAATTTAATGCCAATGTTAATTTTGTATTAAAAAAATCGCTTGTGGCCCAAAAACGGTGAGAAAAAAGTTTACAAAAAAATATGACTTTATCATATATAAGGTTTTGGGGGTCGCTGAATTCAAATCTAAGGTTAGTTGTTTAAAATTCAATTGCTCGTTATGTCAAACGTCGTAATAGCGAGATTTGAGTGTACTTTATTAATTATCGATCCCTAGAAGAGTTCGTCTGCTATTTTTTCAGTTTTAATTGAATTTTCAATAATTATTATTCTCATCTCGATTAGGTATTATAAAAATTATAATAATCTCACACGACGCAAGTTAATTTCAATAAAATTTTATTACTTTTTGAACAGTGTTGAGAATATAATTTATTCATATTCAGCAGAAGTAAGCTTTAAGTTTGCAAAGTATCTTGTTATTCTTGCACACGAGTGAAGTTTTGTGGTTTTAGAAGTTTCCTTTAATATAATGTTTGTGAGCATTCCGCGGCAGCTCATGTGATGCATGGATCTGAACTCAATGTCTTCTTTTTTTCTCTCTCTCTCTCAAATTTTTTTTTGTTTCTTTTTAAATATTCATCTTTCCAAGTTTCGCAAAAAAACAAGTTTTGAAAGTCTTCAGGTCTGGTCATTATAAAGAAAGAGACAAGAATGAACTTTTAATTAATGCAAAATCAAATAAAAAACGTCTAGTCGAGCTTCAACTTGACCAAGATCTTTCAACCTTATGAAAATTTAATGTTTCAATTTTCTCTTGTAAAGTTCAACTTGCAAAATAGCAATTACACAATGTTAGGAAAAAAACTTTTTTTTAGATCCTTCGAAATTGAATGTGAAGTTTAGAAAAAATTTAATTAGGTTAATGAATTTATGTTCTCTGAATTTGGAAGTTAAAAAAAAATGTGTAATTTTTATTTTTCTTTCATTATATACGGACTTTATAATTTCTATTTTTTGTTATTTTATTAAATAATTTTTCTTTTACACTTCTTTATAAATAATCTCCCTTTATTCCTTTTTAATCAGGGTTACCACAAAAATTTAATTTCTTGCCGTGCAGAAATTTTGCTATGCCCCCGATCGGGATCAGATATGTTGGCGATAACATGACATGAAATACCTTCTCCAAGTTCGAAAGGTGTTTCATGCCATGTTATGGACAAAATATGTCAATTTCTTTACGGGTTTTTTCTGACTTTTTCCTGATTTCTAGACAAAATTATAAGATACTAAAAAAATGTACTATCTTAATTATTAAAGAATTTCTTTAATTATAAAATGATTCAAAAACATCAATAACTAAATTTTTAAATAAATATTTATTCACTATTATTTTAAAAAAAAAAAATTAAGATTTTTAAAAATTCCAAATTAAAACCTTTAGAAAATTCAATAACTGATAAGAATATTATTTATTAAACATAAAAATATTGATTCTGAAAATTTACAAAATAATGTTTTATTAAACATTATTTATTAAATATTATTTATTAAACATTATTTATTAAACATAAAAATATTGATTCTAAAAATTTACAAAATAATGTTTTTGATATTCAATTATTATCTAAAATTTTAACTAAAATTAAGTTTTAATTCAATTTTATTAGAAAATTCTACGAGAATTCTATTATTTAAAAACAAAAATAAATAATTTATTAAATAATTGAATGTTTCTCAAAAATCCAAATTGAATTCTCATAAAAAATTATTCTTTTGATAAATTTTAATAAAATTATTAAGAATAATTAATTATAATTATTGTGAAGAAATGTATAAATTTATTTAAAATAATTAAATTCTTTTCAAATTTTTATAATTTATGAAAGTAATTAAATATTTGCGTACAATTTTATTTTATTTTTTTCCCCATTTTTGTACTCAGTTCTCTTATTTTATGTTTGAACAAGCATTGTGAAGCTGATTTATTGTGCAAATATTTTCTATTTTAATTCTAATTTTATTCTGCAAATATTTTTTGCTTTCTACACAATATACCTATGCTTTTAAGTAAAAATTATACATCGATAAACGAAATATATTTTAAAAACTAAAAACTTTTAAATTCAAAATTACTATAGTTTAAGTTTTAATTGTTTTTAGTTTCATTTTAAAGGTATTTAGTTGAATCTATAAAGAAATAATATTGATTATTAGATTTGAAGAGTAATTTTCTCAGCACGCAAAATAATTAGAAAATTTGAAATCATTTAAACAAATAATTAAATATTACCTATAATAAATGTAATAAAATTTTTGGCATATGTTTGTTTCGTTACGCCAACTTACCGACTACTCCAGAGAGCCTCCCCAAGGTCACAAGTGATGCACAATGGCTCCGAATGACGCGAATCATCGGCTTTTGGATCTCGCACTAGATAAAGATGTTTTTGACCTGGTTTATTTTCCCTGGTTCCTAAGTAATAAACTAAATGTGATGAGGTGTCCCATGAGAGAATTTCAGTGACCTAAAGAAAATTTCGTTTATAGATAAATAATAGAAAGTGTGGAAAATTTCTTAGAATTAAAATATATATTTTTTTACTTAATATATTTATAAAATTAAGAGAGATAAATAGAGAGGGAAAATAAGAGAGAAAATGTGATATTAATGAAACGGGAAAAGCAGGAGAGAGAGAGAGAGAGAGAGAGAGAGAGAGAGAGAGAGAGAGAGAGAGAGAGAGAGAGAGAGAGAGAGAGAGAGAGAGGGTGGGGAGAGGATAGAAGAGAGATATACCTCGTATCGGCCATGAGATAGAACAGCTATCCTCTTCTCGGTTAGAGTGACATGTTTAATGTGAGTGAAGTGTTCTTGGCTACCCTCTTGTACAGCTGCCAGGAGCAGGAAACTGTCTCCATCGGGTGCGAAAACGGGATGCGGTTGAGCGTCCAGCCACTGGCCTTCCGGAGCCCTTTCCGTGTGAGTTTCCTCACACTCCCAGTTTGGTGCTCGGCAGGCTGATACTACAGACAAGTTCTGCGACCTTGTCATCCAAACCACTGCAACTTGGGAAGAATCCTCTCCTATCCATCCAGCCGAGATGATATAATATTCCCTGAAAAAGTTTTTAGTTTTCATTTAAATATTTTCTTATTTCCTTAATTTTAGAACCTCAGTAAACTATAAGAAATAATTTAAAAAGCGTTGCATATTAAATGAATATCTAAAAGGATTCAAATAATCCATTATATTGTGTTAATTTCTATTCCATGAAAAAAGATTATTTTAACATCAAATGTGTTAAAACTGTATGCATCATTTACAACCGACACTGTGTTATTTTAAAAATGCATATTAAATAAATATGTTAAAGTAACATTCACGGTAAATCGTTAGGTATTAAAATAACACCAAAAAGGATTAAAATAATTAAATTTAGTGTTACTTTAATCCATTTTGGTGTTATTTTAATACCCAACGATTTACCGTGTTGGTGTGTGATGAATCAACACAAGAGTCTGTTAAACTAATACGAATTTTTAATGGGTGTTAAAATAACACTAGAATTGTGTAAAAATTTGAAAATTTGAAAATTATATGCAATAAATTTAATTTAATCGAATAGTAGCTGAAATTTGTTTTTGCAGGTATTGTTTCAGTAGTAAACAAAAGTTTTGTTAAACAGAAGTTATGATTAGCTATTAGAATTATACTGTCAGCTGTGAAAATAAATATCAGTATAGTAGAATATACCAAGAATTAAATAAATTTTATGAAAATATTATAGGAATGTTCCAGTGGAATATTCAAAATGCTATTAAATGTTAAAATTAGTTATTGTAATTTATTTGTCAAAAGTAAAAATAAAGTTTTGTCAGTCAGAAGATAAAATTGATAATAATTGTATGCTGAGTGCAACTAATAGCCTTCACCAGCTTATTTTTAATATTTTTACCACTTTGTCTGACTAAATATTTCTTCATCTACTGAGAATACACTGAAAGATATTTATTTTAGTATTTTAAACAAAACAAAAATAAATATTATATTTATATATAAATAAAAATTTCCGAAGAAACTACTACTACACTGATTTGTCTGATTAAATCATTTTTTCTACTTATAGCACTATCTTCAACAATTATTATTCTGTACTTATTGACTTTATTCTTTATCTACACAGTGAATCATAAGGTATTAAACAGTGTTTCAGATTAAATTAACACTAAAAAGGATCAAAATAATCAATTTCGGTGTTATTTTTTACAATGAATAAAATTTTAGTTTATTAAATTTATATTATAATAACTAAGAATGACCAAGTAATAAAATAATTATTTTATATTATAAGAATATTATACTTCTTAAAATTATTTTCATTATTTAAATTCAATTATTATTTTCAAAAATTTTTAACTTCAATTTTACTTAATAATAATTTATTAATCAATTTCACGAAATTCCATTTATTCCTTAATTCTTTAATTAAATGTACTTTAGAAAATAAAATTAACTTGAAATATTATTTGAAAAATTCAATTGATCTTTTTTAAAAATATTAATTTCAAAACTCAATTATTTTCAAAAAGATCACTCTATATTTCTTTTAATATTCAAATATAATCTAAATTTTTTACTGAAATTCAATTATAAATCAATTTTTATTAAAAAAGTTCTACAAGAATTTAATTATTTAAATTGAAAAAGAAAATAATTTATTGAATAATTGAATGTTTCTCAAAATTCAATTCTCATTAATAATTTTAGTAACAAATTTTTAAATAATTCAATTCTTTTATCGAATTTTATTAAAACATGTATGAATATAATTACTTTTTTCAAGGAATTCAATTATAATATTGTTCAATTTTACAAAATTTAAATTATTCGAAAATTCAGCAATTAAATATATAATTGGAACATAAAAACTTGAAATGATTTTAATAAAAATCCTATTAAATTTTTGAAAAGAATTAATTCTACAGAATTTTTTGTCAAAGATTTGAAAAATTAAAAATTTCAATGATTTTAGTTTGAAACTTTTTCAAAATTAAAGTATTTCTAAAAATCAACGTTATAATGCTTTTAATACTTAAGTATAATCTAAAATTTTAACTGAAATTAATTTTAAAACCTTTTTTACTACTAAATTCTACGAGAATTCAATAATTTAAATACAAGAATAAATAATTTCACGGTAAATCGTTAGGTATTAAAATAACACCAAAAAGGATTAAAATAATCCAATTTAGAGTTACTTTAATCCATTTTGGTGTTATTTTAATACCTAACGATTTACTGTGTTATTAATTTCATGTTTGATGAAATTGAAATTAAATTGTTATAAAAAATGTTATTAACAAACTTTTTAAATGATTAAATTCTTTGGACGAATTTCAATAAGATTTTTAAGAATAATTACATTTTGGAGGAATTTAATTAAAATTGCATTAAAAATAATTGAAATAATGCAATGAGTTTTATTATTTTTAAAAATAATTTAATTCCTATAAGAAATTTATTATTTATAAAAATAATTGAATCCCTGTAGAAATTTTATTATTTATGAAAGTAATTGAATTATTGCGAAGAAATTTTTTTAAAAATTTGTATATAATTAAATTCTGTAAAAATTTTTATTATTTATGAAAATAATTGAATGTTTGCGTAGAATTGTTTTATATCCTTTTTTGGTGTTAATTTAATTCTAGAGGGATTAAACTGTTGCAGATTATTTTAATCCATTCTGGTGTTATTTTAACACTTCACGTTTTATTGTGTATTTGGTCTGACTAAATCTGATTTATACTATTAATATTAAAATTTCAATATTTAGTACACTTTATCCGACTAAAACAGTACAGTACTATTGATAAAATTATTTCAAACAATTTTACAACTATTTGTGACTGAATGTTTCTTTTTATGCTAAAATTACAATTTTTTAACTTTAACAGCATGTGACTATTAGCAATTTAATGGTAATTTTTTTGACCACTTTTCTCTTTAAATATTTAATAAATTGAGCTAGTATTTTGTGTGAAAAAAAGAATGGTAGTGGTGTGCAAAGGTTTTAATATTTTTAAAATTAATTAAAATATCAAATTACTTTAAAATTATCCTATTGTCACAGTTATTTCCAATCAATTTCTCGTATATACTGATTTCAAAGTGTTATATTATAATTTATTTCTAAATTATTAAAACTATTGCACATCACTGCCCATTTTTCTTATATTTGAGACTTTCTAACGAAATTTTAGCTCTTTTTATTAAATAGGGATAGATGGGGTTAAAATTTACATAGTAAACATAAGAATTAACTCCAAAATGCAGTTAATTTAATAATTAACTCCTTTTAGGTATTGATTTTTAACACGAAAAATTACACTCCTAACTCTAGTGACCGACAACTCCCTAAATTTTTACAGTGTATTGTTGAATGTAATTATTTTTATCAGTAGAAAAAATAAGGTTCAGTCAGACAAGGGTGTAGATTAATTATAACAAAACTCTTGTTTCAGTAGTGAAAATAAAGTTTGGTTAGACAGAATCTGAAATTAATTACTGAAATTATTGTTTTAGTAGTTTAAGTAATTAATAAAGTTAGTGAGATATTGATTCGGAGAGATTGTTAACTTCTTCCACCTATAATTATTCAATTATTATTTCAACAGTAAAAATAAAGTTTGGTCAGACAGAAGTTAAAGTTACATGATTATTATTGTTATTCTTTTATTAGTTTAAAGTTTGTTTAGTCAGTAATGATTTGAGATTAATTATTTTTTTCAGTAGTGAAACTAGGGATTTGTCAAAGAGAAACTCAGAATAATTTTATTAATTTTTTATCTATTAGTAAAAATGTTTGATTTGACCAACTTTTATTACAACTACTATTACAATTAAAATGGAATATTCCTTTGGATTAAATTCGATGTTCCAAGAAATTTGAGCGAGATATTTTGTGTTATTAGAAACTAATAAATTTTTTAATATAAAGTAAATCATTATTTAAAAATAGAAAAGAAACTTTTCTGATTTTCTGATTAGAAAAATTTGAAAAAAATGGTTTCAAATTTTATTGAATTTCAAAGTGACTTTGATTATTAGAATTCAAGTTTCAATTTTTAGTAGAGAAATCCAATTTTTTTGTAGACAATGGGAATTTTTTTTTTTAAAAAGTCAAAGAAAATCAGAATTTGTTAGAAAAATGGATTTTTTTATTAAAGTTTTGAAGACTTGATTCAATCAAACATTTTACGGATGTAAGGGAAGTTTTGAACAGAGGAGAAAAATTCAGCTCTTTTAAAGTTTTAACATTTTGAGTAGAAAAATCCCTCTCAGTCACACTTGGAATGATGTAATATTATACTTAGGTAATTCAAGTAGAAAAAATCTAATACTTCAGTTCTTCTTCATTTTTAAAAATTTTCAAAAAAATTGAACAGAGAAACTAAAATTCCCAAAGATGACAGAACAAAGAAATTTGTTCTTGAGGATTCTTTTTGAGATTGGTTATTAAATATATAATTAAAAATATGAAAAATTAATATGTCACTTTTAATATAATAAGGGAGTTTGGTCATACAAAAACTTTTATTAATTAAAGAAGACTATTTTTCGTTATTCTTTTTTTGAATAATATTACTACATAATAAGAACTGCATAAAGAATTAGTTAATAAATTGTTGTTTCAATGTTAATCCCTTCTCTACAAGGAAGCACCCGTGAAGAAAATTGTCGCGACAGTCTAGATCTATTTAATTCCAGTCTAGTTTTTTCCTAGCGTTGATATTTACAGTAATGCTAGATTGGTGCGGTCTAGATTCTATCTTTTTTCCTAGACAAGCTTTTCATTTTTATATAGATTTTGCACTGCGCTTCAATTCTAGTAAAACTATGTTAATGCCAGCTTGGTACTATCTAGTTTTCCTAATTATATTTTTATTACGGCGTAAACTAAAATACCAATATAGTTATTATACAGAAATACTAGGTCTTACACCATTAACTATATTTTACTGTTTTTTGCTATCAACTTTTTCAATTTCATTATTATTATTAAGTTTACTTTAAATATTACTTACTTGTTAAAAATTGTTTATATCTCAAGTTAGCAGGATTTTGTTTGGGAAATTAAAAAAAAATTATCGTTATGATAATTATCAATATATTTTTTTGAAAATAAAGGATCCAGAAAGAAAAATTCATGTCGGTCAGGAAAAATTGTTCATAATTTATTAAATTGTTTAAACAAATTTTAAGAGAGATTTTTGAATTTCATAAAATATTTAAATCTTTTTATAAATTGTTAAGAATCAAAAAAGCGTTTATCTAGAAAGATTTCTCAGCAGAATTATTACTGAAAAATTAATTAAATTTCTTGTAAATAAATATAAACAATTAACAAATTCACTGTTTGGACATTTTTAGCGAAAGGAGGTGTTTTCTTCTAATAGTTTATGAAAATTATAGTTATTTATAAAAATTGTTGCGGTAATTTAAAAAAAAATTATAGTCTGAATCTCAATTGAAAATTATTACTTTGGTAATTTATGAAAATTTTCAAAGTAATTAATGGAGATTTTTGCAGTAATTTATTGCCATTTTCGCAATAATTCATAAAAATATATTCCACATAAGTTGCAATTAAAAATATTTATTTTAGCAATTTATGGAAATCTTCACGGTAATTTATGGTAATTTATATAAATTTTCGCGATAATTTATAAAAATATGAAAAGCAAAAATTAACATTAAAATTTTGAATTTCAGTCATTTATTGAAATTTTCGCGGTGATTTATGGAAATTTATGTGGTAATTTATAAACATTTGAACGATAGTTTATAAAATTATGTAAAACACAAATTAAAACTAAAAAATTTAACCCCATAAATTTATGGTAATTTATGGAAATTTACCCGGTATTTTATGGAAATTTATTAGGTAATTTACGGTAAATTTTCTATGATTCAGTTAAATTATAATTTAAATAAACTACATAGTAAAACCATTTTCAATAATTGTAAGTGTAGAAATCCGTAGGTCATAGGTTTGATTCCCCGTAGTGTCAAATTTGATTCAGTAATAGGTTTCCGTTTATTGTATGTTTTAAACATTGACTTGATGAAAAGTTGAAAGTTAAGGATTATTACACGCTTGTAAATACAAATTAATTATTTTTTTATTATATTAACATTGAATTGAAATAAATTTCTCATTTGTTTCGTTAAATAAACTTTTCTAACTAGTTTCTAGATCGCAGTAACAATTAAAAAATGTATCTAGTGAGACTATGTAACGCCAGTCTTGACATGACTATCTCGCGCTTAAAGGATACGAGCGTTACATTTCGGTCCGGATTCTAGATTGGAAAGATATACTGGCCCAGTATAGCATTTAGACAAACTAAATAGGAACTAGGTAGCGCCATAACAATTTTCTACACGGGCAAAATAATCATATAATGAACATCTGGGATTTACAAATTGTTTTTCAAGTGTAATGAATTTACTTAAAAAAGTATACTTTAAAATTTGAAAAATGAAATTAAAAATTGAAAATGAAAAACAATTCTTTAATTATTCAACTACTTACTGTCCATCTAATGCAGGAGGTGGTTTCAGTCTCATTTTAATAGGTTGCAGAGTATTGGTAACATTGGAAAAATTGGTGTTATTATTAATGTCAATAATCCAAAGATCGACCTCGGGATTCGGTGAGCCTGGCGTTGGATATCTTATTGTTCTCGACGGTGGGAATGTGCCACGTTTTGTTGCCGTCGTTGGTATACCACCGAAGCCATTTTGTCCAATTTGCGTTCCAAACCATGGGAATTCAAGTTCAGTGACTTTGGTATCATTGAAACTGGCGAAGAGAATATGCGAGCCATCAGGACTGGACCATATTGCCTCGGGTCTTGGTAAAACTTCCTCCTGATAGAGCCAATCGGGAACGCCATTATATACAACTCCTGGTACACCAGTGTCTGTCAAGCGAGCGTCCTCCGTTGCCGATGGCGATATTCTCAGATAAATGTCGTTCTCTGATATCATTAGGAGAGTTGTCGTGTTCCCAAGCCAGGTCGCATGCTGTAGACGTGTCTGATGGAGCTTCGATAAAGTGTGAAGGCGAAGTGGCATGTGATGGCTGTGGACAATTGAGAGTTTTGTCTTTTATTACTTTTCCTCGTTTTTTCTATTTTTTTTTTACTTTTCTACTTTTTTACTTTTTCGACCCTCTTTCTAATTCTTTTTCTTTATTTCTTTTTTATGCTCGTTTTATACTTACTCGTTTGTGACATCGTACACTGTGTAATGAGCAGTAAAGGTGTGCCGGAATACCTGGAAACATCAAGTCTGTCTTAATTTGAACAGTTTTTTTGGATCATTAGTTTTTATTTGTTTCTCTTTTTATGGTTGCCAGAAAAATTTAATTTTTATTTTCCCTGATTTTCAGACCAAATTTTGACTTTTTTCTTGACCCTAAAGTCACTATCTGTGTCACTGTCAAAGTGATTAGATACTCAAAAAAATGTTCTATTACATTTACTTACTATTTTTTGTAATAAATTGTAAAATTATTCGAAAATACCAATAACTTCTTTTTGAAATAAATAGGCATATTACTATTTTAATTAGCATTTAACTTTTTGTTAAAAAATTTTTTTTTTTTTTAAAAAAAAGGTCAAATTAGGTTGTGATCAGGGCTTTATAAGTTGGAAAAAATGTAAGCTAGCAAAAAATTTAATTGAAAAATGTAAATGATGCAAATTGTTTTACTTATTTACAATGAAAACTAAAATTTTGTTAAAAAATGTTAGACAAATAAAAATTATGTCGATGTTTTTCTCTTCATCTCTAAGTAAATATAGAAAATTAAGTAAATTTTAGCAAAAAAAAGAAAATTCATTGCATCATTCCTATTTTTAAATCATAATTTTGCAAAGAATTATGAGTTTTTAAAAAAAAAATTATTTTTTAATTAATTCCAATTTTTCAACAAAATTTCAAGTTATATATTTTTATTGTTTAGAATTAGAATATTATATTCGTATCTTCAGATTAAGAAAAAACCTATTTTCTAGTTTTATTAGAATCCGCTTCAAAAATTTAATTTATTTATACAAATTATGTTTTGTTTATAACTCTTGTGTGAATCTTTTTGAACATTTCTTTGTAAACATTGTAATTAATTATTCTCACTGGAGCTTTTTCTTTTATTTTCTTAAAGTGACGTAAAATGAATTTTAAATAATTTAATGTGGCTTAATGTTTCTAAAATCAATTGATGAGTTAGAATTTATAAAATAAATTTTTTTATAATTTTTAATTTTTTTTAATTTTAATTTTAGAATTTCTTTCTTTTTATATGAGCAATTTTGAAAAAATTTTTTAAATTAAATTAAAATTAAATTATTATTATTATTATTATTATTATTTAATTAAATTTTAAATTAAAAATAAATTTTAATTTTTTTTTGGGGGGGGGAGGAAGATACGATTTTTTTAAACGATAGCTGAGGTTTTTTTACTAAAAGAACATATATATGAAAAAGTGGGACTACAATGTTTAAACATTGAAAAATTTTTTTTTATCCAATTATAATTTATGGGACAAAAACAAAACCCGTCTTATACATATGTACGTCACTCGCGTGACGTATTGTGTGAACGGCCCCAAATAAGAAATAGATTACTTGGAAAATTAGTTTTTTTAAATCTAAACGAAGTTATTTTTTTCCAAGTCGAATTGCCTTTAAATGATAGTTCTCTATCTTTTGAACTTTCAGTAGGAAAATCGAATAATTCTTTTCAATCGGGAGCTTTATCTTAAATCTACCCTTTTAACCCGGATTTACTTTGAATGCATTAAATTCTTGCGATTCTTTGAGGAGTTAACTTTACGACATTTTCTTAAAAACGATGTTAAAGTTACACTCGTCAGTCATAAAATTTATTACTGACAGTGAATTCACGTGATGAAAAAAAGTAGATTCTTGTGTAAATTTCAGTGTTTGTTGTTTTGAATTTTAAAATAGGTTGCTTCTTCTTTGCACACAGCGAAGAGAAATATTTTGTTTTAAGTTCTCACATATGGGTTATTCTCCTGAAAGGCACCTGGTTTTTTCCAAAAACTAAAAAAAATAATTTTTTACATTTTCTGAACTTGGAGTTTTTTTATTCAAATTCGAAAAAAGGATGGCTGAATAGGCACATTTTCCTGCAATGGTAACATTTTGTTTTTTAAAGATTATTTTTAAATGTTGCAAATTGTTGCCATTTTAAGCCCTCTTTTTTCAGGTACAAAATCAATTTATTTCTCGAGTTTTAGAAAACAAAAAACAAATTGGAATATCTGGGAAAGTTGCGTTGCTTCTCGACAACTCTCCAATTTAATAAATGATATTTTCATATTATTTGTGAAAATGAGAAATTTAAATTCATTGTGATCCAACTTTCAGTAGTAGAAGTGAATTTTGGTCAGACAGAGACTGAGACTAAATACTGCTTCAGTAGTAGCAATAAAACTTTTATTAATTATTATAATTCTGGTTTTAGTACGAAAAATAAAAATCAGATTAGAATAAATTCAAGAAAAAATATTGTTAGTCAAACTAAGGCTTTTCTAAATGTTATTTTTTATTGTTTCCACTGATAAAAGATAAAATTTTGTTGTATAGCACTTAAATAATTTTTAGAAGTATAAATAAATGTTAATAAAATTCGAGAATAATAATCTAATTTTTAATAAGTAGTACATGTAAATTTAAGTCAGAGAGAATTTATTTTAAATTGTCTGCTTCCATCTTTAGTAAATTTAAAACAAAATCGACACTTCAGGAACTCTTTTATTCCATAATCGATAAAAATAAATACAAACAAGTCACAAACATAAACTAAAGAAAAAATCTCCCTATTTTAATATTAAAGACAAAAAGTGTTATAAATCTTCGAACTCAATTTTGTCGTCTTTATATTGTTCTTCTTATTTGCTTTTTCCAAGAGCTTGAATAAATTGACTTTTAAATCAAGAAAAACAAGGCAATAGTGAATCATGCAACAGTATCTATTTGAATTTGACATTAAAAAGCAATTTTCATTCTTTCTTCTGATTTAAAAGATATCGTTTACATATTGTTTTAAATTCTAATTCACAAAGCGACATAGTTTGTTATTTTTTTCTTAGGCTTCTTTCTCTCATTCTCCCTTTTTTTCTCTCTAAAATGTAACTTTCGCTAAAGAGGTATACAGAAATAAAGTACTTAAAAGAGACTTAAATCACGTCGCATGGCTTAAACGACTTTAAAGTACTCTTGATCGTGTTGTTTCGTTCCACTACAAGTAACAATGCGTCATAAGTACAACATTATACGGTGGGTTATAGAAAATTTAGAAGGAGAAGGGAACACTTAAAATACTTCAAGTTGTAACAAATCGTTTTATCTAGTACAAACTGTGTCATTAAACAAATGACGACATTCAGACGACATTTAAACATCTCTAATTGTTTTCTTAAGTGCACAAACGTTTCAGATAGTCAAATAAAAATTTTCCAGAGAAAAGGAAAATATTTCTAGTAAAATTTATTTATCCTTTCTTTTGTTATTATTTTTTGTTGTCCCATTTAGAATCCTTTATTATTTATTTATTCTTTGCTTTTATTTTTCGTCTTCGCATTTAGAGTCTGTTGCAGAGTAAAAATAATGATATACGTTCTTTTGTTTTATAACAAGTTTAATTCTATTGTAATGGAAGAGTTGTCAGATGGCGAAAAGGGTTGGTTTTTTTTTGTTTTCTGAAATTTTCATTAAATGTGTTTCAGACATTATATATATAATGAACAATTTTCAAATACATTCAACCGTAGAGTTTATATCATGAAACGCTTTTGAAGAGTGAAATGCATTTTGTTCGTGGATTATATGCGGAATATAATATTAAAGTAAGCTACTTACTGGTTTAACATTGTGTTTAAAAAGCACGTAACGCAAGTCAGAACTGCACTGGTATCCTTGAACATTAAGCTGCCTCTGGAAAAAAAGACAAATATAATTAGTGACAATTTTTTAATGCATAACTTTTATTTACTACCAAGTTTTAATATTTTTTCCATTTTCTATAATTATTTAATTCTTCTATTTTATACATATTTTCTCATATTTTTTTCGCCATTTCATGTTTCATTATTAAATTTTAAAAAGTAATGTAATTAAAGAAAAAATGAATAAACTGTTCAGAACTATTGTGAACCTATTGTGCATTAGCACTTAATTATAAGGTAATAGTAATTATCAAATGTTTAAACAGAAAGTTTTAGATATTTAATAATTATCGTAAAAATCAAGATTTAAAAATACATAAAAATCTTTGGAATTTTTTTATTTTGAAAACAAGTTTGTTTAACAAATATCAATTTTCTTTACCTGCAAATTAAAAATTCTAATATAAGTTAAATTTTTCAAAGTACATTTTTACACAAAACTTTTAGTTTTTTATAGAAAAAGGTAGAAAATATTTTCAAGATCTTGATTTGTCAATTATTATTATATTTAACGAATATTTATAAATAATACCATATTTTCTTTGTATTCTTTTAAAAAAGAATGTTTTCGGTATTACTCTGAAATCTCAATTCAATAATATATTTTTCTTTTTTAGAAAAAATGAAGTGTCATCATTTTTAAATTCTATTCAAAACTCGATAACGAATTCTATTTTTTGGCTTTTAATTATTTTTAGTATAAATTTTTTATTTTTAAATTCCATAAAAAAAATTTTTATGTATATTTATTTGGGCGTGTTTATTTACATAAAACAATTCTGTACAAACAAAATTTTTGTTTATTTTAGACATAATTTTTTAATTTAATATTTATACATATATATGAAGCAAAAATAGTGAATTATTTTTCCACACAAAATTTTCTTTACTTATGACTAATTTTTTTTATACATGATTAAACAAATACCCATTTTCCCTCAGAAGCAAAGTAGTGTGAATTTTTACAATTTAACTTTTTTTATACATTTGATTGTCGGTATTTTGTTGTATATTCAGTTTACGATTATATTTCATAATAAAAACCACTTTTATTGGACAGTAAAGTTGATTTTTATTGTGGCAAAAGGTGAAACAGTGATGGATTCGCTAACATTTATCACCCTCTTTTTTGTATCCTTTGTTGTCGACCAGATATCGTTAATACGATAAAAGGTTAATTAAAAGAGTCGGAAAAAAGTTATGTTCTATCAATATTAGTAAAAAATTATAAGCTATACTTTGAAAAATTTTTGTTTAAATTTAGAATTTTTTATTTACCTGTATTTTTTTAGAAGTAGAATCTATTTTTAGATGAAAAATTTATTTTCAATTCTATTTTTAATTTATTATTTAACCTTTTACTTTAACCATAATAATAACAAAAAAATTTAGATAGAATACACTAAATACTCATTTTTTTCACATTTATCCACAGAAAAGTGTCCATAAGATTTTGGAAAATTTTGTTGTTGTTGAAATTTTGCTTACAGATTCTAAAGGAGCAATAAAGAATACGTATTAAAAGGCGATTTAAAGAATTTTTCATATCCTCATCAACAAGTGCTTAAAGGGTTAAACAAATTTTCTTTAATTCTTGATAATGTTATCGACAATATCGAATATTAAGGAAATGCTTATAAATGACTTTAACTTAATTTCAATTGTTCCGAAATTTTCTATCGGTTTAAATGAACGACAATATTTTTCTAGCTTCTTCAAATTTGCATTTATTTAAATTAATAAAATAAAAGTTTTTTAAAAATATTCGAACAAAAAATGCATATATTTGAATGCTCAAAACATTGTAAAAATAATTTCTACATTATATAGTTGGTTAATTGATTAATTTTATAATCGAGAATTTTTATTGAGTTGATCATTTAATCAAGGGAATTTATACTTTTTTCAAAATAACTTTTAATTAAATAAATTGTTCTTCAGCATATTTATTACTCTCTAAATCTAAATAAGTGGAATTCAACTAAGAAATAGTAAAATTTTATTAATTTTTAGTGGACGACTTTTTCCCTTTTCAATTAGTAGCACGGTAAATCGTTAGGTATTAAAATAACACCAAAATTGATTAAAATAACACTAAATTGGATTATTTTAATTCTTTTTGGTGTTATTTTAATACCTAACGATTTACCGTAAGAATATTACTAATTCAGTAAAGTTTTACTAATGTTTTAGTACAATTCTACGAATTAAAAGTCACTTACTTCACTAAATGAATTAGTGAAACTTTTTTATCGACTATTAATATAACAGTTCTAATAATTAATTATGTGTTAAAGTTAACTTCAACGCATAGTTAATTTGAAAACCGGGTAATAGAATCATTATTGTACTATGAGGTCCTACTAATTGTTAGTAGAATTTTACTAAGCAATTAATAAAATCTACTAACAATTTCAAAAAGAATTGATTTGATAGCAACGGTTCTGTCAAGTGAAAGACAAAAAATTTAAAAGTCTTGAAAAATTATTCTTCTCGGTTATTTACAGAAATTTTTTTTTTAAATTCAGAAATAAGTACATTGTAAAAAAGAGTGTTAAATTTTAACTCCCCAAGGAATTCCATAAGAGTCGCATGCATTTGAGAGTTAAAACGAAGGGAGTTAGAAGTTAAGTTAGGAGTTAAAATTTACACAGTTAAAATAACAAGTTTTTAAGTTAACTCCCATTTGAAGTTGATTTTTAACACGCAAAATTTTACTCCAAACCCTTATGTCCGTTAGCTCCCTAAATTTTTTACAGTGTAGTCAAATAAAAATGTATATTTGAATTAAATATATTCTATAATTGAATTAAACGTAATTTTTATTGAATAAAGCTTATAATGTGTTGAATCAAAATTATTATGTTTAATTGAAAAATAATTTTTTCTTTATTCTTTTAAAGGGACCTTTCCTCTCGCGGTATATAATCATCTATCTGAAACTGTCCCATTAGAAACGTTATATACTATCAAGCATCTTGAAATATTCCCAAAAGTAAAACTTCAGGCCAAGAGAAAACTGAGTAAAGCGCATCTCACTACTTTTAGTGCTTTTTTCGCGCACTTATTTTTTTTTTTCTCTCTTTCTCGTGACAATTCGGAACTTTAGTGGCGACATCGGGTGCGGCATCCTAGTGGACGCCAGATCTGTTCAGATCAATGCGGTATTCCCTCGTGTTCCGGTACCCCGGCTCGAAAACCCCTTCTCTCTTCAGTGTAGTACATGAGGGAAAAAGAAGGGGATGAGGATTTGGAACTCGTCCACGAAACGAGTACCCCTTCTTCTTCCTCTCCCACCTCAACCCCCCCTCTCTCTTTCACTCTTTCTGTCTTATTCGTTTCCTTCTTCTTTCTCATCTTTATCTTCCGTATCCTCTTAGTACTATCTTGGTGAGATCAATTACCCTGGGTTTCTGTTACAGCTCCTTTGCTCTTCTCTCCTCTTATACCTTCTTTTCACTGGTTTTGCAGTCTTGGAAGAGAGAGAAAGATGTGTATACATATAGAGAGAGGAAAATCGAGCTATCGAAGTAGAAAATGCAATACCCTCGAGCTTCCTTTTCCGCATTCATACTATACATATACATATATATGTATGTATCAAACTATAGAATACGTTGCATTCCACGTTTTCTTTGTGTATATATATATATATATATATATATATATATATGAGAGAAAAAGAGAGGGGGGACTTTGTTTTATTTTGAGTTGCAGTAAGCGGCACAAAAAAGTAACAAAAATGTGTGAGAGAAGCTGAAGTGTATAAAATTGCAGAAGGTTTAAATTCCATCGTTTGTTGTCAGGACTGAGGTTTTTTTGAGTACACATATTGTGACGATTCAAAAGGTTTTTGCAACTAATTTGCTTTTCCATTAGCGTCCGCATATTCAAAAAGAAAATTTTGCACCACGTCGATATTATAATCAATTTCGCTTTAAATTTACGGCTAACAAATATTATTAAACGTTAATACAATTTTAATTTTTTTTAATTTAAAAAGGGAAATGTTTACACTGCGAAAATATTCTGGGGTAAGTTCGGGGGATATGTCAACAGTTTTTTAAAGTATAGGCGAGACTGGACCTGAACTGAACGGATCCAGAAATCACAGTTGTTCGATTTTAAAAAACTACAATATCTTTGGTGATATATTGCTTGGATGTTGAAATCTTCAAAAACAAAAATCTCAGAATTTATTGGGCTAAATCGGATACAACTAATTAATTAAAAAATCAGACACAAATTCGCGGGAAATTTAAAAAAATTCTTTGTCCATTCATTTGTACTTATAGTTCTTTACAAGGAATAAAATATAAAATATATAAGGGAGACTGAGAATAAATGTTCAACTGTCATAACAGTTTAAATTCATTACCTTTCTAACGGAATAGTTAATTGCAATTTGACTATAGAATAAAAATGAAATTATAATTTAAAAAAAATGAGAATAATAATTTATTTAAATATGAATTAACTTTTAATTGGGGTTGGTAAAATTTCCCCTAATTATATTATTTTTATTTCAAAAAAATTAAATTTTTGTAATTACTAAAAAAAAGAAAAAAAAATTTTTCAAAAAAATAAACTAAGCTAAAAAATTGTTTAAGTAATTGTTAAAAATAATTATATCTAATATTAATTGTGTTACTTTTCTTTCTTAAAGTTAATTTCACTAAATTTTGTAAACTCAATAAAGTGTTTCTGTTTTTAATGTCTCCGAAAGTATTTAAATTGCAAACGCTTTCAATATAAGTAATTTGTTTTTTTAATATTTATAACAATGATTAACAAATAATTATAAAGTCGTTTTCACAATTATCATTTGCATGTGTTCTATGACGATTGCTCAATCGAAGAACTAGGAAACAACTTTAATTTTTTTGGCATGCAACTACCCAGATTAAAATTAAAAATACAATTATTATTTAAACAATTTTTAAATAAATTATTATTCTTTCTTTTGTTTAAATTATAATTTTATTTTTAATGTAAATCGGCATATCAAAAAAGTTAGGTAAATTTGCATGATTAGAAAAAACTGCATCTTTTAAGTACACTATTTTGTAAATAGTTAGTAATTAATCATAATAATTTATTTAAATCTTGCTTAAACAATAATAATTATGTTTTAAATTTGCATAGGTATTTATGTTACGTCCGGTAAATTGCAAAATTAGAAGGACAAAAAATTCAATATCTCCTAATGTTCCAGACCCTCCTTCGATTTTTTTTTAAATACTCGTTAAATAAGTGAGAATCGAATCATTATTATTAAAAAAAATAAAAATGACACTTTTAAAAAAATTTATTTATTTAAAAATTATTTTTTTAATAATTTGTTTAAAGAAAATATTTTTTAAAAATATTTTCTTAAATTGTCTGTAAACAATAAGCATTCCCGGAAAATTTCATTAAATTTCATTCATTTTCCTTAGAGACATACTATTTTCAAAATTTCAAAAAAAAAAAATTTTTAAGAACCTCATAAATTCAAAATTTTTTAAAATCTAATTAGTTTTCTCAATCAAATTATGTTTAATTATCCAGACCCATGCAAATAATTGAAAAACAATTACACTTACATTTTTATTATTTTTCAAGAATTTGTTCTTTACATTTATTATTATAGTCACAAAAGCTTGAAGAGTAATCCATAATAATTAGAAAGTGATATTTTTTTTTAATTCTATAAAATATTTCAATTGGATATCTCTCTATTTGGCCGTCTCCTCCGGACTTACTCTATTTAAATTTAGAGGAATTCTTTTATTTTAATCGGATTTTCCTTTTAACAACTCTGGGGTTGTAAATAACATTTAAATAATTTACTAGCTAACTGCGGAGATAAAAATTTTTCTTTTTCATTCATAATATTTCTATTATTAATTTACACTATACTGCAGTACTTGGTAAAAAATCAGTTAAGTCACTTTGTCGCTAAGGCAGATTTTCGTCCATCCAGTTGTATGAATGTTGCTCGACAAAGTCACGACTCGTTCTGTAAACGTCACGATCGTTTAAAAGATGAACTTACGAACCTTGATGCATAATGTACTATTAAGCTTGAAAAATATAATAACTAAAATTTTTTCCTTTTTATTTTTAATAAACTGATAAAATTCTGTAAAAACACAATAAACTGTTAATTTTTCAAGAAAATTCGAAATATTATTCTATTACAATTCTAGAAAACAACTAGTAAAATTAAAAAAAATGTTTAAGCTTTGAATAAAGTCTTGCATTAAGTATATATTTTATTTAAATAATTATTACATTCTCATCAAAAATGAGAAAGTCTTGTTTTTTAGTCGTAAAAGTACTTTAAAAATTTGTTTAATTTTTACATTTAATTTTCCTTACTTGCATTTTTTTAAGAAATGTATCTTGATAAATTCTTAGAAAAATATTAATTAATTTCATTAATTAATTAATTAAATTCTTTGGAATTTATCATGAAATTTGGCAAATTAACCACTTGTGAAAATGGTCTATTTAGTTTGGTATTTCATAGTTCGTACTAAACTGCACGCGAGAAAACTACATACATGCAAGCAAATTTTAATAGAAAAATAATTAAATTTTAATTTGAAAACTGTAAGGCAACATAGTCAGGTTTAAAAATTATTATAAAGTACAAAGTTTAATAAACAAAAATCTACTTAATTAGAACTGAAAAATTGGGATCTTTTTTAAAAACCGAAAAATGTAGTAGAAATATAATGAAATATTAAAAATGTACAAATGTCTGATCAAACCGCAGTTGTACATTTTTGTTATAATTTTGTTGCTCATTTCATGAACACTTTATTTCCCCATAAAGATGAAATAATAATAATAATAGAAATATATGAATAACTTTTTCTAAATATGGTAAAAGTAATTGGATTTCGGATTAATGAATAAATTTTTAAATACCCTACAAGATAGTTTTAATAGTTAAAGAAATATTTCAAAATATAAATTTTTTTAAAATTTCATTTTCTACAATTTTTAATTTTTAAAATACCAATAATTTCTATATTCATGATCAAATTAGATTCAAAAATAGGTTAATCGAAGCGTTTTTTAATGTCCTATAAAGTGGAAATGATATTTTTAAAGTTACTTCTACATTTTTCAACAAAAATTTTAAAAGTCTTATTTTTCAAAATTTTAGAAGTTTAATATCTTCCCTTAATATTGACAAAATTAAAAATAAAAGAAATTAGTTAAACTTTATTAATCTATTTTAAAATACTCTCATTTAATGTCCGCAGATGAAACCTACAATTTAAAAAAAAATTCAGCCCAAAAGTTTTTTATAATTTGGAGATATTTACGAAAATGTGATATTTACACACACACACACACACACACACACACACACACACACACACACACACACACATGGAATGGCATTTTTTAAAAATGTCATTTTTGAACTCCTAAGGTCAAATAACATAAAGATATGTCAAAGAATTGAACTCGAGAAATTTTAATATTATAATACTTTTTTAATGAGGAAGCAATAAATGAAATGAAATAAAATGAAACACTCTAAAAGTATAAATATACTTTACAATTATTAATAATAAATAATAAGTGATAATAAAAAATGAGAATTTTTTGCATATTTTTTGCACAGTTGATTAATGCTGTATCGAAAAAAGATTCAACCGACTTCCCGTCGCTTCTTTTTTGTTAGTTAATAAAACATGTGAATGAAGCGTATATCGAAAAATAAATATTTTGTTTTCATTTTTAGTTTGGGATGCGCGGAAAGTGCTACCGGATGCTACATAATTCCAGAGCCAACACCAGCAACGAATAAGGTAACTTACTTTAATGAAATATAAACCTTGTTGTACAGTCAAGTTGTGTTGCTTCGCATCTGGTTTAAAGGATTTATACCTGCGATCACTTTACGAGAACTTCAAGTATTTCTTGGCATAGAATTAATTATTATAAAATTAATTCTAATTCAATTAATTAACTTCTTATTTTAGCAATTTATTGTTCACTAATCTATTGTATTTATAAATTATATCATAATTTTTTTATTACATTTTTTTATATTATATAATTATATAATATTACTAATATTACCTATGTTATAGTATTATTGTTCGACCACGGGAAGTTTTATTTTCATAAATATCTCGAGATCATGAAGATCTTTAGGAATAATTTTTTTTAAATTGTAAATTTCAAGCGCGGACATAAAATGAAAGTATTTATAACAATATTTTTTTAGATTTTTAATTTTGCGAAAAAGTTTTTTTCACCATAAGTTTAAAAAAATGTTAGGATACCTATAAATGTTATTCCATAATTTTGTAGAGTTATTTTAGACGCATCTTTTGAGTCCTAATTGAACATTTTTCGTCCATATTTACCGGAGATATCAAACATTTAAGAATCTAAAATTTTGGAAAATAAAACTTTTTTGAAAATTTTGTTGAAAAATGTAGTAGACCGGGGCCTAATGGCTAACTTTTCACCTATTGTTTTTTGGATCACTACCCGAGGCGTATTGAATCAGGAATGAAATTATAATTCAGATCATGAAATATTATTTCATATTGACAATTTTAGTTTCAATTGTAAATTTCTAATAAAAAATATTAAAAATGGAACATATTTAATTTAAACTTCAAACATTTTCGTGGAATATAAAAATTTTAAAAAGTTGTAGCGAAATACAAAATCTATTTACTTAAAAAATCTATTCAGAAGTTATTTTTTAATCAAGGGTTATCATTGGTACCTATGACTAAAT
This sequence comes from Leptopilina drosophilae, assembly GCA_032873175.1. Lineage (NCBI taxonomy): Eukaryota > Metazoa > Arthropoda > Insecta > Hymenoptera > Figitidae > Leptopilina > Leptopilina drosophilae. Next base: position 51,249,580 of record CM065478.1, read on the forward strand.
TATTTTATTAACATTTTTAATTAAAAAAACATGTAATTAAATTTCTTTTTTAATAAAATTTGACAATTTACGAAATTTTTAGATAACAAAATGTTACATTAATTAAAACTTTAACTTCTGCATTGATCTTTCATCAAAATAACGATCATTGTATTATATTTTAATAAGCATCATGTTAAAATTTAATTAAACTTTTTTAAAACTATTATTATATTTTATAAATTCTTATTTCTTATTACCTAAGTGTTAAATCATTAAAAAAATTTATATTTTAACTTCCCCCTATGAATGAAAATTTTTACCCCTTGATTTTTATTTAAATATAAATGAAAATTAAAAAAATGTCAATTTTGATCGAAACTTTTAACTTCCATATATACAACAAAAGTTAAAAGTTTCAATCAAAGTTTACACTTCAGGAATTCAACATGGACTTAAAATTAAACGAAAATTTAACAAAAAATGTTCTTTTAATTTAACAAAATAATAAACACTATATTGAATAGAAAGTATGCTCGAAAAGTTAAGAGAAATTTTTAAATCTTATAGAGAAAAACAATGTGCTACTTAAGAAACATGATTCAATATAATATAAAATGAAAAGTAATATATTATGTATTATTCATACATATATGTATACTTTAATGAATAGAGAACTAGCCACACGCATCAACGCCTGTCACAGTGAAATTATAAACGCCGTTTTAAACGAAATTCATTTGAAAATATGTGTAAAGTCCACTTTTGGCATAGACCCAAATAAATTCATTGTGTGTTGAGTGTAAACCATTCCGGTACTACATTCTTCATCGATTTGTGAACACGTTCATTATTTGTCAGTTATTTTCGCTTTTTTTCTTCTAGAAAAAACTGAAAAAAAATTAGACAGAATAGTGTTGCTTCTACAGTCGATTCGATAAAAAAGTTAACGATATAAAAGTATTCATAGAAAAAAAGAAAGTTTGTAAAATTTTTTTTCCCCAACTTTATACAATTTTTTACACAAAAAGTTTTCACATTCCTTTTGTTTGTAAACTTTCTTATGAACGTCATCAAAAATATTAAGAGTACAAAGCATATAAAGTAAACATATTTATAAAGAAAAATGGAAAATATGAATAAAATTTGAGTGTGTGAATTACATGAAATGCATGGCCGAAAAGTTACGAATTGTAATATTTATAAAGATGTTTTTTATTTTAATTATTTATTTTATAATTTTTGTTTATTTGATGATACATTTTCTTTGACCCAAAAGAAACATAAAAAATTAAAAATTAATTAAAATACAAATATAAAAGATTACAAATTAAATATTATATATAATATTTAATTATCTAAACAGATAATTCTAACGATAGAAGACTGACATAATAAAATTATTATATTCATTGCTAATTTTATATAAACATAGTTATTATTATATTTAAATTCCTTATTTTTTATCTGAAATATAATTTTTGTTTACTTCATGATATGTTTTATATTATAAAATATAAATTTAAAAATATTAGAATGTGATTAAAATTAATTTCAGAATTTGCAATGAAAATTCCTCAAAAGTTGATTGTTGTTAATTGTTATAAATTACTTAAAAAATTAATTTTTATTTTATTTTGTACTTTATATTTTATACAAAAAATGTGGTATTTTGTTGCAATATTTGTAAAAAGAGTCGAAAAAGTAGCAATTTTTGAAAAAAATAGTAAAATAAAAGTTATTTAAAAAGCATTGCAACTAAAATCAACACAAAAAATTAAATTAATCTATTTTTGGATTCAGTTTTTCCATGAAAAAATATGCCTAAGGTTCAGTCCATTGACTTTCGTCTGGGGAGTGTTGCGGCTATATTTTTAAAAAATTTAGTTTTAAAATATTTAAAACTAGAAGACTTTCCGAGTCCATTTATCATATTATTATGCTCTAAATTTTATTTATCTAGTTATAATGATTAATCAAAAGTTGGACGTTCCCAGAGTAATTATGTAAACTTAAATTTTACACTTTTTTAAAAATCGTTTTTTTCCTTAAAATATTTAATGTCATATAACAGAACTTACCAAAACGATAAATGATTTGATGCAGTATCAGAAAACGATAGGATTATTATTGAAATATATTCTTTTCATTTAATTAAACGAAATTTCAAAATTGTTTCGTGAAAAAATTTCTCGATTTTTTAAAGCCTATAACTTTTTTCTCAGTGCTCCAAAAAATCTAATCTTTTTTGTGTAGTTAAATACTGATATAAATAACTTATTATTAAATTTGACGTATATGTTTTGCTTCGTTTACGAAATATTATTTTTTTACATTATTTACTAAAAAAGGTTAATTATATAGGAATTGAAGTTAACCAACCAATTTCACATCGCTCTGTTTCAATAATTCAAATTTGATGGAAATTGTTGCAAATTGATTAAAATTTAAGATTTTTAATATAAGAATAGAATAAATATGAATAATTTTATTATTATTATTATTATTTATTTTATTGATTATTATTTATTACTCAAATTATTATTATTTTGTCTTCTAGATTTAAATATTTTAAAATCAGATTTTTTAAAAGTAGGTATATCCGTAACACTCTCCAGACGAAAGTCAATGGACTGACCCCTAAATTAAAATTAAATCATTTAAAAAAAAATGTTGAAAAAATAATCATTTCTTGATGTATTATTATTTATTGATAATAAACGAGTTGTTTGTTTAAACAATATTTTTTTGAAAATTCAGAATAAAAGTGACATAAGCTATATTATTTATATGTCATGGTTTCAAGTGTCAAAATTTACGTGCTTTGTGAAAATTGTTTGGCATTTTGTCTTAATTAAAATGAATCTGAGAAATTCTGTGTTAAACTTGATGCCAGACAGTAGTAAACTGCAAAACGTCTACCTACATGAATGCAGACACACAACACGATTACCATGAGAGGATTCATGAACATTCATGTGTTGTATGTGTGTGTGTTAGTTTCTACAGACAGATAATAATTGATTGGCAATTTGGAGCAGGAATTCCTTTGTTCAAAATGGACATCCAACAGCGGCTGCTAATCTCGATCATTGGAGTAACTTACGTCTCAATAATTTATTATCAAGAATTCATGTTTGTCGAGAGACGTGATGACGTTTGTCGAGTGTCGAAACCATTCAAATTTAGATAATTACGATTTCAAGCGTGAAATTTCAAAAGAGAAATATAGAGAGAGAATGTTTAGACTTTACCAACATTCAAAATTTCAGGAAAGAATTATTTCGAATAAAGTTGAGAAAATCTATTTAATATGAAAATATTTTCTCATTCAGAAAAACAATTAGTTGAAATTTTAAAACAATGATATTTTAATAGAATCAATTAAAAAATGCATTGATGTTCAGTTACTAAATTTTTTTACTTTAAACTTTAAATTTTTAGAGTAGATTGTCCAATTTAAAAAAAATCATATGGTGATGGAGCAATTCTGACTTTATATTCGAAGGGAGTTTAAACTTTACACCTCCTATGCTAACTCCTCGAGGTATAAATACCAAATCAATAACAAAATAACTCGCGCGGGAGTTGATGCTTTTTCACTCTATTGGTAAAAATAAAGTTATTTAAATAACTCTCTTTTGAAGTTGATATTTAACTCGAAATCTTTTACACCCAACATCGGAGACCATCAACTACCTAAATTTTTCACAGCTGTAATGTCATTAATTTTAATTTTGTATTCGTTTCTTGACATGTAAATGTTTATCTAATTACTTTGTTATTTTCGATAACCACTTTGTCTCTGGCTTTCTTCGTTGTTTGACCGAAATTTCGTAGTTATAAATAATTAATTTTATTGTTGTTGATATTTTGTTGGATAAATAATGAAAGTAAATGACGTACCAGCGTGTGGTTGGATACTAAAAGTGACACTGTGTTATTGGAAGTGTCCAGTAAAGCGAGGGAACCATCGTCTGCTTGATAAACGAACTTGTCGTGAGAAATCCATGTTGGTGGTAGTCTATGTGGTGTCAGATCTCCCCGTAAACAGTCCTCCAGTGACAAACGCTTTCCGCTCCAATACAAAAGTTCATCGACGTATCTGTAATTAGCAACAACTTCTTTAGCACAAAACTCTTCTCAACATTTAACACAAACAAAAAAAAAGAACGAAACAGAAGAAGAAGAAAATAGAAAAAAAATAATCGTCTCCAAGTTCGTTTCCTCTCTTTTTTAATTAAATAGAATGTCGACTTTATTTTTCTATATATGGTTTTTCTCCTTCTTCCTTCATGTCAAAGAAATTTATCAAATTTCTCTATCCTTATTTACTTCTTAAAAAATAAGAATATTAGATTTTTTTAAGTTTAATTTATTTTTTTTATTAATAAAGTGGACTTGTGAAATAAATGAGTGTTGTTAATTTTATCTTAGATTTATTTTTTTGAATTATCACAATGGTTATTATTTATTTATGTTAAATAGTTTTTTTACTACTTGAAAAATAATTTTTATTTCTTCTGTTCAATGTCTATTGTATTTTTCTATTTATTTTTTATTTTTGTAAAACTATTCTCTATTATTTGTATTTATTTAATGTTTTGTAGAATTATTCACTTTTCTTTTTATTCATTTTTTCTACACTTATTTTCTTTTATTTATACTTATTTTTTTCTATAATATTGTTCTCTTTTTTTACAAAAATTATTTCTTTTTTTATTTATTTTTATTTATTTTTATTTTTTTCTCTTAGTTCAACAAATACAAAATAGACTCACCCAAGGAGGTAGATTGCTGTAACAATACCAGCGATAATCATTCCAATAACCAAAAGGGAGAATATGATACTTCGCCAGTTGTGACCACTCTCGCCATACGTGAGATCCTGAAAAATAAAAAAGTGTCCTTTGGTTTTCAATTTGAAATTTTTATTTTCGTCTCTAAAAGGTTTTCCTCTCGCTACATTTTTTTAATTAGTGAAAATTTAGTCATCAATTCACAATGATAAGAATTTTAATTATAAATTAGTCAATTTTTACTAATACTTTAATAAAAACAATAAAAAATTATTAGTGAAATATCTGATTAACTAAACAAAATATTTCACTAAAAATAAGCGAATATTTTTAATCATGCAAATCAGAGCTTTAATTTTCACTAATTCGAAGAGATCAATATAATCTAAAATTTATATATGTTTGAATTAATTATTTATATAACTATAGTAAATATTCTATATAAATAACAATGTTCTTAAATTTTTGAATGTTTACAGGAATAATAAGTTTTTTTATTGTTTTCTTCAAATTGTATGACATAATATTATTTATTTCAGTTAAAAAATAACTATTAACCAAATAAATGTTTAATTTCATTATTTTTCATTTCTAATCAATATTTCTAGAATATTTTAAGAAATATTCAAGCGGGAACAATGTTTCATTCATTTGAGCGTTAAAAACTTTAAGAAAATTAATGAATAACTCAATGAAAAAATCGTCTTAGAAACAAATTATTTATATAAAAAGAATAAATATTTATTCAAAAAATAATAAAAGAAATCAATAAGAAAAAAAAATTGTCACTTTCACAAAAAAATTTTCCGTACAAAATTTTACTTTACAACACGTAAAATAAAATGCATATTCAAAATGTCCGATTTTTTTGCATTGTATGATTAATGTTTTTGTTTGAAAATTGTGAGAAAAAAATCCCATAAAATATTGTCGAGGTTTTTTTTCTATTTAAAATTTTTTTTTTGTAAAATAATCGGTCTTTTTCATCTTTTGTGTCACATATAATAACGGCGCCACAGATTGTATTCGGCGTCGTTCGTGAATATCATTGCCCTTCCCCATTTCAGTTGGCGAGTTCAAATTCGCATGCATATTGCATTCGGGTTATGTCTATGCTGAAACTCACCGGAACACGCTCGGACCATGTAATACATACTGCGGCAAGATTTTGAAATACGCGAGAACCAACACTGAAAGCGTAATGTACTTAGGTTGCCATGTCATCAACGCCAGGTCTGGGAAATTATGCACAGCATAGATAAACGTTTATGTCTTTGCCTCAAGTGTTGCCCCCTTCTATCTTTGTCGTAGTCAGAAATTTCACTTTTCAACGTTCACAAAATTTTAATTGCAAATTATTTATGAAGCTGGAAATTTATAGGCAATGAAAAGAGAAAACATATATTTATTATTTAATAACAATATTTTTCGAAATTCAAATATAATAAAAATAATCTTTCTTATAAATAATATTTTTATTTAAATAATTCAAGTTTGTTTATACTCCTTTTAATCAAATATAAAAAATAATTCAGAATATAACTACCTTTTATCTTAAATTCATATAGAAATTCTATTGAACTATTTCAGTGAAATTCTGCACTCACAAAGCAGTCTATTTAAGTATAAAAGGAATCCTTTTACTATAAGCTGATTTTCCTTTTAATATTTGTCTAAGAGGAATTCCTTTTCTATTAAAAGCAAATTCCTTTAAATTATATCTTTTAATTTTTATTAAATGAGTTTTGTTTATTATTAAAAAGAAAAATTTTATCAGTAGTTTTATTTATTCTTACTAACAGTAATTAAGTTATTAATTAATTTAATTATAATAATACTTTATTTATTTTTTACTAAAATTTTTAGAAAATATTAGAAATTAAATAAAATTTAAAATAAAATAAAAACATAAGCCTGCAAATAATAATATTTTGATAGGCAGGTAGAATATATAAAATTAAGAACGAATCTTCTCTCACCATAATTTACATATTATAAATTATCAAATTTTTAATTTTAATAAGTTATAAGGGAGAGTTGAGCAAACTGGGGCGATGCTTAGTTGAAAAAATTGACAAAATAGATTTTTTAAATTTAATTCTCAAAAATGAATATTTATAAAATTAAAATTACAAAATCAATTTTGCAAAAATAAATTTGTTAAATCAATTTCAGGGATTATTTTGTAAACTCCATAATTCATTTTTTCAATTATCAAGTCGTATAAATAATTTTTCAATAAAACCATTGGAAAATATTCCGCCTTGTTTCTGTATTCATTTTTTCTCATTTCGGACAAAAATTTAACCTATAATCAAAAAATAAAATACTTTTTCGTAAAGTGTAAAATCTTTTCGTACATAGAACAAAAGAGTCACTTCATCTCACTAAAATGTTTCCTTGCTATACTTAAATTTCTTTAAAAAAAGTAACTATAAATGTCACATAAAGACATATTAATAAAACTGTAAGTAGAGGAAAAAAATTTTAGTCAGACCCTTTTCGAATCGTAAATAAAGTGTAAAAAAAGTTAATTACCAGCCCTTAATTTTTCAAGGTAGTAAAAATGTTACTATATATATAGTAGCACACGTGTAAAATGTGCCCAGCACACCTCGAATAAAGTTCGTTCTCTAATTAAAATTTGAATTATGGAACATTGTCGAATGTTCATAAATTCAGGATGATTGGAAAATAGGTTTAATTTCCTCTTTTTTTTTGAAAAATTTCTTTATTTTTCGTTCTTCAATTTTTTGTCCCTCTCTCTGTTTCTCTCTCGTTTTTTGCAATGTATAGGGAAAGAATAATTCAAAGTTCTCAAAGGCGAACAAATATGAAATGTAGCAAAAGAAAATTGGCTACAAGTTAAAGTATATACCTTTGGGAAATACAAAGTTTTCATCAAAAGTTGAAAACATGCGCGGAATACGTAATTTATTTACGAAAACTTTTGGCACAAAATGATAATGACAAATAGTACATTCATTTTAATATTATTCACTCTAGTGAATTTTGTATTCTTATAATTTAACGTCATTCAAATATGGTTTGTAAAAAAATTTATTTGTTTTTTACATGTTAACCTTTTATTGCCATCAATAATCGAATGATTGAATGACGATTTTTCAACGAAAAAACAATAAAAGAAAAAACAAACCTTATGAAAAAATAATTGATAAACGATTGTTCGACAATTGGCCAACTTTTGTGATTCATAATCGTTTTCCAACGACTTGTTTATCGCGTGTGTGATGATGAATAATAATCGAGATTTGTCAAAACGCGTCATATCTACATAGTCCATGTGAATGTCAAGCGACTGTTTTGCCGCAACTTTAACCAAAAAGAAGGAAAATAAAAAACAAATATAAAAAATAGAAAAAAAGGAGAAATAAAAAAGAAATGACGCTTGGGGAGTGGATGGGGAGGGGGGTAAAGAATGCTTGTCCCCGGAAGTGGTGCGAAGTCACCTCTTTAGGTATTCAGTTCGGGTGCATCGTAATAGCAACAGCGTAGAAGAAAAGAAGCTAGAGGAAAAGAAAGAAAGAAAGAAAGAGACAGAAAGATAAAGGGATAAAGAAAGAGAGAGAGAGAGAGAGAAAGAGAAAAAATAAAAAAGAGTGAAAGAAAGAGAAAGAAAATAAGGGAAGAAGAAATAAAGAAAGAAATGAAACAGAAAAAGAGATAACGCTACCGAAAAAAGAGAGAAAACATCAAAAGAATGGAGTAGATACTTGAAGTGTATTAGTATTCGCATTGTCTAACAATCGAATTTATTTCAACGGATTTCCGCCTAACATATAGACGTTCCAACGAGTAACGAGAATTTAAAAGAAAAAAAATAAAATGCATTACAATTGACTTGGAAATCTTCCCTTCGAGGAATTGAAGCAACTGGACGATAAATTGACGCACAGCAATCGATAAATCGCAAAAATTCTTTACGGTGCAAAAAAAAGACTACTACTTCTACTTTGAAATCATTTTCTATATTCACTTTTATTAATTTGACAAGCGAAGAAAATTGACGTTTATCAATTTTTATAACTAGTTTGATTATTATATTATCGTGTTCGAGAGTTTTTAATTTTTTCTTTTTGTTGTATTGCTAAATTAATTGTTGCACACTCGGAATAATATCGGAGCCAACTATTATTTTTCGTTTCTTGAAATGAACAGTAATTTTTTAAGAATAATTTTGTCTCGAAGTTTGTATGCACTTGTTTACTTGCAGCAAAAATGTCGTCCATATGGATGAAAAGTAAAAAAACTTTTAAATAAAATTAAACTTTTCAGTTATATAAAATGTTATGTAGAAATGTTTAGTTATATTATTACGATATTTGAGGAAGAAAAATGTTCGAAATTGAAAAATACAATTTTTTTGAAATTTAGTACAATTCAAATTCAGTACAATTTTCAGTGATAAAGGCAGGATTTAGTCAAACAACATAGACTATATAAGTGGCAATTGCAAATTTTGTTTATAAGAAATAAATAAATACGTAATTATAAATATGTATGTAGTAAAAGTAGATTTTAACCGAATAGAACTTCTGCGCAAAAATTGTAATTAAAAAATTACTAATTGTATAAAATTTAGGCTATAAAGAGATCATTTTTTTACTAAATTATAACAGTTATCAAAATTAAATGTGGTCTGAAATAACGACAACTGTTGAAATTAAGTACAAGTAGTAAAAGTAGATTTTGGTTAGACATAACTTTTATTAAAAAACACAGGCATACAAAAAAAGTGGTCTGTTTAATGAACCAGACATACATATCTTATTGCATTTTTGACCCCTGAAAACGAATCTGAAGTCAGAATTGCTCCATCACCCTCTGTTTTTTTTAATCGAGAAAACTACCCTTAACTTCAAAGTTTAAAGTAAAAAAAATTGAATAACACATTTGTCTTCAAAACATTATCTACTTCTGCTACAACAACTGAGAAACAAAGTCAGCATTGCCAATCACCCTTTGTTTTTTTTTTAAATCGAAAAACTACCCCTAAAATGTAAAAATTCAAAGTTTATAATAAAAAAAATGAAAAACCACATTGTTTTTCAAAAACAGAACAATAAATTTATGTACTTCTTTTTCAACAACTTAAAAATATCTTAATTTTTTGATTGAAATGAAAGAAAACTTATAAGCATAAACTCCAACTTGACAGAAAAAAATAACTTTTTAAACAGGAGCATACGTTTTTGAATTATTGTTCTTGCAAAAAAAATATATATAAATAAAGTATATATAAAGTAGAAAAATGCAAAATTACAATTTTTGGTGAAAAATAGAAACGTTTATTTATTTCAGAATAATTAGTTTAAAAAGTTAAGGTTAAATTTCTAAAAATGGAAAATATCAATTTTTTCAAAAATAAAAAAATATCGATTTATTTGCTAAATATTTAAAAAAATAAAAAAATAAAATTTTTCAAATATTAAAAAATTACTAAAAAAATTATTTCCAACTTTTTTTAATAATTCTTCTGTCTGGTTTTAAATATTTGTGACCGTAATACACCACAGAATGTTATCAAAATCCGTCAAAGCGTATGAAAGAAAATATGCTCACAAAAAATCGGTGACACACGCACACACATTTTGTACATTTAAGGGTATTTATTTTAATTTAAAACAAACAGAGGTTGATGGGTCAATTTTGTCATTGCTTTTAAGTTGTTTAAAGAGAAGTACATAAATTTCTTGTTCTGTTTTGAAGAGAAATTTGTTATTCAATTTTTTTACTTTAAACTTTGAAGTTAAGGGGTTTGTTTGCCTGTGTAATGATTAAAACATTAGTGGTCATAGTAATACTTAGGGTCAAGGTAAGTCAAGGGTAATTTTTTTACTAAATTATGAGTATAGTAAAATTAAATTATAGTCAGAAGCAAATTTGGAATTCTAACTGTAAAGAAATTAGTAGGAAACATTAAATTTGTTCAGACAAGGACAATTGTAAAAATTAAGCAGAAGTAGTAACAGGAAGTTTCATTAAATTACAAGTAGTAAAATAAGGTTATAGTCAGACACAAGTTGTCGAATTGTAATTCAAATAAAATCAGTAGTAATATTAACATTTGATTGGGTATAACGACAATTATTGTATTGTTTAGTAAGAATGGTTACTTCTTAGAGTAAATATAGGTCAAACGTAAATAATATTTTGTTAATTATTGTAATTAAGTGTAAGTAGTAAAAGTCGGTTTCTGACAGACTAAACAATAATTTTTGCGTTGCACAAGTAGTAAGGCTAGTATTTAGTCAAATAAATATTTTTTGACTACTTTTCTAAAATCCGAAGTCAGTGTAAATACAGGTCAAACGTAAATAAAAATTCCCCCTGAGACAAGTGTCAAGTAAATCTCATTAATTTTTAAAAATTCTACCCCTATATGAATTACGATTTAGAATAATATATTATATAGGCGTCAAATTTTGGTATTTGGTACTTGACGACCTTTTCTTGTGAGCTGCAATTTTTTTAATACAAATCTAGAATCAGAAGCCAGGCTCAATCATCAATTTGAAGAAGTGGCTACTTGTCTAACTGAAACCTAAGTTTACTACTTATATTGAATTACACGAATTAAGAGACTTTCTTTTTTTAGCGTAGTTCTCCGGCTGCTACTCTTGAAAAAATTTATTTTCAATAGATTTTCTTCAAATTAACAGAAAATGTTTCATCGAGTGCCCTTTAAATGTTTTAAAAATTTCAAAACACTTTGAATAACTTTGAGTTATTCAAGTTCATACTTTCACTTTTACATGCAATTGTGTTAAAAATAAAAAATGTCAACCAGAATATCTCGTTTTTTGACAAAATTTAAAGAAAATCTATCGAAAATCAATTTTTACAAGAGTAGTAGTCAGAGAACCATCATATTGAGACTTAACAATTTTTTCTTTGTCAGATAATCATTTTCATTTTTACTGTTTTTGACACATAAGTAGAATTATTGAGTTTTCGTCTATTATAAATAGAACTATTATAAATTATTAAACACCATTATTTTATTTCTACACTGCAAAAAATTTAGGGAGTTGACAGACTCGAGAATTGTAAGTGGAATTTTTGGAGTTAAAAATCAACTCCAAGAGAAAGTTAATTTACTAACTTTTTTCATCAACGTTCGTACGAGTTATTTATTCCTTGGGGAGTTAGCATTGGGGTTTGAAGTTGGCATTATCTTCCCAATGGGTGCAATTTTTAGGGAATCCCCTGGGGAATTAAAATTTAACTCCCTTTTTTACAGTAATTATATTAAACTTCTATTAATTTCATTAATCAGTATTATAACAAATTTTACAAAAAATTCACCATAAAAGTTAGTGCTAAGAAAAAAAAATTTTTAAATCAATTTATTTATGAAAAATGAGAGAAGTCTGTATTGAAATATAATAATTAGGTCTCGTTAGTGTAGTTAGTTTAAAGATTTAAGAGGGATGTTTCGAGGTTAGTCTAATTTGTTAATTTGATTTTACAAAGAAAGAATGTTAAACGAATTAAGAGAAACAATTAAAAGAATGTGACTTACTTTTCGATAATGTTATTTTCTATCCCTCTTTCTAACTAATAAGATGTCTAAATCTAATACATACATATAGTTGTAAATAATGTTTTTAAAATTGCTTACTATGCACGAAGAGTAGCATCGTACCATATTTTTTATTCTTGTTTCTTGTCGATTTTTTATATTACTGAAAAATTCAAAGTTTAAGTTTAACACTAAATTCATTTTTATTTCACCTAGAACAAATTTTTTGTTATAATTATATTTATATAATTACTTTATTTTATTGTTCTCTCTATTCTATTTCATTTATTTTTCTATTTCTATTTTATTCGATTTTATTTTATTTCTATTCTACTTTAATTGATTCTATTAGATTTTATAATATATTATATTAATATATGTGGACGTCTAAATGAAAAGGGCCTATTTTGGCACTATATAGATATAGATAATAATAATTTACTTTTGTATAGATAACTATATTAACAAATTCCTTGCAAAATTTGGAAAATGTTGAGTGATTCGACTTGGCAAAAAATGTAGATTGATAATAAAAAATAAAAAAAATTACTACATTACGATTACTTTGAAAACTAGAACCGACAAAGTGGGAACTTTTCATGTGAACATCCACATATTTAGTTATTTATTAATATATTTAGTTATACCATCACGTTAAATTAAAATCTGAATACAGCAGCACAACTTTAAAAACTGTCGTTATCATAGCACTCGTTTTTCCGGATAAAAGAAAAACTTTTTTTATTTTGTCCAAAATGGTAATAAAAATATGTATCTTGAAACTTAGACAATACAAGACTGACTCGTTTTACAATTTGTGATTCGTGAGGGGCTTCCCTCAATGTCGATTCTCCGTCTGTTATTCATAAGGAAAAGTCCCAAGTGTGATGTAGTGTGTACTTTAGCATCATCGATATAAACGACAAAAATATATACCCAGAAAATTTCTTCAACCATTTACATTCTTACATTATTTATCATTTTTTTAGAAATAAAAATCTAGCCTTTTTTACACACTTGATTCGAATTTTATCTATCATACAGCAATAATGAATAGAAATAAAATAATTATTTCATTTTTATTTACTATTATATATTATTTTATTTTTTATTTTACTTGCGAAGAAAATTCAATTGATTAAAAAAATATTTTTGATCAAGTAAATGTTTATGTCCCCCTGAAAAAAAAATTATTTTATGATATAATTATAATACTTAATATAAATTTACTATTTTTTACTTAATACAAATAAATTTTATTCAATTTCCAATAAATTTTATTTAACTGAAATAAATTTATTTACTTTACATAAATTAAGTTTATTTCAAACAAATTTGATTTAAATCAACAATTTACTTCTGTGTAAGTAGCGATTAGTTTACTTGATTTAATTAAAATTTGAGCAAATAATAATTTTTTTATAATTTCTCTTTAAAGTATAGTTCTAAAAATAAAACTGAAGCTTATAAATGGGCTATAACTAGAACATCGAGGGTATGCACATGAAACTTATTTCAACAGTAAATTCAATAAACCAAAACTATTTTCCAATTTCGAATGATGAGAGGAAATTTCATGTGGCATTTCATTTTGATATTACATACACGTAAAGTGGAATTTTACCTCGCAATAATAGAGACGAGTTCTATACTTTAATTACGTTACTGTAATCCCTGGATCTTTAGGAATCCTAACACTTCCAGTGACGCGTTCGATGGATAATCAAGTTATTGTAGAGGTTTATTTACACAATACAATTCTAATACAAAACACCAACTATGCGCTCTATTTGAAACCTCAGTGTTATATTTGCCTCAATTTGTCCCTGCTTTCTTTGCGTTGTTTTTTTGTTTTCAACTCCTTTCCCCTACTAATATATATATATAAATGTAGTTTATGTTTTCAACCATCATTGTGGACCATCACATTCTTCTTATTTACTTATATTTTTCTTTTTACCCTCTTTACTCTTTCCTTTCGTCCTCTGCACATTCTATTCTTTTCTTGTCTCCTAGTGAGAAAGAATGTTCGACGTTCACTATATACTGGGAATGCATCAAGAAAAATGTATACGACAAAAGCCAATATAAATTCAAAAGAGAGGAAAACTGTGTTCTTCGAGAAAGTGAGGTCACTTTCTGTTGAAAATATCGTCTATATATACATATATGTGTACTCAAAGAATGACATATTGAAAAACTTTATGGGATTAAAGTATTTTTTATAACATATTGTTGAGTAATAAGACATATTTGCGGATGGATTATTCGTAGGGTATATTTTTTCAATTTTTCTCTTTGATATGTATTCATCGAGTATTTTTCATTGTCTTTAAATTTATGTCTGTTTTTTATTCTTAAATTCTGCTGTTTTATAAGTACTATAATAAATTATATTTTTTGTACTATTTTTTAGAGGTGTGCAAAAAGCTCGAAGCTCGATCGAGTACTCGACTGGAATCGAGTACTATACCTTTACTATTTTAATATTATTTACTAAATCAGAATCAGTAATTTTCTTCTAATTAATGAGTGTGAATTCCTTTTATAATTTACTAGTGAACATTTTGCTTATTTTTGGTTAGAAAACAATTAAACTACTGGGTTTATAGTAAAGTATCTATTAAGTAAAAGAGCTAAGTTTCACTCTATGAATATTAATACACATTTTACTATAAAATATCAGGAATCACAGTTTGTCTCCTTTTTTACATTATTTTTTTTCTCTTTAATATACTGAAAGACAAAAATTTATGAAACAGAAATAATTTATGTTCTATTATCCATAAAGTATACATGGGTGATTCTCCTGAAAGGGACTACTTCACGTGTCTCCAACGTGAGACTCAAATATTTGCATTAACTTATTATTGATACTTTGTTGAGTATAAATTTCAAAAAAAATTTATCCATAATCGACGAAACATTATTTATCTTTACATAATCTTGTAATGTTAAAATTTAAAGTCTTTCTTAGTCAACAAATTTATTTAATTTTGTCTTTTGGTTTTCGTTAAATATGATATATATTTTTAATTATTTTTTAATATAATAAAAAAATTTCAATATAGTCTTAATATATATCAAATTAAAGCATAGATTCTACCGTTTATTTTTCAGTTCAAAGAAAACAAAAAATTTTTTTTAAATAATTAATTAAAAATTACTGGCAATGGGAGTAAAAATTCAAATTCATCTCCGAAGCCTCGTTTTCCAGTTAAAAACATCATATTTTTAAACTGTTTGTTAGTTATACGTAATCTATATATAAATATTTGAAGTTGTAGCACAAAAAATTTCTTAAATTATGTTTCAATATTTTGAAATTTAATAAAAAAGTGAATTTTTTATTTGACAATAACTATGTAAAAATTATTTTTTTTAGTTTTTGGAAAAAACAGGTGCCTTTCAGAAGAATCACCCATATATAAAATAACATATTCGCAATCAGCGTCCCAAAAAACTCTTATGCACCAAGTTTCATTAAAATTTTTATGTCCGCCATATTGGATCCACGAATATAAATTTTAAAAATCTGGCATCAGATTTGTAGTCAGGAACCTAGATAACCCTTACGTACCAAGTTTCATCAAAATTGATTAATTTTAAAAATTGTAAGTTTTTAAATTTAAAACAATCCAAAATATTGGATCCGAGATTTTGAATTTTTGAAATCTAACAGCAGATTCGTATTCAGTGACCCAAAAAAACATTTAAAGTTTTTCAAAAAAGGTAACAAATATAAAACAACTTTTACCTCTCTAAGAAAAATAGAAAATTTTTTGAATTGTCTGACAAATAGTATAATTTTGTATAACTTTGTATAATTTTTCAGAACATTATTTTATATCAAGTAATATTTTTATTTGAATTAAATAAAATGCCTAGCAGCGCTATGAGATATAAATAATGCGTACATACACTTACTTAACAGAAAAATAATAATATTTTTGGAATATTACAATGAAAGACATTTTGTTTTAAAATTTAATATGATTCATGTCAAATAGAGGAAAACAATTTTTTACCTCCAGAAAAAAATATTATTTAAACCAAATATATATATTATTTGTGTTAAATAAACGTATCTTAGAACCAACTAAACTTTTTATTTGTTTTAAATAAAAATTTTATTTGACATAAATAAAACATATATTTGACACAAAAAAATTTTATTTAAAACAAATAAAAGTTATTTAAGCCAAATAAATTTTATTTAAACCAAACAAAATTTATTTGAAAGGCATAAAAAGTCTAGTTGGTTCTGAGCCAAATATACCTTTTCTCTGGGTGTAGGTTATTTAAAATTACCAACGTATCAGATATTAATATGGTTCATACTAAAGATTGGTACGAACTGAACTAATTTTTTTTATTATTTTATCAGAAGCTGATACGTTCACATATGGTTAAATAAACCAAAAACATCGTTTTCCCCTTTTTGAAATAAATAATATTAAATTTTGAAACAAAAAGTCTTCCAGTGCATTACAATTTTATTTATTACACTTGTTTCTTTCATCTGTCATAGAATTTATTCACATTTAGAGTTTATTATTAATGTTATTTTGATTAATACTAAAAATTATTAACAACATATTAATTTGTAAAGTATAAAAGCAAAAAAATAAAATATTTGGTACAAATAAAATTTCTCTTACTGATACATTAACTTTTTATAATTATATTTTTACTTTTTTTAGTAATCTATATGTATTATAAAATATGGTTTTTTAAAACAAATTTTTATATTATTTCTTTCATATTTTGTTGAAAAATACGGAGTGTACGTGACATGTGTCGTGAAACATTCTTGACTCAAACTTTCTTCACGGAAAAATCCGTATATGACGTAAGAAATATCGTGCATTTTTGAACGATCTGTTAAATTTAACATTTATCGAATTTATTTTTGAAAAATTTTGCTCGCAAAAAAGTGTTTAACATTTTGAAGAGCTTTTTAGCATTTATTTAAATTTTTTAAGAAATTTAATATTTTACCATTATTTCCATATAAATTAAAGTCTTTTTTTCTTATATTGAGATAAAAAAATATTTATTCCATTTTCTCTTTTTAAGAGTGAAAAGAAATTAATTTTTAGAAATATTTATTTATTAGTATTAAATTTTAATTCTAGAAATAGTAATTTAATTTCAACTTAAACATTAATTTTAAATTGTAAACTAAATATATTTAATTGAAAATGAATTTTAAATTAAAATTTTAATTAATTTTGGTTTTGTTTTTGTATTCAATTATAATATTGATTTTAATTCAACATTTTATTTTTATTTCAATTACAATTCTAATTTTAATTTGAACATCAAATTTTAAATTATAATTAAAGTTTGCTTAATTGTAATTTTATGGTAAACTATACATTGAAACAATTTGAATTGTTTGTATTTAATTTTGATTTTAATATTTTATTAACTTGTTAAATAATAAAAAAATTTAACACATGGTTTTTTAGCTTTACTCATTTTAATAATTAATTGCCAAATACGATCTTTGGTTTTCGGTATATTTAATCATTAATTTATCAAAATCAATGTTTGAAGTAATTAAAATCAGTAAAAATAAGAAATAATATTGAAACATTTCTCGATAGAGTAAAAATAGTTTTTTATTCTCATGTCTCGAGTGAGGAAAAAAGAACCTGTGTTTAATCGCGCACGAAAATCGAAGTGTAAGTATTGGGGGTTCTTGAAACGAGATGCTATCTCAATTGCTTGAATTGATCTGATTGGTTTTATGCCTACGACTTCAATAATCGAGATAGTATTTCCCCTTTTCGTAATGCGAAATGTCGTTCTAGAAAAAGAACCTTCGACGTTTTCTTGGATCCTTTTTTCCTATTCCTAATGGAGGTACCATAAAATCTAAAGATTGGGTGTGAAATTTCGAATTGTCTCCATTTCCTATTGAAATGGAAATTCAAACTTTTTTCACCTTTTTTTTTATTTGAAAATAAAAAGTACAGAAATATTTCTATTTATATTTCTATAAATTTTCAAAATACAAAAAAATATTTATTCAAGAAATACATAAACAATAAAAATTTCAATTGAAAAATTACCAGAATATAAAAAATGTTTTCCTTAAAAATTCAAAATGTTTAGAAATTAAAAAATATATTTCTGTAATGAATAACTTTCAGAAAAATATAAAGTTTAACTATTAAAAAAGTTTAGGAATTTTAAAAAATAGTTCTATTAAAAAAACCTAAGTTCAGAATAAATTTTCTGAAAATATACAAAAAGTAAACAACCATTTTTCTGAAAATATTTATAGAAATTAAAAATAAAACAAAATTAAAATAATTATTTAAAATAGAGAAGTTTAAAGCAATTAATTGTTTTATCATACTAAAAATATATTATTCTGAACGTTTTTATAAAAAGTGTTTACCAACAAACAAAAAAAAACGAGAAAAATATTTCTCACTTTGAATTTTTAATTTAATTTTTTTATTTATTATTACATATTTACAGATAGTGCTATATTGAATAGAAACGAAAGTTAACAATATTTATTTTGCTTATTTAGAGAGAAGAAACAATTTTCATTTGTATACATTAACCATTCTTATAAGTAATAGAAACAAAGAAAGAAATCAGAGAGCATAATTCTTGATTTTTTCACGTATTCGCTACTAACGTAAATGGTCAGAGTTAAGGGAGTGAGTGTATGTATACGATCGTTATACTCAGTTTCTATACTCTATCTTTACGGTCGTTGCGTGGCGCGAAACTACGTTATTTGAGAAAGCAGAAAGCACACATTAGAAACGCTGAGATGGCTTCTCCCTTACGAGACCCAAGCTCGAGCCAATTAACAAGCTACTCGAGAAATCGACACTTCCTTTTAACATTTATTTTTCTGTTCATACTACTTTTCTTTTTACTTACATATATTATAATTATCGTACTTTTAAGATTAAATTTCTTCCGCAAGGTCAAAATATTTTCTGGTTTATTTTACCTTTGAATTCCTCATGGAAAATGACCTTGAAAATAATTTTGTGGAATATTTAAATTATTTTTTGATATAATATTTGTTAAGGAGAAGTGTCCAAATAATGAGAATGAAAAATACTATTAAAAAAATGATGTTTAAAAAACATGACACCTCTAGGATCCTTATGTAAGTGTATGTTGAAAAGATGTCAGATGGTATCAGAAAGAATCTTGATGTTGTTAATATCTTTCTAGCATCTTTATTATTATTACCCAGCCAACGTTTCGGCCTCTAATTGAGTGCCATCATCAGGGCTTTGTTTAAGTAAAATTAAGAAATTTTTGAAAGATAAATAACTTAATAGTACCCGTGTAGAAATTTCCCTACTTCGCCTTATTTAAAAAGGGGCGCTGATAAGGAATTAGTAAGGCTAACCACACTAGAAATTTCTAGATAGGTAATGACCAGGCTCTGACTAGAATGCCTTCTTTTTCAGATAGGGAAATCTAACTGGATCTATTTATGCCCCTATTAAATATTTCAATCAGGCCCTGACTAGAATGCCTTTATTTGAATTCACACATTTTGATATTCTACTCAGGCACTGACAAGGCGATCTAGTTAGAACCTCTCTAGATTTCCACATCATCACCTGATATTCCAAGCATGACGAAATTAGATAGGTCCTGACGAATTTTCCTAGTTTGCGCCTCACTTGCGAAAGGGCATCTATTCAGGTCCTTATTGAAGCCTATTTTTAATTTCTACACGGGTAGTAAAAGAGATAGAAGATGTGTGTAAATTATTATTAAAGAAAATCTATATATTAAGCGAATTCAGGCTTAACTATATTGAAAGTAATTTTCAATAAGTAAAATTAAAAGAAAATGTAGTTTCCTGACTCGGAATTGATCGTTGAATTCAATGTTTAATATAAAATTAAAAGACTTAATATTCATTCATTACAAAATAAACATTAAATTCTTCAAAATATTATTATTATTATTTTTTAAAAAGTAGAGGATGCCCCTTTTAACTATACTATTAATTCTGTACCTCCGATTGGACGGTATTTTATGTTTAAATAAAAGGAATAAAGTAAAAAAACGAGTGTGAAAAAGTTAATAGTAATAAAACACTAAAATCTGTGTGTGTGTGTAATGTGACTCTCACAGTTTATTCAACTTTAAATTCTGCAAAATTATAAATAATAATCTGTATTTTATATTTTTACATATATTGACAACTATAATTATTCCAAATAATTAACTTACATTGATTATTTTTATAACTCTTTAGCAAAAGTTATTGCACATTTTATATTTAGTTTATATAAACATAAAAAGACTTTGTAGAATTTACAAAATGCATGTAAAATAGTGTTGTGTATGACTCAATGTGTGAGTGAATAATAATAGTTAATTGACAATTTTTACTCATTAATAAAAAAACATTTTATATATTGTTATTACCTTTAGACTTCTGCGTCTTTTCTCAAATAATCCAAGTTATATCACTTGAAAATTGACACTATTGTCATCACATTTGCTTATCGTTTCTTTTCTCTAATTTTTTTTTAAGGAATTTCGTTTGATTTGTTCCAACAGTAATAAATTAATAATTTCAAATCAACATGCAACATTCAAACTACAGGGTCACTACATTTAAATATTTGGTTGAAGATATTATTCAATCAATTGATTTTAAGCGCGTTATCACAGAAAAAATAGGTGTTAAAAATGTTGCGTGTAGTTTTAACACCACTTTTAGTGTTAAAATATCACCTTTTTTTTCCTGTGTTAGACGGAGGTTGATATTTTAATATCAATAAGACTTTCATTATTTTGATTAATTTTATTTAATTCAAACTATTTCTTTAATATTTTATTACTACTCAAATCACTTTCTTTCTCAAAACTTGAATTCAATATTTAAATCAACTTTTTTATAATAAATAAGTCATTTCACAATATATGTCGTATAAATTCACTTTAATTATTAAATTCACAAATCGACCTTTTTTCGGGATAAAATATAAATCTCTGACTTTGTGGGAAATACAAAATATGAATTCTACCTATTTTTGGTAGAAACAATATATTACGCAACCTTACTGCGGGAGGAACAAATTCAGACTCAATCGTTAAATCGATCGAATTCATGGATCACACCCATAAATTTCATTAAAATGTTAATAGTGGGGAGACTGTTGCACACATTTTATTAAACTTTTTTGTTTCCTGGCAAGTTTTTTGCAAGCTTGAAAATTCCTAAGGTTAGCTAACACGAGTTTAATGCTCTAAATCCACTATACTTCAAATGTTTATGATTCTTTTCTTGATATTTAAAGCAATACATTTAGTCTTCTACTGGAAAATAACTCTTTCGAAATATGGGTGTTGTCCATACTTCTTAACGATTCTTGAATTTTAATAAAATAAAATGTCATTTAATATTGTTGGTACAAAGAAAATAAATCGAAATTACTATTTAGGTAAAATTAAGGATAACTAGTAAATTTGTTACTTTTCGATGACAGATAGTTTAAATTGTCTTTGTGTGAATGATTTGCATGTGATAGTGTACTTAAATCTAATTACAATATTTCCAATTTTTAATGAAGTTATATAATATAAGAATTCTTTATTTATAAAAAAAATTTTTAAAAAGTTACGAAGTCATACTTAGCAATGATAAATAAAAACCGCATGATTCGACTTGTCAAAACATGTAGATTGTTAAGAAAAAATTTTTTTTAATCAATTTTTTTCTCCAAAATTACTAAATTGAGATTATCATGAAAACTAGAAGCGACAAAATGGGCCTTTTCATGTGGATTTTTCATATGGATATATATGGCTGAATTTTCTGAAAGTGACACTTTTAAATTTCAGTTTTTCAATTAATTTTTTTCTTCAATTATATGGTTTTTTCTATTAAAACTACTTAATTTCATACTCAAGAGTAAGATTTTTAGGTTGCACAAAATTAATTCTTAAAAATATTAAAGTTTTTTTGTTTGAAAAATATTATTGTTGCTCCATTAAATTAATTTTATTCAATTGGCGAACTTTTCTATTAAAAATTCACGCTAATATCGCATTCACGAAATAGAAAATAAAATTACACTGCTTAAAAATTAATAATTTGTATATTTTAATACCAAATATATTCATATTCAATTAGATGAAAATATAAATGTATTTAAATTTAAAGTATTTGATTTAATACTAATTTGGGTTAATTTTTTCAAAGCAATGCAGGTAAATACTGAAAACAAAAGAAAAACTAGCATATTTCAAGGAAAAGGCTTCAGAGATGAAAAGCTTCGGAGATGAAAAGCTTCGGAGATGAAAAATAAATGTTCTTTCATATTTATATACATTAAGGCGCAATTAAAATAGGTTTTTTAGTAAAACATACAAATCTCACACCCTCATTTTATATTACCATCAAAATATTATGCTAAATTTACTTCTACATTCAGTTATTTATTAAAAAGGAAGGCTTCGGAGATGAAATTAATTTTTACTCGGAGAAACATGTAAATTTCGATTATTTATAACAGCAATAATTTTTCTCCTTTTTGTAGATAAAATATAGGAAAATTTAACGTCAGATTCTCAGCTTTATTTTAATGTGCATTGAAATTTTGTTAAAGATATTTTTAAAGTATAAAATGTCAGTAATCATTGTAAAGTAATTTTAACCTAAAACTGAAGACAAAGTTTAAACATTTTTATCAAAAATAAAAGTGAGGTCTACAAATTTTTAAAATGCACCTAATGATAGAAAAAATATTGTACTTTCTGACAATAATTTAAAAAAATTTTTGAGAATTTGGAAAAAACCATGAAAATTTAATTTTATTGTAGAAGTCCTATTGGAGACATGTTGAAAAGGCTTCGGAGATGAAAGTAATTTAGTTATTACGTAAATAAAGTTGATTAAAATTATTTAATTTTCTTTTAAAAATGATAAATAAGTGCTAAATTTTCACTATGGAAATTGATTATAATTATTAAAGAGTAGATTTTGTAAAATTAATTGAGACATAAAAAATGTCACTTTCAGAAAATTCACCCATATATATATATATATATATATATATATATATATATATATATATATATATATATATATATATATATATAAAGAAACTATCAAAAGTCGTTTACGAGTTTAAAATGCTCTCATGTTTCAAGAAATCGTGCTAAAATTTAAAAAGATGCTTTCTCTAAAGAGATCATCGCATTTATGCCTGACATCGCGTGCAATGGAGGCACAATTATCTTTGTGGATTCGCCCTTTAAAATATCTACGTGATCTGAAATATAAATATCCGAAAAAAGGTATATAAAATCACAGTTACGTATATTTTTCCTCTGTTTTCGTTTTTTTAATTAAGCAAAAAAAAGTAGATTACAAAATTTGAAATTCAGTGATGAAAAAATTGGATTTTCTGTTCTGAAATATATATAATTACAAGGTAAATTGAAAATGAAATTCTAGATATCATTATAGGGTGTAATTAAAAAAAGTGAAGTTTTCAGTTTGACGAGGTTTGCGCGTGCTGAGGCATTTGGTACCTTATATAAAAGAGTGAACCCTCATTCACTTTAAAAAAAGAAAACTTGAAGATCAAAAGTTAAGCAAAAAAAAGAAGAATAAAAATTACAAAGTTCTTTGACTTGTGAAAATGCATAATGAATTGCTGAGAAAAAAAGTCTTAGACGAGGTTTTTTTTGTAAAGGTTAGCCTGTCAATATAATTTAATTCGTATAAATTTTTCTTTGGTTCTTTAATATTAACCCAAATTTTAATGCCTTGTCCGCATTTTGATCTTTGACTTGAAGCTATTAAAAAAATTATCTAATTGATTCAACTAAAAAATAATTTTAAATTTTTACTTTTTCTAACTTCATTTGTATTTTATTTTATTTATTCTATAATGTTATAATATTTTTATTTAATTGTGCCTATTATTTTTATTACGTTAAGAATTTAAATTTTTTAAATTTATTTTGCACTTATTATTTTGCAATTAATTACTTTATTTCTTTTCAAATAAACGGGCAAAAATGAGTTATGCGAGTTATTAATTTAGACAATAGATGTTTTCTATTGCTCTAATATATAAATTTTTTTAAAAAAAAGTTAGTAAAATATGCGATTTTTTATTGGATTTTTGTACTTTTATCTGAATTTATATTTCAGATCACGTTTTGACTGAATAGGGAGTTTAGGGGAAAAATTTTGCTGTTAAATATTTTATCGCAAAAAAATATAAATTATTAAGAAAGGAGTTTAAAAAATATATTAGTTTCGAAACGTTTTCGAAACGCATTTTGCAAGTTTTTTTAAAATTATTCCTTTATAAAAATATATTTTAGATATAGGTGCATTACAAGTATAGAACTTTCATTTGCTTTAGAACCTTTTACCTTGAAATGTGTATAAAGTTTTTAAGCTTTAAACAAAAATATAAATGTTACATTTTTAAGTTATTTTACTTCTTGATAAAGATAAAATTCACCATGAAATGAGAATAAATGACTTGAAAGTTTGAATCGTTATAAAATGAAAATATATTTCCTTGCAGTTATTTTTTTTAATTTAATATGAAAATTTGACATAATTATGTAATAGATTGAAGATAATTTTATCTGAAAGTAAAATAAAAAATCTTATAATATTTCCATCATTTCAATTGAATTATTATTTTCTAAAATTTTAACTAAAATTCTTCTTTAAATCAATTGTTTTTAATAACTTTTGGAAAAATTAGATTTGAGAATTTTTAAACACATTTGTTTACAATTTAATTTAACAAAATTTACATTATTCAACAATTCTTCAATTAAATACATTAGAAAGCAAAAAGTTGGAATAATTGAAAAAATTCAATTATGTCTAAAAATTCATCCTATAATTCTCCAAATGTATAATTATTATATAAACCTTAAATTAATTTTTAAATCAATTTGAATCAGAAAGTTTTATGAGAATTCAATTATTTAAATACGAAAATAAATAATTTATCAGAAGGATTTGAATTATTAAAATTTTCCAAACATCTAAGTTTTTTAAAATTTTCTAATATTAACTGTTCTTGAAAGAAACAATCAGTCACTGGTTTAAATTTAGTTAGAGTTGAAATTGATACAGATTTAGAGAATTAATTATTCAATTATTTTTTTACAATTATTATCAGAAATTTTTTATTACATATTTATTTACATATTTTGTAGTAAATAGTTATTATGATTATAAAACATGATTGTAACAATTATAACAACTTGATTTATTAATTATAATAATTAGTTTTTTTTAATTTAAATTATTATTTATGGTTTATTATTAATTATTTACTGTTAATAAGAGCCACTGTTTTCTTGAAAATAACAAAATTTAAACTAAAGTAGATTAAGTTGATCTACTTTAAAAATTAAGTTAATTATTTTTTTAATTTAATATGAAAATATTAATGATTAAATTAATAATTAAAAATGTACTAAATGTGTATCACTTTTGGATATCAATTTTTTATAATTTATTACTTTTAAATTAACCCTTTAACGCCCAGCGGTTTCGATCGAAACCACTTTTGACTTTAAACCTTAATAACTTTGACAAAAATTAAAATTTTTTTGATTTTCAAAAACCTTATACCTACAAATTTATTCTACTTTGTGAAAAATAATTCTTATGCTAATTTCTCATTAAAAGAAAAATGTGAAAACTTCTTATTTATACCTAAACACAGAGACAACACTGAAATAAAAAGAATTGCTCTCTGCATTAATTACCTCTTTTACCTGAGCAGATTTTGATCGTGGATCGGCGACCTGGACGGTCTCGTCAGGAGGTAGCCGCCAGGAATTCCTCTCGACATTAACGCTGGCGTTCATAGCGTTCTCCTCCGCCTCTCGACACCCCTCCTAGCCACTTCCTCAATTTCCGGGTCCCCAGGGTAACCCCCAGGCCACTCCTGGGGCCGAATTCCAGCCCTCCAATCCACAGTTTCTCACCTAAAACAAATTTCCAAATAAAAAACACAAAGAATTAAAAAAACCATAGCTAAATGGGTCAATTATTTGTTTTTTTTTGCATATTATTAAGAGATGAAATTTTCGAGATTTGAATTCACATTCATATACGCAGACATACATTCATCGTACTAGGGAACTTCATTGGTTAATTTGAGATACGAATTTAGTGAAGGGGGAACCAAGCGAAACGAGCTTCCGGCTTCCGTATATGCTTTAATGGGAAATGTAAAGTTGAAATTTCAACTGCAGCTATATAATGCCAAAAGCATACGGCACACAAGGATTTTTGGGGTTGAATCAAAAGATATAATTGAAAATGCTTCATAAAATTTAAGATTCAGAGTAATGCACTTAAATATTTGGGTATAAAAGGAAAAAAAATGTTTTATATATTTTGCGAGAGATGTGTTGTACCTTTATATAGTCAATGCACGATTTTTAATTGCACTCATTGTCTAAAAATGGTTTTTTTTTCTTTCCTAAAGAAAAGACAAAGTGCTTAAATCTAAAAAAATCTGTTTAAATAAATTGATTCACAACTATAGTTTTTTATTTTTGAACTGTACTAAGCCAAAATTTTTTTCAATCCAAAAATAAGTAGCCAATCAAAAACATATTTTTGGATTGGACATATTTCATAATTGAATTAAACGTTATTTTTATTCAATCAAACATTATAGTGCATTGTATCAAACAATAATTTTTTAAAATTAAAAGTAATTTTTAGTTGACTGTACATAATAAGCTTTCTAAACTTCTTCCTATAAAAAGAATTTATTACTTTCAAAGCACGCTGAGAAAACAAAATATTTAAAAAAATCAATAATTTTTGAACAAAACATTTGAATCAAAAATCAATGATTTTTATTTAAATATTTTGTTTTCTCAGCGTGCATTGAAAGTAATAAATTCTTTTTTTAGGAAGAAGTTTAGATATCTGATAAAAATGAAATAAATAATATTAAATTATTGGACCTACATTTTGATTTCGTTGACAAGGAAACTGCAATTTCACCTAATTTTTAAGATCTCGATTGACTTATTCACCTAAAACTTATTAATAATTTTTTAGTACTTTTCTTTTTAACTTCACTGAAAGTGACATAAAATTTGTATTTTGACCTAAATTTTAAGATTTTATTGAACATCTCGACCTTTATTATATAGTAATTTTAGAGTACTTTTATTTTTGACTTCACTATAGGAATAAAATGAAAAATTTGAGAAACAAAATAGATAAAAGTATTAAATTAGTTTACAAACTTAGTAAAATAACAAACATTTCAACAAAAAGTTTAACTTTTACTAATTACTTATTTTAATGTCAAAAGCTGTTTAAAAAGAATTTCGATAGGATATCTTATATATATATTCAGGACATCCGGAGGATATTCTGGGAATATCCTTTTGTTGTGAGGGTTATCTGATCCTAATACGGACCGCTTGATGAAACCGAATTGCAGATTTTCGTATCTAATGTGATACACGAAGTTTGCCGCAAACAGAACAAATACGGCCCCTAATATTAAATGAATTTATTATTCTTATTATATTATATCATCAAATAATTATTAATTAGTTATAATTATTAATAATTTATTAATTAAAAATTGAAAAACATGTGCTAGATCAAAAACAATATTAATAATAATGTTAAATATTTTAATTAATTAATTAACTTATTATTATATAATTATAAATTATTATTATTAAATATAAATTAAACAATTAAAAAACAACTGCTAGAAAAATGAGTTATTGTAAATTAATATTTAATGTGAACATGAATGTCCTCAAGTATTAAGAAAATCATTGTAGCGTGCGAGCGTGGTTAGTTGGTTAGGTTATCAGTTTGCGAATGTTAGGATCGTGAGTTCAATTCCCGGTGATTATGATTTTTCTTTGCAAGGTGTATTTATATTAAATACATAAGGTATATATGTATAAACAAAAGTAGGTAGAGGAAAAGATTAAAAAATTTATTTATTTATTTTTATTTATACAGTTGTTTCAAATACGTTTTTTCTATTTGCGTCTCCTGTAACTATAAAAATTTATTACTATTATAATTTATTATTATTATTTTATTTATCAC
Organism: Leptopilina drosophilae; assembly: GCA_032873175.1. Classification (NCBI taxonomy): domain Eukaryota; kingdom Metazoa; phylum Arthropoda; class Insecta; order Hymenoptera; family Figitidae; genus Leptopilina; species Leptopilina drosophilae. The sequence continues at coordinate 51,278,012 of CM065478.1, forward strand.
TCTTCGATCATATAAATGATTTATATTATTTATATATTTTATAAAATATTTATAAAATATTTATAGTTATAGTTATAAAGTATTTATAAAATTATAATATAAAATATTACTACTGATTATTGACATACACTGTACAAAATTTAGGGAGTTAACGGTCACTAGAGTTGGGAGTGAAATTTTTCGAGTTATAAATCAACTCCAAAAGGGAGTTAATTATTAAATTAACTCCATTTTGAAGTTAATTCTTATTTCAACTGTGTAAATTTTTAATCCCTTCATTCAACTCCCTTCGCTTTAACTTTGAAATGGGTGCAACTTTTATAGAATCCTCTGGGGAGTTAAAAATTAACTCCCTTTTTCACAGTGTATTTAAGTCGAAAATTTTGAAATTATGTTTACAATACCAAACAAGTCAAATTTATTTAAATTAAGTTCAATTTTTATTTAAAAATTTGTTTTATTAAATTCTTATTTTTTTTAAACTAAAGCGTAGAATTAATTTACACTGACTATTGATTTTTAATTCATTTCAGTTTAATTAAGTAAATAATTAAGAAAGATTGTTCATTAAAGTTGTGTAATATAATCTAAAGGATGAAAAAAGTTAGAAAAACGAAGTTTCATAAAAAGTATAAAGTTTACTCAGTAAATGACTGTTTAATCGTGACGAGTTTTGAACGAAGTAAGCTTGATTAATTCTTTTTAATTACTCATAATTTGAAAAGTATTGAATGGTTTATTACGAAATTTTTAAAGTCTATTTTCCATACTTACAGTTTTTATATACTTTTCAAAAACATAAATATGTACATAAAAAATTTCCTTATAAATTTTCATGAAAATAAATAATGAACAATAGATAACGACAAAAATAATTCTTTTTAACAATTTATAAGAATTGAAAGTGATTTAAAATTAATATTACAATGATTTTAATAATTTTGTAATTTATAATATATACAATAATTAATTTGATTATTTAACTGTTTATTTTAATTTATGTATAAAAAAATTTAAAGTGTACAAAAGAAAAAAATTGTTATTTTAAAAAAATTTTCAACTAAGTTTCTAAAATTGTAATCGAAATGTAAATTAATTAGAAGTCTAAGTATAAATTCTTATTACTATACTTAAAATTTTAAATGATCTACATTGAAAGATTATTTTAATTCTTGAAAGTTCATATTTATATTAAATTTCATAGATAATTTCACTTCATTGCGATTTTTATATGGTATATTAAAATAAACTGTTCGAGTAATGGTTTATGATCATTGTTCGATTGAATATACACTTTTAAAGCTCCATTTGTGCTCTCGAGAGATTTTTATAGGTTTCTATAACATTCCATGTCATTGTAATTTTTTTTCTTTTTTTTTGCGCAAACCCAGAATATTGCTGACAATAACTCTTAAAAAAAAGAAGATATAGTTATATAGATAGTCGGAACGAACAAATTCGTATTCGAGATTATTCTTAGTTTTTTTTCATGTGCGCACACATATCGCGTACAGTCAATTCCGTAAATTTTGCTGAGTACTCGATCAAGTCCCTTCCTGTCGACGACGATAAAGAAAAATTGACATTTTTGCAATTTTATTTTTCATCTTCCTTTTTTTATTATTCTCTCTCAAGATAAATCAGAATAAACTATTTTCTAAAGCCAAATCTCGATATTTTTCTTTATTAAATAATTTTTTTATTGGCTTTTATAGCCGATGAATTTTATCCTTTTAATAATTACATAATTATTTAGTATAAATTAATAATTATTGTAAATATAATATAAATCTAAATAAAATATTTTGTAAATAATTAATTATAATTTAAATAATACCTTCTCATGTGAAGATAATGTAAAAATTATTAATAATTAGGATTATTTAATACTAATACTAATTATTGTAATTTTATTGATCAATAAAAAAATACTACATATTACTATTATAACATTAAATATTAACAAAAATGTTTATATACACATATGAATATACGTCTGCATTATGAATATGAATATAATTAGTTATTTTCTGATAGCTTTAATATTGATCCCATTTGGAATGTTTCGGTTTTTAAAAATTTTTCCAATGAAATATTTCATTTTTACAATAATTTTATTTCTTTTCTTTTATTATTAATATTTCAGAACAAGTTAATAAAGTATTCTCAATAAAGTATCGAAATCTATTAATAATAGGTTAAAAACGTTATAAGGAATGTTTATTCATTTTTTTATTTTAATTAATTAAAAATTTTTAATTGTCTCTCAATTATTTAGTAAATTTTTATGTTATCCACATTTTAATTTGAAAAAAAATAATAATTATTGATTACATAGTTTTTTAATACAATGGAATAACGTTTATAATTCAATTCTATTTTCAATTAATTCAAATATTCTTTTTAATTATAAATAATTATATTCTTTATGTAATTATTTATCATTCAGTACAATATGTAATAATAAGATAATTATTTATAATAATTTATTATTTTTATATTTTATTTATATTTTAAAAAATAATAAAAAAAAAGATTAACAAAATGAAATATGAAGATTTCGACTATATTAGCACATAGTATAAATGACATGAAAATAACAAACAAAATGGAACTTTTGAAAGTGGGATAAATTTTTAATTAATAAGAATTTAGTTTGTTAAATTTTATCGAATTATTTTCGAGAAAAATGTTTGGTTACGGAATGAACGTTGACTAAAATAAATCAACATTAACTCGCTTAACTTGATTAATTAATGTTGTTTCAAGTTTAACTAAATCCAACAACAAGTTGATAATGGTTTGTCAAATAAACGGAAATGCAGAATTCACATTGCAATGCTTTTACAAGAATACTTTTTAAATAGCAATATCATTGTTTTAATTTTATTTAAATAGGTATATGATTCTTTATTGTCATTATTGTAGAATAATTTGAATTACATTAATTATTGAATTATAACTAAAATCTTCTACTGCTGTCAATTTAATCTAATTAAACCACGAATATTACCTAATAAATAATTAAATTAATAATATTAATAATAATGAATAACATTATAAAGAAATTAACGATATTTATAATAATTCAGATTACACAAATCTTATCTCTTAAACTACTGATCCTAGAAAAAAAAATTTTGTGATTTAAAATTATAAAAAGAAATATTGAACTTTAAGCTCAAACATTTATTAAGAATCGTTTGCTCTAAATCTGAAATTATATATTTATCGCTGGTAATAATTGAAAATTATTTTTCTCGCAATTCTTTTTTGATATAAAATAGTAATTTTTGAAAATGCCAAAACTTAATTTTTTTTAACAATTTGTTTAAACAATAGTTCTTTAATGTTAATTTTTTTATAAAAATCATAATAGATTATATATATATATATATATATATTTTTAAATTAACTTCATTATGTACTAAATAGACTATAAAATTTTTCTGGAAAATGAAATAAGCTTTTGAAAGCTCAAAAAGTTGAAAAATAATAACTTGAATATTTTTTATTTTATGTCCATATCTTGACCTGATCAATTGGCATGAATTTAAAAATAAAATTTTTTTTCTCTTAAATCAGTGACTTTTGAGTTGACAAACCATTTCACTTGAACTTTTCGCATACACATCTTCGTATTTGACCTAAGTTTTAAATTTACGTTCTATACGTGCAAATATTAACTTTCCATTGTTTTCTCTACCCGATTTTTATTTTCACTTTCACTTAGATTCATTTTTATTTTTCTTGATTACAAATTTTCACTTTGCCATTCAATAGACAGATTTTCACTTTCAGTTTGACAGATTTTTATTTTCAATTTTGTTTTCACATTCACTTTGACAAATTTTTATTTTCACTGTTATTTTCTATTTTACTTTCGTTTTCACGTAAGTAACATAAGAAAATCTTACTGTTCCTAACTTCAACTGTCATTAAAACAGACATAAGACTATTTCTCTTCAAATTTAACCATAAATTTCTTTCTCTTTCCAAAACAAAATGCATAAGAATCTCTTACTTTAGCTAATTTGCATACCTATATACTCGTTTCTAAACATGGACTGACGGATTTTTATTTTCCCTTTCTCATTGAATTAAATTTTATTTTTATTTTCAAAACGAAATTCAGTCTAAAGGAAATCATCAATATTTATAAATAATTTAGCACATTCTTTGTCTTCATAAAAATAATTGAAAAAATCGTCAAAAATATATAGGTTATATGAAATCATTAATCTCATTAAACTAATTAAATGTCAAAAATACTGTCACTGAAATAAGTAAAGAGATTTACACTGAAAGAAATAATTTCGGTATGTTAGGAATTTGGTTATGTTTAAGAATTTCTGTCAAGTTTTGAGAAACCAAATGTTGATTTTACCTCAATAGTTAGGTTGAATGAGAAATTTAAAAATGAGGAACACTTAACCTACAATTCGTAATAAATTTCCGTAATTCAAATATCTGTATGTTAGAATCACACGCATCTCTTTTGTGTGCGAACGAAACTAATGTGAAATCTGGTTAAGAGGTTAGCGCGCTTTAGAAATTTCACAGAAAAAACTTGGTCTCATTTTTGTTGCATCTCATTTTGAGTACTACTCAATTTGAACGAATTATTAACTTCAAGTTGCTCAAAATGAGTATTACCTGTGGATAAATATTTTCAGAATGTTGGGTTGGTAACATTTGCAGTTTTGTCATATTTTGCTATTTCATACATTTACTCTGAATAATATTACTTTTCATTAATTTGAAAATATTTAATGTCCTTTTACTTAAAAATAAATTTATTAATTAAATAGTAACTTAATTAAAGTAAGTTAAACATAACAGGATTTATTTTTTCGGAAATCAGACGAATATTGAAGATCATAACCCACTCAAGTCTTCTCATACATTTGGGACCTACGATTAACACAATTATTCGTTACAATTTGGAAATTGTCTTTAGTTCAAAGTTCAAATTGTTCAAAATTCGAATTGAATTAAATTATAAGCTGTATTAAAGTGGAATAGAGAAGAAGAATAAGAAAAAGAAGTCATAAGAAGAAACAAAAGGAAAACGATGCAGAGAAAGAAGATGCGAGAAAGCTTTCAACTTGATGATTTAGCTTCCTTACATGCTTTAAAGTGAGAAACCTGACGACGAAAGCTGTTTCTTTCTTGAATTCTGGACAAGCTGCTCATCTCATATAATGAAGATAGTTTCTCTCTCTGTCCCTCTTTTTTTTCTTTCTCTCTTGATACTATAACTTCTCATTGCGTGCCTGTTGTCAGTTGTCGTTCTTTCATTCGTTGAGAAAAGTTTCACTACATGTTGGCACCACACATATGTATACAAAAATGGTTTTATTATTTTATTTGCCTCTTCTAAAGGCTAAAATTATAAAATAAAATATACAAAAGAAAAATGGAGAAAATCTCACATACGCATTCAATATAAAAGTCGAAGGAAAGTAAAATAATAATGTGGTGACACAGAGGGAAAAAAGAATTGTTGCAGTGGAGAGTGAAAAAGGGAAAGAGATAACTAGAAAAAAAACAAAAATAGACATAAAAGTTACAAAAATATTGAGGGAGTAGAAAGAAGAAAATAAAAAATATATTTTAAAGAAAAGAATAAATAAACGAGTAAAAGAAAAACTCTGTAAATTGAACGTATAAAATAATGTAAGCGGAGAGGCAAATGAAAAATGTTCGAAAAAGAATGACGAGAAATGGGGAAGAAAGAATGAATAGAAAAATACGCATTTTGCAAAAAAATTACAACAAAGCCTATTATTAGACTCTAATCATAATACAAATGTAAAAATATTATTGAAATAAAAAGCTTGTAGAATTTTGATGCAATGTTTCGACGTCGGAACCAGTTCTCAAAGAACTTTTACAAACATATTAAAATATTTGAAAATAATTTATTTTAAGCAGAAAATTTCTAGAAAAATAATAAAGGAATTGAACTGATAAAAATAATTTTGATGAAAATACAATTAAAATATTCTTAAAATATAAACTAATTATTTTATAAAAAGTCAAAAGTTTGTCTAGAGATCTGGGAAAAGTTGAGGAAAAAGAAAATTACATTTTCGTTGCAACCATGGTGAAGATGCAGAAATATCGAGAGAGGTAAAATGATGAGGTGTAAAAGAAAATTGTCAGTATGTGGAAAAAAGCCTTGCGGATGGGGGGAGTGAAAATAGAAAAGTGCATTAGCTCAATACATGACGTCAGAAGGATGGCTGTGACGTCAACAGTGCGCTAGGTAACAACTACATGAAGAAGAGGAGGAAGAAGAAGAAGGAAAACGAGAGGAGAGAAAGGATTCTTCTCGAGAGTGAGTGAGATGCAAGCTTGATTCAAAATAAGGTCGACTACCCTCGCCTCGTGCATCGTCGCTATTTCATTCATCGGTCACATTCGGGAAATGGATATCTAACCCCCTTCCCTCTTCCTCCTCCCTCTCTCACTATTCTATTTCATCTAGTCTTTAACTTAAAATCCCCTTCCCTCTCTCCCTCCTCCTATCCTCCCCAACCCCATCGTATTCTCTCACTCGTTCATCAATCTTCCTCCTTCTTTTACTCAAACTGTCTGTCAACCCTCTCCATCAAACACAATCCCCTTTTTATCCACGGAAAAAGCTCGTAAAACCCGGGGACGAAATGCTTGCATTGAAAAACATTATTCTTAATTGTTTTTAACAATCATTCATAGGGAGATTCGCACACTTAAATATCCAGGAACCGTAAATCCTTTTTCTCTACACTACCGTCCGAAATTGTGCGAACGCTAACATCTCTAGCTATTAAAAAACACACCCGCACAGAAACAGTGATAACATGGTTAAAAATGACGCTAGATGGTTTTTTTAAATTGCATTGGAAAGCTTATTAAATTTCCAATAAAATGCCACTATTTTAAGTTGTATTGCATAAATAGGAAGCGAGATATCGTGTTATGAAGACAAAAAAATAATTCTATTTTTTTCGGAATTTCTTACTCTGACTTTGACTCCTGGCACAGCTTAGCAAAGTTTATGAAAAAAATTGTTACTTCTACAGACTATTCCTTGTAACCTAAGCTTTAAATAGAGATCAAGAACAGCAAAAAATATTTACGGGTTCCCGAGATATTACAAAAAGAGTCGGACCGTGCCAAGCAGAATTTTCAATCATCGATTTCTCTAATTCGCCGTTGAGTCAATTACTTGTCTGTGAAAAAAGTGTCGAAAATTAATTTTACCAAGTACATTCTTACTGGGATCCATTTTTTAATTTAATTTATTATATATCGATATTTAAAAAGTGGATCCAAGTAAAAATGTACTTGGTAAAATTAATTTTCGATACTTTTTTCACAGACAAGTAATTGACTCAACGGCGAATTAGAGAAATCGATGATTGAAAATTCTGCTTGGCACGGTCCGACTCTTTTTGTAATATCTCGGGAACCCGTAAATATTTTTTGCTGTTCTTGGTCTCTATTTAAAGCTTAGGTTACAAGGAATAGTCTGTAGAAGTAACAATTTTTTTCATAAACTTTGCTTAGCTGTGCCAGGAGTCAAAGTCAGAGTAAGAAATTCCGAAAAAAATAAAATTATTTTTTTGTCTTTATAACATGATATCTCGCTTCCTATTTATGCAATACAACTTAAAATAGTGGCATTTTATAGGAAATTTAATAAGCTTTCCAATGCAATTAAAGAAAACTATCTAGCGTCATTTTTAACCGAGATATCACTGTTTCTGTGCGGGTGTGTTTTTTAATAGCTAGAAATGTTAGCGTTCGCACAATTTCGGACGGTAGTGTATATCTTTTATTTTTCTTTAATTTTATTGTGAACTGTTGAGCAGTTCGACGTGAGACGATAAAGCAAAAATTTTTATTTTCTGGGAATGAATTATTTAGGTTGACTCCATTTCAATTCAGACAGGCTAAAATATGTAGGGGAGGGTAGGCTACATTGAACCGGGTATTTTCTAAAGTCCAAGAACTAATTAAATTTTACAAATTTTGATCAGGTTTTTGTATCAACATTAAGCTGAAGTACTCCTTTAGTTAATATACACGTTACAAACACAAATTATTATGATTAAATAATTAAATTTAATTTTTTTCTAACAAGTTACACTTTTCTTATTTTGAAGAATCTGTGTCTACATTGAACCACCTTTAATAAAACACTACAATTTACTTCAAAAATAATATTTTCACTTACACATTGTAAAAAATATTATTTTTCACTCAAAAAAATAGAAAATTGTTGTTAAAGAGTTATTATTTGTTAATATAGGAGATTAATATATTTTGATGTCAGGTTAGGTAAGTAAAGTGACAGTTTGAGTTTATCTCGTTCACAATTGTGATGAAAGCATGTCTTCTAGTATTTTTCTTACTAATTAGTAGAGCAGACAACTATACCACTCTTTAAATTGAAAATTCTTTCCTTTTTCGGGTTGTTCAATGATGCCGCACTCACTGCATTCACACGACATTCACAACAAAAATTGTTTATAATAAATTTATGTAAAGCTTAAAATTCTTTATCACATCGGAATATTGAAGTTGACACCCTAAGCGACATAAATCACAAGTTTACTAATTTTTAAAACTTCCTATTTGAATAAAAAAAATTCATTATATTTCCACAAAATTTTTTGTTTTGTACGTGAAAAACAGTTTTTTTCGTTTTTCTTTGTAAATAATAAACCTACGTGCTCGAAATTTTTGGACGTAGTCGCTTTCGGTAATACTAATTTATATATTAAATAAGAAAAAATTCCACTCAGTCATTTCTTAGAAAATTAAAGTGGTTCACTGTTGACGCTGGTTCAATGTAGCCTACTCTCCCCTAAGTCAAATAATAGTTTCCTATGGAAATATATTATTTTTCACACAATTTTAGACAACACGTATTTTGCCGTTTGTCAAAAAAAAATTATTTAACGAAGTTAGCCGCATTTGAATTTTTAAAACTGCGAAGTCTGATTTCAAGTGAATAACGGAAAAAATATTTAAATTGATGTATCTTTCTTGCAACTGTCTATAATGTAATGGGGTATTTTGGCCTTAAATCCGGATTAAATGTTCTTTGAAGTCCTACAAGTTTAATTAAAACATTTTTAAATTTAACAAAATAGAGACTATTTTTCGAAAAAAAATTAAAATCAAATTTTCGAAAAAATCCCATCGTTTTTTCTCTCAATTTTTTTTATTACTTTCTAGAAGTCTAAAGATTATTTTCTAATAAAATTTATCGGGGTCCCGCATCTTAAAGAGGAATAACAAGTTTTTTTGTTTTTTCAAAAATGAAAAATCGAAGTTTTTTCGATATCTTTACAATATACAACTAAATTTCAAATAGAAAAAACGTTTGTCTTGAAAAATGAAGTAAATATTTATTACAATTGACATTTCCACTATTCAAGGAATTTAAATTATTATTATGTATAATTAAATCAATAAAGCTTGCATTTTTAAAGTACCTATATTAACGTTTTAATTAGGTTTATTATTATATTAACGTTTTTATATTAACGTTTTAATCAGCATTTGAATGCAAAACACTTTTAATGTTCAAAAAAATTCAAAAACTACATGAAATACATTCAACAAAAAATAAATTTCCATGGAATTCAAAATTATTTTACTCAACCTTTAGATTAATTCAATACACTGAAAAAAAATTCATTGAATCAAGTAAATGCATTTTCTTGACTTGATTTACTTGAAACAAACCCATTTTTTCTTTTTGGAAGAAATTTATTTTCTTGTGTCAAGTAATTTTGAGCATTGGGCAAATGATTTTTTTGTTTTCTTTAAATAACTGTTTATTTCATCCAATACCCATAGTCTTGAGCCAAGAAAATGGGAAGATTAATATAAGTTAATAATTGTTTCAACTCAATTAAAAATTAACTTCTTGGTCGAATTCCACATTTTCTTGAATCAAAAATATGTGTTCTTGATCCAAGAAAATTCTTCTTTTCCCAAATATACTATGTCAAGAAAATCGTTTTCTTGAATTAATACACTGAAAAAAAAATATTCTTGTTTTAAGAGAATTCCTTCTATTTCGATGCATATTTTCCTTTTGCATATTGACCAAAAAACGTCCTCTTATTTTAAAAGGATTATTCTCCACTTAAGAGTAATTCCTCTTAAAAGTAGAGGAACATTCTCCAATGAAGAGTAATATTCTTAATTTAAGAATAAAATGTAAGAGTATTTTAGAAGAGGAATTGTCCTCTTAAAACAAAAATATTTTTTTTGTGTACTATAATAGTCTTGGCCATATTCAATCTCACGATGTGCTTCAACCAAGAAAAAGTTTCTTTTTTAAAAAAGATTTTTAGTATTAATAGAACTTTTCAAACTTTATAACAAAAATTCGATCGTTTACTAAACATTAGATTCCATGAAATTTCTACTAATATTTAGTTGTGTCATTTTTTCAACAGTCTACGAAGAAGACAAAACATTTACAAAAAAACACTAACGAAAAAATAAAAGCAGAACAAACCTAATACTAATAAAATAAAACAATACATTAAAACAGAAAATTGACATATTGAATTAATCTAAAGGTGGAGTAAAATAATTTTGAATTCCATGGAAATTTATTTTTTGTTGAATGTATTTCATGTAGTTTTTGAATTTTTTTGAACATTAAAAGTGTTTTGCATTCAAATGCTGAATTAAAACTTTAATATACTTTAAAAATGCAAGTTTTATTGATTTAATTATACATAATAATAATTTAAAGTCCTTGAATGGTGGAAATGTCAATTGTAATAAATATTTACTTCATTTTTCAAGACAAACGTTTTTTCTTTTTGAAATTTAGTTGTATATTGTAAAGATATCGAAAAAACTTCGATTTTTCATTTTTGAAAAAACAAAAAAAATTTGTTTATTCCTCTTTAAGATGCGGGACACCGATAAATTTTATTCGAAAATAATCTTTAGACTTCTAGAAAGTAATAAAAAATATTGAGAGAATTGAGAATGAACATTTTTTCGAAAAAAACTATTGAGAATTAATAAAAATTAATAAAATAAGTAATAGAAATATAAATATATTCTCATCAATTTTTTGATGTTTTTCACTTTTCTTCATTTATGAATAAATTGGCGCCAAAAATGGTTCGATAAACTGTTGTCCCACTTTTTTGTTCATAGTCATCAATCAGTGAGAAACTTACTTTTTTACAAAAAAAGAAATAAATGAAATTAAAATAATGTGCTTCTTTGTCTTAGGATGGTTTTTCCCCATATGTAATTTCTCGTTTGTTTGTTTTTTTTGCTGTGAAATAATATAGGAAAGAAGAGTAGTCATAAATTTATTGATGATCTGATTGAGACGATCGACAGACAGCGTGTCTGCGATGAGAATTTTTGTTGATGTAATCTGGAAATCGATAGGAATACCAGTTTACTGATGGTATATATGTATATAGTATGAAGAGACAGTGAAGACGACTTTCCCTTTTGTTTCCTTTACTTCTAAGACTGAAAATAACTTTAATCTATTTTATTTTAGAATCGTTTTTCCTCCATTTAATTCTTTATCTCTCTTTCTTCATTTGTTTCAATTGGAAAAACAGGAAATTGAGATGAGATTCTTTTAAATTGTGTAATGAAGTGTAATGTTCAGGAGATGTTTTTTAATTTTTTTATTTTACTAAAAAATACTTTTTTACCATAAATAATATCTTTTTTGGGTTTATTAAAATTTTTTTAGTTTTAACTTTTTATTTTTTTGGTACATTATAATTTAATTTACCACATAAGAAATTTTTTTATCTACTGTGATAAATTTTCTTTAAAGTCCATAAATTCTTTGACAAAAACGATTTCTTTAAGATAAACTAGCAGTTTATTTCTTTAGAATTGTATTTATTAAAATTTTTAACATTTAAAATTATATTATACTGTATTTTTAACTAACATGTACTAACATTTTTTAATTTTCAGTTAATACATTTTCATACAAATAAAATTTTGTAAATTTACATCAAAATAAATTATTTAATTTGGAAAAATTTCAAAATGAAAATAAGTTCTTGAATTAAAAATTTTCTAATAAATTAAGAGGTAACATTTATTGCTTCCATATTAATTATTTTTCAGAAGAAAAGAAATTTACATGCATAAATTACCAAAAAACTGTTCATATATTTTCTAAATAAATATCTCTTGGGTTGAAAATTGAATTTCATTAAAGGAATTTTTCAACTTATTTTCATTATTACATTATTTTTTAAATCTCATTACATATTTCGTAAATAATTTTTTTAATCAAAACGAAATGTAAATTTTAATTCAAACTTTTATGATTAAAATTGCACCTATACAAATTTTAGACTCCATCTTTTTTATTAAAATTCAGTACAAACTTTAATTCTAATTTCTCTGAATAACATTGAATTTTATATGAAAATTTAATATGTTCGGTTAAAATTAAGTATAAATTTTAGAGTTTACTTTTTTCTTCAAATTAAATATTTTTAAATTAAAATAATTATTGAATTTAAATTGAGTTTGAATTTTAAATTAAATTTATTTGATTTAAATTAAACAGAAATATTAGATTTCATTTTATTATTAAAAATTGAATTTAACTTTTACATGTATTTTTGTTTTAGATTAAAGTTAAAAATTTCATCTTATAAAATTGCACTGGAATTTATTTAATTAACATTTTATTTCCTTAAAATTGTTTTAGTGGAGGAAAATTATTTATAAAGATATTATTTTATTTTGATACCGTTTGATATTTATAGTTTCTGCGCCTAAATCTTAATAATTCAATATACGTCATTTTCTTATAAAGAAAATAAATAGATTTCAAATGAATGATTTTTAAAAATATATTTAATAGATTCACCCCTATTTATATTTGAAAACGCACTGGATATATATAAAGACGTAGGTCAACAATCCAGTTCCCATGCAACAGCGATTTATCAAAAAAAAATTCGCTGCGCGATAAATTTTTCTCCCGCCGTTAAAAATTGTATGCATAAATGCAAAAAAGTTTGTTGATAAAAAAATATTGGAAAAACAATGTTACCAGGTTTTGTTTACTTATCTCCGATTAAATTCAAATATTCTTTTACGAATAGAAAAAAAAACATTTATGAGACCATTTTTTTAATATTGAAAAAATAGAAAAAATATATTTTCCTGTAGAAGTTTTTTAGATTTGTTTGTTTCTATATTGGTATATTTATAGATTCTACACTGATAAATTTTAAGGAAATTTAAGGCACAATTTTACAAGTGTACTTTTTATATGTTTTTGTTTTTTTCCGATTTCTTTTTCTTTTTATGCTCATTTTTTACTACTCCTCTTGCTTTGAATGAAACGCACTAGTCATTAGTTCATGAGTACTCTACCCTGTCCATTAGTCAAATGAAAGTCAGTCATGTTTATTGAAAAATGGTACAAAAAATAATGGCCATGAATTCAAGTTCTATCCACTAATTGATCCTGGAATAACAAAACAAACAAACAAAAATTTTGTTTTCGTTATCGAACATGTTTGTTGGAAAATAGTCAATATCGTATAGGAGATAATAAATTGTGTGCAATAAATTTTTTAATTTTATCAATATTAATATTTTGTTTCTTTACCATATTTAATTATTTAAATTACTTTTTTATTTCTTAATTTATTTTAAAGAAGATATGACTTAGGTACTATATCTATATTTTTTAACAAATATATTGATATTATTTATTCAGTAGTATAACTACCATTAGATAGCAATTAACCGGAAATTGTAATAACAATAAATTTCCATATTCTGATTTCAGTTTCAGTAAAAAATCAATTTTAGTCTGACTATATTTTATTTATTCTATAATTCAACTGCAGTGAAAATAAATTTCAGTCAAACAAAAATTTATTGCATATTTTTATTTATAAATTAGTTGCAGAAAAGGTATATTTTAGTCAGGCGAAATTTACTTTATTTGTTAAAAGTTTTAGAAATAGTGGTAAAAGTTGAACTTTGACGCAATTTCTTCTTTTAAACCATGCTTTTTGAATAAATAATTTTATTATTAATCATGTTAATTACAGTGTAAGTAGTAAACATAGTTTTTTGTCAGACAAAACTAGTAAATCTTATTTACAGCTGATATAACATTTTAAATTTATTTATTTTAATTTTTAGTAATAAAAGTTACTTTGGGCTTAGTTTTCAGTAGTACAAAAGATTTTAGTCAGACAAAGTAATTTATATTCATTGTATTTGAGAACTTGAAGTAGAATTAGTGGAGATTGGGGCAAAATGAGATACCTTTTTGTAATTAGCTGTTTACAGAGAACCGCATGAATAAATCGATTATACTAAGTATCAGAATTCTTCTTTGCACACTTAGGTTTGAGAAAATTTTGATAATAGTGGAGAAAATTTTTTTTAAAAGAACTTATATCGTATTTTCTGAGAGAGCACTAAAATTTCATTTTCCAACAACCGTTGGGCAAAATGTGGTGTTATCATATAAAAAAAAAATAACAAATTAGAAACAAATTTTTATTGCAAAAAGAAATATCTTAATTTTAGATGTTTTGGTAGTCATTTTTAAGATATTTTGGTAGACACTTTTTAGTTATTGTAAATGTATTAATTTAAGATGTTAAAAGCATCACCATACACATTTTCCGTATAATTTTTTGGAAAAAAGTTTTGACGTTAACTATAGCCTCTTATTTCATTCTTCTAATTGCACTTATAAAATTAAGTGGTATAAGTAAATTTTAGTCAGATATATATTTTATGTTTATTATTATTATTCCAATTAAAGTAGACGTCTTAAAGTAGAAAGAGTAAATTTTATTCGGGCATATTGATTCTACTTGCATTTTTTTCTTTGTACTGTCGCTTGGCAATATACAACGGAATTATTTTCTATCTGTTCAATTTAAAATTCTTGTACTCCACATTTTTTAGTGAAAAAAATCGTTATATCTTTTTTTCGGTTCAGGGATGTAGAAGATAAAAAAATTGCAATCTTTTTTATTTTTCATGGTTCTTGGTTATTTTTTTTAATGCAGATTGTCCCGGGTATAGCCGGAAAAACGATATACGCAGCAGCAGATATTATTTCCGCACGGATCTGTTCATCGATCTGAGCACGTTAGTGCATATATATATATATATATATATATATATATATATATATATATATATATATATGGGCAAAATGGGGAACCTTTTTGTAATTGGCTATTTACAGAGAACCAAACGAATAAATCGATTTAACTAAGCATCAGAATTCTTCTTTTTACACTTAGGTTTGAGAAAATTTTGATAATAGCCGAGAAAAAATTTTTTGAAAGAATAAGTTATATCGTATTTTTCGAGAGAGTGCTATAACCCCATTTTGCCCCACCCGTAGGGTAAAATGGGATGGTATCAAATAATTATATACAAAACATAGAAAATTCTTTCAAAATTTATTTAATTCTTGTTGTATGAGATTATACATACAAACAAGAAGTAGTATTCTTTATTATTATGAAAAAACAAGTAATATTTATTTATTAAAGTTTAAAAAAACCGATAATGCATAATATGGATGTATAAAAACAGGCATACCCCATTTTGCTCCACTCTCCCTTATATAAAATTCTAAACTTCTAAACTTGCTATATATATATATATATAGCAAGTTTGGAAATTTTGATATAGTAACTACATGATATCGTATCCTGTAGAATTCACGATTACTAAGAGAACTACATTTCACGATATATACATATATAAGCAATAGATACGCCTTGATATATATTTCATTCGTACGTAGAATTATATGTCTAAATTACAACTATTACTTGCAATACGTGTGTGCGCGCGTGAGGTCAATTTTCTCCTTTCTCGATTTCGAATTTCAAAAGAAACAAATTTTCAGTTTGGAATATCACAAATTGAGTATTATTGTTTCAAAGTTCCAATATGTGACAGTAACAATACGAAAAAACTGATGTTTTTGTAAATACAATAATAGTTTTTGTTTTTTTCTAGCAGGAGAAAATTTTTGTAAATATTTTTATTTTTTGAAAACAAAAGAAGAAACGTGTTTAAAAACAAAAGAAATGTGAAATACTAAATTGAAATTTGATATTTTTTTTAATCCGTAAAAATAAAAATGAATAAGGGTCAGAATTCGTGAAATTTTCACAAAAAACAAAAACTATTTTTTTAAAATCAAAATGATGGAAAAACATTTTTATTTGGTCTTAGGAATGTGTCCACCAAAGAACAGAAAAAAATATTATTTTGTAAAAGTTATTGCAAAATTAATTTTTTGGCAACTTTTTAAATAAAATGTTATTTCTCCTAAATAAATGAACCGATTTAAGTGAACCATAAAGGAATATAAAGGGAATGAAAAATGCTTTCGTTCAGAATTAGAAAATTTTTAAAAAGTTTATATTTTAATAATTTTTTTGTAATTTTTAAAAGGCGCAGATCATTAAAAAATATTAATTGTTTATAAAAAATTGATTAAATAATTATTAAAAATTTTAATAATATAATATAATATAATTAAAAATTAAAAAAAAATTATTAAAATATAAACTTTTTAAAAATTTTCTAATTCTGAACGAAAGTATTTTTCATTCCCTTTATATTTCTACTTGGTTCAATTTATTAAATCTGTTCATTCATTTAAAAGAAATAACATTTTGTGTAAAAAGTTTCAAAACAATTAATTTTGCAATAACTTTTATAAAAAATAATATTTTCTTCTTTTCTTTGATGGACACAATCCTGAGACCAAATAGAAATGTTTTTTCATCATTTTGATTAAAAAAAAATACTTTTTGTTTTCTGTGACAATTTCACGAATTCTCACCCATAAGTATTTATTTTGTGCGAATAACTATTTTCGGTTTTTGTCAAAAGTTTTTTATAAAAATTTTGAAAATCCTTTTTACAAGAAAAGCAGACACTTTATCACTGTAATCGATGTTAGCACCACGTGTCAGGGGAACGCGACAGTGAAAACAAAGCTATTTATCTGACTGAGGAAAATGTCTGTATAGACCTCGTGTAGAAGGCAAACAACTGTAAGGAACAAATAACGAATATATTGCAAAGGAGGAGAACAAACGAAAAATGGATGTGAGATGTGTTGGATGGAAAGTTTTTTTATTTTTTCATAAGAATTGTTATAACCTGCCAAATAATCCTAAAGTTGCGTTGAAAAATAGTGTAGCAGTCGTTAGAAAAATATAAAAAATTTCTCTACTTGTCTCAGAGAGAAACTAAAGCGGTACTTTCTTTTTATGACAACATTTTTTTTAAATTTCAAGATAAATTTGAGTAGTATTTTTAATTCGAAAATAATTTTAATAAATGCATGAGGGTGCTGTAAATTCTACCAAAGGGTTGCGTAACTCTTTGAATTCTACGACTAGTAGTGAAAAAAAGCTTTTGTCAGACTGAACAAAAGCAATTTTTTAAGAATATAGTAAATAGGTAGTGCAAGCAAGTTTTGGTAAGACCTATAAAGTGAAAAGTTCAATATGATTGATTTATTATCTAATTAGTGTAGGGAATAAAAAATAAATTAACATCTGGACTTGTGCGGTTTCTGCATAAAATGAAATAGAAAAACAGGAAGTTTATTGAATCAAGTAAAGTATCGCAGTTTTATTAAATACACTACCGGTAAAAATTGAGAGACCACCCATTTTTAGGTGCTTGAAAAACATTTTATAACATAAAATTTATTGAAACTATAATTTTTTTCTTTTTATTTTTTGAAAGATGATAAGATTTTAAAAAGAACAACATATTTCAGAATTCGTTTGGCCAATAATTTATTTAGATGTTTTTAAAAAATTACCATTTTCAATGTTTTACAAAACTGACTTTTAAAATAAGCCTAAGATCAGTAGAAAGCGTTTAGTATTTTAGAAGCTCAAATTTTTATAAAACATTGAAAATTCCGATTTTTGAAAAATATTTAAATGAATTAAACTAGCAGTTGTACTCAAAAAACGACACAAAAAACGAATTAAAATAAAAAAAATAAAAAACGTTTTTTATGACACTATAGTTTTTCTTAGCAGATTTTCATGAATATCTCAAAATTTTGAGTTATTTTGAAACTTCTGTTTTTTATACGGATTCATCGGGAAAAATATATAGAAATATACTAGTTATTATGTTATAAATATTTTTTTAATTTTAATTTGGTTTTTTTGAGTCGTTTTTTAGTTTTGATTCAATTGATTGATTGCAATTTTAGCAATTCTTTCAATACTGACTTCAAATTCGGATTCAGCGTGAAAAATACATAGAAATATACTATTGTAGTGTTGTAAAAAGTTTTTTTTATTTTTATATTTTAATTCGGTTTTTTGAGTTTATCTCAAAATCTTGAGCAAATCTGTTAATCTGTACTTAACTATTGGTTAAGTAATATTGCTTATAACAATTTACAAAAATTATTTTATGATTTGCTATTTATCATGAGATTATATTATTGTAATTTAAACTGATTTAAGACATGAGTAGTAATGGAATAAAAAATGAAAGTTCATTTTTAAAGCAAAGTATATACAATTAACTTATTAACTTTGAATTTAAAAAAATGATAATCAATTGAATATTCTTAGGTTTGCATGGAGAAAAATGTTGAAAAATTATTTCTCTTGAATTTAAAACAAAAAAACACTCAAATCCATTAAAAATTCTATGCTGTAGACATTTTTGAAAAATTAATTGTAAATAAATCCCACTGTTTTAAACTTAATAAACGCATCAGGCCCACTCCAGATCCCATTATTTAGTAATACTTCCCCGACTGTTTTTCCAATAATATCTTGTGATATAAGCAATCTATAAATTTTTTACATTCATAGAAATACTACAAATTATTTAGAATAAAAAGTAAAAATAAAAAAAAGATCAAACTCTGCCCAATTCGAAATTTTTTACTGATTAAAAATTTTAAATATTCAATATTGGTATGAATGGAATTTTTCCACTCTATTGAAAATTAATTATGATGTCTGAATGAATCAGAATTCTTCACAGGAAGAAAAATTCCAATTATTCATCGTCAAAACCAAACTGAGTATTATCGATGTGAATTTTTTCCATACACTTCTTCTTTTTTTGAACAGTAATTAAATTTTCTAAAAGAGAACAATTTAATTTAATGGACAATTCAATTAGAATATATTGGATAATTAAACAAAAAAGCTCTCGACAATGAGAGAAGTTGTGAAAAAAATAAAATAAGAAAAAAACTTTGAAAAAAGGTAAAAGAACTTGAAAAAGATTTGAAAAAAATTAATATTTAACAAAACTGAAAGAAAAAAATGAATTACTTGAAGAGAATAAAATTGCTTTTGTTTTTTCTTTATTAAATTCGATTCTTCAAAGACTCAACTGTGTTTTTATCCAGCTTTAAAGCTAGTGCCAATAAAACTTAAGCCTTTCAAACCGAAGATCCGTAACCTCGTTTTTATGCCACTTACTTATATCTAACAAAACACTTCAAAAACTCTTTTTACTTTCGCTGATAATGCCAAAACAATTATCCATTTATGATTCAACTCTCGAGTTTTCATTATCTTCAATCGTTTAAAGCACACACCACGCCTAATTACTCTAAATTGAAATTTAACGAACGAATTATTATGGTCGTGAATTTTATTTATTATTTTTAAAGCGACGTTCACTTTCTTTTCTCATTTCACTTTTTTATTCTTTAACTCTTTTAATCCCTTTTCCACTTGAGAAGATTTTCCAGAAATTTTCGGCGAACATTGTTTCTGACGTTTTTATTCCATTTAAATTTAAAAACTATTTTCTTCTTCAATTCTATTATTTTTAATATTTTTTAGACAAATTTACTATAAAATTTCGATGACATTTTTATATTTTGAATTGTAAAATTAATGATTTTGATACTTAATTAATGATTTTAGTTGTATCTAATTTTAGTATTCAATCAATTTAGTACTTAATGATATAACTACTAGTGGTTTTAGTTCTAATTAATTTTAGTAATTAATTTCTAAAACCAGTTAAAATAAAATTATTATTTTTTACTCATAATTACTACTTAATAAGTTTAGCAATTAATAATATTAGTTTAAGCTAGAGTAATTAATTGCAGTTATTAATTAAATTTAATAATACATCGTAAACAATTTATTCGACAAGAAAACAAAAAAATGTGACTACCTAATGTGATTAAAAAAATGTAGCTATTTAGTTACTTAAGTTTAGCAACTAATAAGTTATTAAAAAATGATTTTAGTTATTAAAAAGTTAAGTAATTAATCGCTTTAGGTAAATAATAATTTTAGTAACAAACTTAATTTAATAATACAATATAAATATGATTTATTCGACAAAAAAACAAAAAATTTAATAGCTATTGAATAATTTATTAAAAAAAAATTAATTACCTTCTGAAACTTTTTCTTATAAATTATTAGAAAAAAGATTTTATCGGCCAAGAATATTCATCTATTCTACAAGAAGTTACAGAATTCATTGTCATATTTAACTAACGCTGTATAAAAAA
Source organism: Leptopilina drosophilae (assembly GCA_032873175.1). Classification (NCBI taxonomy): domain Eukaryota; kingdom Metazoa; phylum Arthropoda; class Insecta; order Hymenoptera; family Figitidae; genus Leptopilina; species Leptopilina drosophilae. The sequence goes on from CM065478.1 coordinate 51,298,590, forward strand.
GAAAATTAACTCTGGAAAGTCAAGATATTTCGTATCACAAAATTGGACTGACTTTTGACATGAAAGTGAAGGAAACTTTGTGGAAAGTTAAAATTTACTGTAATGATATTTCTCTCTCTCTCTCTCTCTCTCTCTCTCTCTCTCTCTCTCTCTCTCTCTCTCTCTCTCTCTCTCTCTCTCTCTCTTTCTAGTAAATTATTTCACCCTCTTTCACACTTTAAAAAAAATGAACTAATATCATTTTTTTCTTCTTTTTGCAAAAAAAAAATTAATGCAATTGATGTGACAGGAAAAAAATGAAAAATAAAATAATCGTCTATCTTCTCGAATATATATATATATAAAGTGGACACAATGTTTCGTCATTGTGTTATCGTACATTCGTCACGTTCTTCGTATCTCGTCATGCAATTGCCTGGACTGAGTGGAAATGAACTTGGTATGCAATTACTGTGCATGAAACTAGCGAATTTAATCCGGAAATGCGAACCGTGTAAAAGAGCCGGTGACTCGCTCCCAAGAGGATGAAAATCGGAATTACTGTAACGTGATATATAGTTTGGATTTAGAGGGGCAAAAAAAGTGTGGAAAAGAGGGAGTGGGGGGATATTTTGTCTAGAATGGAAAATACATTCTTCTTCTTGTTCTTCTTTTTCCTTTCTTTTAAAGCCTTTAAGATATCTTTCTTTGAAAGTTTTTTTCTTTCACTTCCTTATCTTAATGCACTTTTTTGAAAGTTCAATTTTTTTTCCTTATTTCATAGTAAACGTAACTTTCAAAAAATATTAGCGCTATTTTTGTTCAAAATCACAAGTAATATTCACCCAAGATTACAAAAAAAATTTTTCAATCTAGATGATTACTTAAATTTTTAACTTTTTTAAGAAAAATTTAAATTTCTTCATTAAAAGCATTAAATAATAAATTATTGATTTTCTTGTAGGAAAGAATTTTCTTAAGTTTGGAAAAAATACCAAACTTTATTGGCACAAAGTCAATAAAGTAATAAAAAATAAAATAATGGTAATTTTATAAATAAATGTTTGTTATTAACAATAATTCTTTCTTGTTTAAGGCGAGGTCACGGACCGGTTAGGACATTTTCTGCACGGGTATTTGTTTCTTCTTTTTTATTCTTTTGTTTCTTGTTGTAACTTACTTAATAATTCATTGAAATAAATTATATTAAATTCTTTATTTTATTTATGTAATTAATTTCTTGGTAGTTGAAGAAATTTTTTTTCTTTTCAAACAAAAAAAAATTGAATTTGAATTTTACACAGTTTCTCTACAGATGTCGATAAAAATCATAAAATAAAAATGAAACTGAGTCGAGGGGGTTACAAAAATTAGTAAACTAGTCGAGAAACTAAAATTCGCTTCGAAATTTTGAAATTTATTACTTCAAGTCGTAATTAGTGTTTGCAATTAATATTTTAATAGTATTTAATTAGTTGCTTTTGAAATTTTGTATAATTTTAATTTACCCTTTGTTTCTATTTATCTCATCTGACCCTAAATCAATTGATTAAACATATTTTTTTTAAGGTAATAAACAAAATTCAAGAAGTAATTCAACTCTATTTTTTTCTAAATAGATAGTGTTATTATTAATATTAATATTAATATTGTAAAAAATAATATTATATTATTTACTATTATAATTGTTATTATTATTAAGAAGGTAATTGTTTTCAACATAAAAATAATCCCAATTTAAAATAAATGTGATAAAAAGTATAAAATTGTCTGCCTAAAATGCGAAAGCAAAATGAAAATTACGGGTTGCATGATCTCTGTGTGAATAAATTGGTTTAATTAAACTTCATAATTATTTTTAAAGTCAAAATTTATTAAATGTATTTCAACGTTAAATTCTACTTACATATTATTACATTATTTTTTTAAATAAAATATTTGAATATTTGAATAATATTCTTTATATAATATTATTTAATAATTTGTAGACATTTGACAATTAATTTATCATTAAGAGATTAAAAGATTTGGTTTGAAAATTAAATTATTAAAAATATTATATTGTTTTGCAATAATAGAAGAGAACAACAAAAGAAAAAGAGAAAGCTTTCACAATTTCATATTATAGTTTTATAAAAGTGGGAAAGGTTACCTTTGACAGACAGGTAACCACAACGTTGTACATGCATTCTGTTGAGAGCTGTCAGGAACACCTGACATTTATCATGAGTTGAAATTTCATCAATGATGTGAACTTTAAATACAGTTATTTAAAAAAAATATGATGCAATAAATTTCAAATGCGTAGGGAAAAATAAACGGAAAATGAATGAATGTTTATTTTGAAAATAAATAGTAATCACAATTTTTTGCTTTGTAATTTATAACATAAAAAGTAATTTCTGTTTTTTTTATTTTTCGACCCTTTATTTAGAATTTAATAGAAAGTTTCCAGTATTGTAATAATTTTACTAATTTTCAAAAATTATTTTATAAATTTTCATGTATTTTATTATACAACTGTTTTACTGTACTTTTAGCAGCTTAAATACAGAATTAAAAAAAATTTTTTTTTAATTGATAAAATTTCTCTAAAGAAATTTTGTTTATTATTACACACTTTTTATAATATGTTATAATCTAAACATAAAATAAAAATGTTTCTAAATTTTTTCAACTCAAAATATATTATAGCTTAACAACTGAAAAAATTTATTTATATTATATCATTAAAATATTGCAAAAAATCATTTATTATTTTTATTATTGTTTGCATTTTGCCAAACCTTTTCTTATTTATTTCATATTAAAAAATGTAAATACGTATTTATAATTTATTATTCGTCTTTAGGTTTTTTTAATTGAAGACATCATAAACTTACGTAACGTAATAAGTTATATTTTACAAATAATATAAAATCTAATTATTCATTCTCACATTATAGTAAAATAGATCGAAATTTTCAAATTAAATGCATATTGTAAAATTTTTTGGTATACCAAATTTTTTTTATTATTTATTTTATTTAAAGTGTATATCATCTGTAGATGATACACACTTTAAATAAAAAAATTCCACTAGAATATTTCTCTCTCTCTCTCTTTTTGTTGGTTTTGTTTATTTTGTTCTGAATGTAGATATTTTTTTTTCTCCATTTGAACACACTTTCATGCAGCGAAATATCAATATTCCACTTGCAAAACAGTGTTTGACTGTCTCGATTATAAAACGATAAAACCAGAAATACCAACAAATTCAGCAAACAAATGAGTGTATTTTACCTTTACTTGTCTTGCGAATTCGTTAAAAATGACAGCCACGTCATTCAATAAATTAAAAAAATAATAAAAACACAATTAAGGTGATATGTATATGGGATTGTAAACTATTTATTTGTATTTTCTAATTCAATAACATAAAAATTATTTTTAAAGTTAAGTTTTTTAATATAAAATAATATTACTATCTTCATTGATACAAATCTAAAATTTATGGCAAAATTCATAGGTCAAAAGTCGACTGTACACTACCGTCTGGAATTATCGGTACGGATGCACGCGCACGGCTCAAAAACATACCAATCTTTAAATCACGATTTTTTTTGGTAAATAAAAATATCCGAAAATTAACAAATATATCATTCGAAAGATTATTAAATTCTACGATTGATGATACATAACTGGAAATTTTAATAACTTATACAAAGACCATTATAAACGGACGAACATTTTTAGCCAAACACCGTCCAAATTCAACTCATCCAAAGCATATCTCAAAAAACATGCTCTGTCGTTTATAATATCTTGCTAACCGATTAAGATTTTTGATTTTCGTTAATTTACTTAATAAATAATTAAGTGTTTACATTTACCCCGAGAATTCGAAAACTCAGGGTAAATGTAAATAGAACTTCAACTACATTAAAAAAACAATTTAATAAATTATTGGATCTGCCATTTTGAAATTTAAAAATTCGATTTTAGATTCTTATTCAGTAACCTTAAAAACTTCTTTTTACCAAGTTGAATGAAAATGTATTAAAATTTGTTGAAATTATCCATGTTTTTACATTACTAATTTTGTAATGGTTGATTGTTTATTTTATATGATATACTATCAGTAAACTGGTTGATTTTTCTATACATCTACGAAGAACTTTTTTTTCAGTTTTTCCATCCCTTAAAACAGTAGTAGGGGAGACCGTAGCGTAATGGATCAGGGGCGTGATGGATCACTTGAATTTATTCAAATGTGGTCAGTCAGAGTAATTTCGGTTTTTGATCAAAATAATGTACTTGGCATACTGTAAGTTTGTACCAAGTTTCATTATTATTCATTTATTTAATGTTCAAAATATGGTAGAAAATGTGATTGTAACGCTCGAAAGTAAATTTTTAAATTTTTTATTTTTTTGTTATATCTTTTTCAAAATTACTTGTAAATAATTTTTGTATATCAGCTTTTCAGCCTTAAACATTTGTTCTTAAAGAACAATTGATTCGAGTTTTCTGTTGTCGAGTCGAATAGTTTTCGGTACTACTCGATTAAATGCACACCTCTACGTGTTATGTGAGAATATAGGTAGGTCAAAAATTTAGGTAAAAAATCATAGTTCATAAGTCGAACGTAGGAATAAAATTCAGGTCGAAATTCACGGATAAGGACAGAAATAATCATATACAATTTAAGTTAATAATTACGAGGTAAATTTTCAAACAGGAGCAGGAAATTTTGGTCAATAATCAAGGACTAGAAAAGTAATCATAAAAAATTCAGGTCAATAATAAAAAGGTATAGAAGGAAACTACTATAAAATCAAAAAAAAATTATCTATATAAGTTAAATAAAACATGTTCGATAAACAAACATATTTTTCTTCTATTAAAACTGAATCAAAATTTAAAGTACATATTTGATAAGGAATATATCAGGAATGGAAAATCTCTTTCGGGATAATTTGCGAAAACATTTGAGATCGTGAAATTTTCAAGTGTAAGTATATAAACACGCTTATAAATATAGGTAGTTCCGTGTGTTGTATATAAATACGCTCTCCGTGTTTACAGAGCCTAACTTGAAGGGATAAAGGACTTAGATGCAGGAGTGAGGGATGAAGTAAGTTGGTGTGTGTGTATGTGAGTGTGGGGAAAGGAATGAGGTGGCGGCTGTTGGTCGTTTGGTTTTCTGAAAAATTGAAATTGCAACGGAATTCCAAGAGTGTTAGAGCTATGGGTGGAATGGACCGATGCCAAGTCGCGTCGAAATCCATATTACTCATATATACTTGGTCGTTTTCTGTATACCCTTATTTCTTCGGCCACATGACGTCAAAAAGGGAAAGACGACAGTAGTTTTATTTTATCCAAGGCCGCTATTTCTGTGTTATAAAACAGGCCACAGCAATAAAGTGAAACATCAGAAAATCTTTTTCCGATGATCAAAAAAAATTAGATTCTTTTTTCTTTCTTTCTGTCCCTGAAAAATAGGTATTTGTATTCTTTAGTCAATTTTTTTAAAGTTCTTTCTAAATTTGCAATGGAAAAAATTCACATAGTTCTCTCTAAATTTGAATTAGAAACAATGTTTATATTAATTTGGAAATAGTGACTGAAATTTTGCTTTAGAATTAGTAAATTTTACTAATTAAAAAATCAGCCTAGTTAAAATTAGTTACTAATTTAAATTAATAAACATTTTAGAATTTAATTTAATTTAACTAGTTTTTAATAAAATCTTACGTCAGAAATTGGTAAACGAATCCGCACTAATTCAGATTTAGAGAGTATATTGTAGACTTTCTTACAAAATTCCAGCTCAATTTATAAAATATTTAAAGAGAAAAGTGTTTAAAAAAAGTACCATTGAATTTCTAATAGTCACATACTGTTAAATGGAAATATTTTCCATACTTTTAAATAAAAAATTCTTATAATAAAAGTGGACAAAGTTTAATAGTAGTTATATGTAATTATCATTATTACCAGAACTACTTTTTTTATATTTGAAGAGTGTAGCTAATTCAATCGCCAGCTAGAAGGAGAGATTGAGAGAGATTACTACTAAGTGTTTAGTATTAGCATTATCACTCGATAATACTCCGAAAATGTGAATATATGTTGAGTGGCTATAGACCATAGGCTCACGAAATTGATTTCTCGAATGCCTAAGCTACTCAATACACACTGAATGGTTTCAATAGATATCAAAGTGTTACAACGTTTTAGGGAAAATAATTTCTCTCTATAAATATAATACACATATGTATTTATTTCTATTACAATTCAAATATTTTTTATTTCCATCCCTTACATAAAAATTAGAAATTAAATTAATATAATTAGACATTTAATTAGTAATTAAATTAAAACATAATTACTTTTATTGTTTATTTATTTCATACATAGTAATTTATAAGAATTCTTTCGATATTTTTTTATTTATTTTTAATTTCCTTTTTATACTTTTTTGGATCTTAACAATTCTTAAACCTCCAATAATATAGTCAAAGTAGCTAAGACCAAAATTAAGGACGAAATGGCTGCAACGGTTAATTTAGGGGAGAGTGGAGCCAACCAGACCCATTTCAATATTTCCGAAATGGCGAAATTGGAAAAAGTGTTGTTTACGAATTTAAAACAACCATGTTTTAAAAAGCAAAAGTTTTTGTTTTAGTTTTTTTCTACACTTTTACGAATTTTTTCTTAAGAAAATTCCGAGGAAATCGTATAATATTTCCAAATATTAGGTCTTAGGTTTTAAAGATACACACCTCAGGAATATTTACCACCAAAAACTTTGATGAATTTGCAAAGCGTTTCTTTTTGACAAACATTTATTCTCAAAATGGGCCCGTGGGGCAAACCGTATCGTTTTCGGTGGGGCAAACCGGCCATAGGATATTTCCATTGAATTAAAGTTTCATAAAATTTATTTTTAAATAAAATGTTTCTTTCATTAAAATATTTACTTACAATGAAAAATAATTGTCTTCCAATGAGAATTGAACCCTTTAATATTGTTTCTCTGATAATGACAAACGTTTTTATTTTTTATTAAAAAAATATTTATTTAATTAAAATTCAATCCCAAATTATTATTTTCATTACTACAACCATTGTTTACATGATTCTTTAAGTTTTTTATTATTGTAGATTATGTAAATGCAATATTATAAATAAAAAACCAAACAGTCCGGTTTACCCCTGAGGGTGGGGCAAACCGGACCGCTTACAAAAATTTTTAAAGTTAACATAGCAACTGAACAATAAAAGATAAAGTATAGGTGTCTCTGAGAAAAAGTTGCTCAATTAAATGATCTTTCAAACAAGTCATCGAAAAATGAAATCGGTTCATTCGTTTAGTCACAAGAGTCAAAAAACCGTAAGGGGGTCCGGTTTGCCCCACTCTCCTCTATTAATATTAATTTAATATATTAATATTTTTTTATAATAATGATATTAATTTAAATAATAAATTAATTAATTGTAGTATTCATTAGTAATTTCATTTAATTTTTAGTAGCAAATAAATATAAATATTAGTATCAATAAAATAATTTTAATTGTTAATTTATTATAAAGCAGGTCAAGAGTAAATAATAAAATGTATTTTCTAAACTTAGAAAAGCTTTTGAAAGTATTAAAAAGCTTATTTTAATTACAAGCAAAATTGACTGCTGAAGGAAGTATTTCAATTACTAAAGAGAAATATTATTAAAATTTGGTTTCTATAAAAATTTGGAAATTCAACGTGCAACGCGCAATAAAGTGAAGCTCTTCCTTCTAGTATAAATACATAAATATATACATAGATAGTTGCATGACTTTAACTGAAGAGCTTATAAGTATTCATAAATTCTCCATAATGAGAGCGTTTTGCTACATTTTCCACCTCTGGTAATTAATAATTATTACAACAAAGAAGAGATTTCCCCCTTAATTGAATGAAATCGGAGTTTAGCTATTAAATGAAAAATTCAAGATTCTAGGTACATTATACATAGAGAAATATTTGAAGATATATGAATCAATAAAAGGAATGTAAACTGCGTGTATAGATGTATTTTTCCCTAGACAATATGTAACCATAAAACAATTGACTGTCAAATTTGTCTTCTTTTTTTACCTTTTCCTCCGCATCCCTCATGGTTTGATTAACAATTTCAAATATTCGAATCAGATTGTAGATTGGAAAAAAATTCTGATATTTAAAAAAAATTCGCGTAATAAAAAAATAGAGAAGAAAAATCGGAAACGTGATGAAATTTTATTGGGATAATTTAATCTTTTGGTAATTTTTCTTTTTTTGTTAGTTGGCTTAACTAAATTTTGTATTTTTTATTTTCTGTTCATCAATTTATTTCTGGAAATTGACAATGACAGAAGGAAATATTAAAATTTGAATTTGTAAAAAGAATGATATTTTCTTTCTTTTTCCAATTTGTTATTAAATTATTGTTGTGAATTTTTGTTGTTTGAAATCTTATTTTTATTAGTGCCAATTTCTACCGACTTTTAGTCATTTCTTTTTATAATTTTTAACTGGGGTACACATTCGTAACTTTCACATTCACTCAAACAATTTTCACTTAAAATTTCACCCAATATTTTTTAATATAGAAAGTATAATGTTTTTGGTGATATTAAAAGCGAAAATTTTGTGCGTGAAGCGGAACATTTTTTGTTTGAAAGTGGAAATATTTTAACATTTACTTTGACAGAAAATGAAAATAATAATCTGTCAAAGTGGCATTGATATTAAAAATGTATTAACGTGAAAATGAAAATGAAAATCTAGCAAGTTTAAAATAAAAGGGAAAATAAAAATAAAAATTTATAAAAGTAAAAATGAGAATTTACTTAAAATTCTGTCAACTTGAAAATAAAAGTCAAAGACCAAATATATTTACATAATTGACCTCTGATTGAAATTAGTAAAACAATTTTAGTAGAAAAATTAATTTCTCAATTAGTTTGAATATTAAGTACTAATAAATAGTAGAAAAAAATTTCCTCCTTTAACAGTGAATTCAATTCACTGTTCAATAGCTGTTCAACTATTGAACAACTGTTTAATTCACTATTAAAAAAAATATATTAAATTCTAAAAGTGAAACTTATTCAAAAAGCAATAATAATTTAAAATTAGTTATTAAAACAACCACACTAGAAAAGAGGTATCTTATTTCAAGATACTTTTTTAGTCACTTTTAAGTTGTTTCCAAAAAGTTTTCCAAAGCATCTTAAAATGCATTAGTTTCCAAGATAGAAGATGGAAAAATAAGATGTTTTAATCGTTTTAAAATTGATTATAATGTTTCTCAAAATACTTGTTTTTGCAGTGTTTTTACAGTGCAACAATAAAATTAATGACAATTTGTGAATATTCAATATAAGTAAAAAAAAGTATAAAAAACTAGCAGGAATTGAATAATTTTGCTTCGTTTTAATAACGAAAATGTTTCAAATATTTTCTAATAGAAGAATTTATAACTTTTGATATTGCGTGTTGTTGACAAGTGACGTGAAATTTTAATAAAGTGAAAATGAAATGGTTGGGGTTGCCGTTGAATATAGAGAATTTAAATTAATTAAATTAATTTAGTGGGGTTTTCATATTATATTCATTGAATAAATAATAATCTTTCTATGGAATGGACATGTATACATATAAGGGGTCTTCCACGCCAAATCGGAAATTATTTTGCTTTTGCATCTCAAATTCTTTTAAAATGTTAGAAATATCACGTTTTTCAATTATTTTCTTTTAATGCTTATAACTCGGCCAAAAATTGATCAAATTGGACGCATTTGTAACGAAAACTTTTGTTTTCTCACGTAGTTTTTGTTAAAAATATAAAAAAAATTTTAAAAATAATTTACGATAAAATTTTTTAATTTTTTAAATAAAATTTAATTTTTTACTATGTCTGAATCGATCAATTTTTAAAAAAAAATTTTGTAAAAAACTGGCACTAAATTGACAATTTTTAATCCTTGTCTGCTTGTGAGCAAACGATGGGATCTATTTAGTTTGAAATTTTTAATTTTAATAAAACGGTAATAACCAAATGCCTAACTGTCAATTTGCCCAAATCACACAAATTTTTTACACCACAACTGTTTTCAAACTGAGCCTCTCTTTCTTACTGTTTAAAATTCTGATTTGATGAAATTGCAGGTTAGGCATTTGGCTACCAACCGTTTTATAAAAATTTAAAATTTAAAAATAAATAGATCCCATCGTTTGCCCAAAAGCAGACAAGGATTAAAAATTGTTAATTTAGTGCCAGTTTCTTACAAAAAATTTTGAAAAAAGTTGATCCATACATACATTGTAAAAAATAAAATTTGATTTAAAAAATTTTTAAATTTTATCGTAAATTATTTACAAAAACTTTTAATATTTTTTTTAAAAAACTATGTGTAAAAACAAAAATTTTCGTTATAAAAGCGTCTGATTTGATCAATTTTTGGCCGAGTTATGAGCATTTGAAAAAAAATTACGCAAAAATCATGATATTTCAAAAATCTGTATCTCTTATGTCTCTTTATGAAACAATTTTTAAAAAATCATTTCAGCTCATTTCAACGAGCACTAAAAGAAAATAAATATTTTAAAAAAATTGGAGATGCAAAAACAAAATAATTTCCGATTTGGTGTGGCATGCTCCATATGTAAATAGTAAATAATAATTTCTAAAACAATCATATAAATAAATAATAGTAGTTTTGGGCACAATTTATCCACATACATAAATGACAATAAGATATTTATAATATCTGTTTACATGATTTGTAATAGTATTAAAATAAAAATATTCATTAATTGTATCACCAAAATAGTATTGCAGATCGTTGAATTCACTTGATAATAGAAAACTTATCTATCCGATAATCAAGGCATCTAATTTTCAAATTTCAATGTAATACTATACAATCTATATTATCGACATTCTCATATAAATTTTGTTACCCAATCAATGTTTTTCGTACATATATCACAATAATTTATATCATCGGATTTTGAATAATTACGTAATTTCACATCGAAATTATTTCATCTTTTGTTAATGGAGAAACTTGGCTGTTATCATAATTCATTATTTATTTTGGGAGATTGATCATAAAAATTATATGGCTATACATTTTTGATTATACATTATTTATTTATTTTTAAATAGAATTATAGTTTATATGTCAATGAAAAAACATTTAGGTACATAGTTATTATTTTTCGTTAAATAAATAAATTAGAATTTAATTTTTACTTATTTCCTTGGTACTTGATTACTTATAATATAATATATATAATTCTGTGTAGATTTTGAAATATAGATTACTCACGAAATAAACTTGACAGGAATCATTATATTGAACTCACCTGAAATAAAAAGAAAAGACTTTACATTAAAATTATTATCAAATATCGATCATAATAATATATGAAATAAATAATGATTTTTTCTATTAAACATTTGCATTTTAAATTACATATATAAATGTCTTTCTTTAGTTTTGTAGAGTTTTTTTAAATGCATCTTTTTAGTCTTTATTAAGCATTGTATGTACATATCAGCAAAAGGTATTAAACTTTAAAAAATCTAACAAAAATAAAAATATTTTTGATTTCGAAAGAACCAACACTACGAATTTATTCTACTTTGTGAATAAAATTTATTTTGCAATAAAGAATTATCAATTGTTTAATTATAACAATAATAAAAAAATAATTTTTTAATTTATAGAAGAATTTTATAATAAAAAAAAAACAAATCGAATTTTGAACACGTTACAAATGATTGCAGAAATTCAACTTTTTTAAATTTTACACGAAAAAAAAACCTTTAACTGGAACAGAGATAACTTTCGCTAAAATAGTGAAAGTATTCGTTGAAATAGCGAATGTATTCGCTGCAATAACTAAAAATTTCACTAATGTAGTGAATTTTGTAGTTGTTCCAGGTGAAGATTTTTTCCCGTGTAGGGTCAGTTGGGGAAAATAGAAACAGATTTGCTAAGATTCACCAATAACGGAAGTTTTTTTTCTTTTAAATCGGATTACTTCCGGTTTTCTTGCGTATTGAGTTATTATTTGACTTCCGTGGAACAATTTTATAGGGTAGTAAAAAATGTGGGTATCATTAAATCACAATAATCAACTGTTATAATTATTAGAATTATCTTTCATTAATACTACAACAAAAATCATCTTTGGTTTTTTCATTTTGCAAACTTTAATTAAAAACAGGAATCTGTTTCAATTTACCCCTAAAAATTAAAAAAATTATGCATAAATAGAGTATATTATCCTACTTCTTAATCTAAATTTTTAACAATTAACAATTTTCTAATATATTTTTTAAAAATAAAAAGTAGAATAATTTGTATAATATAAAGATCAGTAAAATGAAATTTGTTATATAAAATAAGAATAATTTATTAAATGTAATAAAATTAATTCTTATATTTCAATTATTATTATTTTTATCAGGAAGCAAAGTCTTCATGAAATGAACACAAAGAGAATTACAGAAACATGCAATTTGGCAACGGTTTTTTATTACTTTTTTGTCGAGTTCGATTAAAAAAATTGTTTACTTTTGTGAGTAAATATGTTTTCTTTTGTTTTTCTCACACGGAAGTGTAATTTTACAATTTTGTTATTTTCTATCTCTGAATTATTTTTCTTCGATATATTTTGAGAACTGTAAATACTTTTTATAACCTTTTTTCTATATCATGAAGTGAGAGGCAAACACTTTTTTGTCGTTCATCTAGATAGATTTGAGGACTTCATATCAGTGGGGAAGAGAAAAAAAATTTGAAACGAAAAATCAAATATATATATATATTTTATTATATGTAATCTCATCCTTATTTTTCTTCTTCTGGGTTTAACAAACATGATCCTTTATTCAGTTTTCTTAACCCATCATCTATATGTGAGGAGCTCATAAACATTTTTAGTAGTGAGTATTCATAATGTACATTTCATGCTCTCATCATTTTCACTATAGCGAAAGTAGGAAAAGTTTATTATTAACATAAATTACAGTCGGTAATGTATATTTCTAGGTTGCTTTCAACAGGAAGGGAATTATTATTGTTACTATTATTATTTAATAATAATTAAATTATGTTTTTAATACTTTAATATCTTTATTATCATAAAAACATTAAATAATTATTATTTTATACTTTCTGCTCTGAAAATTATTTTTTCTGATTCAAATTTAAAAAAACGAAGTCTAATTATTTTGGATTTTTATCTGAGTGGCGATAAATCCGATTTAGTTTGGTTTAATCAATTTTCGATTTAAGTGAAGTAATTGATTTTAGTCAGACAATTTTACTTATCTAGAAAACAAGAAAATAAAAATAACTCCATTTCATATATATGCGATAACATAACACGAAGAATAATTGCAATTGGAATTATTTTTCATTGAAGAATAAAAAAAGCTAAAATTTGTGTCGTCAAAAAAAGAAACTCTATCAATCAATTATAAAACTGCTGGATTATTAAAGCAATAAAATTTAAATCACTTAAGAATAAATAAAATAAGTGAAAAATAAATTAAAGTTAAATGAAAAAAGATTTGCTAAATGACTAAAAAATAAATAAATAAAAATAAAACAATAAAACAAAAACAGAAAAAAATAAAAAAGAATTATAAATATAATAAAATAATATAAATAAGTGTTGGGAAATAGGAATCAAATAAAACACCTGAATTAATGTAAAACTAACAAATGTAAAGAAAATAATTTAAAACTAAATTTCGGTTTAAATTGCAATTAATTTAATTAGAAATTCGAATGATTAATTAATATTTCTTAGAGAGAAATTTCTATTACATGAGTAAAGTTTCCTCTTCGTCTTAAAATTGACCCATTTACCAAATGCGATCAGCTAAGCAGTTAAATTCAACTTTATTCATTTTCCTATATACAGGAGAATGGTGGTCGTAAATTATTGTCACATCCTGTCGCGGTTGAATGCATAAATAAATTCTTCATTTCATTTCTTCGCGAGAAATTCGTCATTTAAAATGTTGTTTTCCTTTCTGAGATGTTTCTATTTTTCAGAAATAAATGAGAAACAATAACTTTCCTGTGTCATTAGGGACTCTTATTTCGATTTTCTTTAATAATAAAAGAAATGTTATTTTCCAAAAGAAACAATTTTTGATGAACCTCTTATTACACAGAAATACAAGATTTCGAACACTAAAAACATTCAGGTTGATTCCATTTAAATTCAAAAAGGCCAAAAAAATTATTTAACGAAGTCAGGCGCATTTGAATTTTTCTTTTTTTTTCTTGTTTCCTTGTGAAATTTAGTTGTATATTGTAAAAATATCGAAGAAACTTCGATTTTTCATTTTTGAAAGAACAAAAAAATTTGTTATTCCTCTTTAAGATACGAGACTCCGATAAATTTTATTGAAAAATAATCTTTAAACTTCTAGAAAGTAATAAAAAAATTGAGAGAAAAAAAACGATGGGGTTTTTTCGAAAATTTGATTTTAATTTTTTTCGAAAAAATAGCCAACATTTTGTTAAATTTAAAAATTTTTAATTAAACTTATGGGACTTCAAAGAACATTTATTCCGGAATTAGGAACAAAAACCCCACTGTATTATAAAAAGTTGCAAGAAAGATACATCAATTTAAATATTTTTTATCCTCATTTTCTTCCAATCAGACTTCGCAGTTTTAAAAATTCAAATGCGCCTAACTTTGTTAAATAGGAAACTATTATTTGATTTACATATTTTAGCCTGTCTGAATTAAAATGGAATCAACTTTCAGTTCATTTACTACACGTCACATTTTTAAAATAATTACAAAATTTTTTTATCAGTATTAAATAATAATGATTGTTATTGCAAAGCAAAATATATTACTTAGAAAAAAATCAAAATATCTACTTTAAATGTTAAAGGTGTTATTAATTTCGAATTTGATAATTGTTTTTAAATGTTAAAATGGTGGAACCAACATGGCAGCTGAAAAAGATAAAAATCACTCGAATTTGATTAGAACTTGTTACTCCTTGTTTAATTGATTTCGAATTTTAAAATATATTCGATTTATTATTAAATCTTTTAATTTATCATTGTTTACAATAATTATAAATAAATACGACACTTAGGTTATTATTTCATAGATTTAATCTGTTTTTCGTTTAACTCTTAATATATTGGTTTAATATTGAATAATTCTGAAAATTATGCAAGTGATTTATATTGCTAATGAAATATAATTACAAAATGTGGTGAGTAATTAAAATGTATTATGTATTGAATTTCAATTCGACAATTTGCTTCTTTAAAAAATTATGGTTCAAATTTAATACCGTTTTAACTATTTTGCATTTTATATTTAGCAAGATTATTTCGTTTTCCTAAAGGAAAAACCATTTAAGTTTATTGCTCCATTTGATGATACTAAATATCACTGCATTGCAGACTGTAAATAAAATTTGTGTAGAAGAAGAAAAATCGAATTCCAGTGCGAGTACTTAATCTATCGTTCGCATTCCAATGTCGAATATTTGTGGTCGTGTATATCAGATACTTTAGAAACTGACAGGCAACGATTTTAAATTGTGAATTCTCCAAGTTTTGGAATTTTTTATCTATTATTATTATTATTATTATTATTATTATTATTATTATTATTATTATTATTGTCATAATTATTACTACTGTTTTTATAATAATGATGATAATAATAAAAAAATGGTGCAAAATAATGATTTATTTTATATTTCATTTATAGAAAAATAGATAATAAAAAGGGAATATATAAAATAAATAAATAATTTTTCGTTTTTAATTGTGGGATCATGGAAAATATCAACTTTTATTTTTTGGGAAGGAGGAAGAAAAAAAGGAGTTTTTTGCTGATACTCGAAGAGGTTCTTAAATCTGTAACTAGAATCTTCAACCAAAGAACAATAGATACGAAACAGAAGGCAAGAGACATTATTTCCGGATGGTCTCCAAAAGTGGTATTCTCAAAAGCCTCTTACGAGTATATCGTTGAGAGAAACTTTACCGAGAAAAAGCATTTTCTACAAGGAGGCATCATCTCAAGGAACTAAGGGAAGTGCAAAACTCGAGCGAAGAGGTAGAGAAGTCACATTCAATTACACTCATATATGATACTTGCTCGAATTCATGTCACTAAATACTATATTTTTAGAGATACAAACGAGAGACATTTGTGAAAATTCCATCCTCAGTGTTTTTTACTGTTATTATTATTACTATTATTATTATTACTATTGTAATTTAGTATTTATGATCTAAATCTTTCAATGTTATTTTTATTGGTAGTTGCTTTTTAATTATATTTATGAATTTATCTTCATCAGTGATTGATTTATTAGTGGTAAAAAAGTATTTTTTTCATTTAGCATTGTATAGTTATTAAAATTTTATATTTTGTAAGTAATTTTTACTCAAGTTTAATATTTTTTTGTTACTTATTACGAATTGAAAATTATTAAAATAACAAAATATTTTTAATTGTAAATGAGAGTTAGTAATTACAAAAAACTTTCTTATATTTCTATAATGATATTTTTAAGTAGTAAAATTCAATATTATTCAGACACTATTACTAAAAAACTAAAAATTAGACAAAAATTTCTGGAGTTTTATAAACTATTTATTTTCGTTCTAAAGATGATGAACTTTAACTGTTTTGACAGTTCAACATTTAGGCTCAGTCTACCCTACTTTATTTTCTTTTTTTGATATATTCACATTGATAAATTTTCATTTCCTTTTTTTTCACTTTTATAAATTTTTCTTTTTTCTTTCATTTGCACTGTTATGAATTTTAATTTTTACTCTCATTTTCATATTCCCATTTGCTTCGACTTTCCCATTTGCTTCTACATTTATTTTCACTTTCGCTCTAATAACGAGAGAGAACTAAAGTGAAAGCGACAGTGGCAGTAAATGTGAAAATAAAAGTACAAGTTAAAATAAATTATAATTTAATTTAAAAAACTATTAAAGTGAAAATAAAAGTGATAATGAAATAAACTATATGTAAAAATAAATACTATTGAAGTGAATATAAAGGTGAGAAGAAAAATCTATTAAAGTGAAAGTAAAAATGAAGGACTAACAAGTTGAAGGAAAATTTCATAATCGACTCTCTAGAATTTTCCCCTATTTTTACATAAGTGATAAAATCGCTCTTTAGTAAGGCAAATATTTATTTTCCCCTTGCGTATCATTATGTTAAAAAATGAACAAAATTATTCAGATTTTTTTATGTCGCAAGTGGCAATAGCGACTTTTATATCAAAACAAGTTCTTAAAAATCTTTTAGCTTTTATATTAGCAGTAAAAGCCGATTTTAGTTAGACATAACTTTCGTCTCGTCTTGTATAATTACGCTTTAAGTAGAGAAAGCAATTTCTTACAAGACTTCTCATGTTTCTTTTTCTTTTATCACAAGTACATAATCAAAATTGAGTCTCATCGTCACTGTAAGAAAAAAAATTCTTTTAAAATTTGATTCTAATGGAATTTGTAAGTTATAGCAAGACAAAAATCTGAAAAATATTCTTTTTTAAATTTTAACATTTTTTCTATTTTAAATTTATATAAAACTCGGAATATGGAATTTTTTAAAAATAATTTAACTAAAAATTCAGATAAATAAAAATTATGCCATCAAAAAATTTCTCCAAATAAAAGTTAAAGATTTCTCTATAATTTCAGGTGTATGAGAGTAGACGGCTTCGTAATAAATAATTTCTATTCATAAATCTTGGTAAGAATTTTTCTCGCGAAACAACATATATTTATTTATTTATATTCAACATCGGAGAGACAATAAAAATACGTTGACACTTTCGAGGCAGATAAAGTAATTTTATTTTTTCCTCTCTGATTAAATCGTTACAGTGATCGTTGCCAAACCGGAGAATAGCCAAACTCCTGCAGAGATCTCGTGCGATAAAGGCAAAGTCTCGTGGGTAAAATAAAAAGAGTATAGAAATAAGGGGCATGAGAGAGAAAGGAGGATGAGTTGGCAAAAGAATTTTTCCTCTCGACATCGTCCAGAAACGGCAAATAAGCACCCATAGCAAAAAAGTACAAAAAAAGGAAGCTAAAAGCCGACTGCAATAAGAAAAAAATTTATTGAGAAGAAAAGTCTTCAGTGTGCCTAGCAAATCTCTATTATCGCCTAAAAAACACTGAAGAAGACGCGAGGGAAAAAGAAAATAAAAAAAAATTACAAAAAAGTGAAACGTACGCCCCAGAAGGATGCGAGGAGAGTAAAACGTGACTCCTCTCTCGCGGTTTAATTAAAACCATCCTCTCTCTCACTCTAGCTCATGGAAACGTCAGGTTCCTCCCTCTTCCGCTATCAATTTACCCCAACCATCAACATTTCGAAAACGATTCCCTTGAAATTCTGTTTTGAAACTTTAAATATGCGTGAAAGGCGGTTGTATGAGTTTGGATTTTCAAATTAATTTTTTCTCTATCTCTCTCTTTCTCTCTTCAAATATGTCGAGGTTTATATCGCAATTGACGACTTTTAATTGCTTGATGATACAAAAATATTTAGATTCCATCATTTTTAATCGGAATTCTATGATATTTCTGCCAATAAACCGGTTTTGCTCCACAGGTTTTCTAAGCTTCTGAAATTGAGACCATAAAATGTATCAAATTGTTACAATGCGACATTTTGATACCGTTAATGGTCTGAATTTCAGAAGCTTTGAAAAGCTGTGAGCTTCTAAATTAGTTAAAAATAATTAATTGTTATGTTCAAATTTTAACAGACACAATAAAAGAGACAAAACGTTTTTTTTGAAGGGGTCAAACTACAATTTTTCGAAATTGAGATTTTTTTATAAAATAAATCAGATAAATTCATTTACAATGCAATTCAGTTAAAAAACGAAAGAAATTAATATTATTATATGTTGCATTCTTTTTAATATCATTTGATATATTAAATTTCGCTGAAAAAATTTGTGTCTTGTTAGAAATAGTTTTATTTTTCATCTAATTATCAACAATTTAAATATTATTCTTCCGTTAATTTTAAAAAATGGCTGTGTGTATTGCATTTGAAAAATTCGGTACTGTTTAATTTCAAATATCGGTTTATCTTCATAAATGTTATTTCCACTGGTAAAGTGGTCATGCCACCGTTCATTTGAATTCGTTAAAAATAAGTAATATTAACATTAAAATTTTAGGTGACATATTCTCTTAAGATAAATAAGAATAAACAAGTTGTAAATCCAGATGTTCATTACATGAACATTTTGCTTCCTCTATACGATCAGCAAAAAAATTTGCTTCCTCGTGGAGGAAGCACTAACTTATTGTCACGTATTGACATATTTTCCATGTTGTTGTCTTCAAATCTAATTAAAAATAAATTTTAAAAATTTGTTATATTTATTATAATTATAATTAAGTATATTAAGTATATTTAATTTTTAAGTAATTTCTAATACGATCTAATATTTATAAAATCAAAAAAATATTTATAAAATTGGTTTTAATCCTAAATGAACAAAATAAAATTTTTAATAAAAAAATGAATTTTTCATCTTTAATTGTAATTAATTCTATAATTTTCAATAGAATATATATTTTACATACATCAATCGATTCGTCTTGATGCAAGGAATAAGATTTTAGATTTATTTTTCAATAAATAATAAATATTTATTGTACAGCAACATGATTCTTAAGAAAAAATGAATTTTTATTAAAAATGCAAATTTTGTGTCTGTAATATTGGTTTTAATTTTATAAATTTAAATACAATATATACTTTATATATACCAATCGATCCGTCTTGATGCAAAGAATAAAATTTTAGAAATAAGTGAGTAAGATTTTCTTATACACCATTATAATTTTGCGAAAAGAACTCATTTTTTGAGAAAAATGCGAATTTTTCAGCTTTAATTGTGATTAACTCTATAAATTCTCATACAATTTATTCTTTTTATATACCAATCGATTCGTCTTGATGCAAAGAATAAGATTTTATTATATATTAACTTCAATAACCAACTTAAAAAAAAATTTTTGAAAAAAATTTTTTTTTAGAAAAAAGTCAAAAAAAATTTTTTTTCTGAGAATTTTTTAAAGTCTATCAATCCAGTTCGAGATATTTTTATGATAAATATACCTGGTAAATTTTAGCCAAATTCGTTAAAACCTCTTCGAGTTATCGTGTTCACAAAAATCGGGATCCACACACACACACACACACACACACACACATACACACACATACATACACATACATACATCCGGACAATAGTTCAGGGTCTTATATAACATAGTCCCATATAGAAAAAAATTTGTCAAAAGGATTTTTAAAAATTTTGTAAATTAAACGACTACAAAGCTTCCTCACGAGGAAGCAAAAATAAATAATCATTTATAGAAAAAATAAATAAAATCTTATATATGTTTTAAAGTGAAAAATAATGCAAGAAACAAAATATTACCTGTTTAATTTTAAAGGGATAAAAATAAAGGTGGTGTCCCCCTTAAAAGTAAAATTGAGAAAAAATTGGATTAAAATTAGATTTAAGTATAAATTAGTTATTTTTAATTAAATGATTAAGAACTATTATTAATTGAATCATTGTAAAACGTTTTCATTATCAAATTATTTGTATTTAAATTTTAACAAGATGAAAAAAAGTGCTGAATCTATTTTCTACCTTTAAGAAAAAAAATTTAAATTGGACATATACCAAAATTGACACTGATTTTAAATCTGAAGTCAGATTTTCAATATTTAATATGGCGGATCGAAGATGGCTGACATTTTTTTTACATAAACAAAAATTTAGCCAAACAGAAATTCATACTTGTTTTAGAAATTGTCTATCGGGAATTCACTTGAATAATATAGTTTCGACAAAATAATGCTTATTAATAATATTTCGAATTAATAAAAATAAAAATTTTAACTCGCGAGAAAATTTTTATTTTATGATAGTTTGCTTTGAAATTCAACATTTCGCAGGATATAGACTTTTGCCTTGGTATACATAGTTCTTTGAACGAAATCCATTTAGGAATCACTTGTCGTCCTTTTCGCTGACTGAGCTTTTAGGAGAGAATGTAGTGTGATGAAAGCCTACACTTGAATACTTCATGAAGCTTTCGGGAGAAGAGCATGGCTTTTCGAATTTCAATCTTCTCCTAACTCGAAGGAAAGTGCGTTTCGTCATATATATATATATATATATATATATATATATATATATATATATATATATATATATATACAGAGATTCGTCTGCCAGAGGAATATTTCTCTTCAAATTGAGGCAATTTAAAAAGAAAAAGAAAATTAACCATATTACTCCACTTTTTTTTATTCTTCTCTATATTTCTATTCCTTGCTATTATTCTCATTGAAATTATAATTTTCAATACTTAATTTTTTAATTCTTATTTTAGAATGTTAAATTTCATTTAAAAAATTTTTATCCTCAATTAATTAATAATTGTTTAATGTGTTAAATTTGAATCTTAGACTTAAAGGAACATTCCAGTTCAAAATGTAAAAAAATCGATTTTTTTATTTTCGGATTTCTTATAGTGTCCAAAATACTCTCCTAAAATATTTTTGCAAAATTCAAAGTAAAACAAAAGTTATACATTCTTATTCTTCACCATGTCAAAGATGTTTTTGTATGCAGATGGTCAACATCGCGGAAAACGAAACTTTTGTAACGTATTAATCTTCTTAAAATGTTCATAACTTTTAAATAATAAATTTTAAAAACTTTATTTTTATAAGCAATATTGGTGAAAATAATATATTTTAAGATGCATCCAAACAAATTTATTAATTTCTTGTTATTTAAAAGTTACGGACAAAACAAAAAGACTGTTACGTTACATGCTTCGCGATGTTGACCAGATAAGCAATCGAATGATTCAAATGTTTTCTCATTTGCATTTTTTAAAAAAGAAAAACAAAAATGTATTTGATGTTGCTGATCACAAATTACATATCAAATTTTCAAAATTCAAAATGGCGCATCCAATATGACGGAAGAGAAAATTCAAAATCAAATATAATTTGCTTGATAATTGTTACTCGAGAGTTTTTGGGGTCGCTGATTACAAAACTGACGTCAGTTTCCCAAAATTAAAAATGTCGAATATCATATTCGTAATCAGCGACCCCAAAAACCCCCCAGTAACGATTTTCAAACAAATCCAATAATTTTGAAAAAAAATTGTCCACCATGTTGGATCCGAAATTTTGAATTTTAAAAATCTGATTCCATATTCGTAATTAGCTACCTCAAAAACCCCTGAGTAACGATTTTCAAGCAAATCTGATGATTTAAAAAAAAATTTTGAAACTTATAAACAAAAAATTTAAATGCGTTTTTCTCAAAATGTTTTTTTTATCTGGTAAGACTGATATCTCGAGTTCTTCTGAAGCGATTTTAGAAAATCAAACGGCTTTAGATTCAGCGTCATCATGCCTATAAGTGGAACCTCAAAAACTAGACAATTTTCAACTCCCTTCTTTTTTATAAGAGAAATTCTTAATAAAAACACCTGTTCTTCGCATGTTTTGGGGGAAAAGTACTTTAAAAAAAGGGGGGCGGAAAGAAAATTCTAGTTTTTTTGAGGTTCTACACCTAAAGAAATTTTTTTTTTCTAAACTCAAAATTTTTTAAATTATATAAGCTATTAGGTTTACTAATTCATAGTTTTCGTTCTAAAACAAATTATAGAACGAAAACTATGAGTCGGCCCATCTTGGATCTTTTTAAAAAATCTTCTGTATATTGGCAGGTTTAAATAAATAAGAAAAAAATAAAAATTAATCGCGCCCAAATTAAAAATAAATTAATTTGCTTATAAAAAAATAATTTTTTTTCTAAAAAATTTTAAAAAATATTTTTTTTTAAATCTTTTAAAAGTTGAAGAAAAACCATAACTTTCTTTATTAAACATTGAATTCAACGTTCAATTTCGAGTCAGGAATTGATGTTGTGTTCAATGTTTAATATTTAAAACAACCTAGTGATAATATCATATAATAATCATAACTTTCTTTCTTTGACAACTTTTTTCGAAACTTAATACTTTCAAAGTTATAAGCTATTAAAAATAGGTCTGCTTTTAAAAATCCAAAATTTCGAAAATTCATATCTCGAAAATTTTGGCAATTATGGAAAAATAAAAAAATACGTATTTAATATTTTTCTATAAGGAACGAGAAAAAAATATGTTTAACCGATTCTAAAATGTCGTAGAAAAATTTCACGTGGAATTGCCCATATACTAAAAAAGCCTTATTTTTTCCTATTTTGAACTGGAATATCTCCTTAAATTTTTAATTATAATTTTCAGTTTTTAATTGCTTTAACATTAAGTTGATGCATTTATTATTTGCCAAATAGGTGATATACTTTTTTTGAACGACCCTTGTATTAATTATAGAACAAAAAAAATTCGAGTGTCGAAATACAATAATTTAAAAAATATTTTATTTTTAAAATCGTAAAAAAATTTCTTTATGAAAAAAAGAGTTGAATTTCATATCGAGGAAATGTAACGATTGTAAAATTTTAATAAAATTGCAAAAGGATATATGGATATAAAAGACAATAAAAGAAAATGCTTCTTCAATATATACGTATATGTGTATATATAATATTCAGAAAATGGAGAAGGATGAATTTTCTCGAGTAAAATCTACTACCTTTTAACATGAAAGACGGAAATATAACTCAATAAAATTGTTAGAGGGATATTTAATATGAATATAATGATAATTTGTGGAGAAGATTATATTTCCATTGAATAGATGAGGCATTTTTTCATTTTCTTGCGTCTTTTCTTCAAAACTATGAGAATCGATGTCAGATTGATGGTTATTAATCTTGTTTTCGATGCCGTGCCAAACTCCATATATATATATATGCATATCGGCTGATAATATAGGCCTTTAGTCAGCAATTCTCCAAAATCGAGTAATTAATCACCAAAAGCATCATGACACTATATATCCCCACACGTATTATGCTCGTTTGCCCGTCAACAATGTGACACTTCATTAGATGAATTTTCCTCTTGTTTTAACAAGTTTTGACATTATTCTCCCGCACTGAGAAAACAATATATTTGAATCAAACATAATTATCTTTGTTATACAGCCAACCAAAAATTATCTTTGAATTAAACATAATAATTTTGATTCAATACATAATAGATTTGACTCAATGAAAATTATGTTCAATTCAATTGTACAATATATTTAATTCAAACATATCTTCTTGTTTTACTATGTTTATTATTTAATTAAAAAATTTTTTTTCTCAGTTCTATTTCATTTATTTGATAGAACGTTACTAGGTGTCAAAAAATAATTTTTGAAAAAAATAAGCAAACTTAAATTCTAAATTCTTAGTTTCTTGGCATGTCCCATTGTGAAAAAGAAAGTTAATAAACTATATAAATATCATTTTTAAGCGTTTATTGGATAATAATTTTAAATAGTTGTACTTTACAAAGATTTAAATAATAGTTACATTACTTTATATTTTATTAAAAAATATTATCTTAAATTTTGTCCTTAGAATTCTTTCTCAGTTTCCTGTTATCATAAAAAACGTTCAAATTATTAAGAATTTTCATTCCGATTAATTTATTACTTTTCAAAGTGCTTATATTAGTGAAGGTTTACTAAATATGATATCACTTTCATTTTACTCAACTTGTAGTTTAATTAACTAATATTATGTACTTTGTGATCGAAATGTCCATTTGGTCAGGCAAATTCTCAGTTTCCTGGCATGCAGTTAAAAAAATGTTTTAAAAAATTATACAAAATTTTGACTAAAATTTATTTTTAAATCAATTTTTACTAGAAAATTCTATGAGAATTCAATTATTTAAAACCAATAATAAATAATTGATTGAATAATTAAATTTTTCTTAGAATTGTATTCTCCTAAAGAATTTAATGAATAAACTTTAAAAAATTTAATTATTCTGTCAAATTTTAATAAATTTTTTTAAAATAATTACCTTTTTTGAAGAATTTGATTAAAATTGTGTTAAAAATTATTGAAATTCTTCGATAATAATCAGGTGAAAAAGTTACCGGGAATTAGACCAAGAAAGTCTCGCTAGTGAAAAGATAAATAAATCCAAAAATAAGTTACTGTTGTTTTTTTCATAAACCTGGAGATTCCCGAGAAATACCCGGTAACTTTTTCACCTGCGTCGAGTTTCATTACTTACAAAAATAATTAAATTACTAAAACGAATTTTATTGTTCATAAAAATAATTGAATCTCTGTGACAAAGTTTTTTATTTATGAAAATAGTTGAATTAGTGTGCAAAAATTTATTTAAAAATTTGTAAACAATTAAATTCCTGTGAAATTTTTTATGAAAATATGTTAATGTTTCCATAGATTTCAATAAAAATTTTTTAATTAGTTGAATTCTATTGTAAAGTTTTATTGAAAAGTAAATATTGAAAGTCATTGAATTGAGGAGTATTATTAAAAAAATTAATATTATACCAAGAATTTTATTAAAACTTTTAAGAATAAAAAATTTTTTATGATGGTTCCATGAGATAAATTTAATAACTGGAATAATTAAAATTATCCAAAATAAAAATTTTACCCGTCTTTGGATGTATAAAAAGAGACAAAAAATGTAAAAAAGTAAATATTGATTAACGATATAAAAATTATGTAGAGGTCATTAAAAAATAAAAAATTAAGAAAGTATTTTGTTATTTTTTTTTAAATTCTAAAACTGAAACCATGAAGTGTTTTATGACAACTCGTGGAAAAATTAGATGAGAAATTATTTAATAGCACTTTTGTGACTAGGTACTTAAGAATTTTTAAGTGTTCATATGCAGCACTGAAAGTAAAAAGCTTTCATTCTAACTGTAGTGACTCTGTGACATTATCAACATGGTCTCTCACTCCTCAAGTTTTAAGAGTTTTCAGTTCGTTAGAAAACTTCCCCCTGAAAATACTCAATTATAGTCAAGTGCTGAGAAATTAGCGGATTTGTTAACTTCTTTTTTTTGCTTCCTGTTTTTTTTCTTGTACTCGTGTTTAATCATTAAAAAAACACATAAAGAAAAAACGTTGGCAATTTTACAATATCAACACTAACTTTTATGTTAAGTTTAATGAACTTTTGATTAATTAATGTTAATTAAAATCAATTAATTTTTTATTCGTTCTAGATATAAAATATTTACCTGTTATTTAAATATTTTGAATCTGGTGAAAATTACTATTTTTATGCTATTATTTAAACAATTTGCAGACAAGAAATATTTCCTAACTATTAAAATTTTAATTTTGTATTTAAGGAGGTATAATTTTGAAATAAAACAATATATATGTGATAAAAATATGCTATTAATAGATAAAACAATTTTATATATTAATAATTTTTCTAAACAATTTACAGAAATAAAATATTGTCTGATTATTATAATATATTTATTTTAACTCTAGAAGGTGTTATATTGAAATAGAACAATGCAGTAAAAGATTATGGGGTATATGGGTTAGACGGACATAAAAGTGAAATGATAAGAAATACATACACCGCTGGTCAAGTGAGAACAAAAGATATAAATTTAGAGAGAATGACTGCATGAAAAAGTCGTTCTACACTACGTTCATTCCTTGACTCTCTACTCTGGTATAAAGTTTTACGAGAAGTTTAAGAGAAATCCCCTTTGCGAAATAGCTGTCTCGGAAAAGCGTTTTTAAAATTTTTATTTTAACAAAAAAACATTTTCACCTTGTTCGACAATTTTTTTACCCCCTTTAATTCCTTTTCTTCTTGAAAAATAAAAGTTTAACTCGAAAATCACACAATTGACCTACTTTTTCAAATAATTTATTAATATCACAAGCTGATTAATTTGACCGTAATTGCAATTACATGTTCTTCAGAATTATTTATAATTCTTAAAGCATCTTCTAAGATGCTAGATAACATTAATTTGACATTATTTTGAAATAAAACTTTAAATTAAAATTCTTTCTTTTCATTATTACATTAATAAACGTACGAAGGTACAGTACCATCCGAAATTGTCAGTCCACCCATTTTTAAAGGAAATAAAAAATTTTTTAACATAAAATTTATGAAAACTAAAACTTTTTTCGGTTTATGTTTTGAAAGACGATAAAATTTTGAAAATAATAAGACCTTACAGAAGTCATTTGGCCAAAATTTATACAAGATTTTTTTAAAAATCGTCATTTTCAATATTTTACAAAAATTTGAATAACTTCTAAACTAAAGAACGCTTTTTAAAAATCTTAGACTTATTTTAAAGGTACTTTTCTACGGAATAAAAATTACTTATAGGCATTAACCTGTAATTTTTTTTCTTGAAATAAGCATGAAGTCAAACTTGGACAAAAAATTGGAAAAATTTGAAATAATTTTTTTGTACTAAAAACTATTCTAGAACATACCTATATAAGACATGATGTGGTGTAGATTTTTCTAGAAAATTTAATAAATTATGTTTAAATTTAACAAATTATTTTTCTTTTAATAATATTATTTCAAATTTTTCAAATTGTTTTGTCCAACTTTGAAGTCATGCTTATTTTAAGAAAAAAAATACTTAATAATAAGTTGATAAGTAATACTTATTTTGTAGAAAATGACCTTTAAAATAAAATTAAGATTATTAAAAAGCGTTCATTATTTTATAAGTTATTCAAATTTTTATAAAACATTGAAATTGACGATTTTTAAAGAAATATTGGCCAAATGACTTCTGTAAGGTCTTATTCTTTTCAACATTTTATCGTCTTTTAAAACATAAACTAAAAAATATTTTAGTTTTCATAAATTTTATGTTAAAAAAATTTTTTTATTCCTTTAAAAATGGGTGGACTGACAATTTTGGCCGGTACTGTATATGAAAAATTTATACATTTTTTTGTAATGAAAATTGTTTAAAACATTAAAATATTTTACTATTTATGAAACATCTTTGAAAATTATTTTTAGGTAGAGAATACTGTTGTTATTTAGTTTTTTTTTCTTAAAAATTTACTTGTTACTTTTTCAAACTAATTTCAGATCATAATTTTTCAATATATTTAATTTTTAACGTACAAAAATTATGGTTAAAATTTAAAAAATATTTGGAAAAAAATGGACAAATAAAACTTTAAATAAATATTTCAAAATTAGTAAAAAAATAAAATTATTTTACTGGTAATTGTTTTGCGGATAGAAAAACTAATATTAATTTTGTAGAAAGCGAAAATGTAAGAAAAATTTTTTTATTTTGGTGAATGTGAAAGAAAGAGTAAGAGTTTGTATTATAATTAAGAAATTAACATTAAAAATTTATGTGTAAAAAAGCAGTAAATTATTTGCTTTATTAATGTTCAGTAATCGGCCTTCTTAGTAATTCCGTAATTTAAAATTTTGAAATTTTGTTACATTTTTATATTTTTTTATTGTTATATTTACTATAGTTAGTCATTTTTGTATTTGTACAAAATAATATATTATTATGTAAGAATTATTAATTTATAATTAATTAAAAATATGATTAATTAACTTTATTATTAATTAACTTTATAAAATGTAAAACTAACAATGACTTTTTAATATTTAGAACTTTTAAATGTTACTAATGTAATAATTTAGAATTTAAAAATTTAGAAATCTTTTAATTTACAAAATTCAGAAACAAAAATCCAATTATAAATGTTAATGAAGCAATTATACAGTTTTAAAAGTATTCACTCGAGAGTGATAGAAATAGCCTCTGGGGAGTTTATTTTTTTTTTAAATATACACTCCAAGTGTAAAGTGCTACATCTATAAAGATACTTTATACGAGTGGGCAAAAATATTGAGAAAATCTCATAGTGTCTGCCAAGAGGGCTATCGTTTATATTATGTAGCGTGGAAAATTCACTGTATAGTAAAAATAGCGTGTTGTTGCATTGAACACATATAGACACCTGTTCTGAGAAATAAAAACGTCGGGAGTCTCGCCAATAAAGCTGGTTGACGCGCACCACACGATGATGGTAAACGGCAAAACGAGTATCGGAGATTGTTCGATTTTGATATCATTCATAAGTCTATTCATTTTGCTTTTTTTCTCATACTTCATTCCACTTTTTTCCTCTTCATTTCTCCCTTTGTTTTCGATTGCGCTCGTGCGCACATGTAAAAAAATTCATAATCTTTCAGTTACTGAAAAATTCTCCATACATTTTCATTTATATAATTCAAATGCTCCCCCGCGTCTATTTTATGTCGAGTAAATTTTTTCGATTTCAATTTTTTTTCTTCATTCAGTTGGAAAAAAGTAAATGGAGACGGTTTTAATTTTTCAATTCTTCTTTTCATTGAAACAAAAGATGATTTTAAGTTTTTAATTTATTCAAGTTTTGTTTCGTTCTCTAATATGATTCTTCATACTATTCTCTCATTCATACTAATTAATTTATATTCATATTATAATTATTTCCTATTTTTTCGTCTGCAATTGCTACTTATTTCTAGTAATTTACATTTAATTTATATAGGTAGATTTTTTTAATTTTTGGATAATATTCTGCAAAATGTGTATACATAAATGAACTTATTATATTTAAAATAATTTATTTAATAGATTTCTTTTCTTTTCTTTCCTATTCTATTTTTTTTGTTTTCATTACCCGCTAATTGGAAAGAATAATTTTAGAGTGCAGTGACAGTGCCAGGTATTATTCAGACTTTGCTCTTTTCATACTGTGTAGTAATCGAGTTTAAACAGGCGCAAACGAAACACATTTTCACTCCTCCCATCTTTTCCATCCTTTAACTTTATCTCTTTGTATCTCAACTTAAACAACTTAGGAAAACTTTCATTAACTCCCTACACCTTATAGCAAATGTTACTCAAACTACATTTAAATTCTAAAATACTTGCACTTAAACTTGCACTTCTTGTTCGATTTTTCACTTTCATGGTATTTTGACATTTCATTAATTTAACAATTCGTGAAAATTTAACAATTTCCTTCAAATTAGTAAAATTAGTATTTAACATTTGCATTAGTTTTCATTATTTATTTAATTACATATTTGATTATTTACTATGTTATTTATTTTATTTTTAATACTTTATATTATTTATTTTATGTTTTATATTGTTACATATAAATTATTGTCAATCTAAAAATAATGAATATATTGTCATAAAAAATTATATTGTATTTATATTATATTTATGTTATTTATTATTTACAACAAAAATCTGTATCTTTTTATTTTATGTATTAGTTGTCAATAAATTTATTATCTTATTTACTAATCATAATTAAAAATTCTATAAAAATGTTTTTTCTTAAGGATATTTGAACTGTTAAGTGAATTAAGTAGAAAACAGTAGAAGTAAATTAATAAAATAAGTAGAATAACAACTAGAAATAAAAGTTGCAATTGATTATTGATTATACATACTCTTCAAATCTTGATAAGAGATGATAATTTCTGTCAAACTAATTAATAACCGAATATTTTTAATTTTTAAATTAGCATTGTAATTATATTTTTAAATTTTTTTTATCGAAATCCGAAATAGTCGCACAGAGACTAGTCGATGAGTGGAATGAAACACGTTGGTTTCGGATATACAACTGAATAAACACTGAGTTTTCTTTTACTGTCTACCTTCTATTCACAGAGTCCTCTTGTGGTTTAGATATCATTCTCAAAGCAGAATTGTTGAGAATTACAAAGAAACAGACACATAAACTATATGTATATATACATATTTATGTAAAAAAGAAATTTACGTCATTTGAAATTCCATTACAGTACGTATGGTATTTGAATGTTCTATTGAAATTTATTATCACTCCGCGAAAGAAAAAAGAACAATATTCTAAAATTAAGAATTCATTCTTATACTTCTCACTCTAGGAAACTTTATAATTGTTTTGTTAATTCTTTGGTTAATTTTCTCTGTTTATAAACATTTTACGAAAATTGTTAAAAATACTATTTGGAATTTCTTAAAATTTTATATAATATTTTGATAAATTATGCAAAACAATAATAATAGAAATTGCAAATAATACAAAAGTAATACAAATATTTTTGTTTATTAAGATTTTATCCAAATTTTAATTTTTTAGGAAAAAGTTTTGAATAAAAGCTATTAATGAAAGAAATAATATAATAATTTGAAAAAGGAAGAGGTAAATATTGAAAAAAATTAATTTTGTAAAGTAGAAAATTTTGTATTAAGGAAGTGTTTGAAGGAAAAATAAAAAGTAGGAGCAAAATTTTGGTTATAATTAACATGTCTAAATTTATTCGATTTATGGATTTTCTTAAATTATAATATAATAATCAACATAATTTGTTCCCACCTGAAGTTAGTGCGTTTTTTTATTGCACTCTTTTTCTTTTACAGTTCGAATGGTTATGTCAAAAGTTTGGAAGTTAATTTGTAAATAAGTAATTAAGAAGAGTTTGAAAATTTAATCCCAATTTTTAAAACTCAATAAAGAGGTAAAGTTGCAATTTTTAAAAATAATGAATTATTTTATGAATTATTTACTTTTGCATTTAAATATATGAATTCTGATAAGTATTATTTTAGAAAAGAATTTTAGTTAAAACTTATTTAGAAAATAATTATAATTGTTAAAGGAGGATTCTTTAGAAAGAATTAAACTTCAACCTTTGAAATTCTAATTCCTTTAAAGTATCATAATATATATATATATATATATATATATATATATATATTTAAAAAAAATTATTAATTTGTTAGCTTCATTAAAAATTAAAAATTTTGAATAATATTATTAAAAAATTCGAAAAAATAATTTAATTTTGGAAGACTTGCGTTTAAGTTTTCATAAAAAAATTTTCCAATGGTTTTATATTAAAAGTATTTCGAAATTTTAAGCAAATAAAAACAATAAGTAATTAAACATTTTTTTCTTCTTCATTGAAATAAATTTAACATTTTAATGAACTTTATTTCTTTACTCTTAAACATTATTTTTAAATATAATCATACATTTGAAGAATTTTAATTCAAAATTTGGAAAATAATTTAATTTAAAAAAGTTTAGAGTAAACTTATTCAATTATTTAATGTGCGATTCCATGGAAGATTTTAGTTTTTTGGAGTAAGTAAACCAATTGCAATGAAACTTAGGAATTTTAATCTACACACATAAGAAGAAATATTTCCACCAAATATTACGTCAAAATATTCAGTACTTTTTTTTCATTTTGTTTTTCTCTTATAAATGTAAAGTCTAAATTATGAGACATTTTTTAGCCCTCTATTTTTGCAATTAAAAATTCAAATAATAAAAATAAAAATATAAAAGAAAAAAGAGAAAGGAAAAGAAAAAAAGAAGAAAAAAATGAAAGTAGAGTATTGATAAAATAAAAATAATATTAAAATAATATAAAAATGAAAATGAACTTTAAATAAGAATAAAATAAAAAAAATTGTCGTTTGCTTTGTTATAATTATTTTTTCGAATATACAAAACGAAATTGATTATTTTTCCTATCTAAGAAAGAGGTGATTCTATAGAATTTTGTGATTGTTTGCTGAGGGAATTCTTTTTTCTTCTTTCTTTTTTTTTGACATTACAGAATGTTTGCGAAAGTTTTACGCCAGTGGAATAGAAAAAGGTGAGAGTACATAAACGATGAGTAGGGAGAGACATCCCGGAAGTAAGGAGAGTATAGAAATACGCGATAGTATTTCTGGTCCACGCGGGCCAATGGTTTTTTTTTCTTTTTTCGTCATTTTTTTTATCTTTTTAGACAACGTTGTGGATGTCCACGACACGTGACATGGAATACGAAAATAGAATACCAGTTTTCTACACAAATTCTGCGTTTCACTTTAGTTTCTGTCCATTTTCAAAGGTATATAAATCTTCATATATAGAGATAATAGTATTTTATTTTTACGGGAATCAATAAATTTTTCCAAATGCCCACCAGAGGGGTATTTCATTATATTTCAATAGCAAAATCGATGTGACTCGTTTTTTGAAAACTTTTATTGCATTTTCTATAATATTTCTAAAAGTTTTGAACGAAATTTTGTTTAATTTTCATTATATTCCTATTTTTTATTTATAATAATCCAATCTTTATTTTATTTATTAATCATATTTTTATTTAGGTTCCTGTAAAAATATAGTTGTGTTTCTAAAAAAAGTAAATTCTTAATTTTGAAATAGAAAAATGACAGAACACAGAATGTAGAAAGAAATAAAAGAATAAATAAATATAATATAAAAATGTAATACATAGCTAAAAGTTAAATTTTATAAATCAAATAACAATTATTCACCATCTTAGCTAACGACAGCAAATCTAATTAAATAATTAACTTTAATCTATTTTTATACGTACGTGATAAAATATTCTATTTATATGAATTATTTTGTTTTACATGTAATTTATTTTTAACTAAGAAAAATTAAAATGAATTATTTGGAGTCGGTGTTTACATTTCGAATGTCTCGCTATTTTAAAAAAATATAAATAGTATTGAAATTACTAGTGCACCAATTATGAGTGTAAAATAGATTTATATCCTTTAAATTGTAAAATACAAAATTAACAGAGCCATTGAAATTTAATTAAAATTCATGAGAGTCAAATTATAGCATTTGATGGTTAATTTTGTACTGACAACGCTTAATTTGCACAATCAAAACAAATAGGTTTATAATTTTACAGTAAAGTGAGTTTCATGGTTAACAAGTTTATTAACGGTTTATTAACAACTCTATTAATTTAAAATATTTTTTCGTTTTTATGCTTTTGTTAAAAATTCAATGATTTGTCTGTGGTTTTGTATCAATGTTTCTCAAACCTATTAAAACAATGCAAATAATATTGTATCGAAAGTAAGAAAAATATTTTTATTTTTTTTAATTAGGTTACTCTATTTCTATACTACTTTGATTATAAGGCAAAATTGATTAAAAAATTAGATTTTTTTTTTCTGTGTAAAATTTATATGAAAGAAAATATTCTTTATTAAAAGAAATATTTTTCTTCTAGATTGAAAAAACTCTTTCAATGTATTATATATGAGAAGAGTTTTTTTCAATGCTAGATGAATATTTTCAATCTGCGAGGAAAATACTCGGGAATGAAGAGAATTTTTCTTCTTTCATTTGTACTAATATTTTTTATTTAATATTTTTTTGAAAAAGAAATATTTTTTCTTTCTTTATGAGGATAATTACTGTAAAAGAAAGACACTTGTTTTCATTATAAGAATTTTGTTAATAGCAATTAGAAATAAATTGTTTTATGTAAATTCTTTCAATAATTTAATGTCACATTGATATTTATATACCTATAACATTTTAGAAAAATATATTTTTATTTTTTCATTTTGTTTTGCATTATTTACAATTAATTCAATGCTGATTTTTTCGATCACTTTTTCCTTTAAATATTTAATAAATTGATCTAAAATTTTGTACGTAAGTCTAAAATATAATAAAGAAAGACAGTGATTTTCAAAAGTTTTAATAATTCAAAAATACATATTATAAAAAATAATTTTGAAATCGCTAAAGAAGAGAAATTGATTAAAAGAGACAGTGAAAACTGATAATTTTAAAGTAATTTGCAATAATTAATTTTAAAAATTAATGTTGATGCTCTTAATTTCCAAAAAAACATTTGAGGCTAGGATAAACTTGACAAGACTTAGATGATTTAAAAACAAGTACTAAAATTTTTTTAAGGTCAATCAGAAAAAAAGGAATATTGTAATTAACAATCAAGTAGTTATATTATCAGTTTGAGTCAGACAAAAAAGATAAAAATTAGAAATAATTTTTTGCTTAGTAGTAAAAACATATTATTATAGTTAGACAAACTGATTATAATTGAGGAGTAAGTTTTTCAAAACCTGATAAATCCAAATTTTGTTATTTCGAGAAATTTAAACAAATAACAATTCTCACATAACCATTAAAATTATCTTTAATGTAGAAAAAATGTAATAAATTATTCATTTTTTAATATTTCTTTTTATTTAAAATGCTACGTTTGTAATTAAATTCTATTGTAATAAAGAATTTAAAGGTTTTAATAATTTTTTCTAATAATAAGATAGAAATTAAAAATCATCAAGGTCAGGCCAAAATACTTTTTAAACTGAAAAATTCTTTATTAATAAATTTTTTTCTTAAATTGAACAGTCATAAATGGATTTCTAAAGATTTTAATATTTTAAATACGTCTTTATCTCAATTTTTTTAAAAATGGATTCATCAACTTTTGAAAAATTGCTCCTCAATTCTAAAGAAGGTTGTTCATTAAAAATAAATATAATTATTTTATTATAACATTCTTTAACTTTTGTTAGTTTAGTATTTAGATCATTTTTGTCTCAATAGAATTTATTTTTACTGCTAATCAGTATAATTTTTAAAAATTGAAACCACTTGGGCCAGAATTCGTGAAATTTTCACAGAAAACAAAAAGTATTTTTTTTAAATCAAAATTATGAAAAAACATTTCTATTTGGTCTTAGGAATGTGACCACCAAAGAGCAGAAAGAAAATTATTTTTTATAAAAGTTATTGCAAAGTTAATTTTTTTGCAACTTTTTAAACAAAATGTTATTTCTCCTAAATGAATGAACCGATTTAAGTGAACCAAGCAAGAATATAAAGGGAATGAAAAATAATTTCGTTCAGAATTAGAAAATTTTTTAAAAGTTTATATTTTAATAATTATTTAATACATTTTTATAAAAAATTAATTTTTTTAATGTTCTGCGCCTTTTAAAATTTTTTAAAAATATCTACATACACTTAAAACTATAAGAAATCAAAATCCGTTGAGAAAATTTATAAGCGACAATTATTTTAAAAGTTATAATGGAAATTATATCGAACGACGATGCGATTTTGATGATTTTCAGAATTAAAACCTTCTTTTTAACTACGAAATGAACAAAACGCTGTCGAATTA
Source organism: Leptopilina drosophilae (assembly GCA_032873175.1). NCBI lineage: Eukaryota > Metazoa > Arthropoda > Insecta > Hymenoptera > Figitidae > Leptopilina > Leptopilina drosophilae. Next base: position 51,334,650 of record CM065478.1, read on the forward strand.
ACATTTTTATTCAGTTATATAACCATAAAAATCATCAAAAACTAAGTTCAGTGTTGATACACTACATTTCTATTATAACTTTTAAAATAATTGTAGCTTATAAATTTTTTCAACGGATTTTGATTTCTAATAGTTTTAAGTGCATGTAGATATTTTTAAAAATTTTTAAAAGGCGCAGAAAACTTAAAAAAATTAATTGTTTATAAAAAATTTATTAAATAATTATTAAAAAATAAACTTTTTAAAAATTTTCTAGTTCTGAACGAAAGTATTTTTCCTTCTTCTTATATTCCCGCTTGATTCACTTAAATCGGTTTATTCATTTAGGAGAAATAACATTTTGTTTAAAAAGTTGCAAAAAAATTAATTTTGCAATAACTTTTATAAAAAATAATTTTTTTTCTGTTCTTTGGTGGTCACATTCCTAAGACCAAATAGAAATGTTTTTTTATCATTTTGATTTTAAAAAAATACTTTTTGTTTTCTGTGAAAAATTCACGAATTATGACCCACTTGCTAGACTAACATTACATTTTACTACTAGTTTTTTCAGTTAAAAGTGAAAAAAGTAGTAAAAAACGTTTTAGGTGACACACAATTTTATTAAAAGTTTGTAATTACAATTCCAGTAGAAAAAATAAGTTTAAATCAGAAAGTAAAGTAAAGTTAGAAAGTAAAAATTATTAATAAAATGAATTTTATTCTTGATTTAAAATATCTTTTTCTAATTTCACCTGGATTTCTAATTTCATTTTCGTAATACTAAGTTTTTTACTAAATCTTACTCTCTAACAATGAATCAGTGAAATGTGACTGAAAATCAGTGACTCTATTTTCGTGATTTGAATCAGTGAAATTTGACTGAAGATCAGTTAAAAATGATTAAAATTTCGGTCATATTTTACTGATTGGCCAATTAAAAATTGAAATAGAGTCACTGATTCTCAGTCAAATTTTACTGATTCAGTTTCAGACAGTAAAGATCAATGCATTTTAGGATATTTTTGATAACTATTTTAAAACAAACTTAGAAGTGACGAAAATAGAACCTTTAATTAAGATGTCTTCTTTTTACAGCGTATATTAATAATTTTTAATTGAAAATTTAGTTGAAAAATTAATTTAAGTCTGCTAAAATTGTTCAATAGTTTATTTACTTAAATTATTTAATTTGAACTATAATTTTGTTATTTTAATTTTTAGTGTAATTTTAGACAAATATTGAAACAGAGATAATTTTCACTTGATACACTCACGTGTGAAGGAATTTTTAATATAGATCGACAATGAAGATTATCAACAAGTCGCCAGGGAGGGTGTTATCTCAGTTATCAAGTTGTAGTGCAGCTACGTCTAATCGTCGAATTCATGATTAATCACATGACCGAACAATCGCTCCAGGCATCAATGGTTATTCAAGGAACAAAAGGGAATTCTCTTGTTGAATGTGCTGGTTCCAGGCTTGTCTGATCGTTTCACGAATATCTATATACTTGTTACTGAAAATGTTCCTGTGAGATCCAAAATATATTGTCTGGCTTTTCGGCTAGGGAGAGAGAGAGAGAGCATAGGATAATTTTGTTAAGGGCACCATATGGACCCATAGAACTGTGAATGGTAGAATGTATACCATTGAGAGACGGTGAACGCAATCCCAGGTCAAAGATCGATGTTTCTCTATTCTGTGGCCTCTGGCGATACCAGCGATTACCTAGCAGGTGTGGGTTTTCGTTGCCATGGAAACTGAGAGCTTATCCTGGCTCCTAGGTCAGGGCCACTGTCCGATGTGTTGCACGTCTTCGATAACAGGTGTTGCTTTACTCTCTAATACACTCGCCTGCTAAATTTCTAATAATGCATATTCTATAATATAATTGGAAAAAGTAATTTTCGATAATTCTTATTCTGGTATGTATTACGTAAGAATAAAGAGATAATTTTATTATAATCAACATTTTTTCGAATATCGCAATTTTCAGTAGAGTCATTTCATTATATTTCGACTAAAGTCGTTGCCGACTAATTTTAAAAAATTGTAATATTTTTCAGGAATGATTTTAAAGATATTAGGATTACCGAACAAAATGAATTTTTTAAATATTTTTAATATTCATTGTAAAATAAGCATCTAAAGTATATGAAGTCGTAAAAACTGTCACATTTTCATCTATTAGAAAATATTAAAGAAAACACATAATTTATTATAAAAACGTAAAAAAAATTTAGATTTTACTAAGAATGAATTATTTTATTATTATAAATTGGTAGAAACAATTATTAATAAGAAATGTTAATTAAAAAATGATTTTAAAGTTCACGAAATACGAAAGTATTTTCACGATTTTAAAATGTAAATAACTTCTGCACAGAAAAATGTAAAATTACGAAAATTGGGCAATAATTAATTGATCACTAGATACACTCACTGGAAAAAGATTTTCTTTGGTCCGGAAGCTATTTTCCGAATTAATTTACTTTAATCTTTTTACTATTTTTGTCAGGTTAACACATGTAATTTTTTTAAAACTGAAGTTGGTTCAAAACGATTAAACAAGAAGAGGTAACTTCGTCATTTAAAAAACACATGTGTTAACCTGACAAAAATAGCAAAAAGTCTAAAGTTAATTAATTCGGGAAATAGCTTCGGGACCAAAGAAAATCTTTTTCCAGTGAGTGTATCTAGTGATCAATTAATTGTTACCCAATTTTCGTAATTTTACATTTTTCTGGGCAGAAGTTATTTACATTTTAAAATCGTGAAAATAAGCAAAGTGCCAGTTTTAATTGCTTATTTTTTAACATTTATGAATAAAAAAGGAAAAAAGTGTTAAGAAAAACTAAAAGTTAATCACAGGTACTTTATATTTCATAAGCTATTTTATTCAATTTGATGATTTCTATTTCTCACATTTAGTGAATGAAATTTGCAAAAATAGGTTATTTGCCAGGTGAACATTAAAATCATTTTTTATTTAATATTTCTTATTAATAATTGTTTCTTCCAATTTATAATAATAAATAATTCATTCTTAGTAAAACTTAAATTTTTTTTTACGATTTTATAATAAATTATGTGTTTTATTTAATATTTTCTAATAGATGAAAATGTGACAGTTTTTACGACTTCATATAATCATTCCTGAAAAATATTACAATTTTTTAAAATTAGTCGGCAACGACTTTAGTCGAAATATAATGGAATGACTCAGAATTTAAATCACACTGTTCGTGATAAAAATAGTTTAATTACATGTTTTTTCATTTAAAATGTTGATAAAATAATTTAGTCAAGTTTAATTATTCTTGTAATTTATATATTAACAGATACCAATGATAACCCTTGATTCAAAAAATAACTTGTGAATAGATTTTTTAAGTAAATAGATTTTATATTTTGCTACAACTTTTAAAAATTTGAAAATTCCACGAAGATGTGTAAAGTTTAAATAAAATATTTTCCATTTTCAATATTTTTTATTATAAATTTACAATAGAAAACAAAAATGTTAATATTAAATAATATTTCATGATCTATATTATAATTTTATTCCTGATTCAATACGCCCCGGGTAGTAATTTATGGCCAAGTTAGAAGCACTCTCTAAATTTGAATTAGTATAAATGTTTACTAATTTTAATTAGTGACTGACTTTTTGCTTTGAATTAGTAAATTTCACTAAATAAATAGTAATTTTTACTAATTTTTTAGTAAACTTTACTAATTCAAAAGCAAAAAATCAGTCACTAATTGAAATTAGTAAATATTTTTACTAATTCAGATTTAGAGAGCATTTGAAAAAAATTACTTAAAAAACGTGATATTTCAAAAATCTGTATCTCTTAAGTCACTTTATGAAAAAATTTGAAAAAAATCCTGGTAGCTCATTTTAACAAGCACTAAAAAAAGTATTTGAAAAAAATTTGAGATGCAAAAGCAAAATACTTTCCGATTTGGTGTGGAATGATCCGAATACATCTGCTAGTTTTTAACATCATTGCCTTAATATTAGCACATTCATTTCTGATAATCACAAAACATGCATTTTTTTACGCTAAATCCGAATTAGAAGTCAGAATTAACAGAGATGCTCAAAATTTTGAGATGTAGTTTTTCACTTCAATCTTGAAATAAGACTCTCAAAATGGATAACAATTTTAAGTTGAATCAAAAATGCTCTAGAACTCCAATGTAAAAGAGAATACGTCTTATTCACAACAACATCTTTTAAAATTTTTTGATTTTTTGATTTTCTCGTAAAGAGGTTATTGACATTCTGAATTTTTAAATTTTATAACTCAGTGATTTTTGCACCAAATTGGACTTAAGACGTATCATAGTTTTCTAAATTTAAAAAGGAATTTGACTAGGGTAAACCAGACAGTAGTCGGCCACTTTTCAAGTTTGAATAGCTATAAAACTGTACGTGATAAAAATATGTTCAAAGTTACTAATCATTTCTAAGGTGATCGTTAACAAATGTAAACTTTAGTAATAGAAAAAAATTTTTTTTTGACGGTTTTTAAAAGCTTTTAAAAGTGGCCGTTTACTGTCGGTTTAGATGGCCGATTACTGTCGGATTCTTACTTGTTTATTTACTAATTATTTTGACGAATAAAAAATTTTTTTTCATTAACATGATTTGTTTAATAGTTTTGTGTGATCGTAAGGAACAACATCACATAAAAGAATTCGAAAAAAATATGAATTGCTCTTTTAAAACAGCGTTAATTAAAAAGATTGTTTTTAGGTGTCCGACTACTGTCGGATTCAAACTTTTTTTTGTGCATTTTTTTAACGAATAGGAAATTTTTTTTTGTAAACATGATTGGTATACTAGTTTTGTAGGAGCATTGGGAACAATTACTCATGAAAGAAATTTTCAAAAAATTTTAATTGTAATATTTAAACAACATTCATTAAAAAGATTTTCTTAAGTGGCCGACTACTGTCTGGTTTACCCTATATAGATAAGTCCGATAGTGACAAAATGACCCCTTTTCATGCGAGCGTCCACATTTAAATTCATTCTGTCTCAATAAAAATGATTTTAATACTAGTCAGTAAAATGTTTTCTAATTAAAAATAATTTAGTCTCTCTGAAATGAAATTCTACTAAATGTTGCGGTGAGATAAAGATTACTTTTCTTTTGAAAACACATTTTATTTTGATTCAGAAAAAAAGAAAAATTTGTTTTCCCTAAAAAATAGAAGAGAATTATACGAATTCTATTTTTATCCACAAGAATAATAGATTATTTAATGACAGAATCAAAACGAACAGAGAGTATGATAAATTAAAGTTGGAGTCTTGCAATTTTTATGAATGCCTCATATATTTTATTCCTACAGAGGAGACTTTGAGAGATATTAATCAGAAAAAGTTGACTCTTTTTGATTTCGTATGGACCCTATAGACATATATATAAAGGCAAGGGTGTCGATTACAAGGCGACGTTTCGATTTATGAGTGGCAGTCATTGAGTTCGAAAATTACACTTCCGTGAAGAGGATAATCTTCAGCTTGTGGGGATAAGATTCTGAGAAAGAGGAAGTTCAGACGAAATATCATCTCAAGGAAAAGAGAACAAGTGAATTCGTCTGGAAATTGAGGATAAGATATATAATGAGAGAGAGAAAAAAAGATAGAATACAGAATGCGTATGCTATTGATCTCAAAAGAATATTCGCACGCATTTTACTGATACGAATCGAATTGAGATTTTTTTCTATTCTCTTTAAATTATTATATTTATACGCAACAATAAAGATAGGGTCAGTTGGGGTAAATAGGAACAGATTTGCTAAATTTCACTAATAACGTAAGGCTTTTTTTTTAAACTAAATTACTTCCGGTTTTCTTGTGTATTGAGTTATTATTTCACATCCTTAGAACAATTTTATGAGGTAGTAGAAAATATGGGTACCATCAAATCGCTATAATTATAAATAATCGCTTTTATTTACCCCTAAATTTTAGCAAATTTGCTAAAATTTAGGGGTAAATAGAAACAGTAGTTATGTCGGTTAAATAAAAAATTTTAAAAATAAATACGACCTTAAACCTTGAACCTTAGATCACCCCCAACAGGTTCTAAGCATTTTCACAATTTCCATTAGAATTAACAGCAGTATATAAAAAGATATTTTCTATTCCATAAAAGATTGAAAATCAAAGAAGACACCCTTTCACTTTTTTGACTCGTATTTGGAAAAAAGTAAACTAAAAATTCATACTAAAATTTATAATTATCTCTTATTTATACGACAACAAAAATCAATCATTTTACAAACTTTAATTAGAAATAGGAGAATGCTTCTATTTACTCCTAAGAACTGGAAGTTCGGGGTTAATAGAAACAGTTGATTATTTCTTACAAAATTTAAGAAAAAATCAATTTCAAGTATGGAAATGTTAAAAGATACAAAGAATTATATAAAAAATGGTATGTTAGTAATAAAATAATTTAAACTAATAAATAATAATGCATTATATAAGTTTAAAAATATATTAAGCTAAAATTTGAAACACATTTATACACAAATAAAAGTTTGTTTTCTCCCATTCTCTCCCGTTTTCTCTTAGTCTCTCTTATTATAGTGTTGTAGTTTGATAGAAAAATTTTTTTCATTTATTTTATCAGAAATATTATTGAAAATTCTGCTGTTTCTATTTACCCCGAATTTTCTGTTTTTAGGAGTAAATAAAAACAGTCTACTATTTTTAATTAAAGATTGCAAAATAAAAAAATCAAAGTTGATTTTTGTTGTATTAATAAGATATAATTATAATAATTAATAATTAATAATTAATAATTATGCAGTAGAAAATATTTTTGTAGATACTGGTGCTAATTGACAAACGGAAAGATCGCGTCTAGGCTTCATATCTTTTACTCAAAACGATGCGCCGTATTAGTAAACAAAATTTACTTAACTTCTAATTAGAAAAAAAAGAAATATTCCGCGAAATGTAGAAATCGTAGCTCAGTCAAGAACATACAAAAATGAGGAAAAAAAAGTATTTTTGTTTCTACTATCATAGTGACATTATGTATAATTCAGAGAAGGAAAAAGAATTAAAAAAGAAGACATCTGAGATAATTTTTCATAAGATATTGTTCTTTTGTTTCGGAATGCAATGAAAAAGTTTCTTAATGAATTCTTAATTGATTTTAATCAATTAAGAACTCTTTTGCCACTCAGGGAATAATCTACTTTATCAAAAGGACAAAATTAATGAATAAAAGATGGAAAAAATTCAATTTTCCTTTTTTGTTTCATTAGAATTTTCTCTAAAAGAAAACATTTACAAGGAAAATAAAGAAAAAATTATAAAGAATGCAAGAGAAATAGAAACAATAGAAAAAAAAATAAAGACAGAAAAAAAGGTGAAAGAAAGCTGACAAAACAATGAAAAAAATAAAGGTGATAAAAAATAGACAAAAAAATTAAATATTAAAAAATAAAAATAGAAAAAATGCAAGAAAATAAAATAACGAAACAATCCAGAAATTAAAAAGAAATTATTATACACTCTAGAACATTGTGAAAATAATCGTTAACTTTATTATACAACTTCCATTTAGTCAGTTTCAATATTTGAATTTCCATATTTTTCTCTTAAATCATAAAATAATACGGAATTCATCGATAGAAATTAATTATCGAGAAAATTTCGTTGTGTTAATTAAACACAGTTAATCAGGCACGTTGAAAGGCACTACACGTGTTGCGCTATGAATATTTTTTTTCCAAATCTAGTGGAATAATTTGATAATGTTAATAACGAATGTTTTCCAAATTAAAGATTATTTCAATGCATTGCATTTAAATTTAATAACCAAGAACTTTATAATTATTAGCTACATATGCCTCACTCGCTAACGGTCGCTCGGTTGTTATTTGTTTGGTTTTGGTTTTTTTAAAAAATTTTTTCAACTAAATAAATATTTATATTATATTATCTCAGACAACATTTAATTTTCATCAATGATCAGTTTTCTTTATTATATAATTCGTCTGGCTAAATGTAATTTTTGATACTACTCGTCGAACTAGTGGTAGAAATAAATTTATAGACATAGAAAATATTTTTAAGTTTAAGGGGACATTCCATTTCAAAATGTTAAAAAAATCGATTTTTTTTATATTTTGTTTTCGGATTTCTTATAGTGACAAGAATACTTCCCTAAAATATTATTGCAAAATTCAAAGTAAAACAAAAGTTATACATTTTTATTCTTCGCCATGTCAAATATGTTTTTGTATGAAGATAAGCAATCGAATAATTTAAATGTTTTCTCATTTGCATTTTTTATAAAAGACAAACAAAAATGTATTTGGTGTTGCTGATCACAAATTAGATATCAAATTTTAAAAATTCAAACTGGCGGATCCAATATGGCGGAAAAGAAAATTTTTTTATTTAAATTTTTTGTTGTTTCATTTTTTTTCATCCACCATATTGCATCCGACATTTTTAATTTTGGAAAAATAATGTCATATTCGTAATCAGCAATTCCAAAAACCCCCCCGTAACGATTTTCAAGAAAATTCAATGATTTTGAAAAATCAAATGTCCGCCATATTGGATCCGCCATTTTGAATTTTTAAAATGAGATTCCATATTCGTAATTAGTGGTCACTACCTCAAAAAACCTCAAGTAACGATTTTCAAGCAAATCCGATGATTTTTTTTTTAAATTTTGAAACTTATGAACAAAATTTTTGAATTCGTTTTTCTCAAAATTTTTTTTTTTTGATCTGGTAAGACTGATATCTCGAGTTCTTCAGAAGCGATTTTAAAAAATCAAACGGCTTTTGATTTAGCGTCATCATGCCTATAAGTGAAACCTCAAAAACTGGAAAATTTCCAACTCACTTTTTTATAAGAGAAATTCTGAATAAAAACGCCTTTTTTGCATATTTTGGGGAAAAAGTACTCTAAAAAAAGGGGGGAGAGAAAATTACACTTTTTTGAGGTTCCACACCTGAAGAAAAATGTAACAAAGGAAATCACTTCAAAAAATGGCGTCGAAAAATAAGACGTTTAGACTTTTATAAACGTCTTATGTAAATAAGCGTCTTAATTGAGCGTCTTGAATGGAAAACATAACCTCCAAATACATGCAGTTTAGAAGGCAAATAAGACGCTTATAAACGTCTAAAAAGTGATCACGTAAACGTCTTAAACCAAGACGCTCTTTTTTTACAGTGATGTCACTTCGTTTTTGGTTTTATCTGTTTTAAAAAGTTTGGAATCGATCTTACCACACACAAAAAAATATGTGTTAAATTTGTTGCGTGTAGTTTTCAAGATGGTGTTATTTTAACAGCCATTAAAAATATGCATTAATTTTAACACACTCATGGTGTTATTTTAACACAAAATGTAGGTTTAAATCACATCGTATGGGTTAAAAATGTTGCGTGTTGTTTTAACACTACTTTTAGTGTTAAAACAACACTTCTTTTTTTCTGTGCACCGAAAATGGGCATTTTCGAAATTGGCTTATATCGCCGCCATTTCGAAATAAAAATGGAAAATTTTTTTTTACAAATTCTTAAAGAAATTATTTATTACATGCAAAAGAAATTTTTTAAATAAATGTCATAGTTATTTTAATAATATTTATTAAAAAAGCCTTCTTTTTGCCTGTTTTGAACTGGAATGTCCCCTTAAAAAATCTTTAAAAACAAGTAGGAGAATTTTAGTTAGTCAATTTTAGTTACGCACAACGATTTAAAGTATCAAAAAGCTTTCGTTGATTAAAAATATAATAAATGAAGTAAAAGAATCTAATAGTTGACCACTTATGCTAACTGAATAATTTTTAGAAGTATCACATTTTTAAGCGTCGAACAAACAAAAGAAGAGACAGATAAAGTGTAAAAAAAATAAAATAGTTTTCCAATGAAAATAATAAAGAAGTCGAAAGCGAAGAGTTCAGTTGACAAGGAATGACGATATCGTCCGCGGAAATCTCGAAATGCAGATGACGAAGAGTGAATATAAAGCGAAATCTCAGCCAATCTGTGTGTACAGAAAAGGGAGAGTGAGTGAGGGGGGAGGAGAGATGAGAAGAGACAGAAAAGAGGGAGCACCTCGTGGAATATTCAATTGCAACCCTTCAAAATTCGAATCAATTCAGGAAGACTGATTCCCATGGTTAAAAGCCCTCACTTTCTTCATACATTTATATACAGTTAGATGGCTAGTTTCAATCTTTAACCTCGAATTTCAATTAGGAGTGTTGCATGGATTTTCTGGGAATGCCCTCTACTGCAATGGAATCGAGCCAAAATTCTGTAAATGTAACGGAATAAATGAAAAGAAACTAGGGCTTAACATTTTTGTTTGCGCAACCACGTACTTTTCGTTTCAAAAATATTCTCTCTCTGTCTCTCTCTTTTACAATATTTGTCCTCCTTTGCTCTCTTCTCTCTCTTTATCACTTTCCAACTTTCCGAAGAAATTCCATAAGTCAGGAGCAAGTAGTTCTCGCAATGTTAGATCGGCAAAAGTATAAAGTTATTCGAATTTTTACTGGTAATTTAGCTAGCGCAAAATGACTGATCTAAAAATCCCCCTTTTTCCAATTTCTCATATTCAACATATCGCGAAATTACTTTTTTTATTTTTCTCTTTCACTTGGAAAAATTGCATTTTTTGAAAATAACTTTGAAAAATTTTACTCTATATGACTCTGGGGATTTTATTTTCGCAAAAATAAATACATGGTTTTGATTATTATTATTATTTTCACCGCACGTTGCCGAAAATAGTAATTTTTTAAAAAGTAGTAGTAGAAATAATTTGTAGTCTTACAGAATGATACGAACTTCTAAAATATTGCTGATCAGTAGTAAACATTAGTCTCAGTTATATAGTAGAAAAAAAATTACAAAAAATATTGATAATTAGTAGGGTAGCTCCAAGAAAGGGGGTAGCCTAAAAAATCAAAGTTGCCCCCTAGTTCTTCGACTTTGTTGAAACTTCGAAATTTTGAAGTATAGTACATGCAAGTAAAAATCCTAATTTCGATTTAAAATTTTTTTTTAAATTTTTGATTTACGAGGTTTTTAAATTTTTTTTGAAATTTTGACAATGGTATATCTCTAAGGAAAATGAATGAAATTTAATAAAATTTTCAGGGAATGCTTCCCATGTAGAAATTTCCCTACGTGTCCCTATCAAAGCTCGGATTCTGATTAGAATCATGTTAGAAAATCTAGTTTGGAAAAGTCTGACTAGAACCTGTTTAGATTCTTGTGAGGAAATTCGGACTAGAAATATCTAGCTAGATTGCGCATAAAATCTAGAGAGCTAATTCAGATTAGATATCACTGATTAGATCCTTGCTAAATTTTAGTCAAAGATGCTCGGAGTCAGACTTAGATTATTTTTCAGTGTTTTTAATTTTTTTGTTCTGATTTTTTAATTAAATTATGTCATTTCTTTGTTAATTTAAAAATTGACCTTAAGTACACGGAAAAAATAGGTAAACCGTAAAAAGCACATTTTCCGGCTACACTCTACATACAAACTAATGTTCAAAATTACCTATAATTTGTAAATTTTAACCTAATTCGATTTTTCTTTTTGGAGAATGTAGGCTATGAATTTGTAAGAATACTTTGCATTTTTTAAATTTATATTTGTTTAAACAAATTATTATTATTATTGTTAATTACTAACTTTTTATATATTGTACCTTGAGAGTTGTATTTTTTTCTAATTTTGCAATTTACCGGACCCAACATAAATACATATGCATATTTAAAGCATAATTATTATTATTTAAGCAAGATTTAAACAAATTATTATTGTTAATTACTAACTATTTACAGAATAATATACTTAAAAGATGCAGGTTTTTGTAATCATGCAAATTGACCAAACTTTTTTGATATGCAGATTTACATTAAAAATAAAATTATATTTTAAACAAAAAGAAGAATAATAATTTATTTAATTGTTAATTACCTTTTAATTAGGGTTGGTACAATTTCTCCTAATTATATTATTTTTCTTTCTAAAAATTTAAATTTTGGTAATTGCCAAAAAAAGAAAAAAAAATGTTCAAAAAAACAAACTTAGTTGAAAAATTGTTCAAATAATTGTTAACAACAATTACATTTAATATTAATTGTGTTAATTTCGTTTCTAAAAGTTAATTTCATTTAATTTTGTACAATTTTCATTTGCATATGTTCTGTAACAATTGCTCAATCGAAAAACTAGGAAACAACTTTAATATTTTTGGTATGGAGCTATCCAGATTAAAATTAAAAGAACAATCATTATGTAAACAATTTTTTAATAAATTATTATTCTTATTTTTGTTTAAATTATAATTTTGTTTTTAATGTAAATCGGCATATAAAAAAAGTTTGGTAAATTTGCATGATTAGAAAAACCTGCATCTTTTAAGTATACTATTCTGTAAAAAGTTAGTAATTAACAATAATAATAATTTGTTTAAACAAATATAAATTTAAAAAATGCACAGAATTCTCCAAAAAAAAAAATCGAATTCGGTTAAAATTTACGACTGATAGGTGATTTTAAACATTAGTTTGTATGTAGAGTATAGTCGGAAAATGCGCTTTTTACGGTTGCGCGCAAGGACAAAAAATTCAATATCTTCTAAAGTTTCAGACCCTCCATCGATTTTTTTTGCAAATACTCTTGAAATAAGTGGGAATCGAATCATTATCATTAAAAAAAATAAAAATGACACTTTTCAAAAAATTATTTCTTTAATAATTTGTTTTAAAAAAAAATTTATTTTTTAAATATTTTCTTAAATTGCCTATAAACAATAAGCATTCCCTGAAAATTTCATTAAATTTCATGCATTTTCCTTAAAGATATACAATTTTCAAAATTTCTAAAACATTTTTAAAAACCTCGTAAATCCAAAATTTTTTAAAATCGGATTTAGGATTTTTACTGATATGTATTACACTTTAAAATTTCGAAGTTTCAACAAAATCGAAGAATTAGGGGACAACTTTGATTTTTTAGACATGGAGCTATTCAGTAGTAAGAGTTAGTTTTACTCAGACAAAATGATATGAATAAATAAAAGTGTTGCGTATTATTGTAGAAAAACTTAAGACTATATTGAACTTCACATGACTATTACATAATTAAAATTCAAGTAGTAAAAAACAAAACTATTAGAATGTTGAAATTAAAAAAGTTGTAGTAAACATAATTTTGATTTAGAAAGAATGAATAAAATGTCTATGAAATTTTCTTAAATCATTAAATATAAATTAATTATTCATAGTCAGACATATAATAAATTAAGTTTCTAGAAAGTATATACATTTTGGTGATTAATAGTAAAAATACGATTTATTCGGACGGAATGTATTGAGTTTACATAAAGTTTGACAGATAGTAATAAAATTAAACTGCAGTAAAATTAAAATACTAGTAGACAAAATTAGTTTTAGTTAGACGAACATATAAAATCTTTAAAAATAACTGATCAGAGGTGGAAATTAGATGTGGTCTAAGAAAATATTTCAATTTCTCAGAATTTTACATTTTACATAAAGTAAGAGTTTAAAATAATAAATAGAACTTACATAATTGCACAATTACACAATTACTTATAAAGAAATATTTCAAGAAAATTATTATTTTTTTAAAGAAATAACGATGTATGCGAAATTGTTAAAATGTGTGTATGGTGTGAAGAAGGAAATCATCAGTTGTAACGAGTTTGACTGACCGTGTCCACAGTTATAAACCTTATATGGTCGAGGAACAATGTATGTACATATGTATAAATGGTGATGCCAGTATTTCTAGTCGGTACGGCAGTTATGGTCAGCCGGACGATTCCCCAGGGAATTTATACGATACGCTCTTAAGTAAACTACATTTGTTCTCATATATGCTTTACTCGAGAATCTATATAATCTCCGCCCAAAATTGGTAATATTTACTTTTATTGTTTGACAAAGATCAATTTCACTATCAGCCTACACTTCAGATATGTTTAATTATCAAACAAATTATTTTCTTTTTCATATCGAAAAAAGAAAAATTTTATATTTTTGAGAAAAAAAGGGCAAAAATAATTGTAATTATATTAAGTGGTTATTCTTTAATCTATCGATAAGAAAAATTGAATTAAAAAGTACATACACTGTAGTTGTGAAATCAAATTAAAAAAAAAGATTATTTTACAAAATTATTCTAAAACCACACTATCTTATATTTCTTTTTGGAGGTAATACATTTTTTTACATTATTGCTCGACGAATTTTTTCCCTTCATTTTAAAAGCGAGATTTTTGAGTTACTTGTGACGTTAAAAAGTTCTAAAATTGAGGTGTCCGCTTTAGAAATTCGCTCTAACAAAACTTATATTCAGAAGTTACTTTAATACACGTACTGATGTTATCAAGCTGACTGACAGTTTGTTGGAATTTACGATGGACGTATATCCGCCTTTGTGATTGGTGGGATCTGTGAAGAATTAGTCATAAATACTTTTCCGTCTGGGAAAAAAACACTTTAAAAAAAAAACTTTACACCCCCTAGCAAACGTGACACACATTTTTAGAATGGAATTTTGCTGATAAAGTCCGAAATTCAGATTACAGCTCCTAAAACTTTTATTGTCTTGTTACATTCAACTTTATTATTTATATCTTCCTCAAAAAAGTTAATTTTTCTTTTTTGCAAAACATCAAAATAAGTTTATACTATTTTTCATATATTACAAAAATTGAATGTTCTATTTAATTATTTTGGCATTGAAATACGCGTCATGTAAATAAAATTTCAGTTAAGATAAACATTTACAAATAAAGATACCTACTTTTCTATTTTTTAATTTTACAATTTTTAAATCAAAAAAATTGTAATACTATTTTTCGTTTCTAAGGTAAAATCGAATCTTCTGTTCATCTATTTACTAAAAACTTTAAATGTACCGTCAACCGGGGCTATTTTGTGCACGCGAGATTTTTAATGAATAAAATTATTAAAATGCATTATTTTAATCTGCTATTTTAAGAAATGAAAGTTTGATTTCATGAGAATAGAGGGCAATAAATTTTATTATTTAATTCGTTGTCAATTAACAGAAAAAAATTCCTAAAAACGGAAAATTTGTGTGAAAAATTTTGAAAGTTCTCAAAAATTATACCAGATCTTCTAGAGTTTTAATGTGGCTCATAAACTGTGCTAGATATTTATTGTCCATTGTGTTGTGATGATAAATACGTAATGCGCTAACTTTTTATTGATTATTTTAAGAAAAAAGTGGAAAAGACTGAAAAACCAGGATTCTATGGGGCTATTTTGTGCACTTCAAAAAATCAAATATTTTTCAAAAATTTCTTATTTAGTAAGTAAAGAAGGTTCTGTTCATCATTTTTATACATTTCTGTCTTACTTTTTTGTCAAAAAAACCATAAATAATTTTAACTAAAATCATTAAAATGCTTAAAACTTGAACCGGTGCTCAACACCACCTCAAGAGAATAACTTTTATTAATATTTATAAGTTTTTAAAATTAGTTTGAAAACTATTTCTCTCATTTCTCGTAAAATAACTTGAAAAGTAAATTAGATATTAAATTGTTATTTATTTAACATTAAAAAAATTAATTTCCAGTTTTTGAAAAATTTCATTAAAAATGTTTAAAAAAGCTCCTACTGAAATGATATTTTCAAGTTATTTACAAGTGTTTAAATTATAATTTTATAATTATTGTAATATATTATTATAAAATATATACTAAAAAAGAAAAAAATGTTATTTAATGCCAGAGTAATAAATAATTCAAATAAAGATTGTTAACTTTTAGTAAATCTAGATTTTCGGAAAATCGTAGTGTTTTATTTGACATTTTGATGTATAATATCTTCAAAAAAAGTGTTTTCTAACTCATTCTTTTTTTAATTTACTCTGAAGTATCTAGACAAAAAGATATAATGAAGCAGAAACGATAAAAAAAATGTTTAGGCAACATTATACAAAGACAAAGTTTGATGCACAAAATAGCCCCATCCAGGAGGCTATTCTGTGCACGACTTTCAATGACTATAACACAGTCAAAAAAATTTTTTTTCATTGCTCATCTCATAAGAAATCTTCAGAAGGATGCCCACAACACACACCAAAAATTGGTTTTCTTTTTTCTTTTAATTCTGAATTTTAATAAATCATTTAATCAAAAAAATGCTATTTGGTGCACAAAATAGCCCCGGTTGACGGTAGTATTTTTTAATTTACAAATTAAAAAAATTTACAGTAATATTCGAAAAAGACTTAAACCATGATCAAGCCTTGAGCAAGCTTTACTATTTTGAAACCATTTTTAAGGCTCAACAGGATGTAGTTAAAAATTATTGATTTTTGGGAGTTTTGACTTTGGAATTTTTTATTCAAAACATCAGCAACAGCTGTGCAGGGTCCTTTAAAAAAGTTAATTTGTTTAAAAAAATAATTTTTTAAAATTATTTTATAGTTGAAGAAAGACCAAAATTTTCTTTCTTTGAAAACTTTTTACCAAACTTAATACGTTCAAACTTATAAGCTATTTAAAAAAGGTCTTCTTTTAAAAATCCAAAATTTCGAAAATTACCATTAAGTCAATTAATGGAAAATAAAAAATACGTATTTTATATTTTTCTATAAAGAACGAGAAATAAATTATGTTTAGCCGATTTTAAAATGCCATAGAAAAGTTTTACGTGGAATTGCCCATATATTGTATATAGGAAGACATTCAAGAAAAATTTTTCATATCTGGTAATTTCGCGAGTCTTTCTTTTCTGACATAAAACCTCGACAGTCCCAGATGAATATCACCAAAAGCTTTACAACAAAGATGTACTTTCGCTCTAAAGATCTATTTTTCAAGATTACTCTTTGTTTTCACAACTTGTAGGATTTTTTTTCTACAAAATGAGGGTTATTCTCTACAATAATACCTCACTTCTGAATTATCTACTCCATTCTCATTAATAAAAACGACAAATCTTTTTTTTTCTCCCCAAAAACAAGGAAAAAATTATTTTATTATAAAAAAAAAATATATATATATCGAAACATTTCTTCGTTGAGGTTTTTTGTTGTGCGCACAAAAAAACAAATTACAAATATACTTGAAAAGTTTTTCTCTTGAAAAGTTGAGTTGAAATCCCCTTTTTTATAACACTGCACATAATCCAACAACGTCAAAGTAAAAGTATAGCGGGAGCTAGTTACGAAACTCTTCAAGTTGGTTTTTTTCTTTCATTTTTTTAAAGAAATTTCAGACAGGATTTAAGCAGAATATCAAAGAATTGAATAAGCTTCCGAAAATGAGGAAGGAAATGAATATAAAGTACGTACTATGCATTTTATAGTGAGCATTGTGTTAAGTCTTCTGGACGGTGGATTCCTTTTTTTTTTATTTTCCTTCGCTTTCATCATCTTTATTCTCTTTAAACGAAATCGGAGGACCTTCGAGATCTCTTTTTTTGAAAAAAATTGAAAAACAGATTATTTCAGAATATTTATTTTCCCTCTTTATTGCACTTATTTTATGATTAATCTTTCTTTTTTTGACTTATTTTATTTTCTGAGATTTATTGGAAAACTTTAACAGAAAGTATCTCTTAGAGAGAGAGAGAAATCGAAGGAGTGGGGTGGGGAATTAACTACTTAGAAATTTCAAGAATTTTGTACTATTTCAAGAATAATTCGAGAATTCAAAAATTGTAGGAAATCTGATGGGATTTCTAAGAAATTCAAGTGGCATTTTCGATTAGAGCGAAATCACAATGCCAATCAGAATTTGCAGATGAATCTCTAGTTGTATCTTTTTTTGGAATATTCAAAAAAAAATTTTTGCTTTCATGAATAATTCGAGAGTTGAAATTCATGATGAATTTTCGATTAGACTTGAAATTCTAATTCCGACAAAAATCACCAACTGTAATTTTTCAATTCTTTTTCTTAGAAAGGAAATTGTAATTATTAATTCAATCTTGTAATTTTTGATATAAAAATGCACTTTATATCTTAAATGTAGGGGAGAGTGGGGCAAACCGGACCCCCTAACGGTTTTTTGACTCTTGTGACTAAACGAATCAACAGATTTCATTTTTTGAGGGCTTGTTTGAAAGATCATTTAATTGCGCAACTTTTTCCCACAGACACCTATGCTTCATCTTTTATTGTTTAGTTGCTGTGTTAACTTTAAAAAATTTTGCAAACGGTTCGGTTTGCCCCACCCCCTGGGGTAAACCGGACCCCCCATGGGGCAAACCGGACCGTTTGGTTTTTTATTTATAATATTGCATTTACATAATCTACAATAATAAAAAACATAAAGAATCATGTAAACAATGGTTGTAGTAATGAAAATAATAATTCGGGATTGAATTTTAATTAAATAAATATTTTTTTTAATAAATAATAAAAATTTGTAATTTTTGCATTTGGTTGACCGTATTAATTAATTTGTTTAGTAATGAGAAGGCCTAGATACGGTTTGTTTTTTTAAAAGAATTTTATTGAAATCCCAACTAGTTTCGAACTATATAGTTCCTCATCAGGGGATGAAAATTTTATAAACATGTTGTTATCCACACGTCAGACATATAGTTTATAAGATTTCAAAAAGGATTAAATAAAGAAATCAAATGATCTGAAAGAGGAAACAAAGAAATTTTCTTAAAAATTATTATTTCAAATTTAAATGGAATTTATAGGCTAAGTTTTCATTTATGAAAATAAAAATATCTTACCTTTTAAAAGAACATTATTAGTATGAAATAAAAAATATTAAATTATTAAGGAAATTTTTATAAAAGTTTCTCATAATTAGAAAATTTTTTCCTTTAAAATTAATAAAATTCAATTCCATTTAAATTTGAAATAATAATTTTTAAGAAAATTTCTTTGTTTCCTCTTTCAGATCATTTGATTTCTTTATTTAATCCTTTTTGAAATCTTATAAACTATATGTCTGACGTGTGGATAACAACATGTTTATAAAATTTTCATCCCCTGATGAGGAACTATATAGTTCGAAACTAGTTGGGATTTCAATAAAATTCTTTTAAAAAAACAAACCGTATCTAGGCCTTCTCATTACTAAACAAAATAATAAAAATGTTTGTCATTATCAAAGAAACAATATTAAAGTGTCCAATTCTCATTAGAAGACAATTATTTTTCATTGTAAGTAAATATTTTAATGAAAGGACCATTTTATTTAAAAATAATTTTTATGAAACTTTAATTCAATGGAAATATCCTATGGCCGGTTTGCCCCACCGAAAACGGTCCGGTTTGCCCCACAGGTCCATTTTGAGAATAAATGTTTGTCAAAAAGAAACGCTTTGCAAATTCATCAAAGTTTTTGGTGGTAAAGATTCCTGAGGTGTGTACCTTCAAAACCCAAGACCTAATATTTGGAAATATTACACGATTTCGTCAGAATTTCCTTGAGAAAAAATTCGTAAAAGTGTAGAAAAAAACTGAAAAAAAACTTTTACTCTTTTCGTCGCACAAACGCAAGCTAAAACTGTCAGATTGAAAAAATAAGGTATACTTAACATGGTTGTTTCAAATTTCTAAGTAGGACTTTTGCCAATTTCCCCATTTCGAAAATATTGAGGGGGTCCGGTTTGCCCCACTCTCCCCTATAGTAATTGTAATTAAAAACTTTTATTCAGAATTACTACGTCATTTTTAACTTATCTACTATACATATTACGTCAAGTTGAAATTTCATTGTAGTTACTGCTAAAAGATGGAAAATGATGACTTGCTTTTTTATTAACAAATTCAGTGAATCTAATCAGTGATTAAAGCCAGTTTAACGGCTTGTGAATGGTTAATTGAGGATTCAATCATTGATTAACTCTTAATCATCATTGGTGAAACTGGCTCTAATTATTAAACGTTTAGTAAGAAATTACATCCAAAAAATATGATTTGTGCAACCCCTGCTGGAAAAGAGCTACTTTCCTTTAACATAAATGCATCAGAAAGTGGTCAATTTCTGCGCATTTAAAAGTGTGCAGGAAAGTGCACTTTCCTGCACACTTTTGAGTAAGTGTGCAGGAAAGTATACTTTCCTGCACACTTTTCTGTAAATAGTATAGTATACACTATAATCAACATAAAACTATATTTATTGATTATAAATATATAAAAATAACTTTTTTCGGTAAAAAGGTGTTGCACAAAGCACATTGGGCAAGACGTAGGAAAGAAGATTTCCGACCACGTGCGAATTGCTGCCCTCACTTCTTGTTGCACAATGTACTATTCCAATTAACTTCATTTTTTCAACCACTTAGTACGAATGGCAAAAAATGATTCCAGAGTATCAGACCAAATTTAAAAATATTATTTCTAATTGATTTTTTGTATATTCATTAAGTAAGGAAATATTTTTATTTTAGGAAGAACATAAAAAATACTTTAACAGGTGGTTCAAGTTTATTTATTCAGTGGACAAATAGTTTACATGCTTGTTTGATATACATAATTACTGCTATAACGACTTATGACTAATATTCATCACAATGACTTATTTGGATATTTTGTACAAATTTAAGGGGTTACACCACTGTAGACATTTAAAAAAAAATTTTATTTTTTTATTAGCTGCATGCATTACAAAAATGGCTCCAGTGCGGACATCTTCGAATATTTATTAATTAAAATTTGTAATTTTTAAGTTGAATATGTAAGTTAATAACTACTTAAAATATTTATTTCCTTTTCTTACATTAAAAAAAAATTATTGAACAAATGCTTCTTATAGCCCGCTGTAGTGGTTTGCTCTTTTAACGCGTTTTTCTCAAAACACAGTTTTTGAAATCTGCAAGCAGTATAACTCAAACAATTTTCAATATTTTTAATCGGGTTTTTTTATTACATTTTTAAAATTAAATTTTGAACAGAAATACGTAGGGGTTTTTTGATAAGTTAATTTACACAATTGTTATAAACAATTAAGTGTCGTTTTCTTTGGTCGAAAAATGAGTTTTTTCTTCAAATGCTTGCCAATTAAACAAAAATCAATATTTTTAAAATCCCCTACGTATTTCTGTAGCTATTCTTATGTACATTAAGAAAAAATTTTTTATTTGTTTCTAGACTGAAATTTACATTACTTATACTGCTTGCCGCAGAGCTCCTGCAAAAAAATATGCATTACTGAAATGGTTCCTGTGCCGACATTTTGGAATATTTATTAATAAAAATTTGTAATTTTTTACTTGAATATACAGTCAATAACTTCCTAAAACATTATAACTATATATCCTTTCCTTCCATTCAAAAAAAATTCCTGAAAAAACGTTGTTTTTGAGGCATTTACAGTGGTGTAATCCCTTAACCCCTTCACAGTGTTTGACGTCTATAGAGGCAAAAATAATTCGTGCCCCCAGTGTGTATGGCCGCTATAAGGGCATCGAAAAAACAAATATTTAAAAGTTAACGAATCTTGCTAAAAATGCCTACTCGGGGGTTTTCTGGGTCGCTGAATCGAAATCCGTTATTGAAAATTTTAAATTCAAAATGGTGGTTCCAAAATGGCGACCAAAAATTTTTTAAGTTACGAATTTTGCTGAAAGTGCTCATTGGAAGGTTTTTGAGGTCTCGAAATCCAAATATTTAGTCAAAAATTCAGAATGGCGGCTTCAAAACGTCGACCAGAAAATTTTATGTTCTCAAATCAGTTCTTAAAACTGAAAGTCTCAAATAACTATTTATAACCACATTCGTAAACTTTTAAATTTTTAGTTGACATCTTGATGTCGACATTTAGAACTATAAAATTTTAACCAAATATTCTAATTCATTGACTTCAAAAACCCATAAATGCGCATTTTTAGCCAAATCCGAAAACTTTAAAAATTTTTCGGTCGCCATTTTGAATACTACATTTTGAATTTTAAAATATTAACCAATATTCGAAATCAGCGACCCCAAAAACCCCCAAGTGATCATTTTTAGTCAAATCCGGAAACTTTAAAATTTTTTTGGTCGCCATTTTGGAGCCGCCATTTTGAATTATTTCTAAATTTTAATCAAATATTCGGATTCAGTGACCCCGAAAACATAAAATAGAATCATATTAAATAATTTAAGAAACAAAAATTTTTTGCACATTTGTGTCACGAAAAGCTAATTTTGACTACACTGCTAAGGGGTTAAGAGTAAATAGGGCAAAAGTATGTTTACGTTTCATCGACTAAATTAAACAGCTTTTTAATAAGTAATAGTATTAGAAATAAGTTTTTTATTTCCTTAATTGAATCGTGAATGTCGAAAAGAGATATTTATGAAAATGTAATGTTTATGGGGCGTTCCACGCGAAATCGGACAGTATTTGACTTTTGCATCTCAGATTTTTTTCAAATATTTTTTTCTTTTAGTGCTCATTGAAATATGCTATCATGATTATTTTCAAATTTTTTCATCAAGCCGTTTAAGAGATACAGGTTTTTGAAAAATCACGTTTTTTACGAAAATATTTGTTTGAAATGGATATAACTCCGTCAAAAATTGACCAAATTTGACTTTCTATGTATGAAAATTTATTTTTTAAATTTAAAAAAAATTTTATTTTTAAGAATGTATGTATCGATCGATTTTTTTCAAAATTTTTTGTAAGAAACTAGAACTAAATTAACAACATTTATGCGTTGTCTGATTGTGGGCAAACGATGGGATCTGTTTATTTCGAATTTTTTAATTTTTATATCCAATTCGCAATATAGCGAACAATAGGGCTTTTGAGTTAAAATTATTAATAACACAGGTCAACAAAAAAAGTCTTACTTTTTTATGAGATACCATAGTGTCCATTAAAGACGCTGAACACGATCCCGGGTCACAAAATTGGCCATCACGTCAGGATTTTGAGAAAAGTGGAGGTAAAGACCCGAAAAAACGTGTTTTTATTGAAGGTTTTCAACATTTTTTTTATCCTAAACCTGACGCGCCAGAAACTTCTACATAGACTAAAATTGAAGCTTGAATTGTCCACTACAAGAGCCATATCCGTAAAACACAAAAAAAAAAAAAAAAATTTTTCAAAACATGGGGCTGAAGTTACCAAAAATGTGATTTTTAGGGTCGCCGATTATAATCATCAGATTATAACATTTTGTAAGTTTCTGGTACGTCAGATTATAATCCGCGACCTCAAACACCCTTGAGTAACAATTTTCAAGCGAATCCGAGCAATTATAAATTTTGACATCCGCCATTTTGAATTTTCGAAAAGTGATATAGGATTCGTAATCAGCGACCTCAAAAACCCCCGAGTAACAATTTTCAAGCGAATCCAAAACAATTTTAAAAGTCCATTAAAGCAACCCAAAAAACACATTTTTCGTAACTTCAACCCCATTTTTTGAAAAAATTTTAATCTGTTTTGGTTTTACGGATATGGGTCTTGTAGTGGATAATTTTTAGCTTCAATTTAAGTCTACGTAGAAGTTTCTGGCGCGTCAGGTTAAGGATAAAAAATTTTGAAAATCCTCAAAAACACTTTTTTTGGGGTCTTTACCCACACTTTTATCAAAATCCTGACGTGATGGCCAATTTTGTGACCCGGGATCGTGTTCAGCGTCTTTAATGGACACTATGATATCTCATAAAAAAGTAAGACTTTGTTTGTTGACCTGTGTTATTAATAATTTTAGCTCAAAAGCCCTATTGTTTGCTATATTATATGGATATAAAAATTAAAAAATTCGAAATAAATAGATCCCATCGTTTGCCCACAATCAGACAACGCCTAAAAGTTGTTAATTTAGTTCTAGTTTTTTACAAAAAATTTTGAAAAAAATCAATCGATACATACATTCTTAAAAATAAAATTTTTTTTTTAAATTAAAAAGAATTTTCGTAAATTTAAAAAATAAATTTTTTTATATTTTTATCAAAAACTACGTGTAAAAACAAAAATTTTCATATATAGAACGTCAAATTTGGTCAATTTTTGACCGAGTTATAACCATTTCAAAAAAATATTTTCGTAAAAATGGGATGTTTCAAAAACCTGTATCTCTTAAACGGCTTGATGAAAAAATTTGAAAAAAATCATGATAGCATATTTCAATGAGCATTAAAAGAAAAAAAATATTTGAAAAAAATCTGAGATGCAAAAGTCAAATACTGTCCGGTTTCGCGTGGAATGCCCCTTATACACTCATACATCCACGAAATGACAAGTTTCAAAAATGCAATTTTTCAAATCCTGAGGTAAATTAACATAAAGTTCAGTCAAAAAATTAAATTTGAAAAATTCTTATATAACGTTACTTCTTCATAAGGAATCAATTCAGCAAATGGATAAATAAATTGTTTCTTCATAGTGAAACACCTAATGAACATATTATTATAATTAAAACGATTCAATTTTTTCATGAATTTTGAAAATGTCTCAACTCTGACAACTATAATATCAATTTTCTTCAAAAATTTGATTATCATTTTCTTATAAATAACATACCATCTAGTTACTACGAAAAAAACGTGACTCTTTTAATTAAAACTGTTTGAAATAAACAGTTTTTTGTTTCTCATCTAAGCTTCAAAAAACAAAGTTGATCGCTCATCGAAATTCATAATTAAATTATTTCTTGCTTATTTATACTTGATATAAGTTTGCAGTGTAATCTTACTGCAGTATTGTCGCGTGAGTTCAGAAACTTTAAAACATTACGCACTTACATTTCATCACACCTGTGATTGTGCATATTTTATTACCTATGTTCAGTTTATATTTGAAAATAATTCTTATTACTATAAAAAATATTTGATTGTATTTAATTTTATATTCAAATTTCGCAGCAAGCTTTCTAGAAAAGATGAAACTTTACCTAATTCAGGACGCTTGCATTACAAACTTTTAACAAAATTACTGTGCAAGTTTGTAGCAGTAGATCATTGTATTTTTTCCCAGTATTCTTTTTGGCTAATTGGAAAAATAATATAGATTTAAATATAAAAATATATTAATGTGTTATATTGATGTCACAAACAATGTGTCGCTTCAATTTTCTTGTCTAAATGTTGCATATAAGTTAAACAATCTGTTACCAAAAATTCTTGAAAATAATTCAAATAAGAAGCTGATTATTGAAATAGAGTATCCAATCCCAAACACATAAGTTATTATGAAAAACAGTTTTTCCTGTTTAATCTCATCCGTCGGTGTAATTTTTGATCGCAATACATTGTTTACTGAATAGACTTTATCAAACAACCCAAATTCTGTGGCTCTTAGAATTATTTTACGGTAAAAATCTGTGAATGGTAAATTAGAAGTCGCTTCCCACGTGGTAAAATGATAACCAACAATGTCTGGCAATATTTTAACGTCCAACTCTTCTCCTTTTGATGATAAATATGCATTAACTAGATTTTCAGCATTAGGAAGAATGCAGCATATATTTTTATATGTTGCTAAGAACTCTAAACAGCCTTTATCCCCCAACGGAGATCGTAATTCTTTGATAAAGTCACGTTTATCTAATAGTTTTTTAATGTAAGGAATTTCACTAAAATCAGATATTTGAAAATAAGTGTCTTGATCGAGTCGTGGTATTAAAGGGGAATTAGCTAAATCTTCGAGAGTTGAAATTTCAGGCACCGGCTGTAGACTAATGTCCAAAAATATTGAACAGATCATACCTGAATAAACAGTGCACCCAATCAATAAAGAGCCGAATACAATTCTTTCTATCCAGTTATTTGGTTCTCGATTTACGGGCGTCCCAATTATAATTTGAGCGATATTAAAAGACTCCCATCTTTCTCTGTTGAAATTTAAAAAGAAAGATGTCAATCGAATGATAATAATCAGGCTAACAGTGCACAATATCATGTGTAAAAGTTGTGGTGAAAAAATCATTTCATTTGTAATATTTTCCGTTCTTGGAATTACAATTTTTAAGACATCAATTTTTTGAATTCGCAGAATATTGATAATATGAAGAGGCACGTTGGTATATTGTAAATTGAATGTCAAAATTGGTCCATAGGGGTAAATTGCCTTTTGTATAACTTCAGCATTCATTGCTCGAGCAAAAATTTCTGTTGTTCTTTTTTCCATCCACTGATTTTGCTCAGGATTATATTCCTTACTAAGAGATCCGAAATGAAGCTTCCATTTCTGACCCTTTAGATCGTTTACATTATCTGGGAACCATTGAGTTTCAGGTGTTATATCCTGAGTTCTAAAGGTTTCTTTAACTGGACTTATATGACTTAAAAATGGAATCACTTGTTGATTTTCGTTATACGTCATAATTGTAATGTCAAAATAATACGTACGCCAAAAAAAATCCATCGCAGCTTCTAGATACTCATAAGTTGAATTGAAAGAATTCATAATTAAACATCTCGGTGGTGTCAACTCACTTTTCGAACCTATCGTAATAAAATCTCTTTGAATTAAAACCATATTTTCATCATTGTTTACTTGAAAAACAAATAAAGTCGTACTCCTATAATTATCTTCATTGTACCTTTAGGACAATAAATTATAATTTTTCATTAGATACAATGCTAATTTGATAAAAATAGAAAAAAATATTAAATTAGAAAGAAGCTATCAATTTTCCGAATCAAATGGAACAAATAATTGATTCTTAAATAAAGGTAATATCCCACAATGCTACCGCTTTTTTCTGAGTTCTTTGATAATTTTGAAATAATTAATTAATTTCGAAACTATTTTTCTGATTAAGCAGGTTTCTGTATTAGGGCAGCTGTGCTGTCGATACATATGAAGCCCATGAGCTTATAGAGATTTATTTAAAATTTAATTATTTGTTACATTTGATTCGGAAAATTGATAGCTTCTTTGTTATTTAATATTTGTAAACCGAATGATAAATTCACTTTCTGTAAATTAAAAAAGAAAAAATATTGTTTGCTCACTGAAAAATTTGATTTGATATATTTGCCACATTTTTTAAATAAAAGTTTTGTAATTTTACCATATAAAAAGTAATAACTGTACCCTCTAAAACTGAATCAGTGAAATTTGACTGATTTTCAGTGACTCCATACCTCTAATTCAGTTTTAGAGAGTATAATTAAAAACTATAATTTTTGAATTAACTAGAAAATATTTTAACTTATACACTATACCTTTTATCCCAAGTCAAAATTTCATTATAAGTAATGCTGGAACATGGGAAATATTGATTGACTTCTTTCATTAGAGAATTAAACATTGGATCTGTATTTTTAAATTGATCTTCAAGAATAAACACCACTCGATACAATTTGGATTCGTTTTGCAGATAATTTACAAGCCCATGAAAGTAATCTGTTTTTGCAGGTTTTTCTAGACTAATTATTGAACGTTTTGCAAGAATTTCCTTCAATGAAATACAAATAACGAAATATATTACACTAGACTTCATTTTCGATAACCACTTAGTACGACTGACGAAAAATGACTATTGAGTGTCTATTAAGAATTGACAATATTCTATCTAGTTGATTATTTATTGATTAATAATTTTAAGGAACGTTTTTTATTTCGTAAGTACATGAAATATATTCTAAATAGATGGTTGAAGTTAATTTATTTAATAGTGAAGTCCTTTTCATTCTTTGTTGATGAAATTGTTGCTATGACGGCTATGTATAATGTGTAACAGAAGTACCTGTTTAGAAATTTTAATTAAATTAAAAAGTATATCAAACGACGTCATTTGATATATGTGGGTTATATAATGTAGGGGAGACTGGGGTAAACCCGCTCACTAGCGATTTGACGCTATAAACTCAACTTAAGATGGAGATATTTGTACTGTGAATAGTACTTAACAATTTAACATACAACTAATGTTAACGAACTTTCGTTAAGTTTCATGAATTTGTCATAGAATATGAGGCGGCCAATTGTTTTTAGAAGTGCAAAAAAAATTATCTTCGGAGTTTTAAGTTTTTCGATTATTATTTTTGAGACTTAATTTATTCGACAAATTTTTTTTTGATGCTATTGGATGTCTTTTTTCGAAATATATGTGTAGTTTTGTTTGGTTTTAAAAATGTTTATTTAAATTTATTCTGAAATGTGAGAAATACATTCGGGGTAAAGCCGCTCACTTATTAAATTTGTTTAGGAAGCCGAATCAGTATTAACAGTATTTGCGTTTTTATTTTTTGTCGATCTTAAAATTTTTAATATTAAAAATATTTATTAAAGGATAAATAATATTCATTTCCTAACAATATTATTGAATTATTGGGTAATTAGTTGAATATTTAACATCTTGAATGAATGCATTTCGCGATTTGTGGCGATTTTTTTTAACAGATGGCGCCGAATTATAAATATTTGTTGGCAACATTGAGCGGAATCATGTCTATATCAGTCATTATTAGTAATTATTGGTTTATAACGGTTAAAACAAATAATCAAAATTTTTCGCTGTCTTTTTTGGCTAAAAAAAGACATGAATCTGAGTTTGTTGTCTTCGTTCAGTTCACGTTTTATCATTGTTTATTTTTAAATTTAAAATTTCGAATTTCATTTGTTATATTTTATCAATAATAAAATCTATAACTTGTAACATCCAAAATTGTAACTAGATTTTAATTTTCTCTTAATAAAATATTATTTGAATTCACAGTTGCAATTCATGAAACCTAAAATAAATTATTTATTAAACCAATATTTATTGTTTATAGAATTCATAATTTATCATTAATAAATCATACTGAAGACGGAAATAAGGAGAAATTTAATATATACAAAATAAAACTGTCGGGATTACCTTAAATTTAAAAAAAAATCAAGTGATCGGGTTTACCCCAAAGGGGTGAGCGGATTTACCCTGGAAAATTGTGATTTTGAAATTTGGAATATGTGTATTAAAAATTTTCCTTAAGTAAAACTAAGAAAGATAAATCAAAAATTCTTTTTTAATTTGTTAGTAGAAGTCATAAGCTTTCAAATTATATAAATTAATTTGGATTTAGAGAATAATTTCCTAGGTTTTTAAAGTTCTGAAAAAAAGTGAGCGGGTTTACCTCAGTCTCCCTTACATTAAATAGAACATTGAATCTATTTGATTTTGATGCTTTTAAATTTTTGGGTTTTCGGGGTCGCTGATTACGATATGTAATTATGTAACTTTTTCCACTTTTATTACAGATTCTCGTAATGAGGAGAAAAAATTACGATTGTATATATATACTAGCTTCGCGCGCCAACCCTCTTACTATTTCTTATATTTATTTCAAATCATGTTCTCTTAACATGAATGCATAATAATAAGTTAGAGTAAATTAAAACAGGCGGTATTAAAAAAAGCACTTAATTTTACTTTACGGACATAGTTAGGGTCTTATGGTGCCCTTATAGATATTTCTTTATACCTAAAGGTAAAAAAATTGGTTTATGACATGCAGGTTAAAGAAGAATGTAAAATTCCATATAGATCTCAAAACTGCCCTCAAAATTGACCTAAATCTTGAGGGTAGCGGGAATTGTTTGTCAAATTTTGACGTTTAGGTCTAAACTGCCCTCAAAATTGACCTAAATTTTGAGGGTAGCAAGAATTTTATATTAAATTTGGACGTCTATTATATACAATCGAAATTTATATATATATATATGTATATATGTATATATATATATATATATATATATATATATATATATATATATATATATATATATATATATATATATATATATATATTTATTTACCTCCCTATTCGCTCCTTAGATTATATTCTCCTGTGGTTACTTTTCAAACCAATCTTTCTCCAGTTTCCAGTCTTATCCCGCTGGGAATACT
Organism: Leptopilina drosophilae; assembly: GCA_032873175.1. Lineage (NCBI taxonomy): Eukaryota > Metazoa > Arthropoda > Insecta > Hymenoptera > Figitidae > Leptopilina > Leptopilina drosophilae. The sequence goes on from CM065478.1 coordinate 51,364,477, forward strand.
CTCTTATTTATCCTTGAAATTTGAAGTCTAGACTCTTACACCTTTTCATTCTTTTTGTATGTATTAATAAATTTTTCAATATTTCTTTTAAAAAAAATTTTTTTTAATAGTCTTAATTTTCTTATTTTAAATACTATTTAAGAACTAATATTTTCTAAAAATAAATTTAAAAAAATTTTTTTAAAACAAATTTGTTTTTTATAATATAAAAAACAGTTTCAATTTTCTTTTATTTATCATTAAATAAATTATTGAATAAAAAATAATTAAATGAATAAATAAATTATGCATAAGTTTAAAAAAAATTTCAAAATAGAAATAGGTTAACATTTTTTTTATTTTCATTTTTTTAGTGTCTATGTGAAGATTGTTGAGTTTTATGACAAGAAAATGGGTGCAATTAATTAACAAGAACATAAATTTTGAATAATAAAAATGTCAAATGTGTCAGTGAGTTTATGAGAAATAACTCAACTATTTCTCTCTTGGTATATATATATATATATATATATATATATATATATATATATATATATATATATATATATATATATATATATATATATATATATATATCTGTGTGTGTGTGTATGTAAAATCCATTAAATTACTCAAATTTCAAAAGCGTTTCTGACATTCAATTTAAAAAAAAGTTCTTCACCATTGAAAAATAAAAATGCTTTTTAATATTTAAAAGACAATGTTTTTCATGCAAATTATGCAATTTCAATTGCACTCGAATGACATGTCGAGAGTATATTTTAATTATTTCTGTAGTTGAATTAAATTAATTTTTTTTTAGATTTGTTGGAAAGGCAAAAAATTATGATCTCTTTTTATAAAAACTGTAAAACTATTTAGTTTTACAGTTTCTGTGTATTTTTTCTTCAAAATGCTTTTCTTTTATTTATTATCATTTAATTTTCTGTTTATTAAATTTTATTTGTTTTCTTAATTCTATTATATCATTATACTTTTATTATATACTATAGTGTGACACATAATACTGATAAATAATAATAAACTCACAATACATTAATTTTTCAATTGTATATGTTTTTGTATATTATTTAATTTTTTGTAATAATAATTATTCGATTTGCACTTATTTTACGAGTATTTTCAAAAAAAAAAAATTGATGGAGGCTCTGAAACTTTAGAAGATATTGAATTTTTTGTCCTTGCGCGCAATAGTAAAAAGCGCATTTTTCAGCTATACTCTACATACAAAATAATGTTCCAAATCACCTATAAGTTGTAAATTTTAACCGAATTCGATTTTTCTTTTTGGAAAATGTCAGGCTATAAATTCGTAAGAATACTGTGCAATTTTTAGATTTATATTTGTTTAAACAAATTATCATTATTATTGTTAATAACTAACTTTTTACATATTGTACCTAGAGAGGTATATTTTTTCTAATTTTGCAATTTACCGGACCTAACATAAATACCAATGCAAGTTTAAAACATAATTATTATTGTTTAAGCAAGATTTAAACAAATTATTATTGTTAGTTACTAACTATTTACAGAATAGTATACTTAAAAGTTGCAGTTTTTTCTAAACATGCAAATTTATCAAACTTTTTTGATATGCAGATTTACATTAAAAATAAGATCATATTTTAAACAAAAATAAGAATAATAATTTATTTAAAAATTAATTAACTTTTAATTAGAGTTGGTAAAATTTCCTTTAAATATACTTTTTTTCTTCCAAAAAAATTAAATTTTTGTAATTACTAAAAAAAAATTTTTTTTTTTAAAAACTTAGCTAAAAAATTGTTTAAATAATTGTAAACAACAATTATATTTAATATTAATTGTGTTACATTCCTCTCTAAAAGTTTATTTCACTTAATTTTGTAAACTCAAAAAGTGTTCTTGTTTTTAATGTCTCTAAAATATTTAAATTTCAAAAGCTTTTAATATGGGTAATTTGTTTTTTATTTAATATTGTCTATAAACAATAAGCATTCCCTGAAAATTTCATTCATTTTCCTTAGAGATATACCATTTTCAAAATTTCAAAAAAAATTTTAAAAACCTCGTAAATCTAAAATTTTTCAAAATCGAATTGAGGCTCTTTACTGGCATGTATTTCACTTCAAAATTTCGAAGTTTCAACAAAGTTGAATTCTCTAGAGACCTCACTTTAAAAATAGTAGGGTTCCATCACTGAATAGTTTCCTTCAAAAAATACTAAAACAATAATCTTGATAAAAAGAAATAGCGTGGTGCGAAAAAGAATCCAATAAAAATCAGTTAAAAAATTAATTAAAGAAAGAAAAGTTTGGCGAACGATAATTGAAAAACTTGCAATCGTCTTTGGAATGATAGAAGAAATAAGTTTCTTGAATTGTACAGTTCATTATACAATTTAAAATCGGAATGTATATATACATACACTATATAGTGTAAAGAATTCACTGCATTTGATAAAGGAAAAGATCAATTACTATAGAATCACGAGCGTATTTTCCTGTTCGTCGCTTCGTAATTACAAGCGGTCTTTGTTGCACAGAGCTTCGTATACTTAAGCCTTTTGCTCTTTCATCGACCGTTCATTGTCAGAAGCATAATCAAGACGTTTCTCTCTGAAATTTTTGATTAAAAAGCAAAAATAGAAAAGAAAAAGAAAAACTATTTACTTTGAGGTAATTATAAACGTGAAGTTGCATTGGAATCAGATGTGCGATATTGCTATAAATTTTACTTTATTCTTGTTCAAATTTTTCGTAACATGAAAATTCGTTTTTCATCATTATTAAAATAAAAAAAAATTATTATTATTATTAATAGTAGTAATTATAATACAGGATTGTATGGTTTTCATTCTTGCTTTAATAAAAATTTCATTATGTAGAAAACTTAACCTAACATCTCAGCTTTCAATTAAAAATAGTACGTCCTAATATCAGTTATACTTTTTTTTTATAGAACAATGTTTTTGGAGAAATACAAGGTGAGACATTTCGCCTTGGGCCGGGGCGTATTGAATCAGCAATGAAATTATAATTTTGATCATGAAATATTATTTAATATTGACAATTTTTGTTTCTATTGTACATTTGTAAAAAAGAATATTGAAAATAAATAAAAAAAAACAAACACAGGTGTTTTTTTTTATTTAAACTTTAAAAATTTTCATGCAATTTTCAAATTTTAAAAAGTTGTAGCGAAATACAAAATCCATTTACTTATAAAATCTATTCTCCAGTTATTTTTTTATAACGGATTATCATTGATACTTATTAATATATAAATTACAAGAAATTAAACTTGACAGGATTATTTTATTAATTTTTTAAATATAATAGATTTTTCTCAATAGATAGGTCAAAGTGATCCATTACGCCCCGGAAGTGTTTGTTGGAAACTTTGTTATTTTTATCAATACCGTAAGTATTAAACGAAAATTGTCAATTGTTCTTTAAGAACAAATGTTTGAAGCTCAAAACCTGATATATAAAAATTTTTTGCAAATAATTTTGAAAAAGATATAACAAAAAATCAAAAATTTACTTTCAAGCGTCAAAATCACTTTTTCTACCATATTTTTAACAGTAATAAATAAATAACAATGAAACTTGGCACAAACTTACAGTGTACCAAGTACATTATTTTGATTAAAAACCGAAATTACTCTAATTTACCACTTCTGAATAAATTTAACTCGAAAAATTTCACTCCCAACTCCCGAGTCCGTTAACTCCCTAAATGTTTTACAGAGTAATAAATTATAAATAATTTTTAAAAAATTTACTTACGAAATAATCTCGATAGGAAATAAATATGTTGTTTAACTCACCTGCAACAAAAAATAAAGAAAATAATTTATAAAATATTTATATAGGGAAGACTTAGGCTAAATGATAAATTCTATGTCTAGCCTACTAAAACTACTTTCTTATAGTAGTAAATAAGTTAAAGTATTCGTAAAACAAGTAATTTAGTTAATAAAACACCTGTGTTTGTTTAACCATAGCTTATGAACTGTTATAGAGTTAATAAATTTAAATTTCAAGAAAAGAAAAAAAATTTGACTTTATTTCACGTAAGCGGTCTTGTTTTTTGACAGAGTACTTGGCTAATGACATATAAATAATTTTTAAACACGTAAACCCCAAAAATAGAAAAACTTAAAGAAAATACACTTAACATTTATCCCAGACCTACATTTTGTCGGTTCTTTGCAAAAGAGGGGAAATAAATTTTAAACCAATTGATTTTTCATCTTTAAGGTGCCCTGGACTGAAAACAATTCTTATCTGAATAATTTCCCAGAAAAACAAAAATGTTTATGTTAGAATGTTTGTTTTTGTTGTTGTAAAAATGAAGTTTAATTTCCATTTTTTTCTTTAAATGACACAATAAAATTTTATCCAATTATTAACCTGGTAAAAAATGGTTTTTTAAGAAAAAAATTGCCCTTCTTAAAAAAAGGGCTCATTTTGTCGATCTTTCGTATTTTCAAAATTAAGTTCTATTTCATAATTACTAATTATCTTAATAAAATTCAAAGTTTTATTATATAACTGAATATCTAAAATTTAAATTTTAAACTAAAAAATTCACTTGTAAATCAATTTTTATTACTATTTTATTAAAATGCAATTATTTAAATACCAAAGGAAATTCTTAATTGAATAATAATAATTGAATGTTTCTTAAAATTTAATTCTTACAAAGAATTTTATTAACAAAGTTTTGAATAATTGAATTCTTCTGACGAATTTTAATAAAATTTTTAGTTATATTTTTGAAAAAATTTAATTAAAATTGTTTTAAAAATAATGAAAATTCTGCGATGAACTTTATTACTTATGAAGATAATTAAATGTTTGCGTATAATTTTATTAATATTTTTCTTAAATAACAGAATGCTTTTGAGTAATTTTATTAAAATATTGAAAATTATTGAAATGAGGAAACATTTTGAAAATAATTGAATTTCAAGGAATTATTAAACATAGATATAATTGGAATTTTGTCGAGATTATTGAACTTCAAAATTCAATTTTTTATTGTTTTTAACTAACATTCTCGTATAAATCAATTTTTTAATTATTGAAATTAAATTTATAATTATATACGGACAAGCTTAACTAATTTCAGAAGATTTTAAATTATAATAACATTTTTCAAAAATCAAAGTTTATTAAGAATTCTAATTAAATTTATTCAACATTGACATTTTATAAAATTAAAACCTTTTGAAATTGATCTATAGTTATAAAAATTGTAAATGCAACTCTTTTAAAATTAATTTAATTTAAAAACATTAAAGTAAACTTGTTCCTTAAATAATTTCTAAGTAATAATTTTATAATATTTCTTCAAGAATTAATTTATCTTAAAAGAATTATTGCTAGTAAATATAATACTTTACTATTTTTATGTAAATCAAATCTTTAGTTTTTATTTTTTATGTATAAAAAATATTTCCAGTGAAATTAATTAGCCATTTCAGTGTAAATAGATTACATAAATTTAGATGGAAGAAAAATTTTAATATGGAATATATATATATATATATATATATATATATATATATATATATATATATATATATATCCTCAGTAAAGGACTAATTTCAGTTCTCTTCGCTTTTATATTTTATTTTCTTTTCTTTCCTTTCCTTTTTTTTAATTATTCTGGAAATATTAAAAATTTGATAATTACTTTTTTCTCGGCACACAGAGATTAAAGACAAAAAAAATGTTTAAAAAAAATCCTAGTCACGTTTCGGAGAGTGGTATTATTACGTCTTTTCTCATCCATGGCAGAGCTTATTAGACGCAAGCATCCTACTCATCTTCGTTTGACTCGTAATTAGGGAACACGTACGTGTACATTTGCTCGTATAAAGCCTATTCATCAGAGAGATCGCCCTCCATTTAATTATCTGTCTCAACATCATCTCTCTACTTTTTTCTCGTCTATTTTTTTTTCTTTCATCATGATGACATATACGTACTACATTTGAAATATGCCTTTTTCTCTTTTGCTTTCATCATTTTTTCACTAAATGTGAAATTTTAAGCGATAAACGTGTTAAATGCCTTGTATGATATATACAAACCTTAATCGTTTCTTTTGTTTAAAGTGAGACTTATTATTAATTTTTTCTTCTAAATTTTAGAAAATTTATTTAAAGGAAAGCAAATTTTGTAAATAATAATATATTATTATTTTTTATGAATTTTTCGAAAAATTAATTTGTTTGAAAAGAAAATAATTTTTAATGATTCATGAGACTGAAAATACATATAATTTATTTGTAAATAAATACTAATTTGTACAACTTTTGAAGGAGAAATAATTTTTCTAATCTTTCGTAGAGAGAAGAAAAGGATTTAATTATTTAAATTGCGGTAATAAGAATAATGGGATATTCCATAGTTGGTGATTGGATGGGAAAAGTTTCAAGTAGTACGAGTATGAGTGTGTTCAGACCGTGTATATAGATAGGAGGGAATCCTTATTCCTTACGGTAACTGTTAGTATCGTCTTCACATTTTCTAAACTGTAGTTCAATATGCAAAATTTCCTCCTCAATTTTGAAATTACCTATAGGGAAGAAACATTTTTTAAATTATTCAATGATTTTTATTAAAAAAAGAAAAAAAATATTTGTAATCTTAAAATGCAAATTTTTAGTATCTTTCTTCTGGCATCGAAATATTTTTATATCTTTAAAACACGAAACGTACAATGCAAAATTAATTATATTAAATTCTACTCTTCCTTCTCCCGCACAATTTTTTATAAATAATCAGAGTTACCACAGGTGAGGGAAATCAGGAAATTTAGGAAAAATGCAGGGAAACTAGAATTGTCTTTCAATCCGTATACTATTTAAATAAATAAATATAAATAAATATTACTTAATTTTTTCAAAAATGTTAACGCAATTATCTTGATAAATAATATGAAATTCTTTAAAAAAAATTAAATTATTTGTAGGAATTATTAGGAACTTCTTTGCTAAATTCAATTATTTTCCTAAACAACACTATTCATCACACGAATTCTATTAGTTTTAATAGGAATAAAATTCTTAAAAAAAATTCAATAATTTAAAAAAAAATGTAACGAATATCTCGTCAAGTAATAATTAATTCAATATTTTTATAAATATAAAAATTTTATAATTTTCAATATTTACTATTTTCATATACATCGAATAATTTAATTATTAAACAAAATTTTGATACAACTTATGTAGAAATTAAGATTGGAGTTTGATGGGGTTTTAGTTGGGAACCCAACTACTTTCATAACGGTCTTTAGATCAGGTACTAGTTTAGAATATATCTAATTGGGAAGCAGCAAGTAAAACCAGCTGCTACCCTGCAAGTTGAAATTTTTGAAAATTTTTATATTCTTATGGAAAAATAATAATAAATATTTATTGTTAATAAAATTGTTGGTGTTTTCGAATAATTTCATAGTGAAAGAAATTCTTAATTTAATGTATTATAAACGTTCTTCTCATCTAATATTTTTTAGAGCGAATCAGAATATTCTTTAGTAACTTTAGGGTAACTCTGATAATTGAAAATAATTTTTTTTTATAATTGAGAATTAAGTAACAGAATTTGTATAAATCGTCTTATAATATTAGAGTTTAGACGCATGCTACCGGAAAATAATTGATTTAATTTTCCACTTTAAAGCGCGAGCACCATCGATGAGAACATTTTCACGTTAGGTGAGTTCGATAATTAATTTGTAACTGCAAGATACTGTGTCAAACTTTGGTTCAATAAATCCATGTAACTTTAATGGGTTGTCGAAAGCAGACAGGAATTTCTAGGAATGAGATTCATTCCACATAATTGCACTAGACCGCCAAGTCTTAATCGAAGTGCCCACGGTTCTGACTTTAGTAATTAAACACACTACGATAATATTGAATATACTTCAGAAAGTTTATATATTCGGTAAAATAATTTACCTTTAATTTTCATATTTAAAATTCATCTTTGTCTGTAAATTTTAACACTTGCAAAAAATGTGCATAAAAAAAGAATTTAATTTAATCTAAATTTATCTAAATACCCCAATTACCCTGACAAATCTGATCGATTTTTAAAAATATTTCCACCATATTGGATCCGACATTTTGAATTTTTGAAAATGGACACTTCTTTTAAAAGAACTGTCCGCCAAATTAGATCGGTCAGTTTGAATTTAAAAAAAGAAATTAAATTATTAAAAATTAAATTCGTAATCAGCAACTCCAAAACTTTCCAGCAACAAATTTGTCCAAATTGACCAAGTCATTCATAATTGAAATGTTTTAAATTATAAAAATTCAAATTCGTAACGATAATTATTATTAAAGGATTGAGTACTATAAAACTTTAATTTCTCAGAGTAGTGAGATAATCCAGAATTAGTATTTCCTGAAGTCTCAACTAAGAACAAATATATGTATATATATATTGTGTAACTAAACGCACAAAACTCATACGGGAGTGTTACTATGTGGACTTAGAGTTTAAGCCTGTCTGAAGCCTCTTATTTAAATGGAAAACATTAAAGGGAACCCTTACTATAATTAGCCCAGTGGTGGTTAACTCTTCTTCTCTATTCCAAGCAACATGGACAATGTATCTTGAAATAGGGAAGAAAAATATCCTTGGGAAATGAGAATTGCTCTAACTAAAGCGCATTGTAAATTAACGTTGCCTTTTGCATAATAGGTACGTAACGAACAACAACTTCTCACACGTACCATTATCGTTAAACTTTCATTAAAGAAACAAGAAAAATAAAGTGGAAAATATATTTCACTAAAAATAAAATTTGAAAATTAATGACAAACATTAATATAAAATGAGGTAATTTTTACAATTTTCCGTTTTTAATTTTATTAAAAGCAGTAATTTCTTCCTTAATTCAGATAATTCTGATGGAAGTCAAACAAATATAGAAATACATTGTTGAGTGTAATGAATTACTTTAGTTGAAATTATTTTTAAATTTAAAAAGCTTCTAAAAGTATCGAATCGAAGGTACTTTTTAGCAGTGAAACTTCTAAAGGGGAAAAATATCATCCAATATGGCAAATCACAGACCCCCAGAAACATATTTTTATAAAAACCCAACAAATTTTTAAAATTCGTCCTCCACATTGATCTTTAAAAAACTGATTTCTTATTCGTAATCAGCGACCCCCAAAACCAAAATTAAAACAATTTTTTAACAACAATTCACGTGAAAAGCTTTTTTATAGGAGTCAACTGCCTTCGAAAGTGCTACTTTTTTTGGTTAAAATAGGTCTAAAAAAGATAATTTTTCTTGTCAATGGCGAAAAAAAATTTTTATTGATTTCGACGAAATTTAAAAAAAAATTTTAATATAATTGAATTTCTGCAATTATTTGAAACTTCTCCAATATTGAATGTTTCAGAATCTTTTTAACTAAAATTCTTCTATAAACGGATAAGGATTTCTGAAGTGTACCAATGATTTTCAAAGAATATCTTAATTTTCTACAAACATTATATTTTAGAAGTAAATAATGAGAAAGGCAAAACCTGAATATAGTTTTGAAAAGAAATTGTTTTTTTTTAAAAGTTATTAAAAATTTAATTTTTTAACACCTTGTTCGAAAAAAATGAATAACTTGAAAACTAAACAACCGAATTCGATAAAAATTGAATGACTTATTTAAGAAATCTTATTTTTTTAACAAGATAATTTAATTTTCTTTAAAGCATCTTACTGTACGTACAATTTTAAACTATTACCAAAAAAAAATTTTAGGGCCTGCATTTTATTTACAAAATACAGTTATTTTTGTATGTGAGTATTTCTTTTGAAAAGCACCTGTTTTTTTCCAAAAACTAAAAAAAATTAATTCTTACATTTTCTGAATTTTTTTGTCATGGGTAGGTTTTAAATACATTTAAAGATAAAAATCTAAGTTGCGCAATATTAATTTTCAAAAATAAGCTTTCCAGCATCATTATAATATTAAGTGTTTTAAAGGCTAAATATACAGTAATCAATATTGGGGTGTTTGCGAAAAAATTCCTTTAAAATTTCATTTTTTTAATTTATTAAACTTTTAACATTATTCATTTTTAATTTAATGAATTCCGTATTTCATAATTTATTTATAACTATTTTATCTTTTCAAAAATAACTAATATATATTTTTTTATATTGAACGGAAAAAAAATTGTAATGAATTTTTTAATTTATCATTTTAAGTTCAAAATTGATATTTTCTGTATAAAAATTTTATTTTAAATTATAATTTTATTATTTATCTAACTTTCTACTTAATATATATTATTTTTTTGAAAATTAAAAATATTTTATTTTAAATAAAACGGAGAATTTTTTTATAATTCAAAAGACTGTTATGTTACAAAAGTTTCGTTTTTTGCGATGTTGACCATATGTATTTTTTATATTGAACGTAAAAAAAATTGTAATGATTTTTTGAATTTATCATTTTACGTTCAAAATTGATATTTTTTATAAAAAAATTTTTATTTTTAATAATAATTTTATTATTTATCTAACTTTCTACTTAATATATATTATTTTTTTGAAAATTAAAAATATTTTATTTTAAATAAAACGGAAAATTTTTTTATTATTCAAGTGTTAGGTAATTGAAAATAATTAATAAAAACAAAACAATAACGCTTACTAAATATGAAAAAGGCTTTGGAGATGAATAGTTTGTCAAATAAAAAATTCACGTTTTTATTAAATTTTAAAATATTGAAACATAATTTAACAAATTTTTGGGCTACAACTTCAAATATTTATATATAGATTACGCATTACTAAAAAACAGTTAAAAAATATGATGTTTTTAACTGAAAAACGAGGTTTCGGAGATGAATTTGAATTTTTACTCCCATTGCCAGTAATTTTCAATTAATTATTTTAAAAATTTCTTTTGTTTTCTTTGAACTGAAAAATAAACGGTAGAATCTAAGCTTTAATTTGATATATATTAAGACTATATTAAAAAATTTCTTATTATATTAAAAAATAATTAAAAATATATATCATATTTAACGAAAACCAAAAGACAAAATTAAATAAATTTGTTGACTAAGAAAGACTTTAAATTTTAACCTTACAAGATTATATAAAGATAAACAATGTTTCGTAGATTATGGATAAATTTTTTTTGAAATTTATACTCAACAAAATATCAATAATAAGTTAATGCAAATACTGAGTCTCACGTTGGAGATATGTGAAGTGGTCCCTTTCAGGAGAATCACCTTTATACATTGATAAGTTTAACACTATTTCATAAGACTTTGAGTTGATTAAATTTTTCAAAAACCTAAGTTCATTAACATTTCTAATTTAATTCTTTAAACATTAAAATTTTATAAAATTTTGAATTGAAACCGTTTGAAGTTCATTAATTTATGTAAATTGTAAACGCAACTCTTTTAAAATTGAATTAATTTTGAAATATATTATTAATATTTTGTATATAAATATCAATATAAAATATATAAGAAATAAATTAAAAAGTGTATTACGATATTAAATTCAATGTCTCAAAGCGATATATTAAAGTGTGCTAAATATAATTGTAATTTATTATGAAAATCGATGTAAATGTAATTGAAACAATTTGTAAATTAATTTATATAATTTGGTTTTGAAATTTATATAATGAAGCTCCACTTGAATATTGCTTAGACTATGTTCGTCAGTCATTTGAAGTTGTTGAGTTCTGCGAAATCAACTAGTGTATACTTTTGTTTTATGGATTGTAAAATTCACAGTCTCTTTAATATTATCATAAAATAGAATAACATTTTTTTCACATTATCAAAGGCGGTTGTTTACAATGAAATTAATAAGTGTGTGTTTAACAGTTTTATTTTTATGTCTACAAATCTCATCAGTGCCTTTAGAAAATAATTATTTTAATCGATTGCTAGAGCATTTCAAACAGAAGATGATGCTACGTCAAGCATTATTTATTTTCGACAATGAACTAATAAATGAAGACTTGTTAATTACGTCTTTTGAAAAAGAAGTTAGTAAATATTTTCCAACTTTTGACTGTGACTGTGAATTAATAGAAAAATGTATGGATAATTTTGACACGAGAGAATATCTGAAATTTGGATCGAAAACACTCATTGTTTTTCAATGCATGAACGCAACTTATTATAATAAAGGTTATAATATGAGAATTATGAAACGTCAATTGCAAGAAGTAAACATTTTAGTTATAAAACCCTTTTCCTGGTCTGACTATGAAGAACAGATTTTCCACGTCTTTAGAAAATTTAAAATTTCTAGCGTTTCTTTATTAGCACAGAATTACGACTGTGAATTAGAACTAGAACAGTGTAAAGAAAACCCTCCTATTTTAAGAGAAATAAACACCACTACTAACGAATCCATTGAAATAGATTTAAGGTCTGACAGTAAACAGATACACCAATTTTTAAAATCATATGTGGATCTTAGACCTAATGATTACTATGAAAACATGGTTTTAAACGCTCAATATGGATGGAGGCTAGTTTTACCTCCTCAATTATATGAGCACTTTGAGCTTCGTAAAATTAAAGCTGTTGTTCTGAATATATCAAAGCGAGATAAAGCAGTTGTACTGTCATCTGAATTTTTATCCATGGTCTGCATAACAATTAGTACGATTATCATTATTCGTTTCATTGTCTATTTCATGAGACTCAATAAGAATGAATGGAAAATGTTAAATATCAGTCAGATAATAATGGGAATGTCTACTGCTCAAGAACCAAAGAATTTGAAAGGAAGAATTCTTTTTGGTGCACTATTAGTTTCATGTATCGTCTATTCAGGATACTTTTATTCAGTGATTTTGGACGTCACTTGGCGATCAGAACCTGAAATTTCAAATCTTGAAGAATTGGCAAATCATCTTTTGCCACCAATGGCGCCAGTTATAAATTTTCGTCAAAAAATTGTAAATCCTATTATATCTAAATTGGCGCACAGAAGCATATCAATACCAAATAATGGAAATCCAATCGACTGTCTAAGATACTTGTCTGTTCATCGAAACATATCTTCTTGTCTTATTGTCAACGCTGAAGAAAATGTGAATTTGTATACTGCTAAATATGAAGATTCGAACTTAAGAATACTTAAAGAGCCTGTGGAGATGTTTCGACCTTTCTGGTTTCATTTAAGAAACTACAATTTCAGTATGAGCTTCCTTAAAAAACCATTGCAGTATGGGTTGTTAAGAGATTATCGTCGAAAAGCTGTTCAAGTGCCAGAAGTTACGCCGCTAGAAATAATTAAAAAGGAAACGATTCTTTTTATTCTTCTCTACGTATTAGTAATTGGTTATTCTCTTTCTTATATAGTGTTTCTTTTTGAAATATTATCAGTGAAACTTGCAAACAAGATGTACAATTTCTATATACATTTTAGATTTTCTATGTAGAGCACTAGAAAAGATTCATCTACACAAAGTGTTAAAGTGTTTTTTAATTACTTCACGTGTATAAAAAGTTATTATAAAACATTTGGAAAGTATAGATGTTGATGAAAATTACTTATCGCTGTAGCAATAAGAAACAAAGCATTAGGTATTTCAATTTAATATGCCAAAGTGGTTTATTAGAGTATGATCAATGTCAATAATAATATAATAAAAGATGTGGAGAAATTGAAACAATTTAAATAATTTGTAACCTAAAATAATCTTAAGTATGAAAACAATACGGATCCACCAATGAATTCTCTCATGACGAAAATTAATAAATTTTTTCCATCACTTAGTTTCAACTATACTGAAATAAATTTATATCTTGAGGCAAAACAACTAATGTCAAATAGAGATTTCGAAAAGTTTACGTTTTTTATTATCTAATATTCAGATGAAAAGTCTTACTGTGAAAAAGAAATAATTCATCAACTTATACAAGAGTGGACATGGAAATCAGAAAGAAAAATATTAGTTGTTTATTTGTCTTCTTGTACTTAGAAGAATAAGCAGAAAATTTGGGAACATAACAAGCTGACTTTGCTAACACGCGATATTCAGTATTAAGCAGAACTTCAAACATGTCATAGTGTGAAAATGTTTTTAAAAAATTATAATCGCGATAGTGAAATTGACCTCAAATTGACTTCAAAACGTTCATAACATAACATAACATAACATAACATAACATAACATAACATAACATAACATAACATAACATAACATAACATAACATAACATAACATAACATAACATAACATAACATAACATAACATAACATAACATAACATAACATAACATAACATAACATAACATAACATAACATAAAATAACATAAAATAACATAACATAACATAACATAACATAACATAACATAACATAACATAACATAACATAACATAACATAACATAACATAACATAACATAACATAACATAACATAACATAACATAACATAACATAACATAACATAACATAACATAACATAACATAACATAACATAACATAAAAAATACAATAATTCGTCTATTTACTTTTGTCATGAATCTTCTTTTTCAAGAAGATAGTATGGCACACTCTGAATATTAGTCAAATTATAATAGGAATTCCAACAAATCAAGAACCGAAGAATTCTAAGGAAAGGATCCTATTTCGCTCATTATTAGTTTCGTGCATTGTCTATTCAGGTTACTTGTTCTCTGTAATTTTAGATATCAGTTGGCGATCGGAACATGAAATTCCAAGTTTTAAAGAATTGGTTAATCATTCATTCATTGCTACTAATGTCATATCACAACCTTTTTGAAATTGATTTTATGTTTAGGACTCTTACTATTATCAAACTGAAAAGAAAAGTATTACCTACACAAAATAATGGAGGGTCAATTGATTGTTTACGGTGTATGTCAGATTTTCAAAATGTATCTTCCTGTTTTATTAATAATACTGAATATTATGTAAACTTATATAGAGCTAAATATTCAAATTCAAATTTGAGAATACTACAGGAGCCGGTATTAATGTTGAATACTATACTGAATATTGAAAAAAAATATAAATTTTGTTATGGGATTTTTAAGAAAGCACAAGAACATGGTTAATAAAACAATTGATTACTTCCATTGTACAGGTGGACAAAATTGCGCCACCAAAAGAAAATTAATAAGGATGTACTTTTAGGTGGTCAAAATTATTTTGAAACTGATGATTTTTTAAAAATTTTCTTAAGCGTTGATGAATTTAGATGAATCTTGGTAACTAGGTGTTCTTGAAGTTCCTAATTACAAATCTGAAGACATATTTTCAAAATTCGAAATGGCGGACAACAATTTCAAAAATTAACGGTTTTAAAGATACTTGCTATCTTAGGGTTTTTGTGATTTCTGGTTACTAATCTAAATTCTGTTTTTAAAAATTTTAAATGGCCGACGAAAATTTTTAAAATTGATGAATTTTTATGAAACTTAGTATCTAGTAGTTCTTGAGGTTCCTGATTACAAATTTGAAGTCAGATTTTTAACATTGAAAATGAACATTCAAATCTTAAATACACATAGGTACTAAACTTCATCAAAATCAATGAATTTTTCAAACTCTCTTTCGTGAATTTGAATCCGCAATTTTGAATTTTTAAAATCTGAATTCATATTCGCAATCAGCGTCCTCAAAAACACAAAGTTATGAAGTTTCATCAAAATCTATCAATTTTTAAAAAGTTCATATTACCATAAAAAATTTGACATGTTTTTTTGTGTGGCTGTAATATTTGTATCATTAGGTAAACACTATAAGAAAAATATATTTGAATCTGAATCTATATTAAACGTTTGGTATACAGTCAATAAAAAATTATTTTTTATTTAAGCATAATAATTTTGCTATAATATATATATATATATATATATATATAATAAAGCTGATTAAAACAAATTTTTTTTGATTGGATATATACTTTTGGATTAAAAAAAATTTTCTCAGTGTAAGATAGGCGAGAAAGCATTCTCATGTTAATTGTTTTAAATAATAAAATATTATTTCCTATTTGTTATAAATACGTTTTATCTGGTGGATTAGAGACATTAAATTTGAAGCAAAATTTACTCTTTAAAATAGAAATGAATTAGAAAAAAGTATTTACAAGTTTGTTAAATGAGTAATAATTACGTTTCTATGTGTAATTTAGGATACTGTATGGCCAATGATTATTCCTACTTTTTGAAATTTGTATCTAAGACTAATAAATATTATACCAATTATATAATACTTAATAGTTTTTTAAACAAAATAGTTAAAAGAATATTACAATTTATTTTTTCATTCATTCTGGTGAAATTGTGACTTTTTTATATTCCTTATATACGTATTTTTAGTTTCCCAGAGTAACAAAATTTACGACTGTACGTAAAATCAATTTACAAGTATAATATTCAAAACTAACCTTTTTCTCTCTAAAAATCTTGTTTTCTTCTCTTTCTCTTTTTTGTCATCGTTGAACATTTATATGAATAAGCAATAAGTGTATATGCTTGCTTGCAAAAACCAGGTTATATGAATGTTCACGAATATTTTTAAGATGCCGCTGAAAATTGAAAAAAAAATTAATAATACATGCGAGATTTTTGGGAATTAAAAACATAAATGTTTCTAAAATATATTTCAAATCAATTTCATGGCGAATTTTTTTTTAATTGCGCCTAGTAAAATCTACACAAGCATTTTCTTTTAGAATTCTTGTTAATAGTTAAATTGCAAATACGGAAGCTCGCTGCACTTGAGTTCGTTAAAAATAAAGTTTCAACAATCTGAATTATACAAATTAAAAAAATATTATTTTAATAAAGAAAGATTTAATTTTAATTTAAGAAAGATAGAGATACTGCTATAACCGATAGTTGATCACCAGTCAACCAAAAGATAAATGTTTTTCCTTTGTATAGTTTCTTACTTCACATCTATTTCGCGGACGGACTGAGAGAATGAAGGAAGAAGGCGATTATTGTGGATCCTATTATGAAACGAGTAAGTATGCAAATTCGGTAGAGAGAAATATTCTTATGTCATATATGTAGGAAAGAGAAAGAAACAGATGTGGTAGATTTGAACAAAGCTATTTTTACGTCTTTTTCATGTGTAGACGAGAAGAAAAATAGCGCAAGATTTTTGACATTGAGGTCCTTATTTCACTTTTCTTAAAGTAGCATTTACGATTATATATTTTTTCTAGAACTTGTCGTAACAATATTATATCGAATTTTGTGAATTCAGCCAAAGATAGTAATATTCTTTCTAACACTACGTATTTAGAAATGAATTTCGTGTAATTTGTTTATATACTTTTAATAAATTATTGAAATATTTGTTTTATTTTACGAATATTCCAGATTATTTTAAAAAATCTATTAAAATTAATCATTTCAATGAATTCAAATAAATTTTAAATTACATATAAAAAAATGTTAAAAAAGGGGGTTGGCGCGCTAAGCGTTTAGGGGGACGGAACCCCCCTGAAGTATATAATATATATTAAATTGGGGAAACCGAAATTCAAATTGCTCCACTTCTATCAAACGATTGCGAATGGGAAATGAAGATACTTCCAAAGTGCCAACCATATAACCACAAACCTAATCCGACGGATACTACACACATAGTGCAATTAATTTCAACGATCGAAATTAATTGCTATCCACTTAAATCTCCAAGATATACGATCTATATCCTGCAATTTGTTGTTGATAATAGCCATTTTCTCGGATGCTGGCGAATTTTATTGCTCCGCTGAAAATAACTTTATTAGCTCTCTCACTCCCTCTCTTTTCCCCTCAGTTCTTCTCCTTTCTAAGCTACTGTAATAATCCAACGGAACTAATTAAATAAAAATTCTCTAAAGAAATTTTCCCTTTTTTATAACTTCTGTTTTATCATCAGCTTAAAGTCCACAACATTGAAAAACGAAAAAGTATATTATTAAGTATTTCACTCAAAGATAACTAAACAATACTGACTGGAAAATTTATTTATTTTCTTAAGTAACAAATTGAATTTTTTAAAATTTAAAAATATACTTCATAATAAACAATATGTATTGTGTACAAAATATACTTTCTTAATTTTAATATAATTGAAATGCAGGAATAAAATTAGTTTTAGTGCGCTCAGTGTTTCCTTCCAAACTTTCGTTTTATGCAAAAGTCAACTAAATACAATTGAGTATTATGAAAGTGTCGGCATCTAACAACAAAGCACGGTAGATTTTATAAGGTACATCCTTATGAATTTGTAATTTACATACTCATCTAAATTGTCTACTTAGACAACGCTATACCGGATATTATTTTCCCGGTTTAATATTCCAGCTTATTATAATATTAATTAAGTTAAATCTCCAACCTGAACTTAAAGCCATAGAAGATAGGTTCATTGATTTTATAAAAAAAAACTTTAAAAACATGACGAAAACACTTAACATTTTTAGAAGTAATAAAATCTTCGCAGAAATCAATTACGGTAAAGAAATTTTTTAAATTCTCCATAAGATTTTAACTATCTTTGTAAATAATGAAATTCTTCAACGAAATCGAATTATAGTTAGGGGAGAGTGGGGCAAACCGGACCCCTCTCAATATTTCCGAAATGGCGAAATTGTCAAAAGTGCTATTTAGAAATTTGAAACAACCATGTGTAGTATACCTTATTTTTTCAATTTGACATTTTTTACTTTTTTTTGTGCAACGCTTGGAGCAAAAGTTTTTTTTGTAGTTTTTTTCTACACTTTTACGAATTTTTTCTCAAGGAAATTCTGACGAAATCGTGTAATATTTCCAAATATTAGGTCTTGGCTTTTGAAGGTATACACCTCAGGAATCTTTACCACCAAAAACTTTGATGAATTTGCAAAGCGTTTCTTTTTGACAAACATTTATTCTCAAAATGGGCCTGTGGGGCAAACCGGACCGTTTTCGGTGGGGCAAACCGGCCATAGGATATTTCCATTGAATTAAAGTTTCATAAAATTTATTTTTAAATAAAATGTTTCTTTCATTAAAATATTTACTTACAATGAAAAATAATTGTCTTCTAATGAGAATTGGACCCTTTAATATTGTTTCTTTGATAATGACAAACATTTTTATTATTTATTAAAAAAAATATTTATTCAATTAAAACTTAATCCCGAATTATTATTTTCATTACTACAACCATTGTTTACTTGATTCTTTATGTTTGTTATTATTGTAGATTATGTAAATGCAATATTATAAATAAAAACCAAACGGTCCGGTTTACCCCAGGGGTGGGGCAAACCGGACCGTTTCCAAAATTGTTTAAGGTTAACACAGCAACTAAACAATAAAAGATGAAGTATAGGTGTCTCTGGGAAAAAGTTGTGCAATTAAATGATCTTTCAAACAAGCCCTCGAAAAATAAAATCGGTTTATTCGTTTAGTTACAAGAGTAAAAAAACCGTTAGGGGGTCCCGGTTTGCCCCACTCTCCCCTACAAAATTTTAATACAATTGAGGAGAATACGCGCCATTTACTTAACATGGCGGTAACTCATTATAGCATCCAGCCCCTCAAGTCTTGGCAAAATTTCAATTATTTTAACAATTTTCCTCCATTTCCCGCCTTTTAATTTATGTTAATAACTTTTTTTTTAAAATGAATTTGTCCTCTTGAAGTATATTGTTGGAAAGTCCTGTGTAACAGAAACACTTTTGCTGAACAGGGTAAAGTGAAATTATCCTTAAAATGAAAAAGTAAAAAAGATTAAAAAAAAAAAATTATTAAATCAATTAAAATTAAAAAAAAATTTTGACTAAATTATTAGTCAAGGTTTGCCCTTATACTAGCAAGGTTTATCTAGTGATGTTGTCTAAACAATCGCTATGGACCTATCTTGACTATGGTCCCCTAAACAAATATTTCATTATTTTCATAAATAATAACATTTTTTTAAGAAGTCATTTATTTTTATAAAAAATAAAATTTATTGCAGAATTAGGGTCATTTGGGGTAAATGTAAACGGAATATCTATGTTTCACCAAAAACATTAGTTTTCTTGTTAAAATGTAAAATGGACTGATTTTTTTTGCATGAACTTGTTACTTTACTTTCATAAAAAAATTTGGTTAGTAATAACGTCGCTGCTAGTTTTAATTACTTACTGACACTATTCAGTTAGTAATTTCAGCCATTTAGTTAGTAACGTAACTAATTAAATAGGTAGACCAACAAGAAAAGTAGTTGAATCAAATAATAAAATAATTGAGTATACTAATAGAAAATGGTAACACCAACCAATAAGTTAACAGCAGTATAGTTTACTAACTAAAAATAGATTTTCATTCAACTTGGTAAAAAGAAGTGTTTTAGGTTGCCAAATAAGAATCTAAAATCGAATTTTTAAATTTCAAAATGATGGATCCAATATGTCAGTCAAACATAAAATATTGTTAAAAATTGATCAAATTTGCTAGAATCTGGCGAAAATAAAAAATCAAAGTCAATTTTTGTTAAAAGATTAATAAGGAAGAATGAAAAATTTTAGTTTTATTTTTTAATATATTTTTATGCAAATGCGAGACAAAATACTCAAACAGTAAAACATTGATTTCCAATCTTTTTGCAATAAAAGATAACTTACATTAGTTCAATGCCAATTGTTGAAATAAAATATTGACAATACTCAGAACTTCTTGTAGGTGAGCTAAGATAAAAATATTGACATCGAACTTATTTTTTAATTTTTAAATTTATCTGAAACATCTACTGTTTACATTTACCCCAAATGACCCTATAGTAGAATTTTCTCTTAAAAACTGATATAGAAATGTATTTCAGTTAAAAGTTTAAATTATTATAATTGAATGTTAAAAACATGATAGCGTGTATTTTTAAAAATTCTCATTTTGCTATATTATTTTTAAAGTGAAGTGAGAATGAGGTGAAAGTCAAGTGCGAGTAAAGTGAAAGATAAGTAAATAGAGGATAATAGAGATAATAGGGGAGTGGAAATAAAATGGAAGTGAAGTGAGAGTGAATGTGAAGTGAAAGTAGAGTGGAAGTAAAGTTACAGAATCGACCCCCAGTAACAATTTTTTTATAATAAGAAAACGATTTTACTACTCGGCTATCTTTAATTTATTATTATAAAATATATAGAAATCGATCGATGTCTACATATTTTGAAGTTAGTATTTTTTAATTGTTTCACTGAATAGAGCCCTGTGTTTGGAAGAATTAAAAGATCAAGAAAATTTAATTCTTCAAATCAATTTAACTAAATTTAATTCTTCTTTCTCAAATAAAATTTTTTGATAATTTATTCTATTGTAATTATAATGCAAGTTGAACAACTTGTTTAGTAAGTAGACGCGCGTTTACATAATATTTGAGATAATGTATGCCCTGGATAAAATAAGATTCTGGCTCCTTAAACTTAGGATCTTGCAATGACGTTAGTTTGCTGTATATACTCTAGAAGGATTTGTCTAAGCAAAAGGTTACGTCTCTATGAACTGGCTAAAGTTCAAAACTGTCAGAAAGTTGAGAAAGAGAGAAAGCTAGCGAGCAAGAGCAAGAGAGAATGATATGACGTGCTCAAAAGATCGAAAATTGATTCAAGTGCCAAAGAAACTTTTGTTCTGACCAAGTCAAAACATTCGATCTATAAAAATCTTTTCAATTGTTGTCTCAACGTTTCCAAATCAAAAGTTTTATACGAATAAACTTTATTCTCTTCTATTTCGAAGAAAACGAAGACTATATCATCCTCTGGTCACAATTTTACGTGTGTTAGAATTGATAGTATAAATTTTGTTTTCAACAGTATTATTTTTATTTCGAAAAAAAATTTGACAATTTTAAAATTGATTTCTTTCGTTTAGAATATTTTAACACCTTAGAATGGAAATATTATTCAAACTTTTGTATTTCTTTCCTTTCACTATTTCTTCTCTGTCTTTTCTAATTCATTATTTTTCTCCTGTGTCAACATTTTTAAAGTGTGCATTTATTATGTTTATTATTATCATCGTTTTTTGATGGCGACAAACATGTTGCACAGTTTTGCGAAATTTTAATTTTTTCAATAGTTATTGTTGATAACATTTTTTCGTATAAATTATGAGATTACTTACTTTCTACTGTTCTTTAATCACTTTTGATAATTATTTGTCAGTGTAAAAAATTTTTAAATTATTAAAAATATAAATAATTGGTTTAAATAATTAAAAATATTTTCATGTTCTCCCAAGATTTTTTAGAATTTTTTTAATGAATAGTACTCCTTCTTTAATGACAAGTAATTATAAAGAAAAAGAAAAGTGATTATTGTTAATTAGATTAAAAGTTACTTAAGTTTTTGACAACAACACGACTTTGGACAAAACAACTTTGAAGCTTCAATTTTTAACGAAATTTCATAAACCTTTTTTTAAAGTTAAAACTTATTAAATTATGCATCGATTCCTCGAAGATATTAAACCGAGAGTAATATTCATTTAAAAAATTCGAAAAAATGTTGTGAGTACATGAAAATATTTTTAATTGTTTAAGAAATTATTTATAGTTTTAATAATTTAAAAAAACTTTTATATTGACAAATATTAATCAAAAGTTGTATTATTTCTTATTATTTATACTTAAAATTAATTCGATTCCTCTTAAAGAACAGTTGAAAATAATAAATTTTCAAATTCATACGAAAAAATGTTATTAACGATAACTATTTAAAAAATTAAAATTTCCAAAAACTGTGCAACATGTATGTTTTCTATATCATATATAACAGAAAAATCTTATAATCATAAATAATACTCGCTCATCGAAAAACGATGTCACACTTCACAAATTTTGACACTCCTTTCTTTTCTTTCTTTACTCATTTTGCAGACTTTCTTCACAATATAATCGTTTGTATAATTTCAATTTTACTCGATTATTCATCACGAATTTTCAATTTAAAACATTTCCATTGAGAAGCAAAAATGAATTACTTTTTCCCTGGAAGGCAAATGAGAATTCTAAGTTCTTTCTTTTCATTAAAGAAATAGAAGTGAAAAAAAACAATTCAGTTTTATTATCTGAAAAAATAATTCTTCAACTTTTCTCTCACAGCTTGTGTGAAGGAATCGGAAAATTTTCGTTGATAAATTATTATTTACTGTGGGAACATAAATTTTTCTCAACAAAAATCTTTTTAAACTTTTTTTCATATTTTTACCCCTTCTTTTTTTGGCTTTACTGTTGTTGTTGAACATTTTTATTTTCTTATTTCTTTATATATATACATACCACGCACAAAAGCAGTATATCGCAGTTTATATACGCTCAACTTGGCTCAATTTTTCTCTCACCAATCTTACACTTGTACTTGCATGCTGTAATGGATTACATAGCAGAATTTTATGTAACAAAAATGTCTATTAAATTTATTTTTTAACTTAATGACTTTTGGTTGGTAAGGGAATAAAAAATTTTATTAACAAGATTGAAATATTTTTTTTGTATTCGGAAAAAAGGAAAGTAAAAGAAAATTAAGTGATTTTTAGTAAGAAATTTTCAATTTTCTTGATGTAGAAATCTAGAGTAATTGGATTAATTAATAAATGTTGTGAGAAGAGAGGGAATTAATATTCCATTTCTAAAATCGAAATAACCTTTTAGTCGAAACAAAAAAAAGTGTGTAGTATAATTCAATTACTCGAGAGCAGATCACGTTTGACTTGAGTTTGTGTATCTAGCATTAATCTAAGGGACACAGAGGCTAGAGAGGGGGAGGAAACCTTTAGGATTAAGCTGGTTGTTGCTTGGTCACGTCGAAGGGGATGTTCGAGAAGTGAGATGGTCGAGGGTCGACATGAGAACACCTCTAGAGGGTTTTAAATTAATTTGGCTCGCGTATTCCCTTCCACTTTTTTTACCTTTTCTTTTCCAACAGTTTACTGTAGATTTCAGATTACAAGGCTCTCTACTTCTAACAATTTCAAATAATTTTCTTCCTGAATATTGACCATACATTGTAAGTTATTTTTTCTCTTATTATAAAATTTGTTATTTTAATACAGATTTTTAAATAGAGATTTTATATTTGAACGCTATTAAAATATTTAAAAAGTGAAAAAAATTGTTTTATTAGCTTAGTGGGAGTAAGATATTTGCCAATGGCTTCATTTTAAATATTTTTTAATAGAAATTTACGAAAATTTGGTTTTGCTTTTCAGCGAAAAGTCAAAAATTTTTATTCAGAAAAGTACTGAAAAAAATTTAATTTTTAAAATTTCTAAAAAAATTCTTAATTTTGGAGCCTTTTTTGTTTGCTACATAAACTAGAGAATTATGTTTCGCTTCAAATAACTTAATTCTTGAAGAACTATTATAAAATAATTACATAGAAATTATAGAAGAAATAAGTTTACTTAAATGTTACTAAAGTTACGTTTGCAATTTTCATGAATAGATAAACTTCAAATGGTTTCAATTTGAAATTATACAGAATTTCACTTTTCTATGAATTTAACTAAAAATTTTAAAGAACTTAGATATTTGAAAAGTTTTAATAATTTAAGTCCTTCTGAAATTAATTGAATTTTTTTAATACATATTTAATTAATTATTAAAAATAATGGATTTACAGAAAAATTTTAGTTAAAATCTTTAAAAAAATTGATTTTTGAAGAAGTTACAAATAATTGCAGAAATTTAATTATTTTCAAAAGTAATATAATTCTTCTCATAAAATTCAATTGTGTTCAAAATTTTAAAAAAATTGTACAAATCCAAATTATCTTTATAAATAATAATATTCAAGGCAGAAAAAATGAAAGAATACGACATTTATTTACAGTTAATATTTTGTTGATTTATTTTTTTCTAATTTTTTAACAAATTTCTCAAAAATGTTCTCAAGAAGTTTCAAATCGATTCAACGAAATTTGAAAGACAAATTGAAAATGGAATATAGCTTAAGTCGAACTTGCTTCGCAGGAGGCAAGAATCCTTCGCAGACAGTAACATTGTGACATATTAGACTTTGGCGAATCATTGGAGGACTTACATTATGGCTCTAGAATCGATAATCTAGAGTGAGTTTAAAAAAAAGATTTTTATCAAGGTCTTATTCTTTTTGAAAAGTTGAAATTCGTTTATCTTCAAACGGCATTTTTAAAGTCGATGGATATATCACAGAAAATAAAGAACCGATCTTTTTAAAATTTTATATTTTTTTTAGATAAAGTTTACTCGCGAAGTGGAAATTTTTTTTTTAATGATTAGAACTCGTTTTGCAAAAATAAAACTGTCGATTTTTATGTAACGAAAGCTATGACTGATTTGGATTTTTTTAATGTGAAGTTCAAATTGTAGGAAAATAATATACCTAATTATTTATTAGAATACAAGAAGTAAAATTCAATTTAGTTTCTATTTTTAGAGAAAAATATTTTTTAACAAAACTCGAAACTTATAAAAACTTTTATGCGTTCTTTAGAAATTTTTTATTTAAAATTTTTAAAGAATGTATTTTAATTTCGCCTGAGAAAGCTACAATGAAACGAAAGTTATTCTAATCGTGAAAAAGATCATATATTATAAAATATTTTTTTCTCTATATTCCTGACTCTTTTCAACAGAAATAATTATAAAAAAATTCTCTCTCATGAAAATCGAGCTATCTTCAAATTTATGTGACAGAAGTCAATTCTATTTCTAAAACTTATTAACGTAATAATGTAAACAATAGCAGTTGTGCTACTTTGAGAAATTTATTTAAAAAAAAAGTTAATTTAAAAATAATATCCCTGTCGAATCAACGGTTCAATGAAGTGACACCCGATGTCACGAAGGGTCAACTAAAGAACAAATGAACATTTTTTCTTATAGATAGTAATGTGACGGTAACACTTTTTTATTTTTTAGATAATATGTCTCATGCTATGTCAACGCGGTGATAAAGAGTTTCATTATACAACACACTAAGAAATTAAATTCTTTTGATGATATTTTTTCCTTATTCTTTATAATACTATTTTCCTTCTTCTCTTTAAGATTTTATACCCTTTTCTCTCTTCCTTGTTTCATTACTAAATGCAATTCGTTGACACTCAAAGGATTCCTTTGCAAGAAAGTCCTTTGAATTTTCTGGCTTTTATCCACATCCTTTTAACATTTACAAGCCAAGAGACCAATTAAACGAATAAAAAATTACTCATGATATTTTCTCGAGTCAGTAGGACAAAAAGAAAATACGCGCAACTGGCTTTCTCGTTTTTTTATAAACCGCAAAGATAAAAAAAGCAAACAAATTCAACAATTCCCTTTTTTTCAAACTGGAATAGAAAACAAAAAAAAAAAACAGAAAAACTTTTCTGGATAAGTTTCATGAGAGTGCAATGGGATAGAAAACAAGAGCGCTTGGTCTGGTTCGTAAATTACGGTTCTTTGAAAATCCGTCCACAGAAAAACCTTGTGTGTCACTGTCGTTAATTTTGGGCGTTTCTTTCTTTTTTTTATCTTTTCCCGTTTTTTTTCTCCGCCTTTTCGAAGGACGAGACAAATACTAATTAAGAGGAAAATAAAATTCTTTCAATGAGTCACTGTGGCTGCCAGTTGAGATTAGGTCTTTGGTCTCGTTAGTGGTGTCCCACATTTTTTTTCTTTTTCATTGCAAGCGTAGAAAACCGCGAAGTGAAAACCTTATCGCAAATTCGCCACGCTACTTCGTGCACCTTCGTTTTATTTCCGGATTCGTTGGGAGAAATTTTCATCTTACAATCATGACCATTTATTATGCTTAATGTGGAGCAAAAGAAATGGGATTTAACAGAGGCAAAATATTTAGAAAATTGCTAATAAACGTAACCATCACTATATCTTATCCTCTTAAAGACATATGCATAACACTAGTCAAAAAAATTGTATTGTCAATAAATGAAGAAACAAAAAGAAAACTTTTTTTGACTAACGTTATCTATACCTGTATATAAAGAAGGAAAATATATTGCTGATGATAAAAATTTTTCACTAAAAACAATTTTCTTAGAAAGAAAAAAGCTTTTATTACAATTAACAAGGACTTTATTATTGCATAAAAATTATAAAATAAATTTTGACAGATAAATCATGATCAGAAAAAATAAACACATATAAAAACAAATTTGTAAGGATTAGGACTCAAAGTCCTAAAGTACACATAAAATTCTGACCGCTAAGCGAATTCAATGGGCGACAGAATTTTATGTGTGGTTATACTTTCTAGAGAGTCAAATTGTCTATATTTATTTACGAGTTTCTTTAATTATAAAATTATTTGAAAACATATAATCAATTGTTTTTATTTAAAACTCTAAATTTAAAAATTTACATAATAACATAGGTACAAAATAAAGTTTTTTGTCAAAGACACTACACTAGTATGTTCTCACGTATTATTTCCCACTGAATCCGAATTCGAAGTAGAAATTGACAGATTAGCTCAACATTTTGGGATAAACTTATAAAACGACACAAAAAGAAGGTTTAAGATAAAAAAATAATGAAAATTTATTTTTATGACATTCAAAAAAAGATACGAAAAAAGGTAGATTTAAAATAATTAAAGAGAAAAATGTACGAAAAAATTATCATTGAGAGCCTAACAATCACATGCTGCTAAAAGTGTTTATTTTTGTTGTGAACTACAGATTTTATAATGAAATGATTCCGTATAATTTTATTAATTTTTTTAGATATTATTGAAATGAGGAAAACTTT
Organism: Leptopilina drosophilae; assembly: GCA_032873175.1. NCBI lineage: Eukaryota > Metazoa > Arthropoda > Insecta > Hymenoptera > Figitidae > Leptopilina > Leptopilina drosophilae. The sequence goes on from CM065478.1 coordinate 51,392,227, forward strand.
CGAAAATAAAAAGATATTCATAGAATTATATTAAAATTTTTGAAAATAATTCTATTGTATACTTGTATCTTCTCTAAAATTCAATTTTTTGTAGTGTTTTAAACAAAAATTTTAATTTACCTAATTGCTTTAATAGTCTAATTTTTGAAAACATACTGTTTATGATACTTGATCCCAATTTTACCTAAGTAAATTTGATAAAATTTTAAGAATTAACTTTCTCCTTGTACTAAACATTTAACTACATAATAATGTAATTAATGTAATGTAATCTAAGTTCTATAAATTTTCTAATTAAATTCATAGAAAATTAAAATTCTATATAATTTGAAAATGAAAATTGTTAAGGCAATTTTTTTTTAATTTGAGGAGTAAGTTTTCAAAACTTGATAAATCCAAATTTTGTCATTTCGAGAAATTTAAACAAATGACAATACTCACATAACCATTAAAATTATCTTCAATTTAGAAAAAATATAATAAATTCTTCATTTTTAAATATTTTTTCTATTTAAAATGCTATGTTTGTAATTAAAATCAATTGTAATAGGGAATTTAAAGGTTTTAATAATTTTTTCTAATAAAAAGTTAGAAATCATTATTATTATTATTCTTTATTAATAAATTTTTTTCTTTAATTGAACAGTGATAAATGGATTTTTTAAGATTTTAATATTTTAAACATGTGTTTATCTCAATTTTTTTAAAAATGGATTTATCAACTTTTGAAAAATTGCTCCTCATTTAATTAGTTTTGCAATATTTTAGCAAAATTATTTATTAAATAATTAAGAAATAACAAATTTTAAAATATTTCTTCAAGAATTAATTTATTTAAAAATAAAATATTATCTGAAACCAGCTAAAATAACGCGCATGAAGTTTCTTATTTTGTTAACATTGAAAAATTCAATTGTTCAGAAGAATTCTACTCAGAATCACAATTCTTCTAAATATATTCAGGAATGTTGGGAAAAGTCAAAAAATTTTGTCAAAAATAATGAAACAATATTCAATTTCGAAAATTCATAAGAAAATTATGAATGTTATATTCCTCGTCATTGAAAAGATTTTATTTATTTCAATCTTTTCCTATTTTTAACAACAATTGAAGTTTATAGATTTTTATCAATTATTTTGGAATAATTTTTTATTTAAAAATTAAAAAAATAATTGAAGTTTGTAAAATTTGTGTTTTTTATTTTTTTTATAAATAATAGATGTGTGCAAAAAGCTCAAACCTCGATCGAGTATTTTCGAGCCTAGCCGAACCTAATCAGATCGAGCTCGAGCCGAGTTAAGCATCATAAAAATCTCGAATAATTTCGAGTACTCGATTAAATTGGAGGTTTTAAATTATTGAAAAAAATTATTTATTTTTAAATTTGATAAAACTTTTTGCATGAGATACAATTATTTTCAATATGGTTTCAATCATTTCTCTATAAAATTCAATTATTTTTAATATAATTTTAATATTTCTTCAGTTTAATTTTTTTATAAAATTCCATCTTAGAATCCTGGAAAAGTCCGGGAATTTCATTAAAAGTACTGGAAAAATATTCAATTTCTATAATTCATAGGAAAATTCTAAATTTTTGTGTATGTTTTGTTTCACCGATAAAGTATTTATTTATTTATTATTAATTATGGAGTTTAAAATTAATTAAACTTTCAAAGAGTTGCGTTTACAATTTTCATAAATGAATGAATATTGGAATTTTATAAAATTTAAATTTTCAATGAATTTTATTAGAAATTTTAAAGATAATTTAGGTTTATGAAAAATTTTAATAAATCAAATTCTTCTAAAATTTGTTATATTGTTTAGTATACATTTTATTCATTATTAATAAAAATGGATCCAATTTTTAAACTGTAAAAAACAGGAACTTTTAAATGAACAATAATTTCTAAATCAAAACAAATAAAATGTTTGTTACAAAGTGCTACTTTTTCTGGAAAGAAGAGAAATATTGAAAAATAACATTAATAATTTTTTTAGATTAATAAAAATAGTTTTGTATTATTTGCAAAATAAAAATAATACTTCTAAATAAAATAAATAAATACATATTATTAACTTTAAAAAGTAAGAGTGAAAAAATAAAGAAAAATAATATTATCTAATATCAAAATATATCAAAAAAACAAAAGCAGAATCATGACAAATTTCAGGTGTGGACAGACTTGACAGAATGAATGATTGAATGAATGAATGAATATGACGATTATTATAGTTAATTAATAATAATAATAGAAAAAATTGAAGGTTTTGCATTTAGAATTCGTGATAATTTTATAGTATATGAGACAAACAGAAAATACACTAAAATTCTAAATTTTCTTACGAATTCTAATAATTTAATTTTTTTCAGTACTTTTAAGAAAAATTACATGACCTGTGTCAACCGCAATTAAGATATTATTTTCCATATATTGCTAAATAATTACCGCGGCCAATTTATTTGTAGTTTAATAGTTAAAAAATAGTTTTCAAACAAAAAAGTTTGAATCTCGGTTATGACTTCCATCGTAGCAGTAACATGTAACATGATGGTTTCAAATAATTTTTGAATAATCGATTTTAAATTTTATCCTATATATTTTTTATAACTCATAATTTCCTTTTTTGAGAGGGAGGAAGAAAAAAAACAAGAAACTACATAGTATTTTATTCACAAAACAAAGTTTGTGCTTCTATTTTTTTTATCTTTAATATTTTTCTTTCTTTAATAGATAATAAGATAAAGAATGACTTGCGGATAATTTTATAGAGGTTTTTTATTGTCTACTTTTTTCAATATTGGCTTTATTCGTGTATTTTACATATTTTACTTTGTGGTATAATAAATAAAGTTTATAACGGAAATTCGAAATTTCTCATAATAGAGATAAGAGCAGGAAAAAAAGAGGAAGTTCTAAATGGTTCCGCTCTTTTGCTTCACAAGGGAAGTAGGAAGTTTAGAAAAGTTTGTCGAATTTAGTTTATAAAAAAAATGTGTTATCGATTTTCGATTTTGAATAATGTATTTTTTATGCAAATTCATATAATCCGAAAAATATTTTCCAGGTTTTGTTTATTATGTTTTATTTTTGTTTCTAATTTTCAATTACCTGTCTATTGTTATTTATTTTTCTAAAAAGACTAAAATTTAAATGAATTAACATCAGTAATTCTTCCAAAATTCGATTATTTTTTGGAATTTTTAATTAAAATTCTTTTTAGCAATTATTTTTAGTAATTTTTGAGAGTTACTTGAGAATTCAAATCCTAATTAAAGAATATTTGTCTACCAATGAAAATGATTTAAAAATATTATTATAAACCAATCAATATTGACAATTCTGACACACGAGTATATGGTTAGGACGTATAGCTGAAAGAGCAATACTGCATTGCTTTTTGTAAAATACAGTACTTTTGAGTAATGATTTATTTGTTTTTTACATATTTCACTTTATGGTATAATAAATTTATAAATAAATAAATAAATTAATTAAGAATTCATAATTTTTTTCTATACATATTACTACATTGCATATGGCTGTCCCATATTCATTATTATAATATGTAAGAATTGGACATATTTATGGCAGTACCAAAGATATATTTCTTTCAGTGTATGAATTATTTGTTTCGTTTGTAATGAACATTATTTTCAATTTTCTAAAATTTTCTATATTGAAGTATACACTGAGAAAAAAAATTATTTGATTCAAACAAATTTTGTTTAAATCAAACTTAAAATATCTTTGCTATACAGTCAAACATATTTAAGTTTAATTCAAACATATTTTCTGGTTCAGTTTAAGAGTCAACTTTTAAGTTTGATTCAAACATAAAATTTTTAATCATAATTTTTGTTTAAACCGTAACAGAAAATATGTTTCAATTAAATATAATTATTCAAATAAATAAGACTTTTGAATCAATGCAGTATATATTTTCTATAAATTGAGATTAAACTTACAAACTAATTTCAATTAAACAAAATCGTCTAACATTATTTTTGTGATTCATTTAAGTATAATGTTGTTACATCCCAGTAACAAAATTTTCTCCTTGAAATTTAAGACATTAGCTATGAATCACTGTAAATCAACGCGTGTAAAGAAGTTTGAGATTAGAAGAGTTGCGTTTGATATATACCAATAACAAAAGAATAGCAATAGATATAAAGTAATAAGAGAATCTTTAAAGAAAGAATGTTATTACTTTTAGTAATTTCATAGGTTTAATTAAACCTTAATTATATTCAATATTAACTAAAATTAGTAAGAGTAACAAATTTGATAGTCATTTCTCACACAGCTTTTTCTCAAAATTTAATACTATATATTTTGGAATTTAAGAAGGAAATGTATCCTTCTACTCTCTATGCATTGTTTTCTAAGAATAATTTTGCAGCTGCATAGAGTGTAGAATGTTTTTCTAAATAGTTCATCTGTTTATCGATCCTCATAGTTGACAAATAGAATGCGATCATCTACTCTTTATAGAACTGAAGCTATGAGATTCGATATAAGGATGCACACTAATAAAGAATGATAAATAATGTTATATACGCATTGCGAGTGGACTTGACTCACAATAGTATGTGGCTAGATGCAAGCTTAGTTTTCTTCCTGGGAGTGTTTACTATCCCATGGAATAGTGATACTCGCGATATACTATATGTGATGCAGGTGTTCACAAAGATCCAAGAACTGATTCAATTCTTGGGATGATCTAGGAGTCAAGCTTGGAGATGGGGGTGATTTTTGATCTTTTGTCTCCCACTAGGGAAGATTTGATACTATAAAAACCTATGCAAATCCATTGTCATCCGTCAGTTTATTTCGATACAAAGTCATCGTTACGTTCGCGTCGTGACAGCTTCATCTTTAAGCTTGACCCTTCGGTAATCATAATTTTGGCCGTAAATCTTGCATTTTCAAACAGTATAAAGTTTACTCGTTGTTCTAAATATTGAGCAAGTATTTATTATCGCCAGACTTGTGAGTCGGGATTTCAAAAATTAAATAATTGATTGTCCGTCGTAACCTAGTCTATTTTCAAGATACGAATTGCAAACGTGACGTGTGTGCTTTCAGAAAATAAGAACTAAAAAACTGTGACAAAGTCCCAACCGTTCTTTTTCAAGAGTTGTAAAACCTCACAGTGTCAACGACTACAAGAATTCAGAAATTCTTTGTCAAAATACCATCCTTGTATCTGCCCTCTGAACAGAGGTAATTGTAAGTACTATTTATATAATAACAAATTATATTTACATTCAAAAACAACATTTATACATCTAATTCTTTCTTGTAATCAAAGATAAATAAATATTTCATTATAAACAAAATTTAAATCATTAATCTTTGAGTTAAAATTATTAAATATCCTAAATTATGAAAGGATAATTATTGAACAATTAAATTTGGAGATATTATAAGACGACCCCCATAGGATCGATAGAAGAGAACGTGCTCACATAAAAATAAATGGTCAAGCCTTACCAACTTGACTATAATCAGCCTACCATTCCTCCAAAATAATATAAATAATAATTAAAATTTTAAATAACCTCGCTTTCCGCTCGGGATGTAACAATGTTTTCTCAGTGTAATTATTATTAATAAAAGTTCTAAACATAAAATAACAAAAGTGCAATGAAAGAGTTTATTTAAAAATTTTCAATTTAAATACTTCTGATGATGGACGAAATCATTGAACAATTTTTACCTTTCGACGTTAACTGCGGTGTTTTTTGTGAAAAACGAAAATTCCTTTCTTTCTCTGCTTTATTTATTTTTTATATTTATGTCTGTTATATTTAAATACACATGTGTACAGTTTTTATTTGAAATCAAGTAAAATCGAGCAGCCAGTTCAGTAAATTTTTTCCACACAGCATGATTCTCTGGCATGGTCATTTATCGAAAGATTAAATTGCGCCCGGCGTCGTATGTCGATTTGACAAACGATTCAACCTTTTAATCCATCGTGCCAACTTCCATCGTGTTGGCCACCTCCCCTTTCCTCTCCACCAAAGATTCATTTAGCCAAAAAAATATAAAAATTCCGGTTAATTAAATATATATGACTTTGAAGAATAACAAAAGAGAAAATAAATTTCCTATTATCCATTATGTATTTATGCAATGAAATCAATTTGATTTTTTATTTATTACATGAAAAAAATTATGCTATTTTTAATTAAATAGCTGTTTAAAGATTTTATTCCTCAAAAGTTTAGATAATTATTAAATGCAAATAATATTTAATTTTATCATAATTTTTATTCAATTTAATTTTATTCCAGAAGTAATTGGTAAACATATATTATTAATTTATTAATTAATTAACCTATTCATTTATTTATTTTTTTCTTTTGTTTCTTTAATTCATTATTCCTTTATTTATTAGATAATTTATTTGTAATAACAAATTATTTAGAAACTTAAGTAACTATTTAATACACGTAAATTATTTCAAAGTTAAAATAAAAATCTATTTTGCATAATTAACAATTATTTAGTTTCGTTGGAAAATTTTAGAAATTCACGCAATGAAATTATACTTTTTTCATCTCTTTATTTAACGAATAGAAAAGTCTTTGAATGTGATTGCCGCGCAAGAACAAATGGTCCAACACTTTAACAAAATTACCTAACTGTCCTTTTTACGAAGATTTACAAAAAGCGAGTGTCCTCCTAACTTGTCAATTTACTTGGCTAATAAAATTTTTCTTTTCCTTCCTTTGCAATTTACAAAAATTCTCTAAAAATCCTTTTTATATTATTTTATAACAAATGTGGCAAAAATAAAATTTTTCAAAATATTTCCTTCTTTTTTTGTTCTATTTTATTTAAAAATGTAATAAAAAAATTCTAAAAGTTTGTTATTTTCTTTTTCTATTACAATGCATAAGAAATGTAATTTTTACATGCAAGTATTACAAATTTTCCAAAATTTCTTTTAAATGAAAAAATTTGTAAATTCCTCTTTTCTGCTGTTTTATTTTATTATATATAGGAAAAATAATTTTTTCACACGAATTCCACATTTAAAAGAGAGGACAAATATTCCAATTCATATTTTTCACTGTTCTATCGCGATGAAATAAAATTTTACCATGTTCGGAAGTCTTGCAACTCTCAAAAATAGTATTCGATACAAAAATTTAACCGACTTTATGAAATAAAATCCAATATCGTGCTTTCTTATAGAAGTTGATGTATATATAGGTATAAAGAAAGCTTTTGGGAAAACAGCGATTATAGCTAGCAAACGGAAAACGTCTTATTGATTGTGAGTATTATAGACATTAAGAATTGAGAGAAATTTTATCAGGAAAAAGAGCGGTGGGGAAAGGGAAATACTTGTAAAAATTGAATTCTTTTGTAAACTACATCTGGATATGAATGACACGTGTGGTTTTGTTGCTCATATTCCACCTTTTAGCAGAAATATCGATTTCTGACTTGTTTCTTTTCTCCAAATTTTTATTTTGCTTCCTCCTCGAGAGAAAGCTTTGCATTCTTGACGATTTTAAATTTTTCAAAAGAAGGTTATACATAAAAATAAAGACTAAAAAAGGACTGATTTTGTCTAGAATACATGTATATAAGCAATTCTTAGCAAAAGTCCAGATGTATGTGTGTGTCAAAATTATATTTCTCATATGAAAACAAATCGATTGATAAGTATAAAGTATACACATAATCAAAATTTATAAAAGTTTATAAATATAAACAGCGATTGCTATTTATATTTATCACAAAAAGTTAAAATTTTGTATTTCTTGAGATTGGTAAAATTTTACATCAAAAAGAATAATTACTATTTAATAGAGGTGTGCAAAAAGCTCGAAAAGCCGAGCCGAGCTGCAATTTTTTCGAGCCGAGCCTGAGCTTGGCTTGATGTATCGAGTACTCGATTAAATTCGAGGTTTTAAAAAATTTTTTAAATAATTAGAAAATTTCGAGTACTCGAAAAATTCAGTTTTTCGAATCCAATCGAGTAGTTGAAATTATTCGAGCTTTTTATGAGACTCGATTCGGCTCAAGTTCGAAAATACTTGATCGAGCTTCGAGCTTTCCGCACACCTCTACTATTTTATAAAAACTGAAGAAACTTGTGTATATTATATTGAGGAAGCTAAATATTCATGGAATGAACAACTTGTTTTTTTTTCTTTTCACTTTTAAAACTGAACTGTCATCGACAGACTTTTCTGCGAATATCGGTATAATTTACGATATTGAATAATATACGATGATATATTTTTTTACTGTAACTCAAATCCGATTTAATTTATTGTTTTACATTTACAGTTTCTCTTTAAGTTCGTAGTCCAAAAAAAGTCAAAAAAAGTAAAATCGGAGTTTTAATGCAATCACCCCCTAGGATTGTTCTATATCGAAAAAAATATCCCTATTTTTTTGAAAATTAAAAATTATTCAGAGGTCGCTTAAAGTGCTCAAAGTTTCCCATGCAAAATACATAGGGAAAAAACGCTTTTTTGTAGAATTGGCATTGAATCCTTGAAAATCAATATTTTTCATTCAGCAAACTGTGTTTCTCTTCAGAAGACCTTAAAGAATAGTGCTAAATTGTTTATTTAATCATTTTTTAATATTAACTATTTTTCATAGTGCCCCCTAAAAACCCCATAAATTTCAAAATTACGAAAAAAACGTTAAAAAATATTTTTTATTATTTTTATCAAAGTTTTTTCCTAGATTTTAAATAAATAACACAAATATTTATTTTTAAACATTATTTCATGTAATTGCTAATTTGTTTAAACAAATGATTATTGTTTATATACAACTTTTTATCTAATTGAGCTAAAGAGTTGTGTTTTTTTCTCAATTTTAAAACTTTTTAAGCCGAATGTAACCAGTTATTAACAACAAACTATAATAATAATAATAATAATAATAATAATTAATAATATAATAATAATTTTATTAATTGTTTAAACAAATTACTGTGGTTTAATTTCAAAATGGAAAAGACTTATGATTTACGTAATAAGTTTTATTTAATTAATCACTGCGACAGGCAAAATATTACCAATTCACATAAAGTATTATTTATTTTTAATGAAAATTAGTATTAACTGAATAAAAAAAAAGTTAAAAATTCAGAAAAAATTGCAACTCTGTAGCTCAATTTGATAAAAAGTTGAAATTAAAGAATAGTAATTTGTTTAAACAATTGGTAAAATTATTATTCTTACTTTATTAACATAGTGAATTAAGTTATTTTTTTAGTTTCTTAGTAACTGGTAATATTCGGCTTGAAAAGTTTAAAAATAGAAAAAAAATCGCAACTCTTTAGCTCAATTAGATAAAGAGTTGTAAATAAATAATTATAATTTGTTTGAACAAATTAGCAATTACATGGAATAATGTTTAAAAATAAATATTTGTGTTATTTATTTAAAATCTAGGAAAAAACTTTGATAAAAATAGTAAAAAATATTTTTTAACGTTTTTTTTCGTAATTTTTAAATTTATGGGATTTTTAGGGCGCACTATAAAAAAATAGTTAATATTAAGAAATGATTAAATAAACTATTTTGCATTATTCTTTAAGGTCTTCTGAAGAGAAACATAATTTGCTGAATGAAAAATATTGATTTTCAAGGATTCTATACCAATTCTACGAAGAAGCGTTTTTTCAACAAGTATTTTGTATGGGAAACTTTGAGTGCTTTGAGCGACCTCTAAATAATTTTTTATTTTCAAAAAAATAGGGGTATTTTTTTCGATATAGAACAATCCTAGGGGGTGAGAGCATTAAAATTCCGATTTTACTTTTATCCCATACATTTTTGGACCACCCTAGTAGATAAATATGCGACACAAAAATATGCAGTGAATTTGCAGCAAAATAAATTAAGTAATTCTATTTTTGAAAACAGTGGTTTTCCAATAAAGGAATTTAGAATATTTACTAGAACATTTTTAATTTATTGCAAAAAAGGAAGTAATTTTGTAACGACAAAAAAAGGATAGAAAATTTACTTCAATTGAATGTCGAAGTTTATTTTTTAAGACATGTAATAAATTTATTTTCGAAAATGTAGTAAATGTACTCAAAAAAAATATTTTTTATGGTTTGTTTCAAATCTTTTTTTATTATTAATTTTCAAATATCTTGTGTATAAATACTAATACTGAAACTTAATATTAAGATTACGTTAATTTTTAACTTCATGGACGTATTCTTAGCAAAATTTGAAAAATTTTGAGTGCGCTTACAACTTTTTTTATTAAAAATTCGCTGTGTTTCATAATTTCAAAGTTTATAATGCAAAAACATTAAATTAAAATTAATTAATTAATTAATTAATTAATTAATTAATTTATTAATTTTTTATTTAATTTAATTTCTTCTCATTTCGCGAAAAACGAAATTAAAGATTGCAATACCAATTAATTGCTATATCTCTGGCTCTTCTGGGAAGCTATTCAGATAAGAAATTGTTTATAGTCCAGGGTACCTTGCCCGTGTGGAAATTGCCCGACTTCGCCTTATTTGAAGAAAGGCATTGATGAGGATTTAGTGAGGCCAACCACACCAATAATGTCTAGATAGGTGATAATAGGACACTGACTGGAATGCCTTCTTTTTCTAAATAGGAAAATCTAGCTGGATCTATTTATGCCCCTATTAAATATTTCAATCAGGCTCTGACTAGAATGCCCTTTTTTCTAAACAGGGAAATCTATCTGGTATCTATTTATGCCCCTAGCAGGTATTGTAATTAATGTTCAATTTCATTGACAAATCACAATTTCTAAATAATAATTAATTAAATTAATCAGAAAAATAGTTCTAAACGCATATTAAAATACTATTTAAATATAAAAACTATTTGAGCAAAAATTATTACTATTTTTAAATTTCAAAATATTGCACTTTTTCTCACAAGCGGTAAAGAAATGTTTTGCTTAGTATATAAGGACGATGACGAGGGACAGTGACGAGGCAATCTAGTTAGAACCTCTCTATCTTTCCACATCATCACCTGATATTTTAAGCGTGACGAAATTAGAAGGGTCCTGACTAATTTTCCTAGTTTGCGCCTCACTAAACAAAAGGGCGTCTATTGAAGGCCTTACTAACTCCTACTTTTAATTTCTACACGGGTAGAGATAAGAAACTAATACGTTTAAAATTTTTAAAACTCCTTTAAGCCCTTTCTTAAACAGGATCGTTTTCTTTAATAAACCATTTTTTACAAGATTAGTATATTACACTAGTATAATAATTTTTAGCTCATTAGATCAAACAATTTAGAAGTTAGGGGGAAAAATAATTTTTTACAAATTTTTTACTTTTTCCTTGGCAACGCTATGGACATTATTACATAGCAAGTTCTCTATAATTTTTACGTTAAAATACAACATTGTGCCAAATTTTAGATCTCAATGTTGAATAGTTTAGAAGTTAAGGGGGGGATGGTCACTTTTTATGAATTTTTGGCCAAAGATTGGGTTATCTTAACAACGCTATAACCATCGCATCCAATCACATTATCTCCATTTTTTGTAATCTACGTGTAAAAATACATATATATGTATTAAATTTGAGTTATATAAAATATAGTTTAGTTATTGAAAAAAATGTAAATTTGTATAAAAAAAACGAATGAAATTTGCAACAACAAAAAGTTGTAAAAAATTTACTACAAGACAATGTAATCAATTTACCACACAAATATAATGCCTATCCACTTTAATTTAATTTTCCCATTAATTAGAGAAAAATTTTCCCTTCCAAATTATAATCAGTTCATTGACTTTTATTACAGTCCTATATCTACATTAAGGTTGAATTTCAAAACCGCAGTTTAATTAGGAGAAATTTATTATTATAATTAAACTAATTTTCACACTCGATTGCTAATAATATTACATTTTAAAATTTTTAAATAATTGTGGATTTAATTTGAAACAAATACGAATAATTGAAAAAAATGTGAATAAATTAAATAACTGAAAAAATAAAAGTACTAGAAAGTAATATTAAGAATAGTACTAAGAGTTCATGAATAAAGCAAGAATTTGTAATTTTTCCACTCGCCATCGTTATGAGAAGGAACAGAAAACTTACGTTCAATTAACTTTTCAACATTTCTCTTAAATAATATTGTAAAAAAAGGTTTACGATTGAAATCGCATTTCTGAAAAAGAAATTTTGACCTTTTACAAAAGTTTACTTTTCTTATTAATATTCATATCTCTTGAGGAAAGAAAAGATTGTAATGAAAAATTTGTATCTTATCCGTGAAAATATTAAGTGAAAAAAGAATTTCAATTATTAAGTTTTAACAGAAATAATATTAAAGTAAAACATTTTTCCTAATTCTCTTCTTCCATTTATTTCAAAAATTTCATTTAAAAAAATAAAAAGTATCTTTTATTAATGTTTATTTATTATTATTTACTAGGTTATTAAAACAATCATTTATCAATAATATTTATTAATAATAATAATTGATAACATACTAATCATGTAATAATGTAGTACTAAAATAATTTAATTTCTAAACAGATATATTAAATAAATCAATAACAAATAAATATAATAATAAAATAAGGAATGAAAAGAAGTAGGAAACTATTTAAATAAAACTGCGTTGTAAAAACTAAACGAATAAAAAAATTGTTTCTCACTAATTTTTGAAGAAGTGGACAAAATTTATTTTCTATTCTCTTCTAGCATGTTTCAAAATCCGCATTGCGAATTTCATTCAAAAGCAACAGGTGCAATGTGTGCACTTCTCAAAAATTAACAAGGTCTTGTTAGACCAGAGCAAACTGACTATTAGGAATTTAATTTTTCTCATTGTTTGGTTCGTTAGACTGCTTCATTAATTCCTGGAATATTTTTTTCCTTATTTTTGTCTTTAGTGAATCACTTTACCGTGATTTGAAAAAAATTTAACATTTTCAGACAATTTCAGAAATTACCCCTCATAAGACTGTGTATATGATGCACGAATAATAAAAAAATTCTATGCAATTGTCAATATATATATAATTGAAAAAATAGAAAATTTAAGGAAATGAAGATAGAAAAAATTGTATTGTCAAGTGTTGAGACAATTAAATGAAAATAAGATTAATTAAGTAGCAAAGTTTTGTGAAGCTTTAATTATGGGAGGCTCGCTGAACTAAGAAATGAATGAGATAAAGCTAAAAAGAAAGATTGCTTGATGATAGTAAGTATATAATGAAAGGGAGGGATAAGAGAAGTTTTCGACGAGAATCCATTATTTTGGGGAAACCATAAAAGGGAATGAGAAAACAGAATGGAATCTACGCTTACTCGAATTATCTGCTTTATCTTACCAATAGACTTTGTTCCCTACCTCCTTTTTTTAAACCGCTCCAAAAAATAATTCTTCAACATTCCGTAATATTCTAGAAAAAAAGTAGAATCTATTCCTTTTCTATCACTCTAAAAAAACTGCATTTCCCTCTCAGTGTATTTTTACAAAGAAAGAAAAGTAAAAATGTTTGATAAAAATTCTATTTTAAGTTTTATTTTAGAAAATTAAAGAAAACTAACAAGAAATTTATAACATTTATAGGTTCAGTTTCTTAATTTATTTGTATTTTTTATATTTATTTATTAAAAATATTATTACTGAAGAATACAAGGTTTTGGATATGGGCAATAGAAACGCATTTCTGAGGTATATTTTAAAGCTAAATTTAAATCTACAGTAATTTTTTCCTAGATACACGTCAGATTTTTTAGTCAATTGCAATTTTATTTCTTTATTATAGGTATTTTAAACAAATTTTTCACTGGAAATCAAAATATATTGCTGAGAAAAAAAAGTTGAAATGTACTTTTAATATTTTCTGTATTGCTGATTAAGAATTCGATGTTTGTTGTCAAAAATTCAAAATGGCGGCTGAAAAATATGAAAATCACTCGGATTTGCTTAAAACTTGTTGCAATCTGAATTGACCCTCCAGAATCCCGATCACAGCCTGGATTAAACTAAATACTTTGGATTAGAAAATATCTGCTCCATTCGTTTGAAATATTCCACTCATATTCTTGGAATATTAAAAAAAAACATTTCACTGGAACTTTGGAAAAATACCTAAGGAACTTTCTACTGGAATATTAGAAATATTTCAAAAAGGAAATTCTATTTGAAGTTTGGGAATATTTCAATAGAACAACAAGAAAAATATTTCATTGGACCATTAGGAATATTCCTAAAGGAACTTTCCTGACTTATTCAGGAATTATTAAAATATTCTCTTAATTGAAATGTTTCTTTGCCATGACAGAATTTTTCATTCACATTCCTGAAATATTTTATTGGATCGTTGGAACATTTTAGAAATATTAAAATATTCGATTTCTGACATACATTCCTTTTGGGAATATATGCCATTTTAGTATTTGTAATTTTTATATTTTAGTATTTTGAAAAAAATGGTCGTATTTTTGATGATTTACAAGTTTTGTGATATTTAAAAATTATTAAAATTTCTTTTAATATTTAAATATTTCATTTTAATATTTAAATTTATTATTTTTCGATTATATTTCGATATTTAAATTAAAATTCATCAATTTATTTCGAACTGAAAAAATTGTAAATTCAAAATGTAATATTCTTATGGAATATTCCTGCAATATTTCAATAAATATTTGAATAGAAATTTTATTCCAGGAATGTGAATAGAATATGTCATGCTATTGACGTAAATGCGTTTAATGTTTATTTTTTTATTAAATTAAGTCTAAAATATTTATAATATTTATAATATTCCAAAAAAATATTTCTGTAATATTCTTATTGCATTTTCATAATTGTGTTTTTTAATATTCTTTCATGATTATAAAAAATGCTTCAGGCATGTTAATGGAATATTTCTTCAATATATTTAGAATATTTCAATGAAACATTACAAGTACTTCAATAAATTATATTTCTTGAATATGTTTGTAATATTTTTTTCTTATATTCCCCAAAATTCTAAAATATTCTACGCTATGGAATATTGCTTTAATGTGATTAGAATTTTATTATAGAATATTTCTCACTTTTCTAAAAAAATATCCCATGTGCGTTAGCGGAATATGTCCTAATATTCCAAAGAAACATTCAGAGCTTTTTAATGGAGCAGTTCATCATTATGTTTAGAATATTCTCAATATTGAAAAAAAAATATTCCGAGAATGTCCATGGAATATTAAGGGCTATTGGTTAAAAGGTAAATTGCGCTTAACTATTTGTAATATTCACTTTGGAGATAGACGATTTCTTGTGAGAGAGGAAATACGATAGTAGTTGGATATTTGGTCAGTTAACAACCACTTGAAAGTTGAACAATATATATATGTGTACGAAAAAGCGTTATATATAGTCGTTTATAGTTTCTGTAACATTGTCGCATCACCGTTTTCTGTTGACTTAGAGTGAAGCATTCTTGAAATAATAACTCCGATACGGAGAACAAGACGATATAAAGAGAGAAAGAAGGAGAGTGTAAGAGAGACCCGTCCAACAAATTTCTCGTCTCTACTGTTAGGAAACAAGTTTCAAGTTCGTTATCGTCTGCGAAAAGCAGAGACTCATCAGGAAAACGAGAAAGCATAGTCCCACTCCTGCTTTTCCTTCCTGGTTGCTTCCTATTTTATTCCGCCTTTAGACTTTCTTCTTGACTATGCTTCTCATTTTTTGTATTTCTTTTTTTCCCTGTGCCTTGTTTCTTTAGACACAAAAAATAAGAAAATGATGTTATCACGTTGTAATCTCAATAAAAAAACACTTGGAAATTCGTGCTCTGTTCGTGGTCCAGTGATTAAATCTTAAAATCAGATCTAATCCAATTGAGGCTGAATTTTTTATTTCTAATAATTAATGAATATAATTAACTTAAATTTCTATTTTCACGTTCATTTCAACTATCATTTTCACTTTGATAGATTTTTATTTTCACTTAAATTTACATTTTTAAAGATTTCTTCATTTTCACATTCATTTCCAATTTCATTTTGACAGATTATTATTTTTTCCCTTATTTTTTACTTTCACTTTGATTGATTTTGTTATTTTACATTAATTTTCACTTTGATAGATTCTTATTTTTACTTTCACTTATACTTATACTTTGCTGGATTTTCTTACTTAAAATAAACGTAAAAATAAAAGTGTAAGTAAATGTAAAAATTAACATTCATGAAAGTGAGAATAAAAATGTAATAAAAATTTATTAAAGCAATAGTAGAATAAAATTCTTTGAAAATGAAAGTGAAAATGAAAGTCTCAGTAGAAATGAAATGAAATAGTCGACTCTAGATTAAAATCAGGCTCATCTATTCAAATATTCTTCTAATTATTTATCTAATCATCTGATTGTGAGTAATTATTTATACTTAACTACTTAATTATTTATCTAATTATTTATTTAATTATTTTTCTGAATATCTATTCAATTATTTTTCAAATTAGCTTGTTAATTATTCATCTAATTATTTATTTAACTATATTTGTTTACATTATTTGTAATCTTATACTTTTGTTTTTACAACTATATACGCTGAATAGTGCACTTAATGAAACATCCAATTATTCTAACTAATCAAACTTCATTTTCATTGTATTACAGTTAGAAAAAAAGAGTACGGTTTACAAGGACTCTTAAGAGGATTTGTTAATTATTCAAAGTCCGTTAATTAATATAATGCTCTTATAGGAATTGTCGGCCTTAATCTGAATTGTGTGAGATAATCAGAGTTTCCGAATTAATTTGAAATATTACCACTGTATGTAGAATGTTTAAAAAGTTCGCAGTTCATAAGGAATAAGAAAGAGAGAAATTGTAAAAGGAGAAAAAAAACGTTGATTCGTCCTTATACGAGAAGTTTAAATTGCTCTATTGACTTTTTTTTAAAAAGGAAGAAAAAATATAAAAATCAAATGCACTTGATATGTCTGATATTTTTTTCTCTTTACTTTTTTTTGTAAACTGGCAATTGCTGCTACATTCAAAACAGTGATCTCAAATCTGATTAGTTTGATAAACTCTGTTCATGAGGATTGAAGAAACTTATTTAATTGAATATTCGACGTTGATTACATTCTGTTTAAATATCGCAAATATCGCAGTTTATTTCGCTTTCCGCTTCCGATTCCAGGTAAATTTTTATTTAATTTATGAAAAATTTAACATAAGTACTAGTAGTTTTATTAATACTTTTAATTTTAATTATTACCGATTACAAAATACATTAATGATAAAATTAATAATAGTAATGATTTTTTTGGTATATATATATATATATATAATAATTATTATTTCTATTTTTATTATTATATTATTATATAAAAATATTATAATTACAAAATTATAATTAAGTATTTTTTAAATTTATAATCATTTATTATTATGTAAGTAACTTTCTCCCTTTTTATTTTGTATTTTTGCCCCATTTTTTTCCTATTAAATAATTAATAATTCAGCAAAATTTATTAAATTTTTCATTTTCCCACGTTTTCTCTATATAATATTAATATTAACTGGAATAATTTATTGGAAAATTATTATCAATATAATAAATTCTTATCCTGATAATTGTCCCTAATGAATAGCAATTCGAGTTTGGAAACTCACTTTTTAAAGTGAACTTCTTAGTCGCGACTTGGGATCAACTTTAAGGTATTAATCTTATTATCCCCATTTGAAAACACTTTCAGTAGTTTGTTTTCAGAGAAAAAGTTTTTCTTTTTGAGAGTAGGTTAATGTGAGGTATTGTATTAAATTGTTGCAAACTTCCTGTCTTAAAAACAAATACGATCTTTGAGAGGAAAGTTTAATATAATAAATATACATATAGATATACATAAATATATTTAAAACTTACTTCAACAGTCCGTTTATTTTGCAACCAATTTCAAAAACTTTTAAGAAGCGCGACATCAATTTATTTTCATTATAAATAGAAAAAGAAGCAAATAAAAGTAAAAATAGTTTTAAAAAAAAGTTTTAAAAACGTAAAAAAGTAAAAACTCGTAAAAAAGCAAAAAAGAAAAAGAAATTAAACATATAAATTTGAAATTTTATTTTATTTTATTTTACAAAACTTATACGGAAAAGACAAATGTCGATTGTCGCATGAAAACTCGTCAAGTTAATAGAATCTAGAAAACGAGCACGTCGAAAATTGCTGCCGCAGCATTACAACGAGGATTTCAAGTATATATATAAATATATATATATATATATATATATGTATATTGCAGACCGAACGAGTTTTCTCGAACTACATACTCCAATCCGTCAAATTGAATAACAAATTAAAAACGAAAACGTATGTAACAAGCAATAATTGACTTGTTATAGTTGAACAAAAAATAATTACTGCCACAATTTCATTAATAACGATATTAATGAAATTGTGGCAGTAATTGTTAAAAAAAAGAAAAAGAAAAAATAATGACAAAAAATTGCATTTTACAAAATATTCTCCGTCTCTTTATACTGAGAAATTAACTTTTATTGTCTTACTTTCTGCAATATTTAAACTTTTAATGGCCTTGTACTTTTTTTAATACCTGTTCATCCTCTTGTAACGCGACAACAAATATTTTTCCCTCGAATTTTAATAATAATGTAATAAGAAATATGATACACAAATTTAATAAAAAAATGTAATGCTTGAAAATAATGAAAATATAATAAAAACTTAATTTATATGCATAGTATAGTGGGTATTATATGTAACCAAATGAAACAAAAATAAATATAATATAATAATAACTAATAATATAATATTAACTCTTTCTCTGTGGAGCTGAAATATTTTATTATATATTTTTATTATATATTTTACTATGTATTATATATTTTTATATTATAAATTAGGACAAAAATGTGTAAGATCTTTTCATCAACTAAACCACTTCAAACTTGTTACTCAAGAGTTTTTGGGGTCGTTGATTATAAATCTGAAGTCGAATTTTTAAAATTAAAAATGTCCGATCCAATGTGGCGGATGACGAATTAAAAAAATATTTCGATTCGATTAAAACTCGTTACTCGGAAGTTTTTGGAGTCGTTGATTACGAATCTGAAGTAAGAATTCAAAAATTCAAAATGGCAGTTCCACTATAGAGGATGAAAAATTTAAAAACTATTTGAATTCGCTTGAAACTGACTACTTGGGAATTTTTGAGGTCACTGATTGCGAATAAAGAGCCGAATGTTCGAAATTCAAATTACCGAATATAATATTGCGATGATTTTGATTGTTTTAATATTGCAAATCTCTAATCTGAATAATATACCATAAAGATATTTTTTTTATTTTTTCTTCTTGTATACCTTTTAGGGTTCTTACAAATCTTTAACCTCCACAACACTTTTATAATTCCCCCCCAAAACTTTTTCCCAGATCCCCAACTTTCCCCAGTTTTTGCAGCCTGTACCGACTTTTATTAGAAGTATTCATATTCACCTGTCTCTTTCTGGCCATATTTAAGGGAAAAATTCCATCAAAGCGAAAATTAATGTGAAAATAGAAAATAAAAGTGAAAATAAAACACTATCAAAGTGAGAATGAGATTCTATCAAATTGAAAGTAAAAAAATAAAATAAATGTTTCTTAAAATAAAAGAGTAAATAGTAGTGAAAATAAAAATTTATTAAAGTGAAATGTTATTCTATTTGAAAATTTACTTTATAAAGTGAAAATAAAAAAAAACTCTTCGTCAAGTTTCCACTAGAATGTGAATATTCCCTTTTCTCTCGAATTTCCATTTTTTCCATCAAAAAATTAATGAAAATAGTGAGGAATATTTTTTCACGCTTGCACTTTATCATATATATAAATAAAAACATTGATTTTTAATTGTGAATTGAGTTAACACTCGACAATGTTTGACGTTCAGTTATACATAATGTCAAAAGTACTTTGAATAATATTGTACATAGAAATTAGAAATGAAATCGATTTTGAAAAGCTTAGTGGTTATTCCCACTGCAGCTCGTGTTTCCACACATTCTGAATATAATTATAGATCCACTTTAACAGTCTAAAGTAGCGTCACATGAACGATCGACCCCCAAAATTGAACCCGTGTGAGATTATTATAGAGAATATCTATATACTTGCATATATTGCTATATATATTTCTAGTTAGTAATGTACCACTTTACTTTCGATGCAATTATAATTACTATCAAAAAAATTTTTTGAGAAAACAATATTCAACAAATTTAATAGAAATTTTATTCGGTGGTTTTGTTTTCCTCATTACAATTTAGCAGAAGTTTTTGTTTAACTGAATTTCTATTCAGTCGCATTTTTTTAAGTTGCATTACAATGAATAATAATTTCTATCCATTCAAACAACTATCTAGCAAATTTTCAATTAAACGAAATTTGTGTTGAAATAGACTGTTTTAGACTATTTTTAATTTTTAAAGATTTAAATATTTTGCAGGTAGATTTAACGAAAGTAACGTTTCTCCAAATTCCTATTTAGGTAAATTTATATTTAACAAAAATTCTGATATAAATTAAATTGTTAAATTGAAGTGAATTTTATTTTTTAACATAAAAGATTCATTTTTAAAAATTTTTAAATTCCTCTAAATTTTGTATCGAGTAAAATTTGTATTTAAAAAGAATTCTAATAAAACATAAATTTTATTTATCTTGTGAAATAGAAAATTCCACTGGGCGAAAATTCAATTAAATGTATATTCTCTTAAAATAAATATTTAATTATAATGAGAATGTTAAATAAAAATATTATCATATAAAAATATAATTAAATGGAAATTTTTCATTAAGTAAAAATAATTCATTGAAACAAATTTCTATTAAATGTCTATTCTCTTAAAACAAATATTCAATTATAAAGAGAATGTTAAATAAAAATATTATCGTATAAAAATTTAATTAAATGAAAATTTGTTATTAATTAAAAATAATTAATTAAAAAAAATTCACTTTATAAATTTGAACTAAATAGAGATTCTTGTTCTATTCAAATTTCATCCACTAGAAATTCTGAACGATTGACTTCAGGGAATATTCATCTCTCATTTCACGTAAAACATAGAACATTCAAAAATATTTTCATTTCTTTATTTATTTTTCATTCTATTTCTATATTTTTTAATATTTTATGAAGTACATCTACACAAAATTTATTCATGCAGAAAAGTTTTTGAAAACTTTATAAATTAATAAATAAAGTAGAAAATGAAAAATAAATCAAAATTTCATTCATTAAAACTTTTTACTATAATATAGGTGAAAAATTATTTTTATTAAAAGTACAAATTGAAAGTTAAATATAATAAAAAATAAAATAAATTGTATATGAGAGAGGAACATAAATCTAAAACGGATGGGAAAGAAACTTTTGTAATATACAATTGCATAGAATTATAGTGTGAAAATAACATTAATAAAATTGCAGTAAAATTTGAATAGATTGTTGCAATAGAATAAAACTTTCGATTGCACTGATATTCATATAAAATTAAAGAATCTCTTCTTTTTTTAAGGTGGAATAGCAATGAAGAAGTGTTTCATTTCCAGGTTGTCATGATGAATGAAACTGCAATAGCTGGCGTCTCCTAACAAATGAGATCTGGGTTATGAAGACAGAAATAGCTATACGAAGGTGTTATTTTTTTCAAAATAAAAAGAAAAAAGAAAAGACGTGTCTTCTCTTCTGACACAAGACAAATTTTCTCTGGAATGATTGAATTTATTTTAATTTATTTATAGATTCAATAAAAAATTCTAAATTGTTTTTCACGCAATTTTATTGAATTAAATTGTTTTTAAATTCACTTTTTGTAAATGTCGTTTTAATTATATTGAAATTTAATTTTACTTATATATCCATCATGATTTTTAAAATTAAAAAAAATCTTTTAAAACGATTCACTAAATTATAAAAATTTTAAATAAACTTATTTTTTAAAGTTTTTAAAATTTTTAAATCATCCATTTTTAATACTTCTGGAATATTTTTAAAGTTTGTTTTTCAATTTATCTTTTTATAAATTTGTTATTTACCCTTTCTTATTTTATCATCAGCTAAAATTCTGATGAGTATTTATCAACTTATTCTGATTGTTTACCTAAAAAGTTTAGTAGTCAGTAGTCAAAAAAGTAGATCAACTTTCAGGAAATTTAATACTCAGTCTTTATTTAAATCACTGTTTACTTATTTGAAGTCCGATTTTTTTTAAATTCAAAAAGCCAACTCAAAATAGTGACATAAAATTAAAACGTCTTTTAAAAAATTAATTATTAAAACAAAAATCTAATTTCTGAAAATTAACTAAAATGAATGAGAATTAAAAGAATTAACGAAAAAATATTGAAATAAGTAAATTAAAATTAGAAAAAATAAAAATGATAGAGAAATGAAATTGAAAATTGAAATTAATTATAAACTTTAAAATAAAACATTTTTATTCATTTGACATTTATCGTTTTTTATTAAATTCTTCTTTATTCTTTACATTTTGTATTGTTTAATTTAATTTCTTCTACTTCTAAAATCAGCGCAGTTATGAAAAGAGAAATTCAAATATTTCTTTTATTCAGAGGAAAAATAATTTTATGCAAATGTGAGCGAAATTTATAATTAGATGTGGTATTTATATTTATTTTTCTGCATGTTTCATTTAAATAGGAAAAAAATGATCTTTTGTTTATACCATGGGAGAACTCGTGTTCAAGTTTCTTGCATTCGTATTTGTAAACGTAGAATCCACAAGCATGAAATCCTTTTTGCGCACTTTGCATATCGACAATTTTCACAGTGTGAGACTACTGGTGAGTGAGTGAAGAGAAATTCCTATACAAACACATATATGTATAATGGTATGTACAATTGTCTCATGAGACTACCATATGTATGCTTTATATTTTGCTTGTTTAACACACTAATGAACTCATTTAACTTTTCATTTTTTAAATGATCTTTTCAATACATATTTTCTTTTCGATTTTAAATTTCATCGATTTTTCCAACAAAAAGAAAGAAATGCTCTCAATAGTTTTTCTTCCATTTTATAGCGATATTTTCTGGTTAAAAATAAAATTTTATGTTAGGTATTTAATAATTTTTTTAATATTTAAACAATTTATGAAAGTAATTAAGAATGTTAATTAAAAAGTTTGAAGTAAAAATTTAATTTCTTTATAGAAATTAAAAGATAACATATTTTTTTGAGATATAACTATTGACATTTCTGTAATTTTTCACTGGAACATTGGGGATATTTAAAAATAATTTTGGACTCTCATTTTAGAAATAATAAAAAGAAATAATAAGTTGGAAGAAATACCATAGAAATATACCATTGGAATATTGTAATTGAAATATAATAGGAATATTATTAGTAATATTAATTTATAAATTAGCAAATTTTTCAGTTCAAGTAAAATTAATTATTTATTAAAATAATTTTAAAAAATTCGAATGAAATATTCTCACAACATTATAATCAAATATTCCTACATTATTCTAATGGAGCATTCCAAATGTCCTACTTTCGAAATGAAAATAAAGTTATTCAAAAAATACGGATGAAATATTCCTAATATTCCTAATATTCCATAAATGCGAATGGAATATTATTTCATTCTATTGAAGTTGTATGACATCATTTTTATTCAAACTGTATTTCGAATAAAAATACCATTGACAAGGAATATCAACATTTTTCGACGTTCACTTTTCCATTTTTTCAATGATACTTGATTTTTTTAAAAAGGAAATTAATGCCATAAAAATTAATGGGTTGCTCAATATATTTATTTATTTGAATGTGCGCGAGAAAAAAAGGAGGATGAGCTTTAACTCGAAAACGTCATTGAGTGCACTTCTATCAATTTCGCTAATATTACCAAATGTAAATTCCACAATCATTTCCGAAGTTTAAAATCGAAGGGAATATGTATATGTATCAAGTTAGTAAAGTGTGTATACCACTGAACGTGTAAACACGATTATTGACCCATCATCAAATTTCCCTTAGTCCCTTGATACATCGTTCCAATCAGGAAATTATTGTTCTAACACTCGTCTGAATATTGAATGATAGAAGTTTTCATTTTTTATTTACTGTAATAAACACATATATAATTTTACCTATAAATAGTTTACGAAACTTTAAAAAACTGTAAAGGGTAATGATTATTTTTCTCTGTTTTTGTTTTGCTTTTTGTACTAGACTAGAATCGAAAAAAAAAATTTCCAATTTTGCAGGACGTAAACAGAAAATTTCAATTCACCTAACCGAAAATGTCCATTGGACTGAAAATAAAATTTGAATTCCTTGGAGCAAAAAATAATTGAATTCATCGCTAACACAAAAAAACCTCTTAATTCATCGGATCGAAAAAATGTATGATTCATCAAAAAATTTAAATGTAAACCAAATATTTGATTAAAAAAAGAATATATATGTTAGTCATGAAATTTTGTTTTTACATTTCATTTTTAATGTGCGGAAATTATAGGATTACAGTTTTTATAATTACTTTCTGTTTAATTGTAACTTTTTTATTAACGGTTTTTTGGTAACGTAGTTTATGGATGGCCCCTAAGGACTGAAAAATTAGAGAATAACTAGAAATTGTATACTTAAAAAACTATTGTAGCAACAAATATAAATTGGCATAGCAACAATAAATTGCAACAAAAACGAATTGAAATAACAGAAAAACATATTAACACAAGAAAAGAATAACAAATCAACATAGTAACAACAACAAATAAAAAATATCAAAAGCAAATTAACGTAACAAAAAAGCAAATTGACATAAAAAGAATAACAAATTTATAAACCAAAAAAAAATTAAAATAACGGAAAGAATAAGTAACATAACAGAACAAGAAAAATAATTTAACTTAGCAACAACAACAAATAAAAAAAACAAAAATAAATTAAGGTAACAGAAAAACAAATCAACAAAAATTAATATAAAAATAACAACAAATTTAAAACTAAAAACAATAACATAAACAATAAATGAACTTAATAGAACAACAAAAATAATGTAACTTAGCAACAAGAAAAAAAATAAGAAAAAGAAACAAATTTTTCTATTTCTGAAAAGCCAAATAACAAAATCAAATGAACACAACACAATGATTAAAATAAACGTAACAGAAAAATCAAATTAACAAAAGAACTAAAAAAAATAATTTATCAACGAAAACAAATTGCCATAACAGCGCAAAGAAAAAAAATAAATTAACATAAACACAGCAACAATAAATTTAAACACGAGGAATGAAATTAACATAACATAAAAAATAAATGAACATAAAAAACAAAGTAACAAAAGAACGAAAAAAAATTAGCAACAAATTAATCAAACAACAAAAAGGACTTATTATTACAGAAAAATAAATTAATATGTACACAGAAAATAAAAATAACATAATAACTAAAACAATAATAAAGCAAAAACAATAATTACAATATTAATAAAAAATAAGTTGATAAAAAGTATGTAAGTAGATAATTTTTAATTATTAAGTATTTGTTAGAATTAAAATAAAATAAAAAATACAAAAAATCGAAATATTATAAAACGAAAATTAATTAAAATATTTTTAAAAGTAATAAATAATAATAATAATAATAATAATAATAGTAAAGGCATTCACTTATTATTTGTCATAACTATACAATAGTTGAGTAACAGTTTGTTTAAAGTCTTGAAGTACTTGTAAAATAAATAAAAATAATAATTTTTTTTGAAACACTGATTTGTTTTGACAGCAAAAATTGAAAACAAATAAATATTACAAAAAAGCAAATTGATATAATAATAAAAACAAAATAATAATAATAATGCACATTATAATAAGAATAAATAATAATAACATGAAAAAGAATGATACAAAAATGACAACAGTAGTAGTTGTCGACCAAACAAATTACTATACTATATGAGACAATTATAATAAGAAATAACATAACAAAAACAAAAAAATATAATAAATATAAACAATATCAAGATAATAAAAGCAGTTTAAAAAAAATAAGTAAAAAACAACGTAAAAAAAAGAAATAACAAAAAATAGCGATAAATATTAATAACGTTTCTAAAGGCGTTAAACGTTCAATTATTGTTGTAAGTAATAAATACTTTTGTATTAATTTGTGCAGAGTCATAATAAAAAAGTATTTAATTTCAAGCAACTGAAAATTTTCTACTTTTTTAGAAATTCTAATTCGTTTCTAAAAGTTCATGAGAATTTTTCGATTAGCTCTTGAATTTTTGTCACTGTACGCACTGAGTCTTGATTCTAGATTTTGGTAAATTTTATACATATCTCTAAATGAGAGCTCGAATTAATTTTTACAATCATATACATATACGCATAAATTACTGTTTTTGTAATTACATTAAATATATATAAATTATTGTTTACAAAATTATAAATATATATACAAGGTGTATAAAAAGCATAGAAACATACACATTCAAACAAAAATATTCTTTAAAAAAAATGATTCAAACAAAAGTTGTTTATGACAAACAAAAGCTAATGTTTTAAAAATGAGCTATATTTGCTTTTTTGTCATGACCAATTTTTGTTTACACCATTTTTTTTTAATTTTTCGTTTTATTTACACATTTCCGTCCACTTTAAAATTTTATTACTTTCTTTTATTTAATTATTGGTTTTAAAGTTACATAATTAACTGTTTTCAAGAAAATGAAATTTCGCCCTTCATTTTCTATATTTGTGGATATTCCTATTTTGTTCTGCAAATCGTTGATTCGCAAAGTCAGCAATAAAAAAAAAAAATTGTGAAACATTCTCGCTATAAATAACAAAAGACAAAAAAAGAACGATCGCAAACATCTTCAACTTCTTACCTTAGGAAAGGCAAAGTGTTAGATTCCGAGTTCGAAGATGGAGAGTTATCACGAGGATCATCCTGTAAGCTTGAGAAGAGATTGGTCCGGGCGGCATGGCTCCCACCTCGCGTGTTTCTTGTCTTCTTTCACTGTTTCTTTTTTTTACACCTACAATCGCACCGTGTTGTTGTTATTCTCTTTTTATGCGCTATTCTTCTTTTTTTAAAAACAAACCCACTGAGTTTATTATTTCATTTTTTCCCTTATTTTATCATAAAGTGGTAGCGATCCAGGAAGAAGCACTAAATTTTCAATTCACACAAAAAAGCCTTTTTTTTACTAAAGCACCTCGATTCTACGAGTGGGAAATAGAGACCGAGAGAGTGAGAGAGAGAGAGAGAGAGAAGAAGATGGTTCGTTCACCCGCACCAGAGCAAAAGCCCAGGGAAACTCTTGTTGATCACCACGAGCAATTCACAATTTATTTTCTATGATGATGACGACGAAGAATTTTGGGGAAAATATTCACCATGATTTTGAGAAAAACGATTGGGGGGGGGAGAAAAAGGTTTTTTTTTATTTAATGATTTAGACAAATTTTTTTTCTATTTTTTTTTTTTGGAAAGAGTGGAAAATAATTTTAATGTTTGTGTGTGAGTGTGTTGGGAGATGAGAGAAAATCTTTTGAGATTTTCCGCGAGATCTGAGCGCAGGACACGATGGCCCGGCCACTGCGCCGGCACTGAGGCTACGCCGCAGCCTCGGCCTCCTGGTGCTACCCCCCTTGGCCTCCCATTTTCCATCTCTACATCTCCAACCCTCTCATTCTGTCTCCTTTCGTTTCTCTCTTGCTCTTTCTCTCGTTCACTCTTGCCAACCCCCACTATTCGTTTCACGTCTTGCTCTCTTTCTCTCTCCCTCTCTCTATTTCTCTCACTATTTCTCTCACTCTATTTCCCTCACTCTATTCCTCTCTCTCTCTCTTTCTCTCTAACTCTGTCTCTCTCTCGGCGTTTCTATCCGAAATATCCTCCCCTCGGTCTTTCCATTTCCGGTTGACCCTTCAAATCGCGTCATTTCTTCATTTCTTTCTCATTCCTATGTTCCTTTCTTCTTCTTCCTTTTTGTTTTTCCTTCTTTTTGACCCTTTCCTCTATCTTTATATTTTCTGCCATAATTTTCCCCTCTAATTTTGATGTGTTCTTAATTTTATTTTGTTTTCATTCATTTCTGTAATTGGGTTTTTTATTTATTTATTTATATATGTCTTTACTTTGTTTTTGTATATTCTTATTCCAGTTTGCTTCTATTTTGTTATTCTGTTTTTATTGATTTGTTCTTAATTTTTTTTTTATTTTTTTCTTCGTAGTTTGTTTCAATTAAAAAAAAGTTAAATTTATTTATTAGTTAAATACTTTTCATTGTTTTAAATATTTCAGTAATTTGAATTAAATTGTTTTTTGAATATTATTTTTAATTAACAATAGTTAATATTAAATTATTTGGAATTTTTTAAAATTAAAGGGACACGTCATTTACATTTTTAATTAAGAAAATTTATTAAGAAAATGATCTTAATCACCCATAAAATTGTTTTTATAGAAATTTTTAGAGAGAAACTCAATGGTCAGAAATCCATTTTGGTTTTTATTTATTTTTTAAATTTTTTTTGTTTTTTAAATCCAGTTGTTATTTTGTAGAAAATATGCTTCCGTATCTACAAAAAAATTACCGAATGAAAAAGTAGACAAAAAAGTCTATTGATTTATTTTACTTGACTTTTTTTACCTTAAGAACTATTTGGTGTAGTTTTTCTAAAAAAAACTAAACTAATAAATAAACTTTTAAGTAAAGTTTACTAAGCTAATGGAAGATTTTTCTTAGTCATGAACTTAAATTTACTGTTTTTGTAGTGATAGTAGTAAAAATAAATTTCAGTTAAAGAAAGATTACGAATTTTTGGTACAAGTAGAAAAAATATTTAAATAAATAAATAATTTTTAATAATTTAAGTTTTTTTAATAATAAAGAATTTTTCTTTTCGTCTTTACAAACATTTTCAAATCAGCCAGCGATTTAAATTTGTTGTATAACTAGTATTCAAAATGAAAATATATCCTAGTAAGACAAATTAAATAAAATTTTATGTTTCTATAGTATCAGTAGTAAGTTTTAATCAGAAAAAATTAAGGTAGTAAGAGTAAACTTATACATTAGTGTATTTTTGATATTAATTATTTATCTAGTTAAATTTTTATTCATGCATTAGTTTTAATTTTTTCTATGAATAATTTTTATTTTTGAATATATTTTAATATTTATTATTTTGATTCAGTTATTATTTATTTATTAATTTTTCCTTATATTTATTTGTTTAGATTTTTTATTCTTTATATTTATTTATTTCTACAAATTATTTATGCTTTCATTTATTCTGTTTTTTAAATATAGGCATTTAATTACGTATTTCCATTTGCTTTCATTTATTAATTTCATATTCCTTTTTATTTGTTTTTTGTTTCGTTTTCTTTTTTGTGAATAATTATTTGAAGTTAAATATTAAATAATTTCAACAATATATTAAATAATGAAAATTAAATATTAAAATAAAACTCCAAACTTTAATAAACTTAAAACAATATAAAATTATTCTTAACAATAATATTCTTGAAATGTTAGCAAAATTTGAATTTTGTACGGAATTTAAATAAAGATTTTGTTACTTCAATTTTTACTTTTTACTCTTTGCACTTCGTTAGTAACAAAATTATAATCGATTCAATCAATTATAAAATATAGTACTAAATAAAGGAAATTACTATAAAAAATATGAAAAAATAAGTAGAAAATTATTATTAACAAAACATTTTGAACAAAATTGAAATTTTCTTTAAAACTTTTTATTATTGTTCTTTCATATTTGGTTTTTCATATTTTTTCTTCATTTTCTTTCTGTTATTTTTTCTCATTTCTAGTCTCTTTTTTCGATATTTTTCGCTTTTTGTTTTCACACTTCGCATTGGCGTATTCCTCTCTCCTACCTTTTTTTCAAAGTTTTCCCACTTCACGGTGTCTGAGTCCACCTTCTGTTTGCTTATTGTCGTTTTCCTTTTTTTGACGAAAAGGAATCATGATTCTGTCCTTATCTCGTTTTCATCTGAAGCGCGAAATACTCACGTATACACATACAAAAATACTGTTGCCAAGTCGGATTCCTTAAAGCCTTCATCGTACTCTGTATACTATAATAGGATTATTTTTATTCAATTCTCTATAAATTTTCTATATTTTCCATCTTTTTTTTCAATGTTTCTGTTCAAGTCAATTTTTCACGATAAACCTTAAAAAAAATTTTGTTTCAATAATTAATTATGGACGAAAATTTGTCACAAGAAAATTGTCCAAAAGAAAAAATTTTGTTTCAATAATTAATTGTGGACGAAAATTTGTCACAAGAAAAAATCTTCGCCTGGAAAAACAGTTATAAAATTTGACTACATTAGCGACATTTTTAGTTGTGTTAGTTAAAAGTTTTGATATTTCAAAGAATTTTCTCGCTGTTACAGGTGAACGTTTATCATTACTGGTAGTTTTTTTCTAATATAATGAAAACAAATGTATGGACTATTTTCGTATTTGTCTTTGTTAAAACAAATATTTCTTATCGTAAGTAATTTAAAATTTCTTAAATTTCTTTCCATTTTTCAATTGACATATAAACACTCATAGATAATACAATGGAGAAAAAAATTTCCCACGAGAAATTGTTTGCTTTAAAGTATAAATACAGTTGACATTTTCGAAATAGTTTTAAAAAATCTTGTTTTTTTCTACCACTGAATTCTAAAGTGATATACATTTTTATATAAATAAAATAATAATAATAATACTCATAAATATACGAGAATGTTTGTGAAAGAAGAAAAAAATCTCTTTTTCCTTTTTTCTATACGTCATGTAAACATAGAGAAAGTGTGTTGCACACAAAAATATTTTATGTTGTAATAAAAATTTCTTGCAAAATCTTCATTCATTCGCGAATTTTACATGAAATTTTCCTTGATGTGACTTTCATGAGATTTTTCTAAGATAAATCTATTTTAGTGATATACATTTTTTTTCTTCAAGTATCTCTTGAAAATTTTACTTCCACAAAAATCCACTATTTTACGATGAGAAATATAGGTACAATTCTCGACAATAATAAATTTTTATTGTTTTATTTAATGAGTTAAGGTGAGATGGGGAAAATTAAAGTTTAAATTTTTAAAAGTTAAAATAAATAATTGTATTTGTAAAAAGTTTTCTTTATTTTTGAAAATTAAATGAATATTTTATACACAGACTAAAGTGGCTTTTGACTACTGAAGGGAACAGAAATTTCTTTGGTCTATTGTCTTTACTACTAATAACAAAAAAGGATACAAATGTTTAGTATTTTTATAATTTTTAATGTTTTACCATTTTAATTATTTATTATTTTAAATTAAAGAAATATAGTAGTAATATTAATAACCCAGTGACAATTTTCTCATTATATTTTGTGTTACTGGTAATAGTTAATCACATTTATTATGTTTTTTAATTAGATACGATATAAAAAATGACGCATCGAATTTTTGAAATTCGTCGAATATTTAAAAGCAGTTTTGATATCCATCATCTTCAATCACTATAAATATATATATACCAATACTCCACGGTAAGATTCCATCGTTGTCGCTTGTCGATATTTAGAAAGGAAATGACGTTCCTTCTCACGGAACTCGGAAAAGCATTCTCATTCCGTGATGTTCAACTGGCTTTTGCTAGATTCTGCTCGTCACTCTCGAAGGTCCTTTTCTCTCAGTCTTAAAGTGATTTCCATTAATATAATGACGACATTGGCAAAGCTTCCTTAGGCCCCTTCAAGTGAATTGTTCTCAGCTATATATAACGATAATCCCGGAAATTCATAATCCAATGATCATGAATTTTAGTGTTTAATTTATAAAAAAAATATTCAAATTACAGAATAAAAAAAATATCTAATTCTCTTCTAATATGAACGGGGCTAGGTTGTGGATCAAATTTTGTTTAGCAAGAAATGAAATGTTTAATTTGTTGAAAAGAAAATTTGTCTGACTGAAATTTACTTTTTTATACAATAAAATTGAAAAACGTTCTTTCAATACAATTATATGATATTGGTTTAAGAAATGTCAATTTCTAAGTATTGAAAATGAAAATTTTAGAGCACTCACTTATTTTTAAATTTCATATTTTTATTATTAACGATATAATTAATAATTTTTTATTTTCATTAATAATTTATGTGCTACAAATTATTATTTTTTCTTACTCAAGTACCATTAAAGGCTGAGTGCACGTCCTCTGCTTTTGTTGAAGTAATTTCAGGAAACTCAATTTACTGGGAGCTATAAAATGCAATTCTTTAAGCTCAACTAGGAGCCAGATAATTCTTATTTATCATCCCTGTGTATATAATTATATATTATTAATATTTGAACAATACTAAGCAGTTTTTATTTGAATAAATAATATAATCTATTAGTAAATTTAAATTAAACATTTTTTTCTATATAAATTGTTATATAATAGGTAGTAATTTTTTTCTTCATCTTCACGTTATTATACTTTGCAAATATCGTTGTGAGAATTTATTTTATCCTATAATAAGTGCTTCCAGAATAATGACTATACTTTCCTCATTCACAGCACGATCCGCGAATTACCGGGTGTTTTACCATGGAGAATTATATGGAACTTTGTGTCAACTCTTAATATGACACTTTCACGTGACTTTCTAATTAGAGTTATTTATTCTCTTTTGAAAAAATCCTTTTTTATTATAGTAGTCAGCGTTGTTCTACATATTTGTAAATTCTAAATTGTTTCTGAGTTTAAAGATTTTAAATAAAGTTTACTAGTTTTTACAAAAAAAAGTTTATAATTATAATTAGTGCAAATTTTGAGGGAAATTAGTGGTACAGTGAGTGGTTAATTTAATTATCTTTATGTAGATGCAAAATTTCGTTTTCGAAATTCACTGAATTTACATGATAAGTACTTTTCAATGTTATACTTGTTTCTAATTAATTACCATTATTTTTATTTTTATAGATAATTATTTTACCATTATTATTGTAATTATTAATATTATTTTATATTATTATATTATTTTACGTTTCTGATATAAAAGGAGACTATTTTTCTTTTTTGATTCAAACTTATTTTTACTACTGATACCAACAAAAATTATTTCTGTCTGACTAAAACTAGTTGTTACTACCCGAGTCGAAATTTAGACCCTCTTTTGAACCTATTTAACCTTCTATTTTTCAGACTTTGGGAGAGTCAAAGGAGGTTTAGTTAGCATGCAAGTGAGACCCTCTTTCGAACCTCTAAATGAGCGGAAAAATACAAATCTGCACGGATTAAGGCTCAAAAGAGGGTCAAATTTTAACCTCTTTTAGGTCTCGTAAATCCTCTAATATAGTTTCGCTTCCTATTCTATAGCACATGCGCTTTAAAGTGCGCACTTTTTCAAAATTTGTAAAACTTCAATTTAAATATTTCTACTAAATAATCAATATGAAATATAAAAAAATATTTCACATTGATTATTTATTAGAATTTTTAAATTGAAGTTTTTCAAATTTAGAAAAAGTGCGCGCTTTAAAGTGCATGTGCTATAAAATAAAAACGTTTTATTTATTAAAAAAATAAGGTTTATTAATCTGATACATAAAACATTTGGTATTAAACTCACATATTTATTCAAAAATCAAATTGAATCTTACATATAACCTTAAAAACCTCAAAAAGTGTTCCAAATTTTCAAGAAAATTATCCTAAAAATTTTATAACAAAACGTAATAACACTTAAATTATTAAAGCTTTAGTGATTATAACTCTTTACTCTGAATTAAAAGGTTCCCAAAGTTGGCGTCGTCGCTGATTGTTAGAAAACTTTTTTTTTACAAAACGAAAAAGAATAAGACACATTTTTTGTTAAAATAAAGTAATTTTTTAAGAAACATTTTTACTTACTGAGCAAATAAAAAAATGTATTTATTGACACTTTTATAACTAGGCATAAAAGAAATAGCTTTCACTGACGCCAACTTCCGGAACCTTAGTCAAAAACGATTCCAACTTTTGGAATCTATTGAAAACTATTGGTTTAAGACTGAATAATAAAGAAGTGGAATAAAATTATTTTGATTATTAATTATTTTAATATAAATTAATTCTTTTTCATACGATTTTAAAAAATCATAGCATATATTATATAATAAAATTAATAATTAATTAATTATTAATTTATAATATACTATATTATATATAATGAAATACGTAATATATTTTTGATATACCTATAATATAGGTACCTATATATAGGTAGGACTTTTAACAACTCTTTTCATTCTTCTAAATATACCTATATGTGACGCGATCTGAAGAAAGGGACCTTAGAAGCAAAAAATTATAGGTTATGTTTGCAATTTTTTAAATGAAAATACAAAAAAATGATCAACTGTTAATGTGAATCATTAATGTTTACGTTGTCATTATAACTGAAATATTTAATAAACACTGCTTTTAATTTGTAAAAAGTAAAAATAAACTTTTAATAAACAAAAAAGTAACACTAACATAACCTTAAAGTTATTTGCTTTTAAGGTCCCTTTCTTCAGATCGCGTCACATATAAAAATTAGAAAAATTTTCCAAAGAGGATTTAGAAGAATGAAAAGAGTTCTAAAAAGTGAATAGAATTTTAAAAGAGGGTTTAGAAGAATGAAAAGAGTTGTTAAAAGTCAAAAGAGGTTTAAAAGAGGGTTTCAAATTTTTGATAAAAATTTGATGGAGGTTGAAAAGAGGTTAAAAAGAGAGTGAACAAGAGTGAAAGGAGGGTTTTGAGAAGTAAGCAGGTTTAAAAGAGGTTCGATTGAGTATTTGGTAGGTTTAAAAGAGGGTCCAAATTTCGACTCGGGTACTAGTAATAAAAAAGACAATTCTTTTTTTTAATTTATTCATTTATTTGATTTTATTAATATATTCTTATAGAGAGAAAAAATCTAGCCCGTGTTTACATACGGAAAGTTTTAAATCATTATCAAAAAATGTTTAGTCAGACTTTAATTAAAATTCTATTCTTTTAGTATTAGTAAAGAATTAATTTAGTCAGAGAGTAAGGATTAGTTTTGCCTGTAAGTAGTAAAAAGTTATTTTAGCCAGACAGACATTCATACACATCCTTCCTTTTTCAGTAAAAGAAGTAATATTTAGTCAGACAGAATGAGTTGTTTCAGTATTTTTCCTTGACAGTAATAAAAATAAATTTTATTAAACAGAATAAACGAAATGCCTTTTCCTATGTAGTACAAGTAGTAAAAGCAAAGTATAAGTTAGACAAATCTGTTAAATTAAAA
This sequence comes from Leptopilina drosophilae, assembly GCA_032873175.1. Lineage (NCBI taxonomy): Eukaryota > Metazoa > Arthropoda > Insecta > Hymenoptera > Figitidae > Leptopilina > Leptopilina drosophilae. Next base: position 51,427,569 of record CM065478.1, read on the forward strand.
AAAAATAAAAAATACCATGTCAACGATAAAAGCAATTTTAAGTCAAACAATGCCTATTTGTTCCTCATTTCTCTTCGACGGTCAAATGAAATGAATTTCGAAAATTAATTTTTAGCTTATTTTCATAAATCTCTTTTTTGTTATTACAACAAAAGCATCACAATTTAATTTAAACTTTAAAACCAATATTTTCCTGAAATTTCATATATTATGAAAAGTAAATATCAAATTAATAAGTCAAACAAAAATTAATTGAACAAATTGATTAATTAATTTTCATGTTTAACAAATGTTACACCACTTGGCTCTCGACGGAAAAACAGAAAATTTACATAAATTATTCTTAAGATAAAATTCTTGTTACTCTTCGTGTTGAATTTTTGCATGTCTGACCAAGCATGACCTTCTCCACTGAAAAAACATCAATCGAGATAAAAATTTCATTCTAGGATTACGTCCAAAGCTTTCTGATACACATTTGCTTTAATTTTTACATTTATTTACATTCTACTCTTTAAATAATAAAAATTGTAAACTATTTTTTTCATTTTTATATTTATTTTATTTGTTTTTTTTTAATTTTTATTTGCTTTTATTTTTTTCTATTTTTATTTATTTCTCTTATTTTTATTTGATTTTCATTTTTTTCTATTTTCATTTCTTTTTTTTGTCTTTTTATAAATTGTTTTAAAAACGTTTTACACTATCAAATAGCTAACAACTGATTGGAGATAATAAATTTACCCTATTCATCGATAATAATTGTGATAAGAGGCATTTGATAATAAATTGTCGGGTCAATTTGGTTTTTTGGGGAGAGAGCGTAGGTTAATTTGTCGAGTGAAGATTGGAAGGTATGATGATCAAGCGAGTGTAATCTTGTATAAGAACCATGCTTAAAAGCGATTAATCTCAAGAATGAGAAATAAACGATTTAAGACACACCTGTCAGCCTTGACCCTGCTAAGTAAGAAAATTAAGGGGTGTAGAAAGTCAAGGGCGTGCATGCAATGCTTCACATTTTAAAAGCATGATCGATAATATGCTATTGTTGTGGGATGCACTTGAAAATTTCGAGAAAAAAAGAAAAAATCATTTTATGAAACCACGAAATGCCAAAAACTTAAAGAAAAATCATCTGTTGAATATCTCGTTAAGCGGTAAAATGTATGCGATGCTTTAAATACGGTGAACAATATTACGTTCTCTAATTTAATGTCTACATTCATTCTTTGAAAAAAGATTTCTATTTTTATCCAGCCTAACGATATTTTTTCTTCTTTTGCATTTCTCAAAAATATATAATAAGGGAATTTGTTCTTTAAATAAAAATTTACTCCTTTAACGTTTTTTATAAGGGAGGCGATTAAGTAATTTCATTTATACTTTCACTCTCATTATGATAAATATTTTCACATTTACTTTCATTTTAAAAGATATTATTTTCACTAATTTTTTCATTCATTTTAATAGATTTTTATTATTCTCTCTTTCACTTTAAATTTTTAACTTTCATTTTCACTTTGGAAAACTTTATTTTCAATACCAATTTCACTCTCGTATTCACTTAAATTTTCTATTGCATTTTGTTAGATTCTCAATTTTAATTAATTCACGCTTTTAATTACACTTTCATTTTCACTTTAACAAATTTGTTTAATCTTTTCGTATCAAAATGCAACTGAAATGAAAGATTTTGAAAGAAATTGGAAATAATAATCTGTCAAATTGGAAATGAGAATGAGAAAAGAAATGTGTAACAATATAAAAATGATAGGTAAAAATAAAACTCTATTAAAGTGAATGTAAAAATTAAAGTGAAAATATAGTAACAAGTCAAAGTAGCTGCAAAAAAAGGAAAAAAAATTTATGAAAGTAAAAATTAAAGTAGAAAAAAATATATGAAAGTGGAAATTAAAGAAAAAAATGAAAATTCAACAAAGGTGAAAATAGAAATAAAATTCTGTGAATGTGAGAATGAAAGTGAAAATAATAATCGATCAAAGTGATTTTTGAAAATATAAATTTCTATGAGATTCTGTTAATTCTATGACGGGAATAATTGAATTTTCGTTCTCTTAATGTAAATTTTATAATTATCGTTTCTTATTATTTATTTTTTTCTTTCGAACTAAATTTATTCCTCTATTTAGCTAAAATCTACTTTTTCAACAATTAAATAAAGTAAATTTCACTCTTTAATTCAGTAAAAATATTTATAAAATATAGAAAAATAAAAAAAATTTAACTGAATATTAGTGGCAATCTTACTATTAGGTTTAGTTTCATCGCCACAATTTCTTTAAAGAAAAAGAGTTGGTTTAGCATTAATTGAAAGAGAAATGAAAAAATGGAGAAATTATTCTTTTATTCACACTTTATAACTGAGAGCTCGTTAAGTTATTTACCTTTGAGAGAAATAAAAGTAATTCTTTAGTTCAAAGCTATATTTTGAATTATAATTTTCAAACGAATAGCAAAAAGAAAAAAAGTTCATAATATATTTGAAAATTACAGAGTATAATGTACAGTAAGGTATAGTTTAATCAAGCGAGGGAATCTATTTAAATTTAGTTTTAAAGCTACTTATATGTATACACTGAGTAAATCGTACAACTTTTTCGAAGTATATAAGGACCTTGATTTTTGATAATGATTGCCTTCGCCAAGGGGATGTTATTAGGTTTTTGAAATTTAGCATTCATGATTCTAGTATTTTGCATGAAAAGTTTAAGCCTCGAGGAGAGAGAAAGGGTGTGAGGGAGAGAGAGAGAGAGAGAGTTATGCGTGCGACGATTGGTATTTGCATAAAACACGACCGTGAACCCTTTCTTCAATCTTACTTCTCACGCTACTTGCATCAAAGTGCAATGGAATTTTTCAAGAACGCGGCTTATTATTGCTTTATGGAAAATATTTTTTAAATAATTTCTTTTCTAGAGAAGTTTTTTACTACTTAAGAGATTTTTGTATTTTATATATTTTTTGATATTGTTATATTTTGTATTTTTTGTTTCATTTTTGTACAACGAAAAAATAAAAATTCAAAGTAAAAAAAATTTACTCAACTAGGTATTATTTTTACATTTTACTTTCAATATATCTACAAAAAACAGGAATTTTAGTCTATCTCTGAAAGTTTTCTAAACAAAAGATTAATTCCAATCATTCTTCTTCGACTTAAATTATTTCTCTAAAATAATAAAAAAAAACAATTTTATTTTATAAGGGAGAGGGCCCTAAGGTGGTCACCCATCTTTTGAACGACTGTAGATTTCAAATAGAATTATATATAAAGGTCAATAAGACGGCGTTTGAAGCTTTGTCTTATTACCTGACTTCCTGTCATAAAGTTTTTTTCATTTCATTAATAAAAAAAAGTTATGTCACTTTTTAAAAAAAGTTGAAAATTCGACTTTTAAAAAAGTGGCCCCAAGGTGGCCACAACACGAAAATTCACTAAAAAAGTTATAAAAAAATGTAAAAAAAGTATTATTAAGTTGTTTATTTCATATTAATTATTTTTCAGGATCACAGAAACATATTACATATTTTTTTGCACTTTGTCCTTTCGTCAAAAATGATACTTTTTGTGTATGGATTAGGCAGGTAAAATTTTGAAAATAATTCTATTTCATTATTATTCATCATAAAACTTAAAAATTGATAAAATTCACATTCTCAGTGATAAATGTTGATAAATATTGCGTATAAACACATTTTCATAAAAAATCAAAAGTGTCCACCTTAGGGCCAAGACACAATTTTTTAAACCTTAATGAAAAAATTTTTTAAAGCTCAATATTAATTATATTCAATTGGAATATTATTGTACGATATATAAAGATAATTATAACGATTTTTACTAATTTAAAAGAGTTAATTTCGATGATTTTAACACCCTGAGAAAAAAATTTCTCGATCATTCAAAAACAAATTTTACAACGTTCACGTTACAAAGAGACTCATACGACTATTTACCTCAAAACTTTACTAAAATCTTTGTCTTCTCAAATAATAACAATGACAGAAAACATTTGAAAATACTAACTAATATACAAAAATTTTCTTAGGGTGACCACCTTAGGGTCCTCTCACCTAAGGTTTCAAAATATAATAAATAAATAAACAAATAATGGAGCATTTCTACGTGAACTCATCTAATGAAAATAATTTGATTTTAAGGGACATGTTTTCACATAAATTGACAGAAAAAGAAATTCTAGAAAATTTAATCATTTTTTATTTTTATATAAGAAAATTTAAAGTTTTAATTTTTTTATCTCAAAAAATTTTTCTTGTACTTTTTAATTCCGAAACTCTTTTTTAAAAAAAAATTATTAAATCTCCCTTCTTTCAAAAATAAACATTTTTTTTTCAATTTTTACAGAAAATTGCTCAATGATTAAAATGATAAACAAAGAGATTCCAACAAGAAGAATAAGTAATTATAATTGTCTGAACGGATTCATTTTTCTTTTTTGTTTCCACTATTTTTGTAAATTAAATATTATTCCTTTTGGTGCGCTAATGAAGGGTTCAAAAGTGTATAACTGGGTGAATTTTGGAAAATCGATGAATTGCTCATTGATTTATTGAATTGAGAGAACAATACATCAAAACAACGTCGTTAACCGCTTGTCCGACAAGCTTTGCAAGCGCAGGTTTTGATACTTGTCGCTCGTGCAGAAATATCAGGGAAATCCGATCGAGCATTGGTTCACGATTTGTCCCATTGCCACTAAGCGACTTCACTATATACATATACGATCGATTATATATAATATGGTTTATCCTCTTTGGTATTGTACATATTGTCTCTCTGTGTCTGTAGATGGGTGTATAATACATAATAGAAACACAGAATGTGCATTTTGAATTTTCCCATTAATCAGACAAGAAATCTGTTGTTTTCTCTCCAGTCCGATTTCCAATCAGATATAAAAATTATTAGATACCTATAGGAAAAAAGTAAGGATAAAAATATTTTCATGAAGAAATAAAAATTACCTTGAATCATATATTTAAAAAATTTTTGTTTTACAAATTTGGTTTAGAGTTGCGAAATTAAAAATGGCGGATATAATATGTTGACCCAATTTAAAAAAAAGTACAGTTGACTCATCAGGGTCAAAAGTTTATACACTTTCTGAATTAAAATCTAGTATTAGAATAAAAAATTTTAAATTGGCATTTGAGAAAATTATTTTTGTTAGAATGGTTGGAATGTACTTTTTTTAAATTTATTTTCTAATTTTTAATTTTCTAAAACATTTTTTTCTACTATTTAAGTGAATTTCTAAAGAAAACTTTTTTCTTTTTCTATAATAAAGGTGTAATTAACAAAAAAAAATTTAAACAATTTTTAATTTTTGTAATGATGATATGCAAAATAGTTTATATTTGAAAGTCTTTACTTTTTAGCATTTTTCTAACTTTTATCTTTTAATTATAAAATATCATAAATTTCAGGAAATCCAATATTAGAAATCATAACTTATTAAACAAAATGTCTTTTAGAATGAATCAAAACTTGTTAGAACAAACTTTTTAGAAAACTAATTTCGTGAGAAATCGCTTTTTAAAAACAAAAGGATTAGAAAATATTTTTTAAGAAAAAGTAATCACGCACCCGTCTTTATATGAAATATGCTATTTTTTTATCTGTAAGTAAATTTGGATACAGTGATCTTAAAAACCTCCAAGAATACACTTTCAGACGCAAGTCCGTTAAGTTTCATAAAATTTTTTCACCACACTGAAATCAATATTTTTGAATTTTTAAATTCTGATGATGACTGCAATAGAAGAAAGAATTAATTAAAATAAATAACACAGAAAATTATATGGTATTCCTTTTTACACAAAAATTAAATTTTTGTTTCTTTTTTTAAAGTAAAAATAAATAAAGAAAACTAAATAAATGAAAATAAAATTCGTATATCTAATAACGGAAATAATAATTATAATAATTTGATAATAATAAATATTAATTAATAGTTAAATAAATAAATAGCAAATTACTGATCAAAATAATCTGTAAAGCTGTAAGTCATCAAAGATTTAAATGATCAATCGAAGCATTATTTTTTTTTAAATTGTCATAAATGATTTGCATTGTAATTAAAAATATATAATTTAATCGGGGAAAATTAATTTGATTATTAATTATCTAATTTTAATTTATTTTAATTTTAATAATCGTTTAATTTTCTTTCTTTTGTATTATAACGTTTTTTAAGACCACAAACTTATATCTATAGTTTACTTTGAAATGAAATTGAATCAAAATGAATGGAACTGATAGTAATAAATGATGAATGATTTTGATATTATTTATTAATTGCCCTCTTTGTGGAATTAATAATAGAAGGGCATTTATTTTTTCATTCATTGAAGCTTTCAGTCATCATTTTCTAAATCTGTATTTATGGCGTATAACATTTATCGAGCCACACCCTCATTCTCTTTGGGTGGGGAGAGTGAGGGGAGATTATTAAAGAAGTTCGACGAGGAAAAGGTTATTTTTTCTACCGACGCGTTTTGGTTAACCGACACTCCCTTTTTTCTGAAGCACGGTCTGCGCTCTACCCTTAAATTTGCAAAAGAGCCAAAAGCTCGTCTTCAATTTCACGAGTGCTGGAATGCAAATTTTCACAGACAGAAATGAAATAACGCGAGAGCCAGATGCTGACATAGAATTTCACAAGATTTAAACTACTACTACTACTCTCTTTCTCTATATTTGAAATTTAATATGATGATTTTCCAGCATGTACAACTCATTTTGTATACTTACTGTTGTTCGACAATTTCAATTTACAAATACAATGTTGTTCCGGCAAAAAGTGGTAGGACAAAATTTTTATTCGGCACAATAAATTAGAAGCAGGAAATTATTTTTCTTTTAACATTCTCTTTTACTATATAATAGTATACAGTAAAAAGTAAATCTTAATTTAAGATCGTCCTTAAATTCAGCACTGTCTGAATAAAAAAATATTTCTTAAATTTTCCATGCGAGAAGTAAGACAGATTAAATTTTTAATATTTACAGTAGTTATGGAAATTTTTATTCAGGCAAGAATTGTTTTAATTTTAGAATAGAGTAAAATAAATATAACTTTACAAAAATAAAATAAAAGTAGAATAAGATGTTATCGTTAGACAAATCGAATTTTTATCAGTAAAAAAGTAGTGCAAGAAAAATACAATATTTTTGTATCAGTCGCATAAAATAGGTTTAGTCGGACTAAGCATGGAAATATTTATTTTCATTTTTTAACGTAGTAATAAAAGTAAATTTTAGTTAGACGATAGACTTAAATCTTTTTCACGAAGAACACAAAAATATATAAATTAACCTTTTTTCGATATCACTACTTCATATAAGTAATAAAAAAACTGTTACCCTTCCTACTTAATAGACTTCTCATATTTTGTATATATCAAAGGTTTAAGTTGCGCAATATAAAAAACAATTCATTTTTTAATTCTATTCATGTTTATTAAGCTTTGGTGAAAAATGGCTTTACAAATTTGTTACAAAATGAAACCATTTTATAGTAATTTCATTACATAGTATTGTTATATTTTTTGTAAAATTCCTCCCAAAACGTTGATTTATTTGTTGCCTGTAATCAAATTTTGGAATAAATTAAAAAATATATCTATATATGAATCATGAAAAAATGGAGTAAATGTCTAACTCAGATTTCGATTTTATATCAAAATTTAGAAAGATTGTAGTCGCATTATTTATCAGAAGTGACACATGAAACAAAATTAAAATGCTTAATTTTTGGAAGAATACTTAAAAAAGAAATAATAGTTACGTAGTTATACACAAATCTGGAATAATTACTAAATGAAATAGTAAATTGTGCAACGAGTGGAGAACAAGGGCGATTTCTCGCGAGCTCGAAGCGAAAATCGCTGTTCTCTACAAGTTGCACATACTAATTTGTCCAACAACTGCAAAATTTTTTTTTATGAATAATAATTTTTTTTAAATTTCGAAAAAAATTTAGAAAAAAATTTTTCAAAAATGAATGTCTTGAAAGTGTTTCGAGAGTGTCCTGAAAACTCTGTTCCTAAAATGTTCTAATTCTAATATAAAATAAAAAATCGATTAATCAATTTCTCATTCCATCACTGACCAAACCAACAGTGGGGAAATGACTTTACTTCTCCACTGGCTAAACCACCAGTGGGGAAATGTAATACATTTCTCCATTGGTGCCTAGCGAAGGCGTTGGACAAATTAATTTTTAAAATAATTTTCTTTTAGATAAAAAAAACAAATCAAGAATATTTTACTGCAAAAAAGTGATATAATACAAAAAAATAAGCTTAAGGTATTAAAATCAATTAAATAATGAGTGGCATATGCATAATTTAACATTTAGTCCCACACTGAAAAAAAATATTCTTTATTCAAGAATATATACTAAAAAATGGTGCCAAGGTTATTTTTCACTTTAATTAAGCGGGAAATATTCCTACTATAAGAATATATTCCTATTGTAAGAATATTTCCACTTAATTGAAGTGGAAAAAATCCATGGCACCAATTTTATAGTATATATTCTTAAATTAAAAATATTTATTATAGTGTCATTCTCCCCTAATATGAATTATTTCTAGACAAAATTTGCCTTGAAACAAAACATTCTTCACATTGTATTTTTAAAAATATTAAAAAATACACATCCTTAAAATTATTACTATTATTATTATTATTACTATTATTATAATAGATTTTAATTCAACAACTGCAATTATTCGAATATGACAGATTATTAATAAAATTTTTGTTAATTACATCCATGGATTGATTCTTCAAACGCTCTATGGTTTTCTAAAAAGGAGAAAAATAAACATAAAGGATTATTCAATATTTTGATTAGTTTAATAAATAGTTTTAATATAGTTTAATTACATCCCTTCACAAAAAAACGGGAATCTTAATTTGAGAAAATCTTCTCGTCTCCTATTTAAGAATATCGTATACTTAAATTAAGTATAACTTTTGAAATAAGAATATATTTTTAACATATTAACATACTTTTTCCCATTTCAAGTATGTACAGAAAAAATTGAAAAAGTAGACAGGGTTTGGCAAAATCGGTAAAATTAATCCCTCTCTACACCTTCCAAATTTTCGAAAATTCAAAAATATTTTAAGCTCACGTTTCTATTTGATAAAACAACAAATTCTTCGAGTCTCAATTTTTTTCAAGAAGTTGAAATTTCAACTTAGGACATTTCACGTACAATGCCTCATATGTAGTACAACAATTTTAAGCAAGTTTACAAACCAAAGTTTATAAGTTTGCGCTACAAGGTGACAGCAAATTTGTGAATCCCTTGGCATATTCCATATTTTGATAATTTTTAAAATTGACGAAATTTTGACGATTTAATAATTACAATTTAATTTTATGTTCATAAACGCTCGCTCGGAAGACATTTTACTTGTTTATTTCCACTTATTTAAATTTATTAAATAGCATCTCTATTAATAATATATATGAAAAAAATTCTATTTAAATATATACATAAGTATGTGTTATGAATTTATGTGTGAATATACATGTGAATGTAAATAACAATTTTTTTTTATTTTCTTTCTAAAAATTATTTGTTTGCTTTGAAATATTTGTTATTCAACATTTCTATTTGTTCATAAATTAAGATTTAATTATTTTAAATATTGATATTTTATTTTTATCTACTTGTAGTTAATTTTAAAGTATTAATTTTCTAATTATAAAATAAAAATATTTCTACTTACATATATATATATATTCCCTATATTTTGTAAGTCTGAAAATATTGAGTTTAGGAAAAAGTTGGCAATGTATGAAAGTTTTAGTTTTATTTTGACTTTTCAGAAATGTAAAAGAAAAATTTTTTCAATAAACAAATTAATTTTTTTTAACTGTAGGTTATATTATATTAATATAAGCTGATTTAGAACATGTGCAGTACTGGAATCCAAAAATAAACGTTTATTTTAAAAAGAAAACTTAATTTGTTTATTGAAAAAATTTTTCTTTTACATTTCTGAAAAGTCAAAATAAAACTAAAACTTTCATACATTGCCAACTTTTTCCTAAACTCAATATTTTCGGACTTATAATGTGTATGTGTTTAGTGTATATGTGTGAGTATACATGTGTATGTGTTTAGTGTATAAGCGAGAGTATACATGTGTTCTACTGTATTTATGTATATGTTTTATATGTTGCCGATCGACGCGAACCGATGTATATCTATATATGTTGCCGAACGACGAATCCGACGAAACGACTAGGAAACATTTTAATATTATAGAGATAGAGAAGAGAAGATTGGGAAATAAATTTAAAACTACGAAAACAAATTTTTTGAAAATTAAAACCTAAAACTATAAGTATTACACATATAGAAGATTATTTAAGATCAAATATTTTTATGGCAATCAAATAATGCACTTGCTTTTAGTTTTGTAAGCAATTCAACCTTTAAATAATAATAATTATTATAATTATAATCTGGGGGCCTTTGTAACTAGAGCGAACTACGTTAATAATTTAATGTTTGCCTTGGCAAACGCTGATATGTTAATGTTTGTCATAACAACCGTTGCCATGGCACCAGTTACTATGGTAATCGCCCTATGATGTAGGCGCATTACGTCTGCTTTTCTGACTGATTTTTTAAAAATAAATGTCATTTTATTTTTATATTATTATAGTTTAACCAGAATGTTAATTTTTTATTTCCCTATTTTCAAATGACATCTTGATATCAATGTCAAATTCACATCATTTTGACGTCATTTTGCCGTTTATATAATTTTTAAAATAGTTCACAAATATTTGTAAATATTTAGTGTGTATTTAAATACTACACGCAGAAAATTAATTGGATACAGAATACTATGTGTAGCATATACCCGAGCTACTTTATATAGTGTCTGCAGCGCGATCTATTTAGTTGGACATTACAACCAATTTAATTGGATCCTCAGATGTTGGATATACTATCCAATTCTGAAAGCTAGGGGCGCAAACTTGTTTTGTGCACTGTCTTTTTTTTCTTATCATTACTTTTAAGTTGGATAATGCAATTATTTTCTAATAGTGAAATAACCATTTAAATTTTCCATATTTTATTAAATTTACACATGAATATTAATAAAATAATTTGTTCATTAAATTTTTCCTTTTTTTGTGTAACATTAATTTATAAATTTGATACTCCACGGTGAAAGAAACCTGACGAGGAAATAATTTTAAGTGGTGATTGTGATCGTTTCATCTTGATTAAAAAGCATTTTTTTAGTTTGTAAAATCAACAGTAATTCGTATTGAATGTTTTAGATATAATTAGGATTCAAATATCATTATAGTTATCACTAAGAATAAATTCTCTTTATGATTTTTTTATTTAATTTAAAACTAACAAACATAACCTAAAATTTTTTCTGCATTAGGTGTTTTTCACCGCGGAGAATCACAAATAAATAAATTTATCAAAATCATATTTTCTTTAAAAGATAATAGTATTTATAATCTATAAGGTTATCTGTAAAAGCGAAGACAGAATTTCACAAACTTTGATATCAATTTTGCTACTTTATTACTTGACACTTAAACTTAACCCCTTCGCAGTCCAGCTAAAAATCGCTTGTGGTCCAAAAACGGTCTAAGAAAAAAAGTTTCTAAAAAATGTGATTTCATTGTAATTAAGGTTTTTGGAGTAGCAAAATTCGAATTTGAAGTCAGTTTTTCAAAATTTAAAATGGCCGATCCAAAATGGCGAATTCGAAAATTTTTAATTTTATCAGATTTGCTTGAAACTTGTTACTCGGAGGTTTTCTGGGTCTCTGATTACGAATCTAATGTCAGATTTTCAAAAATCAAAATAGCGGATCCAATATGGCGGTCAAGAAAATAAAAAATCCAACGGATTTGTTTAAAATTTGTTACTCGGGGGTTTTCGCGGTCGCTGATTACGAATCCGATGTCAGATTTTGAAATCCAAAATGGCGAACCTAAAATTCGATCAAATTGCATGAATCTTGAAATTATCCGGCATATTGGATTCACCATTTTAATTTTGTAAATCTGACATCATATTCGTAATCAGCGACCTCGAAAACCCCGAAGTAACGAGTTTCAAGCGTATTTAATAAATTTTTAAATCTTCATAGTCGCCATTTTAGGTCCACCATTTTGAATTTTGAAAATCTGATTTGAAATTCGGATTCAGCGACCCCAAAAACCTTAGTATGCACTTGGTCATTCAAATCGAATTATGTTTAGTATTTTATTTTTGAGATGGACTGTCAAGGGGTTAATCACTTTCGTTTAAGAATGTCATTAAATGTTCATTGTTTGTTAGCGCGATTACTTCAAAAAATGAAACTTTATGAAATCGCCTGCGCATCATAGTAATCGGAACTTATAAATTTAAGTTGGCTGCTACATCCAACTCGTTGAAAACAGTATCCAACATACAGATATAATGACTAATCATAAGTATAAATTTAAATTTGTTACTGGGACTGACTAATTTTCTTCTATCCAACAAAAATTGGATGAATTAACCACAACCTTTTTATTGCGTATAGTAGTAAACAGTAAAAATTCGTCAAAATTTTTTTAAATTTGATTATTGACAATATTGATAGAAATCGGCGTCAAGTTGACGTCATTTTGATTCACAACTTCTCACTAGGATTTAAAAAAAAGCTTTTTGCTGTGTAAAATTACAAGGTTTCTATTGTAGACTTGCAGCAAATTTGCGAAAAATTGTTGTACAGTAGGCGATAATCAAATACACTGTAAATAATTTGACATTTAATTTTTGTATTTGTCCGAAATACTAATATCAATAAAAAGAATAAAGTGAAAAGAAATTTTCAAATTAGTTAAAAACATTTTTTCTTATTACGTTGCACTTACCTGATACTCTTCACGTAACTCCTAAAAAAAAGACTAATATAAAATCTTTAAATAAAATTCTATGGAGTTCTAAATAAGAAATTTAATAAAGATTTGTAAATTAATACTTTAATTTGTTAATTATAACAAATGTTGGAATTAAAATATTCTAAATATAACTTTTCTCAAATCTATTAAATCCATCGTCTTCAAACAGAAGGCATTAGATTTATAAATTTTGAATATTATTAGAATATTAGAATATTATTTTTCAGTTTTGAAACATGTATAACTTTATCTTTATTAATTTTCCAAGAATAGTATATTTCATTATAAGGGCAGAAAGTTCTTGAATGACATTTCTATGAGTCTTAGGTTTCAGGCTCCAGACAAGCCTTAAACAAGATTTAAATCTTTGAGTTACGTTATTTGCTGTAAGCCTTAAATGAGTCTTAAGATAAAGCTTTGAGGTAGCTCTGAGGTAGCCAAGATTTTTTTACGCGGTCTATTAAATTTACTTTTTCTAAAACTTTTCAAAAAGATTTTCTTGTCACCGGTGTGACAAAATGACTCCCTGATATGGACGAGATGATTCGTAGGATTATTATTGTTATAAGTTACCCTAAATATTGGAAAAAGAGATTGAATTGAAGAAATAACAGTGTATCAATTACTCCTGAAGATTCATTTTCTTACTTTATATTTATGAGGCATTGTTTACAATAAGAAAATTAGAAATATAGATATATATGACAACTTTTTGTTTTAAAGAAGTCAGTTTTCATATTAAAAACATATAAGATGCGAGAAAAATTGATGTTCATAATAGTACTAGAAAATTTATCTTCAGGTAAGACGAAATACATGGTAAATAAGGGGGATCATCTTGCCCAAAATACCACTGTTTTGCAATATTTTCGTATCATAACCTACTAGCTTTGTTACTCTAAAATTCGGTTCGGTAAAATTGGGATAAAGTGTCGAAACAGTAATTTTTCAAGAATTAGACTGTAAAAGCAATTGCATTGAAAAATACTGTAAAAAGCATAAACCTTACGATACTTGTATTAGCGCTTCACTTACTGTTTGGTAATTCGTAAGCTGAGTGCTCGCTACATTCGTATTTATTGAATAGTTCGGTAAAACGTCAAATAAGTGTTCAGTATATTTACATTTACTGAATAGTTCAGTAAAACTTCAAGAACAAAAATAAAAAATAATCTTTGTGTGCTTTGATCACTATCGAAATGAGGACGTATTTTTTTAAATTGAAAGCTGATATGTTGGGGTAAGTTTTCCAAGTTATAAAATTTTAATTCATGTAACAATGACGAAGTTAAATAACAAAATGTGAAAAGTGATCCTTTTTACGCCTCGATCTCCCCTAAAACTATAAAATTTAATAAACTCTAATTTTATTTATCAATAAGTAAAAATAAACTTTCAACCAAAGTAACGATAACATAACCTTAAAATAATTTGCTACTAAGATTTCTTTCTTCATGCTTAATTATACCGCTTGACTTTTTGTTAAATTTGTTTTATTTATTGGTTCTATTACTGATAAAATGGAAATAATATTACATTAAAGAAAATTTAATTACATGTTACAATTCAATTGATTTCTACATAGAGCTTTAATGAGAAAATTGCATCGATTGTTACATGCAGTTTGAAAACAAATTTTGTTTAGGTAACTAATTATCTTTTTTAGATGGGGTCAAATATATAAATTTATTTCGTGAGGGTCAGTTGGGGTAAATAGAAACAGATTTGCTAAGTTTCACCAATAACAAGTTTTTTTCTTATAAAAACCGATTACTTCCGGTTTTCTTGTGCATTGAGTTATTATTACACTTCTGTAGAACAATTTTATAAGGTAGTTTCTATTTACCCCTAAATTTTTATACTTTGCTAAAATTTAGGGGTAAATAGAAACAGTAGTTAAATTTCTAAAATAAAAATTTGTTTAAATAAATACGGCCATAAACATTAAACTTTAGATCCCTCTTAACAGGTTCTAAATATTTTCCCATTTTCAGTTTGTCAATTAACAGTAGTATATACAAAAACTATTTCCTATTATATAAATAATTAAACATCAAATAAGAAGAAACTCTGTTACTTTTTTTACTAACATTTGCAAAAAAAAAGTGAAAATTCTAGAGGTATGCAAAAAGCACGAAAAGACGTGCCGAGCCCGAACTTGGCTCGATGTATCGAGTACTCGAGTTTTTCGTGCACTCGGATAAATTTGAGTACTCGATTACAGTAAATTCGAGTACTTGATTCCAGTAGAGTACTCGAATTATAACTTATAACTTTCTTTTTATTTTCTAAAAGAGAAGAAACAAAATAAAATTACATAAGAAATATTTTTTTTCAATAATCCAAACAATGATAATCAATTTTAAGTAACTTATAAAATAATTGAGAATTTTCATGTGACGAATCAACTTCGTCACAATTTATCCCTTCGTGATAACAAAATACAAAAATAATGTTTATAAGAAAGTGTGAACAAAATACAAATACCCATATTAAAAAAATAATAAAACAAACATAATTCATCTATTCGTTATAATTTTGGTTATAAGAATTAAAATAGAAGTATAATGCATAAAATACCATTCTCATTTATAGCCGTTTGTTACATTTCACACATTTGTAAATTTGCTTTGAAAAGTGAATGAACTTAATTTAAAATAATGATACTTAAAATACTAATGTATTGTGAAATCTAAGAAGTGCTGTGTCCAGGTTAATGAACCAAGATCACACCACTGTCCAAAACTGCAAGCTTGCAGGAAAGCGCCTAGCAACGAGCAGGTGTAATAAACTAAAGAAAATTTCAACATTGTAATGTCGATTAATAAAATCGATTAACAAAGGGAAATCTGCACATTTGCCCGTGAGTCTTCGCGATAGTAAGTCGTGGGTCAGTTTGACCCTTATTTTGAATATAAATAAGTTATCATACGTATTACTCATAATAATTAGCAATGAAGTATAAAAAGTGAAAAATAATAAAAGTTCTAAGTGAGAAATTGTGCTATGAAAAGTTCATTTAAAATAAATATTATAGAAAAGGATTAAAAGAAGTTTAATGGAATAATATATAATAACGAATAGGTGAGTCAATTGTATACATACACTTAAATAATACTTTACACAAACAAATATTATACATTTGAGGAGAATAAAGATTGTGTTAGAATTATACACACATTAACAAGAATATATTATGGTTTAAAATTAAAGATACAAAAGATAATAAAACTACGAAGAATCTTACATAAGCTGTGAGAAACCATCTTTTAATGATGATTATTGTGAAATAACTTATTTAATAGAAAACAGACCAAAATTTAACAAAGCATATGATTATGATTTTATAATACCACACATTCGTATCAAGGATTCTTCCACAAACCAAACTTTTTTAGAAGACGAAAAACAACTAAAATATAGTGTTTCACCTTCCGTAAATGTACCACACTTCGTAACAGAAAAAGAGGAATCAAGCAACAAGAAAGGTATTTAAAATGTGGAAAAGCCTCTGAAAGAAGAACAAAGAGCAGTGCATATGAATAGATAGTTATAGATAGTTTGGACGATGAAGAAGATATCAGGCTTCGTGAAGAACTTTTGAAAAAGAAAATAGTGAACACATATGGGGACTCAGCTAGAAGATTCAATTTGTCATTGGCGAAAAATCAAGCTCATTTTTGTGACAGCAAAGTGTTCGAAGAAGTGGAAGAGAAGAAAAAGAAATTTTTACAAAATCCAAATTCGGAAAGAAGCAACAATATAAGAGAATTAGAAGATATAAGTGAATTGAAGAATCACAGTTGTTATAATGACGAAATTCCACAACAAGAAA
The DNA here is from genome assembly GCA_032873175.1 of Leptopilina drosophilae. Lineage (NCBI taxonomy): Eukaryota > Metazoa > Arthropoda > Insecta > Hymenoptera > Figitidae > Leptopilina > Leptopilina drosophilae. Next base: position 51,444,387 of record CM065478.1, read on the forward strand.
ACAAAACTTCAAAATCTGAAATTAGTCAGGAACTAAACGAAACAAAATTGAATCAAGAAAAAAATAGAAGAACAACGGAAAAAGAACGTCATAAACATTTTTGAGATAAAATGTTACTCAAAACGAATAAGAAAAAGAAAATAAAAAGTAAAACATCTAGACATAACTTAAAAATGAAATCAGACACAATAAACACAGAATTAAAGACGGAGGTAAGGTTATGGAACACCACAGCTCAGCAAAAAGTGTCCACTACGAAAATTCTGCCAACCACATGGGAAAATAATTTGGTGATGTTAAAATTAAAAATAAAACTTCACACTGTTAAAATACAGACAATATTGCGAAAACAGTTTCAAGAAAAACGGGTTCATCTAGTTAAAGAACAAGGATTTAACCTCAAAAGAAATTTGAAACGCAAGCCAAATACGCCTCACCAATGTGGAGGAAATTCGTAACAAAAGTTAACTAGAAGAGGTTAGGAATAGGTTAGACATAGTCAAAATCAAGTGGGGAGGAGTCGTAGTAATTTAAACAAGAAACATATTTAACAATTTTCTTAGGTAAAATATTACCCTTATTTATCCCTTACAAAACTCATACACTAACTGTAATATGAATATAAATTAATTGGGTTTAACATTTATTTTTTATTATATTATATTTTATGATATGAGCAATTCCATGTGAAATGATCGACTATTTTTCGACATTGTTAGCAATTTTTTTGAACCTTTTTTTCCTTGTAGCTAGAAGGATAAGATATGATGTAGTGAAGACGATTTTGAAAATTTTGAAAAAATTTTTAAAATATTCAAATTTGAAAATTTATGTACTAATTTTTTTAAATTAATATAAAAACAAATATTGTGCTACATCTAGCAAACGATAACAAATATTTAGCTGGAAAAAAATTTAAATATTTTTCAAAAATTAAAAAAAAATGTTTCCTTTATATTTTTATCTTTTAAACCTTTTTAAAGAATAAAATTTGTGCCAAATTGTGCTCGTGAGCACAATAATAAAGTCTCAAACGATTGTTTCAAAAAGTTAAATAATTATTTTGATATAATCATAAAAGAAATTGGGAAATAATGGTTCACCTTCATTATTTAACAATATTTTAAAGTTTAATCATCCAATTTTCTTATTTTCAAATATTTATTTTGGGCGTTCATATTTTTATTGTTTTTACAAGGACTTTTAAAAATAGCATATTTAAAAAAATTTAAATAAATTTTTTATTTTTAGGGTTCCGTACACCATAGGTGTAGTGACGGAACCCTTATGAAATCACTCGTGTGACCGTCCCAGCAACGCAAAATGGTCTGTCCCCCACCCCCCTTAACTTCTACAAATCTGTACCTGGTGAGCTGAAATTCGGCAGTGATCTTCAGTTTCAAGTGCAGATTACAGGAAAAATATAGCAAATCCGATTGGTCTACATATTTGCGAAATGGAAGGGAAAGAAATTAAATTTTTTCGAAAAAATTGCAAAAAATGACCCTGTCCCCCCCTTAACTTCTACAAATCTCAACCTGGAGAGCTGGAATTCGGTAGGGATCTTTAGTTTTAAGTGCATATTACAGAAAAAGTATATCGAACCTGATTGGTGAACATAAGTACAATTACAGAGAAATATAAAAATTTATTAATAAAATAAAATAATAAAAATATTTATTCTAATTTTATGACAGTATATTACCATTTTGTTTAATTTTTTTTTAATTTTAAAAGAATTGTTAAAAGAATTTTAAAAAAATTTTGTTTGAACATGAGCATACATAAAAAATGAAGATAGAGTAAAAAAATACAATCAGTTTTTATTAATCTTTGTCATTTCACGTGTCAAATATGAATTTGGAAGAAAAATTTAATTTCATCATTGAAAAAAATAATTATTTTTAAAAATAAAATATTAAATAAATTTTAAATTAAAATAAATTTCTAAAAAATTGGCAAAATACCAATCAGTAAAAAATTTATTATAATTAATAATATAAATAGCTTTTTGTTACTTAATATCCAATAATTTATTTTAAATATTATCTTTAATCATGTAAAATATATATTTTTTGTTATTTGTAAATAAAACATAAGAATCTAATATAGATTTTTATAGTTTTTTCTTGTAATCTACATGTAATAAAAATACATATGTATACCGAATTTCAGCTCAATAGGTTTATATATGTTAATTTTAATATATATATATTTATATATATATATATATATATATATATATATATATATATATATATATATATATATATATATATATATATATATATATATATATATATATATATATATATATATATATATATATATATATATATATATAAAATAAGTTTCTTTTGGTGTACGGAACCCTCGATCTCGATCTTGTCCGATTTTTTTTTAATTCAACTTTAAAAAGAAAAATTTGCATGAAATTTAAATAAAAAAATACAAAGCTTTTTGTAAAATGAAGCATTCTAAAATTGTAAGCAAATATTTTTTTTAATGTATGCAGGTACATGATATTAAAATCGCTCATAGGTATAATAGTCTTTTAAATAAAACAAGTCTATTCATTGCAATGTATAAGATAGAACTGTTGTAAACCTGAAGTGAAATTGTTATAGACTTTTATTAATATGCTCGGTAAGCACAATTTAACACAAATTTTATTATTTAACTTTTTGAAACAATCGTTTAAGATATTATTATTGTGCTCACGAGCACAATTTTGCACAAATTAGATTTTTTAAAAAGGTTAAAAAAATGTTGATTCAAAAAGTGTAATTTTCTGGAATAATTATTAACTTTTTGAAAAATTGCTATAGACCTTTTCTATTGTGCTCTCTGAGCAAAATTAAGCACAAATTTTATTTTAAAAAATTTTAATTTTTGAAAAATGTTCAAAAAAATAAAAATATAAAAGAAACATTTTTTTAATTTTTGAAAAATATTAAAATTTTTTTCCAGATAAATATTTTTTATCGTTTGCTAGATGTAGCACAATATTTGTTTTTTAATTTAATCAAAATTTTGTTTTGGAAAAAATTCTTATTACTTTTGGCTATCACTATAAAAAAATCAAAGGGGGGGTGTTTTTCAAAAAATTAAAAAAAATTTTTTTGAACAATTTTTAATAACTAATAACATTTTTTTTCCTAAAAATTGTATTTAAAAAGTACTAGTTATGCTGAGAAATTTTGAAAAAATATTGAAAATAACTGAAGTTATCTTAATTTTAAAAAAATAGTACATAAATTTTGAAATTTTAATATTTTCAAAATTTTTTCAAAATTTTCAAAATCGTCTTCACTTTATTATATATTATACTTATAGCTACAAGGAAAAAAGTTTCAAAAAAATTGCTAACAATGTCAAAAAATAGTCGATCATTTCACATGGAATTGCTTATATATACTATTTTATTCTCGCGTAGAGCAAAAAAAAGATAAAAATATTTTTAACAGTAAAAAAAATAATTTTAAACAAAGACAAACAACTCTATGTAAATATTTTTGCTTACTAATTACGTAAAAAAATAATAAGTTATTCATAATAAATTTACTAAAGATTCAAAAACTAACACATAAAAAGTCTGAGCCTAGTTAATGCTTTTAATATAAATTATAAACTTAAACTAATAGGAGACGCTATAATAATGTAAAACTATCATCATAAAAAACCATTAAAATATCAAACTAATACAATTTTTTTAACAAATTTCAAAAATGAGATTTTAAATGTCCTCATATTTTCATTTTTTTTTATAAAACTACAATTGTGTATAATTTAATATTATTAACCAAATCAACTACATTGAAAAAAACAAAGAGAATTTCGTTAATAACAATATTATAATGATATAAAGAATATTATTCGTTGAAATGATTTAAAAAAAAATATTTCATTGATGCTCTGATCAAATTACATAAAATTTCAAACTAAAATACCCTTCAAATTCTTCTAAAATCTGCGACTATTTTTTTAGTTCCTTAAACATCATGCACTAAATAACATTAAAAGGAATGCTTTTAAGTTCGAGCAAAAATGAAACTATTGTAACTCCAATAATACTAACATAGATTAACAAACTTAACACTATTCAATTATAAATATGAATGTAAATATACTTTTAAAAGATTAAAAACAACAATTTTCTAAAAAAAAGAAAATAACTATTGATCTTAGAAAACGTAAACAAATTTTAATGGTTTTTTTTGCTAAAAAACTATAAAAAAAACATAAATCAATTCAAAAGAAATATAAAGGCAAATTACCAACAAATTTTTAACATTGATTCCTAACTAAAAATGCAGTTTACCTTTTTTAAACAGCATTTTTGTTACAGAAAATCTTAAAAGAAACGCCATGCTTTACATTTTATTTGCCTAAAAAAGAATAGAACTTAAAAATCGACTTATACTCATATTTGGAAAATTTTCATTCTTAAAACTATTTGCCAATTTTTTTAATAATGAAATAAAAAGAATCAGAATCATACAGTTTTCTATAAAAGAACCTAATAAAGAAACAGTGGTATATAATAATTAAACATTTTTTCTTTAAATTTTACACGTCTTTTAATCGAACTATAAAACTTTTACAAAGTCTATTTGCGTTTGTTAACTTGTTCTAATTAATGACTAAAACTGTTTATCTTGGTAATAAAAATTTTGTAATTCAGAAGACAATTTTCTTAAATCAAAATCTATTCTCGCTACTATGAATAAAAATAATTTAACGATACAAATATGAAAAATTACTTTATTATTTTATTCAAAAAAATAATAATTTAAACAGAAGTTTCCAGGAAAAGTATGAAAATTTACAATATTCCAATATATGAAAGTATTATTTTGCAAAAAAACTTTTATCATGTTACTGTGTAATAAAAATATTCTGCAACCTATGTAAAATTATTGCATAACAGCATTAAAAAAATGAAAAGATAAATAAATTTGACAATCTTCGTTAAAAATAGTTTATAACTATAAATTTCTAGCGAAAACAACTTTTTTTGATAAAATTAAATTTATATACTATGAAATTATGTTTTTTCAAATCTCTAAAAGTAAAAATATTTAATGTACTTTTCGTCTAAAATTAATAGCACCTTCTAAAGAAAAAGAAGTTGTGATTAAAAATAAATATGATTTTCATGAATTACTAAAACAAAAAGGATCAATCAAAAATACTTAAATAATATACATTGTCACTCGAATGTAATTATAATTATTCTTTGCAATTGTACAAAAACTACATATCATGAAAAAAGTTAACATCTATATTGGTGAAAGAAGGCACTTAAAAAGATAAACGGTTAAAATTCTGTTTATTTTTTAGTAATATAGTTAAAACAAAAGTTTAAGAAAATAAAGATAAACAGTTTTTTTTACCACACTAGATCTTCAAATTATTGAAAAACACGTTACAATAAATACAAAGATAATATGCAAACTAATAAGAAAATTAAAAATATAATTTCTACATAAACAATAAAATAACACTGCAAAATGAAACCTCCGAAAATATATTGCAGTCAATATACTTTTAAAACATTTGAAAATCTCATTTTTCTGACTTACAACTTTAAAAAATAATGCAGTTTAAGACGCCCTTGATAACGTTTAGAAACAACTTTACATTCAAATAAGATACCTTCTTTTCACGGTGAAATCGAATTAAATACAAAATTAATGTGGAAAGCTCCGAAAAAGTAACTAGTTTTTGCCCCTACTGTAAACTAAACTCAAAAATTGGAAAGGAAAAGAAAAAAAATTAAAGCAAAAAAAAACATTTAGAAATGGCTGCCAAGGAACGTCAGCCTAATTAAAAGGGGGGCATGACAACAGAATTTTCGTCACGATTTTTTTCTTCTCTTTTCGAAAATAATAAAACAATTTAATTATAACAATCACATGTAATAGAATTAATGTAGTCATCGATACGTTAACACATATGAAACAAATGAAAAAGTCAGGTAATAAAATCAAACTCGACAAAAAGCTTTTAAAATGATATAACTAAACTAAAGACACAATAACCTACATAAATATCTTAACCAACAACAAAAAAATTTTATTTAAAAATACTTTAAACAACAATCTTAGGCATACTTTATGTAAAATTCGGTTTTTAACATGTTCTATAAAATAAAACGTATTTAATTTTGTTAGCTTACTTTTGATAAAAATTTAATTTAATTATTCTACATGATCAATTTTTGTAAAAAAACGTGTTGAATAACATGTTAAATCGCATTTTATTTTAGACATGTTTTATAAATGAAAACATTGAATTTTGTAAGGCTAGTTTTTTAGAAAAAATTAACTTAATCACTCTCCAAGCTAAAATTTTTTTAGGAAAGATAACCAGCATACGATTTTTGTAAAACTCAAACGAGTTATATCTAAAAATTTTTAAAGAAGATCTTCGATAACGCTTTCCCGCAGGTTGACAGGGGACGTCAGCCTATTAAAACAAGGCATTTGTGACGAACCGACTTCGTCACAATTTATCCCTTCTTGATAATCAAATACAAATATAATGTTTATAAGAAAATGTGAACAAAATACAAATACCTATATTAAAAATAATAGTAAAACAAACATAATTCATCTATTCGTTATAATATTAGTTACAAGAATTGAAATAGAAGTAAAATACATCGAACATAATTCTTATTAATAGCTGTTTATTACATCTCACACATTTATAAATTTGCTTTGAAAAGTAAAAAAAAATAACAAAAGCTCTAAGTGAGAAATTGTGCTATAAAAAGTTGATTTAAAATAAATATTATAGATAAGAATTATAAGAAGTTTAATGAAATAATATCTAATAACGAACAGGTGGGTCAATTGTATATATATATATATATATATATATATATATATATTTATATATATATATATATCTATATATATATATATATATATATATATATATATATATATATATATATATATATATATACAATTGAATAATACTTTACACACACAAATATTATACATTTAAGGAGAATATATATTATGTTGGAATTATACACATATTAACAAGAATATATTATAATTAAAAATTAAAGATACAAAAAATAATATAAAGAGATAAATAAATATGTATTAGGGTTTTACAGAAACGAATAAACAATTGTAATTGTTTATAATTATCTTAACTTCATTTTACACCTCACCCTAATCTCCTAAAATCCCACTAGTGAAAAGTAGAGATTCTCACCTCACTACTTGAACAATAAGTAGGAAGGAGGGGATCCACTACCAAACAGGTTTGAACGTTTTGAATATTTTCGAGTAACATTGCTTTAAATTAAATTATTGTTAACAATTAAATTTGTTTATTACATTTCATGTAGTTACTTTGTATATTACTTACATCAATTTTCTTTTGATGTTCCTAAAAAAGAAAGAATAATATAAAATTTTTAAATTAAATTCTATGGAGTTCTAATTAAGAAATTTAATAAAGTTTTTTAAATTAATACTTTAGTTTGTTATTTATAACAATTTTTTTACTACTTTTTAATAAGTCAATATTTTAGACATAATTTACTACCGTCAATCGGGCTATTTTGTGCACCAAATAGCATTTTTTTGATTAAATGATTTATTAAAATTCAGAATTAAAAGAAAAAAGAAAACCGATTTTTGGTGTGTGTTGTGGGCATCCTTCTGAAGATTTCCTATGAGTTGAGCAATGAAAAAAAATTTTTTTGACTGTGTTATAGTCATTGAAAGTCGTGCACAGAATAGCCTTCTGGATGGGGCTATTTTGTGCATCAAACCTTGTCTTTGTATAATGTTGCCTAAACATTTTTTTATCGTTTCTGCTTCATTACATCTTTTTGTCTAGATACTTCAGAGTAAATTAAAAAAAGAATAAGTTAGAAAACACTTTTTTTGAAGATATTATACATCAAAATGTCAAATAAAATACTACGATTTTCCGAAAATCTAGATTTACTAAAAGTTAACAATCTTTATTTGAATTATTTATTACTCTGGCATTAAATAACATTTTTTTCTTTTTTAGTATATATTTTATAATAATATATTACAATAATTATAAAATTATAATTTAAACACTTGTAAATAACTTGAAAATATCATTTCAGTAGGAGCTTTTTTAAACATTTTTAATGAAATTTTTCAAAAACTTGAAATTAATTTTTTTAATGTTAAATAAATAACAATTTAATATCTAATTTACTTTTCAAGTTATTTTACGAGAAATGAGAGAAATAGTTTTCAAACTAATTTTAAAAACTTATAAATATTAATAAAAGTTATTCTCTTGAGGTGGTGTTGAGCACCGGTTCAAGTTTTAAGCATTTTAATGTTTTTAGTTAAAATTATTTATGGTTTTTTGACAAAAAAGTAAGACAGAAATGTATAAAAATTATGAACAGAACCTTCTTTACTTACTAAATAAGAAATTTTTGAAAAATATTTGATTTTTTGAAGTGCACAAAATAGCCCCATAGAATCCTGGTTTTTCAGTCTTTTCCACTTTTTTCTTAAAATAATCAATAAAAAGTTAGCGCATTACGTATTTATCATCACAACACAATGGACAATAAATATCTAGCACAGTTTATGAGCCACATTAAAACTCTAGAAGATCTGGTATAATTTTTGAGAACTTTCAAAATTTTTCACACAAATTTTCCGTTTTTAGGAATTTTTTTATGTTAATTGACAACGAATTAAATAATAAAATTTATTGCCCTCTATTCTCATGAAATCAAACTTTCATTTCTTAAAATAGCAGATTAAAATAATGCATTTTAATAATTTTATTCATTAAAAATCTCGCGTGCACAAAATAGCCCCCGGGTGCACAAAATAGCCCCGGTTGACGGTATCGTATTGCCTAACAATTGCGTGAAGCTCAAGGGAATTAAAATATTCTTAATAAAACTTTTCTCAGATCTATTAAATCAATCGTCTTCAAACAGAAGGCATTAGATTTATAAATTTTGAATATTATTTTGAATATTAGAATTTTATTTTTCAGTTTTGAAACATGTATAACTTTATATTTATTAATTTTCCAAGAATAGTATATTTCATTATAAGGGCAGAAAGTTCTTGAATGACATTTCAATGAGTCTTAGGTTTCAGGCTCCAGACAAGCCTTAAACAAGACTTAAATCTTTGAGTTACGTTATTTGCTGTAGGCCTTAAATGAGTCTTAAGATAAAGCTTTGAGGTAGCTCTGAGGTAGCCAAGATTTTTTTACGCGGTCTATTAAATTTACTTTTTCTAAAACTTTTCAAAAAGATTTTCTTGTCACCGGGGTGACAAAATGACTCCCTGATATGGACGAGATGATTCGTAGGATTATTATTGTTATAAATTACCCTAAATATTGGAAAAGGAGATTGAATTGAAGACTATTATATAAATAATTAAACATCAAATAAGAAGAAACTCTGTTACTTTTTTTACTAACATTTGCAAAAAAAAGTGAAAATTCTAGAGGTATGCAAAAAGCACGAAAAGACGTGCCGAGCCCGAACTTGGCTCGATGTATCGAGTACTCGAGTTTTTCGTGCACTCGGATAAATTTGAGTACTCGATTACAGTAAATTCGAGTACTTGATTCCAGTAGAGTACTCGAATTATAACTTATAACCTTCTTTTTATTTTCTAAAAGAGAAGAAACAAAATAAAATTGCATAAGAAATATTTTTTTTCAATAATCCAAACAATGATAATCAATTTTGAGTAACTTATAAAATAATTGAGAATTTTCATGTGACGAATCAACTTCGTCACAATTTATCCCTTCGTGATAACAAAATACAAAAATAATGTTTATAAGAAAGTGTGAACAAAATACAAATACCCATATTAAAAAAATAATAAAACAAACATAATTCATCTATTCGTTATAATATTGGTTATAAGAATTAAAATAGAAGTATAATGCATAAAATATCATTCTCATTTATAGCCGTTTGTTACATTTCACACATTTGTAAATTTGCTTTGAAAAGTGAATGAACTTAATTTAAAAGAATGATACTTAAAATACTAATGTATTTTGAAATCTAAGAAGTGCTGTGTCCAGGTTAATGAACCAAGATCACACCACTGTCCAAAACTGCAAGCTTGCAGGAAAGCGCCTAGCAACGAGCAGGTGTAATAAACTAAAGAAAATTTCAACATTGTAATGTCGATTAATAAAATCGATTAACAAAGGGAAATCTGCACATTTGCCCGTGACTCTTCGCGATAGTAAGTCGTGGGTCAGTTTGACCCTTATTTTGAATATAAATAAGTTATCATACGTATTACTCATAATACTTAAATAATACTTTACACACACAAATATTATACATTTAAGGAGAATAAAGATTGTGTTAGAATTATACACACATTAACAAGAATATATTATGGTTTAAAATTAAAGATACAAAAGATAATAAAACTACGAAGAATCTTACATTAGCTGTGAGAAACCATCTTTTAATGATGATTATTGTAAAATAACTTATTTAATAGAAAACAGACCAAAATTTAACAAAGCATATGATTATGATTTTATAATACCACACATTCGTATCAAGGATTCTTCCACAAACCAAACTTTTTTAGAAGACGAAAAACAACTAAAATATAGTGTTTCACCTTCCGTAAATGTACCACACTTCGTAACAGAAAAAGAGGAATCAAGCAACAAGAAAGGTATTTAAAATGTGGAAAAGCCTCTGAAAGAAGAACAAAGAGCAGTGCATATGAATAGATAGTTATAGATAGTTTGGACGATGAAGTAGATATCAGGCTTCGTGAAGAACTTTTGAAAAAGAAAATAGTGAACACATATGGGGACTCAGCTAGAAGATTCAATTTGTCATTGGCGAAAAATCAAGCTCATTTTTGTGACAGCAAAGTGTTCGAAGAAGTGGAAGAGAAGAAAAAGAAATTTTTACAAAATCCAAATTCGGAAAGAAGCAACAATATAAGAGAATTAGAAGATATAAGTGAATTGAAGAATCACAGTTGTTATAATGACGAAATTCCACAACAAGAAAACAAAACTTCAAAATCTGAAATTAGTCAGGAACTAAACGAAACAAAATTGAATCAAGAAAAAAATAGAAGAACAACGGAAAAAGAACGTCATAAACATTTTTGAGATAAAATGTTACTCAAAACGAATAAGAAAAAGAAAATAAAAAGTAAAACAGGTAGACATAACTTAAAAATGAAATCAGACACCATAAACACAGAATTAAAGACGGAGGTAAGGTTATTGAACGCCACAGCTCAGCAAAAAGTGTCCACTACGAAAATTCTGCCAACCACATGGGAAAATAATTTGGTGATGTTAAAATCAAAAATAAAACTTCACACTGTTAAAATACAGACAATATTGCGAAAACAGGTTCAAGAAAAACGGGTTCATCTAGTTAAAGAACAAGGATTTAACCTCAAAGGAAATTCGAAACGCAAGCCAAATACGCCTCACCAATGTGGAGGAAATTCGTAACAAAAGTTAACTAGAAGAGGTTAGTAATAGGTTAGACATAGTCAAAATCAAGTAGTTAGGAGTCGTAGTAATTTAAGCAAGAAACATATTTAACAATTTTCTTAGGTAAAATATTAACCTTATTTATCCCTTACAAAACTCATACACTAATTGTAATATGAATATAAATTAATTGGGTTTAACATTTATTTTTTATTATATTATATTTTATGATATGAGCAATTCCATGTGAAATGATCGACTATTTTTCGACATTGTTAGCAATTTTTTTGAACCTTTTTTTCCTTGTAGCTATAAGGATAAGATATGATGTAGTGAAGACGATTTTGAAAATTTTTAAAACATTCAAATTTGAAAATTTATGTACTAATTTTTTTAAATTAATATAAAAACAAATATTGTGCTACATCTAGCAAACGATAACAAATATTTAGCTGGAAAAAAATTTAAATATTTTTCAAAAATTAAAAAAAAATGTTTCCTTTATATTTTTATTTTTTAAACCTTTTTAAAGAATAAAAATTTGTGCCAAATTGTGCTTGTGAGCACAATAATAAAGTCTCAAACGATTGTTTCAAAAAGTTAAATAATTATTTTGATATAATCATAAAAGAAATTGGGAAATAATAGTTCACCTTCATTATTTAATAATATTTAAAAGTTTAATCATCCAATTTTCTTATTTTCAAATATTTATTTTGGGCGTTCATATTTTTATTGTTTTTACAAGGACTTTTAAAAATAGCATATTTAAAAAAATTTAAATAAATTTTTTATTTTTAGGGTTCCGTACACCATAGGTGTAGTGACGGAACCCTTATGAAATCACTCGTGTGACCGTCCCAGCAACGCAAAATGGTCTGTCCCCCACCCCCCTTTACTTCTACAAATCTGTACCTGGTGAGCTGAAATTCAGCAGTGATCTTCAGTTTCAAGTGCAGATTACAGGAAAAATATAGCAAATCCGATTGGTCTACATATTTGCGAAATGGAAGGGAAAGAAATTAAATTTTTTCGAAAAAATTGCAAAAAATGACCCTGTCCCACCCTTAACTTCTACAAATCTCAACCTGGAGAGCTGGAATTCGGTAGGGATCTTTAGTTTTAAGTGCATATTACAGAAAAAGTATATCGAACCTGATTGGTGAACATAAGTACAATTACAGAGAAATATAAAAATTTATTAATAAAATAAAATAATAAAAATATTTATTCTAATTTTATGACAGTATATTACCATTTTGTTTAATTTTTTTTAATTTTAAAAGAATTGTTAAAAGAATTTTAAAAAAATTTTGTTTGAACATGAGCATACATAAAAAATGAAGATAGAGTAAAAAAATACAATCAGTTTTTATTAATCTTTGTCATTTCACGTGTCAAATATGAATTTGGAAGAAAAATTTAATTTCATCATTGAAAAAAATAATTATTTTTAAAAATAAAATATTAAATAAATTTTAAATTAAAATAAATTTCTAAAAAATTGGCAAAATACCAATCAGTAAAAAATTTATTATAATTAATAATATAAATAGCTTTTTGTTACTTAATATCCAATAATTTATTTTAAATATTATCTTTAATCATGTAAAATATATATTTTTTGTTATTTGTAAATAAAACATAAGAATCTAATATAGATTTTTATAGTTTTTTCTTGTAATCTACATGTAATAAAAATACGTATGTATACCGAATTTCAGCTCAATAGGTTTATATATGTTAATTTTAATATATATATATATATATATATATATATATATATATAATATATATATATATATATATATATATATATATATATATATATATATATATATATATATATATATATATATATAGAATGAATAGACTTGTTTTAGTTAAAAGACTATTATACCTATGAGAGATTTTAATATCATGTACCTGCATACATTAAAAAAAATATTGGCTTACAATTTTAGAATGCTTCATTTTACAAAAAGTTTTGTATTTTTTTATTGAAATTTTGATGCAAATTTTTCTTTTTAAAGTTGAATTAAAAAAAAATTGGACAAGTGCGAGTTGCACTCGCACTAAGATCGAGGGTTCCGTACACCAAAAAAAACTTATTTTAAAAAAAAATTTTTTGAACAATTTTTAATAACTGATAACATTTTTTTTCCTAAAAATTGTATTTAAAAAGTACTAGTTATGCTGAGAAATTTTGAAAAAATATTGAAAATAACTGAAGTTATCTTAATTTTAAAAAATTAGTACATAAATTTTGAAATTTTAATATTTTCAGAATTTTTTCAAAATTTTCAAAATCGTCTTCACTTTATCATATATTATACTTATAGCTACAAGGAAAAAAGTTTCAAAAAAATTGCTAACAATGTCAAAAAATAGTCGATCATTTCACATGGAATTGCTTATATATACTATTTTATTCTCGCGTAGAGCAAAAAAAAAATAAAAATATTTTTAACAGTAAAAAAAATAATTTTAAACAAAGACAAACAACTCTATGGAAATAATTTTGCTTACTAATTAAGTAAAAAAATAATAAGTTATTTATAATAAATTTACTAAAGATTCAAAAACTAACACATAAAAAATTTGAGCCTAGTTAATGCTTTTATTATAAATAATAAACTTAAACTAATAGGAGACACTATAATAATGTAAAACTATCATCATAAAATACCATTAAAATATCAAACTAATACAATTTTTTTTAACAAATTTCAAAAATGAAATTTTAAATGTCCTCACATTTTCCTTTTTTTTATAAAACTACAATTCTGTATAATTTAATATTATTAACCAAATCAACTACATTGAAAAAAACAAAAAGAATTTCGTTAATAACAATATTATAATGATATAAAGAATATTATTCGTTGAAATGATTTAAAAAAAATATTTCATTGATGCTCTGATCAAATTACATAAAATTTCAAATTAAAATACGCTTCAAATTCTTCTAAAATCTGCGACTATTTTTTTAGTTCCTTAAACATCATGCACTAAATAACATTAAAAGGAATGCTTTTAAGTTCGAGCAAAAATGAAACTATTGTAACTCCAATAATACTAACATAGATTAACAAACTTAACACTATTCAATTATAAATATGAATGTAAATATACTTTTAAAAGATTAAAAACAACAATTTTCTAAAAAAGAAAAGAACTATTGATCTTAGAAAACGTAAACAAATTTTAATGGTTTTTTTGCTAAAAAACTATAAAAAAAACATAAATCAATTCAAAAGAAATATAAAGGCAAATTACCAACAAATTTTTAACATTGATTCCTAACTAAAAATGCAGTTTACCTTTTTTAAACAGCATTTTTGTTACAGAAAATCTAAAAAGTAACGCCATGCTTTACATTTTATTTGCCTAAAAAAAGAAAAGAACTTAAAAATCGACTTATACTCATATTGGGAAAATTTTTATTCTTAAAACTATTTGCCAATTTTTTTAATAATGAAATAAAAAGAATCAGAATCATACAGTTTTCTATAAAAGAACCTTATAAAGAAACAGTTATATATAATAATTAAACATTTTTTCTTTAAATTTTACACGTCTTTTAATCGAACTATAAAACTTTTACAAAGTCTATTTGCGTTTGTTAATTTGTTCTAATTAATGACTAAAACTGTTTATCTTGGTAATAAAAATTTTGTAATTCAGAAGACAATTTTCTTAAATCAAAATCTATTCTCGCTACTATGAATAAAAATAATTTAACGATACAAATATGAAAAATTACTTTATTATTTTATTCAAAAAAATAATAATTTAAACAGAAGTTTCCAGGAAAAGTATGAAAATTCACAATATTCCAATATATGAAAGTATTATTTTGCAAAAAAACTTTTATTTAAAAATACTTCAAACAACAATCTTAGGCATACTTTATGTAAAATTCTTTTTTTAACATGTTCTATAAAAGAAAACGTATTTAATTTTGTTAGCTTACTTTTGATAAAAATTTAACTTAATTATTCGCCATGATCAATTTTTGTAAAAAAACGTGTTGAATAACATGTTAAATCGCATTTTATTTTAGACATGTTTTATAAATGAAAATATATTAAATTTTGTAAGGCTAGTTTTTTAAAAAAAATTAACTTACTCAGTCTCCAAGCTAAATTTTTTTAAGAAAGATAACCAGAATACGATTTTTGTAAAACTCAAACGAGTTATATCTAAAAATTTTTAAAGAAGATCTTCGATAACGCTTTCCCGCAGGCTGACAGGGGACGTCAGCCTATTAAAACGAGGCATTTGTGACGAACCGACTTCGTCACAATTTTAAAGATACAAAAAATAATATATAGGGATAAATAAATATTTATTAGGGTTTTACAGAAACAAATAATAAATTGTAATTGTTTGTAATTATCGTAACTTCATTTTACACCTCACCCTAATCTCCTAAAATCCCACTAGTGAAAAGTAGAGATTCTCACCTCACTACTTGAACAATAAGTAGGAAGGAGGGAATCCACTACCAAACAGGTTTGAACGTTTCGAATATTTTCGAGTAACATTCCTTTAAATTAAATTATTGTTAACAATTAAATTTCTTTATTACATTTCATTTAGTTACTTTGTATATTACTTACTTCAATCATTTTTTGATAATCCTAAAACAGAAAGAATAATATAAAATTTTTAAATTTCTATGGAGTTCTAATTAAGAAATTTAATAAAGTTTTGTGAATTAATACTTTAATTTGTTATTTATAACAATTTTTTTTACTAATTTTTAATAAGTCAATATTTTAGACATAATTTACTATCGTATTGCCTAACAATTGCGTGAAGCACAAGGGAATTAAAATATTCTTAATATAACTTTTCTCAGATCTATTAAATCCATCGTCTTCAAACAGAAGGCATTAGATTTATAAATTTTGAATAAAAGAGAATTTTATTTTTTAGTTTTGAAACATGCATAACTTTATATTTTTTAATTGTCAAAGAAAATACTTTTAGTAAGTTTTGCACTGGGCGCTTGAAATTGATTTTTATCGAAAGTATTTGCACGTATGATTTTCACGTAAATTTTAATTCTAGAGTACGTATAGATGATTGTGCAACAAAAATTAAAATAATCACTGTATCCTTTTTTGAGAAACTTCGATTTTTCGTTTTAAAATATCAAAAATGTAATTTTTTTTAAAACTTTAATTTTTTGAAAAACTATTTGAACAAAAGTTATAGATATTAAAAAAGGAACATCTTTATAAAATCCTTTTTTTATATAATTAATTCCTAAAAGAGAAAGAATAATATTAAAGTCTTTAAATCAAATTCTAAATTTTGGAGTTCCATTTAAGAAATTTAATATAGTTTTGTGAACCATTTGATTTTTACATTTTCATTTAATATTTTCTATGGAAAGTTAAAAATTTTTATTACTTTTTTAAGGGGTCTTGTAACTTTTTCAGCCATAATATCGGAAGATTATAAAATATGTTTTACTCATAAGTTGTAATATGTACATGTTAAGAAGTCTTTAGAAAAGAAATCCAGACATGAAAAAGATAGATATCTTTCTTCTATACAGAGCGCGCTTTGTCTATTGATAAAAATTATTATTTTCCAATTACGATTGTCATTGTATCTCATCGCGAAATCATCTAAAATAAAGAAGTAAAATATAATTTCAAAATGGACTAGTTAGTAGAGGACCAAAAAATTGTAAAAAAAACACAATTTTATTTACAATAAACGATTCACAAAAAATTTAAATATTAATAATAAATCAGAGGTTTCGGTTTTACATTAAGTCGTCTATTTTAAAAAGATATTTGACTTTCTAATTTTAAATGATTGTGCTATGAGCTACATTGTCAACCTATAATTTTGACCAGTCGATAATTTTTGACGTGTAAGTAAAAGCTGTCTTTAAAAATTGACCTCAATTTTGAGGGGAGAAAGAATTGTTTGTAAATTTTTGACGTGTACCTCAAATATGACATTAATGTATAAATAAAATGAAATACATATTTTCATATGAAGGGCACAGCAAAAGTATCAATAAGACTAAAATTTGACTTCACCCGCTGTACCCGCTTCCTCTACCCTCAGGCGGAAATGTGTTACTTTGTGCCCGCTCTAAGTGCACGAAATGACATACTTTCCTTGCAGGTAGGACAAAAAATATTATTAAATTCTATAATTAATTATACATAATTGAAAATTTTAATAATAATTTGAACAAAGGTTATAGTAATCGATAAATTTGCAAAAAAATTAAATTTTTTTTAGCAATTTTTTAACTTTTGCCCATTTTTTGAAAATTGAAGAAAAAGTTTGAAACTTACATAGGTATGATGATTCAAGTCTCATATTTAATTTAAGATCAAAATAGATAAAAGTTTATTCGGTTAAATGATTCCACTTATTTAAATTTGTTGATTACTGCATTGTTTGGTTAAATTAAAAATTTCTAGATATTTATCATTAATCGTAAAATTTAATAATCTTTTGAATGGAATATTTATTAATTTCCTTACATTTGTATTTATCAAATAATCGTGATTTAAAGATTAGTATGTTTTTTTATGGCGCACATGTATCCGTACCGATAATACCCAACGGTGATGTCTATATCGTAAAATTTACGGTAAATATCGTCTATTTATAATTCGACAATTAAGTTAGTAAATTATTTTAATTGTATAAATGTAGGCCAAGAAAAATTATTTTTAATTGAAATGACAAAAGGTTTTACTAATGATAAAATAATGTTATTACTTGTTCTGGAAGGTTGGTATTACAATATATACCAGCAATAAAGCTAATGGCAATTAAAATGAAAAAAACACGAAAATTATTCATTTTTATTTTGAATGAAGTTTCAATATTTTTTACACAATGAAAAATGCAGAAAAATTTCTTCTCTATATATACCACTGAGTTTTATGTGCTTTTTTAATATATCTGTAAAAAACAAAGTTCAAACGTTTGTCAATCGCGATGAATGCAAAAAAATACATTTTCCAATATTTGGAGATTAAAAAAAATGTTACACGGAGAAAATTTATTCCTGAAAATTTACCGAACTTTGTTCGGTAAAACTGGGATGAAGTGTCAAAACTGTAATTTTTAAGGAACAGGACTGTAAAAGCAATTGCATTGAAAAATAATGTAAAAAGAATAAATTTTACGGTACATGTATTAGCCCTTCACTTACAGTTCGGTAAAACGTAGGGTAAGCATACACTATACTCAGTTTTATTGAAAGTTCGGTAAAACGTAAGGCACAGTGTTCGGTAAAACTTATATTTATTGTATAGTTCGGTAAAACGTAGGGTAAATGTTCACTATACTTATTTTTATTGAAAGTTCAGTAAAACGTAAGGTACAAAGTTCGGTAAAATTTATATTCATTGAATTATTGAATAGTTCGGTAAAACTTGAAGAATAAAAAATAATGCCATTGCAGTAGTTCTATAGCAATACTGCCGTAAATCTCACTATACCTACTTTAATCACTACCTAAACCCCCTACAATTATTCACGAACAAATACTTATACATTACACCTGCCTACAGTACATTCTAAACGCATACATTAATACATACATCGCACGCTTTACATTATTGCTTCAGAAAGTTTCAACTGTCCTTATATATGAATCTGAATTTTACTTCACCGCTTGTGAGAAAGATTCAAATTAATAAACAATAATTGTATAAAATAAAAGAATCATCCATATTAAATCCATGTTACTGAATAATTTCTAACTATATTTAAGGTCAATTTATGAAATAGTTTTAAATTATGTTTTTATTGTTATAAAGAAAAATTTTTAAATTTGTATTTTATGTAATAAAACAATAGTTTATTAAAATTCTTATTGTTTCCAAATTTTTATCAAAAAAGATTAAAATAATCAATTTTAGTGTTATTGTTACTATAAATCAGGGACCGTCTCGAAAGTTTAGTTTCGTTTTAGTTTTCTAGATGGCACGAAACTAAATTAGCAAAGTGACTTTAATTTCAAGTCGATACGAAACTAAACTAACAAAGTGTATTTAGTTTCGTGACAACTCGAAACAAAAGATTGAACATAATTATTTAGTGTCAAACAAAAAAAATTATTTTCCCTGACTTACGTAACTAGAGCAACTTAAGTAATTAATTGTAAGTTACGCAACCAGAGTAAATTTTCATAACTATAGTAACTTACATAACTAAAGGAAATTACTATAATTACATAACCAGACTAAATAACGTAACTACAGTAACTTATGTAAATGGTAAAACTTACGTAAATTTTTTTAATTGCGTAAGGTGTTATAGTTACGTAAGTTATGCAACTTTGATCATTTGCATAAGTTACATAAGTTTCATCATTTACGTAACTTGCGTAAGTTATTCTAGTTACGTGACTTATGTAAGTTTGATCTTCTACGTAAATTACATACGTAAGTTACGTAAAATTGATTATTTACGTAGGTAACGTAAACTCGATTATTTTCGTAATTTGTGTAAGTTATTTTACTTACGTAACTCACATGAAGGATCCAACTTACGTCAGTTACGTACGTTTAATTTTTACGTAAGTTATATTACTTACGTCAGTTGCATTAGCTTGATTATTTACGTAAGTTACGTAAAATTGATAAATTACGTAAGTTATTCTAGTTACGTAACTTACTTAAGTTGGAACATTTACGTAAGTTACTGTACTTACGTTATTTTCTCTGGTTACGTCACATACGTAACTTGCTGTAATTATGTAAATTAAAAAATGAAAAATATAAAAACAATTTTTCTGTGATTATCACTAAATTATTATGTTTTTCATTCTTTTGCTTCGAGTCGAGACGAAAATTAAAAGTTTCAAATACTTTTGTTTTTGGATTATTTAAGAACAAAAACGAAAGTCATTTTCTATTTAATTTCGTTTCAGAAGCGGTTTCTGCTATAAATGAAATTATTAAGTATTAGTTAATGAGTAAAAAATAAGTTAAAAATAACTAACTATTAACGTCAAAGTTTTTTTTACTACGGGGCATTTAAAAAAGTATTTCAATCCTGAAAATTAACAATTCAAGCAAGTCAAGGAAGTTTTACCGAACTATTCCTGAAAACTAACACTCGAGTCAAGTGAAGAAAGTTTTACCGAACTGTTCCTGAAACGTTAGTGACCATCAAGGAGGTGTTCAAAAGAAACGTTAAAATTTTATTTAATTTTTATTAAACGTTCAGTTTCGATTTTGTTTTAACTTTTACAGTACTAGTTTGTAAAAAATAAAGATATGACATTACATTTTGAATATTATTCATGAAAAAATAATTTAAAAATTAATAAAAATTACTGTTATGCTACTATATCCCAACTTTACTGAAGAATTCGGTAAAATATAAGGAACAAATTTTCTCCGTGTACATTTTGATCAAATTAAAAAAGTTTTAAATACTTATCAATCCATCAATAATTCAAAACCTAATATTTGACAAAAAAATTTAATTAATCAAGGAGCACGTATTTAATATTTTATTTAAATATCGAGTTCAATTTGTTCATTAAACTGAAATTATAAAATATACCTCACTTGGGAATAGAATTTTGCGATTTTGTGAATCCATTATTTTCCAAGAAAAAATTCAATTCAATTACTGAATAAATTAGTAACAATTTAAAATAATTTTTAATAATAAAAACCGGACAAGTGCGAGTAGAACTCGTACTAAAACCGAGGGTTCCGTACCCTCCATTAAAAACTTCTAATTTTTTTCTTACAAAAAAATTTGAATTTTTCGCTAAAAAAAATTTGAAGATCAAATCTAATCATGTTCGGTATATTTTTCTTGAAATCTACAAATGGAAATACATAAAATAAAAAAAGCAGTCCAATAGGCAAAGAATTGTGAAAACCAAGGGGGTACACACTTTTTTTTAAAAAACGATTTTTTTTTTTAGTTTTTCGCAAAAAAAAATATGAAGATGAATTCCAATAATTTTTTCTGTATGTTTGTTGGAATCTACACGAAAAATCAAACAAAAATGTATAACGCCAGTCCACTAGGTTAAGAATTGAGAGAACTAGCATATGTATAATTATTATCAAAAATTGAAAAAAAATTTAGGTTTTTGCTCAATGCGTAAGGAAGATAAATTCTAATCATTTCCACTATATTTTTTTCATAAACTACACGTAAAAATACATATGTGTACCAATTTTCAGCTCTCTAGGTAAAAAAATGTGAGCGCTAGGGTAAAATATACGATTTTTTGGGGAAATTAAAAAAAATTGAGTTTTTCGATAAAAAAAATTTGAAGATCAAATCCAATCATGTTTGCTATATTTTTCCTGAAATCTACAAATGAAAATACATAAAATAAAAAAAAATGCAGTCCAATAGGCAAAGAATTGTGAAAACCAAGGGGGGGGACACACTTTTTTTTTAAAACGAATTTTTTTTTTAGTTTTTCGCCCAAAAAAAATATGAAGATGAATTCCAATAATTTTTTCTGTATGTTTGTTGGAATCTACACAAAAAAATAAACAAAAATATATAACACCAGTCCACTAGATTAAGAATTGAGAGAACCAGCAAGGGTTGAAGAATTTTCGAGCTTGCAAAAAGAGATTTTAGTTTTTCGATGAAAACACCATGAAAATAAATTCTAATCACTTCCGCTATATTTTTCCTGTAATCTATGCGTAAAAACGAATAAGTATGCCAATTTTCAGCTGTCCAGGTAAAAAACTGTGGACACCAGGGGGGGGTACATGCATTTTATTCGAAATTTTCAAAATTTTCGAGTTTTTCGCTGAAAAAATTATGAAGATTGATACCGAATGTGTTCGCTATATTTTTCCTTTAATCCATTTTTGAAAATACATATGCATACCAATTTTCAACTTTCTAGGTAAAAAACTGTAAGCGCTGGGGGGGGGGTACATGCCATTTTTGCGAAAAATGGCCAAAATTTGATGTTTTTCGTCAAAAACTCTATGAAGATCAATCCTAATCACGTTCGCTATATTTTTCCTGTAATCTACGCATGAAAATACATAAGTGTACCAATTTTTAGCTCTCTAGATGAAAAACTGTGAGTTCTAGGGGGGGGGGGGGTACATGGTCATTTTTGTAACCGTTCCAATAGGGTTCCTACCGGGGTACGGAACCCTAAAAATGAACTATATTATTAGTGTACCCAATTTTCTATTTTTTTAGAAACTATTAATTTACGGAGAAAGTAATAGTTTTCACTAAGATAAGTTCGAGAGAGATGTCCAGTTCAAATGTTTTGCATAATTGAAAAAAAATTCTACTTATACTGAGTTATTCTTTAATATTTTGTGACTACTAATAAATGTAAACAAAAAAATTGTTGAAAAATAGTGAAAATGCTTATTTTACGCAGAACTAAGTATACTTTTAAAAAATTCTTATGAAAAAATCTTTCCATTCAAATACTATTCTAAAAAACTCGTTAAAGTTGAAAAAATGGAATAAAAATTAACAAAATGGCAAATATTTGCAACTGCGATGGTGACAATATTTATTTTAATGACAAGAGCAATACACTGTTAAAAAGTTAAATATTTTACTGAACAATAAAGTTTGAACCGGAAAAAAAGTTCAAAGACAATTTTAAAAAGAATAACATTTTTTTAAAAATACATTTATCTTATAAAACATTAATAATAAAAACAATTATAAAAATTTTTATTTCTTCGTTTCAAAAATTTGACAATACACTATTTTTACAATTTTTTAAAATTCATTATTATCTTGATTCTGGTGCAGTAAGATGTTTAACCATAAAGTAACCTAAGAATTGTGATATGAGCTCATAGTTACACAGTAAAAGGAAAGTTCTATTTTAAGGCAAAAAGCATTCTTAAATTAAGATGCATCATTTTTAAGTCAGTCCATGTTGAATTTACGCACGTATTTTGTATACTTTAAGATTTACTTTTTACTGTGTAACCTCAAAACTTTTTTCCAAAAAATATGTTGAAAATGTGTACGAAGATATTTTTAAAATCTTAAATTAAGATATTTCAAATAACTAAAAAGTGTCTACCAAAAGATCTTATAGAAATGACTATCAAAAAATCTTAAATTAAGATACTTCTTTTTGCAGTGTAATTAATTTCAAAACATTTTTTGCAAAATTTCTATATTGCATAACTTTATGAAAAAATATATTTATTGATTATAAACATTAGTCATGAATAAATTGCAATCAGTATATTTAAAAATATTTTTAACTGTGTTTTAACGTTCGTCAGTCGTGATCGTTGGTAAAGTTTATCGCTGTTTGCGAAATTTAAGATACCTCTACAAGAACCGATACTAAACGAAATTAAATTAAATATTTTTTTGTTCAGTTTTTGCATCCATAATAAACGTAATTTAGTTAATCAATTTCATTTCAAATTAATCTAAAACTAAATTCTTACACGAAATTTCCTAATTAACAGAATGCAGTAAAAAAATAATTGGTAATTCACATGAAAATAAAAAATAATTTTAAGAATCTTTTTTTACATTATGACATTGAAATAAACTTTCGATTGTTTCATATGAAAGTTGCAAGTTATAAAAGAAATAAGATAGTTATGACACGATACTATATAAATAATACTTCGTGACAGTTTCTGTGTATAATTACAATCACACGTTTTTTGTGATGCACCTGGCTTGACAAAGTTTTTTTAATATTAAACTTTATCTTGCTTCAAATTTAAAATTCTTGTCTGTTAAAAAAATATAAAATAGTACACCTGCAATTTATTGTTATTCTATTTGAAAAATTTTTGTGCTAAAAAATTCTATTGTTTTATTTTATTTTTAAATATATTTATACATACACGGAGAAAATTTATTCCTGAAAATTTACCGAACTTTGTTCGGTAAAACTGGGATGAAGTGTCAAAACTGTAATTTTTAAGGAACAGGACTGTAAAAGCAATTGCATTGAAAAATAATGTAAAAAGAATAAATCTTACGGTACATGTATTAGCCCTTCACTTACAGTTCGGTAAAACGTAGGGTAAGCATACACTATACTCAGTTTTATTGAAAGTTCGGTAAAACGTAAGGCACAGTGTTCGGTAAAACTTATATTTATTGTATAGTTCGGTAAAACGTAGGGAAAGTGTTCACTATACTTATTTTTATTGAAAGTTCAGTAAAACGTAAGGTACAATGTTCGGTAAAATTTATATTCATTGAATTACTGAATAGTTCGGTAAAACTTGAAGAATAAAAAATAAAAAATAATGTCATTGCAGTAGTTCTATAGCAATACTGCCGTAAATCTCACTCTACCTACTTTAATCACTACCTGAACCCCCTACAATTATTCACGAACAAATACTTATACATTACACCTGCCTACAGTACATTCTAAACGCATACATTAATACATACATCGCACGCTTTACATTATTGCTTCAGAAAGTTTCAACTGTCCTTATATATGAATCTGAATTTTATTTCACCGCTTGTGAGAAAGATTCAAATGAATAAACAATAATTGTATAAAATAAAAGAATCATTCATATTAAATCCATGTTACTGAATAATTTCTAACTATATTTAAGGTCAGTTTATGAAATAGTTTCAAATTATGTTTTTATTGTTATAAAGAAAAATATTTAAATTTGTATTTTATGTAATAAAACAATAGTTTATTAAAATTCTTATTGTTCCCAAATTTTTATCAAAAAAGATTAAAATAATCAATTTTAGTGTTATTGTTACTATAAATCAGGGACCGCCTCGAAAGTTTAGTTTCGTTTTAGTTTGCTAGATGGCACAAAACTAAATTAACAAAGTGACTTCAATTTCAAGTCGACACGAAACTAAAGTAATAAAGTGTATTTAGTTTCGTGACAACTCGAAACAAAAGATTAAAGAACGTAATTATTTAGTGTCAAACACAAAAAATTGTTTTCCCTGACTTATGTAACTAGAGCAACTTAAGTAATTAATGTAAGTTACGCAACCAGAGTAAATTTTGTAACTATAGTAACTTACATAACTAAAGGAAATTACTATAATTACATAACCATACTAAATAACGTAACTACAGTAACTTATGTAAATGGTAAAACTTACGTAAATTCTTTTAATTGCGTAAGGTGTTATAGTTACGTAAGTTATGCAACTTTGATCATTTGCATAAATTACATATAAGTTTCATCATTTACGTAAGTTGCGTAAGTTATTCTAGTTACGTGACTTATGTAAGTTTGATCTTCTACGTAAATTACATACGTAAGTTACGTAAAATTAATTATTTACGTATGTCACGTAAACTCGATTATTTTCGTAATTTGTGTAAGTTATTTTACTTACGTAACTCACGTGAAGGATTCAACTTACGTCAGTTACGTACGTTTAATTTTTACGTAAGTTATATTACTTACGTCAGTTGCATTAGCTTGATTATTTACGTAAGTTACGTAAAATTGATAAATTACGTAAGTTATTCTAGTTACGTAACTTGCGTAAGTTGGATCATTTACGTAAGTTACTGTACTTACGTTATTTTCTCTGGTTACGTCACATACGTAACTTGCTGTAATTATGTAAATTAAAAAATGTAAAATATAAAAACAATTTTTCTATGATTATCACTAAATTATTATGTTTTTCATTCTTTTGCTTCGAGTCGACACGAAAATTAAAAGTTTCAAATACTTTTGTTTTTGGATTATTTAAGAACAAAAACGAAAGTCATTTTCTATTTAATTTCGTTTCAGAAGCGGTTTCTGCTATAAATGAAATTATTAAGTATTAGTTAATGAGTACAAATAAGTTAAAAAAAACTAACTATTAACGTCAAAGTTTTTTTTTACTACGGGGCATTTAAAAAAGTATTTCAATCCTGAAAATTAACAATTCAAGCAAGTCAAGGAAGTTTTACCGAACTATTCCTGAAAACTACGACTCGAGTCAAGTCAAGAAAGTTTTACCGAACTGTTCCTGAAACGTTAGTGACCATCAAGGAAGTGTTCAAAAGAAACGTTAAAATTTTATTTAATTTTTATTAAACGTTCAGTTTCGATTTTGTTTTAACTTTTACAGTACTAGTTTGTAAAAAATAAAGATATGACATTAAATTTTGAATATTATTCATGAAAAAATAATTTAAAAATTATTAAAAATTACTGTTATGCTACTATATCCCAACTTTACTGAAGAATTCGGTAAAATATGAGGAACAAATTTTCTCCGTGTAAGATAATTAGAAATACGAATAAAATATAATAAACAAAACCCCAAAAACATTTTTTAGAATATAACAGATGATAATCTATAGGTAGGGGAGACCGGGGCGTAATGGATCACCTCAATTTTTTCAAAAGTGGTAAATCAGAGTAATTTCGGTTTTTGATAAAAATAATGTACTTGGCATACTGTAAGTTTGTACCAAGTTTTATTGTTTTTCATTTATTATTGTTAAAAATATGATGGAAAATGTAATTTTGACACTTGAACGTAAATTTTTGAAATTTTTGTTTTTTTGTTATATTTTTTTAAAAATTACTTGTAAAAAATTTTTGTTTACCAGGTTTTGAGCTTTAAACATTTGTTCTTAAAGAACAAATGCCAATTTTAGTTTAATACTTACGGTATTGATAACGAATAACAAAATTTTTAATAAAAGCCACCGGGGCGTAATGGATCACTTTGGCCGAGGCGTATTGGCTCGCATATTTTATTAACAAAAACCTATTATATTTAAAATATTAATAAAATGATAACCAATTTCAACCCTTTATAAAAAAATAACTGGACAATAGATTTTTTTAAGTAAATGGATTTTGCATTTCGCTACAACTTTTTAAAATTTGAAAATTGCATGAAAATGTTTAAAGTTTAAATTAAATAAGCTCCATTTTCATTTTTCTTTTGTTATAAATATACAAAAGAAACTAAAATTGTCAATACCGTAATAATATTTGATGATCTAAATTATAATTTCATTGCTAATCCATTACGCCCCGGGCCGAGGCGAAATTCCTCACCTTGCATTTCTCCAAAAACATTGTTCTAGAAAAAAAGTATAAGTGCTATATTAGGGCGTACTTTTTTTGTAATTGAAAGCTGAGATGTTAGGCTAAGTTTTCCACATGATGAAATTTTTATTAAAGCAAGAATGACCAAGTTAAGTAACAAAAAGTGAAAAGTGATCTATTACGCCCCGGTCTCTCCTATACTACAAAAAGGTTTGGTCCGGAAAAACAAATTAATGATTCTCTTCTTTTTTTCTTTACCAAAAAAATAAAATTATAGTTAAGGGGAGCATTTTTTCAATATTATTCATGTCAATGACAAAAATAAGTTTTAGTCAGTCAATGCATTAAAATGTAATAAATACACAAATTAACAATGTGCATATAAAGGAAATTCAATTATTGATTATTATTTCTCTGAAATATAACAATGAATGACTTTATCTGACTAAACCGCATTCAGACTGATATAATTATTAATCTAGCAACAGAATTAAATTCATTTCACTGTTTATATTGTCTCTAAATTAAAACAGAAAATTGGTCTTTTTATGAAACTAATTTGTATCGTAAAAAACAATGAGTAGTACATTTTTTGTGTATCATTTTCTTTTTTCTATTTAACACTTTTGTTTATTATTTTACTTAACATTATTAATTGAGCCAAAATAAGTGAAACCGGCCACTTGAAAAATTTTTGTCTACAATTTTCAAGTTATCTATGATTTTTGGTAGATATATGAGTACACTTTTTCCCCCTAAATTTTTTTTCAAAAAAAAAAACTATTTTTGAAGTAATCAGATGTTGAAGTGTTAGGTCATTTTATTTTCATTTTATTTTCATTTTATTATTACTTTGAAACAAATAAAGATAATTAAGTGAATTTTTAAAAAAATTAAAGCTTAAAGTCTATACTTTAAAGATTAAATAAAGCGATTGCTAAAAAATGAAAATTTATAATTGTTATTAACAATTCTTTTAAACAATTGCAAATTGAAGAATGTTCTCAATGTTTTTCAAAGATTAAATTACGATGTATTGATGCGTAAAACTCCAAGCATTAAAATAAAAAAAAGAAAAATCAGTAACCTCTAATATAAAAGATATTGTGTTGATTTTTCTGAAAAAATGCAGGCAAAATTCGACTCGAGTTACTGGAAAAAGATAAAATTGCAAACGAATAAATAAGATCGTCTTTTGTTTTGTTAGAAACTTCACGCTTTCAAGCAGATTTTTATGATTAAAAGTCGAATTTTGCCTGCATTTTTTCAGAAAAATCAACACAATATCTTTTATATTAGAGGTTACTGATTTTTCTTTTTTTTATTTTAATGCTTGGAGTTTTACGCATCAATACATCGTAATTTAATCTTTGAAAAACATTGAGAACATTCTTCAATTTGCAATTGTTTAAAAGAATTGTTAATAACAATTATAAATTTTCATTTTTTAGCAATCGCTTTATTTAATCTTTAAAGTATAAACTTTAAGCTTTAATTTTTAAAAAAATTCACTTAATTATCTTTATTTGTTTCAAAGTAATAATAAAATGAAAATAAAATGACCTAACACTTCAACATCTGATTACTTCAAAAATAAATTTTTTTTTTGAAAAAAAATTTAGGGGGAAAAAGTGTACTCATATATCTACCAAAAATCATAGATAACTTGAAAATTGGAGACAAAAATTTTTCAAGTGGTCGGTTTCACTTATTTTGGCTCAATTACTTTATGACAATTATATGTTACATCATTTTTATTACTATTTAATAGGCTTTCAGGTTGTCCCACTTATTTTAAGTTTTTGAACATAACAATTTCAATTAAAATTTTTTAAATAATTATTAATAAGCACCATTTTTTTAAACTGAAAATCATACCAGAAAATTTTATGAGTTTTTTTTTGCAAAACAAGAAGGAAAAATGAAAAATATGTTATTTAATTGTGAGTAAACAATTTATAGATTCCATGAATATATAATTATGAGAAAAGCAAAAAAAAAAAAAAAAAGAATTCGTATGTAAATTAGTTTTACTTTAACTTTCCAGGTATAATTTAATTATGAAAGACAATTAAGTCACTTGCTTTACTTCTCCTTCGAGCTAAATGAAGAAAATTTTTTCTTCTTTTTTATTTTTGAAGCAAAATAGGAAAATCAGCGGAAAGTTAATTGTATGAATAAAAGAATGTCATTTATTTGCTTTCTTAAAATTTTATCTTTGATCTTGAACAAATTTCTTTATTAAAATTTATCTAATAAATTTGAAAAATTTATAATACTAACGTCAAGCATATTACAAAATTTATAGTATAATAAATATGTTATCAAAAAATTGATTATTTAAATTATTTCCATGATCGCTTACATTTGAACAGATAATTATATAGCTCCATAACTTAGGTTAATATTTTTTATTCTTTTCTTTTTTATGTAGCATTTATTATTTTTTGTCTATTTTTAATAGAAGTTTTATTGAAAAAAATAATTAAAATTTTCAAAATTTCTATATTAGTGAACGATATCTTTAATTAGATAAAGTGATTGTAATTTTAATTTTTTATGTAGGTTTACTTCAATTTATCTATAGTAGCATGTGAGGTATCAAATTTTGAGTTTAATCAAAAGTGCTCAAAAACTCGAATGTGAAAGAGTATACACTAATGAAAATACACTAATCTAGTATACTAGCAAAAAAAGTTTAATCTCTCGAGTTTAATTTGTTTTAATTATGTATTGAAATTATCGATCACTCCGAGTCAAGCAGATGGAAAAAAATTAATACAATTCCTTAACGTTTTCAACAGCAAAGCTGCCCTCTTCAGAAACGTTAAAATTGCGAAAAAAATTAAATTATAAATACATATTTTTAAAACGAAATGAAAGGAGGAAACGTCCTCATCACATCGTATACAATTTCAATTCACTAATCGTGTCTAATGGTATTTGGGTGATTCTCCATGAAACCGACAATTTGGTTATTGGTATTTTTTTTCAATAAAAATAAAAACCATAATGTAAATTTTAAGTATGATAGTCAAGAATGAAATATCTGTTACGGGCCGGACAAATTGTTTGTAATTTTTGTATTTTTTAAACAAAGTAACTGTTCACGCATCCATGTAGCATAATTAGTTGCCATAGTTTTGTTATGTTAACAAAATTGATAGTTGAACTGATAGAAATTGAGCCTCCCAATTCAATAACTCGATCTGCGCTCGGACGATCAGTATGAAGGTTGTCAAAAGCTCCAAAATATGACAAAAATTAAAAGTTAAAATAAAATTTTTTTAAAAACACTATCTTATAGAGAATGAAAATCCGCATCTTTTTTCTCTTGAGAATTTTTTTGTAAAGTAATTATTGTAGACAATAGAGACAAAAAACAAGAAAATTTTCATTACTCGATTTCATTGATTTTTGAAACATAAATCGTCATAAGTTGGACAAATATTAACGGATTTTTACAAAAATTGGTATGCATGCGTATTATGGTCTGCTAAAGACGATGAGATGATAAAACTATTAAAAATGACCCTTGGTTAAATAATATTTAATTATAAATCAATGAGTGTCGGTAATGACAGTTTCCTTTTTTCGTCGACAAAAAGTCTGCACGGAATTTTCGAATTGAACAAACTTCCAGTGAGAAATTTGTTCATTATGAATCAAAGACGTTTTTTGGAAAGTTTGGTGCAAATTGATGGAAAAATATCAAAAATATATAACAAAAGAAAAAAGATAAAGAATTAGAAAAAATAGCCATTAGAAAACAGTGAAAAAGTCGTGACTGGAGAGTTACGACTTTCAGGTGTTTTCATGTATTATTTTTTGACAGTTTTTTTCTTGCTAAAAAGTTCTCGAGATAATAATAAAAAATAAAAACAAATAATTTCTCGAGATAATTGCCGAATACAATTTAAATAAACATTTTTTTAACAAACTTTTGGTTAAAAAAGCATTAACTTATTAGCAAGAAAAAAACTGTCAAAAAATAATACATGAAAACACCTGAAAGTCGTGACTGGAGCACTGTTTTTCTAATGGCTATTTTTTCTAATTCTTTATCTCTTTTCTTTTGTAATATATTTTTGATATTTTTCTATCAATTTCCACCAAACTTTCCAAAAAACTTCTTTGATTCATAATGAACAAATTTCTCACTGGAAGTTTGTTCAATTCGAAAATTCCGTGCAGACTTTTTGTCGACGAAAAAAGGAAACTGTCATTACCGACACTCATTGATTTATAATTAAATATTATTTAACCAAGGGTCATTTTTAATAGTTTTATCATCTCATCGTCTTTAGCAGACCATAATACGCATGCATACCAATTTTTGTAAAAATCCGTTAATATTTGTCCAACTTATGACGATTTATGTTTCAAAAATCAATGAAATCGAGTAATGAAAATTTTCTTGTTTTTTGTCTCTATTGTCTATAATATTTACTTTACAAAAAAATTCTCAAGAGAAAAAAGATGCGGATTTTCATTCTCTATAAGATAGTGTTTTTAAAAAAATTTTATTTTAACTTTTAATTTTTGTCATATTTTGGAGCTTTTGACAACCTTCATACTGATCGTCCGAGCGCAGATCGAGTTATTGAATTGGGAGGCTCAATTGTTTTTTGTTTAATTCAGGATATAAAAATCTACTTCAGGAAATTTATGCAGTAATTTATGGTAATTTATAGAAATTTATGGCAATTTATAGAAAATTATGGTAATTTATACAGTCATTTATAAAAATTGTGAGGTAATTCATAATATTATTACAAAACATAATTCAAGATTAGAAAGACAAATGCAGGAAATTTATAGTAATTTATAAATTTTTGAGGTACCTAACTAAATTTCTTTGAGTAAATAAAAGAAAATTTTAAACACTATTTTTTAAAATTTATGGAAATTTATGTTGTAATTTATGACAATTTATGGAAATTTACGTTGTAATTTATGAAAATTTATGGAAATATATGTTGTAATTTTATAAATTATTTTAAATCATTTATCGTAATTTATTAACATAATTTATATGAAAATACATTCTTGGCAACTTTCAGAAATTAGTACGTTAATTTATGAAAATTTATAAAGTAATTAATGTCACAACTTACTAAAATGATAGTTTAAACAAGGTAACTTTTATTTGTTTAATTTTATTTGGCAAAAAATTACAAAAATTGTTGTAATTATACACTTGTTTAAACCACAAGTTCAACGATAGACAAAAAAGGCTTCACCATGACGCTGAGGCTTCACCATGACGCAAAATAAATACTG
Source organism: Leptopilina drosophilae (assembly GCA_032873175.1). Lineage (NCBI taxonomy): Eukaryota > Metazoa > Arthropoda > Insecta > Hymenoptera > Figitidae > Leptopilina > Leptopilina drosophilae. Next base: position 51,477,176 of record CM065478.1, read on the forward strand.
TTTTTTAAAATAAATTATTAGCAATTTCCAATCGGTTTCATATTCCAATCTTTTATATTCACTGAAATAATACGACTATACATTATTTGCTAAAAAAATTATTTTTTTTTATTTATTATGAAAAATGTGAAGGCTTCATCATGACGATTCTGTGATTCCCTGTACAAAGTTGACGCTTAAAACATAAAAAAAATGAAAAAAAGTATAACAATTTTTTTCTTTCGTAGTGAAACACTATTGAGAGAACCAAATTGTTGCTTGTACTAAAGAATACCGAAATTCTGATTTTATTTTTATGAAATATTTCAATTTTTTAAAAAGGCTTCACCATGACGCACAAAACTGGGGACAAGAAATAACATTAGAAAAAAAATTGAAAAATAATTTTTTTTTACAACCAATTTAATTTTTTTAATTTTACACACTTTGACATTAAAAAAATGTTATCAATCATTATTTTTATTTGAGAATTTGACTAAAAATATTTATTTTTGTTTTGTAACTGACCCTTGGGACAGGCTTCACCATGACGATTTGGCTCTTAAATTTGCATTTAAAAAAAATATTTAATCTCAGAAATTAAAGTGGCTACAGGTTTTTGTTTGTAATCACCAGAGCTACTTTTTAACGTTGGATTCATTATTATATGTGCAATCTGTTTCTTAAAAAACACTAGGGACATGAAATTGTCGGTTTCGTATAGAATCACCCATTTATAATTTAATTTTTTTTTGCAATTTTTACGTTTCTGAAGAGGGCAGCTTTGCGGTTGAAAACGTTAAGGAATTGTTTTAATTTTTTTCCATCTGCTTGACTCAGAGTGATCGATAACTTCAACACATAATTAATTTGAAAACCGAGTGATAGAATCATTATTATATCATTTAATTTGTTTTTCTGAGTAGATTTTCTTGAATATCTCAAAATTTTTAGCCATTTTAAAAATCCTTACTTTAAATTCGGATTCAGCAGAAAAAATACATATGAATATACAACTGTAGTGTTATAAAAAAAATTTTTAATTTTTTTAATTTCAATTCGATTTTTGAGTCATTTTTTGAGTTAATCTCAAAATTTTGAGATATATAAATATAAATATTGTCAGTAAATATTTCTGCCCGAGTAAAAATCAATTTTATCACTATTCACTGATAATAAAATCTATTCAGTATTTGGTAGGTAGTCCGACTGTAACAGTATTTTACTACTGAATTCAGATATGGGGTGAACGTTAACAGTAAACTAAGTGGTTTCGGACGAGGGAAAGTCGATCAAAATATTACTATTGCTTTAGTGGGGTAAAGAGAGTTATAAAATGAATTTCAAAAACACGCCTATATTTATATATTGGAAATTATGAAATATTTTTTTTATGAATTATCATTTTGATAAATAACTAATAATATATAATTTAAAAAGTGGAATTTGTCGCTGCTGTTGACAGGTTAAAAGAGTTTGATTTAAATTTGTCCTGACACTTTTATGCGTTTCCACCATCGTTGGACTTGTCCTGTGGTTGTCGAGAGTCACGAGATTTTTCAATTTCACGCGATGTTATGACCGTGTAAACTGAGCCTTTCTCACCATATAGCAGCTTAGCGTGACGAATTAGAAAAACATGAAATGTGTGTTCACTCGTAAAATCTACTCACTCTACAAGCCACAAAATATATATATAAAATAACATATAAACTATCATCAATATAATCTATAATACATAAAAACAATAAATGAACAATAATTAATTAATGAGAAAATAGCAATAAAAAATAATAAAAAATAAATAAAATAATAATAACAATAATAAAATTTAACAGAAGTTTACAACGTCAAATCTGACGATTTTCGAAGTAACAATATTGAAAATCGTCAAGTTTGACGTTGCAAACTTTAGTTCAATAAAATAAACTTACTTATCCCTGCGCTCAGTTTTTCCGCAAAAAAGAACTCAATTTATAATAAATAAAGTAAATAAATAGTAAATAATTTATAATAAATACCTAATAAATAATACTTGTAGTAACTTCTGTAATTTTCAACCGATTTTCAAAATTTTTCTTTTATTTGAAAGGGGAAAGCACATCTTCTTAACCGTGTATTGATCGTTTACTCAAAATAAAAACTGGCGAAACCGCAGTTGAAAATATTTGCCATTTAAATTTTGTGTTCACTAAAAATTGATTAACTTAAACGTCATGCATGTCAAACTTGTTTTTGATAGTTTAAATAAAGACAGAGTCCGTATTTAGAAGGGGAGTCCGATTAAATTTCAACTTTTCTACATTTTTATTGTTTAAATGTGTCAAAGTTTTTAAAACATTATTTAGAAATAAAATCTATTCTATATTATAAAAATTAATAAAATTCTTCAGTGTTGCAAAAAATGCATATGAAAAGTTCGACAATAAAAAATAATTAAAAAATGTGGTAGAAGTTCAAATTTATATTTCATAAAATTTCAAGGCATTCTTATAGAAATTGTAAAATAATTATTTGTTATTCTTTATTTAAACATTATAGAATAGATTTGAATCCTAAATAATGTTTGAAAAACAGTGACACACTTAAACAATATAAATCTAGAAAAGTTGTTTAAACAGATACCCCTTTGAATTTTAAATCTTAAAATTCACGTATCTCCCTGAATTTGTATTAAAATTTTTTCAAAAAATAATCATATTATGGAAAATTGAGAATACTTTTAAGAAATTATTATGAAAAAAATCAGTAAATTTGAATGCTATTCTAAAAATTTCGTTAAAGTTGATAAAATGGAATAAAAAGCAATAAATCGCAAATATTTTCAACTACAGTTTCGTCAGTTTTTATTTTGAGTAAACGAGCAATACACGGTTAAAAAAGTGTGCTTCTGCCTTTTGAAATAAAAGAATAGTTCTGAAAACCGGTTGAAAATTACGGAAGTTACGAGTAATTCTTTACATGAATATACAAAAAACGCCCGAGTCAAAGTTTTGATTCTCTTTTGCTTCTCTCAAACTGTAAGTTTTCGAGAATCAAGAGAACCAAAAGAGAAGTTTTTTTAATGTGATTTTGCTTCTCTTTTGATTCTCTTTTTGTCCGATATTTCCCTTTCTGCATGTTAGAGAAGCAAAAGAGAATCAAATTGATTCTCGATTGCTCCTCGAATGATTCTCTATTAATTAGAAATTTTTATTTTCTATGATTCATATTCTTTGATCCTCTATAGTAATAGTTGAAAAACTACGTCATCGCTGCATGTTGAAACTTGTCTGAAAATTGTTTTCATATAACTGTTTTAGTAGCACTTTTATAATAATTTCAGAGAATATCAACATTTTTTTAAATATCACTAAATTGTTATCACATTTCTAGGTAATGTAACTTCTCTATATACTTATTACTAAGTTTGTTCAGTATGTTTACGAAAAAAATATTCTACAAATCAACAATGCAATGGTAACGCAGATTCATAGCTTTTTGAAAGATGTTTTAAGCACATGATACGAAAAAGTCTAGAAATAAAAAAGAACATATAAATTTTCAATTTTTTTATTTAAATAACAGTACAGTACGAGGGATCAAGTATGACTAACTCTTAAATTTTAAATGTTAATAATACCATAATAATAGCCGACTTTCAAAATAATTTGATTGGCTTATGTTCATAAAAATTGATCCTCTGTTGAAGAGAAGCAAAAGAGTATCAAAAGAGAATCAAGAGAATGAAAGAGAATCAATATGGAACCAAGAGAATCAAAGGAGAATCAATAGAGAACCAAGAGAATCAAAGGAGAATCAATAGAGAATCAAGAGAAGCAAAAGAAAATAAAAACTTCGACTCGGGCGGTTTTTTGCCCTTAAAATTAAATTTTGGTGATTTTTGGGAAATTTCAAACATACTACTTTTTTCAGTTTTTCAAAACGAACAAGTTAGGATAGATCCGATTTAAAGTGCCATTTTACTGTCACACAGTGTAATGAACGAATTTATTAAAAAATAATTTGGCGTATTTGAGTAAAACCGTTTTATACTATACTGATTCGATAAACTAATTTTTTCTGGATAGTTAAAACATATTTTATATATTTATTACATATGTATTTAATTTTTAAATAAAATTTTTTTAATATGAGGAAAATTATAGTGTCAGGTACGGTTTGGATATATATATATCTATATATATATATATATATATATATATATATATATATATATATATATATATATATATATATATGGACCTAAGAGAGAACAGGAAAGACTAAACAAAAGCTCGTGAAGTCTATTTTCCTTGGGACCAAAAGCGACTCAGACTGTCGTATCTATTGTCAGTGATACTAGAATGCTCCTTCACAATAGGGCGACTCTGTGTGACGCTCATGCCATATCATCCAACCACGAGATAACTATTATACCTTTAGAGATGAAGAGATATAATGATATTTACACTGGCAAAATTTACTTTTTAATTTCTTCTCTTTTTCATTTAGTATTTCTCATTATAAGAGAAAATTATACAAATTACATATTATTTGTCTAGTGAAAAAGAACTATTTTAATGGTTATAAATTCTGTTATTTGTAATATAATTTTATTTATTTCTTTAGTGCACACTGAAAAATATTTTTATTTGATTCAAAAATTGACCGATTACTTGCTTCTGTTATCAAGTAAATATGTATACTTGAATCAAATAATTTATTTATTTATTTATTGAAAATTTTTTAAATATATTATTTAATAAATATTCATTTGATGATACATAAGCAAACTATTATTTAACCAAACAATCCTATCTCATCTTGTTGACAATTTTGAAACAAAGTGAAAAAATTCAATTCAGCCAGACATGAAGATTTTTTGATAATTATAAAACAGAAGTTAAGCTTAGTTACAATTTTGTATACCTAAAACTCTACAAAAACAGTGTACAGTGAAAGAAAATTTTAACTAGGGGAAAGTTTTTTCAATTATTGAGAATTTTTCAGTAGTGAACTCACGTGAAAATATTCCCGTGACCGAAAAATTCATGGGAGCCACTCGCGAGAAATTCCAGAGAATTTCTCGGGAATCTCTCGGGAGTAAAAAATCAAATGAATAAAAACAGTATAGCGATGACGACAATCACCCTAGGCGAGAAAGATGCGTCTTTTTACAAAATGCGATCTTGTTTGGAATTGTCAACTTTCAAATCTCCACAGTAAAAAGTAAATCTTATTTTAAATACTGTCTAAAATTAAGCAAGTCCTAAAAGTAATAATGCCAGTCTTAATTTAAGCTCAGCTTGCCTGAAAATAAGGATAAGAAATCTGAATTTACGATTCTACTTTCTTAATTAAGTATAGAACTGCTGATTTTCAACATTCAGCATATTTGTTGCTTATATTCATCAAGCTTTTGCTCTTTAAATTCAGCAAAAAAATAAGATTAGAAATTAAATAAAAGCTGTCTTAAAAATGTTGCATCTCAAATTATTTTCAGCCATAAAAGGTACCTTTTATGGCTGAAAATAAGACTTTCTTTTTTCTGTGTCTATAGAGGTGTGGAAAGTGTAGTTTTCGTTAGAGGCGTTGTGACAAAAATTTTCTTTTGCTTTTTTTTTACTTGCGGGATATTCCCGCTAGTAAAATTTTTATATAGCGGTTTTTTTATTTATACTACTTAAACTTTAATTATAGATATAGATCTATAATTAAAGTTTAAGTAGTAAAAGTTACCTTTAGTCTGGCAAAATTTTTTAACTTCTACGCATTAACAGTGAGTAGTAAGGGAAAATTTTAGTAAGACTAGTAAGGAAGAAGATTTTTTAATTGTAATTTTTTAGTAGTACAAATACATTTTAGTCAGTCAAATTAAGATCACATTTTTTTATTGTTTTATATTCACTCACGTGCATCTTTTTTGATCTGCTGGAAGAAAGACGTTGGAAACTCTATGATTAAGTAAAATGTATGCCAGACAAAAAGAATTAACCTTTGTTTTTATTTTAGTAGAACACAAAAATTTTGGTCAGAAAATGAATTAAAAGTTCTTAGTCAGACTTATTATTATTATCATTCATTTAGATCAGTGAAATCAATGTTAAATTATAAAATGTGTAAAATTTTGTTGTCTCTTGTTCTCAGTAGTAAAATTTATTTTTAGTCAGATAAAACTATAATTCATGTTGCTTTATTATTATTTACATTAAAATGAAAATATTTAGTCATGTAAATTTTATTTTCACTTCTTTCCAATCAAAGAATCTTATGAAATTTTTAGTTTACGAAACGAATGAATTTTCAATATTTTTATTTTTAGTAGTAAAAAAATCTTTATTCAGACAAAACAAGTTAATTTTACTTCGTCTTTCATTTTTTTAATTTTTTTTATTGTTTATACTCCTGCCTTATTGGCCTTACGCACTTCGACAAGAGTCCCCGAGAAATACTTTTTTTTGGATTAAGCATAACCATTCTACATAAGATTCTATGTATTAACCTAATTTTGCGTTTACAGCAAAATAAATAAAATACATTTTTAGTCAGACAATGAATTAATTTTCTGTTTATTTCGTATCAATGAGAAAGGTTTTTCAAAGATTACAATTTTTAGAATGTTTAAGTTAAGCAATGCTAAAAGAATTTTTACATTTTACAATATACACTGCCGCCTATCAGGATTTGTCCACCCTGTCACATTTAAAGGTGTAACAAAAAGTTTTATATTTTGATATCTAGTAAAGATATCGAGGTTTTCAATGTCTCATTTTAAAGCTTATATCTTCTACTTTAATAATATTGAAATAATAAATTTAAAAAATTTTCTTTTCAATTTTTAAATACTGTTTAGAAAAAACAAAAATTTAAATTCTTTGCTGATATCAAAAAAATATATTCTTCCAACAAGTTCTCGCAAATTAATATTATATAACGCATTTTAAAGATTATTTTATGACCTTTAAAATTCTTTTATAAAAATTGTCGTACGATACTTTTGCAGAAAGTTATTATCATTTGTTTAAAAAAACAGCCCTTTTTTTAAATAATTAGTATTTTGAAAACGGTTCAAGTTTTTAGAAAAGTTTAAGACAAAAAATGTTCATTTCTGTATGTAGATTTAAAAAAAAATATAAAAAATTTGTTTGAATACATTTTTTTACCATATTTTTACCTTATACATATTTTTAGTTTAAATCAATCTAAAAATATGGTAAACAAAATTTTTTTAAACAAATGTTTTATATTTTTTTCTTAAATCTACATACAGAAATGAAAATTTTTTGTCTTAAACTTTTTCTAAAAACATGAACCGTTTTTAAAATACTAATTATTTAAAAAAGAGATGTTTTTTAAGTAAATGATAATTATAATATTCTGAAAAAGTATCGTTTTAGACAGACAAACGTAATTATTCTCCTTTTCAGTAGAAAGAAAGTTTTAAATCTGATATTGGATTAAACTTCTTCATTTCGTATGACCCCTTGGAAACTTTTTATTTTTTTTAAGTTCTTTAAAAATAGAATGATCAGAAACAAAAAAACAATCAAAAGAGTCAGACAAAAAGAAATAATTTCACTTTTCTCTATTTTTATTTTCACTATTAAAAATAATTTCCATTCATATTTGTTTAAAGTATTTTATTTTCTTTGTAACAGTAGTAGAAATATGTTGCAGTCAAACATTTGAAATCCCCGTAAAGTGAAGCAATAAAAACAATTTGAATAATAAACACTCATTATTATTACACATTATAAATAATACAAAACAAATTTATTTTTCTAATACCCCAGGCAAAAGTATAAATTACTATATGCTGTAATTTATACTTTTTTATGAGTTTTCATATGCATATATGTATGTATATATACAAGTTACGATATAAACGTGCATTGAAAGACTGTGTGTTGGAACTTTAGAAACACACGTAAAGTTAGTACAACTAAAATTTAAGTGCATTTATATGTGTATGAAGAAACATGTTTTGAAAATGGTATATTACGCTCATAAATAAATGCCAGTAATTGCAATTTTCGTTGAGCTTGTTCAAATAGTCTGATGACAGATTTAATATATAATACTACAAAGATTAACGAATTATGATTGGAATAAGCAGATTATGTCTGGTGAGATTACTTCTCATGTAAACCTTCCTGAATATTGATGAAAACCTAATTACAATACAGTATTCTACCTCTCCCATCGCCCCTTCCCCGCTTTACCCTGCCCACCTATCTCTATTGTAACTATTGTGGCAATATTCTACATAAGGATTTCGTGTCTTTAATATTCATCAAATAATCACATGTCAACAACAACATATATTCCCGAAAATTTTAATTACATTATTCATTAATTACGAAATTATGCATTATATATATATAACTATACCGATTACATTATTATACATATATTCATGTTTTTATTAGTTAAATTTTAATATTTAATTATTTTAAAAATTAGCAACAATTTGCGCGTGGACAACGTTTTACATTCTCTTTTAAATAAAATTAGCAATTTTTGAAATTGCTAATCAGTAAAATTAAAAAAATTAAATTAAAATTTTTTAATAAAAATAAAATACAAATTGGAATTCTTATTTAGAAATGAGCAGATGAAATTAATTAATGAATGAATTAATTTGTATGCAAATTAGGTAAAGTAAGACACTCTTATGAATTTTGTTTTTGAAATAGGAAGAAATTACGAATAGAGTGAATAGCAAATAGTACTTAATACTAAAGTTACATTAATTTGTTTTTAAAATTTTTATCCAATATTAAATAATCAACCAATTCAATTTCACATCGCCCTGTTTCAATAATTCAAATTTGATGGAAATTGTTGCAAATTGATTAAAATTTAAGATTTTTAATATAAAAATAGAATAAATATAAACGATTTTATTATTGTTATTTATTTTATTGATTATTATTTATTACTCAAATTATTTTGGAAATGTTTGCTGTGATCCCTTTCATGTTCATAAACATTGCATTAAAAAATCTTTAAGAATTATGATCTAAAAATTTGTTTATGAACGTGAAAGGGATCACAGCAAACATTTCCAAAATAATTTGAGTAATAAATAAAATTCAATAAAATAAATAATAATAAAATCATTTATGTCTATTCTATTCTTATATTGAAAATCTTAAATTTTAACCAATTTGCAACAATTTCCATCAAGTTTGAATTATTGCAACAGAGCGATGTGAAATTGGTTGGTTACCTACAAGTCCTATAATTAACCTTTTTCAGTAAATAATGTAAAAAAATAATATTTTGTAAATGAAGCAAAACACATACGTCAAATTTTAATAATAAATTATTTATATCAGTATTTATAACTACACAAAAAAAGATTAGATTTTTTGGAACATTGAGGAAAAAGTTGTAGGCTTCAAAAAATCAAGAAATTTTTTCACGAAAAAATTTTGAAATTTCGATTAATTAATTGAAAAGAATATATTTCAACAATAATCCTATCGTTTTCTGATTCTGCATCAAACCATTTATCGTTTTGGTAATTTCTGTTAAATATTTTAAGAAAAAAAAACGATTTTTATAAAAGGTGTAAAATTTAAGGTTACATAATTACTCTGGGAACGTCCAAATTTTGATTAATCATTATATCTAGATAGATAAGATTTATAGCATAATATTATGATTAATGTACTCGGGAAATCTTCTAGTTTTAAATATTTTAAAACCAGATTTTTTAAAAATATAACCGCAATACTCCTCAGACGAAAGTCAATGGACTGACCCAAAAGAAAAATTTGGAAATTTGTTATGATTAGAAAAAAGCAAAATTGGTTATTTGTGATATTGGATAGAACGAAAAATTAGAACTATTGGATAAAAAGCTAAATTGATAACATTAGTCAAAAGGCAAATTTGGATATTGGTTAACCCCTTGACAGCCCATGGCCCATATGTGGCCACAAAAAGTCGTGCCACCTTTACGTCTGTGGGCATATATGTCCATCTCAAAAATAAAATACTAAACATAATTCGATTTGAATGACCAAGTGCATACTAAGGTTTTTGGGGTCGCTGAATCCGAATTTCAAATCAGATTTTCAAAATTCAAAATGGTGGACCTAAAATGGCGACAATGAAGATTTTAAAATTTATCAAATACGCTTGAAACTCGTTACTTGGGGGTTTTCGGATTTGAAAATTGTCATAGAACTTCTGCGTAAATTATTAAAAATAAAAATTTTTCTTTGTAATTTATGTAGAATATTTTTTTGTAAAAATTCGGTACTTATCTGGTTCCTTAGGTAAAACATAAATTAAAAATTCAAAACGGTATTCTCTTTATAAAAATGTTATAATTCTCTTTTTAAAACTATTTTTTTGAATGTTTTTCAAACTTTTTATACCTAACACATTGATCTTTAAAAAGTCAAAAAAATGTTTGTGTTTTTGATACAATCTTCTCCAGTAGGAAAATATTAAGTTGGAATGAAATTAAGAAATATTAAAATTTTAGAGAATTTGTTGTCTAGTTTTTTAGATGAAGAATTTAGAATGGTTTTTTGAGCCCCCACTATATCAAACTAAAGCTATATGTCTCTTCAGAACCAGTATCGCTGGTCTGAAGCCTATAGATGTTTCAAAAATAAATTACATTTTAGTTTAATCTTTAGACAATTCGTGACTAGAATCAGAACTGGGTCATGGTTCAGGACCTTGCAGACCAGCATCGGCACCGCCGCAGCCTAGAAATTGCAAAATAAAAAACTTTTAGTCATCTAGAAATTTCTGACTAGAATCAGAGCTGGGGTCTGGCTTAGAAAATTCCAGAACTGTTAAAATAGGCAAACCAGTCTGGCATGTAGACTAAGCGAGCACCAGACACTGGGTCAAATCTGATTGCCCTTGCACAGAACTTGCGAGGTCTAGACGACTTTCTAGTTTGCGCCAGGCTTTTGATCTCTGACGTTCCCAGAAGATTTTTCTAAACAGGGTATAATTAATTGTATAATTTCTGATTTATGTCAAAACAATAAATTGTTTAACACAAAATATGATTAGCAATTAATTTTATTAAATATCATATTGAGAATAATATTTAATCAATTTTTTACTCAGGTTTCTTGCTGTATCAAATTTTTGGAGTCCACTTTATTTTCCTAAAAAATTTTCTAAGTCACAACTGGATCTCCTAGTTAGTACCAAGTTAGGACCAGCCTAGGATATATGAAAAGGGGTTGCCAAGTTAGGTCCAAGCTAGGGTCAATAATCATTTTAGGCATAGCGTGGTGATTTCTACACGGGGAACTTTAGTTGAAAATTGTAAAAAAGAATAATTTTTTATTTTGTACTATTATTTTTTATTATAAATCATGAAAAAATATCTGCATATTTTCGATTTATCGAACAATATTTTTTATAAAAATTATTATTATTATTTTTTATTTTTATTAATTAGTTTTGGGTTTTTAGTAGGTTTTTATTTTCTATTTTAACTTTTTGTGGGCTTCACGTGCAAAACTGTATAGTGTAACTTTAATATTAGATTGAGTGACTGACACGCTGTTTTTTAATTAACAAGCGAGGTAATTCAATTTTTGTTTATATACATATTGTATCTCGAAAGTTGTCGGGAGGAACGAAAAAAGAAGAAAGTCGTGAAACCTGTCGTCTATATAATTGGTGACAAAGTGAATAATGTTTTAAAAGCACGCGAATTTGTCATTTCATTTATCAGTATACCTTCTTTTCTTTTGTAAATTTTTCTTTTCGCAATTTCAAGCTCAAATGAAGTGATTTTTTGCAAATAAAAAAAGAAAGAAATTCTTTGTTACGAATCTTAATAAAAAAATATTGCAATTATTTTTTTTTCACGAGTAGATCATGGTCAACTTAGAATGAACTTATTTGCATAAAAGAACGTTTGAAAATTATATAGAAGAACAACAAATGCCCTTTAAATGAACTTTTCTTTCACCTTGAATTAAAATTTTTTCACTTTTGTTTGTATTTTCAATTTAAACATTTATTAAGACAAATTAAATTCAATATTTTTAGTTTATTATAATATAATTAATTATTCTACAATAATCATTAATATTAATTAATTCAATTTAACCCAATAATTACAGTAATAAATGAATAAAATTATTTTAAATTCTAATTACATTTGATTATTTTTTATTTGATAACTTTTAAAACACTATTTTCAATATTCCTATTTTTTTATAAAAATTGAAATTTTTGTTCTATATAAAAGAAATTTTAACTAATATAAAGGTTAATTTGTACTGACATGTATGTCACTTGTGGGAACACAATTTTTCAGTGTTTGTTCTTCATTATCTTTAATTTGTGAGCAACGACGTGTTCAAAGTACAAAACGTCTGCCATAAATTTTGTAGTGTCCACTTTGCCAAGTGATATCCGTTTCACAATTCAGTTGCAATAAAAATGCAGAGCTTGTATCAACTTAATTTATAAACAAAATAAAAGAAATATTCAAAATCCACTATAAATTTTTGCAGCAATAAACATTAAAATGAAGAACATGGATTCTCTCTTACGTATTAAGAAATATTTTTTAAGCAATTAAAATTAAAAATTATATTGAACTGAAAATTTCAAAAAATTAAACTAATTTCCTGCGTATCAACTCTCTAAATCTGAATCAGCGATAAGTATGCCACTATTTCAATTAGCGTATATGCACTGTGAATTAGTGAAATTTCACTGAATAATCAGTGAAATTTCACTGATTAATTAGCGCATATACGCTGATTGAAATTAGTGGCATACTTATCGCTGAGAATCAGTGAAATTTCGCTGATTCAGATTTAGAGAGAAAACTAAATTATTTTTTAGTTTTTATTTAGTTTCAAAGCCATTCCTAGAATTGAATAAGCATTATATGAACGGGAGGGGTCGATAAAAATAATAAAAACCGCTACCAAGTTGTACATTTTTGTTATAATGTTGGTGCTCATTTCATGAACACTTTGCTTTCTTATAAAGATAATAATAATAATACTAATAATAGAAATATATGAATAACTTTTTATAAATATGACAAAAGTGATTAAATTTTTGATCAATTACAATGTATTTTTAGATACTCTATAAGATATTTATAATAGTTTAATAGTCACATAAAAGTTCGTAAACATAAAAGTTGAGAAATGTAATTTTCCCTATTTTTTGGTATTCAAAATACCAATAATTTTGATAATAATGATCGAATTACGTTAAAAAATATGTTAATCGAAGCGTTTTTAATGGTCTACAAGATGGTAATGATATTTTTAAAGTTACTTCTATATTTTTTAAAATGGCATTTTTGGACTCCTGAGGTCAAATGACATAAAGAAATACCAAAAAACTAAACTCGGAAAATTTTTGTATTACAATACTTCCTCTATGTACGGAAGCAATATTTATAAAATAAAATAATAATAATAATAATAATAATAATAATAATAATAATAATAATAATAATAATAATAATACTAAAATAAAGATAAAAAAGATAAAATAATAATTATAATAATAGTAATAATGATAAATAATAATAAAAGGTAATAATAATAAGAAATATATTTTTGTCACTTAAAATTTAAATGTTTGTATTTTCAAACAATTGAAAAGAAATTTTTCCATTTCTTTGCTTGACAAAATGGGATATTATTTTTTAAAGAGAAAAAAATATTGTTCACGGTTGCAAATCAATCTGGCAATCTAGGCTTGGTAAAGTTTCTTATGTTTTGAAAGCCGCGACATTGCGGCTGAGCTTTACTTTCATACAAGCTTCGTGACCAAGGGCAACGTGCCAAGCTTTCAAATACCAAGGATGTTAGTGCACGTACAATAAATTTGTGGATGAGGTTGAACCTAGGTGAAGTTATAAGCTGAAACATACTCCCCTTGTTGTCCTTTTTTTAACCCCTTAGGATTATTTTTTTATATTTTTTTCTCCCTTCACTTGAATCGTATTTTTCTCATCATAAAACAAATTTCTCTTTGATTTTTCTTTTAAATTTTTCAAAAATATAAATTTATAATTTTTCTTGTCGTTGTTTTTTCTATCAGGATATTTTTGAATTTTCTTCCTTATTCTGAAGTTGGATTTTCTTCAAAAAAATTCTTTTGATCTTTTTTCAATTTTTCAAAAATACGAATTTACAAGTTTATTGTCATTTCTTCCCCTAGGGATTTTTTCGTATATTTGCATCTACTTGAATTGTGTTTTCCTCAACAAATTTGTATGATTTTTTTTCAAATTTTCAAAAATAGAACTTTGTAAATTTATTTTTATTTTTCCCGTTAGAAAGGGATATTTTTTCCTTAAAATTTTGCTTAAATATTTCTGTCGTTGCATTTAAAAAAATTACAGTATAATTATAATTTAGTTACACTGAGAAAAAAATGCTATCGAATCAATGAAATATTTGTTTGTCGCAATAAACTGCATATTCAATATTGTTCGAATACAAATACTGTTGGTTTAATAACATGTGCTATTGATTACTGCACTATAGATTTAAATAAATCTTATATCATATTATTACAGAAATTATAGTATTAACGAAAAATGCTATATCAAGAAATGCATTTCATACCTATAATCAAATTTGTTATAAATTTAATAGCATGTACTTTCAAATCAATAGAATATGTTATCAATTTCATAGCATGATGCTAAAGTTTGAATAACATATAATTTTAAATAGAATACATCACACTTTACATTTTAATGAATTATAATTCAATTTTAAAGCATAATTCTATAGTTTCAAATACAAAATATTATTCTTTTGAAAAAATATTTTGAGAAATAGACATATTTTTGCTCTTTCACATCTTGTTACCTATTTCAAGATACACTTTTTTGTAATTCTACATACAATATACACAATTTAAGATATAACTTATAAGTTTACAACCCAACCTAAAATTAAATTTTATTGTAACTTATACTTAACATACTATTTAACATTATACATGCATACATTATACATATCATAATACATTTAAATGATGTTGATTTGAATTACCTTATATATATATACAAAAGTGATGAAACTGTCACCGCTTGTGAGAGAAAAAATTAATATTTCAAGTGTGTACAGTGTATATTTAGTAACCAATCACAAAACAAAGATATATTCCCTGGAAAATTTAAATTTCAAATTCCTCTTTCAAGTATTTCCAAAACATTAACATGAAATTTTGCAAATTAAAACAGATGATTTACTAAAATATCAATTAATGAATTATCTTAATTTGTTATAAAACATTTATTTTTTAAATTCAATAACTTTTATAATTAATTTAAGAAAAAAAAGTATTCTCTATTCTTCAATGTACATTTTTTACAAGCTTATACATTATTCCGCATTCAAAATTACATAAATAGGAATATCTTATCTATTAAATCACATAAATTAGATTGGATTTCATTTTATCAAACCACTAACTTAACTATAAACCACAAAATGAAGTATTTAATTAAGAAAAAAACAAGTAATTTGTTTTAATAATTTAATTCTACCATTCTAATTATTTCCAAAAAAATATCAATCACTACAGTAGAAATGTATTATTGTATTAAAAAGTGCATTTGAATAAGACAATACCTAATACTTTTAACTCAAATAAGTATGACTACAATTTTATTGCACGGTACTGTCAGTTTTACAGCATCTGCTTTTGTACGTATTTGAATACATAGTTTGTAATAACAAAAGCACGTGCTATTGATTCAAAAGCATATTGCATCGTCTAAAATGTACATATATACAAATTGTAAATACTATTTATTAATTTAACAAAGTTTTATTTGAAATAATTGCAACACTTACTTCAAACAAATTAATATTTTTTTAATGAAATTGTATCAACCCCTCATCTCAACCATTTTGCATGTTTTATTAGACAACATTATGCTTCTAGTTCTAAATTATGAATTATTATATTTTAACAAATATTTTCTTAATTCAATACAGAAATTATTGCTTCAAAAAAATTAAATTCAATAGCATCGGTGCTATTGAACCAACAGTATTTTTTTCTCAGTGTATAATATAGTTATAATATGCTTCTGATATAATTATAATCTAATTATAATCCAATTATAATTTAGTTCTAATCTAATTATCATCTAATTATAATTTCGTTATAATTGAATATTACTTCAATTAAAATTTAATTAGAATGTAATTGTAATAATTATAAAAATTCCAGGAAATATTCCCCTGTGAATATTGCACGTATACAACATGTGTTCCATCAGTTTGGGAATTTTTTCCTTCCCTCGATATTTGAACTTGTCGACACATCAAATAGGTATAATAATAATAACTGGTTGAAAATAATCTCAGTAGTAAATCTCTTGGTGGATTCGTTTCCTCAGCAGTGAAAACTCGCGTGCCAAGAAGACCTTGCGATGCCCTGCGGCTATTAAAGCATCATTTAAACTACTGCGTCTGTATATCAGCGTTAACACGAAGACCTTACCCCAATTTTCATATAGAAAATAGATTCCTATCAGACGTCTGCTGCCATGCTTGGTACCAACATCCGCAAATTAATGTGAATGCAAAAATAATTGTCATTCTCGAGCTGCTGTCCGCAATTATTATACTTAAACATTTCTAAAGACTCTATTATAGTAACTCTCAATATTCCTACAATGGCACGGATTATTTTACTCAAACACCACTGGGATTATTACTTATTGAAATAACAAAAATATTATTTTTCAAAGCAAAATTATTATTATTATTATTATTATTATTATTATTATTTCAAAATTAATAATAATAATTTAAATCTGCGACTATAAAATACAACAATTATTAATTTAGACTATTATTAATTATTGGTTATTATTTATGTCAATTATTACTATTAATTGATACTCATACAAGGACCACTTTATTATTATGGTATGCTAGATGATAAAACTAAAAAATTGGTTTAATAATTATGTCAATGAATGTCGTAATGACAAAAAACAAACGTATTTTCAAATTAAAAACTTCCAGTGAAATTGTTCATTATGAAAAACATTTTTTGGAAAGTTTGTTTTTAGGAAAAATAGCAAAAAATAAATTACAAAAGAACAAAAAAAAAATTATTTTTATGAGTTACTGCAAGGTTTTTTCATTAATTATTTTTTGACAGTTTTTTTCTGCTAATAAGATTAAAAACCAAATTTGTTATTTTATTTTAAATTGATAATTATCTCGAGAAATTATTGTTTTTATTTTTGTATATTAACTCGAGAACTTATTAGCAAGAAAAAAAACTCTTGATTATGAGCGAATGAAAAATTTTTCACTGTTTCTAAAATCTAGAAAATATTTTTTTTTCTTGTAAAATATTGATATTTTTAGTCAATTTTGCACAAACTTTCCAAAAATTTTTTTACATAAAACAAATTAATCTCACTTTTTTCAATAAAATTCGTGCGACTTTAAAAATTAAAAAAAAACACTATTGATTTACATAATAGTATTTAACTCATTTTTAAGGAATCAAAATCCGTCTTAGCAGAAAAATAGCATGCATACCAATTTTTTAAAAGTTATAATTATGACGATTTATTATATCAATGAAATTAATGAAATTTTAGCAACTGTTGATTAAAACATTATTTCTTCTACAAAAAATGAACAAAAATGTCGGATTTTCATTTTCTATAGATAGTATATAACCTATAAAAATTTTATCGAAAAATAATTTTGTCAGTCAGCTTTTGGACTAACCTTTTACTGATCGCGAGCGCAAAGTTATTGAATGGAGGCTTTATAATTAATTATTATCAATTATTGTCGCTCATAAAATTTTTCAACGTAATTGATTTCTTATAAATTTAATCAGGACTTACAGGCACGAAAAAACATCTTGAAAATTCGAGTTTGTCGTGCCCGTTCTATTGACACGAAAAAAGTTCCATTGGTAATTCGTGGTTGAGCGACAAATAAAAAGTTTGCTTGGGAATTCGTGCCGTGCCAACGGCACGACACAAAGTGATTTGTTTAATTCGTTCAGAATTAAAACATTTTTAAAGAATTCTATGAAATGTGTAAAAAAACAGAATCTTGCAAGACAGAATTAAATATTATTTTTTATAGGCATAAAAATTATCGAAACGAACTTTGTTGATGCAACTTTACACCGCGCGAATTAAAGCGAACTTTTTTTCCTAAATGAATAACGATTTAAGTGAACCTTGTCGCTCATAAATTTCCTAGGCAACGGGCACGAAAAATTTTCTCGTGAAGGTAGTTTTTAAGTGTATGTTGATGATTTTTAAAAAAATGTTAAAGACGCAGAACATTAAAAAGAATTAATTATTTATAAAAAATTTATTAAATAATTATTAAAATATAAACTTTTTAAAAATTTTCTAATTCTGAACGAATGTATTTTTTATTCTCTTTATATTCCCGCTAGATTTACTTAAATCGGTTCATTTATTTTGGAGAAATAACATTTTGTTTAAACAGTTGCAAAAAAATTAATTTTGCAATAACTTTTATAAAAAATAATATTTTTTTTGTTCTTTGGTGGACACATTCCTAAGAACAAATAGAAATGTTTTTTTATCATTTTGATTTAAAAAAATACTTTTTGTTTTCTGGGAAAATTTCACGAATTCTGACCCGGTTGGAATTATCAGAAATCCTAGTTTTAACTAGAATTTCGTGTTAAATATACCCCCACTAGAAGATTTCTTTCAGTGTGGCAACTATACAATTAAAATATTTCGTAAAATTCAAATTTACCAAAATTTAATTTTTTACACAACATTAAATACTTCTTCTTAGCCCTTTTGATTCATCTTATAAACAAATGTAACTTTTCCAATATTTAACTATAAAATTTAAAATAAAATATTCCACAAAATAGAACAAAAATACAGTATTCCACAAAAATATAAAATATCTATTCCAAACTTAAATTAAAATTTTACAAAACTAAAAAAGAATTGAAATATTTTCAAACATTTGCAAGTTTGAAAAAAATTCCACCTCTTATATGAACAAGAAAATGTCAGTTGTAATATTTTCTGCTGCTCTGGAATATTTTCTCATTCCACCGCCACCCATTAAAAAAAGAAAGAAATTCAAAGAGCAGGAGAAAAAAAATACTATTTACATATTATAAATGAAATGATGTATGAATTTTAGCATTTAAATCGATTTTTCAGAGGGGTCAACTTGAGACGAATGAACTGTACATGTCTCGGATTTTCGATCAAAGGGAAATGCAGCTCAACTTGAGATTGTTGTCGACAGGTACTGAATACAAATTTACCCCTTTTTACCTCTCCTCTTTTCGAATCCTTTTTACCCCACCATTCCTCTCAAGAGACGAGCAAATAATAAAATCCCACCGTCGACTATGTTGATCCCAATGAGCTATTGTGCCATACTTTGCTTTTGATGTTCACATTGATCTTTGCACATGAAAAAACCTCTTTTCAAATTGCGCGTTTGATTTTCGATTCTAAATCGACTAAAAAAAGAATCTATTTATACTCAAAAATCGTTTGGACAAATATATCCGGTTTCTCGCTTTTTCCAATTTCCTCTAACAAGTCAACGGGAGAAATCTATTTTTAAATAAATTCTTTAAATTCTTTTTAGTTAAACATAATATAAATTTCGAAAAATACAAAATTTTTTAATAACAAATTTTCTAAAATAACAATAAAAATAAGTGTAAAAATTAAAATTTATAAAAGTGAAAATGAAAGTCAAAATAAAAATCTTTTCAAGTAAAAGTGATAGTAATTGAAGCTTTTGAACTTATATTTTATAACTTTAATTTGTATAAATAATCAATTTATATAAAGTTTTGATTAACGTTTTATTATCTAATATCATGAGATTTTAGTTTCAGAAGCTGTAAATATACTACTTTAATTATAATTGTCGAATTTTTTTATTCAAAAGGATCTAAAAGTATAATCGCTCTGCAACTGGTTCATGAACTATATACTATAACTAAACTATTAATTAATCTTTAAAAAAAACTATAAATAATATAAAAAAGAAAAAATTGCTTATTTTTGATGCAGTAATTAAAATGATAGTTTAAAAAAAAAGTTAGGATAGAAAATTAAATGTTAATAATGATCATTATTATAAATAAATAAATAAAAAAAATTAATTGATATTAATTAATTTTTAACCCATATAGTCTTATGAAAAAACCAGCCATTGCATTATTAGAAAAATAATAATAAGATTCATAGACAAAAAACAGGTGTCTTAAATGCGGGACAAAAATTAATTAAGCAAAATCTTCTTCAATAATGACGTTTTTCGCGTTTTAGATGCTACAAGTGTCTTTATTTCAGACAATTTCGTCCCAATATTTTTTTTATTGTAAATTTTTTCAATTTACCTATGATTCTAATGGTTAAGTGTACTTATAAAATTCATTTGTTTCTGAGTAGGATGAAGCACCCTTTACTTAACATAATTTGTTTATAACAATTTCATAAACTAATTTGTTTATAACAATTTCATAAACTAATTTGTTTATAATAATTTTATAAATTAATTTGTTTATAACAATTTTATAAACAAATTATGACTTTGAACTGGAGCACCTGTGGCGTTCATTCTACGAGATTTTAATAGCAAAAAAATTTTTTGTGTCGCCTATTAAAATGAGAATTAATGTACACCTCAAGAATGTGAATCTAAAAAATGGGCCAAATTGAAAATTATTATTGAAAGGAGATTATAATATTTTGGAAAATATTGGAAACGTAAACCTCATTATCGATGGTATCATGTCTGCCAAAAGTTTTATGGACCATTAAAGTCATTATAGATACGACGGATGTTAATCTGCCTTGTACATTCGCCAAATTGCTTTGGGAGATTTCTCTGTCCATATACTCTCTTTTTATCCTTCACTCTTCAAAAACTCTCCTTCTCCATTTTGTAGTTCCTATCAAGCGTTACTGTGAGCGAGAAAACTTTTCTAACTACTGAGCATCCTTCATGTGCGGCTTTTACGCTCAACCTAGAACGATGTGTATTCACTTTCGTCAATAATTTCACAAAGCTTATTATCCCAAATTTACAGATTTTAAATTGCATCATGCTCTTAAAATAAAGTAAGAAAAGAAATAAAATGATAAAGAAAAAATTAAAAGAATTGTTAATAATTATTATTTATTTATTGCATTGTATTACCTTTTTTCTATTACATTTTTTTCGAAAACTAACTGAAGTTGAGAATATAATTATTTCTTCAGTCCCAAAGCAAAACAATGATTATTGATTAAAAAAAGATTAATATTATTGTTGATAATAATACAATTATTTAATTTTTACTTTACAAAATTTACTTTAGGTTGATTCCATTTCAATTCAGACATGTTAAAATTCCCTAATTCCGGATTAAATGTTCTTTGAAGTCCCACAAGTTTAATTAAAAAATTTTTAAATTTAACAAAATGGCTATTTTTCGAAAAAAATTAAAATCAAATTTTCTCAAAAACTTAATACTCATTTCTCAATACATTACTTTCTTATGAATTCCCATAAAATTAGGATACTTCTTTCGATCAGAAGAAAACATTTTCCTCATTTTTTCAGCAAAGTCTATGAAGAAGACAAAACATTTAGAGAAAAACACTAACGAAAAAATAAAAGCAGAACAAACCTAATACTAATAAAATAAAACAGTACATTAAAACAGAAAATTGACATATTGAATTAATCTAAAGGTGGAGTAAAATAATTTTGAAATCCATGGAAATTTATTTTTAGTTGAATGTATTTCATGTAGTTTTTGAATTTGTGTAACATTAAAAGTGTTTTGCATTCAAATGCAGAATTAAAAGTTTCATATACTTTAAAAATGCAAGTTGTATTGACTTAATTATATTATAATAATTTAAATTCCTTGAATGGTGGAAATGTCAATTGTAATAAATATTTACTTAAGTTTCAAGACAAAGGTTTTTTCATTTTGAAATTTATTTGTATATTGTAAAAATATTGAAGAAACTTCGATTTTTCATTTTTGAAAAAACAAAAAATTTGTTATTCCTCTTTATGTTGCAGGACTCCGATAAATTTTATTGGAAAATAATCTTTAGACTTCTAGAAAGTAATAAAAAAATTGAGAGGAAAAAAACGATGAGGTTTTGAGAAAATTTTATTTTAATTTTTTTCGAAAAATAGCCATTTTGTGAGATCTCCATTTTGTTAAATTTGAAAATTTTTTAATTAAATTTGTGGGACTTCAAAGAACATTTAATCCGGAATTAAGGACAAAAAACCCACTACATTATAGACAGTTGCAAGAAAGATACATCAATTTAAATATTTTTTACCGTCATTTTCTTAAAATCAGACTTCGCAGTTTTAAAAAATTCAAATGCGCCTAATTTCGTTAAATAATTTTTTTTTGGCCAAACGGCAAAATACGTCTAAAATTGTGTGAAAAATAATATATTTCCATAGGAAACTATTATTTTACTTACATATTTTAGCCTGTCTGATTTGAAATGGAATCAACATTTAAGAACCAATTTTTTTAACTTATCAACTCTTTTTTAAGAACAAACAAATAAAATATTGATAGAATGTATCCTTTTTGTAAAAAATAACAATAAAATAAATAAATAAAAAATAAATAAAATAGTTTCTAAACTTTCAAATTAAATTGAGCCTCCCAATTCAATAACTCGATCTGCGCTCGGACGATCAGTATGAAGGTTGTCAAAAGCTCCAAAATATGACAAAAATTAAAAGTTAAAATAAAATTTTTTTAAAAAGACTATCTCATAGAGAATGAAAATCCGCATCTTTTTTCTCTTTAGAATTTTTTTGTAAAGTAAATATTGTAGACAATAGAGACAAAAAACAAGAAAATTTTCATTACTCGATTTCATTGATTTTTGAAACATAAATCGTCATAAGTTGGACAAATATTAACGGATTTTTACAAAAATTGGTATGCATGCGTATTATGGTCTGCTAAAGACGATGAGATGATAAAACTATTAAAAATGACCCTTGGTTAAATAATATTTAATTATAAATCAATGAGTGTCGGTAATGACAGTTTCCTTTTTTCGTCGACAAAAAGTCTGCACGGAATTTTCGAATTGAACAAACTTCCAGTGAGAAATTTGTTCATTATGAATCAAAGAAGTTTTTTGGAAAGTTTGGTGCAAATTGATGGAAAAATATCAAAAATATATTACAAAAGAAAAAAGATAAAGAATTAGAAAAAATAGCCATTAGAAAACAGTGAAAAAGTCGTGACTGGAGAGTTACGACTTTCAGGTGTTTTCATGTATTATTTTTTGACAGTTTTTTTCTTGCTAATAAGTTCTCGAGATAATAATAAAAAATAAAAACAAATAATTTCTCGAGATAATTGCAGAATACAATTTAAATAAACATTTTTTTAACAAACTTTTGGTTAAAAAAGCATTAACTTATTAGCAAGAAAAAAACTGTCAAAAAATAATACATGAAAACACCTGAAAGTCGTAACTCTCCAGTCACGACTTTTTCACTGTTTTCTAATGGCTATTTTTTCTAATTCTTTATCTTTTTTCTTTTGTAATATATTTTTGATATTTTTCTATCAATTTCCACCAAACTTTCCAAAAAACTTCTTTGATTCATAATGAACAAATTTCTCACTGGAAGTTTGTTCAATTCGAAAATTCCGTGCAGACTTTTTGTCGACGAAAAAAGGAAACTGTCATTACCGACACTCATTGATTTATAATTAAATATTATTTAACCAAGGGTCATTTTTAATAGTTTTATCATCTCATCGTCTTTAGCAGACCATAATACGCATGCATACCAATTTTTGTAAAAATCTGTTAATATTTGTCCAACTTATGACGATTTATGTTTCAAAAATCAATGAAATCGAGTAATGAAAATTTTCTTGTTTTTTGTCTCTAGTGTCTACAATATTTACTTTACAAAAAAATTCTCAAGAGAAAAAAGATGCGGATTTTCATTCTCTATAAGATAGTCTTTTTAAAAAAATTTTATTTTAACTTTTAATTTTTGTCATATTTTGGAGCTTTTGACAACCTTCATACTGATCGTCCGAGCGCAGATCGAGTTATTGAATTGGGAGGCTCAATTGTTACATTTAAACAAATTTTTTGCTTAAGTCTCAAAATAATTTTATGATCAAAGAAAAATGTAACTGTATTTTATGGACAAAATAACAATTAAATAATAATGTTTTGTTGGAAACAATTTTTCCCCGTTTTATTCAATTTACACAGACTTTGTTAGGGACAACAAAAAATTTCAAGTAAAATTTCGTTGGGACAATAAAAGTTATTGTTTGGATTAAGTGAAATTTTATTAAGATAACCAAATTTGATTGACTTTGACAACAAAAAATATTGGTTGGATTAAGAAAAATTCAAATATGACGAATACATTTTTTTCGAAGAACAATATAAATTGTTTACATACATTGAAATTAAACAAACGTTGTTCAAAAGAAATTAATATGGATATCATAACATTTAAAGATAACAAGCTTTTGCAGGAACAATCAAATTTGTTTAGTACTGACAAATTTCGATTGGGACTAACAAAAGTTCTATAGTTGTTTCAAGTAAGAATTTATTAAGACAACCAAAATTATTGGTTGGATTAAGTAAAAGTTTGGGATTACTAAAGTTTTTAGGACAAACATTTTAATTTAGAAAATATAAAATCTAATAAAATTGGACAAATACAAAATTTTATTTAATAGATAAACAATCTTGGTTGGCAACTTCAAAATTTGTTGGTTTTGATAGAATTATCTGAAAGAGAAAAAAGTAGTTTTTCAAAAATATATAATAAAATTTGAGTAACTATTTTTACTAAATCAAATTTTTGCCTTCCAAAGCTGTTGCGTCATAATTTTTTTTAATAAATATAAATCTTATTCTTTGCAATTATAATTTTTTCGGCATAATATTTTTTATTATCATGTCAAATATTTAAATTTAAGTATTGATAAACTTTCGTAAAAGGTAAAGTGCCGCCACCTCGACACACAGTTTCCAAGTTTCTTATGCTGTCCTACTTTCTCCAATAATAATCGAACATAGTTCGAAAATTTCTACACATGAACAACAGTAGATAATATTAATATTTTCTATTTTAATTCAAATTTTTAATATTTCTAATATAAGAAAAAAATACAAAACAATTGGTAATTAAAAAAATCATCACTCTAAACTAAAGTAGAAATTCACAAAAATTAAAATTTTCTTTTTATTTCTCAATAAAAATAGGTTCATTAGTACTGAGCATTATTTATTTCTACTTTCTGCCTTACCGACGAACATTAAAATTTGAATTGTTATTGATTTTAAATAATTTTTTTCTTTATACATAATATACATACAATTATAGAGAACTCATATAAAGATAAATTTTGCATTTTGTCTTGTGAGTCTTGATTTTATATCGAGCAGAGAGTGATTGAAATTAACGCGAGACTGTGAGTAACAGGTTTTTTTAATTATAAAATTTATTTCTTTAAAAATAGTAGACAACATTTTTACGAAAAATAAAATATACTTCTTTTAGATTTTTTAATGTTTATTTTAAAAAATACTTTTTGTTTTATAAAATTCTTTTGATTACTTTTACTAATTCTACATTTTGAGTTGGATTTATTGCACAAAATAAAGTTTGCTGCATTCTTGCAAAAAAATAGTATACATTGTTTCTGAGTATATATTTAAATCTGTCATTTAGCGTAAAATAGTGAGAAATACGAAAATTCTTTTTATTGTTGTTCACGTAGAATTTTATTTATTTATTACTTACTTTTTTATTATTATTTAAAACATTAATTTCCTTGCAACAATTTTGATCTGTTTTTTGTCTCAATTATTTTATATTTATTATTATTTATAATTTATTCAATATTTTTTATTTCGTCTTATGATTACACAAATACGTAGAATGTTCACTACAGGTTTTTTAGTAAAATACTTGATTAAGCTGAAATTTATAGAGAACAAGTTTAAAACATGATTATAATAATGATCTGTGAAATACCAAAAATAACAATTTAACATTTACCCAAGAGAGACTTGTTTTCTTCAAAAAACCGCACATAAAAAAAAGAAAAAAATGAATAACATTTTTTAATATTAATTTATTGATAGAATGTTTTCTCAGGAATTTTTGCATATTTTTTGAATGAAATATAAAAATTATTTTTATTCCTTCCTCTTTTCAAAAACATTAATATTATTGTTATTATTCATTCCCCCTGTCAAAATAATAATAATAATAATAATAATAATAATAATAATAATATTCCTCTTTTAAAATAAATATTTGTTCTGATTGTTTTAGAATAAAATGAAGAATATGATTGAATACATTGTGTGTTCAAAAGTATTTTGGATCTTAACATTTATCACTGTGGTTTATGTTTATTTAAAATTTATAGTTTTCAACTATTTTTCAAGAAAAAAAATACCGCACTCAAAACCAACGCTTCTTATTGGAAATGCTCTGGAATTTATTACAGGTCAAAAGTCATTAGGTAAATAGATTGCTGAAAAATAAATTATAATTATTAACAATTGATTAATAATTACAGAAAAAATATAATTAAATAAAAAATGTTATTACAAACAGACAAGCAATAATTAAATATAAAAAAATAATTAAACAAAAAATCTGTAATCTAATAAACAACCTATAATTTCATAAAGAAATCAATTATTAATTTACTAAACAAGTAGTGTGCTATAATGCAGTAAATTTAACATATATTATTAATTATAATTGTTAATTCCTTTACACAAAATAAGAATTAATAACAATTTATTATTAAAATTTCATCAGGAAAAATTTTAATAAGAATCTTAATTTCTATTTATAATAAAATAGTTCAAGAATGAATAAATAAATAATTAAGTCAACGAATAGATGAAAAAGTAAATAAATAAATAAATGAATAAATAAATTGAATAATTAATTTATTATTTAATTTTAAGGTGTTACACTTCAGAAAAGTTACGAGAAATTCAAAAAATATCCAATACACGGATTTTACATATTCTTCGAACCAATTGTCATTATTAATGATTTAAAATTAATTGGTTCAGTGTTGATCAAAGATTTTCACCATTTTCTCGATCGTTTCCCTGATGATTTGGATTTTGATCCAATGCTTGATCATTTATTTTGTGAACGTGGTAAAAAATGGAGGAATAATAGAATAAAACTGTCGCCAGCATTTACTGCGAGAAAATTAAAAGAAATGTTTCATCTTCTTGATGAAATTGGTGAAAATCTCAAAAAACATTGTCAATCACTGGCAAATAACAGTGAAATAATTGAATTAAAAGATTTAGCAGCACGGTATAATTTCTCTAATTTTAAATAGTTCTGATATAAAAAAAAACTCTCTTACACTTAATTCTGTAAATAAATTATAGAAAATGAATAATCGAATTACCTAAATTCGGACTACAATAAAGTTAACATTTAAGAAGATAATGCATTAAATAGTATTCAAAATTAAATTTAGTTTCATTAAAATTTTAGATTTACGACTGATACGATTGCAACTCTAGCGTACGGTTGCATGAGTAATAGTATTGAAAATCCAAATGCAGAATTTCGTCTCTATGGTAAGGAGATATTCGATGGTCATCCAATTAAAGTTCTACTCGTCTTTTTCGCTCCAATTATTCTTAAATTATTGCAAATGAGATTTATCAAGAAGAAAGTTGGAGATTATTTTACGAGAATTTTCAAGGAAGTTGTCATTTATCGAAGAGAAAATAATGTAATGAGAAAGGATTTTGTTAGTTTACTCATGGAATTAATGGATAATGGTTTTATCGAGGACAATGAAGAAATGACAAAATCATCAGGTATATTTTTAACAGGATTTTAAAATTATTTGTACTTATATTAATATTATTATGAACCAACTTTTATTTCCTTTAACAATTAGTCTCTTAATATTTAATACTTATTACTTACTTAAAAAATCTATTCTCAAGATATTTTTTTATCAAAGGTTATCATTGGTACCTATTAATATATATATTACAAAAAATTAAACTTGACTAAATTATTTTATTAAAATTTAAAATGAAAAAACATGTAATTAAATTTCTTTCTTAATCAAATTTAACAATTTAAAAAATTTTCAGGTAACATAATGTTACATACGATCCTTATATTATATTTCAATTAACATCATGCTGAAATTGAATTTAAATTTTTTAAAACCTTTTTTTGTGGTTCGAACAGTTCCTTAATAAACTTATTTGTCTTTGTAATAATCGCAAATAAGAAAAGTATCATCTTCCCATTTATGGGCCATAAAAAACATGATTTATCACTTTTGAATAAATTGAAGTGATTCATTACTTATTAATAGTAATTTTAATTATACTTATAGTGGCAAATGTTCGTAAAATGACATTGAATGAGGCGTCTGGACAAAGCTTCGTATTTTTTGCCGCTGGTTTTGAAACTTCATCCTCATTAATAACGTATTGTTTATACGAATTGGCAATCAATTCCGAAATTCAAGAAAAACTCAGATCAGAAATAAAGAATGTACTTTCTAGTCAATTATTGACATACGATAGTATTGGGGAAATGTTATATTTGGAAAAAGTTCTATCCGGTAAGATTGAGAACACCAAAAAACACCAAAAACACTTTTCCATAATTTTATCATTTACATCGATTAATAGTTAATATTTTAATTTACAACAAAATGTTGGTAAAAAATTTATTCAGCTGTTAACTAAGAATATACTAATATTACTAATTAAAAGTATATAAATTTTTGCAGTTCAATTGAAAAAACGTTAAATTTTAACTTAAAGAAGCAATTTTAACCATTTTTTTTAATTTACTACAAACTGTTTGGAAAAAGTTAAGGTAAAATATAGTTTTATTTTATTTTTATTTCTGTTTTTATTTACAAAAAATTTTTTTACAGAGACTCTGAGAATGTACCCGGCAGTTCCATTGCTGTCACGAAGTTGCGTTCGAAACTACAAAGTACCAGGAACAAATTTTTCAATTCAAAAGGGAATGAAAATAATTATTCCCATCTTGGGTATACATTTCAATTCCGATATTTATCCAGAACCGGAAAAATTCGATCCAGAACGATTTAATTCGAAAAATGTTATGAATAGACATCCACTTTCTTATATGCCATTCGGTGAAGGTCCCAGAATGTGCATTGGTATTATTATTTATTTTACATTTTTCTTTATATATAATTTATATATTACTATATAATATATATTAATATAGTATATATATATATATTATATATATATATATATATATATATAGATATAGAATTTATTTCTACATGTCAATTTAGAAAATGAACAGTATTAAAAATTATTTTTATATTATTAAAAAGTTATTAAATAAAATTATACTTTTAGTAAATGTCTGTAAGGTGTAAATTTTAAAATAAATGCAATTTTAATTACAGGCAAAAGATTGGGATTAATACAGACAAAA
This sequence comes from Leptopilina drosophilae, assembly GCA_032873175.1. NCBI lineage: Eukaryota > Metazoa > Arthropoda > Insecta > Hymenoptera > Figitidae > Leptopilina > Leptopilina drosophilae. The sequence goes on from CM065478.1 coordinate 51,506,674, forward strand.
ATTGTGTTGATTAAACTGCTAATGAATTATAAATTTTCAATATGTGAAAAAACTGAAATTCCAACGAAACACAGTACACGAACATTTGTACTTACTCCTGAGAAAGGTGTTTATTTGAGAATTGAAAATACTTAAAGACAAATGGCAGCATTTTGACATTTAATATTCTCTGAAGCACAACAAAAAAGAGTATCAAAAATTTTAAATCAGTAATTTTTATTAAAACTTAAACAACTTTATTTAGTAGTTTTTAATTTTTTATGTTAGAAAGTACTTTTTTAGTAAAAATTTACTGCTGAAATTGGTAGCGTAAAGGGCCTTAAGGTGGGCACCCATGTTTTAAACCAATGTAATTCCTAAACGGTATTATCAATTTATATAAATAAAATTAGACTTTTGTCTGTATATTACTTAGAATTTGTAAATTTATATTTAGTTTATCATTTCGAGTAGTAAGAATTCCAAAAATGACAATACAAAAAATTATGTATGTATATGTCTGTTCTCAATATTTTGTCCGGTAATAATGCAAAAACGACTTAAGGGGGTGGGGGTAAGTGTTTATACTTTTATTGATTAAAAATTTAATCAATCCATTTTTTCAAAAAAAAACACTAAACCAGTGTTCTTTTTCACACTAAAACCCTTACTGCGCCCTTAATCAATTAGAAGAAAACTTATCAGTCTCTTAGGTATTAGTCTAACTTAAAATCTTAGCTATATCCGATTAAGAATTATTAAGAGAAACAACAGTTTTAAATTTTTTCACAAAATTCAAAAAAACAAGAAAATGGAAATTTTTTAATTCTTTGTCAAATTGATGTGACATTTTCTGCAGCTATTTTATAATATAAATACAACCAACTTTCACTTGAAAATTGAATATAAATAACACAAGTCTACAAGGTTTTTTTTAGATATGGGAGTGGTTTCCCATGTAATTTTGTGCGCTGAATGCGATCCCGGTGACCAAAATTGCGTATCACGTAAGGATTTTTAAAAAAGTGGGGGTAAACACCCCAAAAAACGTGTTTTTGATGGTATTCAGTACTTTTTTTCTCCTAAACCTGATGTGCTAAAAACTTCTATATAATCTTAAATTAAAGCTTTATTTGTGTACTTTAAGGCCCAAATTCGAAAAATAAAAAAATGTAAAAGATTTTGAGGAAAGTGGGGGTAAAGACCCCCAAAAAATGTACTTTTGAGGGATTTGAGTATTTTTTCTCCTTAACCCCTTGACAGTCCATGGCCCATATGTGGCCACAAAAAGTCGTGCCACCTTTACGTCTGTGGCCATATATGTCCATCTCAAAAATAAATTCTAAACATAATTCGATTCGAATGACCAAGTGCATATTAAAGTTTTTGGGGTCGCTGAATCCGAATTTCAAATCAGATTTTCAAAATTCAAAATGGTGGACCTAAAATGGCGACTATGAAGATTTAAAAATTTATCAAATACGCTTGAAACTCGTTACTTGGAGATTTTCGGGTCGCTGATTACGAAAAACAAGTTTCAAGCAAATCTGATAAAATTTAAAATTTTCGAATTCGCCATTTTGGATCCGTCATTTAAAATTTTTAAAAACTGACTTCAAATTCGAATTTTGCGACTCCAAAAACCTTAATTACAATGGAATCACATTTTTTAGAAACTTTTTTTCTCGGACCGGAAACTGTCAAAAACAGGTTTTTCTGGGTCTTCACTATGGTGAAAAAAATAAAATAAAAATTTCCCAAAATTTGAAGCCGCCCGCGTGGAAATGAAAGTTTGGGCGAAATCCAGCAAAGTATGGCAAAGCTTGGCAAAATTCGGCAAAGCTTGGCAAAGTGTGGCTAATGAGCGTTTCCCAAGCTTTGGAATGTACGTGATTAATAACGGTAATTAAAGTACGCGGACACTTAGAAAAAGTATAAGAACAAAAAAATAGGTATAGGAGAATAAAAAATTTATTATTTTTAGTATTTTTGTCAAAAATTAAAAATTTAAATTTCTGGTGTTTGGCAAAAGATACGAAAAGTCGGCAAAGTATAAGAGAATGAAAAAACTATTTTTTTCACATTTTTTTGGAAAATTAAAAATCTCAATTTCTGGAGCTTGGCAAAGTTCGGCAAAAGTCGGCAAAGTATAGGAGATTGAAAAAATTTTTTTTTAATATTGTTTTTCTCAAAATCTTTTATGTTTTTTTTTTATTTTTCGAATTTGGGCCTTAATGTACACAAATAAAGCTTTAATTTAAGATTATATAGAAGTTTTTAGCATATCAGTTTTAGGAGACAAAAAATACTGAAAACCGTCAAAAACAGGTTTTTCTGTGTATTAATCCCCACTTTTCTCAAAACTTATTTAACACGTCAGGCCCATTTTGGGTCTTTTTGGAAAATCTTGTCTATATTATAAGGTATAAATAAATAAAAAAATAAAAGAAAATCCGGCCCAAAGTTAAAAAAAAAATAATTTGTTTATAGAAATTTTTTTTAATAAGAAATTTAAAAAAAAAAAATTTTGTTTACATTTCTTAAAAGTCGAAAGAAAACTAATACTTTCATTCTTTGACAACTTTTTCGTAAACGCAATATTTTCGGACTTATAAGCTACTGAATATAGGTCTACAATTAAAAGTGCAAAATTTCGAAAGTTCATAACTCGAAAATTTTGACAATTAACCAAAAATTAAATATTCTTTCAATTGTTTAAAATATATTAAAAATTGGAATGTTTTGAATAATTTATTTAACAATAATAACAATGGATCAAGTTTGTTTTAACTTATCTTTTTTCTTTTGATTCAATTTTTTTCACATAATCTTTCTACATTGTTTAAAATGTCAAAAATTTAAATGTGTTTAGTAATTTATTTAATAGTGTTGATAATAAACAAAATTTATTTTTACTTCTATTTTTCTTGGTTCAAACCGGCCTAGCCCCGACCGGTACCATTAAAATTGACTGCCCCTGGGCCAGACCAGAAAGTCCTTAACCCTCCCGCGTACAAATTTCCACCCATAAAGTCGTCCCCAAATGGACAAACTTTTCACACTGTTAGATTTTTCTACCACTTGGTATCTAGGGGTTTTTGGGGTTGCTGGTTACGAATGTGAGGTCAGACTTAAAAAATTAAAAATGGCGAATTTAATATGGCGGACGATTAAAAAAAATTTTTTTTAATGAAACTTGGTATTTAGGGATTTTTGGGGTCTTTGATTACGAATTGGAGGTAAGATGTTTTAAATTTAAAATGGCGGACGATTAAGAAATTTTTCCTTATTTTAATGTAACTTGGTATTTTTAAACATGTTTTATGAATATCACAAGCAAATATTTAAACAAATAATTATAAAAATTTACTAACACCGTACTCAAAACTTTTAGAAACATGCAGTTTTTTCAAATGTTAAAACTTATCCAGATCAGTATTATTGTAAGATTCTTGTTACTTAATTGAAAAATTGAAAAAAATGCATATTCCTAAATAAATTTTGTAAGAAGTTATTAAATAATAACAATATTATTTGCTTAAAAGTTAAAAAATTGAAAAATTGTTAAATTTATAAAATACTTTCTTGTTATATTACTCAGCTTAGATATCTTTGTAAGACGTTATTAAATGGGTAAGAATTCATGAAGTAGACCCCTATTTTTCATTCATGCTGCGTGAGTTTCAAAATGGGATCTGCATAACTTTCCGTGAAATAAATAAAAATGTTAAATTCTGTAGGTCAAAACTATAGTTTTATAGTTTTATACAATGCGAATATGGCTCATCTTCAAAATCTTGCAAGTGATGTTCGTTTGTTTCATGTAAAGCTAGAATTTTGACCTACAGAATTGAACATGTTTATATATTCCTCGGAAAGTTATGCAGATCCCATTTTGAAACTCACGCATCACTCAGAGGTAAGTACATATGTACTAGCACCACAAAAAAAAAAATTTACCAAAATAAAAGTAGAGTTTTTTAAAAAATCGAAAATAAATTTTTATTTCTTTAATATTAATAAAGTATTGAATAAATTTTCTTCCGAAATTTTTTTAAGACCAAAGTGTGTCTTTTTATTGACAATTTAAAAAATAATTGACCTGAAAATTTTTTGCCGAAAAAAATTATGGGTTTTCAAAGAAAAAGAGCTAAAAAATTTCAATGTTGTATATCTCCTATGTTTATGAATATTTTTTTAAAAAAGTTTCACTATTTTGATAATGGTATCCAAGAGAACAATAAAGCACAGTTTCATCCAAATTCCATACTAGAAGGAAATTTCTATGATCACTTTCTATGGAATTTCTCACAAAGTATAATTTGTTTAAATAAATTAACTTTTTAATTTTTTAGGTTAAAAAATGTTCACAAGAAAAAAAAAGTTTAAATTTTAACCTGATTTTGGGGTAAAAATTCGCTGCAACAAAATTTCACCTAGGTGAGGGCGCCACTGTCTATGTGACTTAGCATTGGTTAAAATTACCCGCAACAAAATTTATACCACCTTTTTTTCTGTGTTTATAAGGATGTATTTAATGTGCTTAATACTTTTAATTATAAATTTAAAAACGTCATCGGACAGTTTATTTGTCCTTCTTATAAATCAGCAATTAATAAATTAAAAGAAACTGTTCCCACATAGCACAAAAACTTCCAGGAAACTTCCCGGAAGTTTCCCGTGGCAACCTTTGGAAGTTACCCTTTATAACTTCCTGGAAATTTCCAGAAAATGCAATTTTTGGAAGAAGAAAGTTTCCATGGGAACCTTCTAACCTGCGGACATTATTGTATTTCCTGGAAATTTTCAGGAAGTTACCAAGGATAACTTTCGAAGGTTGTCACGGGAAACTTCCTGGAAGTTTCCTAAAAGTTTTTGTGCTATGTGGGTTCATTTTGAATAATTAATTAAACTCAACAACTTTAACCAAAAAAATTGCAGATTAACATTCATACATATATACGTAAAAGCATGAAATAGACACGAATTCATTTGTATCGTTATAAATCTCTTTTCCTTTCAAAAATTTTTTGTAACAAAAAATGTTATATATTTCATTAGGTTATTGAGAATCCCACTTTTTTATTGTTCAAATAAAATCTTAAAAGTATTATCTACTTGATTATTAAAAAAAAATTTTAAAAAGATGAAGAATTTATTTTTTTAACCTGAAAAGTTAAAAAGTTAATTTATTTAAACAAATTATACTTTCTATTTAAATTTTTAAACGTTTATAGAAAGTACAATTCCCTCAGGTAGATTCTCCACCAATTTTCATTAAAATCTTTCTATTTTTTGTAGTATTTTTTTCCGTACTTAAAAAATTCTTTTGAGTTACTTTTTTTTAAATTCCATCTATACATTTCTTTTAGCTTAAATTTCTTAACAGTAATGTCAAACAATTTATCAGATTCTGATGAATTTTCCTATGCTTCAAAAAATTTATCTTCTGAAAAATCTGAAGTTTAAAAAAAATTTGGGAAGTGTATGAAATTATAAATAAAAATTTCAAGAAGATTTACATTCCTGAGAGAGACATAAGTATTGAGGAAAGTTAGATGGCGTTCAAGGGTAACATAGGCTGGAAGCAGTTCATCCCTACAAAGTGCGAAAGATTTGGTTTCAAATTTTTTTGACGTGTGAGAGTGAATCCATATTGCAAAGACAATTCTCTACACTAGAAAAACAACTAAGAAAATAACATTTGAAAATTTCTTTCAGTCGGTAGCGACCTCAATTGTGTTGAAGCTTTGCCAAAACCCACTCCATAAAGGGTACTGCTTAGTAATGGATAATTTTCATAACTTTTCAGAGTTGTACGACCTTCTTTTAGCCTATAAAACTGACGCATATGGAACGCTAAGAGGCAATAAGAAAGGTCTGTCTAAAGGTTTACGAAAAACCAAATTAAAGAAAAATGAAGCAGTTTGTTGATGACGTACTCGATCATAGAAAAGCAGGAAAATATGTATGATAAAAAAACTGTTTCGTCATTTGGTGGATCAGTGTTTACTAAATGCATTCGTATTAAATAAAAAGTACAAAAACAACATTGTGCAGCAAATATTACAAACGCATTCGCCAATCAGTCCAAAAAGCTGGAAGACCTCGCGTTGAAAGAAGTATACTTGGTGATAGTGCACCAGCAAGGTTGACATTTCCAAAAATGTCCCGGCGACAGACGGAAAAGCAAACCCAACCAGAAGATGTGTTGTTTGCTGCCATAAAAGCATAAAAAGATCGAATAATTTCAAGTACTCGATTGAATTCTAGCTTTTAAATTACTAAAAAAAATATTAATACACGGAGAAAATTTGTTCCTCATATTTTACCGAATTCTTCAGTAAAGTTGGGATATAGTAGCAGAACAGTAATTTTTAATAATTTTTAAATTATTTTTTCATGAATAATATTCAAAATTTAATGTCATATCTTTATTTTTTACAAACTAGTACTGTAAAAGTTAAAACAAAATCGAAACTGAACGTTTAATAAAAATTAAATAAAATTTTAACGTTTCTTTTGAACACTTCCTTGATGGTCACTAACGTTTCAGGAACAGTTCGGTAAAACTTTCTTGACTTGACTCGAGTCGTAGTTTTCAGGAATAGTTCGGTAAAACTTCCTTGACTTGCTTGAATTGTTAATTTTCAGGATTGAAATACTTTTTTAAATGCCCCGTAGTAAAAAAAACTTTGACGTTAATAGTTAGTTTTTTTAAACTTATTTGTACTCATTAACTAATACTTAATAATTTCATTTATAGCAGAAACCGCTTCTGAAACGAAATTAAATAGAAAATGACTTTCTATTTTGTTCTTAAATAATCCAAAAACAAAAGTATTTGAAACTTTCAATTTTCGTTTCGACTCGAAGCAAAAAAATGAAAAACATAATAATTTAGTGATAATCACAGAAAAATTGTTTTTATATTTTACATTTTTTAATTTACATAATTACAGCAAGTTACGTATGTGACGTAACCAGAGAAAATAACGTAAGTACAGTAACTTACGTAAATGTTCCAACTTAAGTAAGTTACGTAACTAGAATAACTTACGTAATTTATCAATTTTACGTAACTTACGTAAATAATCAAGCTAATGGAACTGACGTAAGTAATATAACTTACGTAAAAATTAAACGTACGTAACTGACGTAAGTTGGATCCTTCACGTGAGTTACGTAAGTAAAATAACTTTACAAAAATTACGAAAATAATCGAGTTTACGTAACCTACGTAAATAATCAATTTTACGTAACTTACGTAAGTAATTTACGTAGAAGATCAAACTTACATAAGTCACGTAACTAGAATAACTTACGCAAGTTACGTAAATGATGAAACTTATATGTAACTTATGCAAATGATCAAAGTTGCATAACTTACGTAACTATAACACCTTACGCAATTAAAAGAATTTACGTAAGTTTTACCATTTACATAAGTTACTGTAGTTACATTATTTAGTCTGGTTATGTAATTATAGTAATTTCCTTTAGTTATGTAAGTTACTATAGTTACGAAATTTACTCTGGTTGCGTAACTTACATTAATTACTTAAGTTGCTCTAGTTACGTAAGTCAGGGAAAACAATTTTTTTTTGTTTGACACTAAAAAATTATGTTCTTTAATCTTTTGTTTCGAGTTGTCACGAAACTAAATACACTTTATTAGTTTAGTTTCGTGTCGACTTGAAATTAAAGTCACTTTGTTAATTTAATTTCGTGCCATCTAGAAAACTAAAACGAAACTAATCTTTCGAGACGGTCCCTGATTTATAGTAACAATAACACTAAAATTGATAATTTTAATCTTTTTTGATAAAAATATGGGAACAATAAGAATTTTAATAAACTATTGTTTTATTACATAAAATACAAATTTAAACATTTTTCTTTATAACAATAAAAACATAATTTGAAACTATTTCATAAATTGACCTTAAATATAGTTAGAAATTATTCAGTAACATGGATTTAATATGGATGATTCTTTTATTTTATACAATTATTGTTTATTAATTTGAATCTTTCTCACAAGCGGTGAAATAAAATTCAGATTCATATATAAGGATAGTTGAAACTTTCTGAAGCAATAATGTAAAGCGTGCGATGTATGTATTAATGTATGCGTTTAGAATGTATTGTAGGCAGGTGAAATGTATAAGTATTTGTTCGTGAATAATTGTAGGGGGTTCAGGTAGTGATTAAAGTAGGTAGATTGAGATTTACGGGAGTATTGCTATAGAACTACTGCAATGACATTATTTTTTATTTTTTATTCTTCAAGTTTTACCGAACTATTCAGTAATTGAATGAATATAAATTTTACCGAACATTGTACCTTACGTTTTACTGAACTTTCAATAAAAATAAGTATAGTGAACACTTACCCTACGTTTTACCGAACTATACAATAAATATAAGTTTTACCGAACACTGTGCCTTACGTTTTACCGAACTTTCAATAAAACTGAGTATAGTGTATGCTTACCCTACGTTTTACCGAACTGTAAGTGAAGGGCTAATACATGTACCGTAAGATTTATTCTTTTTACATTATTTTTCAATGCAATTGCTTTTACAGTCCTGTTCCTTAAAAATTACAGTTTTGACACTTCATCCCAGTTTTACCGAACAAAGTTCGGTAAATTTTCAAGAATATATTTTCTCCGTGTAAGTAGAAAATTTTAATGAAATTTAATTTAATGAAACCCGTATTTTTTACTATCCAATAAAATTGTTCTGCGGAAGGGAAATAATAACTCAATACCCAAGAAAAACAGAAGTAATCCGATTTAAGAGAAAAAACTTATATTATTGGTGAAACTTAGATAATTTGTTTCTATTTACCCCAACTGGTCCTATGAAAGAAATTTTTTTTTTTTTTTTAAATTTTTTAATCATGTTTCAGTAAAGAATTAAATAGAATTCAGTAGTAGTAGTTTTTAATAATTAAAACTTTTTACTCCAATTTCAGTTTAGAAATACTAGGATTTAGTAAAATTGTTTACATAATTTAACTAATTTTATTAATATAGAGAAATATTTCTTTTCTTTCCAGTATCAAAAAAGGAAATATCATAAACAAAAATAAATTATGAAAATAAAATTTCTTTTTTTAATATAAGGACCCACTTTATTGCAAAACGACCTTAATAATGCACTCACTTTTTTCCATTTATTACCAAAAATAAACAAAAATTATTTTATGATGCGGAAAAACTGATACGAATCTGTTCACAATGTCATGCAGTCGACATTTTTTTTTTTTTTGAATATGTATTTAGTCTGCAAGAGCACATTTAAGTTACCTATATATTTTATTTCTTATCTCTTATCATTTTTTTAACCTTTGGAAATTTTATATTTTCGATTATTTACCTTTTAACCTGTAACCTTCAGTTACTTTCTATCTCTTTTGTTATACATATATAACTGTTTTTGGTGTCCTTTATAGAATGCAGGCATTGTTGATTCTATAAAAAATGAGAAAAACTAAACTTCTTTTTCGTCAGCAATTTTTTTGAAAAAAATTTTATTTGTATTTATTAGGTACGGTTTATATAATAATAAATGTAATATATTAGTATTTTTATTATTATTAGTTAATGAATAATAGTAATGGAAAATTCTTCTATATTGAATTTTCTTTTTTAAAAAGTGATTCATTTCTACTACTTACAATTAGTTTATTATTGAATTTAATGCATGACTTCTCAGAATTGTTTATATTATATGTACAAAAACGATAAGGTTCGAGTTGCTAAGACGTTAGTTACTCGTCTGCTCTCATTTAATGAGGACATGCATCAAGTGATTCTACTTTTTCGAATAAATTTTTAACCAAATTTTTAGTTATTTATTTAAAAAGCATACGGTACAATATTTTGATAACATTTTTTTGCTTTAATGTATCTAAATATCTAATAGTGTTATGACGTCAGAGAAATTAATTTTTAATTAATTTATTTACTAATATAATAAATTATAAATAAATAATTTGACAACTAAATAATTCCAATTTTTAAATTCCTCTTCTTTGACATTTTTTAAATTATCAACGATTTTTAGTGTCATCAAACAATTTAATTTTTTAACCTTAAATTTTTTAAATATTTTTTTTCTTACAAATTATAAATAAATAAATTATTGCCAAACTTCAAAATTTATTGATTAAATTTACCAAAACTGTAATCAATTTTTCTGCGGACTAACAAGCATTTAATAAAGTAATTTTATTATTATCTATCGATTATACAACTTTAAAAAAAATCCACCTTTTGTCACTGTAAATGATTTATTAAAAATTCGGATTGCAACATAAAAAATTGTGTATAGTTTTTGTAACGAATTTACGTCACCCGTAACATCCAACCGGTTTTCTCTCAAGGACCATTTTATAGGACTCAAACTTGAAACCAACAAATTCAGACTTCAGTTAATTTTCATATTCCTGGTGAAGTGGAAGAGATTGTGTGTTGAGTGATTGTTTTTTTCCTTCTAGTACTATTGACAGTTTTAATACAATTTGTTGGTGAAATAATTGTGATAAAGTGGAAATAATTATATGTTCTATTAAAATAATTAACAATAGTAATTACCTTATGTCTAGTATAAAAATATAAAAAAGGTATGTACTCTAATTAGATAATTAGTGGATTTTTCGAAATATGATCAAAACATAATTTGTAATATGCAATTGGAATGCAACATTTTCTTGCAGCTTGCCGAGTATGGAGAACATTGACCTGCATTTGCGATTCTAGTTTCTGATGCAGAGTCTATTTATAAATGTATTCGAGAAAAATTTTTAATGAATTTTGTTAAAGACACATTATCTTTTTCCGATTTTTAATTTTTTCAATTAAAATTATTATTAATTGTTTAAAATAAATGCGGAACAAGCGGCTAAAAGTTGATAAGTCAATTTCTTAAAAAACTTTTACTTTGAATTTTTCGAGCATGACAATTAATTAAACTTTTAAATAATCACCGTCACATTGAGAAACAGATTCGTTAATAAAGAATTATATTAATTTAAAAATATTTGTACTTGTTCAAGAACGTTTAAAATTTTTAGTTTTTATAATTAAAGAAATGCCCAAAATTATAAAATTCATGATCAATAATTCACTTTAATTAATAATGAGACTTCTAAATCTAAAAAAGTATTCTGAAATAAATAATTCAGTATCTATATTTTTTCTATTTTGAAATCAACTTTGGTTATGTGTCAAATTGTATTTGTTAAAATTTCTCGAAATAGTAAAAAATGGACTTATCCACTTTTGGCCGCTTAATCCTCAAATAAAAATTTATTTAAATAAATAAAAGCATTTTTTTATAAATAGAAAAATATTAAAATAAATATAGAAACTTATTTATATAAATATGGGACCTATACGGACACAATATGAATGTTTCGTAAAAGTCCCTGAAATAAATAGAAACTAATTTAATTTAGTAGAAATTTATTTAAATTAATAAATATGATCTTTTATTCAACAGATACTAAAATGTCAATTTCGGTCGCTTTTTGGATATTTCAGTGGCTTGCTGTTTTGATTGTTTCGTTATATTTATACTTAAAGTTTGTGACATTTACTTACTGGAAAAGAAAAAATGTACCCCACGAGAAGCCAATCGTACCCTTTGGAAACACTTGGCGATATATTACCAATCAAGTATCAATGGGTAACAAATTAACAATATTTCAATAATTGGAACTACATAATAATTAATCCCATTAACAAATATTTATTTACATTCCTATTATTTTTAATAATTCAATATGTTAACACTAATAATATAATTATACACTAAAAAATGTATTCCCAATAAACTATCGAATCGATAAAAAATTTACAGTCACTGAGAATCGAACTCCGGCTCTCGTTGCTGAGAGATCGGTAAGGATGACACTTGGCCATCCCATATAATTATTAATCATATCGATTTTTTTATTTTCCAGATGAAAATATTATGAATAAAAGAAATAGAATACGCATTCTATTTATTTTATTACCTTATTAATATTCATTAATAAATTAAAAATAAAAACTAATAAAAGAATTATTAATAAACAAATATTTGCTAATAATGCGAATAAAAAAATAAATAATAAAAAAAGGAAATTCAATAAATACGAAAATAATAAATGAAACAAATTATTATTATTCTACAGGTGAATTAATGCAGCACACCTACGACAAGTTCAAAAAATTCCCCTATCATGGAGTCTACTCTTTTCATGAGCCCAATTTAATAGTCTCAAATCTTGATCTCATTAATTTAATAACAATAAAAGACTTTCAATATTTTCAAAATCGTATGCCAGATGATCATATTGAATTTGAACCGTTATTGAGAAATTTATTCTTTGAGAGAAATAAAAAATGGCGTAACAATAGAAATAAAATTTCACCTGCATTCACATCAAGAAGGATAAAAGAAATGTTTCATCATATTAAAAATGTTGGGAAAAACTTACAAAATTATTGTACATTACCTGCCAAATATAATGAGGTGCTTGATTTCAAGGATTTAGCCGCAAGGTAATAATTTACTAGAAATTATTTGTTTTATTATATTAAAATTGTTATTATCATTGTTTGCGTTTTCAATTGGTTAAGTGGGTGAAAGATTTACTTTGTAATTTTGCCTCTCGGTAACGTGTCTCTCTCAAATTATTATTTTCTTTATATTTAATTTTTTTTAATATTTATCTTTGTCTATTTTATTCTATTATTTATTGTTTTATTATTTTTATATTTAACTATTTTATTTTATTATTTTCTTGTTGATTTTTTATTTTTTTACTTTTTTAATATTTTAGTTTTTTATTATTTTCATTTTTAAGTTTTTTTCCTAATTTTTGCTTCATTCTTTTATTATATGCAAAAGCGTTTTTTTACATTTTTAGTACAAAAATAAAACAGTAAAAATAAGGCTGTAAATCAGTCTTTACCATTATATTTTTGACTAATTTTGTTTTTACAATATTTTTACTATTTAATTTTACTGTTTTTAATAATTTTATTTACTATTTTGTAGTTTAACTTTAACTATTTAGTTCTTAATATTTTCTTTTTTACTATTTTTATACAATTTTACTTGTACTTTTTCCAAATTTTTATAACATTTCTTACGATTACATTTTTTATTATTTTATATTTATTTTTTTTTTACATTTTATTTTTTAAAGGTTCACGACCGACATAATAGCATCAATTGCCTACGGATGTGAATGCAACAGTCTGGAAAATCCAAATCATGAATTTCGTATTTATGGTAGAAAAATATTCGACGTGAATCCAGTGAAAATTTTACTTTGCTTCTTTGCTCCAATTATTCTTAGGATAACACGACTGAGACCTGTGGCACCAGATGTTAGTGTCTACTTTAATAAAATTTTCAACGACGTTGTTGCATATCGCCAAAAAAATAATGTTGTCCAAAACGATTTTGTCGATTTACTCATCGAATTGATGAACTATGGTTACATTAAGGAACAACAGACGAATCAAGAAGAGGGTGTCGAAAAAGAATCCGAAGGTATTTTTTTTTTCTTTAATTTTTGCAGAAATTATACTTCCTTGGAAATATTTCTAAAGAAATTTAAATTCAAATTAAAAATAGTTTTAAATTTAAAAACATTTTTTTAAAGTAAAGCAGTTCCAAATTTGAAAACACTTTCAAAGAAAAAAATATTTTAATAAATAATAATTTTTGTGATTTCAGAGAAAGTTATTGAAAATGTAAATATTGAATTTGCCGCTGCTCAGGCATTTGTATTTTTTGCGGCTGGATACGAAACGTCTTCTTCGACAATAACATATTGTCTATATCAACTAGCTCTTAATCCGGAAATTCAAGAAACAGTACGTTTGGAAATTAAGAGTGTTATTTCTAATTATGATGAGTTAAATTACGACAGTATTGCAGAAATGAGCTATTTACACAAAGTTCTTTTTGGTAAATATTTTATAATATAATTCATTGCTGTTATGTCTTTATTTTGTTTTGTTTGACAGAAATTTACCTCTACTACTGATTTCTTAACTTATAAAAAAATATTAACCTTTTGCATGAACTAATCTAATTTTCTTCCTAATAGTGTCATTAGAAACAAAATTACATTTCGTCTGATATAAATTGTCTTTTACCACTAATAGTATAAAATTACTATTCAGACTGTTTTTTTGTTCAGTCAGTCAAAACAAAAAAGTCAGAAAAAATTTTATTTTTACTACTTCTTTTAATACTAACAGTAAAATCACTACTAAAAATATTTCTTTACGCAAAATTGAAAGTGTGACTAAAACTTATTTTTACTACTGATAAAAAAAATCAGTAAAATAACTACTGAAAGTATTTCTTTGTCCAGAATTGCAAGTCTGACTAAAATTTTTTTTACTACTGATAATATAGTTACTATTTAAAATAAACTGAAGAAAACTAAAAATATTTTGCATAATGAAAATTGTTTTTTTCTACTGGTACTATAGTTAAAAATATAAAAAAAATATTTATCCCTGTGTAACAATTCCTAATGATTCCAAATTTGTCAAAAAAAAATAATTTTCTTAAACTATTATAGTTATAAACTTATGAAAATAAACAAAAAGTCTGAATCTGATTCACCTTTACCACTGGAAACTAAAAGTTTTCAAAGTTCAACATAATTTAAAAACAAATAATTGATTATTCTGTAAGTAATGAAAAAAATTCAATTGATATTTTTATTTTAGAAACAATAAGAATGTATCCTCCAGTGCCACTTTTGTCGCGAGTTTGTCTCAAGGATTATAAAATACCAAACAGCGATTTCGTCATTCCAGAAGGAACGAGAATTACTATTCCAGTTTTGGCAATTCATAATGACTCGGATATATATCCGAATCCAGAGAAATTTGATCCTGAACGGTTTAATAATGAAAATATTGCTCAAAGGCATTCTCTAGCGTTCTTAGGATTTGGTGAAGGTCCCAGAGTGTGCATTGGTATGGAATTATTTTTATCTAATAATCCAAATTTACATTTACTATGATTAAAATTTTTAAATTCATTCTAAGTAAATTTATAAATTTTGTATGAACTAATTAACTTTACACAGTAAAAAGAAAGTCTTATTTTCAGCCATGAAAGATACCTTAATTTAAGATGCAACATTTTTAAGACAGCTTTTGTTTAATTTCAAATCTTATTTTTTTGCTGAATTTAAAGAACAAAATCTTGCTGAATATCAGCAAAAATGTGCTGAATTTAAGAAAAATTTTGTTGAAAATCAGTAGTTCTGTACTTAATTTAAAAATTAGCTCTGTCAATTTAGATTTCTTATCCTTATTTTCACGCAAGCTGAGCTTAAATTAAGATTGGCATTACTTTCAGGACTTGTTTAATTCCAGACAGTATTTAAAATAAGATTTACTTTTTACTGTGTATGTAATAAGAGTAGAGATGATTCTATCACTCAGTCGTATTTTAATGAATAGTGAAATTTAACTTTATGTAAGTTTTAATTAATTAATTAATTCTGATTTAAAATATAATTTCCAATAAACTTATTATTTTTAAGCAAAGTAAATAATTCTAATGAAAATAATTAGTTTTATCAAACTCCTCCATTTTTCATAAACAATTGTTTATGAATAACAGTTAATTATAATTTAATGTTAATATTAAACTAACAATTTTTAAATAAACCAATGGAAAAAGATTTTTCAATCAATTTCTGTTTTTATTATTAAATATATTTTTATCAAATTTAAAAACAATTTGTTTTCAGGTAAACGATTTGCGTTAATTCAAACAAAAGTTATGCTGATTCAACTATTATTGCATTATAAGATTTCAACTTGTGAGAAAACTGAAATTCCAATAAAACATAATTCACGAACATTTACTTTGGCTCCTGAAAATGGTCTCTATTTAAAAATTGAACCATTGTAAAATACTAAATAAGAATTTGCCAAGAAAGAAGATTTACTTAAAGTTTTAGCAAAAAAAATGTATATATCGTAATTAATTGATATCTTTTCTATTTTAATTCTAAGAAAATATTTAGTTTACGAATATATAGTGCATTCAAAATTTAAAATATTTTTAAACAGTTTTTAAAGATATTTACTCTCAGATTTTAGAATATTTTTGTACAGCGCAAACTGAAAATATTACTGTGAAAGCATTTATTAAGTAAAAAATGTGATTTTTTAATTAGTTTATAAATAGTAAAAATAGTCATAAATAGAAATAAAAAATTAAAACTTAAAATAAATAAATAACAATAATAACATTATTGGTCTCTAATAATTTATAATATAATTAATATTGTAAAACATAATATGCTTAGTTTTAATATTATTTAAAAGGTTTTTGTATCGATCGAACCCTGCAGCTTTTGCGGAAAGAGAATAAATAAATTAAAACATTAATATAATAATCAATTATTTACATTATATTATTAAATAATAACAATATTATTATTACTGTTGCTTTCTGAATAATAATAATTGATGATAAAAATTATTAATAATACAAGAAAATAAATAAAAATAAGTAAATAATAAAAATAAACATAGGAAATCAAATAAAGCAACCTGCTTAGAGCCTAAATAAAGCTACCACAGTGTTTGAAGTGTACCGCACGTAAACGTTAAACAGGCGCGTCTCTCCTGGCTCCGTATATTATTCATCCAGAGAAAAATTTTATTTTTAAACCAAACAAAATTTATTTTACTTTATTTATTATTATTTTATTTATTATTTTACTTTATTTATTTATTTATATGAATAACTATTTAAAAAAAATATATATATATATATATATATATATATATATATATATATATATATATATATATATATATATATATATATATATATATATATATATATATATATTAATCTTAGAACCTACTAAATATTTATTTGTTTCAAAAAAATAGTTTATTCGATACGCAGAAAATTTTTTTTCTTATCAAAAAATATTTGTTTATAACAAATAAAACGTTTACTAGGCTCTGAGTCAAATCATCATTTTTCAAAATGTCAATTTTTTTTAAGAATTTGTATGTACACCCAGAGAAAAATATTATTTAAACCAAATATATTTTATTTGACATAAATAAACGTAAATTTGTCTCAGAATCAACTAGACTTTTTATTTAATTTAAATAAAATTTTTATTCGATATTAATAAAACATGCATTTGAATGAAATAACATTTTATTTAATCTAAGTAAAATTTATTCGAAACAAATAAAAAGTCTAGTTGGTTCTGAGACAAATATATCATTTCTCTGGGTGTAATCAAAAATATAATTAATGTAATTAGAGTAAAGATTGTGTAACATTCAAAATATAGACATGTTAATAATTTTTTAATTTTGATTATCAGAACATTATATCAAATTTTTATTCCTTATACTTTAGAATTTATGATATCGCATTTCTTACAAAATTACCGAAACGGCGCAAAGCATGTTATCTTTATATACTGAGCTCATAAAGAAGTTTTGATTTTCAAGAGTAGTGAGCAATAAAAATTTAATGATACTACTATAAATTTAATTTTAAATAAACATTTATCTAACTCAAAAAGCATGTTTAACTTCTATTTGGAAGTAAATGCCAATTTTTTCACAAGACATTAACGTTATTTAATATTTTCATATAGAAAATATTTGGATCTTTTGTTGTAATTTTAATTCGAAATATTATGAAATTTCATTACAAATTTATTTATATCACTGTCTAAACTGCATACAAATTAAATTTTATAAGACACATGAAATTTTATAAAATAATTTGTGTCTTATAAAATTATTAGATTTCAAAATTTTCGTTAAACTTTGATTACATAAAATTGAAAAAAAAATAAATCAAATTGATTAAAAATCACTTTTAACAAAGACTGCGTCAAGTAACAGTTGTTTCTTGATTGATTCAAAGTTGTGACAATTCTAGTTTAATAGTCCGGTCACCGTTTTTAAACAATGTTAATATGCGACCAGTTGTTTACTTTCTTATATAAGACAATAGTGGTCGAACTAGTTCATTACAATTCTGTATTTTTTCTTCCGTTTCCTTCATAGAGTTTTTCTGAATACATATGTTAACTACAACCTACGGTTTTTCGCAATTTTCCATTCAAAATTCTATTTATTAAATAAAATCAGTAAATAATTATCATATTGTTAATTAATAATCATGCATATTAAGCTTTAAAAATTCTAAAGTTTGCATAAATGATTATTTAATAATTGTCATTTTTGGAATTAGTGCAATTAGTTTGATTGTCCTGAGTCACTATTGGGCTATGGAGCTAATATTTTAAGTTTAAAATTTAATTATTTAACCAGGAATTAAGTATTATTATTAATATTTTTATTATTTTTATTAAATTTCTATTATTTAATTAATACTTTTCTTTATTTAATGCTCTAATGTTAAGAAAAAATTATTTTCACTTAATTTATATCATGATTGTCAGCAAATTTGAATTTCCCGTCAATAAACCTCGTTGACTTTCTGAGAGATGGCAGGAAGAATTGTTACTCGCAATCATAGTACAGTTGGTCCATAATATCAAGCCAAATCTCGGGCCAATTTGGCGTTAAAATTTGATCGAAATTTACCAATAATAAGACTTACTTCAATCAATATGTTTAATCAAATTTTGGCCCAATATTAGCTGATAAAACTTTAGTGCAATATTGCTCGGTAAAAAGAAAGTTCTAAATTAGAGCTGATTTCGGTACTAAAATAGAACCAAATTACGATTTAGTACCAAAATTGGTACTAAATTAATACCTTTCTTTTTACAGTGTGGACCTAAAATGACCTAAAATGACGGATTTTTCAAAAAGTTGTTCGTATTTCCTTGAAAATCGTTACTCAGGGGTTTCCGTGGTCGCTCATTACGAATTTGCAGTCGGTTTTTGAAAATTTAAAATTTCGGATCCAATATGGTGGCCAAAAAAATGAAAAATTAATCAGATTCACTTGAAAATCATTACTATGAAGTTTTTGGGTTCGCTAAAAATGGTTATAAGGTTCGCTAACATATTTTTATTCCATTTTCCGCTGAAATCATCAAAATTTTCGGAAAACTCATCAATATGAGAATCAAAATAGTGAACCTTATAGCTCATTACGCAATATAATCGTTTGTAATTTCTTACCATTTTTTAGTACAAACTTTTTATATTTGTCGTTTTTTGCAATTGTTTCCTAGGAATTGTGGCAAAAATGTTAGATAATTTCAAACGTTAAAGTTGCTTTACAAGCTATAAGGTCCACTTTTTAGAACAAGATGAGAGGTTTCACTAATATATTAAGGAAATGGAAAAACGCTACCAAGGAAAATGAAATAAAAATATGTTAGCGGACTACTGTTGGACACTAAAAAGACATACCAGATGCCGAAAATTTAAAGAAGAAAAAAAGAGCTCTTCTCCAGAAATCATTTGAATAAAAAAATAAGGTATTTAAAAAACGAAAATTAAAACTACTGTAAATTTGACATTTAAAATTTTTAAAAACCGACATTATAATCATTTTTAGCAAACCCGAAATTTTTCATTTTCTTAAAAATTTTTTTAATTTTTAAAAATAGATTTCAAATTTGTAATGAACGACACCGAAAACCTCTGATTTAACACAATCTTAATTAATTACCTCTGAGTAACGATTTTCAAGGAAATACGAACAACTTTTTGAAAAGTCCGTCATTTTAGGTCCGCCATTTTTAACTTTTTCTTTGTATTAAATTTTTATGTAATTAAAGTCACTGAATTTAGATTAATAGTAATAATAAGCGAAAAGTCTGTTGAAGACACAAAAAGGAAGTCAATTACCATGCACATCAATTTCTCAGACTTCACCACCTTATTAGGCGTATAAAAGAAATACTAGCACCAAACTTTGGATCCGATTGTTTTTCTCTTTAGATACACCCTAAGGAACAGAACCTACCATATGGAATTCTTCGCACTCGACATTTTTTTTGTGTGTGCCGGTGTTATTTGGCTAGTAAAAATATAGGTTTAATATTCTGAAAAATCTTTGGCAAATGTTGAGTATAAAATTCTTGATAATATCGGCAACAAGAAGTTTTCTATGGGCCAGTATTGATAATAAAAATTGGTTTAATATTTGCTATAAATAATAATTAACTAGTAAACTAGTCTAATATTTTTAGAAATCTTATCTAATTTACAATTAAATTTGTGGCACTATTGTCTGGGATAATTGTCGAATAATCTTAACTACAATTAATCCAATATTTGTCCAATAATTGTTGAAAAATGAGATTTATATTAGCTAAATAATTGTCCAGTAAAGATGGTCTAACATATTCACAAATTTTAGAATTTTTAGAACAATACTGGCTAAATAATTGGCTACTAAATTGGTCCAATATGTGGTAAATTTTTGTCGCAATATTGACGAATAATTTTGCGCAAAATTCACAAAATAATTGACTAATAAATTTGTTCAATATTTAGACAAATCCGTAGTCCATTTTGATTTT
The DNA here is from genome assembly GCA_032873175.1 of Leptopilina drosophilae. Lineage (NCBI taxonomy): Eukaryota > Metazoa > Arthropoda > Insecta > Hymenoptera > Figitidae > Leptopilina > Leptopilina drosophilae. The sequence goes on from CM065478.1 coordinate 51,527,195, forward strand.
TTATATAAATATTCAAATTTTTTGGGTAGAATTTCCGAATTAATTGTAGGTAATATTTCCGAAATACATAACAGGTCATTCCCATTATTTGGTCAAAAAAAATTTACACCGTTTGTCATATCTTTTGCCAATATTTGTGACGCGATCTGAAGAAAAGGACCTTAGAAGCAAATTACTTTAAGGTTATGTTAGCGTTACTTTTTTGTTGATTAAAAGATTCTTTCTACTTTTTTCAATTTCAATTCAGTGTTTATTAAGTATTTCAATTGTAATGAAAACTTAAGCATTAATGATTCTCATTGACAGTTGATCATTTTTTTGTAATTTCCTTTAACAAATGACAAACATAACCTATAATTTTTTGCTTCTAAGGTCCCTTTTTTCAGATCGCGTCACATTTACAATTAAGTTTTTGTCAATATTGCGGCTAAACTAATTGTCCAACACTCTTGACTAAAATTAATTCAATTGTTGACCAAAATTGACTGTAAAATTAGATAAATGATTGCCAAGTAAATTGGTCCAATATTTCCACAAATCTATGGCCAATATTCGTTATTAAATTTTAAACAATATTGGCCTAATAACTGATTATAAAAGACTAATAAATTGGACCAATATTTGAACAAATCTTTGACAAATTTTGGTAAATAAAATTTAGGTCACCATTACCTGAGTAATTAATTGTATGAATTATTGTCCATTATTTTAACAAATATGTGACCTACACATTGGCGAATAAAATTCTTCACGACTTGAATCAGTCCAATGTTAGACCAATATTATTTAAATAACTGTCCAATATTCTAACAATATGCTGGTAAATTGTATCAATATTTTTGATAAATTCTTTGTTAAAATTATGGTTAAAATTTTTGCGATAATATTTACAAAATAGTGTCAAAAAAGACTTTATCGAATTATCATTCGCAGTTGTAAGCTTCATTCAGAAAGTTGTGAAATAACATAAAACACTAGCGATAAAAACAATTCAGATAGTTTATAATTAGAACATCTGTTCTTTGATATACATCTAGAAAATGGAAATAAAATGAAACGACTTAATTTTCAATCAAGACCTCAATGTCCAGCACTAATAGACTACAATTATTGAAAGGCAACTCTCTCTGTTATTTTCGAAAACAAGCATATGGATAATTGCTTCTATACAGTGTAACCGGATCGCGAAATTGTACAATAAAGGAGTGTGTGAGAGAGACAGAGAGACTAATATCCAACACGAGATAGACTAAGGTGCATATTGTTGCAATGATTGCGTAAGCAAAATCGTTTAGCGTTTATAAAGAACTCGAGTGAGCATTGAAGCAGCTCCGGCTTTCAATGACATCACAACAGTCTCGTACTGATATCACACACGGGCCCAATGCGTGTTGATGAAAATTATTTTCTTCTATTTTTTTAAAGAATTAGCAAACTAGTCGATTCGTATCTATATCTAATCAAAGTATTTGCCACCCCACCATTTTTTTGGTGTCTAAAAATAAATTTTAGTAGATGTGACTATTTTTTATTGTCTGAATATCAGGTAAGGCATTAGAATTTTATTTCAACTATGAAAAATTTACAAAAAATATTTTTTTAGTTGAAATAATATTCAAATTTTGAAATTAAAAAATTTTTAAATTATTATTTCATCAATGTTTTCTTTATTAACCTCTTCACAGTGGCATCGAAAAAAAAGATATTTCAAAGTTAACGAATCTTGCTAAAAATGCCTACTCAGGTGTTTCTGATGTCGCTGAATCCGTTTTCTTATAAATAATTAAAAGTCGTAAATAAACCATTTAAAATATAGTTAGCTAAACAAATAATAATTTTTTCGAACGAATTTAATTACAAATTGTATTGAAAATTATCGAATCGTGCTAAGAATTTTATTAAAGTTGAATTTTTTTATTTTAAATTTTGTATCTGAAATTCTTTTCAGAAATAGAAGATGATTTATGAAAATGGAGAATTTTATAATTTATGTAATTTTTTATAAATTAATAAATTAAATAGCCAGTTTTCCTACTTCTCCATACATTGAAAGTTGAAAACGCAAATTTTATAAATGCAATTATTTTTTTGAATTTTTAAATAAAATTATTCTCAAAAATTTCAATCTTTCATAATTATGATTATATTAATTATTTCTATTTTTGTTCACAAAATAACTAGTGTTCTTTTATAAAAATATTTTTTTAATAAAAAAATTTAAAATTCTCAGTCAAGAAAATTTTTTTTGTTATTTTCCGGTTTTCCAGGTTTTTCGGTCCAAGCGGACAAGTAGTTAGTTAATTAGATAACTAATTTAGTTAGTCAACTAATTATATAATTTTTTTAATTATTATATTATTTATTAATAATATTACTGTTATTTTTTATTATTATTGTTATTATTTATTAAATTCAAAAATTTAATTTCTCAAAATATCAGTTTCTTTTAAAAAAGAAACATTAGTGACGTAAATATTTAATTTCTTTTATCAAAAAAATCCATTATTGACCCAACTGGAATGTTTCAAATCATTAAAGAAAAAAAATTCGGTTGCACAAACATTAAGGAAATACTTTATATTGTCAAAAAAGAAAAAATTTCTTTTCCGCACAAATGTTGAACACTTGCCATATTGTAACATCTATTGTTAATTTTTTCTCCCCTCGATCCCTTCTCATGATCTCTTGACGTTCAACAGTCTTGAAAAGTCGCCCCATTTTCAGCAGATTTTCTTAGACTTTATGTGCCTGTGAAAGTATAGGGAAGAAAAAAAACCCACGTGTGCGGGACAACTTTGTGTGTCCTCTTATAGGTTAAAAGGCATTCCTTCCACTCCTGGAAGTATTATATCCACTGGTGGTCGCTGTCTGTCCTTTCGTATCTTAACGAGGCAGTTCGTTCGGTGTCGCATTATGCTACGGTCACAGTTCTGTGGAACACGAGTGTGTCCCCGAGCCACGCCGTCAAGTCATCTGCTCCGTTAAGAGCAGAGACCACTTTTCGCTTCACTTTGTATTTTTATTGTACATAGAATGGTTTCAACTCGAATGTGTATCTCCAAATAACAAAAAAAAAATGGGAAAAGCCTCCAGTAAACTCAAGTCAAAACGAAGTCAAAGTTAGTAAATTATTTTCCGAATTTAAGAAAAAAATTCAAACTAAAAGATTGTAAAAATAAAAAATTACAATAATAAAATTACAAAAAAAATAAAAATAAAGGAAAAAAGAACTTCAGAGAAAGAGAAATTAAAAAAAGTGATTTCTACTAATGTGTGCAATATGTGATTCTTGTTAATTTGCAATTACTGTGAATTTACATTTACGCAAATATTTCCCGCGCCAGATGTCAAAATTAATCTTCCACGCTTTTTTCTAATTATTCATTTAATTTTCCTACCATTTCTATGAATCAACGTGTTTAAAAAATTATGTTTGAAAAGTGTTTATTAAAGTTTTCAAGTGACTTTTTTCTTAAATAAAAAAAAAAGAAAATAGTTCATGCAAATTTTTGTGATAAAAGTGAAGGTAAAAGTAGATTACAAAAAAATGTGTTTTATAATTAAATAACTTCTTACTTAAAAACTATTTTGGTAATTCCATTACAATTTAAATATTATTTTACTTCGCCTAAATTTTATTATTTTAAAAAATTTTGTTAATACCTTCGGTTTTTCAATTTTTTTTTTATTTTGCAAACTAGATTTTTTATTTCTTACTAACTTTAAAATCTTTTTTCTAATTATTTGCCAATAATAAGAGGTAAAAAAATTAACTATCTCTCGAAAGTGAATAATTAAAAATTAAAAATAATAAAATTACCAGAGGATAAAAGTACTGAATAATAAAATCACTGAATAGAAAAATTACTAAATAATAAAATTATAACTAAAAAAAATTAAATTAATAACTTGTATATTTTGCAAATAAACATTTACTTAAATCAAATAATTTTATATTTCAATTATTTAAATAATTTACTTTTTTTCAAAGTAACGTTTTGCATTACAGAACAAAATAATAATAATAATAATAATAAAATAAAATTGTAGTTATAATGTAGATAAATTTAAAACAATAATAAATAAAAATTCTTTATTGGCAAATTGAAACAATTTCAAAAAAAAATTATAGTAATAATTAATGTAAATGAGTATTAGAATTAATTATAAGAAGTAAAAATAAATAAACAAATTTTAAAAATCCACGTAGAATATATAATTAATAAAAAATCTTGAGAAAAATAAATAATTATTTATTTATTACTATACTTATTTCTTTATTAGAATATTGCCTACACATTTTCGAGTTGCAACAACAATGCAATAAACTATTTTCAAGGATTTTTAAGCGCATTAAAACAAAAGTTTTGTTTATCACTATCTTTTTTGAGATAATAAACATTCTTTCTCGTTTCAGAATTTTTTTTTTGTAACAAAAAAAAATGTTTCGCGGTCTTGTTTGTTTGGAGGCCTTCGCGTAACGTTGCTTTTATATATAATTGTATTGTTATTCTAGTCACGATTTTAGTACCCGCGTGAAATGCGTCATGAAAGAAAATTAAAGAAATTTTTCGATTCCTTTCTTTATATGTTTAAATAAATTGTGCACTGAAGAAAATACGTGCATTTTTGCGAGAAAAAATTCTCTACTATTGCATATATGTATATATACAAATTTTTATAGTTTATATATGTGATTCCGAATAAGAAACGTTATAGTTCTTTTAAAGGCAATAGTATTTCGAATTGTAAATTTATTTAAATTCTTATATTCGGAATTAGGTAAAATAAACCGGTTATTTTATCTGGGTGCATTTGTGACAATTCCTATTGTCATTTATAATTTATATTATTGTTTCTTTCACTGAAAACTTATTTTTTCTATTTTATTTATAACTAATTTTTAATATTTTTTATTATTGTTTTTGCTGTTTTCGTTATTATTGCTCTCGCTTTTTTAATGATAATAATAATAATTTTTATTACTTTATATTTTGCTTCTATTTTTTATTGAGAATAAAAAGAACTGGAAATAAAATTCCTGCTGAAGGAAGCGAACCTCTGACCCTAAGTTTACATACGCCTTAACTACCACGACTATTTTGCATAGTAATATCTATACAATTTTTATTATTAACTATTGCTATTATTATTTAAGCCGCATTTAGATCTAGTTATTACAAAATAATAATAATTATAAATTATTATTAAAAATAATAATTATAAATTATTATTAAAAAATAATAATTATTATCATAATTATTATTAATACTATTATTATTAGTATTATTACTTTTATTAATATCATTAACATTATAAAATAAAACTTTAATTTGTTTGTTTATATTTTTTGTAAATTCATTAGAACATGTGTAAAAAATAATAAGTTCTGTTAATTTGCAAATTTTATCAATATCGTGGGGAGATTTTGGTATTTGATACATTACTGTACATACAGAGTTATCTCAGCACAATGTCGACCTTATCAGAACCAACAGATATTATGTTAACTGTATTTCGAAGAAATAGCATACTTACCTGAATTATTTTCTTATGATACTTATTGGCGTATTTATTTTTGACATCCTCGAAAAATCACTAAATGTTTTTTAAAGTTTCCTTTTTGTTCTTTTTACTCATTTTTCTTTGTCTTCTATTTTCCTTCATTAGAAATAATGATAATTATTAATCAAAAAGACAATGAATAAAAGACTTGATCAATTGTTACAAAGAAGAAAAAGTTCATTATTTTGGTTTAGAAAATAATAACAATAATGAAACAGATAGAGGTGTTAATTTATTCTAGAAAGAAAAAAAAGTAAATGGAAATATTTGAAAAAAGATTTTGTTGGGTGTTTTGTAGCTTATCAATCAATTGTTGATACACGTGGATAGAGAAAATTTGCTTATTCTGATAAAGTTGGGAATTTTTTTTATATTTGTACTAAAATTATAGAATCTAAAAAAGTTAATATTTGAAAAAAATTTAAACATATGGGAAATTGGAACTAATTACAAAAAATTAATTGTTGTATGATAAACACTTTTTTTCAATAACTGTATAGCAGATGGTCGATATCGATTCTAGATAACAAATTCATGTCGATAAAAAGGGCTTTGTAACTCAAGCATTTCTTGAATTTTAGATTAAAAAAAACAGAAAAATTTAAAAATAGCACATTTAAACTGTAATTGTCAAGAAAAATTAATAATTTATTTATTTAACCATTTGCTGCATTTTGGAATAAAAAAAATTAAACTCATGTTATTTAATAAACATAGAAAAATTTCTAAAATATGAAAATAAACAGAATTAAGTAAAAATAGTACAATTTGTGAACAAAATAAAAAAATATAAAAGTAAATTAATATAATAAATAATATATATAAATAATTTTTATGTTTTGGAAACTCCTCCTGTATAAACTTTTATGTTTAAGCGAGTGATATAATAAATATTATTTATAAATTGGAAAATAATTTGCATAATTAAATAGATAGCAATTATAAATAAATAAAAAATAACATTTATAATTTAAACAGTGTTTATAAATAAATAAATAAAAATAAACGTCCATGATTAAAAAATGTTTATAAATGAATAAACGATTATAAATAAATAATGTATATATTTCTAGGAAAAATAAAAAAAAATTGATGATTCATAAAAAGGGAGAATTCCCGTATAGAGAAAAAAAAGTGAAGGATAAATTTGTGAACAAATATTTTTAATACGGAAATGATTTTTTCATGAATCATTACAGGTATTGCATGGAGTTTCCGGTTTCCTTCAATGGGTGCTCTTCAGAATTTGGGGACTAGTAATCGAAAGCGGAAACGAGATGATCTCTCCGTTACCCTCAATTGTAAAGATATACGCCAAAATAGGCACACAGTTCATTTACAATCGGATGTTGTTAAATCTGAACTAATTATCACACCTCCCTACAATGAAAATGGATTTAAATTCAATGAACGGTGAGTTGATTGATAAATTACTTAAAAAAAAGTAAAAGTTACAAAAACAATGACTAAATTAAAAAAACATCGAGAAAATTTTAATTTTAAATAAAATAACTATAGGAAATAAATTTTTCAAAATAATAATTAATGTTTATTTACTATCAAATTTATTTATTTGCATGCATTGATGAACTTTTAAAAAATATAAAAACGCCCTTACGTATTAAATTTAGTTTACAAATTAAATTAGTTTCATTTAAAAATAAAAAGTGAGGGGTAAATTAAATTGACGGTTTCAATTAAAAACTTTTATTCAACATCATCATCGCACACTTTCGGTACCCATAGTTAAAACTAAATAGAAAAATTCTACATACATTGTGTGTAATTAAAATTGAACGTTCAATTAGGAAAGTTGCGGTAAAATAAAAGTCATTCACGAATGAAAGTAAGTGAGTATTTTTAGAGAGAAATGTCTGTTAATTAGAAATCCTGCTTTACAATTTCCAAATGAGATTATTGACCTGCTCATGAAATAAAATAAATTCATTTGCAAAATTATTGGAAATAAAAGAAGCGTCTCTCTAAATCTGATTAATTAATTGAAAATAACTAATTGTTAATAAAATCCAGACACTCTTTTTTCATTAGCAGTTAGTAAATTATACCTAATATATTAGTAGAAAGTAACTGACTATTAAAAAGAAGTAACTAATTATTAGTTGAAAGTAATTACTTGTTAGTAGAAAATAACTAATTATTAGAAGGAAATAATTTTTTTGAAGTAGAAAATAAATAATTATTTAGAAGAAAAAAACTAATTGTTAGTAGAGAATAACTAATTTTTATTAGAAAATAAATAATTATTAGTGAATAAAGTAAATAAATTACTTATTTTTAACTCATATAAATTTAGAGAATGTATTAATGAAAACAGAAAGTAGTACAAAACTACTAAGGGGCCTTTCCAAAAATACGTAACGCGTTTTGGGGGGAGGGGGGGTCAAGCAATTTGTTACGGTAAGGAGAAAAAATGGCGCTAATGTATATAACATTGTGTTACGTGGGGGGAGGGGGGGGTCCAAATTTCCGAAAAATAGCGTTACGTATTTTTTGAACGGCCCCTAAATGTAAATAAATAATAGTAACAAACTAAATGTATTTATAAGTTATTCCTATAAATAAATTATACTAAAAAAAGTAAAAAAAAATAGATGAAAAATACGAAAAAAAATCTAAAAAAAAGTGTAAAAAACTGATAATTTGACAAATTAAAACAAAAAAAAGAGAAAGTGTCAAAAAAGGAGTATGAATAAAAGTGTGGGTTCAACTATAATTTTAAAAAAAATTTTCTTATCCTTATTTCCATTTATAGAAAAAATTCGAAACCAGATAGTGAAATGTAAATACATAGGTGTAAAGGTTGTGACGTCACTTTATAACTCACGTCCTTAAAACTATACAGAGCGAGAGTATAATGAAAATGCGCGCTCACTATATATATAGTACGAACCGGTTTCTCTTGATCTTTACCATCAAAAAAGTTGACTTCACTCGTTCATATATTATGAACAAGAGTCTATGATTTCGAGATTCTCCACAAGAATAAAAGGGGTTCATTGAGAGTAGCAAAAAAAAAGAAAAAAAAAGAAAAGGTGGGCAATATGCTTTAAAAGCAGTTACTGTGCATACACACTTTTCTATTAATTATGCCACTTTGGAAAAAACTTGAGGAAAATAAAACAACGGGATAACATTTTTTTCATAGATCAAAAGAATGCATTTTCCCTTTGTACGTTTGTTTCAAGTATGAAGACAACTTTTTTCACATAATTGCTGTTCTTTCTTTAGGGGAAAAAAATTACGTCAACTTTACGTCATTTATTTTTTCACATGTATATTATAATTTATAAATATAATTTTTTAAAATTTATTATTATTTAAATAATTATAGATTAACATTAGTTAATTAATATTTCGGATCCTATAGATATTTTTTTCTTATACAGTGCCGCCCAACAGGATTTTCTTACTCTATCACAGATAAAGGTGTTACAAAAAGTTTAATATTTTTATTTCCAGTAAAGGTCAGCATGTTAATAGCAATAGCGCATATTATACGATTTTTGTCAAATGGACAAAATGATGGACATTTGTATAAAAATATTTAAAATTTTTTGTTTTTTTCACCGTTTTGGGCCACAAAAATATATTTAAAATCCCTTGATATGCGCTATAGCGCACTTTTTAAAAATATTTTCATGAATTATTTTTAAATAAACAAAAATATATTTTAAAAAATTACAAATTTTTTTCTTCCACTTCGAGAGTATATTCATTTATGAGTAACACCTCACTTTCAATATTTACAATTTAAACCTAGAAAAAAGGTTAAGAAAGTAGCATTTCTTAGCGCGTCTAAAGTGAGTAGACCACTTAAAATGCGTCACATAAAATTAATTTCCGATTACTTGTTAAAAAACTAAAATTTGTTTGAAATAGGCAAAAAAATTGAAATTTTTGTTTTTTTAAACAGTAATTAAACAATAAAGAAAATTTCTTTTGGGTTCTGACCCAATTTTCGCAGAAAACAAAAAGAATTGTTTTCAAATCAAAATTATGAAAAAACCTTTCTATTTGGTCTTAGGAATGTGTCCACTAAAGAACAGAAAAAAATATTATTTTTTATAAAAGTTATTGCAAAATTAATTTTTTTTCAACTTTAAAAAAAAATGTTATTTCTCCTAAATGAATGAACCGATTTAAGTGAACCAAGCGGGAATATAAAGGGAATGAAAAATACTTTCGTTTAGAATGAAAAAATTTTTAAAAAGTTTATATTTTAATAATTTTTAATAAATTTGTTATAATCAATTCATTTTTTTAATGTTCTCCGCCTTTTAAAATTTTTTAAAAATATCTACATACACTTAAAACTATAAGAAATCAAAATCCGTTGATAAAATTTATGAGCGACAATTATTTTAAAAGTTAGAATGGTAAATATATCGAACGGAGATGCGATTTTGATGATTTTCAGAATTAAAACATTATTTTTAACTACGAAATGAACAAAAAACTGTCGATTTAACATTTTTATTCAGTTATGTACCCATAAAAATTATCAAAAACTAAGTTCAGTGTTGATAATTTCTATTATAACTTTTAAAATAATTGTCGCTCATAAATTTTCTCAACGGATTTAGATTTCTTATAGTTTTAAGTGTATTTTATATTTTTATTTCAGTGTATTTTAGTGTATTTATATATTTTTAAAAAATTTGAAAAGTCGGAGAACATTAAAAAAATTAATTGTTTATAACAAATTTATTAAATAATTATTAAAATATAAACTTTTTAAAAATTTTTTCATTCTGAACGAAAGTATTTTTCATTCCCTTTATATTCCCGCTTGGTTCATTCATTTCTTAAATCGGTTCAATCATTTAGGAGAAATAACATTTTGTTTAAAAAGTTGCAAAAAAAATTAATTTTGCAATAACTTTTATAAAAAATAATATTTTTATTAATTTATTTGTTTTTATTTATTTATTTATATTATTTTTGTGCTTTGGTGGATACATTCCGATGACCAAATAGTAATGTTTTTTCATCATTTTGATTAAAAAAATACTTTTTGTTTTTTGTGACAATTTCACTAATTCTGACCCTTTTTTATATTATTATTTCAATATTGTTAAAGTAGAGGATATAAGCTTCAAAATGAAATCTTGAAAACCTTGATATCTTCATTAGAAATAAAAATATAACACATTTTTGTAACACAAATTTTTTGTAACAACAAATCCTGTAGGGCGGCACTGTACATTTTTCTTTTTAATTAAGTAAATTTTTTTTTAGTTTTGTCAAATTTGTTGATTGCTGCAATCTTTACATAAACTATAAATATGTTCAGTTATGTATCATTAATCGTAGAATTTAAAAATCTTTCGAATGGTTTATTTGTTAATTTTCTGATATTTGTATTTACCAAAAAATCGTGATTTAAAGATTGGTATGTTTTTGGGCCGTGCGTGTGCAACCGTACCGATATTTCCCGATGGTGGTGTAAATATTCTGGTTCATGCAGAAGTTTACCATTTATAATTTTTTACTCTTATTTCTTTATAATGAATTAAATTCAAAGAGATTTTTAAACTTTAAAGTAAATAGAAAAATTAAAAATATGATAAATGACCTAAATTGAACACATAGACTATTATCCAAGGAAAAAAACATTTTGATTGAATCAATTATTACATAATATAATTTTTATTTTTTCATAATGAAGATGAATTAGACATTTCAAATTGATTCCACAATTCTTCCAGGAACAGAAATTGAAGTCTTGCGAGAAAAAGGGGGCAAAATAAAGATACGAATCATTTGTGATTACACTGATTCAATCGCTCTAATAAAATAGAATTGAAGGCATCGTCCGATTATACAGTGTATATATATATAACCCAAACTGAATATCAGCTACCCACATCTATCTTTCACTCTATTTAATACCAGATTCCAGTTCTCATGGTTGAAAAAATGTAAGAGTCCTTAAGAGGAGAATCCATAAAAAAAGCAGAAGAAGAAAATATCAAATTGACTCTGCAACTCATTCTCTCTTCCTACACACGAAGTCAATATATGTTTTTAAAACTTTTCTAAAAAAAACATTCCTTTCTCAATGACTTTAGGACCAATTATAAATTTCTCACTATTTACAATATGGTAGAGTTTTTCTACTCTTTAATAAGGGGCATAAATTATAAACGCTATTTATATACTTTTCGTAATGAAAAATATGACTTTTGCAAATAATAAAAAAAGGATACACAGAAAAAAAGAAGTGTTGTTTTAACACTAAAAGTAGTGTTAAAACAACACGCAACATTTTTAACCCATACGATGTGATTTTAACCTACATTTTGTGTTAAAATAACACCATGAGTGTGTTAAAATTAATGCATATTTTTAATGGCTGTTAAAATAACACCATCTTGAAAACTACACGCAACAAATTTAACACATATTTTTTTGTGTGTAATTTTCTCTTTAACTTTACTCGAAGATTACTGCTGCTTATAGTCGTGATAAATTGTCGATCAAGATATATATATATATATATATAAAATCTCTTGTTTCCAAGAAAATGCACCCGCGGCATTCCATGCTCCGTTACGCTGCCTAAGGCGCATACCACAAACGCGAACAAGCGAGATGTACAATCATTGGAGATACTTCTAGGATGTGCGTAACTATATGCACAATGTGCATTTATACGTATACATTTGAAAAATTTTCATATACAGGTTTACATATCTCGGTTATAGTGCAATTGCAACGCGTTAAATTTGCCTTTACGAAGCTATAAAAGCCATAGTAAAGCGGACATTTATTTTAGCTGATGAGGCGACCTCCTTTGATTTTAGCCACCGTATTACTTTACATTTATTTCGTAGAATTTATAATTTCGATTAAATTTCTCTTTTTCTATTATATTCTTTGTTATATTTAGTTAATCGATATGTTATTACGAAAGATATTTGTAAAATATTCATTTTACGAATATTGGATTTTAATTATTTTTTTTACTCGGTATTTTTTTATTTTTATCACACTAAAAAAAAAAAGTTTTACTTTCAGCCTCATTTTGAGGCTGAATTTAAGGTGTAAACGGAGTCAGACTTTTTTTCCTGTGACACTATTATTTTTTTATTTGAGTTTTTTTTTGTTGAATTTTTAATTATATTGTAATTCAATTATTGTATTTATTTCAAACGAAAAACATATTCTTTAAGTATTAAATTTCATATATTTAAGAAATATTAAATAAAATTGAACTGTAATGGCTTCGTGAAATTTAAATTCTGACAACAGATTTGTAACCAGCGTCTTAGAAAATTACTATGAGAAAATTTCCAAGCGAATTCAGTTAGTTTTTAAAAATTTATCAACTGTATTACACCTGCCATTTAAAATTTTTATATTCTAATACAACATTGGTAATCAGCGAGCGATAAAATTTCCAAATAAGAAATTTAAACTAGTCCAATCAATTTTTTAAGAAACAAATAATAAGACTTTCCTGGCAAAAATATATTTAAGCAAATCTAATCTACTGTTTTCACTCCTTCTGCTTTTTTGGAACAGAAATTTTGGTTATTTTAACTTTTGATCTCAGAAAAAACATCCGAGTCAAAATTTCCAAGCAAATTGAGAAAATTTAAAAAATACAAAATTGTCACTGTCACTTCTAACTAATCATTTTCTCGATTTTCTCCATTTTAAAGTGTTTTTTTATTATAGTTTATTTATGAATTATTAAAACTTTTGCACATCACGACCCTACTTTATTATATTTTAGAACCACAAAATTTCAACTCAAATTTATTAAATATGTAAAGAGTAAAGTGGTCGAAAAAATTAACATTGAATTTCTAACAGTCACATGCTGTTAATAAATTTTGTAGTTGCTGATTACGAATTTAACATTGGATTCTAAAAATACAAAATGATAAATCGACTATGGCTACTAAAATTTTTTAATTCATTAAAAACATCGGATTTCTAAAATCCAAAGTGGCGTATCTGTAACATTGCTGCTAAAATATTTTAATTCATTAAATTTTCTTGTAATTTTTAAATGAATGGTTTTTATGGTAGTCAATGACAAATTTAAGATCAGATTTTAAAAATACAATTTTGCGAATTCAGTATATCAAGTGAAAATTTAAAAATTGACACAATTCTCTAATAAATGTTGCATCGAGTATTTTTATTCAGTACTTTTATCCAAAGAAATACAGACCTCTATAGGATAGAAATTAATTAACATTTAAACCGATAAAATATTAGAAGGCAGTTAATAGTATTTTCTCTCAAAACAAAAATATTAATTTTCAAGAAAACAGTGACCGTTTTGAAATTCAAAAACTTATAATAATAATTAAAACTGATCGAGTAATAAAAAGAATAGTAACTTATTATTAAATTAAATATACATTATATATAAATATATTAAATATAAATATTAAATTATTATTAAGATCATTAAAACTATTAAGTTCTTTAAAATTAATTTTATCTTTTCACTTCAATAATTTTTATAAAAAATTCAATTCAGATTTTCAAAATATTAATTCTACAGAATTGTTATTATTAGTTGAAAATATTAAAAATTCAGATATTCCAGAAATTTTAATTTAAAACCTTTTCAAAATTAAATTTTCTTTAAACATTTATGCTATCATGCTTTTAATGTTAATTAAAAATTTTATGTAAAACTTAATCGAATATTAAAAGCATTATAGCCGGAATGTTTAAGAATCAATTTTAATTAAAAATTAATTCGAAATTTGTTTAAATCAATTTTAAATCATTTTTAAATAATTGAATATTTCTTAAAAATTAAATTGTTTGACGAATTGTAATAAATTTTTTAAGAACAATTACACTTTTTGAGAAATTCACTTAAAATTGTATAAAACAATAATTGGAACTTTGTGATGAGTTTTATTATTTATAAAAATAATTTAATTCATAAAAAGAATTTTATTATTTTTAAAAATAATTAAATCCCTGTAAAAAATTGTGTTATTTATTGAAAGCAATTAAATTATTGCAAAGAATTATTTGCAATATCTTTAAATAATTGAATTCCTGTGAAATTTTTGTTATTTATGAAAAAAATTAAATGTTTACCTAGAATGTTATTAAAATATTTTTAAAAATTAAATTCATTAGAAAACTTTTTTCAAATAGTAGATTTTAGAAATCATTGAAATAAAGAAATTTTTTTAAAATAATTGAAATTTTGACAAAAATTTTATTCATATTTATGAAAATACTTAAATTTCGGAAAAGAATTTTATTAGGTATCTATGAGGCATTTCATTTCAAACCGTTCCACCGACAAAAAACAATCGTAAGGAGATAGATTTTCTAATAATTTTTATTATATAAAACTGTAATTGTTTACAATATATTATACACGGATTCAAAAGAGAATTTCATAAGCTTTCTATTCCTATTTTTATTATTTTAAATTTCTGCCAATTTCGTAGAGAAATCCCTGTTTGAAATGTTAAACTCTTAGTATCTCAAAACACCCCCCCGACGATTTTTATCAAAATTATATGAAAATAAAGCATTAATTCCCTAGTTTCTATTCCCATTTGATATATTATGGACATTTGATGGGATTAATAGAAAAAAAATTGTTTACAAAATGTGTTTTTGAAAAATTTGACAAATAATACGAAATTGAATGTAAGTTGAATGGGTTAAGGTTCAACTTCATACTATTTGTCAAAATTTTTCAAAAACACATTTTTTAAACAATTTTTTTTATTAATCCCATCAAATGTCCATAATATATCAAATGGGAATAGAAACTAGGGAATTTACGCTTTATTTTCATATAATTTTGATAAAAATCGTCGGGGGGGTGTTTTGAGATATTAAGAGTTTAACATTTCAAACAGGGATTTCTCTACGAAATTGGCAGAAATTTAAAATAATAAAAATAGGAATAGAAAGCTCATGAAATTCTCTCTTGAATCAGTGTATAATATATTATAAACAATTAAAGTTTTATATAATAAAAATTATTAGAAAATCTATCTCCTTACGATTGTTTTTTGTCGGTGGAACGGTTTGAAATGAAATGCCTCCTATCTACAAATAAATGAATTTTTAACGAGAAAAAACCATTATTTGTGTTATTAAATTTCTGATGAGAATTTTTTAATATTTAAAAAAGTTGAATTTCTTCAATAATATCTAAATTGCCTAAAATTCAATTTTTAAGTGTTTGTTTAACTAAAATACTTCTATAAATCAGTCATATAAAATAATTAATTACATATAGATTGAAAAATTTAACTAATTTCAGAAGATATTAATTTTCTAAAGGTTTGAAAAAATCTAAGTTCGTTTAAATTTATAATTATTAAATTAATTACAAATTTAAATTTCATAAAATTAAAAATTGGATGCATTTCTAAACATTATAAACGCAACTCTTTAAAAATTCAGTTAATAGTTTATGAGGTAAACAAAAGATACCAAAATTCAGAATTTTTTATAAATTCTAAAAATTTAATTTTTTTCAGCACTTTTAATAAAAATGACTGACTTTTTCCTGAATTCTCTATTTTGCCTGACCTGTGACAACCCTGATATTGTTTAAATAAAAAAACTTTTTCATTGACAATATTTTTTCTTGAAAATTGATAATTTGTTTTTGTAAGAAATATTATCTATATTAATAAAAATTTTCTAATTATTTAAAAGTTAATTCATTATTTTTCTAGTGGTCTGTATTCAATTAGACGTGAATCACACCTAACAGCAAATGAAAATCTTATGATAGACTGGTAATAAGTATATTGAATTTCTGAAATTTTATACTTTATTCGAACAATTATAAATTTTATCAACTCTTAAAATACACGCTTAAAAAATAATAATTATTATTGTTTATAAAGAACAATTATTCTCCCTTTTTTTCTATTATAATAATAAGGAAAAAATAACATTTTTGCCAGAGAAAACAAAAATAATTAAACTTTCATTCACCTACTCATTTTCATATTCTTATCAAGAGACACACATCTTTACTCTGTGTACAAAAAAAGGAGAAAAAACCACTTGAAAAATGTCTAGGGTATTTTCTCTCTTTTTTAAATGTTAAAAATAGCAACCTTTCAACATGAAGCGTATATAACTTTTCGCGGGTAACCCCCTTGTGGTGTTGCTTCATAACTAGCAATATCACCCACATGAATAGGCACTGAAATGTATAAGTCTTTCATTCAAGTCTAAAGGGTCTCTCTCTCTCTCTCCATCTCATTCTTTCTCTCTCTTGCTCTCGCTCTGTCAGAACCGGCCGGCAAAATGAAATAAAAAAAATGCACGTGCACGCGCGTGCATCTTACTCTCCCTTATCGAACAGTAGTTTCACGATACGCAAGCGCATCAACCCCTCGCTCCCACACCATAAATATATATATATATATACCCTACTCTCTACACAATTTTGAGATCAATAACTTTCTTTCCACATACACCGCACGTCGTGAATCACGGTTTAAAGTGTCAAGAATGAAGGGTATATTCAACTTGTCGAATCGAAGAAGACGTGTTTTAAAAAAGGAATTTCTCACCGTGACTAAATACATATCGAGTTCACCGCACGATGAGTGATCATTTTAAAAGTCCCTAAGAAAAAGAAGAAGAGAATATATAATAGAACCGGCAAACTTGACGCAAGCGTATACGGTGAATAACAAAAGGACTCTCCTAAATTCAGTGAAGTACATCCTACATCGAAATTTTGGAAAATTTTTTCAATTTTCCTCCCCTTAGGAAAAAATAAAATTAGGTTATAAAAGGAAAAATTTGTTTATAATTACACTTTTTCATTTCGTATGAAAAAATGAAAATTTAAAGCAAAAGTATCAAGAGTATTTAAACTACGAGTGCCATTTAGTGCCATTATTAAATATCAGTGCTGAGTTAAAAAATAAGAAAAATTGATGCATCTTGAATCGTGCAACGAATGCGGTGAATGTCTCTCGCGCCTGAGAATATTACGTTCCTGATAGTCGCGAGGGCTCGTGGAATATGAACATGGTTCAGTAGGGCGCGCGCGCTCGGCGAGAGCCGTGGTCAAACCCTATCCTCTTATTTGTTGTTGTTATTTTCTCGACAGGGCGTGAGAGTTAAAAAAAACACCCCACCCCTCATTCCATTAAAAATTTATCCATGACATTAGTTGCTTTCATTTAATTTCCCATTATTAGTGAGATATAAAAATTGAGACATTACTTTTTTAAATAGTCGTGATGAGTGTGCAGTGTGGTACCGGTGATACTATTTTATACTCGTAGAATCACCGGGGCGGAGAACAAGGAGGAGGAGGAGGAAAAGGACCAAAAGGTGAAGGAACAAGAAAAAAGAGAGGGGCACGACGCATGTCTTTTTCGATCGAGACCCTTGCCAAAAAGGCCTGAGGAAAACAACTCAAAAATGGTAATTCTCATTGTTACATTTGAATCTTTATTATGTCTTTATTTCTTTATTGTATTGGATTGTATAAATTGTATTCATCTTCTTGGGTTATTATATTCTGCTTGTTATGTATTAGTGATCAAAATCTGTAGGCTTTAGATGCATTCAAAAATCTTCATCTCTTGTCGATTTAAAAGTTACACATCATCCTTAGGTGTTGATTCTCATCGTCACTGCGTGAACTCTTTGGTGATTATAAACATTGTTGCATTATGAAGATACATTGTACTATTATACATTATGTACTGCATTTAACAGTGGATAGTTATTTAATATGTGAAATAATAAATTTAATATTTGCAATAGTAAATTCAATATGTGAAATGGTAAATTTAATATGCACTGAATTTTAGATATTATGTTGCAGTTTATGTATTCTATATGGCACCTAAGCATGCAACAATGTTGGTAAAATTTGTTCGATATTCTGGTGCTGAAGCAATTTTACATAAATAATGGTAATATTCTTGTACAGTCGAAAATATTGATTTAATTTTAGATGATAATGCTGATGTTGGTCGAGATTTTTTTTTAAATTAGAATTAAATTAAACGAAATAAAATTCCAAAGAAAAATTTATAGCAAAAATACATCAACATTGACAACGATGGTTCAATATTTTATTACTGCAGCAGCATTGGAGAAGTAATTGCAAAAGTGGCGAAAAGCTGCACAATATATTGACAACAATTCTTAAAGATTGTAATGTTGAAGCAATATTGCAAAAATGTTACCCAAATTGAGAAAATGTTGTAGCAATATTCATAATAATGCTTAAGTATTCTAATACTGCAGCAACATTGACAATAATTCTTAAATATTCAAATATTACAGCAACACTCGAGAAAAAGTTTCAAAATTAGAGAAAAGCTACAGCAACATTGACAACAATTCTATAATATTCTAATAATGTGACGACATTGCAGAGACAATGGCAAAAATAGAGCGAAATTGAAAGTAGTGTGCCAATTTAAGATGTAATTTGTAAAATAAATTATTCAGTACACTGCTAAAAATATTTCTAAACCTACAGCAAACATTATCAACAATGATTTGATATACTGCAGCAATGTTAACCTGCTGCAGAAATATTTCAAAAATAATACCGCAAATGGATCAGAATATTGAAAGTACTGTTACAATGTTAAATAATAATAATCTAGGGCAATGGAGGTTCTAAACTAAATATAATACAGTACTGCCAAAGAGAATCCTAGACATGCATTATTTTCAACAATGCTATGTGGTACACATAATGCCGCTGTAATATTGCAATTGATTTGTTCTAATATTAGTAGAATTAATATAATATCATTAAATCGAAGTGCTGTTATATAGTGATTAACCCCTAGTGCACTTGAACCTGCAGTAATATGATGAAAATTGCTTCTATAATCTATTACACATTACATATATATGTACATATTATCATATTTTACAATATTCCTGCACTATCAGAATAGTGTGGCAACATTACTTGTGACAATATTACCTTAAGTTCAAGTGCCATATACGGATAACAATACCACAGTAGTACAAATATTCTTCTTCTCTATAGTTGCATGCTCTAATACATACTACAATAATAATATTTTAGGAATCAAAATTAATAATACAAATACACATGGAATCATCTCATCATAATGGTGAAAGTTCAGATCTTTCAGAATGAACAAAGGAAAAACAAGGGGTCAATGATCAATGAATATTTCAGATATTATTCAGAATGTAAGGTGTAAAATAACCATGTAATCTTTGTTCAATATTTTTTTATACTTTTTTTCTAACAAGTCGAGAGGATCTTAGAGTTTCTTAATTGATCCAGTCTCCGATACAGGAAATGGGAGAAAATAAACTTTGCGATAATTATACTTTATAGACGAAGAAATCGAGAGAGGAAAGGAGAGACGAAAAAAAGTCTCGTAGTGGGCGTGAAGGTAGCTCTCTTCAATCAATTACTCAAAAACCTCAGGGAACTGAGAATTTTAAACCAGTTTTCTTTATGGATTCATAATAATTAAACCGAAATCACTCCCGGGTTCTGAAAACGGTTAAGTAAGACAATTTTCTAACGTATCGAGACAAAAGAACTATAGAAATAATTATAATAATAAAAAGAAGAAAATTTTGAAATTTTTCATTCAAGATTAAAGAATATCTTTTGGAATTTTATTTTCTTGTAAAACTCTATTAATTCTATCACTACTAGTACTGTACGAGTATAGTACACCAACTTCAGTAATACTACTACTGTTTCTATTATTCTTTAAAATTATTGTTACTACTATTATTTATATATTTTTTAACATTATTTTTACAACTATACTGTTTCTGTTTTCTGTTATTGTTTCTGCTATAATATTATTACTACTACAACAAATATTATTCATCCCACTATTGATACTATTTTTATTGTTATCATCATTATTTTAGATTTATCACCTAATAGTTCTTTGTATTTTAACAATTTGACACCTAATTTTCGTCTTTTTTTAATGGAAAAAAGAGGAATTCGTTCCATTTGTGAGTTGTATGAAAAGCACAAGTGACGCACGTGACTCATGACAAAAGTGGGTTTGTCGCTCACTGAAAGTCCCTCTTTCCCCAAAACCTGAATATAAACCACTGTCATTTTGAACAATATGAGCTCACGCACTTTCAAGGCAGAAAAACATTCCACGGTTTGTTGGATTATAAGAACGTCGGAAGCATTGGGATTCATATGTATCTTTAGTCAAGGTTGCATTCATTGAACCGATCCTTTAACGCATTCTCTCTTTCTCTTCTGCTCCCTCTCTTTCTCTCTCTACTACTACTGATTGATATAATTACGAATCGAGTGTCTTATGTATGTCGACTCCTTTAATAATTATTTACATTCTTCTTCATGGGTGATTTAATGCACTGCATTTATTAGGAGAGAAAAAATATTCGTTACAAGAGGAACATTATTTTAAGGAAATGAAATTTTATGTTTGATTTTTATGTTCGAATCAATTGAATTATTACAAACTTTTGTTTAGAGAAATTTAAATTTCGCTTGAGCTAAGGATGGAAGAATTTAAATAAAATTAAAAATCTCTTTTTTGCAATTTCTAATTACTTTTTGATGAATCTTGTTTTAATTTCTTATCATTAGATGAATATTCTTTTCAATTTTCAGTATTAGATTCCCAGAGCGTCTAAAGTTGCAGCAACATTAAGAAAATTGTCTGAATATTGTGAGGCTTGTAACAATGTTGACAATGTTACTGCAAGTTTAGATGCTGTGAAGAATTATGATGATGATGATGGAGCAAAAGAGCGAAAATTCAAGAAACTAGGTTACAAAAGACGAACTAGAAAAAATTCTTAATTTCAGGATCAGTCTGAAGAAACATTGCGTAAACTTTTGGAAAGGGAACTCCGGCTATTGGATCCTCGAGATTTGCGCTCTCATGCCTGGTACCATGGCAGCACACTTCGTGGAGGTCGCAAAGGGGCTGAAGCTGAAGTACCAAATGAGGGTGACTTTCTAGTTCGAGACTGTGCATCCCAACCCGGCAACTACGTTCTCACTGTTCGCTGCAAGGGACAAGCTCTTCATTTCGTTATCAACAAAGTATGAACTTTTTTCTCAGTCATCCGTAAATTACTTCACCAATTCTATTCTCTACAAATTCTTGAAACTCCACTATTTTCTAAAATCCTAAAAATGACCAATTCCAATTATGTCTAATGATTAGATGTAATCATCCAGTGTTGACATACTGAAATTTTCCAATTTTGCAATTACGATCAATTCCGATTAATAATTTTCTCTCCTTTAAAGGTTGTCCTCCAGCCGGAAACAGTTTACGAGAGAGCGCAGTATCAATTCGAGGATGAAGCCTTCGACACCGTGGCTGATTTGATAACGTTCTATGTTGGTAGTGGTAGGCCAATAAGTCAAGCAAGTGGTGCAAGAATTATAAATCCAAGACCTAGATCCGTTCCTATAATTTGTGTTCCTCCTGGAAACCATTGTTCTAGTCCCTCCTCCTCCTCCCTCTCGACAAGTTCTCCGCCACGACTACCCAGAAAACAACAACGAAGCCATTCCCTAACACCCCAACAGCACTCACTCGATCATTCCAAATTACCAAACACTCAAAATACACCAACACAATCGAGCACCTTACCTCGAATACCCCAGATACAAAATCAATTCCCCTCCTGTTCACTATCATTGGGACGACAAAAAATCACCAGGGTCATTTCTGATCCAACAATTCAACATCCACAACAATTTATTCATCAACAATCAAATCAGTCACAATCAAATCATCAATCCCAGCAGTCGATCCATCAGCAACTGAATCATCATCATCATCAGCAGTTGCAGCAAAATCAGCAGTTACAGCAACAAAACCAGCAGAAACAGCAGCAATTGAATCAGATTAATCAAAAAGTACCCACACCTCCGCCAAAGCCACCTCGTATACCATACACACCGAATCATCATCATCATCATCCCAATCTACATCACTATCATCATCATCACCATCATGGTTATCAGGCGTCAGGCAGCGACAGTGGTAATGGTTCCGGTGACAGTGAATTCGAGAATAATTCCGGCAGTAACACATCATCGGCTCCAATAAAAGGCGTTGTCATACGAAGTCATTATAATGTGAATGAAGGCGCTAACGGTAATACAAGCGAGTATGAACTCTCAACTGAAGAGCAACTCGTTGTTGCGGCACCGACTCTGGAAATAGCAACTGCTCTTGACCTCGAGGGTTTCACGACACTGTTGCTCCCGGCTGGTGAGCATCGACCTCTGGACCCGACGGCACTGAGAGGCGTTTCTGGAATGTTGCATGACTCGGCGCCGAGGGTACTTGCATCGCACCTCACCAGAATTGACCTTGAGATTGCTTTAAACACTGTAATGGGAAGTCGCGGTGGATTAAGTGGACTTGAATTAGCAACATTGCCGCATGGACGGCAGGCAAGATTAGATCTCATTGAAAGATCTGAATGTATGAAATTATTAGTGGCTGTGACAGTATTGGCTGGGGCGAATGCAATTGAACGTGCAACAACAATCAGTAAATGGATTAGAGTCGCCATTGATACAAAAACAGCGCTTGGTAACCTCTATGGTTTTTGTAGTATTATGCTGGGTCTTTGTTTACCGCAAATTCAAAAATTAGCCAACACTTGGCATTTACTTCGGCAAAAGTATACAGATGAGGCTTTTAGTTTTGAGGCAAAATTAAGGCCTACATTGAGGGCAATGAACGAATGTAATAATCCCCAAGCACCAAATACAACACTTCCACATTTACTGCCTATTGCACTGTTGGGTGAACGAGGACTCGAGGATGTTCTAGGTAATTCAATTATTTAGAATATTGATAATTTCTTAATGGACTTTTATCAAATTGATGATTGATGTTAAAATGTTTAACATTCGAATAAAATTTGCAGACAACAAATGTAAAATTGTTCTGAAACGTGGAGTATGAGATAGAAAAGAAAACAAATATATCTGTATCCTTGTCTGTCGCATTGCAATGAAAGAAGTTGTGTAGTTCGTACCTGATCGTGCAGGCTCGTGAAATTTCGACATGGTACGAGTGTGACCGAATAGACACGAACAGTAAACTCTGTCATTTCCAATTTACGTCACATTGAGAAAACATTAGACTTAAATGAAACACAAAAATAATTTTAAGTGATTTTGTTTTATTAAAATTAATTTGTAAACTTAAATCCAATGTATAGAAAATATCTACTGCTTTGATTCAAAAGTATTACTTGTTTCAATTTGAGTAATTATATTTAATTCTAATATATTTTCTGTTTTTGTTTAAACAAAAAAATACGTTTAAAAATTGTTTGTTTGATTCAAACTTAAAAGCTGATTATAAATAATTTATAAAGAATTGTTTTCTTAAATAAATAACTAAAAAACGTATTTCAATCAAACTTAAATACATTTGATTGTATAGCAAAGACACTATAAGATTGATTTAAACAAATTTTTATGTTTAGATTGATTTTTGAATCAAATAAATCGTTTTCTCAGTGCACAACTTTTATTCCACGTTTAGAACAGAAAATTTTCAACAGATCTGCCACACATTTGATTTTGTTCTTTCTTACTTTTTGATAGAATTTTGACGATTTCTCTAAAACTTATGAAGAAGAAAGTTTAAGATAAGAACATTCCTAAAAAAGTTTTATTTTAAACTTTATATAAAAAAAATTAATTACTGTTTCTAAGTTTCCTTGATTATTAACAAAAAAATTTTGTATATTTAATCATTGCAAATAGAATTTGATTAAATTTCAATTATTTCCAAAAATTTCAATTACTTGTTTACAAAAAGGCAATTATCTTCAAATAATAGGGTAGAGGGGGGTGAAAAAGTCAGGGTGTAAAAAAGCCATTTGAGTTTTATTTAAAAACAATTAAGCCGATTTATCAGCCGTTTAGAATATAAATACTATTATTTGATACGCAACTTTTAATTCTAGTTTGGATGTAGTATCTATAGTAATATAGTTTTTATTGTAATTTTAATTTTTATGTTGCTTTCTTCAAAACATTTCGATGAACTTTTCAAACATATTATTAAACTTTTAGAAAAAATATGAAAAATTGTCAGTGTTAATGGACAACAGGTAAACTTAATATAATTTTCAATTTTTCTTGCTAAAAACTCTTTCATAATTATTAAAATATTTTTCAAATAAGACTATTTGTCATATAAATAAAGGAAAACTATAAAAATACCAAAATTAATAATAGATTTTGCTGAAATTGCAGGGTGGCTTTTTCACCCTACCAGGTGGTACAAAAAAGCCACTTCTAGTGCTTTCATAAAACTCTTATAACTTAGCCCTTTCATGAGATAAATAATATTTCCGTTATGAATTTTCAGCTTAATAACTAAACTTTCAATACTAATTGGAAATTTAAGAAAAAAATTTTAAATACAGATTTTATAGCATCAAATGTCAAAATGTGTCTTTTTACCCCACTCTACCCTATATATAATTGAGGGACTGCGACTGGATGCTATAAGGGAATACGCGCTATTCACTTAACATGGCGCGTATTATCCTTGTAGCATCCAGCCCCTCAATTGAAGTATTTTAAAAACCTAATTTTTCAAAATGATAAAAATAATTTAATTATTTTAGATTTAGAAGGAATTCCGATAATAATTTAACTATCCTTTTTAACAAACGTAATATGAATATATTAAATTATGACTATTTGTAAAATTCAATTATTTTAACAATTTCAAATTAAAATTCTTTAAATTTTCATTACATAGTGGTTTATAGATAGTGGTTTTATTCAAGTGAACTATTTTTATATAAGGCCATTACTTAAAAAGTACATTTAACTTTTAATAAATTCTTCACGAAAATTAAAAATTTTTTGCTTTAAAACCTTTTTAAATTCAATGAATTCTAAAAATTGCATCAGCTTTTACCAAAATCTTCTCTAAAAGTTGAGAAAAATTAAGAATTAAAAAAATTTTATTTTAAATTAATTTTTTTACATTCTGTACTGATTCTGGTGTTTTTATATTTTTCCACTACTTTCAACAAAATTCTTAAACATTTCTCTGATTTCCCTGACGTGTGTCAATCCTACAACAACATGTATTCTCTTAAGGGGTTACGCTACCCTGAACGCATTAAAATTAAACGAATTTTTAAGAATTTTTTTTTTTTTTTTTTGAAGATAATATTTAAGATAAGACATTTTTATTCTTATTGTTTTTTAACACGGTAAATCGTTAGGTATTAAAATAACACTAAATTGGATTATTTTAATCCTTTTTAGGGTTATTTTAATACCTAACGATTTACCGTGAATGCATATTATTAGCTAGGTAAATACAAAACAGTTCTTTTTAAATTAAAAATTTAACCCTTTAAGTTTAAAAGCATTAATCTTAAATGAAAAACGTAATTTAAAAACTGAAGATAAATATCAGAAATATTAAAACAAATATCAATCTAAACTTTATTTAAACTTTTTTCTTTTAATTAGAACATTCGACAATTTAAATCTAAGTTTTCAATAATAATGAGAATAAATATGAAATATAATTGAATTCAGTATTTTAAAAAGCAGACATATGTTGAAGTTTGTTAAAAATTGGAATTTGTAATTTATATTAAACGTTGCGTTTCTTTAGTCCAGAAAGCATAATATCTGATAAGAAAGCAGGCTGTTGAAACCTGTATTTGCAGTTATTTATGGACTACACATTTTTGTTGATTTCAAAGTTGCTGGTGCCAAATGCTTTATGTCTTAATGCAACAAGCATCTTTCAATGAGCTAGAAAATATTTTTCTTTCAATTGTTGTTTACTCAATTTTTTGTTAAATAATACACTTCCTTTTAAATTCCGTTTTAAATCCGTTTTCATATATAATAACAAAATTGTCATAAACTAATTAATTATTTAAATATTTAACTTATTGATTAATTTTAATCATTTAATCTAGATGTAGCACAAGATTTGAACTCAATTTATATAAAAAATATTACAATATAAAAGAATTATTAAAATATACTTTAATATTGCGAGGCAATGTTGTCTCAATATTTCATCAAAATTACTTGGTATTATTAACAATATTGTGCTACAATGTTGTGTTATTTAAGATATAAATAAAATAAGTAGACAACTATTTATACACTGAACAAAATTTATTTGATTCAAATAACCATTACTTGCCTATTATCAAATAAATAATTAATTGAGTCAAATAATTATTATTTTCAATGAACTATTTAAAATCAATAATCTTAGTATTTGAAGCAAGTACCAGTTAATTTACTTTTATTTATTTATTTATTTATTTACATAAGTAAATAAAAATTATTTAAGGCAAGTAAATATTCATTTGATAGTAGAAAAGTAATCGTTTATTTAAATGATATTTTTTTTAGTGTAAAAAAAGAAAATTCAATGAAAAATCAAAATAAGTATTTTCTTTTCTAACAAAAAATAAAAATTTCCAGGAACTGTCTCGCCATCGGGTCTAGCAGCGGCAATTCTTTCACCCTGGGAACATTCAGCTTCAGATTGTGGTCTCTCAATTGTTTGGGCTCATCTTGAGGCATCACGAAAATTAACCGAAAATCTTCCCCTTTTTCGAAGAAATGCCGAAATAGCCTTAGAAGGTTGTCGAAGCGATGAATTACTCGCTGATGCCTTTCGTACAGAATTTCATATAAAATTTTTATGGGGCAGTAGGGGGGCTACAGTGGGTCCAGAAGAGAGATACCTCAAATTCTCCCAAGTTCTCGATGCAATGTTCGAAAAATGCGCTGCTACTGAAATATCGGCGTAAATCTTTTTTTTTTTTGCACAAAGAAGAAAATTTTTTCAAAAAAGATTTTTTTCAATAAAAAGATGTTTTTTTAAAAAAAGATTTTTTCTAAGAAAAGATTTTTCAAAAAAAGAAAGATCAAACGGGATTTTAAACGCACAAATTGTCTTCAAAAAGATGATTTAAAAAAAAATGACTGAAAATATTCTCTGGGAAACGGTACTTACATTATTTGCACAAGCAAACAATGTGTTTCTTACACTATAATACGTGAAACTTTAAGCAAAAAAAAACTATATACAAATGTCCCACTTTTGTAAAGCAAAAAAAAGAAAAATTTCGATTATTATACAAGAGATTTTTGATAAGAACAAAAAGAAAAATTGTGGGATTGAAAAAAAATATCAAACGACTTTCATAAAGCCTAATTGCATTTTGTATAACATTTTGTTTTTTTAGGATTTTTATGTATAAATAAAAAAAATTATAGCATTGAGATTTACTGTACTGTAGAGAAAAAAATGTATACAATTTTATTGAAAGTAAGGTGCAGTTTATTAAATGTCATGCTCTCAACACCAACAACTCTCTGACAATACGAAGTTAACGCGTCCAAAGAAGAGAGAGCATTGTGTCAACCAAATAAGTTACCAGGAATATTGTGTACTTAAATTAATTCACTGTATATTATATATATTATATTGTAAATGTTGTTTATGTTTGTTTATACTTATAAAGTCAAAATAATGCTAAAACAAAACTGTTTTCCTATTTTTTTTATTCTACCAGTGAATTTTTTTTTAATTTATTGATAATAATTTATTATTATTGTTATTGTTAAATAATTAATTATTTGTTTATCATTATTGTTATTATTATTTAATTATTATCAATTATTATTAATTATTATTTATTTATTACTTCTTTGTTTATTTATATACTTAAAAATTAATTATATGATTGTATTTCTTTTAAATCTAAACTGAGTCACGTTTACTATAATTACTATTCATTTTCGTTTTTTATCAGAATTTCAGTAAAGTAACTACATAAAATTTCACTGGAATAATTTTTATAATTTCTACATGAATTCTAATGAATATTCAGTAGAAATTCACTCAGTTATTTTTAGTAAGATATATTTATTAATTATATATCGTTAATATTAATTTATTAAATATTGATTGTTTTCTTTTAGTTATAAAATAAATAATGTTATATAAGAATAAATCATTTATTAAAGAATACAAAGCAAGAAAGAAAATAGATTATTTATATTACTCTATTATTTAATTTAATTTATTTATAGACAAAATTTATTATTTCTTATCGTTCATTTTTGTTTGTAAATTACTTACCTTTTTTCTATGCAATATTGACACTAGATTTTGTGTAAACTATATAGAATTATTCTATACAATGTCTGTAATAAAATTTTTTAAAACTTTATCGATTGGGAAATTTGAATTTCGCGGCAAAATATTTTCTGACAGTCTGATAGATGTCAAGAAACTCTTTTCTCATAGAAGAGATGAAGTGGATAAAGAATATTAGAATAATTTTTTTATTATTATAAAATTAGTTTTTAATATAATTTATAAAATTACAATGGTGTATTCACTATTAATACCTACGTATAATTTAATGAAAATATAATTAATATTAATATATGCTTATAAATTTAATTGATATTAAAATATAATTAATAGGCATATAATTTATTTAAAATAAATGTATAATATAAATTATAAAAAACATAAATTATATAAATTAAAATTTAGAATATAATATAATTTTTAAAGAAATTATTAATTTCTACAAAACTACAAAAATGAATTTATTCATATCTAGAAAATGTTATTTTTAGGATTATTTATATTAACTAAGATTTATTTACTAATTCTGAAAGAAAACTTTATTTTATTTTTTTATTAATAATTTTTTGTTTAATATCAACCTCTTGTTACCTCTTGTTGGTAAAATAGATTTCTAAAACTGCTTTCTACTAACAGTTGATAAATTGCCTTCAAATGATAAACAACGTACATTCACTTTAACCAGGTAATATTTTAAATTTTAATTTTAAAAACTTGAAGAAATTAAATTTTCAATTCTAATAAAAGTAAATTTAATAAATTAAAAATATTACCGACAAATTTCTTGAAAGTATCAAATAGTTCGAGGAAAGAGATGTCGCCAGTGCCTTAGTGATATGCATGATATGTTTTCAGTTTCCCTCGCGATCTCGTGGTGTATTTCACGCGCAACAGGTGATGAATCATGTTTTTTTTTTCATTTTTTGAAAATTCTCTCATAATTTTTTTTCTTTTGAAAAATATTTCAGTGGATTTTTAGTAAGTTTACCAGTTTAAGTTCAATCGAAAGTGTGAGAAAGTTGTTTATAAAAAAAATTATAAATCACTCTCAAGGTAAGTCATTCTTTTGTTTCAACAATTCTTTATTTCTTTTTTTAAATAAAAACAAGGGAAGTACATTTCAAAAATTAATAATTAAATAGAAGATCTTAAAATGTTGCTTAGCCAAATGGCTCAAATAAAAAAAACATTAAGCCATTAGGGCAAACAAGATTTTAAGTGCTTTTATTTACTTTTAATTATATGTAAACTTAACATTTGTATTATATTAAATTATATTATATTATATTACACATAATGTTTATTAAAGTAATGTTAAAAATAATAATGAAGCAATCTTTTACCCTTATTTTTTTCATCATTCGATTATAAAAAAATTCAAGGCAAAAAAATTGCGGTAAATTTAAATGTTGGAGAGGAAAAAGGAGAAAAGTGCATTTCGTGTATTTTATTTATAAAATAATTATCTGTGCGCAATGCAAGTTGTAAATCCGCAAGTAAAGAAAATGTCATGGTCGGAGTTTAAACTGCAACAAGCATGGTAAAGTGCAGGATCGTGTTTGAATTAAAATACATTCAACGTCAGATGGAATTCGTGGAATTGAGTCACTCTCGTATGGTGCAAGTTCCTCGAAATCTTATATATGAAAAGCCTTTGTTATTAGAGTGCGTTTAAGAATCCTTATTGAATGAATACCTTTCTCAAAACTATTTCAATCATATTTTGGAAACATTTTTTAACGGCAGGTTTCCCATACATTAAATCCAAATTAATAATAATAATAATAATAATAATAATTATTATTATTATTATTATTATTATTATTATTATTATTATTATTATTATACAATATAATAACTATAAGTATATTATTTTTATTTTATAAGTATTTGTTATAGATTCGTTTTTTGTTGAACTGTTACATTCATTTTTTTATCATATTTATCGACGTTTTTATTTATTTTTTTTTGTTTTTGTTAGTATTGTTAGTCACTGAAAAATAAATAAAAAATTATCAATAATTTTACTCATACATTCTCATAAATATGTAGGAGAAATATTTTAAATATTTTTTGTCCCTTTATTGTTATATATTAATATATAATATATAGAAATTAATTTTATTTTTATCCTTATTTTCTATCTGTTTCTTGATCAAATATTATTGAGCATATATGGAATATTTTAAATATATTTCCATTCGTTATCATTATAATAAAAAGAGAAGAATTCTTCGTTTACACATTGACTGACGAATAGTAAACAGAAGAAGAATTGAAATTATCATTAAGAACGGCGTGAATTTAACAATAGGTACTATATAGTAGCCTCAACAATGAAGATTTAAAATTATTATACATGAATAAAGAAATAATTATAATTTTTTTATGGAAAGTAAATACTTGATGACTTTTTCTAAAAGAAAATGCATACAAGAATTGTAATTTAATATACATTGAAAAATGTAGTAAATAATTTTTAAATCTTCCTAAGAATGAATCCTAAAAATTATATATTTAATTTATTTAAAAGTTGATAATAATTATAATAAAAAACAAAAGTTGATTTAATTTATAATTTTATTTGTATCACTTCGGAACCAAAATAAATAAGTTTCTTCATTTGGAATTGGAAAAAAAAGTTCCTACAAAAAAGAATTTTATTTATGAAAAGTAACTTGTACGTATGTATTGAAAGTTAATAAATTAAATTCATTTCCAAACCTTGAATTTTTATTAATGTCTTTAAATGATTCCTGCATTTAAGATTGGAAATATTTGCTTATAATGAAATAATTATTCTGCGTATACATGAAACTTGTGTGTTTATAAAAAATTCAGCTCCCTCTTTCATATCGATGAATGAATAGTTAAAAAATTTCTCATTACTGAGTTTGATCACGTTTCCTTTTTTTTAATTATCGGAATTTACATACTAGCCAATATTCACTTTACGAAAGAAGATATTTAATATATTTTTAGAATACATTACCAATTATTATAATAAATAATTAATTATATTGCAAAAATAAATTTAATTTACAAAATGCAATACAATTAAAAAATATAATTTGTTCATTAAAAGCAAATATAATTAACATGATGCCAAAAATTCAAAATTGGACCAATTTTGGTGCAAAAATCCGCACTATTACCATAGTAGAGTGAAGGGACTATAAAATTCTTATGTAGTGAACATATAAAGAAATGTAAGTATATGTATACAGATATATATATATATATATATATATATATATATTTGTGAAACCCGTTTTCATGTCACAGTGTGTGGGTGCCGGGGAAAAAAGGAACCTACGCACATTTCACATATTTGGTGCGCGATGAATGAACTCACGCTACTTTAAGTTAAACTTCACAATTTTGTTCACAGTTTCCTTAAATTACTTTTTAATTTTTTCGATTTTATGAAAAATTTCAATTAAAGAAAATTGTTAAAAGGAAAAGACAAACAAAAATTTTTACTGGAAAAAGTTTCAATTAAGAGAAATTATATTATTAAAATAATTATCTTTATATTTTTCTTTTTCTCCATTAGCAGCGTAACAAATTTTACTTTTTCCCCTCCACTGCAGCGTAGCTGAATGGTTAAACCGCTGAACTTTGTTGTATTTATGGTCAAGGTGTTCAATCCCCGCGAGCAGTAGGAATTTTTGACGTCTTTATAAAATTTCGTTTGATGTGAGAAATACAGGTTATACAAATCAATGAATTCATACAATTATGCATTAATTAGTTAAAAAATTTGTTCTTTAGTATTAACTAAATTTTTAATAAGTATAAAATTTTTTTTTTAAATTCTCTTTTGAATGTTGGCATTATTGAGTTAGTATAATAATAATAATAATAATAATAATAGTAGAATAATATTCTACACTAATTTTAATAAAATGTCTTTATCCATTTTAAAATTGAATTCTAATTTATAATTTTATTTATTTTGTAAATTTTTAATTTATTTTCATTGCAATTTAATTTTGACTATTGAAATGCATTTTATGTTATCATGAATGAATGGTAAATAGATAAATAATGTAATAAAAAATTTTTTTCTTCGGAGTCACTTAAAGTAAATATGTAAATGGGTGAATTTTCTAAAATTGACATTTTTGATGTCTCGATTAATTTTACAAAATCTACTCTTTAATAATTATTATCAATTTCCATAGTAAAAATTTAGCACTTATTTATCATTTTTAAAAGAAAATTAAAAAATTTTATTCACCTTAATTTACGTAATAACTAAATTACTTGCATCTCCGAAGCCTTTTCAACATGTCTCCAATAGGACTTCTACAATAAAATTAAATTTTCATGGTTTTTTTCAAATTCTCAAAAATTTTTTAAAAATATTGTCAGAAAGTACAATGTTTTTTCTATCATTATGTGCATTTTAAAATATTGTAGACCTCACTTTTATTTTTGATAAAAATGTTTTGTCTTTGCTTTGTCTTCAATTTTAGGTTAAAATTACTTTACAATGATTACTGACATTTTATACTTTAAAAATATCTTAAACAAAATTTTAATGCACATTAAAATAAAACTGAGAATCTGACGTTAAATTTTCCTATATTTTATCTACAAAAAGGAGAAAAATTATTGCTGTTATAAATAATAGAAATTTACATTTTTCTTCGAGTAAAAATTAATTTCAACTCCGAAGCCTTCCTTTTTAATAAATAACTGAATGTAGAAGTAAATTTAACAGAATATTTCGATGCTAATATAAAATGAGGGTGTGAGATTTGTATGTTTTACTAAAAAACATATTTTAATTGCGCCCTAGTGTATACAAATATGAAAGAAAATTTATTTTTTATCTCCGAAGCCTTTTCCTTGAAATATGCTAGTTTTTCTTTTGTTTTTAGTATTTACCTGCATTGCTTTGAAAAAATTAACCCAAATTACCATTAAATCAAATACTTCAAATACATTAATATTTTCATCCAATTGAAAATCTTACTCTTGAGTTTAAAATTAAGTAGTTTTTATTGAAAAAACCATATAATTGAAGAAAAAATTAATTGACAAACTGAAATTTAAAAGTGTCACTTTCAGAAAATTCACCCAAATATAAAGTATTTGACTAAGAAGTTATAAGGAGCGCAAGCGCAAGAGTGGGGGATGAGAGTAAGAGAAAAAAACGGAAACTTCTCTGACACTCTTATTGTCCCACTCCACTTCATTAAAGAGAGAGAGAGAGAGAGAGAGAGAGAGAGAGAGAGAGAGAGAGAGAGAGAGAGAGAGAGAGAGAGAGAGAGAGAGAGAGATACTTTTAAATGCA
The DNA here is from genome assembly GCA_032873175.1 of Leptopilina drosophilae. NCBI lineage: Eukaryota > Metazoa > Arthropoda > Insecta > Hymenoptera > Figitidae > Leptopilina > Leptopilina drosophilae. The sequence continues at coordinate 51,561,245 of CM065478.1, forward strand.
ATATAAATTTTTATAATTTAGATTAATTTAATTTATTTACTTTATTTAAATTCACTTTAGTTTAATTTAATTTTAATAAAAATAATTAAATCCAGAAATGGTAAAATATCATTAAAAAACAAAATTCTTTATTTATAAGTACATTTCAGTTTTATTTTGTGTATCACGAAACTAGAAAGAACATTATTATCTGATTTTAAGGAACTTGTGTTTCTGAAAGGAAAGAGTTTACAAACTGAATAAAACAGTCAAGTCTTCTTACGTTAATTCCAAAGGGACTATGAAAGATATTCGTTTTTCAAACTTTTCCGTCACAATCGAGACAAAACATAGGGACGCCGCGAGAGAACAATAATTTTATACTAAAAGAAACAATGACTTTTTTCAGAAGGCAGACAGTTGAGGGTAGAGAATATATATATGTATAGTATAAAAATTATTTCCGTCACTTCAGGAGAGAGACATTTTTTGCTCCTCTTGGCACTTAAATTAAGTATAACACAATATTTTTATATAATAAATAATGAAATACTTAATAAATTTGTAATAGTTCAAAAATTTATTTAATTAATTGAATTTTTTTATTAATTTATGTGAAAAAAGTTTCTCTATTAATAAAAATGGGAAAAAAATAATTTAATTGACATTACAATCAAAGAGAGTAAATATTTAGTTTTTAGAAATAATTAATAAAATAATGTATATAAAATATTTAATATAAAAAAATTAAAATGTGATAATAAAAATAAAAAAATTAACATCTATAAGTTATAAATAAAATAAAAAATTTTAAATACGCTAAAGAGGAAGGAATTTTCATTTTTTTCTTTCAACGACTAAAGAATAATTTTCTTCCAAGTATGTATATATACATATACGGATGATATCACTCAACGTTTTATCCTTGATATGTGTAATTAAAAATTAAGAATCATCTTTCGCGAGGCAACGTTGTTAAAAGATTATTTTTTCCTTTCTCTTTTTTTACACAAAATGAAATACATTCATTAAAATGAGTTTAATGTCTTGCCTCAAAATATGTTAACACGATATCACTATTTGATATACTTGTTATTTTACATTAAAATTTTGAAAAAGATGTAATCGCTTAAAATGGTGTAGGACGCAATAAAACGTTAAGAAGCGTCTGCGCTAATAAAACTAAGTGGTCAAAGTAAATGGCAATTTTAAAACAGTATACTTGAATCAAATATACAGTAAATCTTTGTTTTCATCCTTTCAGTATATACACTCTCAATAAAGTGAATTACTTTTCTGCTATAAATAAATACATAAGGACAAAAAAGTATAGAAATATTGCAGCTATAAAACTTGAAAATATTTTACGACCGTAATTTTTTTTCTTTGCCGAAATCAAGTGTTTCCAAAGATTTTATATTGTTAATGAATAAATTTATTTAAAACTAAATTTTTGAAAGGGAAATTCTTCAACACTAGGTACAAACGAATGTTTCCTTGTAATGTTCCATCAAGTTTTGCAATATTAAGCAAACATAATTTCATAAGAAAAATATAATCTAGTTGAACTTGAATTATCTAATTTCACTTGAGACTGAATTTTATGAGCCAAAGTTTATTTTTATTTCTGTTTGGCTTAATAATTCTGCTCGGCAAAGTTCGTGACTCTATAGTGGTCCATGCGCCTAAAATCGATTGAAAGAGACACAGACAGGGCATGAACCTTTATAAATATACTACATTCTTGCTAGCTTCAATTCGTGAGTGAAGAATCCCAAAACACAATTAAATCATATTTTACAATAAATAATTAAATAATATTGATTTCATTTTTATTTATATTTTACTTACATTTTATTTTCACATGTATATTCCTATATTCTACGTACGCAAAAAATTTATTTTATTTATTCATTATATTTAATTTTTCACTTGAATTTGGTTAAGAATTCGTGAAATTTTCACAAAAAACAAAAAGTATTTTTTTAAAATCAAAATGATGAAAAAACATTTCTATTTGGTCATAGGAATGTGTCCACCAAAGAACAGAAAAAAATATTATTTTTTATAAAAGTTATTGCAAAGTTAATTTTTTTGAAACTTTTTAAAGAAAATGGAACCAAGCGGGAATATAAAGGGAATGAAAAAATACTTTCGTTCAGATTTAGAAAATTTTTAAAAAGTTTATATTTTAATAATTATTTAATAAATTTTTTATAAACGATTAATTTTTTTAATGTTCTGTGCATTTTAAACATTTTTTAAAAATATCTACATATACTTAAAACTATAAAAAATCAAAATCCTTTGAGAAAATTAATAAGCGACCATTATTTTAAAAGTTATAATGGAAATTATATCGAACGGAGATGCGATTTTGATGATTTTTAGAAATAAAACATTATTTTTAACTACGAATTGAACAAAACACTGTCGAATTAACATTTTTATTTGGTTATATAACCATAAAAATTATCAAAAACTAAGTTGAGTCTTGATGGACTACACCGCGCCAATATAATTTCCATTATAACTTTTAAAATAATGGTCGTTCATATATTTTCTCAACGGATTTTGATTTCTTATAGTTTTAAGTATATGTAGATATTCTTAAAAAATGTTTAAAATGCACAGAACATTAAAAAAATTAATCGTTTATAAAAAATTTATTAAATAATTATTAAAATATAAACTTTTCAAAAATTTTCTAATTCTAAACAAAAGTATCTTTCATTCCCTTTATATTCCCGCTTGGTTCACTTAAACCGGTTCATTCATTTAGGAGAAATAACATTTTGTTCCAAAATTATTTTCCAAAATTTTTGATTTTTAAAAGTTTAATATCTCTGGTGAATATGGACGAAAAATTTTCATTGAGGGCTCAAAAGATGCGTCTAAAAAAACTCTACAAAATTAAAGAAAAATATTTATAGGTGTCCTAACATTTTTTTAAAGTTATGGGCACAAAACGTTTTTTTGAAAAATTAAAAATCAAAAAAATATATAGTTAAACTTTATTAATCTGTCTCAAAGTACTCTCAGTATGAGGAAGCAAAATGAAAAAGATATAATCCAACTTAATTCAAATTAAACTTAAATTTTGCTTACTCCAATTCAATTAAAAATTAATTCAGTTTCATTAAATTTTACTACGATAAAAATAAAATTTTCAAAAAATTTTTTAAGTTTATAAAAAAATTTTTTCAAAGAAAATAATTATTTTTTTAAAATAGTTATTTGTAACGTTTGAAAAGAATGGTAAATTTAAAGAAATAATTTTCCACGAGTGAATTCAACTACAAAAGGAAAGGGCTTTTTCATGAAGGGCGGTAAATAATAGGTATGTCCATAACAGACTTTCACGACGATCCGAAATTCGTAGGGGTTTCGGTATCCTTTTTTGGGTGGCGAGCAGCCTTAAACACCCTCTTAATTTTATGGTCAGCCGTAATCGTTTCGCTCTCACAAATTATTATAGCTAAAATTGTGCGGCGGGTGCGAATGTCGCTTGAGTTTGAAAATTATCCCGCGCACTTTATGGCAGTTAGGTTTATTAGCTGTCGTTTCAGAGTGCGAGAGAACTTGAGTTTGCCAACTTTCACACTGTACACTCACAGAAATATATCCTTATATATATATATATATATTTATAATTATATATATATATATATATATATATATATATATATATATATATATTTATAATTATATATATTTATAATTATATATATATATATATATATATATATATATTTATAATTATATATATATATATATATTTTAATTATCTTTAAGTACAGTTAAATTAAATATGCAAACTACTGTTAATTTAATATATTAATTAATTTATTAGTTTAGTGTTATATTAATGTTTTTATCATATATGATACTTTAAAGGTATTTGAACCATTATGTCGACACAATAATAGAACACAAGTTTTGCCCAAATTGTCAAGTCATAATGGTTCAAATCTATAAATTCTTAAAAAATAATTTATACTAAAATATTTTCATTGGAGATTTTGTTTAATAAAAAAACACTTATTATTAACAATTGATTCATTTTATAAAATAATAATTGTAAAACACATTCGTTTTTAAATTAAAACATGAAACGTATTTTGTGCTTAAAAATTACCTCCACTCACAATAATTAAACTCTTAAGAATATTTTCTCGATTAAAATATTTTAGAATTATATTTTATATTATAGTATAAAAAGATTATAATTGATTTAATATTATATTATATATTCTACAATTTTTTTCATTTTGTTCGCTGATTTTTCTTTTAATTTTGGTATCAAACTTTTTAATGTTTCTATAAATGGATACATTTTAGGAAATTGTTACTTACTTAGATAAATCAGTCATTGTAAAGCCATTAATGTAAACGCAATTTACAAATTTATTTTCATTGAAACGAGTAGTTGATAATTAACTGATAAATCCATTTTTTTAAAAGTCATGTTCTAAATATAATTTCTTTAGACATTTTTATGAATATAATTTAAAATATGTAATATTTTATGGAAATATTTTTAAAATATTTTTTTTTATAAAAGTATTTGCCTTAAATGATTTTATTAGATTTTGTTAATTCAATTACTTTTCTTATTTTTTACACCTGAGCTTCAATTATTATTTATTAATAAACAATGGAATTTTATAATTTTCTTTTCAAAACAATTAATTATTTTTTATTATAGTGACCAGATTTTATTCTCTATTCACATTAAACAAAATGTGGATTTTAACATTATTCTTGACTTAAGGGAAGAAAAATATTTCTGGATCCGCATTGTAATTACATTTCACATATTGATAGGCAAGTTCACATTCATCGTCCGCAGTTACTGAAAAAATTGTCATAACGATAATTTTATGAAAATAATAATTGTGAGTGATAATTTTATATTTTAGCTGTGAATTGTGTAAATTATAAATCGTTATATTAAAAAAACGTGAATAAATAAAATGGTCATTGTTATGTCGTATAAATTAAATACTTACTGGATGTGCATTTTTTTGCTGCAATCAGGGCTCTATCAGCATTTGCAGGCATTAAAGATACTTGAGCTAATACAACTGCTTCATCAATTTTACCACCTTTAATCTATTAAATAAATAAATAAAAGCACAATTGAAAAATAATATATAAGAGAAAGAACAACAAATTGTTAATTTCTCCAAAAAATTGTTAAAAAAAGCAAAGCTACACAAAGTTTAATTCACGATTATTACATATTTAATTCTTACCGCTTTTGACATTTTTGCTATACATCTCAAATAACATTTGAAATTTTGATCGTCCGGAAATTCTCCTTTTCTTACATTTAATGCCACTTCTGTTTAATAGAAATTATAAAAATGATTTGCAAATTGAATTTGTATTAATAATAGTTTTATGTTAATTTCAATTTGATATCTATTTATTTATTTATTAATTTCTATTTTTGGACAGAAAAAATTAAATTATTAATAAATTCACAATAATAAAAATAGACTATAAAAATTATACAATAGTAAACGAGTAGACAGAAAAAATTACAAGAATTATGAATTTCAACATTAATTTATTAATAATATTAATATATTATTTAATAATTATTATTATATTATATTAATATTATTAATATATAATATGATTATTATAGTTATTAATATTATTTTTAGGTTTTTTTTAATTTAATTTATATTATTTATTTTTAACAAGAATACAAGAATATTTTTATTACAAGAATTATGAATTTCAACATTAATTTATTAATAATATTAATATATTATTTAATAATTATTATTATATTATATTAATATTATTAATATATAATATAATTATTATAGTTATTAATATTATTTTTAGGTTTTTTAATTCAATTTATATTATTTATTTTTAACACATTATTAATATATCGAAAAATTTATTAAAATATTTATACAATATTAAGAATATGAAATATAGGAATTCTTTTTAAATCATTACAAATTCAAATAACTTAATTATTTGGAAAGATGTTTATTGTTTATTTTTAAATTTAATGCTCATTTATTAAACCAAGTTTTTGGACATGTGCAAAGATTCTCGTCCGTCCACGATTGATCTCTTCAAACAACATATGGAAACTGCAAATTATTTTTTAAGAGGTCGAAAGAGGTCGAAAGGTGCTCAAGAGGACGAAAAGCTTTACATATGTCTAAAACATTGACTTAATAAATGTGGATTGAATTTAAAAAAAACAATAAACCTTTTTTACTATATAGGAACAATCCAAAAAAATTTAACATCTTTAATTTAAATTAATTATAATTTATATATTTTAAGTGTTAATAATAGTAATAACAATAATAATCTAAAATAATGAAAGGTAACATTTTTTTAAATAAAATTTTAATAGTTATTATTATTTTTTTTGCTTACGTTGATCAATTGGTACTTTCGATAAACAAGATTTTCTCATTCCCTTTGCCATATTTTCGACTTGATCCATTGTCATTCCCTAAAAGAATATTTAAAATAAACACTAAAAACTGTGCTGCATCATTTTGCAAAAAAAATTGACAAGAGAAAATTGATTAAAAATTTAGATTAAAATACTTAATACACTGAGAAAACTGGATAGTTAAACTTAGAGGGTTAGGTTTTGAGTGTTAAGCCTGATTCTCTGGATAGTTAAGTTTTCCCTTCGAGTAAGTCAAATTGATCATCGGAGAGTCTATTTATCCCTCCGAGATGGTTACGAAAAACTTAACCTCAAATATGGTATGTTTGTCCCTCCAGATAGTTAGTTGAATACTCCATTTTTCTCCGTGTAACAAACAAGAATAATAAATCTAATTCAAATGTAAATTTAATAAATAAAACAAACTTTCAATAAAAGATATACTAACGGATTCAACATTTTTAAAACCACAAAAACCGATAAATGCAATAAGCATGAATAATTGAGAATTCATCATGAAGAAGTTCCTTTTTCATATGAAACTTCCTAACGAAATATGAATCTTGACTTTAGTTTTTTGCATTCTTAGTGCACTTTATATATGCTCATTTGTATGTATATCTATACACGTTGGTTGTAGATGATCAAAACTTGTGTATTCTAGTTGCTAACTATTCATCAAAAATTGTCAGTAATTTGACATTGACAATTAGGCAAAATTACATGTTCAACGTATAAATTTTTGTTTGTTTTCTTTTTCCTTTTTGCTTAAACTATTTTAAGTGGGGTTTAATTTTTTGCTTTTAATATTAATTGTTTTTAAATTAAATTTTAATGATGAATGCTTATGAAGAGCAAGATGTTTTAATGTTCCGAATTGAAAATTATATAAAAAAACTATGCCTATCACTTAATTATGTTTACATATTGCTTAACCCATTATTCATTACGTAAAGTTCATTTATGTAAGAGAGAATACTGACTTTAAGAATAGGTTCTTGAATATGTGACATAATAATAATTAATATCCACAGATAGTTTAAATGCTTAGAACTTTAATTTTCCTTAATTGATCGATATTACTAAGAGTATTTAAATTCAGTCTTAAAGAGACACTTTTGAGTAACTAAGTATAAAAAATATAAATATTTTTTTAGTATAGACAACACAAAATCTTATTTGACATAAAACTATTTAATACAAATTTTATTTGATGTACAATCTATTTTATATAAATATTATTTAAAATTAAATTCATTTGATGATTCCCGGTCATTTCTCCGATTACAATGTTCCGAATAGGCAGTTTTCCGAAAGAACTTCCTTCCGAAATAAATTCAACACATTTAACACATATTGTAGCTGACATTTATTTGACATAAAAATTATTTGATATTAAATTAATATGACATAAAAATCATTTTACCATTCAACCATAAAAATGGGCGCCTATATGTTCATGCCAAATGCAATTTATGTCCTTTGGAATTAATGTCAAATAAATCAAATTAAAAGAATTTTTTAAAGTATAACTAAACAATTTTTCATTCTTTTGTTTAGAAATATTGAATAGGCGAAATTTTTTATATGTTAGATATATATTAATTTAGTTTTTATTTAATTTTCATGCCTTCGTTTTTAGAAGTTAAATTATTTATTTAGTAACTTAAAACTTCATCAGAAAGCAAATATAAATTTATATGAATTTAAATTTAATTGGTTTTATTTAAAGTACCAAACTGGGAGCAACTGTATGTATGTATAAGTGTAAAATTCATTATGTATCAACTCTACTTGTACAAGAGCTTTATACATAAACATCACCTGGGGTCAGACGGACGACCACAACTTGCTAGTTTCTATCTCAAGCTACAAGTTTCTATGTTATCAAGCTTTATTGTCTTCTAGACAACTTGTACCTGTATCTTACACAGTCCCTATATTTGCATATATCCTTTGCTTTTAACACCTTGTGAAAATAATGTTTTTATGTAGTCTACAGGTTTCATTATCTGTTCTTTCTTCAAGTAAAGAAAAAAATGTTTGAAAAAATTCAAAATTTTATTCCTTTTTTGAAAATTAAAAATATTTTCTACATTTTTTTGGGAAAAATTTATATACACCATTGAAAAAAGGAAGAGGATATAATAATAGCATGATAATTTAGGAAAGAAGGCATTTTGGGACAAGCAATTTTATGTATTCAAGCATTTTCTTCGTTTATAACCATCATTTTTTATACAGTAAGAAATATAAAATTAAATCTCATTTGTTTATAAATTTTTTTTGCGAAATTTGAGAATTTGATTTTTTTAACAAAAATAATATATAAAATATTAGAAAAGTATAATAAGCAACACTTTCAATGAAATTAGTTTGGTCGTTCTGCACTCTTTGGTCCTGGACCATGTCCCATTGCCTTGTGGGTACAATGCACGAAACTGTGAGCCACTTCACAATCATCCGCCTTGCTTTTCGCTGAAATTAAAATAAAAAATTAAATTTTTTTATATGAAGTCGAATAATTATATTATAGCAGCAAATATTTCTCTCAAGTAAATAAAAAAGTGTTTTAATTGTAATACAATATAATATATAATCTAAAATATATGCTGCATAATAAAATTCTTTGAAATTAGGTAATTAAAATAAACTGAAAAAAATTATTTGATTTGACTAACTAATTTGTTTTTTATTATGAAATAAATATTTATTTGAAGCAAATATTATTTAATAGATTTAAAATAAAATTGTTTCACTGAAGTAAATATTTATTTGACAAAATAGTTAAGTAATCTATTTTTTTTTAAATTTCATTTCTCTTAGTGTGACGAAATTTAGTTTTAATTTAATAAAATTGTTTTCACTTTCTAAGATTTAAAAGAAAATATTCCTCTGATTACCTTGTTCAGAACATTCTTGAAATGATTTTTTCATATCATCAGTGACAGCTCCGAATTTTTGTACTTTTTCATAAAACTTATCCAAGTTAAATTCTTTATTTTCTTGAAGCTGAAAAAATAATTGAATGTAAATGTATTTCAGATTCTCGAATTTGATGAAAAAAATATTATAAACAATAAAACAAAACTTTTGTATCTATTTGTTAGGTTTAAATAATAATTTTCTTACAATTTCAAATTTATTAATTAATGTTAAAAATATTTAAAATTTTAGTTAAATATTAATTAATTATTAATGTTACTATTTAAATAATTACTGATTATTAATTAATAATTATAATATAATTTTTAAATTAATCACTAATTCATTAATTTTGCTTCCTCATAGAGGGAGTATAATAATACCAAAATTTTTCTAGATCAATTTTTTGACATATCCTTATGTTATTTGACCTCAAAAGTACAAAACTTACAACATGGCATCGGATTTACAATTAAACTATTAATTTAATAATTAAATTATAATTAGATTTATATACACTACCGTTAGAAAATATTGGTACGGATGCACAGGCATGGCCCAAAAACAAACCACTCTTTAAATCAAGATTTGTTTGTAAATACAAATGTCAGAAAATTAACAAATATACCATTCGAAAGATTATTAATTTCTACGATTCTACATAACTGAAAAACTTAATAATTTATGCAAAGATTGCAACAATCAACAAATTTGCCAAAAAACTTAAAAAAATAAAATGTTTTAAAAAATTTGTTCAACTCTTGCATATTTTTTAAAAATTATAGAAAAAATTTGAAACTTGCATAGGTGTAATCATTCAATCTCATCTTTAAATTAAGACCAATAAAGTTTTAAAATCTTATATTCAGTTCGTGGCATATCATTATAAACGTCCGAGCATGTTTTTTGTCAAATGCATCGTTTATAATGATATCTTGTGAACTGATTAAGATTTTCAAACTTTATTGGTCTTAATTTAAAAATGAGACTTGAATAATTACACCTGCACTGAGAAAACATTATATTTAATTTAAATAGAAAAATAATTTTAAGTAATTTTGTTTAATTGAAATAAGATTGTAAGTTCAATCCCAATATAAAGAAAATACCTACTGCTTTGATTCAAAAATATTATTTGTTAGAATAATTATATTTAATTGAAACATATTTTCTGTTTTGATTTAAACAAAAAATATGTTTAAAAATGTTATGTTTGATGAAAACTTAAAAGTTGATTATAAATAATTTAATTTATAATTTTTGGGCCGTGCATGTACAGCCGTACCGATATTTCCCGACGATAGTGTACCTAAATATTTAATATGTTTTGAAAGAATTAGGCGATGTGAAAAAATAGCTTTCTCCCTCGCCCCTTTTTCTTAAATAAACTATTTAGAAATTAAAAAAAAATTGACATTAACTTACGATTCCCTCTTTCTTCATTAAACAAGCTGGCATGCATCGGAATTTTTCATTTTTAAAATCATGATTTCTATGGAGCTCTCGTTCTTCCTCTGAAAGCAGATGAAAAAATCTTGGATAAAAAACTGAGCGTGTCAAATTTTTACTTAATTGAACTAATTAATTAAAATAACAAATAAAGCAAACATTAATCAACTTATTGAGTTATTTATAGACAAACTGATTCTGATAAGCAAAAAGATAATTTAGTTGTTTAATTAATATATCAAATTCATCTTTTAGAACAGTAAATTATAATATTAGTTTTAACTTATAATAATAATTGTTATAATATTAGTAAAACGTTATATTATAATATTATTTTAATATTAGTAAAATATTGTAATAATAATTGCAATATTATAAAATAATAATATTATGCGAAAAATATTTTAAGAAATAACAAAGTTTGTTTACCTATTGAAATTCCAAGTTCTGTACGACATTCATCCATATTTTTCTTCATTTCCTCTGACATAGGCGGGGGTGGATGTGGTATACAATTTACCTACATTTTTATAAATTGAAAAAAATTTGTTGTCAAAAAAATATTCCAGAAAAACTTTATAAAAATATGTTTTAAAGAAATTAATAAATAATTTTTTATACAAATTCCTACACAAAAAAGCTTCATCTGGAGCAGCTATAAATTTTACTATATATTAACGAAATTTTTAGTTCCATCAGTTTAAGACTTTTGCTTTTCTAAAAAAATTTATCGCTGTTCCAGTAAAGTTTTGTTTACCTATGTGCAATTGATCAATTATTATTTTTGCTAATAATATAATTATTGAAGGGGGAAAAAATCATAAACTTATATTATTTAGTCGAAGAAAAGTTAAAATAAAATTTTAATATTTATACGAAAGGATTTTATTAAAGATTAATATAATAATGTAAAAAATACTTCTTACCATTGAAATGACTGTAACTACAGTAAATATTACTAAACACTTCATTTTTATATTTTTTCCTTTTGAGTTTTATTTTTATCTTTTTGAACACTTGTTTTAAAAACCAAAAAGAATTCTCTTCTCACACTGACTGACAAACTATTGAAAGTTCTGCTTTTATATATAACCTCTAATAATTATGTAGTTAAAATTAAAATGAATTTTTATATGATTCTTTTATAGCACTGACACTAAAAATTATGTTTAATTCCACTATTACAGGATGTGTGCTTCCGATTTAATTGTCTCAAATCTCATTTTATGTAACGACAAAATAATTAAAATTTTATCACCTCTAACATGTTACAAATCCTTGAGATTTATAAAAAAAAGAACAAGGTCAAAGAAAAAAAATTGCAAATTGTAGAAAGATTTTTATTTATTCACTTATTTAGATACAATGAAATTAATAATAATATTATTATATTATATTTCCTAATTGCTTTTTGTAATGTAAACTAATTTATTTATGAATACGTTTCCCACAAGAAGATTATTAATAACAGAATAAATAATAATTAATCAATAATAATAAATTTTTAACTACCTCTAGATATGAAGAATTTATTATTATAAACTATTATTAAATAAATAAAAGCATAAATTAATATAATACAATTAAATAAATAAAAAAACACAAATGAACACCCTAAAAAAGGTATAAAATAAGAATAATAATAATATATTTTCCTTATATATATATATGGTATGAAAAACAATATACATCAGTTTAGAGGATTTTCATCTACCATATTATTTGCTAATTATGGTTATGAGCTAATAAAGAAAAGCTATTTTTCTGCTCTGAATTAAATGGTTTTAATTAAATAAATTTAATTAATTATTGATATTTAATTACTTACATTAATTAATATATGTATTTGTTTATTTACTTCATTTGAATTTCATGTTTTTGACATTTGAACCTCAAAAAATTGTTTTGTTTCATATTAACCACCAAAGAATAAAAATAATATACATTCAAGTGGAATACTTTTCTTTTGAAAGGCAAACTTGAGAGGATATTCGAAGAAAATTTTTCCTCTAACTATGAGATAATTTTTTTAGGGTGAGTATAATATAATTTTCATTAAAAAAGAAGAACGTCACGAACATTTATCAATTAACATTCATTGTCAGAAATCGATTAATAAACTAAACATAAAGAGAAAATTTTAATTTCTATATACTTGGAAGGATTGATGTAATTTATCTATTGTTTTAATTTTTATTATTATTGTTATATGATAGTAAAAATGTATAAATTCTATATTTAAAACTTCAAAAATTCCACTTATTGATAGAGTTCTTTTATTAGATTTTTTGGTGCGAACATTCTTCGTAAGCATTAGCCATATCGCATATATCCGCAATGTCTTTGACTGAAAATTTATCAAAAAAATATTTATATAAATTATAGTCAAATAATGTTATTAAAAAAAAAATATGACAAGTGACAATACTTATAAGTATTAATTGGGGGGGGCTGAATCATAAGAAGTAAATTATACTATTTCGCAATAATTTTTAATTAAATGAGCTATTTTTATTAAGTTATTTTTGTCAGTATAATGAAAAACTGTTTTTCTCATGAGTTTCAGAAGAAATTCGAGAAAAAGTGTCTATATTTAAAATTTGTTATTTAATTGCATAAGACAATCGTATTCTAATTGATATTAGGCAAAACTGAATCCTGTAAAATCAGCGTGTTGCACAATGTAGTGGCTGAATGAGTAAATATTAAATTTCGATAATTAAAACAAAATTCTTAAACAATAGTGAAAATCATGTATCCACAACGGGAATAGGCTTAAAATTTACGTAAAGTGTAGTTTTTTCGAATTTTTTTTAAATCGAAGGGTACAAACAGGTTTAAAAATTAAATTTTAATCTTAAAATTTATAAAAATGCTGTAAAAATTTTTGAACAATTTTTTTTATAAAATTGTGGAAATGTTTACGAAAGAACAAAATTAAAAATTAAATAAAAATCATGAAGCTCTTTTTCAACTAGTACTATAAGATAAAAAATGTTTGATCTAAATAAAAAATGTGAATTTTTACTGTATGTTGGTTTGGCATGTAAAGTCACTTATATATGGGTGATTCTTCTAAAAGGGACCACTTCACGTGTCTCCAACGTGAGACTCAATATTTGCATTAACTTTTTATTGATATTTTGTTAATTTTTTAATATAATTAAAAATTTTGTAATATAGTCTTAATATATTTCAAATTCAAGCTTAGATTCTACAGTTTATTTTTCACTTATATTTAGTTCAAAGAAAACAAAAGAAACTTTTTAAATAATTAATTAAAAATTACTGGCAATGGGAGTAAGAATTCAAATTCAGCTAAATACATCAAATTCTTAAACTATTTTTTGTTATACGTAATCTATGTATAAATATTTGAAGTTGTAGCCTAAAAAATTTGTTAAATTAGGTTTCAATATTTTTAAATGTAATAAAAACGTTAATTTTTTATTTGACAAACTATTCATCTCTGAAGCCTTTTTCATATTTAGTAAGCGTTATTGTTTTGTTTTTAATTTTTTAATAATTATTTTCAAATACCTAACCCTTGAATTATAAAAAAATTTTACGTTTTATTTAAAATAAAATATTTTTAATTTTTTAAAATATAATATATTAAGTAGAAAGTTAGATAAATAATAAAATAATAATTATAAATAAAAATTTTTCACAGAAAATATTAATTTTTAACTTAAAATGATAAATTAAAAAATTCATTACAATTTTTTTCCGTTCAATATAAAAAAATATATATTAATTATTTTTTAAAAAATAAAATAGTTAAAAATAAATTATTAAATACACAATTAATTAAATTATAAATGAATAATGTTAAAAGTTTAATAAATTAAAGAAGTTAAATTTAAAAGGAATTTTTTTACAAAAACCCGAATAATAACCCAAATAATAATAACACTTAATATTAAAATGATGCTGGAAGGATTATTTTTTAAAATTAATTTTGCGCAACTCAGATTTGTATCTTTAAACGTATTTAAAAACTGCCCATGACAAAAAAAGGTTCAGAAAATGTAAAAATTAATTTTTTTAGTGTGCTATACTAAAATTATAAAATTCAAACAAAATAACAGCACTATATTAATTTTTTTAGTTTTTGGAAGAAAACAGGTGCCTTTTAGAAGAATCACTATATTGAATTTCATATGTTATATTATCACTTTTATATTAATAAATAATATAAAATTATTTCGAATAGCAATTGACGGGAAAAAATATTTCTTCTGGAGCAGCGATAAGTTTCTCTATAGAATAGCGATAGTCTTTATTAAACAATTAAAAATTTTACTAATTGCACTAAAATTTGTAGTTGTTCTAGATAAAGATTTTCTCCCGTGTATAAATTTTTATATTTCAAAACTGACATCATTACCTTTTTCACCACAACTTGTAAGTATTTTCATCATTTCATCGGCTTTTTCGGGATATAATATATGTTCAATACTAGATATTGTTTCCATATTGAGCTTATTATTCTCGTCCATCTAAAATATAAAAATAATTCTTTTTTATAAAATTCAAAAATTCTCTACTAAAAATCCATAATGTATATTATATAATTTTTGTTTTGTATAATACTGGCACTATTATAAGTAATTGTTATAGGAAATATTGTGAAAAATTTGAGATAATTTGTCTCTACTTGTTACTAAATTGATATATATATATAGAAGAAATATTTAAAACATTGTTTCTGCGTTGCATAACAGTAACATTAAAAATTTTTTCCAGAATATTTCTTTATTAGTCAATAATTATATTTATTAACCCCTTGACAGTCCATGGCTCATATGTGGCCACAAAAAGTCGTGCCACCTTTACGTCTGTGGCCATATATGTCCATCTCAAAAATAAAATACTAAACATAATTCGATTTGAATGACCAAGTGCATACTAAGGTTTTTGGGGTCGCTGAATCCGAATTTCAAATCAGATTTTCAAAATTCAAAATGGTGGACCTAAAATGGCGACTATAAAGATTTAAAAATTTATCAAATACGCTTGAAACTCGTTACTTGGGGGTTTTCGGGGTCGCTGATTACGAATATGATGTCAGATTTACAAAATTAAAATGGTGAATCCAATATGGCGGATAATTTCAAGATTCATGCAATTTGATCGAATTTTAGGTCCGCCATTTTGGATTTCAAAATCTGACATCGGATTCGTAATCAGCGACCCCGAAAACCCCCGAGTAACAAGTTTTAAACAAATCCGTTAGATTTTTTAATTTCTCGACCGCCATATTGGATCCGCCATTTTGAATTTTGAAAATCTGACACTAGATTCGTAATCAGAGACCGCGAAAACCCCGAGTAACAAGTTTCAAGCAAATCTGATAAAATTTAAAATTTTTGAATTCGCCATTTTTGGTCCGCCATTTTAAATTTTGAAAAACTGACTTCAAATTCGAATTTTGGGAATCCAAAAACCTTAATTACAATAAAATCACATTTTTTAGAAACTTTTTTTTCTTGGACCGTATTTGGACCACAAGCGATTTTTACCTGGACTGCGAAGGGGTTAAATAACTTTTTACTTTACTTTATAATAAACATTATATAATTGTAGAAATTTTTCTTATCTTCCAAGAGTAAAAAATATTTTCATTTTCTACCTCATTTGTTTTTTTCATGAAACATGCAGAATAGCAGCGTAATCTTTTCTTCGCAAAATCATGATCAGCCCTCATCTTTTGTCCCTCTTCTGTTAAATATTCAAAAATTTTCAATTAAAAGTAAATTTTTAAGTTTCTTTAGTTTTAGTTCATTAAATAGATCTTTAAAATATATGAAACATTAATATACGTCTATATTATTGTAATTTTTATTTGTCAAAAAATATAAACCCGGAGTCACTAAACCTAAATTTAATATTAGAATTAAAAAATTCAAAATATAACGGAATATGTGACCGCGTCCGAGAAAAAGGACCTTATATAACCAAATTCAACTTTTTGAGTAAAATGCATTTAAAGTTTTTTATTAAAATTATTGATTTCAAGCGAAACTACCTAAAATCATTTTTGTCATAAAGAAAGTGTATTATTTTTTATTAATAAATTTGTTTTTTTAAATTTTGTTTAAACAATTGCAAAAACAATTTTTTTAACACTTGTCTAATTGCATTACATTTTAAAGACCTTAAGGTGTAAGAAACCATCTAAATCTAAAAATCAATTTTTTTAGACATAAGGTCCCTTTTCTCACACGCGGTCACATGTGGTAACCAAAAATGTTTAAAATATTCCGTACAGTTTCTTAAAACTCGTTAGTTGGGGTTGTTCCCAGATGCTAATTTCAAAAATTTTGGCTGCCATAATGAATCCGACATTGTAAATTTTTAAAATCTGATATTAAATTCAGATTCAATGATCCAAAAATTGTTAGAAATTTGGTATATTTTTGAATAAGTAATAAATGTTAAGGTTCTTAAAAGGAATAATGAAAATATTCTTAATAAGAAAATATCATTGAATAAATTTAAAAATGATTACTTATAATATTAATATACTGTATTTATAAAAATTATCAAATTTCTCAAATTAACTTCAAACTATTCTTATATGTTTCTTAAAATTATGTAACTTTTTTTGAGTTTTAATTTTTTAATAAATTTTAATAGTGTCTTAGAAAGAAAAAACTTTAATACACTTGAAAAAATAATCAATTCTTTATAGCGTTAAAAAAGTTACTGAACAAATAGTTTTTGATGTACTAAGTAAATAATAATTATGTAGAAAAATATTATAAAAAAATCTACTTTTAATTTATATTTAAAATATGAATTGTTTATTAAAAAATTAATTCTTACCTTTTGTAATATTCATTTGTTTATAACATTCAGATGCGTGGGTAATCATTTCTCGTCTTAATTTCGTAATTTCATCATCTTCACAACTTATAAACGTCTATTTAATTAAAATAACTAATTTATTGAAAATATATATTAAAAGGCGTATATGGATGCAATTGAGAAATAACAAATTTACAATAAAAATTAATACGGAATTTATTTTATATTTACCATTAACATGAAATAGATTGAAATAAAAAATATAGTCGACTTCATGATTCTCGTAAAATAATTTTTTTTGGTATACTTTTTAAATGTTTACAAGGCTGAAGTAATTTAACAACTGAGAATATTATTTATTTCGTCTTTTATTTGTACCTGTTCAAATACTTACATAATTTTAAATATAGTTTAAAATTTTTTTATTTGTTATTTTACAGTTAATTTTTATAGCCAAGTGTCTATACTTACATGGTATTGTTTTTTTAGTACAATGTCAAAAAAACCAAGGATTAAATAACCTTGAGAATATGATATTTATTCTATTTACTTTATTCTTAAAATTTTAATGTTAAATTGTACAAAAATAAATTTTAAATATTTTTATGGAAGAAAAATATGAAATGAGTCAAATTAAAACAATTTTAAATAATTATTTTTTATTGGCGAATGAATACAATTATTTTATAATATTATTGTATTAATTAATTAATCGCTAATGCTAATTAAATTGTCATTACTTCGCATTGCATTGCTTTCCATTAAATGTTTAATTTTTAGTTGTCTATGTACGAAAGGGCACTGCCTGTTCATATCTCACCGAGTTTATTCTTTTATTTCTAACCCTTAAAATACATCGAAAATAATAAAATTAATTAAATAATTGACAGAAAATAATAGTTAATTTTACTAACAATAGGTTGTTTAGAAATTCTAATAAACATTCTAAACATAGTTTAAATGCCCTTAACAATTGAGCGGCTGGATTCCATAAGGGCACGTAAATTTTTCTCGGCCGAAATCGAAGTCCCCTGGACACTCAAAATTCAACTTCTGAATTTAAATGTTTAAAATATATATCCTTATAGGAAATTTCATTGCGCATCTTTTTTTCTTTTAAATTTTTATTGTATCTGTTACCGTTTTCAAAATATAAGGAAAAAACTGTTTTTTTAAAGAGTGAAATTTTTATTGTTTTTTTCACTTCAACTCGCGATTACTCAGTCAATTTTACGAATTTTTTTATGAAACAAAAATAAAAATACGCGTTGTTTTATCCTACGAGTGACTAAAAAAGAAAAATGTTGTTTTAATTATAAATAAAAAAGTTATTAATTTTTTATTAAGATATTGCAAAATTCGTAAACTGAAATTTTCACTAAGCGGGGAAGTTGAGCAAATTTTGAGCAACAAAAAACTTCCAGCGAGAAAGTTATTCATTTAGGTCTAAAAAAGTTTTTCCCGAAAGTTACAGTTCAATTAAACAATTAGTTAACAAATGGCGAATGTTAAAAGTCGTTGGCGACTGAACGCCCAGCGCGCGTATCTCACTTAATAGTAAGCGGGAGAGTTTTATTCTGTGTATACATAATACGGGTGAGATAGGCACGCTGGGCGTTCAGCCGCCAACGACTTTTAACATTCGCCATTTGTTAACTAATTGTTTAATTGAACTGTAACTTTCGGGAAAAACTTTTTTAGACCTAAATGAACAACTTTCTCGCTGGAAGTTTTTTGTTGCTCAAAATTTGCTCAACTTCCCCGCTTAGTGAAAATTTCAGTTTACGAATTTTGCAATATCTTAATAAAAAATTAATAACTTTTTTATTTATAATTAAAACAACATTTTTCTTTTTAAGTCACTCGTAGGATAAAACAACGCGTATTTTCGTTTTTGTTTCATTAAAAAATTCGTAAAATTGACTGAGTAATCGCGAGTTGAAGTGAAAAAAACAATAAAAATTTCACTCTTTAAAAAAACAGTTTTTTCCTTATATTTTGAAAACGGTAACAGATACAATAAAAATTTAAAAGAAAAAAAGATGCGCAATGAAATTTCCTATAAGGATATATATTTTAAACATTTAAATTCAGAAGTTGAATTTTGAGTGTCCAGGGGACTTCGATTTCGGCCGAGAAAAATTTACGTGCCCTTATGGAATCCAGCCGCTCAATTGTATTTTAATTGGTTTCTTCACTGTTTTATTTCTCTATATCGCAGATTTCCTCTGAATTTCTTGCATACACAAATTCCAAACTCCAACAAATTCGCATTCTTCTTTTATATCTGTTAAGGAAATGTTTTTACATACTTTTTAAATCTGAATAAATGAAATTCGTTTAATTTATTAAAATATCTAGATGTAATGATAAAAACAACTGAGAATATTATTTATTTCGTCTTTTTTAGGTGTATAATATAGTATACTTTCATAAAATATTTCAAGAATGTAAAAAAATTAATTTGAAATTAAATTTTAATACAATATTAATTAATTAAAATATTTAAAAATTACTTATTTTAAATAAAAAAGACATAAATTTCATCAAACATTTCTGGCCAGATATTAAATAATAATGTTGATTATATAATTTTTAAATACCTTTAGGAATACATTCCATTTTTTCTCTAAATGCAATTTCAAGTTTGTCTTCGTCTTCTATACTTTTTTAAATATTCCTTTAAATGTTCTTCATTTACTTTTGCATTGTCATCAATCTATAAAATATGTATATTTTTTATATATATTCATACGCGTATTTTTGGTATTTTATTTATTTCATGTTGTTTTATTTTTATTTTTTACTTACTATACTCATTGTTTAAAAATATTTTCCTCCACGACAAAAAGCATCCTTTGCCATGTTTCTTACATGTTCTAAATTGACTAAAAAATTTTTGGTAAATTGGAAAATTATTATCATTTGTTTCTAAATTTTTAATTTTTAATTTATTAATCGTACCATAACGAATTAAAAGATCTGTAGAACATTGTGCAATTTTATCTGTTTTATCATCAACACTTTTAATATAATCCTGTAAAAAAGAAATTAGATGAATATTGTTATTTTTATTGTGAAAATAATGAATACAATTATTATTTCAGTATTATTAATATAATAATAAAGGAGAATAATAAGTGTTATTTATTATTAATTAATGCTACGCACACACATACATGTATAATATATAATGCTACTAACATTCCTAAATAATATAATTCTATTTAAATTTAACATATTTTCATTTAATTTTCTAGTGATTTTAATGTAACTCCTATAAAGTGTATTTTTCAGACTTTTAATTTAGTAAAGAATCAGAGACTTACGATTTGGAAAAAAGTAATTTCAACTAAAATTAGTATACACTTCATTTTTTGAGTATTTAACTTTTCTTTTTTACTTCACATCTAAAATAAAATATATTCTTCTCTTGTATTTATACTCTTCGAAATAATAAACGTACAATTTTTTGCAAATATTTTCATTAAAAAAACAGGATGTTTATAATTTAATTTACACTAAATTTTTTTTAAATAATTGCTCTCCGTGAGAGAGACATAAAATTTAATTTACCAAAAAAACATAATTTTCTATTTTACATATACATCAAATATTGTAAGGAAAATATAAAATAAATTTTATTATAATAAAAACTTGTTTTTTCATTCCATTTATTTTTTAACAATATAATTTTACATCAACAGTATATAAGGATTACAATTATGTTTTATAACTTTTCTTTTTCAATTCTTTCAATTTTGTAAAATTCCTTGAAGAAATGTTTTTTTCACATTATATTGTATAAACATAAAGCATTATGCTTTCATAAAGACTGCATCGGCGCATTTTCCATATTCATTTGCAAAATCGCATTTTTCTGTCTTTTGTTGAGCTGTAACAGTAAAATTTATTTGTTTTTCTTTTAACATTCTTATTTTATGGAAATTTTTCCATTTGAATAAAATTCGAAAACTGTGCCCTTTAAGGTTTTATTTTAAATAAAATATTTTGAATATTTTTAATGAAATTTTTATTAATTTAGATTTAAATCCATTTTTTGTATTGAATCAAAGTATTTTTTACCTTGCGCTAGACATTTTACGTGAGTACTGTCAATATCAGCTTCAGTTACACTTGGATTATAACTAATCATTACTTCCTTAAGTTTATCGACATTCATTTCTCCATCTTTCATCTAAAAATTGTAGACCAATATTTTTTAACAAAATTTCACCTTGTTTTAATGTATTTCATTATTATTTTTAACAAATGAAAGAAATATTCGAAAATAATGAAGATTTAATAAAAAACTTTTGAAAATTTTAATTAATTAAAAGTAAACAATTTAAAAAATAAATTTTCTCGAAACTTCGAAAAAATGTTACTGTTATTAGTAGAAGTGTAAAAACAAAGTTTTTTTGAACTAAATAAAATATTTTTTGTGATACAAAGTTCCAGCATTTTGACTTTTTTTAAAATACATATTTTTTCAACTTAATATATTGATAAGTAAAATTACTCTCTTAATTTGAATTAGTTGTTTTCTACTAATGAAATATTGCGGATTCATTTACCAAATAAATTAGTACATAACAGTTTTTACTAATCTTTAGTAGTTTTTTACCTATTGATAGTAGAAAACTACTAATTCAATAGTAACTTGCCTTACTAATTTGAAATAGTAAAAAATACGACTTACTAATTGAAATAGTAGTTTTCTACTAACAATTAGTAAAAATTTACTAAAGATTAGTAAAAACTGTTAGGTACTAATTCATTTGGTAAACGAATCAGAACTATTTCATTAGTATAAAACTACTAATTCAGATTTAGAGAGTAATTAAATTAAAAATGTAAATAGTGGTTATTAAAGTGTTTTTCATGAGCTTAAAAGCTGATGATGAACAAAAATTGTTTTTCTTTCAATTTGACCTTGAAATTCAAGAACAAATCTTTTTCCTTAAGGGCCATGTAAAAATCAAAGTGGGACCCAGAAAATTTTTCAAGAAAAGAATAATTCATCATTATTTTTTTAAGAAAATGATAAATTTCTTGAAAAATTTTCACCATCAAAGAAAAGAAAAAAATATTATTTTTTTATAAAAGTTATAGCAAAATTCATTTTTTTGCAACTTTATAAACAAAATGTTATTTCTCCTAAATGAATGAACCGGTTAAAGTGAACCAAGCGGGAATATAAAGGGAATGAAAAATATTTTCGTTCAGAATTAGAAAATTTATGAAAAGTTTATATTTTAATAATTATTTAATAAATTTTTTATAAACAATTAATTCTTTTAATGTTCTGCACCTTTTGAAAATTTAAAAAAAACATCTACATACACTTAAAACTATAAGAAATAAAAATCCGTTGAGAAAATTTATAAGCGACAATTATTTTAAAAATTATAATGGAAATTATATTGGCGCGGTGTAGTGCATCAACACTGATTTTAGTTTTTGATAATTTTCATGGTTATATAACTGAATAGAAATATTAATTGGACAGTGTTTTGTTCAATTCGTAGTTAAGCATGTTTTAATTCTAAAAATCATCAAAATCGCATCTCCGTTCAATATAATTTCCATTATAACTCTTAAAATAATTGTCGCTCATAAATTTTCTCAACGGATTTTGATTTCTTAAATTAATTGTTCATAAAACATTTATTAAATAATTATTAAAATATGCACTTTTTAAAAATTTTCTAATTCTAAACGAAAGTATTTTTCATTCCCTTTATATTCCCGCTTGGTTCAATTTATTAAATCGGTTCATTCATTTAGGAGAAATAACATTTTGTTTAAAACGTTGCAAAAACATTAATTTTGCAATAACTTTTATAAAAAATAATATTTTTTTCTGTTCTTTGGTAGACACATTCCTTAGACCAAATAGAAATGTTTTTTCATCATTTTGATTTAAAAAAAATACTTTTTATATTCTGTGAAAATTTCACGAATTCTGATCTATAGACGGAAAAAACCTTCAACTGGAACAGCGATAACTTTCGCTATAATAGCGAAAGTATTTGTTGAAATAGCGCTAATGCAGTGAAATTTCTAGTTGTTCCAGGTAAAGATTTCTTTTCCTGTATATTGAAATTAAGTATTTGACCTTCAATTTCAAAGTCAAATTGAAATAAAACAATTTTTTCCATGACCATCTTGAATCTCGAGAAATAAAGCCTTTAAAATCACTATTCACATTTTTAATTTGATCAATTTTACTTATCTATATATTAAATCGAAATAAAATATTTTCAAAAAAGTCAAAATTTGGAAATTTAATAACTTAAAAAATATTTTATCAAATTGAAAACAAAATTATATAATTAGAATTACACTTTTATTAATAGTAGAGACATTTTTGCAAAGTTTCGAGAAAATTCATTTTTTGACTTGGGCAGTTAAGAAATAATGCCCCATATATATTAAGAAATATAAGAATATGATAAGTAATAACAAAAAATAAGTAAATGATTCGAAATTAAAATTTTTAAATGCTAAAAGTTTGAAACGTATTAAATTTTTAATTTTCAAAAACTTACTACGCCACTTTCTGACATGAAACATTCTCTCAGGCAACGATTTTTTGCATTTATACTGTAATCATTATTTTTAACAGCTGTCATGTATTCATCTGTAAAATATGTTCCACTTTCTGTATAGTCTAATTTCGTATTAAAAATTCTTCTCTTTAAATTGAAAACATTTATAAAAATTCTTACCTTTAGAGATGTCGAATTTGTTTAAACAAGTGTCCATAACAGCTTTCATGCTTTCAGGCATGTCATCCATTTGACAATTCACTCCTGCCTATTTATTATTAATTGTAAATATTAAAAAAAATTATTTGTTTATTTTTAATTATTTATTTATTTTTCATTATTTATATTGAATTATTAACTTTAATAGTTTAGTTATAAATTTATTATTATTCATTATGTTAATAGTGAATGTAAATAAATGAAATAATTAAAATTTTTTAATTGTTTCTGAAAAAATATAGTTTGATAAAGAATGTACTGACAACAATTAACAATTCAAAATTAATTAATTCGATCTATTCATCGATTTTGAATTGTATTTCAAAGAATATAAAGAGATTAATTATCTATTTAATTAGTATAGACGGGAAAATTATTAATTAATGAAAAGTAAAAAATTAAGTAAATTAAAGTTTTGTTATTAAATAAATAATAAATAAATCAAAAAATAAACTAATTAACTGATTGATTGGTTAATAAAAAAAATTTTTAATTTACCACTGCCAGAAGCAATACACCAAGAAAAATGGTAAAATTTTGCATTGTTTAAATTTTTTTAAATTTTATCAATAATAATTTGAGTAACAGACACAATATTGTTTTTAAAACTGACAAGTTTTCAAAAGTTCCTGTCATATTTATATCAAGCTGTAGATAAATGCATTATTCATTAGATGTAGACAATTCAAGGTGTCAGATTTGAAACACATTCAAAAAGTGCACGAGAATTGTGAGATAATGGAGCTAATCTACAATTTTTTTCCTTTTTTTACGTAAGTACATTTAATTACCAATCAAAATTACCGTACACGAATCGCTTTACTCGATTGTTAAGATCTTTTTATTACACCATGGTTTATGAAGTTTCTCAGAAAACAGGAATAATTAAAAATCTTTAAATGACCTTTAATTGGAGTAATAATTCGAGATGTTACACGCATATAAAGACGTTGCATGTGTACTTGTATTTTGAAGATGTAAATCTTTTCTGAATATTAGTTAGTATTTTTGCGCTTATTCAAGCAGAAATATACAGGAAATGTTCGGGGGGAAAAAATTGTGTACTTAAAAGTAAGTTAATTTTTATGAAAAATAAAACAATTATAGGTTTTTTGGGGGGGATAAATAATTATTACTTCAAACATTTAATTGCTTATTGTACATTTTTATTTTAAAAAGCAGAAAACTAAACATTTTTCCATTTTTAAATTACAATTTTGAATAGAATTTTGCAACTTGTTATGAATAGTCGCGTGGTTATACAAATTGATTTGTAATCATTTAGTTTGGGTTCGAATCCTGATAAACATTTTTACATTTTTAATTTTTTATTGATTTCTGTCCTTATTATTGAAAATAGTAATTTTATTCATATAAAATGCAGTTTCTTAATTTATTAAACAACTCACAATCATCCTCAATGAATGGTACTGAAAAAATAAAATTTTTATAATCAATAAAACTAATTCACTATCATTCGAGAATAATTTTTTTATGTAAGCAATTTTTAATCTTTAATATTTACGATCTATTCAGCATTTTTTTATGTTTATAATTACATATAAATTATTTACTTTCTTTAACGCAGCTCTCGATTATTTCTTTTGTCTCATCTTCATCAAAGTCACTATCCTCTGAATCGCCTACAGAAAAATATTTTAAAAGTTCTTTTTCATTGATTTTTCCATCTTCAATCTGTAACAAAGAATTTATTTCGAATATAAAGAATTTATTTACATCGTTCTTTTGTGTAATTAAAATATTTTCTTACAATGCCAATTTTTTTAGCAACACACGTGTGGAAACAAATGACATCAATTTCACTTGAATCCATTTCATCAACTGAAAAATGTTTAGAAAAGTAATAAAAAATTATAAAAATGATAGTAATCTTATTTTTTTAATAATGAAAAAAAAATTTGTTAAATGAGTGGGAAAAAATAAAGAACTTTTTACCTGCAATATTGAATTCTTTTAAACAGTCATCATAAGCATGTTCTATCTCATCATCAGGGAGTGTTAATGTTTCCTTTAACTGTTAAACAAATTAATAGCATAGTTTGATTATTTCTAAATATTTTAATTCTTTTCTTGCGTTGTATAATTATAAATTAACTGATACGCATGGTTTAGTTAAGAAGAAGTGCGGCGAAAATGTAAGAGAGTGGGGACAATGTGTCTGAGAGAGAAATTTCAGTTTTTCTCTCTTATCCTCATTGACCCCACTCTCTGCCACTCTGATACACTCTAATCCCACTCTAGCGCAATACTAAAAGCTACTAAGAAAAACTTAGATGACAATGATAATATAATTTTTTTTAATTTTAATTTCTTAATTTAAAATGAAGCAAAAAAATTTAACGTTTAATTAGAAAACTCTAAAAATTAAATTACATTTAATTTAATTTATTTCATACATTTCGTTAGATAAAAAAATTATTATCACATACTTTCTAAATACTCACCAACAATAAATGAAATACAAATAAAAAGAAAAAATTTACTATCATTTTAGGAAATATTTCTTTACTTCGTATTTCTGAATGATATATATTTTTCTCGATACTAAAGTTAGTTACATATGAGCTTACTTTTATATATGTTCATCACAAATGTCAGTGATTTGAAAGATTTGAAATAATTACAGGAAACTGGATAATAATAATTTACTATTTATTTATACCTAAGTGATGAAAAACAAGGTTTTTGATAAGTTTCCTTTTTTTTAATTCAAAAATATAATATAATCAACAGTTCATTATCAAAATTATCAATTATTACTTCGTGTTATTAATAATTAACTTTTATATCTGTTTATCTTGAAATAATATAATTATGTTATTATCCATTGTATATAGTTCTTATATAAAATTAATTTTATTGATAATTTAAAGAACTAGTAATTAAATTTTTATTTATTTGAAATTAAATTTTCAAATATTCTATTTAAATATTTAATTAATTTGTATTTTTAATAAATACAATAAAAATTAATTTGTAATCACTCTTGGTAATTGAACATTTAATTAATTGAATTAAATTTTTAATAAAGTATTGAAATGATCTAGTTGAATAAAATGTTTTCTAAATCGAATTGTATATTAAACTTTTAATTATTCGAAATTTTTAATGAATCTTATAAAATTTAATTGAATTAAATCCATTTACTAATTGTATGTAACTTTCTGTTTTCAGGTATGTTTCGAGGATTCAATACCTTTATGTAAATCATAACACTGGCCTTCATAGCACAGTTTTCTTAAAAGTATCAAATTGATACCAAAGTGGATCAAATTGAACCCAAAACTCTGGATCAATTTTTTATTTGATCTGCATTTTGGCATCAATTCGTTGCCATTGGATACTTTTATGTTAACAGTGAGGTTTTGCGAATAGAACGCAACATATTGTTTCCGAATGGATTTTTCGTGCTAAACACGAATCCGGGATCGAAAAATTTACATCTGGTCTCGTTTTCGAAAAAATAGGTTTAAAAAAATAGCATTTTAGAACATTTTTGAAAATTTGTTCAGTTAAACTCTGATGTGTTACAAACTTCGCTGATATCAAAAATTAAAGCTTGAATCATACCCTTTCAATTGAATTCTATGCCAAATTTTTTTTGAAAACATGACTTGATTGGAAGTTTTTGATCCCCTATTCATGTTTAGCACAAAAAATCCATTCGGAAACAATATGTCACGTTTTATTTACAAATTAAGAGTTGAAATTCGCAAGGCTGTGTAATTATTAACTAGTGAGTAAATTTTCATCCTTTTATATAAAATTAATTTTGATAAAATATTTAAACTTAAAAAATAATAAATGATTTAATACAGTATTTCTAAGAATTAACAATTTTTATTAATTAAGTTAAAAACGAAATGAAAAAATAGGAAAAGGATTTTAACGTCAATGTTATAAATTTTTATTCTGAACACATTTTATACAGTATTTTTACAATTTATTGGAAACAAATATTTATTTATTAAATATTTATAATTTTATTGAGATGTTATAAAATGTATAATTTCATAAATAATTAAATATATTATAAAATATATAATTAATATTCTTCTTAAAAAAATATTTAAAAATCGCAAATTTCAAACTGATTAAAATAATTGCATTAAACATTAAATTATATTAAATAAATATTCATAAAAAATCCTTCACACAATGTAATAAGTAGTACTACATACATTTTAGAGTTTTTTTTAAATATTTAGTAAAAAAATTTCAAAAATTAACATTATAGAATTTAAGTACTTTTTGCTTTATTATTATTACAATATTATTCAATATTAAAAGAGTGAGTTATTTACGTCATTTACCTTTTACGTGCTTTAGGTATAAAAATAATTGTTTATTCTAAATCCTAATTTTTACTTCCTTTAGGAAATAGTTGTTGGTCAACACATTTCTGCAAGTGTAAATATTGTTCACATTCGTCTGTCGTATCAGGCACTAAACATTCAAAACATGTTTACATTAATTAATTTAATTTTCTCAGAGTTAATTATTAAAAATTTAAGTTAATATTTTTAATTTAATTTCACTTTTATTTTAATTATTATTATAATTATATTTTTATTCTAATATTGAGAAGAAAAACTTTTTTATAAGCACACAATACTTACAATTGTCACCACAAATCTCATATGCTTTCAATTCGTCTTCAACCGTTTTCGAATCCTCAACATCCAGCAAATATTTTGAATATTTCTCCAAATTAAATTTTTTGTCCTTAATCTAAAAAAAAATTTTTTAAATGTTTTAAAAACAGTACTTTCTTCAATTCTTCGTGATTTCTTGTTACTCACTATTCCTGCTTTCACAGCTATACAAGAATTGAAACAAGTTAAATTCACATCTGTTGAATAAATTTCATTCACTAGAAGCATTAAATTGAAAATACATTACTTGTCAGTCATTAAATCAAAATATATTACTCGTGAAAATTTTTTTTTCAAATTCTCTAAAATTTATAACCTGTAAGATCGTATTCTTTCAAACACTGATCAAAAGCTCCATCCATTTTTTCCTCATTATCTTGACACTTTATTTCCTTCTGAAATATCGTAATTCAATGTGTATGTAAATTATAATATCTTTACTTTTATACAAAATTCGCAGATTATTATTATTTTTTGTTTATTTTGTAATTATTAATATTAATCAACTACTTTATTTATTAGAAGATTATTACTTAATTAGACAAATTTTGTTTCTAAATTTGTTTGATTTATTATTTTCATTTTCAACTTACCATAATTGTAAAAATAAATACAAAAACAATTAAAAATACCTTCATTATTTTTCACTCAATATTTAACTTATTTTTAAAAATGAAAAATGTATAATGTCGAGTCGATACTGAAGTTTAAAAAATATTTCCTATCGTTTATATATGTATTCACATATGCCCTGTTCCTCTATAAATTAAAACAATGATTCGAAACACAACACCGGAAACTGGATTGTAATCTTGAATCATATATTCTTTGTAAACAAAGGCACTTTCATGAAAAAGCAGTGCAGAAAGCTAATTCACAAATTAAAAATAAAAACTTTCATTCATACCATAATTTTCGTGGAAATTCCATAGTCAGTGTGCATGGGCAAAAAAAAATTCTTAATTTGCTAATAAAAATTGTTGCACTGAAATTTGTATACAGCAAAAAAAGGTAGGAAAAAAAGAAACGGGACAAATTCTTTAAATTTATTATTTTCAGATTATTTAATTATTAGTGAATAAATTAAAAATTGAAATAATATTAATTGTAAAAAGGCTTAATACTATTTTGGTTTCAAATAGTTCCCTTTTATTACAAAAGTAAATAAAAAACGCTTTTAATGTGAGTGTTTGAACTTCAAAGTTAATTTTTCGTCCACTTTTCTCTTAAAATATTAAATAAATTAAGCTAGTTTTTTGTTAATAATTCTAAAATAGAATAAGAAAGGGCACTTGTTACATAATTTTTAATTATGAAAGCTTTATTAACATCACAGTGCCTTTCCTTATTATCTTTTAGAGTTAATAACAAAAAACTAGCTTAATTTATTTAATATTTTAAGAGAAAAGTGGGCGAAAAAATTACCATTGAAAACCTAACAATCACATGCTGTTAACAATGTCGAATATTGCAAAGTCATTTTAAATATTTTTATTTTTATCACATTTTGCATTATAAATATAATATTAATGATTAATTTTCTTATATCTAGGATAAAAAAATTGTTATGAGAAAATGATTGAAACCATTATCAAATAATAAAATTTTACGTACATATTTGTTCTTATCGTTATTTATTTATCTCTATGGGAAGAAATTTAGCTGAAAATAAAATACATTATGAGAATTATGAACGTTACTATTTAGAAAATTAGTATTCTTTAATATGAAATTTGTACTCACACTACTATCGAATTGATAAGAGCATTTGCAATATGCAAATGAAGCTTCACATAGGTCTTCATTAACTAGAAAAACAATATTTTATAAAAAATGTTAACTTTAAAATTAACAAATTGTAAACATTTATAATTAGAAGAAATGTAATTTTGGTAATTTTTCGACATAATAGTAATGTTTCGACATTAAATAGTTTTACAAAATATTAAAATTGATTATTATAAAAATTGTCTAAAATCTGAAATTAATTGACCAAATTTTTTTTATTTTTTATTATTTTTTAGATTGTTTTATTTTTCAATTTGATTTATTTAATATAGAAGGGATAAGTAACTTTTGTTCTCAATACATAATATTATTAATACTATTATTTAAAAAATTATATAAATTTTATATAATTTTTAGAAAATTTTTTATTTCTTACCGGTTAAATGTTCACAAGCCTCTATCAATTGAATCATTCGACTGGCAAGATTGTCTTCTACTAAAGCTTGAATTTGTGATTTCATAGAAGATGTTAGAAGCTTTCCACCTTTAATCTGGAACAAGTTTTTATACACTAAACAAATGTATTTGCTTCAAATAAACGGTTACTTTTCTATTATCAAATCAATATTTCTTTGTGTCAAATAATATTCATTAAAGACAATTAAATTGAATTCGCATTTAAATAATAATTATTTGATTTAAGTGAATATTTATTTGAATAAGTTAAATTTCTTGTTCAATGCAAAATTCATTTGAAATTAAAATAATCATGTAATTATTTATAACTATAGTGCTATAAGATTTTAAAATGATTTTTTTTACTTTTTCACTTACTGTTTTTAGTTTTTGAAAAAGACACATTAAATAACACTTCAATTGTGGGTCGTCTACGAAATTTCCATTATTTACTTCGTCGATTAAATCTAAATATAATCAAGAATAAAAAATAAATTATCAAAGTAACAATTTTAAAAAATGTTAAATATATTTTTGCATTTAAAATTTATTTCTTTTACTTAGGAAAAAAGATTTTAAACTTTGAAGTATTTAATTTAAAATAATAAAATCAATGAGAAATGTTAGAATTTTTAATCAACAAAAATACCTGGAGAAACTCCTGATTGCTCAATGCAAGGTGCTTTTAAGGGTTTCATCATTTTTTTTAATCCTTCCAAATTAAATTT
The DNA here is from genome assembly GCA_032873175.1 of Leptopilina drosophilae. NCBI lineage: Eukaryota > Metazoa > Arthropoda > Insecta > Hymenoptera > Figitidae > Leptopilina > Leptopilina drosophilae. Next base: position 51,593,211 of record CM065478.1, read on the forward strand.
CTTTCATGAAATTACAAAAATATTACAGTCTATTAATTTTTCGAATTGTCTAGAAAAATTAAAATTTTCAAAAGCAAGAAAAAAATTATCTATTTATATAATTTTAATTTTCGTTTATAATTTATCATTTATAATTTACAAAATATTACTTATAAATATTTATACATAATTTTAATTATTATAATTGTGTAAATTATTTTAATTACATTATCTTGAATTTTTTATCAATTAATTGGTAAGAATATCCCTGAAGAAAAAATTTTTTAGATCGGAAAAAACCTTTTTAATAAGAAAAGAAAAAATATTTTTACGAAATAGAAAATTTTAAATTAACTAACAGTAAACTTGTTATAATTTTATCAATAAATAAATAATAAGTTATTTTCTTTGCACTTTTATGAAATGAAATTTGAGATCATATCAAATTATTTACCCCTTGAACATTATTTATTAAAATTATTGTAAAAATCGATCCAAAAATAATATTAATTTTCATTTTGTCTATTTCTCTTCTTTATATCACTCTTAAACTTCATCTAATAATCTATTTCATGAGACGATCTTATATATCATGTCACCTTGTCTTAAACCTGAAATTAACCATTTCCGATTATAAACTCAAAAGACATTTTGTGACATTTATTTAATTTCTGCAATTATGTGGCCACTACAAAATTGTAAATAAAAATATGTTGTAACAGACGTATACTAAAAAAATTTAATTTCTGAGTAATTTCGACAAAATTGTCGTTCTTAAATAAGTATACGATGTCTAAATGTCGAGTGTATTTAAAAAAAATTCTTAAAAATTCCCTGTCAAAAAAATTCTATTTAATTTTACTGAAATATTTATATAGAACGATTTTACATAAAATCTAAAGAATATTCTACAGAATTGCAGTAAATTTATTGAATAGAATACCTACCGGCATAGTAGTTATTATGAATTTGATGTCAGTTTTTAAAAATTCAAAATGGCGGATCCAATATGTCGGACAATTTTTTTGTAAAATTCATCGGATTCACTTGAAACTCAATACTCGGGGGTTTTAGGGGTCGTTGATTACGAATTTGAAATAAGTTTTTAAAAATTTTAAATATAAGTCTACATGTTTAGTTAAATGTTATTGGAGTTATGAAATTATTAGAGATGATAAAGTATTCGTAATCAATGACCAGAATAACTCTTAGATATCTAGATTCAAAAAATATTAATTTCATTTTAAAATGTTTTTCCCCAATATTAGTTCGTCCTTTTAAAATTTTGTGAAATATATTTTTCTTAACCTGAGTCGGAGTGATGGATATCACAAGAAAAACAAAGTATAATTTTTAACCTGATTTTGTGATAAAAAGTCGCTGCAACAAAATTTCACCTAGGTGAGGGCGCCACTGTCTATGTGATTTAGCATTGGTTAAAACTATCTGCAACAAAATTTATACTACTTTTTCTGTGATAATTTGATATTATTTTTTGATATTAAGAGTAACATTTCAAACAGCAGTTTCTCTACGAAATTGGCAGAAATTTAAAATAATAAAAATAGCAATAGAAAGCTCATGAAATTCTCTTTTGAATCAGTGTATAATATATTATACACAATTAAAGTTTTATATAATAAAAATTATTAGAAAATCTTTCTCCTTGCGATTGTTTTTTGACGGTGGAACGGTTTGAAATGAAATGCCTCATAGAATTATTCTATTGCTATGGAAAATTATACATTCTAGTAAATTTTAATTAAATTCTATATGATTTACGACTTGGTTAGTACATTTTTCTTATTCATGTGTTAACGAAGTTCCAGGGATCACGAAATAATAATAAAGATTCACAGTTATAAGTTAATTATTAATGAAAGAAAAGATTGAATAATTTACAAGAGCATACAATTGTATCAAACGTCTCGATGAGAACTGAAATAATAAAAAAAGGAAATGCCTTAACAGGCGATGAAAAAAAAAGATAGCGGAAGCAGATGGCACCACTAAATATGAAATCAAAGGGAGGATCAATTTGAATTTTTCTAACAATGTGAAAACAATGTTCACTTATTATTTATGTTAACTATTGAAAACTCACAATCAATTCCTTAACTTATAATCATACTTCTTTTTTTTAGCACTTTCAACTGAATAAAATTCTAAATCTTCATAAAATGTAAAATAACAAATTTTATAATTTTTTCTGGACCAAAAATAATTTAACTTGAGTTAATAATAATTTTTGAGAAGAAGAGATAATCTTACTTTATATCATCCAGCCTAAAATTTAAAGCCTTAAAGCAATTTAAGTGCAGTTAAAATTTAATTTAATTTAGCAGTTTAAAGCCTAAAATTAAGGACTTCCAATTAAGATTCAAAGGACACTTAAAAACTTCATTTATTTCCCGCAATTATTTGCTTGCTTTCACAAAAAGAAAAAAACACAGAAAAATAAACAATTTTTATTTTGGGTATTTCTTTCTCACAATGAGAAGCATTACATTGGAATACAAATTTATTTTGGTTTCTTTTTATTACAAGATAAATAATAATAATAAACATTTTTAACAAAGGCGAATATTACAAAATTATTTAAAAATTTGTTCATTCTTATTTCATTTTTTATATTTTTATTATAAATATAATATATAATATATTACCACTCCACCTCGTTCATAAGCATTATTTCCCCGTCATCTACCGGACAGATTTGTTCGAATTAGCGCACCATTTAAATTTATTTATTTATTTTTTTGTCGTATTACATTTAGCTTCCTCAGTATAATGTATACAAATTGTTTAATTTTTTTATTTTAGAATAATTATTTTAAATTGTTAAAGTATTTCTCCGGCTCCAGTGGAGCTCAATTATGACCACTAATCTATGCATAGATGAGTTGCTTCTCCTTCAAAGGAAAGATTGAGAACGCTTTTCTCTCTCCTCGGTCGAGCGCAGAAGTGCAAATTTCGTAATTCTGCGCAAGTTTTCATGATATGGCAACAGTGTTGCACAGCTCACGGAGAACATAACCTTCATTTTTCTTTGCTCAATTTTATTTTTAAAATGTTTCCTTACGCACGTGTAAATAAAAATCGAAAACAAAACGGTAAATTTGTTACATTACAAGCAGCATAATAAAATGAAAAGTGTAACAAATGTAAAATCAGTTACTAATATATTATTTTTTTATGAAAAAATGTTTTAAAAAATTGTTTCTACAAAATTTCTAATAATAAAAGGTTTTTTCTTTGAATATTAGTTATTTAGGAAACTGTAACAAATATGAAAATGATACTGAAAGACATAACATAATTTTTTTAAATTCAGAAAAATAACGCATTTAAAGATTGATAATAAAATATTATATTTATTTAAAATTGTTATATGTACTTATTCAATATAAAACTCCATATTATTATTATTATTATTAATTATAATATATGAGACATTCCATTTCAAAACGACCTCTTTTATAAACAATTGAGGGCTCGGATCGAAGAACCGACGCTTCGCAATGTTCTGTGCGTTTACAAGCATCGGTTCTTCGATCCGAGCCCTCAATTGCTATTGTAAGGTAATTTTTAAATAATTATTTTTCCTATTTATTAAAGCCAAACTTTATTTACAATTAGTGACTATGTAACCTTTTAAATATCTCAAAACAAGTCACCTCCGATTTTTTGAGACTTGTATCAAAATAAAGTCAAAATATAATAAAATATATATATATATATATATATTATATAATGATGACAGTTCAGGAGAATTTAAGAAATAAATTAAATTTCATATAGATGTCAGAGATAAAACTGTGTAAAAATTTGAAAAAAATAAATTCTTATCGGTACATACTTTATAAGCTTTAAAATTCTTGTCAAATTTAATTAATTTCATAAATTCCCTTGACTTGTACATTATAATGTTTACAGGGAATAAAACTACAATAGTTTAGTTTTATTTTGATACAAGTCTCAAGAAAATCGAAGGTGACGTGTTTTGAGATATTCAAAAGGTTATCTTTCAAACTTAATTTTTTTCATTAATAATATTATTTTTAATAAAAATTTGTTTTACCATCGTAAAGTTGGAAAATTTTTCTTTCAAAACCACTAATTGTAAATAAAGTTTGGCTTCAATGAATAGGAGAAATAATTATTCAAAAATTGCCTTACAATAAAAATTGTTTATACAAAGGGGTCGTTTCGAAATGGAATGCCTCATATATTATTAAAATTTGCAGTAATAATTTTTAATTATTATCAAATTATTATAATGAATACTATCACTTATCGATTTTTTTATTATACCAAGAAATCCCAAAGAGCAATCATCAAAGTAATTAATTATAAAACAGTAACAAAATTTTATAATTTTATGTATAGTTTCAATACAATAAATAAATTAAAGAAAAAATTTTTTAAAATTGAATCAGAAAAAGTTTTTTATGGATATTAATTAAGTCTATATTATAAATTAATTAATATTTTACTAATCGATTTTTATTTTTTAAATTTCGTACTAATGCAGTTCTTAAAATTACCGCCTAGATGCCATGAAAAGTCGCTCGCAAATGAAATGAAGAAAATAGATTACACATAAAGTATGGAAAAAATAGGTTATTTTATTTATATTAATAATTTACTTTTGTTTTTGTTTACTCTCTTTTCTTTAACAGAATGTTTATGCTGAGAAAAATTTTTTTTAATTCAAAAATAAGTGTCATTGACATTTACATTTTAAATAAATAAATGTGACGATAATTGTTTATTTAAAAGACTTCACGCATTTAAAAAGTTCAATATTCAGCTAGAGAAAGAAAAATCCAACTAAATCACAATTTTTAATAAATAAAAAAAACAATTCAATTTAAAAAAAAAAATTTTTTTTTCAATTCAATCCAATTTTTTTTAAATTTATTACACTAAATATTTGTTTATTGTGTAAATTTCTTTAACCGTGAATTTTCAAATTTGATAGATATATACCAGTGCAATTATCACCATTTCGCATGGCTTAGCGTAATTTTCAAATTTGTTAGCTTACTGTTTTAATCCTCTTTTGTTATTATTATGTTCCATCGCTAATATTGCGATCAACTACAATTGGATACATTTTAGGGGTTGAATTGCATTTCGATCAAAAATCGAAATAATACACCGTTATTTATATTTACGTCTACATTTCCAAATGTATAAACCAAATTTATTCGACACCCTTGAAATTTGATCGAAATTCAATTATTTTAAATAAATGACGGACTTTCGACTTTTGTTTTTTTAAATGTCTAAATATTAGAGTAATTTGGTTTTTAAACATTTTATTTAATAACAATTTTATAAATGAATGTTAAATTATTGTAAACCAATAATAATTACTATTTTAAATTGTTTAAATTAATATATTTTTTAGCTAATAATTCTTTTTTGCTTAAATAATTATAATTATTTGTTATATGAAGAAAAAACTATTTTCATTGTATTGCTAATATATTGTAGATCAATTTGGAAAATTTTTTTCTATCAGTCCAAAATATAATATTTTCCTCTTCAGTCAATAAATTTGAAAAGTTCGATTATTTATTATGCATATATATGTAAGCAAAAGAGGCTTTTATTTGACTAGATGTGAGATAGTTTAGGGCTCTTTGGTCAGGCCGTGTCATGATTTACTACGGTCGTGCGGAATCCTAACAATGTTAATTTCACGTAGTAACCAGGAATTCGGGCCTCGCCTGGTGTGCCAATATATAACGCTTATGGTCCTCGTGGACGTTCCGCGAATACGTATTAACCACAAACATAGGGATCGCAGTTTTCACTTTTTTCCAGCGTCACCCCTATTCATTCTCCTCTATACGCATATATACCATATGATACATTGAAAATTATGATCTAACCAATCACTTCTCAACTTTATTTCTATTAAAAAAACAAAATATTCTATTGATCTTTCATCATCAAAAAGGACATTAATAAAAAAACTTTTTACGCAAACAACTCATGAATTTTTTATTTTAAAAAACAAATTTTTAATTTTTAAAATAAGTTTCTAACATATTAAATATAGCAATATATTTTGCATACATTTTTCTTTTAGTTCTTATATATAAAGACTTCGTCACTAACAATTATTACGTTTCTGTAAAACTTTTAAAAATAAATTATTATATATTAGTATTGGTAATATTAATTCTATTATTTGAATCTTAATTACTGCAACAAAATTCCTGCCAAGACTTTACTATAGTAAAGTCTTGGCAGGTATTTTGCTTCATTAATTGACTATGGCCAAAAATCCACAAAGTAATTTCCAAATATGTTCATTGAACACACTAGAAAAATTTATTTCGAACGTAGCAAAATTTACTCCGAAAGTAGTAAAAGTTATACCAGAAATGCTTAACTATAAAAGTTAAGAAATTTAAAGGTTACTATATACTTTTCTTCGTGTTATAAAAATTATTACCTATTATTTATATTCTATTTATGATGAAAAAAATTTTGTTCTGAGAAAATTTGCAACAATTATTTATCAAATAATTGAAATTTTTACATGTACACATTTGTTCTCATCGTTGTTCAATTATCTTTATGGGAAAAAATATATCTGCGAAAATAAAATACATTATGAGAATTATAAACGTTATTACTCAGAAAATTGATATTTTTTAATATATTATTTGTACTCACACTACTATCAATCTCATGATAACATTTGCAATATGCAAATGAAGCTTCACAGATGTCTTCATTAACTAGAAAAACAATATTTTATAAAAATTTTGAACTTTAATAATAACAAATAGTAAGAGTTGTAATGAAATAAATGTTATTTTTATAATTTTACAAACAGTATTTAAAAAATAGTTTTGCAAAATATTAAAATTGATTATTTTAAAAATTGTCTAAAATCTGAAATAATTGATCAAATTTTTTTATTTTTCTATTTCATTTATATAATGTAGAAAGGATAAGTAAATTTTGTTCTGAATACATATTATTATTAGGTTAGAATTCGTTAAATTTTCACAGAAAGCAAAAGTATTTTTTTAAATCAAAATGCTGAAAAAATTTGGTTTTAAGAATGTGTCAACTAAAGAACGGAAAAAAATATTATTTTTTATAAAAGTTATTGCAAAATTAATTTTTTTGCAACTTTTTAAACAAAATGTTATTTCTCCTAAATGAATAAATCCTTTTAAAGTGAACCGAGCGGAAATATAAAGGAAATGAAAAAAACTTTCGTTCAGAATTAAAAAATTTTTAAAAAGTTAATATTTTAATAATTATTTAATAAATTTTTTATAAACAAATAATTTTTTAATGTTCTGCGACTTTTAAAAATTTTTTAAAAAATATCTACATACAATTAAAACTATAAGAAATCAAAATCCGTTGAGAAAATTTATGAGCGACAATTATTTTAAAAATTATAATGGAAATTATGTTGGCGCGGTGTGGTGCATCAACACTGAACTTAGTTTTTGATAATTTTTTTGGTTATATAACCGAATAAAAATGTTAATTCGACAGTGTTTTGTTCAATTCGTAGTTAAAAATAATGTTTTAATTCTGAAAATCATTAAAATTAAAAAAAATTAATTGTTTATAAAAAATTTATTGAATAATTATTAAAATATGCACTTTTTAAAAATTTTCTAATTCTGAACGAAAGTATTTTTTATTCCATTTATATTCCCGCTTGGTTCAATTTATTAAATCTGTTTATTCATTTAGGAGAAATAACATTTTGTTTAAAAAGTTGCAAAAAAATGAATTTTGCTATAACTTTTTAAAAAAAATAATATTTTTTTCTGTTCTTTGGTGGACACATTCCTAAGACCAAATAGAAATGTTTTTTCATCATTTTGATTAAAAAAAAATACTTTTTGGTTTCTGTGAAAATTTCACGAATTCTGACCCTATTATTATTATTAAAAAAATTATAAAAATTTTATATAATTTTGAGAAAAATTTTTATTTCTTACCTGTTAAATAATCACAAGCTTCCAACAATTGTACAATTCGACTAGCAAAACTGTCCTCGACTAAATTTTGAATTTGTGATATCATAACAGATGTTACAAGTTTTTCATCTTTAACCTAAAACAATTTTTTACAAACTAAATAAATTTATTTAAATGAACGGTTACTTTTCTATTCTCAAATAAATATTTCTTTGTATCGAATAATTTTTTAGTGTAAATTCTCTTTGAATTATTATATATGAATGTAGTTGTAGTATTTTTAAATCTCTTTTTTTAATTTTTCACTTACTGTTTTAAATTTTTTGAAAAGACACATTAAATAACACTTGAATTGTGGGTCATCTACGAAATTTCCATTATTACGTGCTTCGTCAATTAAATCTAAATTTTACCGAGATAAAATTTTTTTACATATATTTTTGCATTTAACATTTCTTTCTTTAATTTAGAAAAATGATTTTAAACTTTTTATTATTATTAAAATAAAAATAATAAAATCGTTTAAAAAATACCTGGAGAAACTCCTGATTGCTCAATGCAAGGTGCTCTAAAGGGTTTCATCAGTTTTCTCAATCCTTCCATACTAAGTTTCTTTCATAAAATTGCAAAAATTAATTAATTCATTCATTTTTGGAGTTGGTTGGAAAAATTAAAATTTTCAAAAAGCAAGAAAGAAAATATTTATTTATAGTTAGAATTTATAATTTACAATATCATATTTATAGCTATTTATACAGTTGATTATAATTATAATAATTGTGCATATCATTCAAATTACTATCTTCAATTTTTTATTAAATAATTGGTAAAAATATTTTTTACGAAATATTTATTAAATCCGAAAAAGACTTTTTAATAAAAAAAAATTTCTGTGAAATAGAAATTTTCAATTAACTAAAAGTTAACTTGTTACAATTTTATCAATAATTAGTCAATTTTAAGTGCAATTTGTGAAATGAATTTTAACTTCTTATTAAATTATTCACCCCTTGAACATTATTTATTAAAATAATTGTAAAAATCGATCCAAAAATAATATTAACTTTCATTTTGTCTATTTCTCTTCTTTACATCACTCTTAAACTTCATCTAATAATCTATTTCATAAGACGATCTTATATATCATGTCACCTTGTCCTAAACCTGAAATTAACCATTTCCGATTATAAACTCAAAAGACATTTTGTGACATTTATTTAATTTCTGCAATTATGTGTTCACTACAAAATACTAGTGAATTTTAATTTCAGAGTAATTTCAACAAAATTTTCGTTCTTAACGATAAGTATACGACGTATAAATGTTGAATGTACTTAATGTAAACTTTTCGAAATTTTAATGGCAAAAAATTTCATTTAATTGTACTAGAATATTTATATAGAACTATTATACATAAAATCTAGTGAATATTCAATAGAATTTTTAGAATTTCGCACTAATGCAGTTCTTAAAAATACCGCCCAGATGTCATGAAAATTCGCTCGCAAATGAAATGAAGAAAATAGATTATAAATAATGTATGAAAACAATAGGTTCTTTTATTCATATTAATAATTTACTTTTGTTTTTGTTTACTCTCTTTTCTTTAACAGAATGTTTATGCTGAGAAAATTTTTTTTTATTCAAAAATAAGTAGTCAACCAAAAAAATGTGCTTAAATTAAACAAATTTTACAATTAAATTAAACATAATTTTTATTAAATCAAATTTATTATGTATTGAATCAAAATTATTGTTTAATTCAAAAATAATTTTTGGTTGACTGTATAACAAAAATAATTATGTTTGATTCAATTATATCGTTTTTTCAGTGTACTAAAATTGGTATAGAAATTTCAAAGAAACTGTTCTAGTTTTCTTGCTCACGGAAAAAAATTTGTACTCTATATTTTTGTAAATTGTTATTATTTCGCCAAATGTTCGTAAAATAATTTTAAAATTATATTTATATCATGAACATTTTTGCTTTTTTTAATAGAAGAAATTTGTTTATCACAATGAGGAAGCAAAATGGGCATAAAACAAACAACTTATTTTTTTACATTAGAATAAATATTTATTTTGCTAGAAAATTGAAAATAATAGTTCTTTACAGTTTACACACATATTTGCTCGTCATTTCTTTCTGAATTACGGGAAGAAATTTAACTGGAACATAAAATAAATTTGTAAATTACAAATATTTTTTATGCATTTGCATATTTAAAATTTTACTTACACTGCTGTCGAAATCAATAGCGCATTTCACATATCTAAATGATGCTTCACATAAATCGTCATGAACTGAAAAAAAATTTTTTAGAACATTAAAACATTTATTTTATTGTCTCTTAAAAGTAGAGATAAATAGAACAATTTTTGTTAAACCAATCAAAAATCAGACCGTATTTTACTGTATTGTACAAGAAAAAAAATTCGAAACGTAAAATTTTTTGTTGAAAATAAGAAAACCTTCTTACCAGCTGATGCTTCACAAGTATCTATCAATTCAACTACTCGAGCAGCAAGACCGTCTTCCATTAGAGCTTGAGCTTGTGTCTTCATAGAAGACACAGTAAGTTTTCCACCTTTAATCTAAAATATATTATAAAAACAAAAAAATAGTACAAATTTAAAATAATTTCTTATTTTCGATATTTATTTCACTTTCCGTTAATTAATTATTTTTGTTAGTTTGTATTTTTTCTGAATTAATTACTCACAACTTTAAGTTTTTGCATAATACACATAAAGTAACACTTTAGTTCCATATTGTCTGCGAAATTTCCATTTTTTGCCTCATCAACCAATTCTAAATAATGAAGAAAAAAAATTAAACTATTGTGCAAACAATTATTTACGCTCCTTTAGAACAAATTTCGAGTTAAATTTCAACTAATTGTAAGTCAGTCGGGAATATTTTTATGTATGATAAATTTACTACTTTTTATTGCAATGCAAGATTTGAAATATAACACTATAATACCGAGATAATTTACTAACTGTAGTCCATAAAAATTAAGGCAATATTGTAAGGAAATTCTTAAGGAAGATATTGTGTGACATGACGCCTCGTGAACGTCAGCTGCCCTATAACCGTTGTGTAAAAAGCAAAAATATTTTCAATTATTTCCTCTCGATTGAAAATTTGTTATAAATGATAGTTGGTACAACACCTCGACATATAATAAAGGTTGCAAAAAAGTTTATATTAATTAAAATTGCGATGCAAACTATTATTTGTATGAATTTGTAGGTCCACAAAACAAAATCGATGAAAGATTTCTTCGACCAAATTTAGTACATTATATATTTTTGAGGTCTCTGAAAACGAATTTGAAGACCGTTTTGCTCCATCACGTCAGGATTTTTCCTAACCTCAAAATACATGTCAGATTTTACGTGATGGACAAAATTCTGTAAATGTGACGCGCTCTGAAGAAAGGTACCTAAGAAGCAAAAAAATTGAGGTTATGTCTTTAATTTTTCAAGTAAAAATGCAGAAAGAAAATCAATTATTAATTTAAAATTATTGATCTTCAAGTCTTCATTACATCCAAAAGATCCAATAAAAATTAGTTTTAAATTCAAACAATTAAAAATTAACCTTTAATCAAGTGAAATCTAACACGACCCTAACCTATAATTCGTTTGCTTCTTAGGAACCTTTCTTCGGAGCGACTCAATTAATATAAATATTAACGGATTTATCTTAATCCTGGCATCGAGGGTTTCATCGCGGTTGCTGATTACGAACATAGTAGCGGATTTTCAAAATACAAATTTGCGGATGAATTTTAAAATAAATTCTTTAATGTTTACAAAACCTTTATGCAGGACACTTTCAAGTGGTGACGGCGGGCAACGGAGTTATTCTGTAATCCGGTAGAGTAAGAAAACTCACAGATACCAAATTCTGTAACCGTTCAAGAAATTATTATAAATTCGAATGCCATATTGGATGCGCCATTATGTATTTTAAAAATGTGTCTTTAAATTCGTAATCAGCGACATCAAAAATCGCTCGATACCAAGTTTTATAGAAACTCAAAAATTTTTTCTTCGTTAGTTTTTTAAAGTATCTTAAATTACGATGTTTCTGGTGCAATAAAATGTTTAACGATAATATTACTTGAAAATAATAAGATGCGACAAAAATGTAAGTTACTAAAAACTAAGATGCATAAAGTGTTTTCCATATTAGTCCATAGTTCATGAAGATTCATGTCACGACTTCTTTAAAAATTTCACGAATTCTGGACTGAGAGGAAACGAGCAACCAAAATCTGTTGCTGGCTCCTAGACTATATGTTGTGTCATTTTGTATATTTTTTTTATATTACATTTTTGTAAATAGAAATTGATAAAAAATAATATGATAGTTTTTTATAATGTCAATAAAATTATATAATTTACATTAAAATAATTATTTTAAATATAAAAATAGTTTTATAAACGCGCACTGAAAAAAAAGTTCTGGTTGGGTCAGAATTCGTGAAATTTTTACAGAAAACAAAAAGTATTTTTTTAAAATCAAAATGATGAAAAAACATTTCTATTTGGTCTTAGGAATGTGTCCACCAAAAAACAGAAAAAAATACTATTTTTTATAAAAGTTATTGCAAAATTAATTTTTTTAGAACTTTTTAAACGAAATGTTATTTCTCCTAAATGAGTGAACCGATTTAAGTGAACCAAGCGAAAATATAAAGGGAATGAAAAATACTTTCGTTCAGAATTAGAAAATTTTTAAAAAGTTTATAATTTAATAATTATTTCATAAATTTTTTATAAACAATTAACATTTTTTGAAGTTCTGCGCCTTTTAAAAATTATAAAAAATATCTACTTACACTTAAAACTATAAGAAATTAAAATCCGTTGAGAAAATTTATAAGCGACCATTATTTTAAAAGTTATAATGGAAATTATATCGAACGGAGATGCGATTTGATGATTTTTAGAATTAAAATATATTATTTTCAACTACGAATTGAACAAAACACTGTCGAATTAACATTTTTATTCGGTTATACAACCATAAAAATTATCAAAAACTAAATTCAGTGTTGATACACTACACCGCTCCAATATAATTTCCATTATAATTTTTAAAATAATTTTCGATCATAAATTTTCTCAACGGATTTTGATTTCTTATAGTTTTAAGTGTTTATAAAAAATTTATTAAATAATTATTAAAGTATAAACTTTTTTAAAATTTTCTAATTCTAAACGAAAGTATTTTTTATTCCTTTTATATTCCCGCTTGATTTACTTAAAACGGTTCATTCGTTTAGGAGAAATAACATTTTGTTTAAATAGTTGCAAAAAAATTAACTTTGCGATAACTTTTATAAAAAATAATTTTTTTTTTCTGTTCTTTAGTGGACACATTCTTAAAACCAAATTTTTTCAACATTTTGATTTAAAAAAATACTTTTTGTTTTCTGTAAAAATTTCACGAATTCTGACCCGGTTGGAATTATCAGAAATCCTAGTTTTAACTAGAATTTCGTGTTAAATATGCCCTAACCAGAACTTTTCTGGTTACGTTAACCAGAATTTTAGTTAATATAACCAGAAGTCAGGTTGTTTTAACTAGAATATTGTGTTAAATATACCATAACCAGAACTTTTTTTAGTGGTACGAAGACTACATACCTGGAGAAACTCCCGATTGTTGAATGCATGGTTCCCTTAGAGGTTTTGTCATTTTTTTCAATCCCTCCACATTGAATTTCTTCGATGAATTTACAAAAATAAAATTGTTTATATTATTTAATACAGAAAGGAAAATAAAATTATATTTTCAAAAATCTTCTATTTGTTAAATGTTACAATATTGTTGCAAGTTTGCATTTATTTAGAGAAATAAATAATCGATTTCATAAAAAAAGCAAATATAAATAAATAGATTTATTATCATGATTGTTACTAACTACACTTTATGGTAAATTCCGAGTAGAAGAAAAAACGTATATGCTCGACGGGTGTTACGAAAAAAAACACAGTCAAGATTCTGAACGAAAAAAAACACTCCCGATGAAAATATAACCAAAAATACAGTTTTCATTTTAAGTTTTCGGCACAAATAAAAGAGTTTTTTCGAATTTTTTCTTTCGTATTATAATATTTATATAAAAATTTAATATAATCAAATTAGTTTTTAAAATTAAAATTTCATTTTTTCATTTAAAAATCAGGAGTTTTAGTTTTCGTGCAAAGAAATTTTTAGAGTGTTTTTCTTCGTAACATCCATCGATATATTCGAAATTAAAAAAATTTTTTAAATATATTTTCCTCTTATTTAATAGAAATATTTCAGATATTTTTATTGATTATCAAATTAATTACCCCATCAACATTATTTATTAAAATTATTAAGAAAACTGATCCAATAAAAATGTAAAGTTTCATTTTTGAAAAATTAATTTTGTAGCTTTAACACTTTTGAACTTCAACTAATAAACTGTTGTACAAGACGACATTAACTTCTTTTATATCATCTTGCATTGGCAGTAATTGAAATTAGAAATTTCCGGTTACAGTTTAAAGGAGGTTTTTTAAAAAAAGACTAATATTCAAATTGTAGATGGAATTCTTTCAGATATTTGCAAATAGTATGTTATAACAGAGGTATGAATAAAACCCAACATTAATACATTGTACGTTTTTAAAGTACATTCTCATCACTTTTTTAAACTTTTTATTCTACTTTTTTTCAATGTTTTTTAATCTATTTTAAATCTGAATTAATTAAAAGTCCTCTTTATTTAAATTGGTTTTAAATGCTATTTATTGTTTTCAGTACTTTGTTTGAATATCCTGACAAAAAAATTTAAGTTTTTTAATAGCATATAAACAGTGTACTAAAAATTAGTAAAAATAGTTATTTATATATTTAAGTTAGTGAACAATTTTTTATTAATTTGGAATAAGAGAGTACTGTACATTTCTATGTATTAAAACAAAATATTTATTTATGACGATTATACAAGCAGTGAAATTATCATTACTTGTAAATAAATATTTATTTGCACTTATATATTGCGTTATTTTTAGTCAAACAAATACATATATTAATAATCTACATTAACTGGTTTATTCATTTATTGTTATTGTTTCTTAAGAATAATTAATTATAAAACATATAATTTAATTATTATTAATGTTAAAATTAGAATTATTAAAATATTAGTATATTATTTACATCAACATTTATTAATATAATAAAGTCCTAGATATGAAGTAAATAGATATTAATACTAATAAAAAGCGAATTATCTGGGATAAATAAAGTTTAAACAAAATAGTTTATTTTACAAACGCATAAATACGTATTTTATTCTCAAGACTCATTAATTTTTATTTGTCTTCTGCAGCCTTTTATATTTTTACATAATTTCTTTATTGTTCATGGGAAAAAGTAGAGCTGTAAAATTAAAGAGGCAATTTAGTTTTTCTTTTTAAGAACACCTATTAATTTTTATTATATATATATATATATATATATATATATATATATATATATATATTTATTTATTTATATGGAAATAATAAATAACGTAACTTTTACTAAACTTTTATATTAAGAACTAAACTGTTTGGAATTTATATCTCAAATTTAACTATATTTCCGAAATAAATTCTACTATTTAGCAAGTAATTTGGAATGTTAGTATAAAACTTTAATAAAATTTAGTTTTCTTAAAAATAATATTGAAAATAAATTTTAAATCGAAAATAATAAAAGTTACTGTACGAAAATAATATACTTTATTTTGGAAAATGCAAAAAAATGAACAGCGATTTCTAACAGTTTAGTTCTTACTGTATAAAAATAGTAAAATAATAAAATAAATTTAAGTAATTAAATTGCAAAAGTTAACGAACCGTAGAGTCATATTTGTAACCACAAACAGTAAATTGATAAGCAGCTTCACAAATATCTGAACTTGTTGCTAAAAAAAACATTATATGAAAATAAATAGTTTTGTTTCATTTTTTTAATTATTTGTTTAATCGAATTATAAATAGTTTTCCTTTGTTTTGTGTTAACTCACTTTCAGGCATACAAATAGCAGTCAAGGTTTTCAATTTTTCAGCTAAATCTTCATTAAGCATTACCGCCATTTGAGCATTCATGGCATCCTCAGAAATTTTATCGTTTTTAATCTGTAACAATTATTATTAATTCTTCTTTAAATCATCTAAAAAAATGTAAAAGTTCACGGAAGGAGAAATATTTAATATGCGTAAAAAAAGTTTAATGCAAGAAATATTATAGACATTATTAATTAAATAATAAATATTCTTTTAATAATCCAATCTCTAAATATATTTTCAACGTATATACATAACATTTTTTTCATAGATGACCAAAAGATTTAATGATTATTTTATATTATAAAAATATATTGTTACTATAAATTCTTCAAAATCGTTTTTAACATTTCAATTCAATTATTGTTTTCCATAATTTTTAACTTAAATTCTTCTTTAAATCAATTACTTTTGGTAATTTTTGAAAAAATTATTTGAGAACTTTCAAATTAATTTGTTTACAATTCAAGTTTACGAAATTACAATTATTCGGAAATGTTTTAATTTCTGAAATCATTTGTAATTTCTCCAAAATTTAATTTTTTTATTGCTTTTAACTAAATGCAGAAGAATTTGAATTTTTTAAATTTTTTAAATATCTAAGTTTTTTAAAACTTTTAGTTAAATTCATTCAAAATTGAAATGTTTATAAAATTTCAAATTGAAACTTTTTGAAGTTAATCTATTTACGAAAATTTATAAACGCAACCCTTTTAAAAGTCAAATAACTTTAAAATATTTAAGTAAATTTATTTTTTAACTAATTTAAAATTTTCTTATGAATTGAAAAAAATAATCTTTTGTCAGTATTTTTAAAGAAGTCTCTGATTTTTCTTTAACTTCCTTGACCTGTTAAAACTTGTTCAACATATTATTAATTTATCACTTTTATAAACTAAAAAATGTATTAATTATTTTTTTCATCTTCGCCTCAAAAACGATTTAAACAAAAAATAATTTTTCACTTACAATACCCATTGCAACGAATAGACATTTAAAGTAACACTGCAGTTCCGGAACCGGTGGAAATTCTCCTTTTGATT
The DNA here is from genome assembly GCA_032873175.1 of Leptopilina drosophilae. Taxonomy (NCBI): domain Eukaryota; kingdom Metazoa; phylum Arthropoda; class Insecta; order Hymenoptera; family Figitidae; genus Leptopilina; species Leptopilina drosophilae. Next base: position 51,610,312 of record CM065478.1, read on the forward strand.
TTGCATTATTGATCAGCTCTATTTTAATTTGAATTACACACGTTATTAATATTATTATTATTATTATTATTATTATTAATATTCTAATCCATCACTCGGTATTATTTTTTTATTTTATATTATATGTATTATATTTTTTATTATATAAAAGATATTGTAATGATCCTTACATTCTACTGTACTTTTTCATAATGATTATTATTATATAAGTATACTACATATAGTTTGCAAATTTTTTTTAAACACTTATTATATATACTACATACCAATAGGACAACCAGTTTGTCTTTGACACGTTTTTCCTACTGGTCTTCCAGCTTTTACTAATTGGTCGAAATTCATTTTCTTTTATTCCATAACATGAAAATTGAACACAATATTATTATAATCCGTAATTTAATGAATTAAAAAGTAATTTAAATTTATCAACTAATTTACAAATGTTTTTTACGTTTTAATAACTCGATCACACATATTTAAAAGAAAAAATTAAAATTTCCAATTTTTTTTTCCAAATTTTTTCATTTTGAAATCTTTATTCTAACTATTTTAATCACTTTATTGCAATGTTTTTATTTCATTTTTAGTTTTTAGAATTGCTATTTTTTTTAGTTAAAATTTAACATTAGTTTAGAATAGAAAAAAAATCATACTCCTTCTATGTTTTGGAAACATATTACTAGTACAAAAATTAATGTTTTACTAATTAATAGAATTTTCATTTTTTTTTTCTTGTTTCTTTTTGAGAAACGAATTTTTTACTTGACAAACAATTTGCGGATTTCTATTGTATTGCGAGAAAAAAATAGGCGCCAAACGCTTTTATACATGTGCAGGAAAATAAAGCTATCAACTGAAATCTGAAATTATGAATGGATTGATTAAAGGATAATTAAGGAATTAAATGAAATAGCGGTGGGTAATTTCTGTCTTAAGTAGACACGCGATACGCGCAACACCAGAAACTTTTATTTTTTCATAAACGTTTATTAGTCTAAAAAATTTTTTTGTATGCAAAAAACTCATATTTCCAAATATAATTTTATTATTTTAAGACATTTTATTTTAATTGATTTCTTTTAATTCATTCATTTTAATTAGATACAAGATATTAGTGCGTTTTTATTATTTCCTAATAATAAAAAAAATTTAATAATAAATATATTATAGTAAATTATTTTATAATCAATAACTTTAAAAAAATAGTTTTTTATAATTATTAAAGCATATTAATTCTATTTAATTAATAATTAATTTATTAATATTAGTAATATTATTAATATTACTAAATAATTTATTTAGTTTCTTACATTACATCCCTTAATTAAAAAGTTGATTGTCGCAGTTTACAATTTTATAAATTTTTTTTTATTCTAAGCATTTTGTAGTAAGTTATTCATTATATAATCTCAGTCACAGCTAACAGTAATTTTTAGACAAAATTTTAAGATTTAATTTTTTTACAATTGCGAAAAAATGTTTTCAATATTTTACAATTATGATAGATGTTATTTTCCCATAAACGTATGAGACACAAATAAAATTCTTTTACAATTGAAGAAAAATAGTATCTATGATAATCCAGTAATAAATACGTAATTATTCCATAATCGTATATTCGTTGAAAAAAGCCTGTTTTCATTAACATTTTTTTAGAAAATTTTTTAATATTTAATTGATAATTAATTTGACATTATGCATACTCCGGAGAATAAACAAAATTTCGTTAAATGAATTATTTTATATTACTCAGAAATTTTTTTAAATATATTTTTGTGGTATTAATATTTTTAAAGAATTAATTCATTGAAAATAATATTGTTAATTAATTAAATCCAAAGTTAATTATCGTAGTCTACCATTAAACATTTTTCTTACATATTTTACAGTAAATTTACCCACAGTTAAAATAACTATCGAAGCTCACAGTAATTTTATAAGAAGAAAGTTTTTAAATCGAATTTTTTTACAGTAACAAAAAAAAATAATTTTTCGTTGAATTTATTATATTATTTAAATATTTTTAAAAATATATTTCTTTATGATCATTAAACAATATTATTATTACTAAAATATTAATTCAATTATATTAGGTATTAAATAATTAATATAATCAATAATGTTAAATTATTAATTCAAAAATTGATCACAGTAGTCTACAATTTAAAAACTATTATGTTTTATACATTTTGTAGTAAATTGAACGTTTTGTTGAAAACGTAATAAAGTAACAGACAGTAATTTTGAAGGTAAAATTATAAGACACAATTCTTTGGCAATTGGCAATTTTCGAAAACAAAAACGATTATGAAAAAAATTACATAAAAAAAATTAATCACTTACACTAATATATTTTGTAAAAATAATGCCAGCATTTGAAATAAATATTTTGTAATAAATTATAAATATAAAATGCAGTCAAAATAAATATAAGAAATTGTTTTTTTATCTTTTGCAAATTTTTTTTTCTTCACTGTAAATATTAAACAAAAAAATTATTCACTTGGTATTCAGATAAGTTTTGGCGAAAATCGAATTGAAATCACTCATGAAACTGTAAAATGTATCCAACATTTTGTACAAAACTTCCGTATCTTCTTCGTAAATATTTTTTATTAAATTCGTAGCAGCACTGTAATAATCTTCACCTTAAATGAAATAAAATTATAAATTTTTGATTTTTTTTAAATTATGTTAAATGAAATAAAATTATAAATTTAAATTTTATTAAACTTTACTGATTTTTTTTCAATTTTTATTCAATCTGATTACATTTTATTTAATTTTTACTCTATTTTATTCTTTATTACTAAAATTCTGATTTCAACATTCTAATACTTCAGTACGCATTAATTTCAAATTGATTTAAATATTTCAGTACATTAATTTTTACTCTATTTTATTCAATTTTTATTAAATTCCATTCCTTAATTTAAAAAAAAACTCACTCATTGCAATACATCGCGTAATGACAGTATAAGTTGTTTTGAATTCGGGAAATAAATCAAAAAGCGATTCCATCAAACTTAAATCCAATTCTCCATTTTCGGTCTGAAAATTAAAAATTCGTATTATAAAAATATTACTAAAACATAATGCAAAAATAAATTATTAATTATTATAATCAATTATTCCACATTTCGTAATGTAAACATGAATAAAAAATGTCTTTTACCGGATTTAAAATTACTCTGAATTATAAAAACACTTCACTATATTCACTGTCATTAACCAATTAACACTTACGTCTTTAAATGCCATTATCGCTTTACTGTTTGACCTTTAGATTACAATTTTATTTATTTGTAGATTATTTTTTCGATTTGTTTTCTGATATTTTACTTTTTATTCAACTTTTACTTTATTTTATATTTTTTATGTATTTTGTTCTTAATTTTTGATTTGAGATTGTGTTACAAATAATAATAATAATAATAAATAAAATATGCACGTAAAATAAAAAAATAATCGAAAAAGATCAGCTTTTATGATTTTTAAACAAGTAAATATAAATTTTTGGAAATTTAAAAAAATTGTATTCTATAATTTTTACAATGAAACTGAATCAACAGAAGACAATTCTCCTCTGAGGATTTAGTAAAAACTTATAAGCTTCTTAGTCCCTAATGACTTGAGCCATATTAAAGCAGACAGTCATTATTTCAAAACCACTGTCATCAGATCTTTTCATCCGCTTGACATGATAATTTCAAGTAGTTCATGTATAAGTATTAACAAAAATCATAATGTAGTCCTTTGATAATTACAATGAATGATAAAAAAGTAGATCATATTAAACAATTAAATGACTTTATAATGAATAGTTCCAATATTTTATTCGTCTGTTAAAAACTGTAAAGTAGCTAATAATAATAATAACAAAATAAAATGACAATTTTTGTTAAATGAATAATAAGAAGTTTATTTAATATACGCTAAAAAAATTTATTTGATGTAAGTAACAGATTCATCCTCTATAATTATAAAATAAATATTTACTTAAAAATAATCATTTTTATTTCACTCAAATAAACTATTAGAATCAATAATTTAAGAATTTAAAAATATACCATTTAATAGATACAAATAAAAATTATTTTACACAAATAAATGTATTTTTGATAATAGGCAAAATTATTATTAAATAATTATTGTTTGAATCAAATAATATTTTTTCAGTGTAATAATAATGTTACTTAATAAAGGTTAAAATAAAGATTATTTTAAAAATTCAGATTAATACTAATTATATTAGTAGCGTAAAAATTTTAATAAAAATTTAATGAAATTAAAAAGATAATATTTATGATTGAGCTTCATTATTTTTCGAGACTTTATTCTATGGGTACTTTTTTTAAACTTCTTTTCTCGGAAAATTATTTTCATTCTTTATTACTAAAATTCTGATTTCAACATTCAAATACTTCACGTACGCATTAATTTCAATTTGATTTAAAGTTTGAAAAAAATCTTTTTTAACTAGACGTTTTCTTAACAATTTTTTTAACAAAATGAATAAAACTATTGTACGAAATGAATGAAATATTTCTTAAATAAAATTTATTTACTAAATAAATAAATTTTTTTTGCAATAATATTTTCTTTACATTTGTATAATAATTATAGTTTATTATAATTATAATAAGAAAAACAAATATTGCTTTATCCAAAGAAATATTTTATTTAAACATTTAAAGAAAATATAATTTATCTGAGTCAAAGAAAAGTGTATTTTTCACAAAGCCCACTAAATTATTGATTTGTTTTAACTGGAAATTTTAGTTAGCGCATCATTACATTTTATTTAAATTAAATACAATTTATTTAAAACAAATAATAAATATTTGCAACAAATATAAATATAATTTAGTACTCTTCGAGTCAAATATATCGATTTTCTGAGTATATATAATAATTAAATAAGTAAACGAATAAATATTAATATATTAAAGAAAGTAATGATTATTACCTATTAATATTTACTGGAATAAAAATGTTATTTAGATTGTAATTTTTTACTTGAAGATCCGTTTGCCAAAGTAGGAACAAATCTGTTAATGAAAAAAAACATCCAATTAATTTATTTGCAATTTTTAATATTCTTCTAAACTATTTTTATTAAACTTTTACCAATTTTAACTATTTTACTAAATCCTTTACTTTTCACTGTTTAATTTTAACACTTAAAAAAATTAACAAATTAAAAAGATTCATTAAAAAAAAAATTATCGAATTTTACCTACAAAAATAAGAAAAGAATTGGTCGAATTTTCACTGGAGGACTTCATTAAATTTTTACTAAAATTTTTATTAAAAAAAGAAAATAATTACTATACTTACTCTGTAATAAAATTTGTTTATATATTTAACACCTGTTTTCATTCTTGCTTTGCAAACAATCCCTTCTTTTCTCAATAATGACAACAATTCTGGCGAAATAAAATTTCAAACAATTAATAATACAACTTAACGTAACTTTTTGAAAATTCAAAAAAGTGATGACGAACAAAAAACACTTTAAATTTAAATAGGTACTTTTTTAGTAAAATTTAGTAAATTTTACTTAATTAAGTGTCGACTTCACTATTCTTAGCCGTGTAGAAAAATTGTTGGGTTTACTGTACTTTTTTATTTTCTAATTTAATTAATTTAATCAATTTAATTCAATTTATTTATTACAGTAAGAGAAAAAAGTTAATTCAATTTTTTTATTGAAATATATAATAAAGTCGTTCAAAAAATATGTTACTTACCTGGATCAATGCCTAATTTCAATTGACACGTTTTCTTCAGACTTTCATATAAACTTCTTATTATATTATCAGAAATTCCCTAAAATAAATTATTTCCTATTAAAATTGAATTCTATTTCAATGAATTAAGAAAAAAGACCACACACACTACATTATTTTATCAAAAGAATAAATATTATTTATATCAAAACAAAAAACATTCTACTAACACGTTTATTTCTCTCATTAAAGAGTGATCCTATCAAAATTATTAAAATTGTCGATGATATATTCATTTCTAACCAATTTTACACTGTCTTTAATATATATATATATAATATATAATACATTAATATATGATATATAATATATATAACTGTATTTTATACATCTGTAACTAAAAATAAGAAACAAAGTAACAAACCAAAATAATTCACTTTAATGTGTGATTCTCCTTTTTATAAACTTCTTAAAGAATTATGTTTGCTCAATACTTCCTAAAATATTAATTGTACTTTTATGAGAAAAAAATTACTATATAAACACTTGTTTAATGAAAGTAAATTATTGTCACGTTTAAAATTATGCATGTAGGTCATAAAATTTTTGTAATTAAATTAAAATAACATTTGAATTCGAATAATAAAAATATGAAAATATTAACATAATTTTACAATTATAATTCTAGTTGATATTAATTTTGTTGTCATTAACCTAATAAGTAATTTTTTGTGCTTACTACAATATAATAAGCTAATTGTGAGGCGTTAAAATTAATTACTAAATTGATTCCTTTGTCTTCAAGATTCCTTTTATCTAATGTTGAAATCTTGTATACAGAAAATTTTATTCGTGCCATCTGGTCAGAATCCGCGCACACCCTCGACAGACATTTGGACCATTAATCGGAGTGCTTTTCTCGCGATGATCGATAATTGAACTGTTTCTTCGTTCAATTAATTTCATCTTATTTCTCTTTAGATAAAAATTTTCTTTTTCTATATTGCAATTTATTCGAAATTAAATAGTATTGAAGAATAATTTTATTTTTATTCCAAAATTTTTTTAGGGGAAAAAAAATTTCCAAAAATGAATTAGAAAAAAATAAATTAGTTAATAAAAAAATTAAGTTATCAGTAATATTTACTGATTTTTCAAATTAAAAAATAACTGCAAATTTTTAAATAGGAATTGCAATAAATTTCAGGATATTTTTTAATTTGCTGAATGGACAAATTTAATTTTTCACTGATTGGCAAAATTAAAAAGTTACTATAAAAATTTTCTATGTGAATTAATAAAAAAATTGTATAGTTGATTTGTACTTTGATTGACTAATAAGAGAATTTTTAAAAATTAATTTTGAGCTTAAAAATTCTAATTTATTATCTGTATTAAACACTTCAAAATATACCGCTGTTTAAAAAAATTTCATTTTTTATTAGTTGTTAAATATTAGATTTAAACAGAATTTATTTCCAATTTTTTTCAAAATGAAGTACTATTAAATAAAGATATTTATTATAAAAATATTTGATTAAAAAAACGTTATTTAATTTTTTTCTTTTGTGTAAACTGTTATAAATCAATGGATTTAATTAATTTTTGGGCCAAAAAACAGTGGCGCCTCTCCATCCGTGGAATCTTTCAAGGTTAAAGAGTTTAGTAGAAGACAGAAGAATTTGATTTTTTTGAAAAAATTTGAAATAAATTTTTGTTGAAATTGTTTCAAATTTTTAATTTCTAATAAATATTTAATTGTAAAACGGAACAATTCAAATTTCGTGAAATTTAATTGAAAACGAATGGATTTAAAAATTCTAAAAGAATTCAACTATTGCAATCTGTAATACAGCGATATGCAAAACAATTGCAGAACAATTGAAATTTCGTGAAATTTAATTGAAAACGAATGAATTTAAAAATTCTGAAAGAATTCAACTATTGCAATCTGTATTACCGCGATGTGCAAAAAATTTGCTTTTTTAAAATAATCTTTATAAAACATTCCAAAATTTTAATTTATCTTAGAAAATTTAATTTATAAATTATTAAAATTTTTGCATAATATAAAAAATATAACCGTCAAATGCATGTAAAACTTAAAATTAATTTTAATTGTATAGAACAAAAAATATATTCATTTCATAACATATATCAAATTTATTTTATTTCAATAATCTGATACAAGTATATTTAGAAACTTTTTATCATGATAAACAATAATATTATTATATTATTAAATATTTAGTTTTCAGAGGCTGCTTTTAGCAATGCTGAAAAAATATTTTTAAAATTATTTTCAATCTTCTTTTCTTTTAACTTCTGATTTTGTCCACCTCTCACTCCGCGATAATTATCTGAAATTAAAATTTTATTAAAATACATTTTATCGAATTATTTGTATAATATATTATAATAAGTAATATTGATTTTGAAGACATAGTTAAAAGTTTTTATTGAAATATATTTACTTTTCTTAATGTAGCGGGTATTAGGCCTATACGATTCTTCCTTAGAAAGCGGATTTTCATAATATACCTGATTGTGTCTTTCTGAAATTACAATAAAAATAATTTAATTTTACAGATATATTTTTATTTTATCAGCTTGATTAGATTAGTTATTAAAATTCATTGATTTTCATTGCAAATTTTTGATGAACGTAACAAATTAAATTTTAAATTCTTTTGATAAACATTCTTTTGGAATATTTTTTCTATTTTTCATAATAGATGAATAACAAAAATAGAAAATATTGTGAAATATTATGACACACAAATATTCTCAAACATGAACGACACTATTAAAACAAATAATATATAAAATAGTTTGATTTTAAATTACAAAAAAATTTCCAACAATATAAGAGCAATTGAAATTATTTTAATTCTTTATTAAATCTGTTAGCCATATTAATAATTGATTTATTTTGGAAAGATTGTTTTTTGAAAAGACTTTTTTAAAATTTGACATTATTATATAATTATATTTATATGAATAAAACGTATTTACTTACCAGAATTAATTTTGATTTCTATTTTATTTGACGTTTTATAATAATTGTTTACATATCTTCGATTGTCATAATTTTTATTATCATTTGCTCTTCGCCAATCTAGAAAATAATTACAATTAATTATTAATAAATTATAGTTATATGTACGTATGAAAAAATTTCCCAAAAGAGTAACAAATTTATATTTTTTTTGTAATAATTATATTATATTAAAATTGAACAAGATAATATATTACTATAATATATAAATATTTAAGTTTGCTTACTGAAATCATTTGTGATTTTTCGATATTGATTTCTTGAATTATAATAATTGTTTTCATTTCTTCGATTATGAAAATTTTTATTATTATTTACTTTTCGCACATCTGAAACATAATAATAATAAATTAATATTAATAAGTTACAGTTGTTCATACATATTAATAAAATAAAGTAAAAATCTAAAAGCGTACATTATTTTATAAAAAGTTTAATGTATTACAAATAAACATATAAATTAAATATTTTAATTAAAAAAACTTAATAACATAATGTAATAAATTAGAATTTATTTAAATTAAAACTATATTGTACAAGTGCAGAATTTATCACTCGGTAAAAGATAATATATGTCAAGAAAATTATAATTAAAATTTATAATTTATAATTTTCTTGATATATTAAAAGTATATTATTAATTTAAAATTTAATTATCATTATTATTATTATTATTAATAAACAGAACATTTTTTGTAAATAATCATTAATAATAACAAACGTATTACTCTCTTAATTTGAATCAGTTAAAAATCTTGGTTTTAACTGACAATCAGTGACTGACTTTTTGCTTCTGAATCAGTTAAACACAACTGATTTTCAGTTAAAAAATAACTGATTTACAGTAAAAAATAACTAAAAAATTAGTTAAACTTGACTAATTGAATCAGTTGAAAAAAAATTTACTGAAACATCAGTTATTTTTAAGTAATTTTCAGTAGAAATATTACTATTTAAATAAGTGACTGACTTTTTGCTTTTTAAATCAGTTATTTTTGACTGATTCAAATTTAAAGAGTACATTTATAATATTATGATTACTTCATTTTAATCTATAGTTAATTTATATATTGATAATAATGAATACATTATTTTACTTACCATTGTTATTTTGATATTTTTCACTTCGTTGCGATACATGGAAATAGTTTGTTCTATACCGTGAATGGGTTGAAGAATATTTAATTTTAGTATTGAAAAAAGATCTTTTATTTGCAGGATCATCTATTAAAAAAAATTTTATTATTATAAACTCTTTATAATTAAAACATTTAAAAATAATAATAAAAAAATAAAAAAATTTTTTTTTAATAAAACATTTAAAATTTTAATTTATTGTAAAACATAATTATTTTATTAATAGTTTAAATAGAAAATTATGTTGAAATTACATTTAAAAATTAATTATTGTTTTAAAATTAATATTTACCATCTAATGATGTATCTTTAAATTTTTCTGAAAACGTAGACATTATTCGACGACTCATCACAAATGTTCAATTCAAACTAAACTATCAAATACTTCAAATAATGTGAGTGACTAGAACCAAAATATTATTGAAATAAATGTACCTTTGAAATGAAATTACGTACATTGGAAAATATTTTTATAATGAATTTAAATTAATTATAAACAAGAAGAAATATATAATTATTAATTTTTAATTTAAATTTCATTTTATTATAAAATCATCGTTTATATTCATTTGATTTTAATAATATATTTTTGAAGAAAATTTTCAATTTTCATAAAGAAACAATTTGCATCATTGATATATCTTAATTAAACCAAACACAAGTATATATCATAAACAAATATACAAGTGAGGAGCAATTTTTCAAAAGTTGATAAATCCATTTTTTTTTAAATTGAGATAAACACATATTTAAAATATTAAATTTTAGAATTCAAATTTAAATTTAGAAATCCATTTATCACTGTTCAATTAAAGAAAAAGATGTATTAACAAAAAATTTTCAGTTTAAAAAATATTTTGGCCTAACCTTGATGATTTTTAATTTCTATCTTTTTATTGGAAAAAATGATTAAAACCTTTAAATTCCCTATTACAATAGAATTTAATTACCAACATAGCATTTTAAATAGAAAAAATATTAAAAAATGAATAATTTATTACATTTTTTCTACATTAAAGATAATTTTAATGGTTATGTGTGAATTGGCATTTGTTTAAATTACTCGAAATGACAAAATTTGGATTTATCAGGTTTTAAAAACTTACTGCTCAGGTATACTTACATATATGAAGCATTTTACGTGTAATGTACTGAGTTAAAATTTCAACTCCTTGATAAAAATTAAAACTCGGGGAATTTGTCGTTCTGTCACTTTCATTTTCACAATGGAACATGCTAGAAAAATGAGAATGTAGGTCTTAAATGCTTTTTTTTGCAAAACCTATTTTTTGAAACCTGGTTACGTTTTGTGGTATAATAGGAACCATTAAGCACTATACATCATATATTCCCTTTTTTGTAGAACTACCCATATAATGGAATGCAAGAGTAATGGAAAATTGATGAATTAGTATTTAGTTAAATTTACTTCGTGCGAACATACGTTCGGAGGTACTTTTATATATATATGGAGTGAAAGGCCTGAAAAGGCAGTGAATTAATGGAGTGAGCGAGATGGAGACGACGAGAGACAGAGCCCTTAGTGGCGGAAAGCCCCACCCTTTGTAATGCTAATTAGCTTTCAATTAAAGCCGTAAGCCCAACTTTGGAGTGAGTCAGACTGCCTCCGCAACTAACTGTGGATTTTCTGAACCATTTCGATGTACATGTAACTACACAGTCCTAAAGCAATCGGAAGCTGCCATGATTGCCGGCTACTCTTCTCTTTTCTCTCACACACTCACACACACACACACACCTTCAATTTCATCTCTCGCAAGACTTATTCTCCTTTCAATTCTTACACTATTATTCTCCTCCTTATATTTTCTTTTCTCAATTTAAACACTCCTGTGAATTTTTCAAGACAAATCTTACTTCCTAATTCAAAACATCTTTTTGCTTGAACAGAAAAGAATTATTTTTATTTCTTTTGCTGAAAGAATTTTTTAGTTGATAACTAACTAATTTAATGAACCCTCTTACGGTTTTATCATTTTTCAATTTTGCAGGAAATAAATTTATAATTTTGTTAAAATTAATTTTTACTACCTATTTCATTTTAACTTTGATATTAAATACAACTACTATTTAGCTTTAAGTTACACTGGCAATTTTATTTATAGAAAAAAATAAAAAAATTTTTAAACCGTAGGAAGGTTAAACTAACTATCTGATTAACTGTCTAACTAACTAATAAATAATAAATAATGGTTAGTAAAATGTTAGCAGACTTTCTCTTCAGCAATTAGTAAAATAACTAACTACTATTAATTAGTGAAATTTAATAAATACTAATAAAAATTTACTAACAATTATTTACGTCTTACTAATTAACCCTCTACAGTTGCTAACGACTATTATCGTCAGAAATCGTCAAATTTTTCATACTCTTTAGAAATATTTTATTAATACAGATTTAGAAAATTAAATAATATTTAAATAAGTAAACAATAAGTAGTGAATAATAAATAATTACAAAAGATATTGCATTAAGTAATTAAAAAAATTGGCTAACATTCTTTAATTATTATTGAGCTGTGTCTGTGTGCTTAATAGAGACCGCTAATCAATTGTTGCCTTCCTTGAGATAAAAGAGTATATATTTCAACTAGTTTCCTTTTAGAAATGAGAATAGTAATAATGATTCCATAATGAATTTATTCTCAGACATGATGTCTTCATGGGAATCGATAAAAAAATAAAAAACATTTTTATATCAAGGACGTGAGACTAAGAAATATAAAGGAAGTATTTACCATACATTTTTTTCAAAATAATTATCTTCATATCTCACATCTCGTTTTTAATATGTACGTTTTCTTAATTCATTTTTCGAGAATCAGTAATTATTTTATTTTTTTTCCATAAACAATAATAGAGTTGTTTTATAAAAAAATTTTAAGTTAACGAATCTGTTTGAAAATACCTACTCAATGCCTACTCGGCGGTTCTCGAGGTCGTTAAATCCAAATCCGTGGTCGAAAATTCGAAATTCAAAATGGTGGCTTTAAAGTAGCAACGAAAAAATTTTCGAGTTAACGAATTCATTAACTTTTCAATTTTTTTTTTTTTTATTTCTATTTTGAAGCTGCTATTTTGAATTCTGACATTTCGACCACGGATTTTGACTCAGTGACCTCAAAAACATACAATATGACAATATCATGTTTTTAAAAAAAAATAATTTTGTTTCAGCATTTATGGTACAAAAACTTTATTTTCACTGGACTGTGAAGAGGTTAATGAATCTAAAACAGTAAATAAATTAAATATTACCTACATTATTTATTTTGTTTTAAGATAATTGAATTTTAAAAAAGTTAAGATAAAACAATTCCCAGAATTATTTTTTAAAAATTTTGTAATGAAATTTTTTAAATAATTAAATTTCTTAAAAGAATTTTTGTGTAATTTAAAAAAAGTAATTCATTTTTTCATCAATTTCAATTTAAAATATCAAACAAGATTTTATTTCCAAATTATTAAAAATAAATCTAACATGTTATTATTTTCGTAAGAATTTGAATTGAAATTTAAAAAATTAGAAGCTAATTTTTATATTATAATTATCAGTTTTAAATTTACATTTAAAGATTTTTCATTAAAATTTTTGATAAAAAAATATATTATTTTTCATAGTTGTAATTAAAATTCTTCAAAAGTTGATTTTAAAAAAATTGTAACAAAAAATATTTGATAAAAAAATTATTTCAATTAAATTATAAAAAATTTCAATTATTCAAACAGATTTTTATTATATGGGTAATTCTCCTGAAAGGGACCACTTCACGTGTCTCTTACGGGAGACCCAATATTTGCATTAACTTTTTATTGATATTTTGTTGAGTATAAATTTCAAGCAAAATTTATCCATAATCTACGAAACATTATTTATCTTTATATAATCTTGCAATGTTAAAATTTAAAGATTTTCTTAGTAAAAAAATTTATTTATTTTTGTCTTTTAGTTTTGGTTAAATATGATACATGTTTTTAATTACTTTTTTATATAATTAAAAATTTAGTAATCTATAGTCTTAATACATATCAAATTAAAGCTTAGAATCGACCCTTATTTTTCACTTATATTTAGTTCAAAGAAAACAAAAGAAATTTTTTAAATAATTAATTAAAAACTACTGGCAATGGGAGTAAAAATTCAAATTCATCTCCAAAGCCACGTTTTTCCAGTTAAAAACATCATATTTTTAAACTGTTTTTAGTTATTCGGAATTTATATATAAATATTTGAAGTTGTAGCTCAAAAAATTTGTTAAATTATGTTTCAATATTTTTAAATTAATTTTATTATTATTATTATTTATTAATTATTAAATTATTATTTATTATATATTATTATTATTATTATTTATTTTATTTTTTTTCTCATATTTAGTAAGCGTTATTGTTTTGTTTTTAATAATTATTTTCAATTGCCTAACTCTTGAATTATAAAAAAAATTTCCATTTTATTTAAAATATAATATATTAAGTAGAAAGTTAGCTAAATAATAAAATTATAATTAAAAATAAAAATTTTTTCCAGAAAATATCAGTTTTGAACTTAAAATGATAAATTAAAAAATTCATTACAATTTTTTTTCCGTTCAATATAAAAAAATATATATTAGTTATTTTTGAAAATATGAAATTGTTAAAAATAAATTATTAAATAGTAAATACACAATTCATTAAGTTATAAATGAATAATGTAAAAAGTTTAATAAATTAAAGAAATGAAATTTAAAAGGAATTTTTTTACAAAAACCCCAATAATGATTACAATACCTATATTTAATCTTTAAAACACTTAATATTAAAATGATGCTGGAAGGCTTATTATTTAAAATTAATTTTGCGCAACTTAGATTTGTATCTTCAAACGTATTTAAAAACTTCCCATGACAAAAAAAGTTTCAGAAAATGTAAAAACGAATTTTTTTAGTTTTTGGAAGAAAACAGGTGCCTTTCAGAAGAATCACCCATATGTAGATATATTTGAAAAATTTAATTATCCTATCAAATGATTCAAAAATAATTTTTCAAAGATTTGCTTATAGTTACATATTTTATGCACTATAAAAAGCCCCGTATTTTAACTTAAAAAAATTGTATATATTCGACGAATGTCAAAAGAAAAGTTAACACGCAGGAAATATACAAAAAAATGATTCTCTTTTTTTAATCTCCGAGTGCGTTCACATCAGGGGGAAAAAACGTCGACCTGCATATTTCGTATATTTTGACAGTGTGATTCACTGATGGATTCGAACCACCAATAGTTCCTTCATCTTCATATCCCGCAATGAATACAGTTTAACGCATACGTTTGTATGTTATGAGCCTTGTCTCTCATGCTGTGAGAATCATGGTGGTGGAGATGATGATGTTAATATGTTGCTGCTGTTACCAGTTGCTTTCGCCATTAGTGAACCTCGAGACTCGATGTCGTTAATGTCCCATGTGCAAGTTTTCCATTCTTTTATGTTTTTCTCTAATTCAATCCTTAAAAAAATTTTTTTTTCCTCTAAATAATATTCTTTGTGGTTCGTAATTTTTTTTATTTCACGAAGAAGGAAAGAAAAAAATTCTTATCTATTTCCTTTGTTTGTGATTCAAAGTGATTCATCATTTCGCCAGTGACAAATGATTGGAGGAGAGGTTTTTTAATTAAGTGCTATGCAAATCAGTGAATTTGTGCCTTTTATGAAAACAAATTTCGGGGTGAGTTATTATTTTTTTTATTACCTGTGAAATTTTAATATTTGTTCACTTTTTGTAATATACCGTTTTATTTATTTTATATAAATAAGTTAATTTATAATATAATAGATTAAAAAAAGAAATTCAAAATAAGATTTCAAATATCTATTTTTTACTTCAATAATTTATAATTTATACAAATACAGAAACCGCAATAAAAATAAAAATTCTAGAAGTCAAAATATTTTTCTTTAGGAGTTTCTTTTTTTATCATTTTGAACGTTTTGAGATTTCAATTATTAATTCAATTTTGAGTATCTTTTTCGCCTTGAATCGCTTAAAAAGGAAATGATGAGTAGGAACTGTGGTGGTCGCTTTCACGGAATGTGTCTTCCTATTTTATCGAAGTATAGGACTTTTCGGCATTCCTCACCGACCTATTCGCTATAAATGTCGAGATTTAGCGATTTACTACTTTCCGAACGCTTCAATTCGCAAAGTTAGTAAAAATACCCCTAGCAACTCTCACTCCCTCCCGTTTGATAGATATCTTTTTCAAATAGGTATAGGATAATAGAAAAAATTTTTGATTTACAATTGAAGGAAATTAAATTTTTTACTTCGTTTCTTTTTTGTATAGGATAAAAATTATCTTGACATGAAGGAATATTTTTGAGTTAGTAAATATTTTTTTAACAAAGTTTTATTATAAAAAAAATAATAATTATTATTATTAATAAAAATAAATAAAAAATAGTTTGGATATAATTGAATACAGAAAAATAAATATACAATATACAAATAAATAAATAACTAAATAACTGTATATAAATAAATAAGTAAAAAGGAAAGTAAATAAATAGGTAAATAGACAAATAAATAATTAAATATGTAAAGTAAGCAAATACCTATAGATATATAAACATTATTTTAAAAAATATTCTTTCCTCAATTCAAAGAAACTAAAAGTTTAATTATCTAGGAAAATAATTAAAAATATCTCAGCAATTTATAATTAATATTGTCTTTTAAAATTACTTTTTAAAATTATCCTCATAGCAAACATATAGACAGAGAGACATAGTGATTTCATGTACGTAATTATATCCATTCAAAACTGTTTTTCAGTCGGGATAAAAATTTAACTTTCTCTGTTTGGATTGCAATTACTTTTCACTGTAATTTTCTGTGCCCCAATATACTCCCATAGGAAATTCTTGAAGTTATTAAACAAAATTATCACTCGCGTGAGTATTGAAATGTTTACCACGATCATATTTCAAATATCTTCCATATTATTTTTTGCTCGTTGTAAATATTTTCTAAATTTTCCAATAATATTTTAATTCGCAAAATATTTTTTTTTTGACGAATTGAAATTATTAAAAAATTATTTAAATTTTCTAAGGGAAAAGTTGTAAGTATTTTAAAAGAAAATATTAAAAAACACTTTCTAATTATGATATAATTGTAATAATAAATAAATAAAGTGATAATGGCGATTAACAAAACAAATTATTTGAATTTATTTTCTTGCAGTTGTTAATTTACTGTTTAAAGACAAGAATGGAACGATTAAAGCAATTTATCGATTAGTAGGTACGCTTTTTCTGTTTCTTTAGTAATTAGTCGATAAAACTAACTTGCAGACAATAAACGATCGTGTAACACGTGTACTCATTAGAATGCCAATTGGAAATTCAATAATTGCGCTAGGAAGAGAAAAAAAGAGATTTTATTCCCATAACGTGAAGAGTACGTGTAATATTGTGAAAAATTAATTAAATAAATATTTAATGGACAAAAATTGTAAAATACAGTTTAAAAATTAAATTAATAAAATATATTATTAATAATATTTAGACGACAATAATAATGATGATAATAATTATAATAACAATAATAAAAATAGCAATCAAAAAATAAAAAAATTTATTTATTTTAATCAAAGAATTAATTAATGCACTGAAAAAAAAATAGTATTGAACCAAGAAAATTTTTCTTGGTTGAAGAAAATGGTTGGATTGAATACGGCCAAGAGTATTATAGTATTGATTCAAGAAAACGATTTTCTTGACATAGTATACTTGGTAGGAGAGTATATGTTCTTGATCCAAGAAAATATGGAATCCAGTCAAGAAATTAAGTTTCACGAAAGAAATGCAGATTATATTAATTCAAGAACATTTGTGTATCAAATCAAGAAAATATTTTCTTGATTTGAGAAAATTATAAATTTCAATAAAAAAAATATTTTCTCAATTCAAGTAAATTATTTACTTGAATCCCCCCCCCTTCTCTCATCCCATGATTTCTAATACTTAGGTCAAACATTTTTATTATTTAATTAATTAACATTTATATTTTTTATTTAAATAATTAAACAATTGTTATTTTACATAATATTTACATTTAATTAATACTTATCACAAATACAACAAATATACCTTGAAAGAAAATTTTCCACGGTCGGAGGAATCGAACCCGGGTTGCACGCGTCAGAAGCCGTACCGTTGCCACTATGCCATCCAAGTCTCAATGGATAGTTTTCAAAAACTGCTATTTAAGTTGCACATCCATTTGAAGAAAAATATTTTCTTGGATCAAGAACACCGGCATTGTGTTAAGTAAAAAAAAGTTTCAAAGCAAATGAATGAAATGATTTGATTTAAGAAACACGAATTCTCTAGATAATACTTTACTATTTCGCTTAAGAACATAATATTCTTGATTCAATCCTTTTTGGTACTTCGGATAAGTAAAATATTTGATTGTAATAATAACATATTTACTTCCACCAAATACTGAATTATTAATACAAGAACTATACCCAATGCTCATAATTACTTGGCACAAGAAAATAAATTTCTCTCTTCAAATAAATATAGGATTGATTCAAGTAAATTCTGTCAAGTAAATGCATTTACTTGGTTCAATTACAATTTTTTTTCAGTGTGTTAATAGCATTAGCTAGTGTTAACTTTTTCACTGTGCTTAATTGTATTATCATATAAATATTTTAAATAAAAAAAAATTTGTTGCATATTAATATTTCCATTGTTGTAATTATTATTCTTAATTTTGATATTATTTTTAATATTTAATTATCATAATATATAATAAATAATAATATAATAATAATATATAATTATATAATATATAATATATATAATTATATATTATTATATTATATATAATTGTGTAATTAATATATAATAAATCCATTATTTAAATAAAATAAATTCTTTTCAATTTCTACGTTATCAAGAATCGAACCCTGGCCTTTGATGTTACATATCAAGTCGGTTAACCTCTCGGCCATCACATTTTATCATTTTTTAGTGCAATTACTTTGAAAGTGATCAATGAAAATTCAAAAGAAATACAAACTTGAAAAAGTACATGGAAAAATATTAATTAATACAAGGGTAAAATAATAAGTAAAAGAAAATTTAAAGAAGAATGTGGAAACAAAAGAAATGGAATAAAAGTGTGTGGAACTTCTCGCTCGAGTGGCAGGAATTCAAACGCGTGTCAAGGTTCGTTTGCATCGAGGCACACACTTAAGAATGTATTATGCGGGTTTAGGCACTCGAGCCAATCGTTGTCAATTTCACCCAATTTCAATTCAATGCTCACGACAAATTTCGAATAACTCGAAGTTAAGTCGGTTATTTCAAATAAATAATAATAATACTAATAATACTACTTATGAAAAATTAAAAGTAAAGAATTTTAATCAAAAACAAATTTTTTAAAAAGATATTTTTAACAAATTTCCTATTTCCAAAAAATAAATTTTTTAGAAATAAACATTTCTGAATTTATTGTTTAGAAATAGTAAATTTTACAATTAATTAAAAATTGTACGATTAGACAATTTAAATTGTCAAATAAAAAATGTATGATTAGAAAATGTAATGTTTTTCTTCTCTCCACCCTAAAGAAAAAAGGAAATAAAAATTAACACGCGAAATGCTGTAAAATATTTCTGTCACCTTGAAGATTACTCTCGTCTACTTTTTCCACTTAGAAAAATATTGCACCTATTTACCATTCCTCCTCCCCTTCCTACTATTCCACTCCCCCTTTTCGAAAATGAGGATGCATTAAACTTTCCATCTCCCTCGAGGAGAGGATTCACCACCGGAAATTCTTAAAGTTCATCTCGGAATATTCAACTTCAAAAAGGGAAATTTTCAAGTTTCTTGTGTTTCTGAATATAACCAGTTAAATACTGAAAGGAGAAACACAGTTTCAACTAAAACTTTAATGGAAGTTGTTGTAACTTTAAAATTGACTTAACTGTTTGGCCTACCATTCAATTAATTATGAATGAAAAGACATTTCCTCGAGAGTAAGAAGAAAAAATAAAAATCTCCCCCTTTAATTATTATAAGAGTTTCTCAAACAGACTTTTAAATTATATAGATCAAATTATATTTTTAAAATGGCTTGAAAAATAGTATAGGAAAGTATGAGTTCTTAATTTTAATTAATGAATTCATTATAATTATTCTAAATAATAATTAATTCTGAACGATAATGGATAATTCTGCAATATTGCGGTAACATTGCGACAAGCTTACGTTATGCTTGTAGAAAGATTCCCTGAAGCTTTCTTGTAAAATTCTGCTTGACTATTAACATTATTTATTAATATTATTTAACATTAACAAATTTATTAGTAAACATAATTAATAAAAACTGAGAATAAAAAATATTAAACGAGTTAATAATAATTAGCTATGAAAATAGTCAAATTTTGTTAATTTAGATTAGTTACCAAGAAATTTATAGTTATTTTAAAATAACTTAACAGTGAGTTAAATTAATAATTAGTCATTATTAACTATTTAATTAGTAAAAATATTAGAAATTTAGAACTGTTATTATTTTAATCAGTGAAAAATAAATTAAATTTTTCCCATTTTGAATTTCAAGCCACCACAGTTCATGAAATCGCCGCCTAGATGGTATGGAAATTCGCTCATGAACAAAATAAAGTGGGAGTACAATTTATTTCGTTTCAATTATAAAATGAATAATATTAGAAATTACAATATTAAATAGATCGAAAATAATTCTTATTATTATTATTGAATAAAGTCTGAGAAAATAACAAATATTTAGGGCCAGTTTCACAAATGACGATTAAAAATTAATCAAAGATGAAATCCTCAATCAACCAATCGCGTTAAACTGGCTTTAATCATTGATTAACTTTTAATTGAGTTTGGTAAAATTAGCCCTTGGAGAGTTTATGATAATTAACAGGAAAATTTAATTATCGAAAATAATAATTAATAGTTATTAGAAGTTGGTTATTTGTTTCGTTTTTTCTTTAGTGCTGTCAGAGTTGTGAAGTAAATTTTCCCGCATTTGTTTGTGTGCGATAATGACGATAAAGGGTCATCAGTGAAGGGAATTTGATTGTTTATACTGTGGAAGTAACTTCTCTTTTTTGATGGTGGCTAGTGTCACTGAACGATGATAGGACATACCTTTTGAAAATTGCCCTGTGTAGACCCTCGACAATTCAGAGAGATACTTGCTCCATTTATCCTGACGAGGGTCGGCACAAAGAGAGTGTCACTTACCATAGAATATCACATGCGAAAAAGTAAGCTCCGAATTCCCGTCACTTTTTTTCTTCTTTTAACGTTAATACACCATGTCAAAAAATTCTTTGTCAAGTATTATAAAATAAACAGAAAGAGTGCGAGTGAGGAAAAAATTACAGATGAATCTATTTTTTTAATAAAAGTCTTTTTATTTTAGTAAATTATTGTAATGTAGTTCATTTACTTATGTTAGATGTCAATAGCATGTTTATAAGGTAAATAATTGTAGGAACTAAAATACTTGATTGATTCTATCAGGCAATTCAGTCTCAGACTTTATATACTATTCGCTTGTAAATATATTCTTTTGGTGTTAATTAATTTATTTTTTCATATGAAAATATATTTTATTATTTGAACCCCAAGAAACCACAATTACATTTAATTTTAACTAATTAAATAAATGTGACGCGCTCCGAAGGAAGGTACCTAAGAAGCAAACGAATTATAGGTTAGGGTCGTGTTAGATTTCTCTTGATTAAAAGTTTATTTTTAATTATTTGAATGTGAAACTAATTTTTATTGAATATTTTGAATATAATGAAAACTTAAAGATCAATAATTTTAAACTAATAATTGATTTTATTTTTGTCTTTTTACTTGAAAAATTAAAAACATATTCTCAAATTTTTTGCTTCTTAGGTACCTTTCTTCAGAGCGCGTCACAAATATTTAACTGATTTCAAACATAATAAAGTTTTTCACAGAAATTCAATTTCTTTTTAAACATTTTAATAAAATTTCCGCAATGATTCACTTATTTGCATATGTAAATAGGGTAAACCAGACAGTAGTCGTCAACTTTTCAATTTTCAATATAGCTATAAAACCGTATGCGACATAAAATTATTTTGTTTCTTGCTAATCATTTCTATGGTTATCATAAACAAATCTAAGCTTTTACAATTAAAAAATTTTTTTTTAAGTCACCGATTACTATCGTATTTTTACTTATTTATTTACTAATTTTTTTAATGAATAAAAAATGTTTGTTCATAAACATGACAGGTTTAATAGTTTTCTGTGATCGTAAGGAATAATGTTACATGAAAGAAACTGAAAAAAATATGAATTGCAATTTTTAAACAATGTTAATTATAAAAGATTGCTTTAGGTGGCCGATTACAGTCGGTTTCTTAATTGTTTATTTACAAAAATTTTTTTTACAAATAACAAATTTGTTTTTGCTAACATGATATTTTAAAGAAATTTCGATTGTAATTTTTAAACAGTATTTTATTAAAAAGATTTTCTAAAGTGTCCGGCTACTCTACTGTCTGCTTTACCCTAATAAAATTATTTTCAGGAATTCAATTATTCTTAAAAATTTTAATAAACTTCTTATCTACAAGGTTTTAATTATTTTTAAAACAATTTTACAGGAATTGATCGAAGAATGATAATTGTTTTTAAAAATCTAATTTCAATTCCTCAAAAAATCAATAATTTAAAAAAAATGTTGTTTTAAATTCTCCGGAAGAATTCAATTATTTATAAAAATATAATTTGAAAAAAAATTTAGATAGATAACAAAATTCATTACAAGAATTCAATTTTTTAAAAATTCTATTAAAAGCGTTCGCAAGAATTCAATTATTTTTTTAAGTAAGAGCTTTCCACGGCAGCATGCACTGACGAAATTTTGATTTTGCTTATAGGGGAGACTGGGGCTAAGTGTTAAATTTATCATAAATGATTTTTTAGACCATAATTTCGGTTAAATGCAAATATATATGCATCAATATTGTAAGGTAACTTATCCTCAACAAGTTTCAAAAAAGAAGTTACTGATATTCTTTACTTAAAATACATGTTTTGTTCTTTCCTTAAAAGTTGGTTTCTTTTAACATTTAGCCCCAGGGTGCGTTTATGGCTTTAACAATAAATATATCATATAATCAAAACTTCAATGCTCAAACTATATCCGTTCGAAAGAAATTGAATTTTAACTGTTTTCACAGTTTAACATTTAGCCTCAGTCTCCCCAACTTTGTAATTTATAGTGTTTATTGGGTCCCAAAAAATGTGCCACACAATTTTGCAAATTTTTATCTCGAAAATTATTTATCGTAGAAAACATTTTTGTATTCAAAATTATAAAGAAGACATTGAACTTCATAATATTATTTTTAATAATGACAACATTTAATTTTTTACAATTTGTTTAAATAATAATTTTTAATGTTTATTTTTTATGAAGATAGTGTTTATAACTAATTAACTATATTAGTTTATTTGTATATAACAGTACTACAAAAGTCTGCAGTTGAGGCATGATTGGAGAAACATATATAAATATACATTTTAAGTTTCAAAATATTTTGAAACATATGTAGTATAATCTCATACTAAATCAAGATAAGTATTATCTTAATAATTAATAATGGTATCTTAACCCCTTCTCAGTCGAGTGAAAATAAAGTTTTTGTGCCATATAAGTGTTCAAAAAAATTTTTAAAAACATGATATTGTCTTATTATATGTTTTTGAGGTCAGTGATTCAAAATCCGTGGTCGAATATTCAAAATTTAAAATAACAGCTTCAAAATATCTACCAAAAAAAAATTGAAAAGTTAACGAATTCGTTAACATAAAAATTTTGTTGTCGTCTTTTTAAATCTGCCATTTTAAGTTTTGACCACGGATTTGGAATCAGCGACCTGAAAACCACCGAGTAGGCATTTTAAGGCATTTTCAAACGGATTCGTTAACTTAAAATTTTTTTGGGTGCCATTTTGAAGCCGCCATTTTAAATTTTTTACTCAGGTTTGGATTCAACGACCCTGAAAATCCCCGAGTAAGGATTTTTAGCCAGATTTGTTAACATTTAAATGTCTTTTTCTCGATGGCCCTATAGAGCCCATAGACATACAGGACACGACATTTTTATGGCTTAATAGAGCCCGGTGACAGTGAAGGGGTTAATATCCAAATCTAAACATTCTGCAGAAATTATGCAATCGTTTAGTCAATTTTGCAGCAAATATTTCAAGTAGAAAAACAATTAAAGAGAGAGAATATCCAATGCCCAATACATGAGATAGTATAAAGAAAAGTTTTGTCTTTCCAATATCTTCTGGGGGCGAAATATTCTGAGGCACAACATTAGATGTAAAATATTCCTTAAGCAACCCATACTCAGTAGCTCTTAAAATTATTTCATTGTAACGATCATGCAAAGGAGAGTTATTATTTCCCTCCAAGCTGGTGGAATAATAGGCAGCAACTTCGGGTAATATTGTTACATTTAATTTCAATGCATCTGCATACGTATTAATGTAGTATTCAGCATTAGGAAGAATGCAGCTGATATTTTTATGCTCAGCTAAATATTTTAAGCAATCATATGCAGTTGATACTCTAGAGTCTACTAGAAAACGACTTATTGGCAGTACAATGTTATCAGAGTAAAGACTAAATCTTAAGCAAGGGATAAAATAACTATCTACATAAATTGACAAAGACGAGTTAAAGAGTTGTTTTAAAGTTGAAAGCTCAGGTTCTGATTGCAGACTGATATCCAAAATGACAGAATAAATGTATCCAGTGTAAACAATGCATGTAATTAACAGAGAACCAAAAACAATTCTTTCTATCAATTTATTCGGCTCGTGATTTGCAGGCAATCCCATTATGATTTGACTTATGTTTAAAGTTTCCCAAGTAGCTTTTCTGAATTTCATAAAGAAAGCTATGAGTCGAATAATTACAATCATACAAACTGTTCCTAAGATCATGTGAAAATGTTCTGATGAAAACTGTAATCCTTTTGTATATTTATTTGCCTTTGGAATTACAGCCTTAAAACTATCAATTTTAAGATATCGCATTTTTTGAGCGGAAGTGAAAATAGGATAATTAAATCCTAAACATACTTCTGCTTCGAGTATTAAATCTAAATATTGCAATTCTGTGGTTTGATGTACAAGTTTAGAATTCACAGTATGAGCAATAAATTCTGTAATTTTTTTAACCATCTTCTTTTGTCGTTTTTCTTCTGAATCCCATATACAATCGAAAGCAAAGATCATTTTGTGTCCATTTAGATTGGCTATTTTATTTGGAAACCACTGTATTTCAGATGATACGTTTTGTTCCGTATATCCTTCAGAAAATTTGTTTATTTGACTCAAAAAAGGAATCATTTGGTGTTTTGAATCGTAATTCATAATAGTAAAATCGAAATATTTGCGATCCCAGAAATAGTTCAAAGTTTCGTTGATAAACACATGATTATTGTTAAAGGAATTCATGGCCAAACATCTAGGTAGTGATAATCCAGTCCCATAATTAATCTTACGTAGATGTTCATAGATTGTTTTCGTCGAAGAATAATTCGTTAGTTGATAAACAAACAAAGTCGTTCTTCGAAGCAGTTTCAAACGTGTCAAGCCATTTCTAAAAAGTAATTAAGGAAAAATAATCATCCTCTTATAGTATGGGGCGTTACATGCACAGGGCAAACTATGAATCTCAAATTTTCTTCATAATAATATTGTTATTTAAACTTTTAAGTCACTATTTTCAACTATTCCTATTTTGAAATCTATGATAGTTACAAAAAAATTTTAATATGAAAATTGTAGGGAAACTATTGAATTTAAATAAGTAATTCAAAATTACTTATTCTACCATATTATAAGAATTAATTATCAACATTTGTGGGCAATGCAAAATTTTTTTTATCAAATTAAAACAGATATCACCTATTCAATATGAATTTATTTTCTGCAAAAAAGTTTTTGACTATGATTGAAAACTTTTATATCTAAACTCACGATATATAACTTTTTTTAACTTACTTGTCTATCCAAATTGCGGCTTCTTCAAAACCAAATATGAATGAACGAAAACTTTTATTAACATTTTGTATCAATGATTTCATCATAGGGTCTATATTGTAATCATCTTCAAGAATAAACACAACCTGATGCAGTTTAGATTCGTTTTTGAGATAGTTTACAAGTCCATCAAAGTAATTTGTTGATCCAGGTTTATCTAGGCTGATTTTTGAAGACATTGTAAGAATTCCCTTCCACAAAATACAGTAAATAAAATATATTCCAACAAATTTCATTTTTGACAACCACCTTATTCGACTGACAAAAAGTTTCTAGCTACATTGAAATATATCAATATTTAATAATGAAGGTTGTTTTCTTTCATATTTAACAATTTAAGGGTTGTTATTTGTGTTATTGAAGTATACTTCAAGATTCATACCCCCAAGACCCCTCATTTTAATTTATTTAATTTAAGTTACAATTGCTTTCCTTTTTCCTTGATAGAATTGTTGCTTTAGCAAATAAAATGAATTAATTAATGAATAGTAAAACCTGAAGAAAAAAATGATAGACAAGGCATGTTGTAGACACTCAAGAGGAAAGAAATTTGATTGACGTAATTTATTTTTAAAAATTATCAAGAAAATATAGTACCTACTACATTAATCGTCGAAAGAATAAATTATAATCAAAGAAATTTGTTACAAATAAAAGCTGTTTACACTAGAAGTCCAATTATAGCGAAACACAGTAAAACTGTCCCAGTAACTAACTTTACGCTTAAAAATCTTCCACTGTAACTGTAATGTAAAATTCTTTCTCAAATACCCCAGACAGCAATTTGACAAAAGAAAATCCAAAACAAATTTGAAATAAATCATATATCAGTTTAATAATAAACAATCAAAAACCAATATTTTGTAAAAGTAAGAAAAATTCTTCAATGATATTAAACGCTTCAGAGAGTAATGCTTGGAGATCAGAAATCTCTTGATCGTTTACCATCTTATAAATGTTTCATTACATGAAACTCACGTAGGTGTCTCTTGCATTCGACTACTCTGATGGTAATAATGATAATAATAATAATAACAATAATGCTAATTGACGAGGAAAACGTGCGTACAATGCAGACAAATTGTGATTTCAATTTCATTCTCGTTAAATATAGAATCTCGAAATTTCGAGGGTGAATTTCTCGATAAGTCTTATGTAGATTTACCGTAAAGTATATATAGATTCACACACGTATATATATTATATAAGCAGGGGGTGAAAGAAAGCACAAAACGGAACACTGTGCGCCTAACTATGCGCGTTTAATAGCACAAGACGAAATCTGCCCTAAGGGCCATTATTCGAACTCTCTAAATTAAATTTACCGTATACAAGTGCCCTTACTTTATAGGGAACTAATAAAGACCCTTCTTAGCTTTTGTCGATTAAAAATTGTCAATTGATTCAACAATAAAAATTTTATTTTCCCCTCGATCGCATATTTCTTATTGGGAGTTCTTAAAATTTAATTAAATATATTCAATGAGAGGGATTTCAAAAAATTGTTGAATTATTCTCTTTTTCTAGTTAATAATATTTGTTAAATTTAGAATTTATTGTAAAAGACAAAGAAATGTCGGAACACATACTTTATATATACATATTCTACCCTTTCAATTCACCCGGGGGTGGTCCTCTAGAATTGCTCCCGAGGGTGAGTTTCAATTAACGAACATTCCAGGTATCCGACAGGGAGAGAAAATAAAGTCCGCGGCATGTTGTTCAACGAGGCAATGAGAATTACTGTAATTTTAAAAATGTTTATATATATATTTATATCGTTGTTCCCCTATGAAGTGAAAATAAATTTTCATCCCATTAAATTTATTTTCAAACTTGATAAGAGTCAAACTAATTCATTGTCAGTGTCAATTTTACCTTTTTTGTCGCTAATAATTGCTTAATTTTTAATATTGAATATTTTCCTCAAGACTGGGAAAAAATTTTTTTTAAGTAATGCAAAAATAAGTAACCAAAGAAAAAAATACGTGTGAGTTAAACATATTTTATAATTTGATTAAACGTAATTTTTATTGAATCAAACTTATTATGTTAAATTAAAAAATAATTTTTGGTTGACTCTATAGCAAAGATTTGATTCAAATATATTATTTTCTCCAAGAAGGAATAAAAGTGAATTGTTATAATTCGCACAAAAGATTTACATTACTCCGAAAAAAAGTAAATTATTTTATTAGTTGTAAAGTTTCATATAGTGTCTACAATTGAAAAAATAGAGAAATATTCTTTTTAGGTACAAAAATTTTGTCAGGTCTAATGTTTCTTATCCATGAATAAAATAGTTCAACTTTAAAGATTTTAAGTATAGAATTACAGAATTTGCATTTCAAAATTGTCCAATTTGCGAAATTTAAAATGTCGGATCAAAAATTACAGCAGTAATTGAAAAACAAAATAACGTAAAGAGATATCTGTCATTAAACTTCAAAATCTAATTCAAAACTGTAAATAACTACTCCGAGCAAAATTCCAAATTTCAGCTCCAAAAAGTCTGAAAAATGAAAGCATAACGAAAAATGTAGTTGAAAATTTAAGAAATTATTTAATCTAACTTCAAATTACGATTTAGGGGATACAATAATATTGAATACAAATTGCAAAATTCAAAATGATGGATGGAAAATTGAAAACCGAAAATTTTCAGATAAAAAAATACGTTTTTAAAACTATAAAACTTGCTACTCTAAAATTTTTTATAATTTATTATGAGTGCAATTAATATAAAAAACGTGATTAAAATTTTGCTCTCCTATTTTACATTTCCCTCTCGAAAGACAAACGAATGGTTAAATTAATTTAGTGAAATGAACTTCATGGGGATATTCGTGAAGAGTAATCCAGGACTCATTTATGATGGGAAATCCGAGGCCTGTATCCTATCAATTTTCAAAATTACATTTAACGATCGGCAGAGAGGTGATAACCGTACTGATTTGAACGCATCAATTAAACTCGTGAAACCACAGGATTCTCTCCCTCAGGATTCTCATGTTCACCGAGATATTAATTTCATGTCTTGTCACCCCGGTAAACGCGAGAGTCTTCCGATGCCACTGCGATATTCTCTCTGTTAGAGAAAATTTATGTTACACACTTAACGCACGATATTCATAACACAGCGTCTGGATATATATTATAAATGTTCAATTTCCTTTCAAATATGCGAGTAATATAGCTTTTAATACGAATAGATATTATCAGACAATTTCCTATAATACGTTTTAGCGAAAGGGCAAAAAAAATCTTTTCGAACGTTTTCAATTGAAAAAAATGGAAGAGAAATCAATTAATAAATAAAAAATGATACGTATTATTTATGGAAAGAGAATTCACCGATTTTGCAAAGTAATGAGTTTGTCAAATAAAACATTCTTCTTCTTATTTTGAAATAAAAATATGTAAATTACCTCCTTTGCGAAAAAAATGCAAAAGGGTAAAAAATTTTCTAGAGTACAACAAAAATTGATGAAATATAGATACAATCTGGAATTCGTTTTCTCTCTGCGCGACATTAATTAAGAAAAGTCGCTAATTAATATTCGAGAATAATTAAGACATTGCGACTAGAAAAGTGGGAATGGTTTCCAGGAAGATTGATTGCAACTG
Organism: Leptopilina drosophilae; assembly: GCA_032873175.1. Lineage (NCBI taxonomy): Eukaryota > Metazoa > Arthropoda > Insecta > Hymenoptera > Figitidae > Leptopilina > Leptopilina drosophilae. The sequence goes on from CM065478.1 coordinate 51,640,037, forward strand.
AGATGATTATTTATGTGACTACTCTGCAGGTACATAAGAAAAGTAGGCATAAACAATAAATAAATATATATGGTTATTAACCAGTCTTGACACAATGTTTACGAACGTCCATTGTGTTTACGAGTGTTAAAAGTTATGAAAAGCTTATTGTCTCATAAAAGAACAATGGACTAATTAAAGTAGGCGATGAAAACAATGGTCTAGTTAAAAGCGTAAACATATATATTTACAGAAAAAGTACTCTTTCGATGTTTTACACATTCCCTTTATTTATAAATTACACAATTCTTTTTGAATTACTTAAAAATTTTCCTTTGGTAACTGAGAATAGTTAACTCCAATTTTTCCGTATAGAAATCCAAATAGTATAATAAATTTTCTTCGGTTTTATTGAAATGTTTGTTTTTCGTTTGAATTTTAATAAAAGTCGGTTGAATGTTTGACGGACTGTCAATTGGAATGCGCTTTGAATTTAATTTAGTTAATATGAATAAATGAAGATAAATAAATAACAAAAGTGAAAAATAAAGTATAATATCTTTAAGTGAAATTATTGTATTGTATCAAAATTACTCTTTCGGTTTAGATCTGCTTTGGAAGTGACTGGTCCTCACTGAACACTCTGCTTATATATCCGTCGTGTCGTTGGAGTGGGGGACTCCCTACTCCTTCCGCACATCTCACGGCGTGTGCACTCAATTCGCTCAACAGTTTCGCGCTTATTTTTTGAATTCTAAAAAATACAATTTTTAAGTTTTACCATTTTTTCTATATTTTTATTTTTTTATATTCAATTTAGAAAATTTTTTACCAACAAATACAACCACGTTCATTTTTTATCGTTTATATATTGCTTATAATTTTTATATTACTTCTAGATTAGCATAAATTTATTTGTATTTATTTTTCAGTAAAAAGAAAGTAAATTATCTTTTTTGGAAAAAAATTCAAAAAAGGAAAGCAAACAATTTTCTAACTAAAAAACAAAAAAATCATAATCTGAATTTTTTTAAGAAAAGAAACTGTTCGTTAATGTTTCAACAAATAAATATTTTTATAAATGATTTTTTAAATATATTAATTTTTTTCAATTTTTGTAGGATATGTAAAAAGGTGAAAGACAATATTCATTTTCAACTTTCAAAAATCAAAGTAAATAATTAATTATTAATTACATAGTTGGAAAAAAGTAAAAAATTATTACAATATTCTTAAAATAAATTTTAAAGTAATGAACAAAATAAATAGAATAAATTCGTAAATTCTTTCTTTTAACGGATCTCTGAAAAACTTGAATTTGTACACAAATGAAATCAGAATTTCAAGAACAGGAAGTAAATTCTTCATGTTTGTGTATATATATATGGCTATTTGATTTCCGAGGATCATATCTTAAACATATATATAGTAGTCTCTTGCTTTTATCAGAAAAGAAAATCCAACTTTACTTGATCTTAACAGTAAAATACGCTATCTACGGGAATTTATATAGAAGTTCTTGCACGACCTTCTATATTTAAGATCTGGGAAAACATTCTTTCTTCTTTGTTTTAAGTTTACTAAAAGGAAATTTAAAACGTTATGAATTTAAAATAATTTCAAGGAATAATTTCTCGGTTAATACAGTTATATTAAATATGTACACTTGTGTATAAGGCAAGGTTCTTTTCCAACTTTTCTACATTTTGTCCATATCTTGTGTGACACATCTATCATAATACGAATAAACTTCTCTTCTTTCGCAAAGGTATATCATTAAACCACTTCTAAAATGCACTAATTCACACTTGTTTTGCCGTCATTTTCAAGTTATTATAGAAACTAATGACAATTGTCATTTTCCAGAATATTTTATTGCTATTCACTATATTATGTAGGTATGTGAAATATTTCCGGGAAAATTAAATTCTGAAGAGTAGTGTAAATTGGAGTTTATGGGAGAAAAGTTTTTTATATTTATATTCTTCTATTGAATCGAAAAGAAAGAAAGTAAAAAAACTAACAAAGTTGTACATTAGTATTTTACAAATAAACACTAATAAAAAATATAAATATACAAGTTAATTTATTATTTTTAAATATTGAAATATAATCTTTGAATAAATATATATTTGTTTAGTTTTTTGTTTTTAAAATCTTATTTATTTACTTACTTAAAATGAATGATAAAAAATTATTTTTATTTGAGTTTAAATAATTCAGTATCAAATATAACACTGGCTAATTAAAATTTTTTTAGATATGATCAAACACGGAGAAAATTTGTTCCTCATATTTTATCGAATTCTTCAGTAAAGTTGGGATATAGTAGCATAACAGTAATTTTTAATAATTTTTAAATTATTTTTTCATGAATAATATTCAAAATTTAATGTCATATCTTTATTTTTTACAAACTAGTACTGTAAAAGTTAAAACAAAATCGAAACTGAACGTTTAATAAAAATTAAATAAAATTTTAACGTTTCTTTTGAACACTTCCTTGATGGTCACTAACGTTTCAGGAACAGTTCGGTAAAACTTTCTTGACTTGACTCGAGTGTTAGTTTTCAGGAATAGTTCGGTAAAACTTCCTTGACTTGCTTGAATTGTTAATTTTCAGGATTGAAATACTTTTTTAAATGCCCCGTAGTAAAAAAACTTTGACGTTAATAGTTAGTTTTTTTTAACTTATTTGTACTCATTAACTAATACTTAATAATTTCATTTATAGCAGAAACCGCTTCTGAAACGAAATTAAATAGAAAATGACTTTCGTTTTTGTTCTTAAATAATCCAAAAACAAAAGTATTTGAAACTTTTAATTTTCGTGTCGACTCGAAGCAAAAGAATGAAAAACAATAATTTAGTGATAATCACAGAAAAATTGTTTTTATATTTTACATTTTTTAATTTACATAATTATAGCAAGTTACGTATGTGACGTAACCAGAGAAAATAACGTAAGTACAGTAACTTACGTAAATGTTCCAACTTAAGTAAGTTACGTAACTAGAATAACTTACGTAATTTATCAATTTTACGTAACTTACGTAAATAATCAAGCTAATGCAACTGACGTAAGAAATATAACTTACGTAAAAATTAAACGTACGTAACTGACGTAAGTTGGATCCTTCACGTGAGTTACGTAAGTAAAATAACTTTACAAAAATTACGAAAATAATCGAGTTTACGTAACCTACGTAAATAATCAATTTTATGTAACTTACGTATGTAATTTACGTAGAAGATCAAACTTACATAAGTCACGTAACTAGAATAACTTACGCAAGTTACGTAAATGATGAAACTTATGTAACTTATGCAAATGATCAAAGTTGCATAACTTACGTAACTATAACACCTTACGCAATTAAAAGAATTTACGTAAGTTTTACCATTTACATAAGTTACTGTAGTTACGTTATTTAGTCTGGTTATGTAATTATAGTAATGTCCTTTAGTTATGTAAGTTACTATAGTTACGAAATTTACTCTGGTTGCGTAACTTACATTAATTACTTAAGTTGCTCTAGTTACGTAAGTCAGGGAAAACAATTTTTTTTTGTTTGACACTAAATAATTATGTTCTTTAATCTTTTGTTTCGAGTTGTCACGAAACTAAATACACTTTATTAGTTTAGTTTCGTGTCGACTTGAAATTAAAGTCACTTTGTTAATTTAGTTTCGTGCCATCTAGAAAACTAAAAGGAAACTAAACTTTCGAGACGGTCTCTGATTTATAGTAACAATAACACTAAAATTGATTATTTTAATCTTTTTTGATAAAAATTTGGGAACAATAAGAATTTTAATAAACTATTGTTTTATTACATAAAATACAAATTGAAACATTTTTCTTTATAACAATAAAAACATAATTTGAAACTATTTCATAAATTGACCTTAAATATAGTTAGAAATTATTCAGTAACATGGATTTAATATAGATGATTCTTTTATTTTATACAATTATTGTTTATTAATTTGAATCTTTCTCACAAGCGGTGAAATAAAATTCAGATTCATATATAAGGATAGTTGAAACTTTCTGAAGCAATAATGTAAAGCGTGCGATGTATGTATTAATGTATGCGTTTAGAATGTATTGTAGGCAGGTGAAATGTATAAGTATTTGTTCGTGAATAATTGTAGGGGGTTCAGGTAGTGATTAAAGTAGGTAGATTGAGATTTACGGGAGTATTGCTATAGAACTACTGCAATGACATTATTTTTTATTTTTTATTCTTCAAGTTTTACCGAACTATTCAGTAATTGAATGAATATAAATTTTACCGAACATTGTACCTTTCGTTTTACTGAACTTTCAATAAAAATAAGTATAGTGAACACTTACCCTACGTTTTACCGAACTATACAATAAATATAAGTTTTACCGAACTCTGTGCCTTACGTTTTACCGAACTTTCAATAAAACTGAGTATAGTGTATGCTTACCCTACGTTTTACCGAACTGTAAGTGAAGGGCTAATACATGTACCGTAAGATTTATTCTTTTTACATTATTTTTCAATGCAATTGCTTTTACAGTCCTGTTCCTTAAAAATTACAGTTTTGACACTTCATCCCAGTTTTACCGAACAAAGTTCGGTAAATTTTCAGGAATAAATTTTCTCCGTGAAGGGAAAATGTAAAATGTATATTAGTGCTGATTCCATTTGATCTTTCAGCAGCTTTACTCGATCTACAGAATCGTGACATGACGTCATCTTCAAAGAGCGCTCGGGCCATTTCGCAATTCGATTTTAATCGATACCAATAAGCGCAATGGTTGTTCGCAACTTGCCGCCGTATATATTCAACTTAAGCCGACAATGATTTGTTGCCTCTTAAATCTATTAGGTTGCTGCTTACTTTTACATTTCTATATATATATGGGGCATTTCACACCAAATTGGAAATTATTTTGCTTCTGCATCTCAAATTTTTTTCTAATATTTTTTTTCTTTTAGTGATTTTATAGTGCTCGTTGAAATATGCTACCATGATTTTCTTCAAATTTTTTCATCACTCGGACAAAAATTGATCAAATTGGACGCTCCTATAACGAAAATTTTGGTTTTCACAATAGTTTTTAATAAAAATATGAAAAAATTTTTAAAATTAATTTACGATTAAATTTTTTAAAATTAATTTATTATAAAATTTTTTAATTTTTTAAATAAAATTTTATTTTTTACAATGTATGTATTGATCAATTTTTTCAACATTTTTTGTAAGAAACTAACACTAAATTAACAATTTTTAATTTGTGGGCAAATGATGGAATTTATTTATGTTGAAATTTTTAATTTTTATAAAACTATAAGAAGCCAAATGCCTAACTTGCAATTTGACCAAATCACACAAATTTTTCACACCACAACTGTTTTCAGTCTGTGTCTCTCCTTTTTACTGTTTAAAATTCTGATTTGGTCAAATTGCAGGTTAGGCAATTGGCTATACCTACCGTTTTATAAAAGTTAAAAACTTAAAAACAAATAGAATTATTTTAACAAATTTTGTCATATTTTTAATAAAAAAATGCGTGTGGAAACAAAAATTTTCGTTATAAGAGCATCAAATTTGATTAATTTTTGGCCAAGTTATGAGCATTTGAAAAAATGTAAAAAACGTGATATTTCAAAAATCTCTATCTCTTAAGTCTCTTCATGAAAAATTTTGAAAAAAATCATGCTAGCTTATTTCAACGAGCACTAAAAGAAGAAAAATATTTGAAAAATTTGAGATGCTGAAGCAAAATAATTTCCGATTTGGTGTGGAATGCCCCATATATATGTATTATATAAATATATACCACTTTAAAGATCAACGATACTGTTACTCTTGTAATTTCTTACAAAACAATATTTTCAAATTTTTCTATCATATTTTCAATTAAAGTCCTGTTATAATTAAAATTTACATGATTTATTAGGATTTATATCCTAATATAGCAATACTTTTCTATTAAAGTTTATCATTATTTATTTAATTTATTAGTAAATATAAAAAATAATTATATTAATTATAAATATAATTAATATTTCTTAATAAATATAATACAACGTTTAAATAAAGATGTGAATCTCTTTTTTTGTTACAGATTTAGGCATCATGACGTGTACAACGATTAGTAAATAATTTTGAAGTGCATTCAGTGAAAATTTCAAGTATTTTAAGAAAAAAGATCAATAAGTGCTTAGTGGAGTGTTCTTAAAATTAATATGAAAAAATGTCGTCAATTATTTCGAGGGACCCTGGGTCTTATAGAAAAAGAGATTCCACTGACAGCAATGCGTCAAGTTACATAGTGGTGAGTAATCAAATAGTTTAAAATTATTTAATAAAAGATGTTCAGTGTTTAAAAAAATTGTTTAAATGTTATAATTTGCGAAATTTAATTCTGATTTTAATAAAAAAAATTTAACTTATATAGTATATAGTAATTTAAACAATTTTAGGTTATGTTTATATTTTTAATATTTTTAAAATATTTTTAATATTTAAATCTTCGTTTCAACAAAAATATTCCATGACAACTGGTTTTAAATTTATATAATCATAAAGAAATTTTTAATCAAGATGAATCTAACACAAACATAACCAACAAAGTGTTCTGTTAATATATTAAATTTAAACATTAAATTTAAATACTAAATTTAGCAATCAAATAAAAACAATTAGTGACTAAGAATTCGCAATAGAGGAAAATTAAATTTTGCCATAATTAATTAAGCAATTATAATTACATACTCTTATGTAAGCGAAAACAATAAAAGAATGTTAACAATGTATAAAGCGCACACGTATTTTAATTGTAAAACAGCTATTAACTTATAAAAATATGAATATATTACAATTTTAATTCTCATTCATGATTATTATATAGACGTAAACATATATTAGTATCGTGAGAGAATATATTTGCAACTGACAAATATATAAATATATATATAAAGATAACGAACAATAAGGAACTTTAATCGCTTCCTGTCGACGATGAAACAAGATTGCGTGCAAGATTCTACAAAACCGTATATGCATTTGGTGAATCCGCAATAATATTGCATCAAAAGTTGCATAATATTGGCTGCCATATCACATTTGTCCTTGTAAAAATATTAACAAAAGGGAAAAAAATTTGTTGATGGAAAAATTGAGATCCTTTCACACCATACAATATATTATTATAAATATATATTGTATACGTAGGTGAAGAACTGAAATTGTATGAGGCACACATAACAAAAAGTATAGAGCACACTTCCGCGATAAGACGACATTTGTCAACGTATAAATGATTGTAGAAAGAGAAAAAGAGACTATTGCGAGTATAGCACACATTCTCTTTTGATACAAGTTGAAAAAGTTTCCAAGACCCTTTATTTTGCTCAAAGTTATTGCATTCCATTTCGTTATTATCATCACCTTCTCCACTTTCGAGACGATATTATATTCGAGACTTTTTTCCCCAATATGAACCATTTTTACAATGGAAAAAAATGTACAAATGTTCTCCTAAAGAGAAATGTGTATTTTTTTGTATATTAATATCTTTCCGCTCTCTCCTTTCCTCCTTTTCCCCTAAACATTTATTTCTAAACCGAATTTTAATATTTTATTCACTATATCGATTGACCTAAATTTTTCCATTGGACTTGAATTTTTACATATTGGCCTAATTTTTTAATGTTTAATCGCTTCTGAAGTTCTTACATTTATTGTTTTGAAAGTTATGTTTTTACTTTTTTCGCAATGTTTTCTTTTTATTTCGTCTTGTGGTAACTTTTTCATAAATTTGTAATTTCACAAATTCAAAACTAAAAGGGGTTTAACTTTACATATTTTGGGTTTGTTTTTGTTTTTTTTTCTGTAAATTAAAATTGTTATTTATTTTTTTTTTGTAAACGAACATGGTCAGATGCCCAATTATACAAAGTACTGTATTAAAACAATTTCACATAATTAATCAATTGATCGCATTGTTGTTATTAATATAAAAAATTTAAGAACGGAACTTTCCAATAAATTCATTAATCGACACACTAACAAAATTATTTGTAAATTCAAAACCAAATATTATTTTCTTTTACCTGTTGCTTTTGTTTCGTTTCTTTGTTTAACCATAAGACAAATTTAAATCAAACATTTTTTTTACTTTTAAAATTTGACCGAAACTTTTTTTGCGATTAACTCTAAAATATAATAAAAAGGGACTGTGGTGCACAATTTTTTATAATTGAAAAATTAGCTATTCAAAAGTCAAACTTGAAGACAAAAAAAACTTGCTTTAACACTTCACAAAACTGACAAAAATTTAATTCTATATTTTATATTTCTGTCTTTTTCTTAATTTTTAACAAAAATATTTTTTTATTTCTTAACCTGCTTTGTAGTATTTTATTAAATTTTTTTTGAAAGTAATTTTCAAAACACATGCTTTACACAAATTATGACTTACAACTGTCCTTAAAATAATTGATTTCTTTCGAACAATTTTATTAAAATGTTTGGAAATTATATAGAATTTCTGTGAAAAATTCAAATATTGCTGTATAAACACTTGAATTCTTTCAAAGAATTTAAAAAAATATCTTCTTTTATAGTTATACCTGTAAAATTGTATTAAAAATAATTCAAATCTTGTTATGAATTTTATTATTTATGAAAATAATTTAAAAGTTGCTAAGAATTTTATTAAAATTTTCGAAAATAATTGAATTTCTGAACAAATATTATTTATGAAAATAATTCAATCATTGCGAAAAATGTTGTGAAAACGTTTAAAAAGAATTGAATTTCTGTGAAAAATTTTGGAAAATAATTAAATTCTTCATGAAAATTTGATAAATTTAATTTGATTTGTTTTGAATATTATAAATATTATGGAAATTCTATTAAAAACAATTAAAGTCTTGTAGAAAACTTTATTTGAGAAAATAATTTAGTTTCTCGATTAATAAATTAAACATTATGGTTTTAAAAATAATTGCAATTCTTTGATCAGTTTTGTTATTTATGAAAATATTTGAATTTTTGCTTGGAATTTTATCAAAAAATGTTTTAAAAAAATTTAATTTCTATGAAAAATGTTATAGTAAAAGTAGGTAATTGAATTATTAAGAAGAGTTGTACAAAAGTTTTGTTAAATAATTCATTTTTTTGCAATTTTTTTGAAAATGCGACTCTAAATTAATTGAATTCTTGTGAAAATATTATTACTCATGAAAAAAATTGAATTTAGGATGAATTTTATCAGTTTTTTAAACTAATTGAATTCTTTTGAGAAATTTTATGAAAAAACTAGATATTAGAAATAATTGAATTGTTTTAAAGAACTCGATTATAATTTTTGAGAATAGTTTTTTATTTCTAATATTAGCGAATTTAAAGTAGTAGAAATTCTAAACAAACTTTTAGTGATTGAAATCTAAAAAAAGTTTCGAATTAGTAGCATAACGTAAAAAAGTAATAAATCGGCTTTAGCAGATAAGTGCGAAGCCTGTAATTATAATTAGAATATTACAACTAAAATTAATTAAAATTGAAAAAATGATAAGGAAAAATATTTACAATTTGAAAACTATTAACAAAAATAGAAGCGAAACGAAAGAAAAATTAATTAATTTCAAATAAATTTTGAAGCGGACACACACTTGAATATTATAAGGGACTGTAATTTTGCAATTACATTTTATTTTGTCTCATTTTCTGTGGCCTTTTGTTCGTTTGCAGACGTAATAAGCAATCCCAGCATGCATTGGACTTTTCTTCCTCATCTTCATTTTTTTCTTCTTTTTTTTATCCACCACGCGAGAATCGTCAGATGTCTTATACCAGCGTGGAATTCAAATTGTTTCATTGCCCAGAACCTCAACTCGACTGCGTGCGATTGTCAGAATTTTTCTCTCTGCCTTTTCTCTCATTTCTTACTTTTATTATTCTATTGCTTGCAAGATCGTGTGTGCATTGCGAATCACAGAGGAAAAAAAATCGAAAACCGTTTTACAGTCCCTCTTCAGAAAAAAATACAAAAAAGAGAGAAAAAACGAAAAGAAAGAATGGAATTTTATTTATCATCATTCCGTGTGCCTCCCCAAGGGGTGAAGAATGCAACGTGTGTTGAAAATTATTCAGTAACGATATATAATAAATATTATTGGTAACAATAAACTTTCCAAGCAGCGAATATGGGGGGGGGGGAAACTTAAAAACCACCTCAAAAGTAATTTTTTATTCGTTTACTAAACACAATTCGTTATTTTTTATTTAATCAAATTTCATTATAATTCCATAATAATTTAATTATAATTTCTTTTAATTTAATTCTAATTTACTTTATTTTTAATTTTAATTTAATAGTAATTCATGTTTTTGCATAATTTTCGTTCATCTATTATTTTACTTAAATTTTGAAAATAACAAAAAACTTATAAAATCTAATAAAATAGAAATTAAAGTTCATCACTTGAGTAATGAAAGAAATTGATAATTTTAGATGAATAATTTTTCATATTTACTGTGATATAAAAATATAAGATCTAATCTGGATTTAAAGAGACGTTGGAATATTGTGATGGCAGATCAATCTTCTCGATCATCAATTTTCAGTTTGATTGAGCCGACTCGTTATAATTAAATGGTGTGACCTAGAAGCCGATCATTGTCGCATCCAGAAATAATCAGAGCGCCAGACGACGATTGATATAATATTAATTATAGGCATTGGTGATCGATCAAAATTTGTAACAGGGAATGAATGGTCGAGTTGATCTTTAAAGACCAATTTGCATACCAGTCACTCGCGATTATATATCTTCTTATAATATGTATATGGTGTACCAGTGAGGAACGAAAAGTGAATTTATCTTAGTCGTGATACAGCCACTCAATATTCCGTGCACACTTCATTAAAGTGTACTTTTGATTATTGGATATATACATATAATATTCCTTATTCAGTGGTCACTTTTCATTTTCCACTGTTTCTTATTTAAGATATTTAATAATTATTTTTAAATCTGCTTCAAACTGTGTTTTCAAATCAAATTAATTAATTAAATTAACCTTCACTATGCTTTTTAGAAAAACCTTAATCGGAAAAATTTTCTTTTTTAAACGAAAGTTATGATTTAATTGGAAATAGTCGAAAAATGAACTTACTTCGATTCTTCACACAGAAATCACGAAAATGTGGTTTATTTTAGACAAAGCATATTTTAATCGTGGTTTTAAAATTCATTCTATTTGAAACTATATCTTCAAAACTAAGTAGTGTTGTGTTGCTTTTCAATTTTCGTTGATAACTTTGTGCAAAAATATATTTTTTAATACTTTTCCCATTATTTTGTTATTCAGAACCGGAGTTTACATATTCATGGATTTTCACTATTTTCATTTAATTTTTTTGTATGATTTCACTTTCTATTTATAATTATCAGAATTACTGAATTTCAAATGAATAAAAATATTATAATCGTGACTTAAAATAAGCAAATTGCTTTAATATTCTCTAAATATTGTTTGATTTTATTAACTTTTACGGCTTGAAAGAATTTTTTCTTTAATTTGTAAACTCTGATGCCTACTTTCAATTCGCATAATGAAAATATTTTGTTAATTTCGTTAAAAATTGATTTGTGTTGAAATATTTTGTAATATTACTTCTCATTTACATAATAAGCTTGCTCAGAGTGTATTTTATTAATTTATTTATATTATTAATGGACAAAACTGTACTGTTTTAAACATACTATTTAGCCTCTAAACTAAAAATTTTGAAATTGTTCTTATAAGTTTCAAGATTCAATAACCCCTTTGCAGTCCAGTTATAAAAATCGTTTGTGGTCCAAAAACGGTTCGAAAACAAATTTACAAAAATCTTAGACTTTATCGCATATATAAGGTTTTTGAGGTCACTGAATTCGAATCTGAGATTAGTTTTTTAAAATTCAAAAAGGCGGAACCAATATGGCGACCTAATATGACTCGAGTAACGAGTTTCAAGCGAATCTGAAAACTTTTTTAATTTTTACAGTCGTCATTTTAGATCCGCCATTTAAAATTTTTTTAAATCTGACTTCAAATTCGGATTCATATATGGCCACAGACACAAAGGTGGCACTTTTTGTGGCCATGGTCTATCAAGGGGTTAAAAAGATCTACATACTAAACTGTAAAAAAAATTTAATATGATAATATTATAAAAATAATATATTATAAATATATTTTAATATTTTAAAAAATAAAGTTACCTCTTCCTGGAGAACTGTCTATATATTAATTTTACCTACCTGCTCATTATTTATTTATCTTCGAATACTATAAACTACTAATACAATACTTTTCTTCTCAGGAAAATAAAATCAACAACCTCGAAAACTTTACAGCAACATGCTTCAAGTGAAATGAATGACAGATTATAAAACAATTCTTTATGACATTACAACTTTTTTTTTTATTTATGGTTGTTGTTTTTAATTTTTCTTATTATATATTTAAAGGTTAATTTATTTAATAACACTTGCACCAGTTAAAATACGTTAGCTTTAATTTATAGCGAAACAGTAAATTTTTTTACCCCTCTCTGTTAATAATTAAAATATTATATTAAAGTATTGAAACGTATACGAAACGAATTTTAAACACGATTTTAAATAATTTTCAAATAATTCTTCTTATTTAGTTCTTGATCCATTGATTTCCTTTGCAACGCGTGTATAATCCTTAATCGCGCTAATCTCTTGTATATGAATGATCTCGTATATATATGTACATAAAACCCCCATAGCAACCCCATTAATTTCTAGAGATGAAGGATTTCATCGTTCGTTATAAAGGAGAGAGAAACTAATTTACTCTCTGTATATAAATGTTCAATATTAATGTGTTAGTCATTATTGCACTACAAATAATCTAATTACAGTCATTTGAAATTGTATAGAAATTTTATTTATTATTTTTCATAATAAGTGAACCATTTAATCATTTGCTGTTAAAAAATTAGGTATATCATTTTATACGGCACTTTCACTTCATGTTAAATTGTATTAAATTTTATTTTATTCACTGCATTTTACTGTGTCACTTCATTTTCTTTAATTATTCATTGTTTAAAATTGCAACATTCGTTTATTGTCTTTATAAATTTGTATTTTTTTTTATTTTTTAAATTTCTTTCACATTTTGTTAAATTCATTTTCAGTTACTTTTTTCATGTTTTTTAAGTGATTTGTTGTTTAATTTTGTGTAAAATTGATTTATTGTTATATTAACAATTTCTTTTTCATCTCCGTTTATTTTTAATTTTGTTTTATTTATTTTGTCAAATTTACCACTATTTGTATAATTTGACGTAATGATTTTAATAGTAATTTATATAGAGTAAAAAGAAAAAAATAAGTAAGAGCGAAGAGTGGTGTTATTAACCCTGAAAATGCGAGTTTCAATGACAAGCTGACGATGTAAGAAATTCCGCGATATTTTAATAGCATTTTACTTGATTCTATTATGCAAATTTTGTCGTTTTACTTTAAAGTCGTAATTGAAGTGCCATATGCAGTTGAATGCGGTGCTTTAAACACAATTTTGCGTACATGTCCCTTCCGGTTAAATTAAGTTAATGGTACCATGTGGTTATACAATCCGTCTGTCAGTCACGCTAATTATTATAGTACGTCAAAAATTCTATACTGATGAACTTCTCGAACCAATTGTTACGCATATCTCTCAATTATTTCCTCTCTCGTCTTGACGATAATTTCAAATATTTTCAAATCTGAAAATAACCAAATGGAAAAACAATTATTTATTTACTTTTTAAATTTTAATTAATAAAAATGTTTACTAATATGAATTAGTGAATGGCTTTTTGCTTTTATTAAAGCAAAATTTTATTTATCATTAATAAAGGAAACATATTTACTAATTCAAATTTTGAGAGTATTCATATTTAGTTTTAATTAGAAAAATTGTATTTTTGTCGCTTAGATTTGTTATTTAAAATTGAAAATACATAAATAATGAAAGTAACATAGAAATAAATAAAGTAAATTAAAAATTAAAAATAGCACTGTGGATAAAAAAGAATTATTTTTCAAGGATTAAAAATGTGAATGTATATTTTAGAGGATATTTCACACATTTCTTCTCAGGTTTGCATTTCAAGTGAGAGCTATAGAGATAAAAAGTCAGGAAAAAGCTAGTAGGAATAAATTTAAGCCAACACGCCATCTCGTATCGTAGGCTTTTCCCTACTTCTGAAATCTAGGGAGTTTGAGAGAGAGAAAGAGCACTCAGGTTCCCCGGACCACGATACTAATAATTTAGTATCGTTTTAGGTTGATTGGACGAAGGATTTATGTTTTGCTGCAAATCCGTTCTACATTTTATGTACACTTTATTGAGGATTATTTCACCTTCTTATGTGTAGAGTACATTTTTTTCTCTCTTTTTATATAAGCTTAATGCAGCAATATCGAAAACTTTAATTCTTCATTCAATATTTATTGGTCTCCAACTTTTCAATGTAAGGTCTCAATTTATTGTTTCTCAGCGACGTATAAAATCAAAGGATTCTGTTTCTGATTTTCTAAAAGCAAACAATAGAATTTCACCATTTTTTTTTTAAAGTAAATAATACAATATTTATGTTTTCAAAAAGTAAATAATTGAATTTATATTTTCTAAAAGTAAATAATAAAATTTATGTTTCTTAAAAGTAAAAAATATTATTTAATTTTCTAAAAGTAGAAAGCACAATTTACTTTTTCTAAGGATAAAATTTTGTTTCATCTTCTGAAAGGAAACCATTACTTTAGATTTTTCCAATAAGTAAAAAATATGTACAATTTACTTTTTCGAAGGTATAAAAAATACAGTTTGTGTCTTCTAAACGAAAATAATACAACTTCTGTTTTTAAAGAGTAAAAATATAATATAGTTTTTTCAAAGTAAGAAATACAATTTATTTTTTGCAAAGTTGAAAAGAGTGTCTAATTTTCTAAAAGTACTTACTTACTTTCTTTTTCGAAGGTAAAAGAATAAAATTTATGTTTTACGAAAGTAAACAATACTATTTACTACTTTAATAAGGTAAAAAATACGAATTAATTCATTGGGGGGAATAGATAAAAAATTTGCAATATTAATAAATAAAGAAAAGAAAAATAAATCTCGAGGAAAAGTTTAATAAAAACAAATTTCGAATTCCAAAGTTTGAGGGTAAAGAAAGGTAAAAAAAAGTAAATGAAGTTATTATTCTTCTCGAGTTATTTTGACTTTCTCGATATAAGAAACATTTGTAACACATTGAGTGGTTTATTTTAGCAAAGTGTGAACGGCTGAGGAGTATCCTCTATTCGAGCGGAAATGATTGCATCTTTGTCTCGATCATCTTAGTTGTTGAAAGGAATTTTCTGACGGAAGTAAACTCTATCCTCTATTCTCTCTTCTCTCCCTCCCGTTCCATTCTGTCTCTGTGGAATTGTAGTCATTTCGATCTTCCTGAAAGCTGTCTCTGATAGATATCTGTCAGCAAATATACCCTTTACATAAATAATATTACCACATAATTCAACTCTCACGTGCAGTTAAGATTGATTTTCTGATTTCACTTTCAGGACTGCTCTCTCTCTCTCTCTCTCTCTCTCTTTCTCTCTCTCTCTCTCTCTCTCTCTCTCTCTCTCTCTCTCTCTCTCTTCTCTCTCTCTCTCTCTCTCTCTCTCTCTCTCTCTCTCTCTCTCTTTCTCTCCCTAACGGAGAATCATAAAACGGTACCTAAATAACAATACATATAAATGCATCAAATGTGCTTGCAATTCTGCATCACACAATATTTGAGAGAATTTAATTTTCAATTTGATTGACATGCGACTTTAGCATTATGTTTAGGTATTTCACAATGAAATTTCGCATGTTTAGATTTTACGAGTTTTGGTATATAGTTAAGATATATTTAACTTTGTATTGAAATTTGAAAATTTAAATACAATGTATTCATTGTTCAATTCATCAAATGAAAAATATATTTATGAAATGGAAATTTTAGCGCTCTTGGGGTCTCGAACACTCGTCCAAAGAGTTACAAGGCAAGAATATTACCCCACAGCTAACTCTCTAAATTTTAATCAGTTAAAAAAACTGATTTAGAAGCAAAAAGTCAGTCACTAATTCAAATAGTAATATTTCTACTGACAATTAATTAAACAAAAATGATTGTTAGTTAAAAATAACTGATGTTCAGTTAATTTTTTTTACTAGTTTAATTAGTCAAGTTTAACTAATTTTGATTTTTTTATGTAATATTAGGTAAAATATTAGGTAATATTTTATAATATTATAATATCATAAAATTATATATTATAAAATTATAATATTTTATAATATTATAAAATTATAATATTTTATAATATTATAATTAGGTAATATTAGATAAAAAAAGGTGATTTAGTTTTAAAAAGGGTTTTTTCTAAATTAAGTAAAAATTATTGTAAGGTAGCGCATAAAATTTATTTTTAAGATTTTTTTCAGCGTTTTTAAATGAAATTATTCTTTTTTGCAAAATAAAATTGAAATGAAAATTTTATTGATATTGAAAAACCCTACTTTTAGAAAAATTTATTTCACAAATAGTAAAATTTACTGCAAATTTAAAAATTAGTCGCCTTTGAAATAAAAATTCGACAATTACAATAAAAGAAGTAAATTTATGGATTATTAAACTAAATGCTCGTGTCATTTAGATAATAAAACATTAATAAAAACTTTATAGAAATTAATTATATAAACAAATTAAAGCAATCAAAAATACGATCAAAAACGTCAATTATGGCGCGATTGATCCAATTTTGAAGCACAATTCATAATGGCGAAAGTAAAGTATATTTAGAGGTTACGTTGCTCTTCATAATTGAAGCACGTACATTCAATGGAAATGTGCCAATTATGGTGGAGAGCAATTTTTGTTCTTAAATAATTAAATTGATAATAGTATAGTAAAGTAAAGTGATAAAGTGAAGTCGAAAATAATTTTTTCAATTAACTATATTATTCTAAAACAGTAAATAATTGTATTTAAAATTGACACACTTCTATTAAAAATCGTTTTTTAAGGAGTAAATTTTATAATATCCGTAGTATATTTTATTTATGGTTAACACAGAACCTGAAAATCTTTGAAATAGTATGGAATTTAAAATAATTTCTGAAATTTTGCCTGTTAAAAATCTGTTTTTAACAACATTTTTATTTAAATTAAAGGTGAAAGAAGGATTTTTTTCTTTTCCTTTAATTTTAATTTAAAATTAAAAAATGGTTTTATCTCAATGTCACATAAAATCTCTAGGGAGGAAAAAATTTTGGCTCGTAATTATTATTCAGTTTTTGGTATTTAGAAATTTAAAAAAAAATTAAAGAACCAAAACTATGATATAAAGCAAAAATCAAAACAATTTTGACTACAATTTCATTCGTATTGGCCAGGAAAAGTCTCAAATTTGACATTTATCATTCTGTGGCAACCATTTAATGGCCTATTTCACAATTTTGGACAGTTTTATTTGTAAATAGATGAACTTTAGATGTTTTCGATGAGGAAAATTATTTTTTCTCTATTCTGAAATTTTAAATAAACAATTCACCATAACAAGATTTAAATTTTAACGTGGTCTTCTTGATGTTTTTTTCACATGAAGTTTGCCTTATAAATGATGGATTCCACGTCAGTTCAACACACTTATTTTCATGACTTGTTAAGATTTGGCTGTACTTTTTTAAATTTATTACTTTTATAGTGATAAACAACTCCACCAAATAATTTTTCAAAATTTTAAAAATTACCAAAAATGTGGCATTTTCAAAATTTTTGTCTTTTTTTTTTAAAAGTGCTATAACTTCGGTTCTAATTAACCGATTTTGGATTTTAAAAAAGGATTTCTTTGGTTTTAAGTATATTTTAAGATACAATTAATATAAAAAAGAAAAATTCAAAAAAAAATTTTTTTTGAAATTTTGAAAAATTAAAAATCCGTTTTTGAAAAAACATCGTCTTCGATTTTTTTCAAAATTTTACTTAATGTTAGGGCAAATGTGCTTTAAATGTCCTGTAAGTTTCATCTTGGGATCTCAAAGGGATTCGGAGTAAAAAAATAAAACGTAACCACAAATTACGAACATATGGGGCAAAATTCCTTAACTGCCCAGGTAAAAAAATGAATTTTCTCTAAACTTTGCTAAAATGTTACTATTATTAGTGGAAGTGTAAATATTAATATTTTTTTAATTTGATAAAATATTTTTTGAGTTATGGAGTTTCAAAATTTGAATTTTTTTGAAAATATCTTTTCTTCGATTTAATATATTGATAAGTAAAATTAATCAAATTGAAAGTATGAATAGTGATTTTTAAAGGGGTTTTCACGGGCTAGAAGCTGGTGACCTTTTTTCTATAGGCCATGTAAAAATCAGAGTAGGACCATGAGAATTTTTGAGGAAAATAATAATTTATCATTATTTTACATAGAAAATAATGATTTTTAATTAATTTCTTCAAAAAGTTCCAGTGTCCCACTCTAATTTTTACAAGGCTTATTGAAAAAAAGTAAGCTTTCGATTGGAGTAGGTTACGAAAAAATAAAAAACACCGATTTTGAGATACAGTAGAACTTGGTTAATATAATTTTGTAGGACCGGGATCTACTATATATTGAAATTAAGAATTTGACCTTGAATTTCAAGGTTAAATTAACAGAAAACAACTTTTTTCATCATCAGCTTCTAGCCCGTGAAAACCCCTTTAAAAATCACTAATTTTTCAAAATTTTTAAAAAAATTATTTTTTGAATTTTTCTTTTTTAAAAATCCAAAATCGGTTAATTAGAACCAAAGTTATAGCACTTTTTTAAAAAAAGACAAAAACTTTGAAAATGCCTTTTTTTGGTAATTTTTAAAATTTTGAAAAAATATTTGGTGGAGTTGTTTATCACTATAAAAGTAATAAATTTAAAAAAGTACAGCCAAATCCCAACAAGTCATGAAAATAAGTGTGTTGAACTGACGTGGAATCCACCATTTATAAGGCAAACTTCATGTCAAAAAGCATCACGAAGACCACGTTAAAATTTAAATCTTGTTATGGTGAATTGTTTATTTAAAATTTCAGAATAGGGACAAAATAATTTTCCTCGTCGAAAACATCTAAAGTTCATCTATTTAAAAATAAAATTGTCCAAAATTGTGAAATAGTTAATAGGTTAATTGTTTGAGTGATAATAATAAAATAGAAATGGTTAAAAATTGAATCTGCAGATCTTTAAACATCGACTAGTTTTTTTAAATTGCTAAGAAATCATTTGGTTTTGATTTAGACACATTTTTGTAAATTTAAACTGCAATGTTAGTTAAAGCCTCGTTGTTTACTGAGAATGTATTTTGAATTTCTTTTTTGAATTTCGCGCCAATATAGTTCATTATATTGGCACCTAGATGTCATGAAAATTCGCCCACAAACGATATTTAACAAATAGAAGTGGGTAAAATTGATTAATTTAAAGCCAAATTTTTATATTTTTATATATTTTTTATGGATATAATACATTTTATATCTTTTATTATTGTTTCTTTTTCTTTTTTAAGAAATATTTACTAGAACTCGCGAAGAAATTCTATAGAATTGCTGTAGTGAAATCCTATAGATTATTATTCAATAGAATTTTTGAAGAATATTATTCCACAGAATCACTCGAGTAAAATTCTATAAAACTTTTGCGACTCGATTTATTTTTCCCCAAAGTATAATATTTGCTTAAAATTAAAAAACCCTCTAGAGGATCAATATATTCTAAAATTGATGGAATGTTTTTCTAAAATCTGCTACAACTGTACACGCACAGTTCCTATCAGCGAGATAACAAGCCACACAAGGAGCAGTAAAGGAGAAAACCAATAAAACAGCTCCTCAGTTCAAAAAGTATTTTAACAAGCTACTTTGTACACGAGTGAGCAGGTAGATTGAATCAGATCCTTTTAAACTCACTTTATACGAATGACTTCCTTTTCGCATTCTCGGTCAAAAAAAAAATATATTCTACAATTCCGCACAATGTGCTATAAATGTAATTCTTCCCTCCCTCTCTCCTTTTCCTTCTTGTTTAATTTCTTTTTTTCGTCTCTCATTCCTAAATTCCGGGAGTTTTTCCAGGATATTGTGTTTTGATTACAAGTTGCTATAGCAATATAGGACTCAGTGGCCCATAGGTACGCAGGTATTATTGATTCTCAGCGAATTGTAGGTTCCTCAACGACGAATTGACTGCAGGCAAGCTAGTCCTCATCGTTTATAATCGTGCGGCTATTTCTCCCTCAATGGTTGTTTCGCATGTTTCTACTCGATTTACAGTTTACCTTAGTTATATAGGCGTGAAAGCCAGTGAAGGCTATACAATATCCGACTCAGTAATATTCTAACAGGAACCGGAAGTTTAAACCGTTCACTCGGGTTATATTCAATTTTACCGCTAGTCATTTCGTTGTTGTTTTCTTTCTGGAATTTTAAGTGAGAGTTCTACTTTTTTTCTTCTCCTTTCATTCTTCTGTTTTACTGTGATATTTTTGGTACGTAATTTTATTGTTTGAAATTTTTCTCTATTTTTTTAGTACATATGTACAATAATTAAGTTGCACTTGTGTGTGTTGTTTCGAACTTTTTAATACACATATACGAGTGTTTTATTGTTTAAAAAGAAAATTTTTATTTCGAGTCGAAAAATCATTATTTTAAATTAAATCTAAGTCATCAAGTTATTACTTTGTATACAGTCACCCAAAAATTATTTTTCAAATAAACATAATAAGGATACGAAGGTATCAAAATACATAAGTATACGAAGTTTAATGAAAATCTGACATTAAAATCTGATATTATAAAATATGGTTAGCTAATTATTTTTGTTCTAGAGTCCAGCTCCTCGATTGTAAAATAAAATAGTAAAAATAATTAAATAAAATTGCGAATAGAATTATATTAACAACAAAAATAATCAATTAGACTATAGCTTTCAGTGAACTATTCAACGGTATAAATAAATTTCTACGCTAAATTTTTCTAGTGTAAAAATTTGATGTTCATGAATGTATTAACAAAAAACATACAAAAAACATTTTATTTCAAAAATAATAGAAACAATTGTTTTATCAATAGGGGGAGATATTTTTAGACAATAGTTCACGAATCGAATATTGATTGATTTCTGATAAGATAGAAGTAGTGTTTCGAAATTTTTCACCATTCTTTAATGGCAATCTTTAGGCATCAACACTCCATCAAATTTTGTAATACTTAATGATTCAAAAAATCATCGAGATTTTTAAAAAAATTTGGTCATATTGACGTAGGCTTCAGACTTTTTTGTTTAAAATCTTTTCGAAAAATTAAAAATTACACTGAAGATGACAAAATATTTATGAATTCCTTAGATAAAA
Source organism: Leptopilina drosophilae (assembly GCA_032873175.1). Lineage (NCBI taxonomy): Eukaryota > Metazoa > Arthropoda > Insecta > Hymenoptera > Figitidae > Leptopilina > Leptopilina drosophilae. The sequence continues at coordinate 51,661,499 of CM065478.1, forward strand.
TCTAAGACATCATAAACTATTTAGTTTTATTAATTTTCTGCAAAATTGTTACTTAATAACAATTTAATTAACTAATTACTTAATTACTTAATTTTCATTTTTTATAGACAAACAATTGACGAAAAAGTAGGCCAATAACATGCGAAATAAATAATAAATTTTTATTTTCAAGAGAAAAAAATCTCAATGAAAGTGATATTAAAAAAATTCAAATTTAAAATAAAATTTAGGTTTTTTAAATTTTTCCACAAAGCATAACAAAATTTCACCATTTTTCCCGGTCTTTAAAGTAATAAGATTTGATAACCCACTATTAAAATTACAAGAGCTTACTTTTATTTTTAAGAAAAGGAAATATCAATTTTGAAAAAAAATTACATTCAAGTTGAAGTAAAAAATCAAAGTTAATACACTGTTTTTATACAGTTCTTTTTTGTTAAAAAAAAACTATTTCAGATTACCTATTCTTACTTGCACATTAAATTAAGACCGGTGTTAGTTTCAAGATTTGTTTAATTTTAGCTCGTTCTGAAAATAAGATTTACTTTTTACTGTGACGGTTTTTATACAGCATAATGAAATTTACCTTTTTTTCTCGCTTCTCAAAGTTTTTATATTTGGGGTCTACTCAGTATTAAAATTAGCATAGATTACTTTTATGCCTGACTGAAACTGACTTTTACTACTGTTAGCTAATGAAAATTACGAGAATTGGTAAAGTTTTTTTTTATTTTAAAATTCTAAATTAAAATCAATTTGGCCACAATTTCTGAACAATAATAGTAAAGTCTTTTGAAGTTTATGTCAAAACGCGCGATTATTAAACATCAAAGAAAGTTGAGTATTAGAATTAAGAACCGCAGAGTAAATGATCTGACAAACTCTCAAAAATTAATGTTTGTTTTTTAAAATAATTAAATATTAATTTTGAGAAACAATTAATTTAAAAAAAATTAAGTAAAAAAATGAAGCTTTATTTACGATTTTTACAAAGTATAACAAAATTCAGTTTTTTCCTCCGGTTTTCAAAGTTTTAAGGTTTAAAGGCAACACTTTATTAAAATTACTTTCATGCCTTACTAAAACTGTCTTTTACTATACTGACTTCAAAAATTACAAGAATTCTTTAACATTTTTTGTTTATTGTCCAATATTTTTCTATGGTAATTAATGAATATGTGAAGCTCTTAAATTTAGATCAAATTTAAAGTCAAACCTTAAGAAGTAAAGTACTGTAAGATTTAATTTTTTAGATAAAAATAATAAAAAGCTTTTAAAGTTTAGGTACAAATGTAAAATTTAATAGCAAACTTGACACTAGAAATTATGTCAAAACCTTTATGTACGTTAAAATAATTAATTATTTTTTTTGCATTAAATAACTACCTAAATTATTTAAAGTTCCTCACTCTTATGATCCGTAATTAGTTGAAAAACAAAAGACGTAAACTGAGTTTAGAAACGAATTTAAATAAAACAAAAGTTTTTTAGTGTTCAATTTATTAAATAATAATAATAATTATTATTACTATTATTATTATTATTGTTATTATTATTATTATTCTCAAAAGTATTAAAATCATATTTTAAAGAAAGTATTAAAATTGTTTTAAGAGAGACGAGCATAAAAGAAAGTGCAGACTTTTGTATTTTTATAAGAGAAAGAAAATCGTTGGCCCAATCTTGGCAGCATTGCTCCAATCTTACGCAAATCGTATTTCCTCCATATATACATGTATACAATAAAGTCGCGCGGTCGAAGAACCCCGACAGCGATAGTCTCGCTTATCTGACGCACGTTTTTCTTATCTCGTATGCTCGCTTGCCTTCACATGTTTATAAAGATATTATAATAACTCCGGTGCATAAACTTGCGTACAACACTTTACACTTTTCCCGATATTACGCGTCAACTAAGCCGAACAGCTGGTGCCTTCCTATTATAACATATACATATATATATATATATCGCGCAGTGGCTTCTCAAAATGAAGCATGACATTTTGAAGCGCAGGTGCTCAATGAATATTTGAAAATAAGTGGTCTCTGTATAATACTCGAGCAGTTGCTCGAGTATTATGTCTATTATTATGTCATAATAGAAATAATATAATAGTATTATTATTAATGAATAATAAATATGTACCTTTTTTGTAAAAAATTTACAATTATTATTTACAATTATTATGTCTACTATACCTATAAGCATGTTGGCTCTTTTGCCATACACATATTGTCGCGAGACACTTTATGCTTAATTTATGTGTGCTTTCAAATTTTCTCCAAGTGAAATGGAGTGGAAGAAAACTTATTACTGCCATCAGTTATTGACGTTATTTATTAGCAGTTCCTTTCGCTCATATACTCTCAAACGTATCAAGAGTGTTACACAATTTTTTTCTTGGTTATATTCGATTTTTTATTTTTCAAGATTTTTTATAAAAAATTTTGAATTCCAATCTTTAATTAATTCAAATTTTCTAAATAACAAATAATAATAAATAAACACATTCTTAAAATAATTTGCGGTGGTTTTACCTCAATATTACAGCAAGCTTACGATACACTTTTGAATTTGAAATAATTTGACACAGACAAAAAAGAATTAACTATAATAATCTGATAATACATTCCTTCATACATTCATACTGTCCTCATGTTTGAAATTAGTTTTTGTGTTTGCTTTTGTATTTTTTTTTTCTTTAGAAAATATTAATTGACAAATTAAAAATATACAGGTATTTTTTAAATTTATAAAAAAATAATATTAGAAATATTAATAATATTATTAATGAATAATAAATATGTACCTTTTTTGTAAAAAATTTTTAATAACTTTTATTTGCAAATTACAAATTTTAATTGAAAATTTGATTTAAAATTTTCGAATTTTTAGAAATAAAGAAACAAAATTTTACTAAAAAAATGTTCTATTACCTACATTCATTTTTTGATTTCTTTAATTATTATAAAATTATTGGAAAATAATGAATAACTTCTTTTTTAAATAAAAATGTAATTAATATTATTTTTCCATAAGAGTTAAGATTTCCAAAAACATCAAATTCAAATCCATTTGTTTAAAATTCACCTTTACGAACTTTTGATTGTTCTAAAAATCTTCAATTATTACATTGGAAAACAAAATCTTCAAATAATTTTTTTAAAAAATCAATGAAAGTTTTTCATAAAAATCAATTCTGTAGAATCATTAGTTAAAAGTATGAAAATATAATAAATAATTTATTTTAATAATTAAACAATTCTTAAAATTGAATTATTTATCATAAAGGATTTTATAAACAAATTTTTAATTAATTTAATTCTTTCGACAAATTTTAATAAAATTTGTAAGAATAATTATATTTCTTGAGAAACTTTATTAAAATTGTATTTAAAATAATTGAAATTTTGCGATCAATTTTATTATTTACGAAAACAATGAAAACACTGAAAATTTTTTTATTATTCATGAAAATAATTAAGTCGCAAAAACATTTTATGATGTATGAAAATAATTGAAATATTGTAAAGAAATTTATGATAAAAACTATAAATAATTGAATAAATTGAAATTTAAAAAAATAATTGAATTTCAGAAAAGTATTTTATTATTTTTAAAGAATTGTAATTTTGTGGAGAATTTCTTTAATTTTTTTTAACATAATTGAATTTCTGCGTAGAATTTTATTGCTTTTGAAAATAATTAAATTTCTGTAATAATTTGTGACATCTCCAAAATTTAATTTTTTAGTGTTTTTAACTAAAATTCTTTCATAAATCCATTATTTATATATATTTTCAGAAGAATTTTGAATTTTTTAAATTTCTGTTTATATTTTTCTGAAATATAAATTCTTTAAAATTTCTAATTAAATTCATTTTAAATTGAAATTTCATAAAATTTCAAATTAAAACTTTGCAAAATTTTCATTTTGTAATTATTGATGGTTTCATTTATAGATTAATTTTCTTTTCAAAGGAAAAAAAGGAATAAAAGGAAATTAAAAATGGAAATTTTCCACTGTATGTAAATGATCATTTTAAAAATATGTATGTCAAAGTAATAATATGTAATTTGTCATTTCTATACTGACAACCCGATTGTTAAAAGTAAGAATTCTTTGTCTCCGTGAAATTTTTCTAAATGAATAAATAAAATTTAAAATTTGAATCACTTTTAAATTAAAAAACAACTGATGATGGAAGAATAATCAAAAGGAGAATTGAAATGGAAAAAAACGATAAATTACACTTTGGTGCTATATTTTCACATTTATTACTATTTATTCTCGTTTGGAATTATATTTTCAATAAACAGTGAAGTAACTTTGATCAACATGATTTAATCAGTAGTGAGCTTCCCTCTACATTTTTTAGTCCCAAGACACTGGACGAATACAATATTCTTCTGTCGCATGCCAGTTAATACAGATGTCGCTTATGACTGGAGACTTTTGTGTTTTTTATAGCACAACACGCGGAAGCTTATCAATGAATTTGCAAACATAAACAATTTTTATTACAGTCTATAACTTGTACAAAAGAAAATTTATAATAGTGAAAAATATTTCTTTCTCTTGAACTTTCACAATTTTTGGAAAGTAAATATTTGCGCAGACAAATAATAATTGTTACAATAGAACTAACACAAAATACGTTTAATAATATTAATTATTTATTTGTTGTTCTCATTTATTGTTATAAAATTTTTTATATCGGAACAATTAATATTGTTGTATCTAAAGACTGTTTTTCTAAGAATATCAAATTGACACAAAAAACGTATAAAAATTGTCGAGATGCAACGTTTTGATACGTTTCTTAGTCTCAATTTGATATTCTTAGAAAAACTCTGCCAACAAAAAGAATTTTTTAGTTCTTCATTATAATAAATTATTGTCAAAGCAACAACACTTTTTTCATTATTATTATTATTATTATTTTCACTATTTATTTTCGTAATAATAATAAAATAATAAAATAATAATGCTTTAAAGTAATAAATAGAAATATAAATAAATTTTGTAAACTATAAAAATTTATGACTTATAAATATATATTATACAATAATTCATAAAATTAGAATCAATAAGTTAATATTTCATTTTGAGAAAAAGTAATAAAGAAAAATAGAAGAATAATAATTTCTTAAGCATCCTAAAATACATATTGTACGCACCCATCTGGAGTAAGCTGAGTACACGCACACATGTAGATCAATTATTTTCACTAGCAATTGTAAACGCGTCAGTACAAGTTCGTACTTGTTTAGTGACCATAACTATAACAAGCGTGTGGGACCAGCTGTAGATATTGCACGAGCAGTTAATTGTTATTTTAAAGCGTGTGTAATTATTATTTCTGGTCATAACCGAATGAGAAATACAAATATTAAATAAACGAACTGAAGAACAATTAAATAACTCCTATAATATTATTGAACGTGAGCACATGTTTCGCAACCGGAACTATAAAAAAGATTAACACAATTTATTTTTGCTCTTTTTTTCTATACTTTTCGATAGGTGTATATAACAAATATATCACATCCAAGGAAAAAGTGGTATATTTGTCTTTCTTGTCAGATAAAGCGAAATTTATTTATTTCAAATACATTCTTTTATTTGGGTCGATTAAAAATTTTATTCCTGCTGGAAGATATTTACATCAAATAAAAATTTTATTTTTTATCTGCAGAAAATATAATTATTTGTATCGAATAAAATTTTTACATGAAATGAATGAAGAAAAATAATAAATAAAAAAGTAAAGAAAAACAACAAAAATAATACAATAATAAAAAATAAATAATAATAAATAATAAAAAATAAATAATAATAAATAATAAAAAATAAATAATAATAATAATAATAATAATAATAATAATATAATTTTTGTTTCAACAACATTTTTAACTTATGTCTAATTCAAAGAAACTAGTTCTTTAGATGACGATTTCAATATTACTTTTTAAAATTAATTCGCCGTGTGAAAAAAATCTGAATTTTGTTGTTATAAATAAGAGGTCACTGAAGGTCCAAAAAGTTCAATGTAAATAGCGGTCGTGCGTCTAGAAAGAAATAATTTCTTCGTGAGAAAGAAATAAACCAGTGGGAGAAAAGTACAAATTGAACATGATTAGAGAGCACGGTCGATTGGATGATTTTCATCCTCGAATGAGAATTAAATTGAGCGTATTTATCGTTTCTTTTAGAAAAATTGTTTAGGGAGAAGAAAATTTCAAAAATTTTCTCTTGGTCTTCTCTTGATTACCTATGTGGCGAAAGGAAAGTTTTTATTTAGAAAAATTTTGTATATTTAACAAAAAGAACAATTAATCAAAAAATTATTTTTCTACATAAATTTTTCAGTCATGTTTTTTCCTTAATTTTTAACCTATCTTTTTAATTCGCCTATTGACTTGTAAATGTTGATCTGACATAAAAATTTATGTTTGTAGTTCTCTTTATTTTCTTCATTTTCAATAAATTACAAGTCAAAAGATTGAAAAAAACACATTAATTCAGGTCAATATCATTGATGGAGAAAATATAAATTAAAATTAAAATTAATTTAAATACTGAAGTTACTTTGCCACTTGGATTTGAAATTTTGACCAGAGTTTTGATGACACCTTCGCTTTTGACCATAAACTAAATTTTTTAATTTTAAAAATAAAATTAAAAATTGTACTTCGTACTTGGTAACTACAAATGTCATTTTATTTTAACGCACTTAAAGTTTTTCACATAAATTCAAGTGTCACCTGAACTTTAAAAGCTTTTTATTATTTTCATCTAAAAATTTTGACCTGAATTTTAAAACTTTGTATTTCTTGAAAGAAAAAATTTTTGTGAATTTGCTTTTTAACTAATTACCTAAATTTGTACATTATTTTATTTTTTAAGGATACGTTTGCTGTTTGACTTGTAAGTTTGACCTAAGTTTAAGATCCTCTTATAATCTTTAATTTCCATACAATAATATTGTAAAATAAACAAAAAATATTAAAGAATTCTTGTAATTTTTTAAATCAGTAGTAAAAGACAATTTCAGTAAGGCATGAAAGTAATTTCTAGTATTTTTAATAAAGTATTGTCATTAAACCTATGTGAAGACCGTGTGAAATTACTTTGACACTTGGTTTCAAAATTCTGACTTTAATATTGATTTTACTTTAATATCTTACCAGAAAATCATAAATTAAATTTTAAAACTGATTTTACTTACAAACAATAAATTTTATTATGTATGTGTAGACACCTAGCTATGTCTTTATCTTAAATTTAAAACTCTACTTTCTTTAAATGTTTATATCGGAATGATTTTAAATTAGAATTTTAAAGCAAAAAATTTAACTAATTGTCGTAATTTTCAGTAGATACACTGTAAAAAATTTAGGGAGTTAACGGACTCGGGAGTTGGGAGTTAAATTTTTAGAGTTAAAAATTAACTCCAAAAGAGAGTTAATTTATTAACTCCCTTCATTCAACACCCGTGCGAGTTATTTTTCCATGGGGAGTTAGCATTTGGGAGTTAAATTTTAACTCTCTTTATTTAACTCCTCTGGCATTAACTCCCTAGTGGGTGCGACTTTTATAGAATCCCCTGGGGAGTTAAAATTTAACTCCTTTTTTTTACAGTGTATCAGTAGTAAAAGTCAGTTTTTGTCAGGCATAAAAGTAATCTACGATAATTTTAATACTGAGTAGACCCCAAACATTAAAACTTTGAGAACCGAGAAAAAAAGGTAAATTTTGTTATACTGTATAAAAACAGTGAATAAACTTTGATTTTCTACTTCAACATAAATTTAAAAATTATTTTTTTTTATATTGATATTTCCTACTCTTAAAAATAAAATGCTGCCATTAATTTTATTTTTAATTAATTTTATACATTTTTGTCCTGTTTTTTGTCAAAAAAAGCAAAATGAACGAAAAGTGTGTCGAAAATATCAGCTAGGATTTGTCATCTACCAAAAATTAGTAGAACCTTTAACCTTAACAGCATACTCTTAGAAATGCAATGATAATCTTTTCGACCACTTTTCTCTTTAAATATTTAACAAATTGAGTTAAAATTTTGTAAAAAGGTCTAAAATATAATAGAGAAGGGCAGTGATGTGCAAAAGTTTTAATAATTCAAAAATAAATTAAAATTAAATGCTTTGAAATGACGAAAAATTGATTAGAAGTGACTGTGACAACTGATAATTTTAAAATAATTTGTAATAATTAATTTTAAAGCTATTAAAACTTTTGAACATCACTGATCTCCTTTATTACATTTTAGACATTCTTACAAAATTTCAGCACAATTTATTAAGTATTTAAAGAGAAAAGTGGTCGATAAAAATACCATTAAGAACCTAACAATCACATGCTGTTAAAAATTGATTTGTTATATACAAATTTAACAAACATTCTAATGAGTATAAAAAAACTACTAATTCATCGATTTAGAGAGAATATAAAAATTAAGAGCAGAGTAAAGTTGGAAAAGATACAGAAACATGAAAATTGAAAAGAATTATTATTTTTTTCAATTTGACATGTACAGACTTTAGTTGTGATTATTGACTATGTATACAATAACGTCTACGTGTATATACACTGTAAAAAATTTAGGGAGTTAACGGACTCGGGAGTTGGGAGTTAAATTTTTAGAGTTAAAAATTAACTCCAAAAGAGAGTTAATTTATTAACTCCCTTCATTCAACACCCGTGCGAGTTATTTTTCCATGGGGAGTTAGCATTTGGGAGTTAAATTTTAACTCTCTTTATTTAACTCCTCTGGCATTAACTCCCTAGTGGGTGCGACTTTTATAGAATCCCCTGGGGAGTTAAAATTTAACTCCTTTTTTTTACAGTGTATATTGTGCACTATAGTTAGTGAAGCTGGGTGTAACAATGACGACTGAAAAAGCGGCAAGAGCTGATTGGGTCTAATCCATTTAATTCGGGGAATGAGTTTCAGTGGACCATTTTAATTTGAGTTCGTTCGGCGTCGTTCATCGTTTCTCATGAAGTGGTCTCCTTAACTTCACGTCTCAAGTGCCCTGTGCTTGTACTTGAATCCCTCGTCCATTGATCGTCGTTTCACTATAAGAGAAAGACTTTACGACCAATCGAAACTTTTATTTTCGTCTTGTTCAACTCAAAGTCACAGAAAAATATTGTTTCTCAAAAGGGAACTATACTTTCAACTTTTTTCCCTTTTACAATATAAGAAACAAAACAAAACAAAAGAGAGAAAAACAGTAAAACCACTGTTAACTTTTTTAGAACTAAAAAAAAAGTTTTTTCCCCACTGGCTGCTTAAATTTATTTTCAAAATATACTTTCACTTTCAATAATGTCATTTCAAATCGATTTCGACCCCTGGAGGAAAGTGTTTTGTATTTCCTAACAAGTAAATTACCCATGCTTTCAATATTAATATTTTATTTAATTAAAACTTAAATTCAATAAAAATAAATGAAATATAAGAAATATATTTATGTACATGTATTTATTATTTATATTTATTTATTATTAATGTAATTAAAAAAGACAAAAAACCTTTGTCTGGAATAGCGAATGTGCTAATTGAAATTGAAAATTTCGCTAATATAGTGGAATTAACTATATTAATTTGAATATTCTTTCATTCTTTCATTCATTTTTTCTGTCCCTCACACTCTGAAGTTGTCTTTTGTTTATACTTTTGTTTTTTGTTAACTGTAGATAGAAAATAGAAATCAGAATTTTTTTTACTTCTTTTCATTAAAGACTAAAATTTTGTTAAATATTATGTTTTGTTAAATTGAAATTATTTTTGTTCTTTACTTCTAAACAAATTAGAAAATTACTAAACAACTGTGATTAAGAAATAGAAAATTTATTTATTTTCCATTATCTTCTTTTTGAATAACAATTTTTTTAAGAAAATTATTATTTTGTTTTAGAAAAAGAAGAAAAATATTTGTACAATTTATATTTAAATCTTATCATTGGAACAGGATTTTCCACAGGAATTAAGACATTCAAAAATTCAAACCTTTTTTAAATTAAACAACTTATAAAAGTATTGTTTATAAAACTTGAAGATATCAATTGCTCCGAGTCGAAGACTCGGAGTGATCAATTTCTTCATGTTTTCAAATAAATTAAAGATGACCGAGAGATAAAATCATTATTTTACATTATAAGAATATTGTTTCTGCAACTTCATCAGAATTATTTTCATCATTTTAATTAAATTACTACTTTCAGAATTTTAAATTATTTTTTATGAAAATAATAATTGAATTCCTTAAAAAATTTTATTATTTATTAAAATAATTGATTTTAGGAAGAATTTTATTAAAATTTCACATAATCTTATAATTAAATTCGTTTGAAGAATTTCTTTGAGCTTCTTTATAATAATGGACTTTCTTTAATCATTTTAATTACAAGTTTTCAAAGTAATTGAATTCTATATGAATAATTTCTTTCAAGTTTTTATAATAATGCTTTTTCTTAATAATTGAAATTAAGCATTTAATTCTTGAATTTTATTTAAAATTTTTGGAAAATAATTAAATTTTTTTGAAAAATTTCTTTAATTTATTGAATACAATCGAATTTTTTAATAATTGTATTGAAAATAATTGAATACCTGAGAAGAATTTTATTATTTATGAAAAATACTTTAATTCTTGCGATAAATTTTAATAATACATTTCTTTTTAAATATTTGAATTCTTTTGTGAATTTTTATTGAAATAGTAGATATTAAAAATAATTGAATTTTGATATTATTGAAATTAATTTAATTCTACGAAGAATTTAATTCAAATTATTTTGAAAAAAATGGAATTGTTAAACATTATTTCATTAAAATCTTTGAAAATTAATTTTAATAAAAATTTTAATAATAATTACATTTTTCGAGAAATTTCATTAACATTGTATCAAAAATAATTGAAATTCTGTGATGATTTTGATTATTTATAAAAATAATTGAATTTCCGGTTAAAAAAAGGTTATTCTTCATTAAAATAATTGAATTATTGCGAAGAAATTTATAAAAAATTGTAAGTAGTAGAATTCCTCTGAATTTATTATTATTTAAATTCATTCATTTAAAATTGTCATTTTCTAAAATTTTAAATTAAAAATTGTTTTAATAACTGAATTCGTTTTGGGAAATATTTTATTAAAATCGTAGATATTGAAAATCATTAAAATTAGAAAAATTTCTGAAAATAATAGAACTTTGGAAAAGAATTTTGTCATTTATAAAATTAACTGGGATTTTTACGAGAATTTTTTTCAACTATTTTTAAATTCTACAAAATTTAATTTTTTTAGTTTTTTCAACAAAAATTTTAATTAGAAAATTTTTAAATTTTATTATTTTTAAAATTGTTAATTTTATTTTAAAAAGGTAGTAAAAAGTTAGCCGCGCGCTTTAGCACGCGATTTGTTGCTAGTTTATAGATATTCCAGGTGAAGATTCTTTTCCATGAATTAAATAAAAATTAAATACTTAAAATGTTTGTTATCTACTATTTATTATTATTATTGTTGTTGTTGTTGATCATTTATTCAACAATTTTTTTTCTTTAGTTTAGAAATTATGGTACAGAAAGTAAATGGAATTTATTACAATAAGAGAAATATTGTTATTACTTAATATTAATATATACAGTTTCGTAATATCTAAGAATAACTTGTAAGAAATTGTGAAAGTGTTAATAGTATCATTGCTATCCTTATCAGGAGATAATAATTTTTACTTCATACATTTACTTCCCTAAGATCAGTGAAAGTATTAAATATGTAATTTCAAATGACAAAAAATATATCAACTAATGATAATAATAATAAACTACTTCAAAATTTATTGAAATTGTAAAACTGATTTTTTCGATTTCTTAAAAATTACTAGTTTATTTATTTTAAATTGAGATTAAAAATGAAGTGAAAATTTTTAATTTTATGACAAGCTTTCACTGTATTGTTTTTTTATTATATTTTCAGAAAAATATTTTCAGTGAAAGACAAATTTATTTTTTAAAGAAAATATTATTTTACAAGGAAAAATAATACCGTAAATTTGTTTTAAAACAAAATTTCAAATATATAAATCTATTAATTGTAGAACAGGTATAAAATAATGCCCGGTCGATTCGAGTCTATATGTACTTTATGCTTCACTGATCGTATGACTCATGTCAAGAAGGAAATACCTGCTGCTAGAAACACGTGTGTAAAATTGATATACACACTAAATTAATCCCAACCCTTTCTCACTTCAAACAAAAACAAATAAAATAAATTTCACCAATTCCCCTCACATTTTATATATACATGGAATTATTGTTACTTTCTATAAAGAATATTCTCAATATTTTACTATAATAAGTAGAAAAAATTTGTCTACGGCAATAGAACGATAATTATTACAATAATTTTAATAATTTTGAATAATAAAAACAATTATAATTTTAACAAATAATGGAAAGGAAAAAAATTATTTTCTGTTGACAAAAATATATTATAAACAATTTGTGAATAATTAATCCGCGAACAATAGGATGAATAATAACAATAAACGTAAGTGCCCTTTGATATCTTTACAACAAACTAAACGCAATTTTCCCCTAGGTTCATTTTATGATTACTATATATTGCCAGGATGATGCCTTTACGACCATAGCAACGAGATCAGAGTTTCAGGGAGCTTTTATAGACCCTAGTGTTTTACGACGCGGCGCTACAAAAAAGCGCAAAAAATCGCTAACTATTGACAAATTCTTACATTTCTAAACAAGCGAACCTTTTCATAAAGGTAATTGAACTATTTTTAAATTTAAATCAAAACCAATTTCTGTTTCCAATTAAAAAAGTCAGCAAGTTAGGCCACAAACTCTCACCCTTGAATGCAAATTACAAAATAATTTTGCACGTATTGTTTACTTTGATAAAATTTAAAATAACGATTTGCTAATAATCGCAATTGGTTTTAGTATATTATAAAAAATTTCTAACTCCTTTTCCCTATATTTAAAGAAAATAAATACACCTTGAGATTATATTGTTTTTTTCTAATTAGAAACAAATGACTTGAGGCATAATTTTGGAATATTTATGAAAATTTGCATAGGAACATTTTTTAGCATGTGCAGCATCTTTGAAACGTTGTACCCTTCCGTATATTAAAATTACCATGGCTACACCCCACGAGCGTACATCAATAACCCCCCTTGCCCCTCCCCCTACCGCATAAGTCCATATGATATATAGCAAAGTACATAGACGAATGCCCAATAAGTACTTGATAAACAGGCACCACGAGAAATTTTGTTCATATAAATATAAAAGCAAAGCAGTTATAAAATACGCCTACACATTTTGATGCCTCCACAATCTAAAGTTTGACCTGACCTAACGACGAGAAAGGAGGGATTTTTTTCCTTTCTAAAAGCTAAACCCATCCAGTTCCTTTCAACATTTCACTATTCATCATTTTTCAAGCAATTATCCTCCTTTCATGTGATTTGTAAATATTTTCTTGCGATTATATTATTATTAGGATATTCTGAATGTATATTAAGAATACATTTTTTAATCAACCTGTTCGTTAAAATATTTTCCTTTCAGAATTAACTACCATTTTTCATGATAATACTTATTAGAGGTGATAATAATATATAATTTTTCGTATTGTTAATAAAAAAATGAAATTATTGATTATGTTGGAAAATTGAATTAATAAATATCAATAAAGCCTGTTGGAAATCTTTTAAAATTACATTCAGGAAAAAGATGTATATTTAACTAACAGCTTACTTTACATTTTATATGTGTCAAATAAATTTTATCTGGTGCTACTAAAAAATTTAGCAGGAAATGAGAAAAATACTCCGTTTATTTAACTCAAAATAAATCATTTTTGATGAAAATATTTCATTTAATTTGAATTAATTGAAATACATAATTTATCAACTTTTAAAAGAAATATTATTTTATTCAACTCAAAATTACTGTTATTAATTATTTTTTTAATTCAAACAAATTTAGTTCTTTATAAAATATATTTAGTTAGAATAATATTCTTTCGCATAAGTGTAATTCACATTTTTCTTAAATATATTCCTCTATTTTTTTGTAGTCATTAAACTTTAAAAAATTTATTTAATTCAAATAAACAAGTGCTTGTCTGTTATAATTGCGATAATTGATAATTGATTATTACTAATTGAGAATTGATAATTGATAAATATTGCTTTTTAAAATTTTTTTTTGCAATTTTAAAAACTAAATTCAAAATGAAAAATCAATAATTCTACTGGTAAATTTGAAATTATTTATTTATTTAAAGTTTGGACGAACAAAAAAGTCCTTAACAAGAGAGATCTTATAATATAAAGAAAATTACAGAAGAAATAGGTCGCAATAATAATTAAACTATTATTCAAAATGAAAAAATATGCATTAAAATTATATTTCTCCTGAATAATTGTAATTTTTTTCATCCTTTGCGATTGAAAGAAATTTTAATGCACTAGTTCTTTTCAATATAAAATTTACTAAAGCCAAAGACCTTTTTATGCCTTTAATCTTAAGTCCAGCATTGGAATCTAAAGCCTTGATTTCTTTAAATTTCAAAAGCATTGATAAAACCAGAGAAAGGTGGTCCCACGACAGGTATTATATAAATAAATTTTAAAATGAATCATGAACACTTATATCTCTTCATATATGAATATTTTAAGTTCAAAATCATTTTACATAATTTTCCGCAAGTAGTATCAGTTTTTTTTTCTTTTATATAATTTTACAAAACCAAATTTGGTTGATACAATCAAATTTTTTTCGAGTTTAATTTTTGACATATAATTTTTATTTTTTTATTTTATTCATTATATAGGAATCATTTTTTTCATTCAAAAAAATTTATTGGATTCAAATAATCGATTACTTGTCTATTATCAAATAAATATTTCCAAACTTACGCACTTAGAAAAAAAATATGACTTGAACTTATCTGTTTCCAATTACTTGGTTCAAATAAATATTTTATTCATGTCGAATAACATTTATTACTTAAAACAAAAGAATAAATTTAGTAAGCTTTAAAATTTGTTTATTTTTTGATTTTGTTCAAATAAATTTTATTTAATTTGATGAATTAAATAATAATAATATTAATAATAACAATAATAATAATAATAATAATAATAATAATAATAATAATAATAATAATAAGAAATAGTAATAATAATATTATATAATTAAATTAAAAATCCAAATAAAATCTTTTTCTTTCGAAATAAAACGTCTATAATCTACCCAAAGTTATAAAATTGGTTCCCTTCGAGAAAAGTAGAGATAGAAATTCTTATAACGACTGCCTTGTACAAGAATACAATAGGCATTTTTATCGAGCATGTCTTTGCAAAATACATACGTACAAAAATTGTATAGAGCGCGCCAATATCATATTACAATGAGGCATTGACCAATTTCTATCGATCAGTGTGGTCAATTATATTTCGAAATTTTTGATTCACTTAATGTATATGCAGACACGAACACACACACACAATCAGACTCGCGATGTTACAATAGTTTAGAATTTTTTTCAATTCTACTACATCGCATACGATAGGATATAGTTCAACACAAGCAAAAACTGTATAAACTATAATATACGAGATGAAACTTTATCGAGATTATCTACATACAGCCAATTCAATATTGACTCTGGGAAAGTGCCGTGAGGGTGAAGGCTTCTAATTTTCCAGATTTCAGTCCCTGGTGATGTAATACAAATACACCAATACACATAGAAAGGATGATGGAACTATCATTGTATCAATAACGTCTTCCTTCGAGAAAGACATATTGATCGGTGACTGTAGAAGAAGAATTTTATTTAAATCCAAGAAATTCCGGTGTTGATTGATTGACATGTAAACTTTTTGTGGTTTAGGGAACCGTTCAAATTATTTATTTTATAAATTTCCTTAAACTTATTTACATAGTATCAATTTTTAACTGTTCAACATTTTAAACTTTACAGTTAAATATTTTTGAAAATGAAAATTATATATAAAATTATGAATAAAACTAAAAATTCATACGTAGTTGATAATTAATTTATTTAATTTACAAAATAATTTCTTAAAAAAAATTTCAAAGTGTAAAAAAAAAGTTTAAAAGAAAGTATTAAAACAAAATTATCGTCATTTGAATCGATCCTTTGAAAGTTCGAAACTTGAACAACATAAGTAATAAGAAAATATATATAAAACACTGTAAAAAATAAATAAGGAAGTACATTATTTTTCTTCAAATAATCACATTACAAATGCAAGAAAAGTAATTTAATAATTCAAATTCAAGAAATAAAAATAGAATTCATGAGGTAACGATTGTAATGCTAAAATCAGTGCACATAATATATTCAAGACAACAAATCTTACAAGTATACTTTAAGAGATTATTTTCGAGTTAAGAATTGGTGAATGTAACGACTGGTTTTTATCAACTTTCTTATGTATATACAGAGAGATACTATAATATCGCAGTAATTTTCTCAAATGTGCAATGAATTATCTTTCATAATTTTTTTTCACTGTATCTACTCAAATATGTAAGACAAGAGAAATAATTTTCTCAAAAAAAAAAAAAAAAATGATAAAAGAAAACATTTTTCTTAAAACATAGTTTTTGTGAAAATTCCATTTCATGTTTGAAATAATATACAGAACAGTTGCAAATAATTTACGATAACGTTGAATGTAATTTTAAATATAATATACATAGGAAAAAAGTATTAAAATTCAATATTTCATAATTTAAATAATTTAAAAAATGTTCTCTGGAGAAAAATATCTGTTAAAAAAATGTCAAATGTGTGAAACCACATACATCAACCGTTGGCAAATATTAATCATCGAGTCTCATCCAACCGCAAGCATTGTCTATTTAATCAGAAAATCTCAAAGGGAAAAGCGTCACGTATTTCCATTTAATATTTTACTCTCTTTCTGCTTCTAAACTATATATATATATATATATATATATATATATATATATATATATATATATATATATATATATATATATATATATATATTTGAAGAGTCTCATTTTTCCCCCATCCATTATAATTTAATCCACGTACAGATACTAAATAAAAAATGTTTGAATATGTTTTTTCTCTTTTGAAAATCAAATAATTAAAAATATTGAGATTCTACAGAAACAAAGAAAAATTTAATTAGAAATAACAATTATTAAAACAAAATAAACAATTAATTTTTCCCCGTTCGTCATTATTAGGAGGCTATAAACTTTTAAATCAACTAATTAAAAATATTGACATTTTAAAGAAAAAAATTTTAATTAGAATTAAAAAGCACAGTAAATGGTTAGGTATTAAAAAGTGTTGTAGATTAAATTAACACAAAAAAATTAAAATAATAAATTTTGGTGTTATTTTTTACAATGAATGAAATTTTAGTCTATTAAATCTTTTTATAACTATAAAGCATGAAGATTTCTTTATATTTTATAATAATTAAAGAGGACTAAGTAATAAAATCATTAATTTATATTAAAGGAATATTACACTTCTTCAAAATTATTTTCTTTTTTTCCATTCAATTATAATTTTCAAAAATTTTGAACTACAATTTTACTTTATATCTATTATTTTCAATAATAATTAATCAATTTCACGAAATTTCAATTATTTCTAAATTCTTTAATTAAATGCATATTAGAAAATAAAAACTTCAAATAATATTTAAAAAATTCAATTAAACTTCTTCAAAAATATTAATTTCAAAATTCAATTATTTCCAAAAAGTTTACTCAATATTTCTCTTAATATAAATTATAATTTAAAATATTAAGTGAAATTCATTTTTAAATCAATTTTTATTATAAAATTCTACAAGAATTCAATTATTTAAATGCAAGAGTAAATAATTTATTGAATAATTGAATGTTTCTCAAAGTTCAATTCTCATAAAGATTTTTAGTAATAAATTTTCTATTAATTCAATTTTTTTATCAAATTCTATAAAAACTTGCATGAACATAATTACTTTTTTCAAGGAATTCAACTATAATTGTATGCAAAATAATTGAAACGCTGCGATGAGTTTTATGAGAATTTTCAAATTTATTCATTTACAATTCAGTTTTAAAAAATATCAATTATTCGGAAATTCTGCAATTAAATATATATATTGAAAAATCAAAGCTTGAAATAATTTGAATAAAAATTCTATTAAACTTTTAAAAACAATTAATTATACAGAATTTTTTGTCAAAAATATGAAAAATTAAAGATTTCAATGATTTTAGTTTGAAACTTTTTCAAAATTTAATTATTTCTAAAAGTCCACGTTATAATGTTTTTAATTCTTAAGTATCATCTAAAATTTTAACTGAAATTCATTTTTAAAACTATTTTTATTAGTGAATTCTACGAGAATTCAATTATTTAAATACAAAGAAAAATAATTTATTAGTTTCATGTTTCTTGATGTTAAATTCTCATATAAAATGTTATCAACAATTTTTTTAAATCACTGAATTCTTTGGACGAATTTTAATAAGATTTTTAAGAATAGTTACATTTTTCGAGGATTTTGATTAAAATTGCATTAAAAATAATTGAAATTCTACAATGGGTTTTATTATTTATGAAAATAATTGAATTCCTAAAAGAATTTTATTATTTATGAAAATAATTGAATTCCTGTAGAAATGTTATTATTTATGAAAATAATTGAATTCCTGTAGAAATGTTATTATTTATGTAAATAATTGAATTATGGCGAAGAACTTTATAAAACAAGTTGTAAATCCAGATGTTCATTACATGAACATTTTGCTTCCTCTATACGATCAGCAAAAAAATTTGCTTCCTCGTGGAGGAAGCACTAACTTATTGTCACGTATTGACATATTTTCCATGTTGTTGTCTTCAAATCTAATTAAAAATTAATTTTAAAAATTTGTTATATTTATTATAATTATAATTAAGTATATTAAGTATATTTAATTTTTAAGTAATTTCTAATACGATCTAATATTTATAAAATCAAAAAAATATTTATAAAATTTGTTTTAATCCTAAATGAACAAAATAAAATTTTTAATAAAAAAATGAATTTTTCATCTTTAATTGTAATTCATTCTATAATTTTCATTAGAATATATATTTTACATACATCAATCGATTCGTCTTGATGCAAGGAATAAGATTTTCGATTTATTATTCAATAAATAATAACATTTTATTGAACAGCAACATGATTCTTAAGAAAAAATAAATTTTTATTAAAAATGCAAATTTTGTGTCTGTAATTGGTTTTAATTTTATAAATTTAAATACAATATATACTTTATATATACCAATCGATTCGTCTTGATGCAAAGAATAAGATTTTATTATATATTAACTTCAATAACCAACTTAAAAAAAAAATTTTGAAAAAAAAATTTTTTTAGAAAAAAGTCAAAAAAAAAATTTTTTCTGAGAATTTTTTAAAGTCTATCAATCCAGTTCGAGATATTTTTATGATAAATATACCTGGTAAATTTTAGCCAAATTCGTTAAAACCTCTTCGAGTTATCGTGTTCACAAAAATCGGGATCCACACACACACACACATACATCCGGACAATTGTTCAGGGTCTTATATTTAACATAGTCCCGTATAGAAGAAAATTTGTCAAAAGGATTTTTAAAAATTTTGTAAATTAAACGACTACAAAGCTTCCTCACGAGGAAGCAAAAATAATTGAATTGAATGTTTTCGTAGAATTGTATTGAAATTTTTTTTAATAATGGAATTTTTTTGGAAAATTTTATTAAAATAGTAGATATTGAAAATTATGGAATTTTAAAAAACTTTTGAAAATAATTGAAATTTTGATAAGAATTTGATTAAAATTTTGTAAAATAATTTAATATCAGAGAAGAATGTTATTATTTATAAAGAGAATTTGCATTTTGACTAGAATATTTTTTAATTTTAGAACACAATTAAATTTAGTAACTATGTTAATAAGTTAGTTAGTAACTAAGTTTGTAACTAAGTTTGTAACTTACTTATTACTATTCTCCCTGGAGAAGCTAAATTCGTTGAATTTTTCCCAATCGTTGACTTTTGTGTTTTATTTAAAATAAAATTTCATTCATAGTTAAAAATAACCCCAAAATAGATTATTTTAATCCTTTTTGGTGTTAATTTAATCCTAGAGGAATTAAACTGGTGCTGATTATTTTAATCTATTCTGCTGTTATTTTAACACCTCACGTTTTACTGTGAATTAAATGCAATTTTAATATATATAATTAATTTTTATCTCTTTTTCTGTTTCTTAACAGCTTTTGAATTCATTGGCAAACGACTTGGACTGCATGCTCAACGAGCTTTGTGCAACGTCTGATTCCTATCAACGGTGAGTCCCCAAAAATTTTATTCTCTATGGATGTCAATTTTCTTTTCCTTTGTTTTATATATAGTGAAATTTTCAACAAGCAATTTATTCAAGAGATTAATTATTATATATAATATAATGTATAAGATAATCTCTTTGATTAACGATACTCATATACTTCATTCTCATATATATAGTATATACAATACTCGTATACTTTGTATATATATATATATATATATATATATATATATATATATATATCGCACGAATCAAAGGAAATTCGTGAGTTAAATTGTTAATTTCGATAATTTATTGCCCGAAAATCTTCTTGACACCCCAAAATGTTCGCTTTACACGCGAAGAATGATTTCCATATCGTAAAGACCCTCCCTTTGATCTATAGAGAAATCTTCGAAGTTAAACGCGTAGGAATGATATATAACGGGTGACAAAAAAAGAACAATATGATAAGCACCGAGAGATAAAGCAAAAACGATCTCATATATTATTATAAAGTTGATACACGTCTTTCATGTAAATTTCAAAAATTATTTCATTTCTTACTATCATTAATACTCGAATGGGGAGGAAAAACAATATTTCAAATTTTCATTTTATTAAATGGTAGAAGAATGATGAAATTTGGGTAAAATGACCCAGTGTGTTAATGGCGTGGCAAAAAAATTGTTTCTCAATAAAGTGTTTAAAAATTAATTGTAGTGTTGAAATAAACCTGAAAAGTTGTAAAGTAATTTTTACGTATTTCCAAAGTAAGAACGAAACAAATTGGAATTTCTCCAATGGTAGTAATTTCAGGATTAAATTTTACTACGTTCGCAGACAATTTTCCTATAATTTTGTTACTACAATTTATTTTACTAAATTTTTTGTACAATGTTTTACTTAGGTTTCTACTGACATTGGTATACTCCATTTTTAACTAATAATTATTTTCATTACACTGAAAAAAATGTATTTTATTCAAATGTCCGGTTATTTGTCTATCATCAAGTAAATAAATATTTACTTGATTCAAATAATGTTTATCTAATTTAATTCAATTGTATTTGAACCAATAATATTAGTATTTGAAGCAAATACGATTTCATTGATTTGAATAAAAATTGCCAGAAATTTAGATTGCAATTTAAATAATAATAGTAATTTAATAATAATAGTAATTTAAATTGAAATACAGGTAGTAAATTCCGCAGAATCACTGAATTATTTATTAAATAAAAAAGATTTACAAATTATAGGAAAATTTTTTTTTAATTTTTTCAAAGTAACGAAAAGAATAGTAAATATTCTCCAAAAGTTCCTTACTTTCTTAATTCTTAACTATGAAGATTCTTCGTTTTTGCGCCCTGTGTATTAAGAAAGTACTATATATATAGTATAAACGTAGTCATTCCGGTAGTATGACTATATACAATAATAATAGTAGGGTTAAGGCATAAGATTTAACGTTCTGGACCAGCTTTATTCAAGGGGAGAAAGATGAACGACGTCTTCCTGAAAGGGACTCTGAATTTCAATGGTAAATCGTAGAATGGCTTAGGTTTAAGGAATTTCTCTAAATCGAACTCACTCTCTCACTCTTATTCTCCGTCTCTCTTTCTTTCCAAATCTTCGAATACATGAATCGCGGGTTAAAAACCTTTCAAGAAATCACTGTGCAAATATATATTAAAAATTCTTCCAACAAATTTCCAATCAGCATCGGAAAAAATTGCCTCTTATTTATTTTCTTGTTTACATATTCCCGCATACACACACAGATATGCACTCTCCCTTCTCTCTGTCAATATAATTTCTTGACACGGTAAATCAAAAATTTTTATTTGGAAAATGGATTCTCAGAATAATGTGTGTCTTGTGTACAGAAAAAATATAAAAATGTTTATTTACCTTTTTTAGAAAAAATGAAAACAACAACCAGAAAAAACTTGACTTAGAGCCTACTCATAGATTATTTATTTTTTTAAATTCAAATAAATTTCATGAGGTTAAAATAAGTTTTTTGTGATAAATAAAATTTTTATAGAAAAGAATAATAAATAAATGTAGACTCTGTGAATATTATAGGTTTTTTGATTTGAATCAAATAAATTATATTTTGTTAAAAATAAAAAATAAATAAATTAAAATAAATTATATTTGATCAAAATAAAAGTTTTGCTTAAAGCAAATAAATAATTTAGTAGGCAATGAGATAAATATACCTTTTCTTAATTTAAATAAATTATATTTGATTTTAAATAAAACTATATAATTATTTGGGCGATTCTTCACTTACTGGTTACTTTTGATTCTCCACTATTCACTATTTAACAACTTTAAAAATTATTTTCAAATCTGCTGCAATCTTTCGCACAATCAATTTTTACTCTTGCCTCTAGTTATATTGGAAACAAACAAACTTTTTTTAACCAATAGTAATGATTATTAATTGGAAAACATGTTACTAGGTATATAGTAATAATCTCGAATTATAATTTAATTAAATTTTGGATTATTATAAATTTATAATCTATTGTGAATACCAGAAATCATTCTAAACCATGGAAAGGTTGATAATAGATTATAAAGGGTATTAATTAGATTGTATTCAGTATGATCTTATTTTCTATAATCCTAAATGTATAATCAATTTTTCTCCGTGAACAAATTAATTATCTGAAATATAAATAAAATACATACGAAAAATAAAATAAACAATATATGAAATATTAATTAAAAGAAAAATAATAATTTGCAAAAAAAGTTAAATTCCATTAATAATAAAAATGAAACTATTTCGTGAACCTGTTTTTATAATTTATGCAGGAAATTTTAATTAGATGGCAGGTCTTTTCCTTTACTTTTTGTTTAAAAATAATTAAAATACGAAGAGTAATTTTCAAATGATAGTTATTATCTAAAAAGGGGAGTGGCAGTCTCAGGCTTATCTACATAATCGTCATCTTTACTATATATATATAACTATATATACATTACTATATATATATATATATATATATATATATATATATATATATATATATATATAAATATATACACACAGTATACATTGTTCTTGTCGATGGGAGACGATAGCTCTATTAGAGACAAGAAATCGCCAGCAGCTGTTGGCGAACACCGATTATGCATAATTTTATGTTACTAATATCGAGCACATGCCTTGAACTCTGAATTAGTTTATAGCTGCGAGAACTCCTAATTTAACACGTAGGAATTTGTTTCAACCCCATTTATTTGTCAATTATTTCATAGGGTCAGACCAGCTCAACTGTGTTAAAGAAATTTTATTGATTTTCTAAAATGTTAAAACTTATGAAAATCGATAGTTCACAGAAAAAAAAAATTTTTAACCGTTTTTTGAAATTTTAAATTTTTGTTATTGTTTTTTCATTAAAAAATAATACAAAATTAAAAAAAAAATTAATACCGTCAACCGGGGCTATTTTGTGCACCAAATAGCATTTTTTTGATTAAATGATTTATTAAAATTTAGAATTAAAAGAAAAAAGAAAACCAATTTTTAGTGTGTGTTGTGGGCATCCTTCTGAAGATTTCCTATGAGTTGAGCAATGAAAAAAAATTTTTTTGACTGTGTTATAGTCATTGAAAGTCGTGCACAGAATAGCCTCCTGGATGGGGCTATTTTGTGCATCAAACTTTGTCTTTGTATAATGTTGCCTAAACATTTTTTATCGTTTCTGCTTCATTACATCTTTTTGTCTAGATACTTCAGAGTAAATTAAAAAAAGAATGAGTTAGAAAACACTTTTTTTGAAGATATTATACATCAAAATGTCAAATAAAACACTACGATTTTCCGAAAATCTAGATTTACTAAAAGTTAACAATCTTTATTTGAATTATTTATTACTCTGGCATTAAATAACATTTTTTTCTTTTTTAGTATATATTTTATAATAATATATTACAATAATTATAATTTAAACACTTGTAAATAACTTGAAAATATCATTTCAGTAGGAGCTTTTTTAAACATTTTTAATGAAATTTTTCAAAAACTTGAAATTAATTTTTTTAATGTTAAATAAATA
Organism: Leptopilina drosophilae; assembly: GCA_032873175.1. NCBI lineage: Eukaryota > Metazoa > Arthropoda > Insecta > Hymenoptera > Figitidae > Leptopilina > Leptopilina drosophilae. The sequence goes on from CM065478.1 coordinate 51,686,025, forward strand.
ACAATTTAATATCTAATTTACTTTTCAAGTTATTTTACGAGAAATGAGAGAAATAGTTTTCAAACTAATTTTAAAAACTTATAAATATTAATAAAAGTTATTCTCTTGAGGTGGTGTTGAGCACCGGTTCAAGTTTTAAGCATTTTAATGATTTTAGTTAAAATTATTTATGGTTTTTTGACAAAAAAGTAAGACAGAAATGTATAAAAATGATGAACAGAACCTTCTTTACTTACTAAATAAGAAATTTTTGAAAAATATTTGATTTTTTGAAGTGCACAAAATAGCCCCATAGAATCCTGGTTTTTCAGTCTTTTTCACTTTTTTCTTAAAATAATCAATAAAAAGTTAGCGCATTACGTATTTATCATCACAACACAATGGACAATAAATATCTAGCACAGTTTATGAGCCACATTAAAACTCTAGAAGATATGGTATAATTTTTGAGAACTTTCAAAATTTTTCACACAAATTTTCCGTTTTTAGGAATTTTTTTCTGTTAATTGACAACGAATTAAATAATAAAATTTATTTCCCTCTATTCTCATGAAATCAAACTTTCATTTCTTAAAATAGCAGATTAAAATAATGCATTTTAATAATTTTATTCCTTAAAAATCTCGCGTGCACAAAATAGCCCCCGGGTGCACAAAATAGCCCCGGTTGACGGTAACTCAAAAGCCGTTTACAATACATTAATGAAACTTACACTGATTACACAAAATTGTTCACTCTTTTAAAAGGAAATATTTTCAAAATTGTAAATTTAAAAATTCCATATTTTTAATTTCAGTTTTATAAACAATTTCAATTATTTATGTGTTCTACCCCTCCAATTGCAATGAAACTCATAGGAAGTGTACTCAGTAGTTTCTTCTTGAAGCCTCAAAAAAATTTTGGCATTATCAATTTGGAATGTACATAACGAATTTTTTTTAAAAACGCGCGCCAACTCCACAGAGTGAAAAAGTTTATTGTCATGGAAAATTCAGTCTACAGGTGACAAATATTATTTGTTTTTAATAATTTTTTTTTAATGAAAATTAAAAAAATTGAGCACCGATCTGTGGCGGTAGAATTTTGAAAAATGTTAAAAAAAAATTTTTCATTTAACAATATATGTGGACAAAGGAGAAAAAAATTTACTAAATATTAGTTAACAAATGTGTAGCATTCATATTTTTTTAAGTTAAGATATAAGATTATTGTATTATTTTGTTAATGCAAAAACAATTAAAAAATTTTTAACTTCAAAAAACGGTTAAAAGTGTTTTTTGTGTTTTCATAAAAGTTTTAACATTTTAGAAAATCAATAAATTTTTTTTAACACAGTTGAGCTGGTCTGACCCCATACCAAGTGCTTTCATTTACAGTCGAATATTTTAAGATTAATTGATATTTTGAGTCGGTATCAAAACTACACAACATTTTTCATAAAAATGTTACATTTTACAAAAACAAAATAATGTTATTTTATCATTTAACTTTTTTGAAGAAGTTTGTTTAAACATTTATTTTTTATGAAATATAATTTTTTACATTAATAAAAAAAATGTAAAATTTAGATGTTATTTTGTACAAAATAAATTTGTGTTATTTTATTCATGTTACTTTTTACATAATTTTTTGTTATATTGAACAAAAAAATTTTGTTATTTTTTACATTTAAGAAAAAAATTTCTCTTTTGTTATTTTGTACAAATCTTTAAGAGTCAGAATTTCTAACTAGCTGAGTCTCATACAAAACCCTCTAATTTTATTTTCAGGTGTAATGCTGTTATTTTAATAACGCATTTAATGTAAGATATTGAATACTGAGAGATGTTATTGGAAAAAGTTTTTGATAATGTTATTAATTATTGAGGATATTGAAATTTTGTACTTAAAAAGTTTATTTTCTTAAATACTTATTAAATAATTTTAATATATCAAGAGATATTACCAGGAATAAATATACTGGTTAGAGTATATTTAACACAAAATTCTAGTTAAAACTGGGATTTCTGGTAATTCCAATCAGAATTTTTTTTCAGTTCAGAACTTTTTTTGAGTGAAATCAAATATCTCTTGAAACATTAAAATTATTTAATAAATTTCTGAGAAAATAAACTTTTAAAGTACAAAATTTCAATATTTTCAATAATTAATAACATTATCAAAAACTTTTTTCAGTAACATCTCTCAGTATTACAATATCTTACATTAAATGCGTTATTGCAATAACCGCATTACACCTAAAAATAAAATTAGAGGGTTTTGTATGAGACTCAGCTATTTAGAAATTCTGACTCTTAAGGCGGTGTCAAAGTCGATGCGATTTTCCCATTGAAGCTCAATGCAAAAATCCAATCGACTTTGATACCGCCTTAAAGATTTGTACAAAATAATAAAAGAGAAATTTTTTTCTTAAATGTAAAAAATAACAACATTTTTTTGTACAATATAACAAAAAATTTAGTAAAAAATGACATGAATAAAATAACACAAATTTATTTTGTAGGTACAAAGTAACATTTAAATTTTACATTTTTTTATTAATGTAAAAAATCGTTTTTCATAAAAAATAAATGTTTAAACAAACTTCTTGAAAAAAGTTAAATGATAAAATAACATTATTTTGTTTTTGTAAAATGTAACATTTTTATGAAAAATGTTGTGTAGTTTTGATACCGACTCAAGTTCAGTGTTGATGCACTACATCGTGCCAATATAATTTTCATTATAACGATTTTAATAATTGCCGCTCATAAAATTTCTCAACGGATTTTGATTTCTTATAGTGTTAAGTGTATGTAGATATATTTTTTTTAATTTTTAAAAGGTGCAGAACATTAAAAAAAATTAATTGTTTATAAAAATTTTATTAAATAATGATTAAAATATAAACTTTTCAAAAATTTTCTAATTCTGAACGAAAGTATTTTTCCTTCCCTTTATATTCCCGCTTGATTCACTTAAATCAGTTCATTCATTCAGGAGAAATAACATTTTGTTTGAAAAGTTGCAAAAAAATTAATTTTGCAATAACTTTTATAAAATAATTTTTTTTTCTGTTCTTTGGAGAACACATTCCTAAGACCAAATAGAAATGTTTTTTCATCATTTTGAATTAAAAAAAACACTTTTTGTTTTCTGTAAACATTTCTCGAATTCTGACCCATTAATAATTGCTTTTTTAAATAATTAATTATCTATAATTAAATTAATAATTAATTTTTGTCTTTTTATCCTTTTTACTACACTATAAATAAGCAATAAAATTGAACGATCAGCCTTTTCTGGGAAAAACAGTACGAACACCCTTAATTGAATAAAATTATGTCAAAGGGAATATGAGCTTAATAAAATTTTCCCATCAGTTCCTCAGGAGGAACTTCCAAGAAAAATCAAAAATGTAAATTTGCACTTTGTGAATATATATACACTTTAGTGTAGAATTTCCCTCCTCATTGTGTCTTGATCTAACTTGAATACTTGAGGTGAGACGTTTTCCCTTTGCCATGCTCCATCTGGTGTAATTCTATTTTACGCTTTTCCATATAACGCTTACCGGAAAATGGCGACGAAAGGCGGTATTAAATGTAGTGTCTCGTCTGTGTCAAAAAGCACCGCGTGCGCACATATACAGAGAGAGAAGCACCCTTAAGCGACGCGCTTTGCATTTTCATAAACAGTGACAAAAAAAAGAAAAAATATAAAAAAGTATCAAAGACTAGAACGACAAAAAAGAGAGCGACGAAATATCGAGGGTATGTCATTTCCGGATTTTTTCGTTCCACCTCTCATTTTAGAAGGGGTTTGTTTGTATATACATACAACGTCAGGATTGATATCCAGAGAAGAGAAAAAAATGTAAATTTCATTTATGTCTCCCTTATAATCTAACATGTCGTTCGTTATGGTAAATTCTCCTTCTTTCTCTCGCGAGATGAGCGCGCTCGCATATATGCAACATTTTGTTGCCAGCGCTTCTGGAAAATAAACGACACTGAGCGATAAAAGCGGGCGTCAACTTTATTTTAATAGTTTTTTTCACTACCCTCGTTAATATTCATAACTTATCGACTCACTTTGAAGAGCCTGGGAAAAATTTTCTTCAACAAAATTAACAAAATTACTTTATATTGCAATATTTGTAATTTAATTATTTTTTTATCTTTTTAGTTAATTAAGTTTGCGAATGTAATTAAGTTCCAAATGTTGTTTATCCAGTCATGTTATAATCTTTTTTAAATATTGTTAAATTCATTTTTGAGAAAATGTTAATAATAATTGAACGTGATTTAGATTCAGGATAAGATCATCGCCTTCCATTTCATACTTCTCTATCTTCTTTATTTTGTATAACATTTTTAGACTTGTTATATATTTTATACACTCATATATATATATATTTATATTTGATTTGATAAATTTATATTTTCACTTTAATTTCCACTTTCACTTTGACTGTTTATTTTCACTTTCTATCATAGTAAAACTTCGAATGAATGTGAAAGTGAAAATAGAAGTGAAAGGAAAAATTAAAATATAAAAGTGAAAATAAAAATCTAGCAAAGCGAGAGTAAAAATGAAAGTCGAAGGAAAAATAAATCACATGATCGACTTTCAAATTTAACTACTTTTATCTTCGTATTAATTAATTAAAATTAATTCTTTTTTTTATAATTTTTTGTAGGAATTTCACTATTCGTTACATTTTTAACTTTTCCTACTTTTCTATTTATAAATTCTAAAATTGCAAAGAATTTTAATTTTATAATTAGATTTTACAAGGAAAAAGCTTTACCTAGAATAGAGATAAGTTTTTCTAAAGTAAAAAACAAATTAAAAGAAAAATTTTTAAAATACATAAATAAATAATAAAATTATTAATTTTAATTTTTTTAACAACTTTATTCTTATGTATACCCACAAAAAATTGATTTCCATTTAAAGTCAATTTTCATAAAAACCTTTTCTTAAAAACAAAAAGTCTTCACCTTTCTAAAATTACAAAAATAAAATATTGGAGACAATTTTTCAGGAGGAAAAATAAGAAAAACTTTTAAGGAAATGTTGTAGTACCTGTCGATTCATTTTTCGGAAGTCCTTCGTCTTTGTCAGATTGAGTTTTTCCCCGTTTCCACGCCACTGTCACTTACAACACCCCCTCAACTGGATTTCACAAGGGGTGAAAACTCGGAATTAAAATGAAATTCCACCCCCTCTCATACCCTCCCTTCTATCATACCACCCCTTTACACCCTATCAGACTATAATGCGGTTGAATTATAATCTCCATAGAGACATCGCCCTAAAATAGAACCAGTATTTTTTTCTACACTGGACGACACCTCCAAGTGTAAAACAGCCCGAAATAAAAAATATTTTATATATTATAAGAAGAAAAAGGGAAATATCTAGATTAATAAATTTTTACATGAAAAAGATTTACTCATATATTGAGTTGAAATAGAGAGAAATTTTTACGTCATAATTTCAAGTGAAATTATTACCCGGAAAATTATTATTTATAACGTGAGGTAAAATGTTTTGTTGAAAATAATTTTCACCTCAATGTCAGAGAATAAAATTTATCGGTGTTTCTGTGAGTCATAAAATTTATCGTGAAAAAATGTGAGAGTTACAAATTTAGTTCTCGTTCAGAATTTCGGAAAAAACATTAAAACAAAAAATAATCTTTTTTCATTTTTTTTTTTGTTTTTAATCAAAAAAGTTATTGAACAAACAATATTCCGCGGATAATTTAATGGAAAATAAAATGAGCTTCTAAACATTCTCAAAAAGTTTTAAAAAAAGTTTCTTTAGAAATAAATTTAATACGTATATTTTTTTACTTATAATTTTTGACATAAATTTTTAGGTACTGTTGGATTTAAAAAATTATCACTCTTAGCTTGAATTTAATAACATTATTTTTAGTATTCGATCAAGAGAATTTAGACCTAATTTTTATAAGTACATGTTACTGTTATTCATTTCCTAATTAAAAAAAAAATTTCTTTTAAATGAATATTTTAATTTTTCTCTCAAATTTGTTGTTCTTGTTAAATTTTGTTTTCTAAATTTTAAAGTAAGTTTAGCTTACAAAATTAAATGGCTAGAATAATTCAAATTCTTCTGAAATCAGTTAAATTGTTTTATATTTAAATTTAATTAATTATTAAAAATAATGTATTTACAGAAATAATTTTAATTACAAACACTTTTAAAAAATGAATTTTGAAGAAGTTAGAAATTGTTGCAGAAATTTAATAATTTTCAAAAGAAATAAATTTGTTTTGCAGAAATTCAATTATGTACAAAAATATTTTTAAATTCTTATAAAAATTTACGTCGGCGAAGTTCGCAACGTTTATATTCAACGATTGAAAAAAAAATTATTTTCCTACCAAAAAAGAATAAAAATTTTTGTTCACAAATATTTTTTTTGTAAATCATTATTCAAAAAATAAAACGTACTATCTTCTGTACAAAAATTTATAAAAATTTGCTTAAAAAAATATTTTTCTTTAGAAATTGTTGACTATAAACTTTATGAACTTCACCATAACTAAAAATTACAATTATTATCAAAATTTTTTTCTCATTTCAATGATTGTCATGAAACTTTCCAAAGATAGCCGATTATTTAAAAAATTTTTTTATAAAATTCTACGACAACATTTAATTGTTTTCGTAAATAATAAAAATTTTAAAGGAATTCAATTATTTACAAATTTTTTTATAAATTTCATCGCAATCATTCAATTATTTTCATATCTCTAAAATTTTTTTTAGAAATTCAATTATTTTTATAAATAATAATTATTATTTAAAAATTTGTTAATGAAATTCTTTATGAGAATTAAATTTTCAGAAATATTCAATTATTCAATAAATTACTTTTTTTTGTATTTCAATAATTGAATTTTCTAAGAATTTTCTAATAAAAATTGATTGAAAAATGAATTTCTGTTAGGCTGATCCGTAATATCAACTTTATTATTAAAATGTTGCCGAGTGATAGTTTCAATCATTACTAAATTTCAGTTAAAATTTTAGATTATAATTGAATATTAAAAGTATTATAGCGTGAATTTGTAGAAATAATTAAATTTTAAAAAAGTTTCAAATTAAAATCTTTAAAAATCTGAATTTTTCCTACTATACTTTTTAACTAACAGTTTTATAGAATTAATAATTGTGAAAAAGTTTAAAATTCAATTTTTTTAAAATGATATGAAGTTTTCTTTTTTAATATTTATTTCATTGAAGAATTTCCGAATAATCGAAATTTCGTATAATTGAATTGGAAACAAATAATTGAAAAATTCTAAAAGATATTTTACAAAAATTATAAAAAATAATTGATTTAAAGAAGAATCATAGTTGAAAATTGTAAAAAAAAATACTTAAATTTAAATAATGGAAATAATTTTGATGAACTTATAGTAGCAAAATTATTATAATATAAAATTATAAATTAATCTTTTTGTGTCTCGGTCATCTTTAATTTTTACAAATCATCATAATGTAACATCATAATTTTTTAACAATTAACAATTTTTCAATATTACACTGAAAAAAAAATTTATTTGATTCAAATAACAGATTATTTGACTATTATCAAATAAATATTTATTAGAGACTGAATCCATTTGAAATCAGACAGGTCGACTAACTTCAAGTTATAGATTTAGCTGTCGCTAAAATATGTTATTGTACATGAAAAATAAAGAGACACATTTTTTTTTATTTTTCAAAAAAGTTAATTTTAAAGAAGTTATGCACATTTGAACTTTGAGTGGTAAAACTCGAATGAATAGTGAAAAAAATTGTTTTGCTTGGCATTTTTTTTAGTATAATTTAATTTTCTTTCTTGGGTCTTGTAGATGGGCTTGTCCTCTTCAAAATCCAGTTTGAAATTTGAAAAAATATTTAAAATTATAAAAATAGGGGATGATTTTATGAAAATAAATAAGATCAATTTTCTCAAAAACACCACCTTTTTTTCTATCCAAATTTATACTACAAGTTCTTAAAATAATTATGAACATTTCCTATAAATTTCAAGCGAGCTAAACTATTCTGGCAATCAGAAGAATTTTTTTTTTTAATATTTATTTTCGTAAATTTTTAAATTCTTAACTTGCATTTTTAAAAACAAATGAATCGCTATAACATTGTTGGCGTGAACGTTAACAATTTGAAAATTTGCGAAAATAAATATTTCAAAAAAAAAAATTCTCCTGATTGCCAGAATGGTTGGCCCGCTTGAAATTTATAGGAAATGTTCATAATTATTTTAAGAACTTGTAGTATAAATTTGGATAGAAAAAAAGGTGGTGTTTTTGAGAAAATTGATCTTATTTATTTTCATAAAATCATCCCCTATTTTTATAATTTTAAATATTTTTTCAAATTTCAAACTGGATTTTGAAGAGGACAAGCCCATCTACAAGACCCAAGAAAGAAAATTAAATTTGATTGAATTAAATGGATTCAGTCTTGATAATAGTCAAATAATCGGTTATTTGAATCAAATAAATAAAATATAGTTATAAATTAAAAAAAGAAAAATTTCATATTTATTTATATCAGTCGAGTAAAATTTATTATTATAGAAAAAAAGGATATAATATTTGTTTATTACTATAAACAAAATGGGTATATTTTTTCTTTGTTAATTTGGTAAATTTAAAAAAGTAGATAGTAAATATTAAATGAAAAATTCAAGGATCAATAAATGCATATATATATGAATGAAATTTGCATGTAAATGTGATTTCCCTTGACTTGTGTTTTGCTCTGAAGAAGTTGATCGAAATGTTTTCTGACGGGTTGTATGCCACCTTGACAGTAACCTATGGTAAGCGACAGATTGAAGAACGAGTGGATATTCGAATGCGATCACGTCCGAAGGAGAACAGGGAAATCTGCCCCCGGTGATTTCAGGGGCTTCCAATTTATGGAGTACCATCAATTACACACTCTCACTGCTACTACTATATAAGCTGCAGCGCAGGAGCTTGAGTGTTGTTCGACATGGACAATTATCCTAATCATTTCAAACCAATAACATATAATGATCAATTCTCTTTTACACCGCATTTTCCCGCAAATAATATATTATGCCGCGCCGCTAATTTTACACACACAAAATATCATTTATTTTCTCTCACTATACTTAAAATCCAATTTCATCTCACACATTTATTATTTTCCACTCGCATTATAAATATGGATATACAAAATAATATTCAATTTCTTCTCAACACTATTTTAGAATTTATAACTGTAGTTCGTTTAATGTTTCCTTTTATTAAACACGAACATTTTCTATTTCAAAAAATTCTTCTTTTTGCTCAAAATGCTGAGAAGAAAATTTTCTCTTTAATAATAGAAAAATTTTCTGTTCGAAAAAAATTGAAGATCAAAAACAAAAATTTACCATGAGAAGTACTTTTTCTTTCTAGTTCTTTCTATTTCTTTTGTAAAGAAATGACACAAAGAGAATTCAGAGTGAAACATTTTTTAATTAAAAAGCTTCCAGTTCAAAAGCATTTCCATTTGTAAAAGCATTTCCATTTGTAAAAGCAAAATTACATTTCCTAAAAAGAACGACAACATTTTTCTTTATGATGATGATGATGGAAATTATATTCTCCCTGTCAAAAAAAGTGCTCACCTTTTTATTTTAAAAATCCATTTTTTCACTTGTAAGCACTTGTTCAAGCACTGACCACAAAACAAAGGAACATTAAATGCAGATTGAAATTCCTTTGACCAAAACGGATTTTTCACCAAGATCCTTGGGGCGGTAAATGCGATTTTAATTCACATACGCAGACTACCCGCAGATGTACTATGTTTCTCCTGGCAATGTTTCTAGGGATTTAAAAAAAGGAAAAAATAGATCAGAGAAAAAAAGAATTCTCTCTCTCTCTTTCTTTGAATGTGATTTTCAGAAGCAGTAAAAAAGACCCTCGAACGACATTAGAATCACGTTAGTGTAGACGAAATTTGCCGAAGGAGAGTGAGAGATGAGTTCGGTAAAAGCCATCAGAGACATTACAAGGGAAGTTTCATTCTTGCAAAAATAATACGTGTTTACTCTCATTTTTCGAGACGATTTGCTGACTCATTTGGAAAAAACAAGACTCCTCCTTTACTATTATCTGCGTGAATTCAATATTTGATAAATCAATTCTAAGAAATCATGGAGAAACTGGACAATTATCAAACAATGAAAAACTGTTTTGTGCAAAAATTGTCTTCTCTTAACGTTCTTTGAAAAAATTCTTTATTTTGGAAAATATCTTTAAATCGCAGGTTAAGACACGAACGCAATTTTAAAAAAATACAACACGAGATAAAAACTAGATAAGGGGTCAACTTCATTAAAATTTTTATGTTAAAAGAAAATGATGATAATAAAATATAAAAATTAAATTTCATTTAATAAAAACGAGTTAATGTATAGGAGGTAAACTGATTTAAAAAGTAAATTTATAATTTTTGGAAATACACTGAAAAAAGGAATAATTTAAAAATGACTTCAAAGTTTCTTTAAAGATTCTTTATTTTTGCAGTGTAGCTTTAAAGCTCACTTAAAAACTTAAAATTAATATTAAAATCCAAGTCAAGAAGAAAATGTAATCATCACATTTAGATAAAAAAAGGAGAGAAAAAAATACTATCCATCGACATAATTAAATTATATCAGAAGGAAGAAATAATATGAAAACAGTACTTTTTTCCTGTATTTTTCCTGATTTCTAGAAGAAAATTTGATATCTTCTGTAACATTAGGAAAATTAACTACAATTCTTCTTTAAATCAATTAATTTTAATAACTTTTAAAAAGTTATTTAAAAATTTTCAAATCCATTTATTTTCTCTTCAATTATAAAATTCCATTAAATTAAAATTAAATTCAATTTTTTAATTAAAAATTAAAATTACAATAATTCAAATATTCGAAAATTCTCTAATTAAATATATGTTAAAAAATAAAAATCCCAAACAATTTCAAAAAAGTATTCAATTTAATTTCTGTTAGAAAATTCTACGATAATTTAATTATTTATATAAAAGAATAAACAATATTAATTGAATAATCAAATGTTTCTTAAAATTGAATTCTCATAAAGAATTTTATCAACAAATTTGTAAATAATTGAATTTTTTTGTCAAATTTTAACAAGATTTTTCAGAATAATTACATTATTCGAGGAATTTGATTAAAATAGTATTAAAAATTATAAACTTCTTCTTCCTTTTTATTAAAAATAATTGACATTCTGCAACAAGTTTTATTATTTCACAGTAAATGGATTAAAATAACACTAAATTGGATTATTTTAATCCTTTTTGGTGTTATTTTAATACCTAACGATTTACCGTGTTATAAAACAATAATTAAATTCCTAAAAGAAATTTCTTATTCATGAAAATAAATTATCGAATCTCCGTATAAAATTATATTATTTTTTTGAAAATAATTATATTTTTACAAAGAAATTTAAAAAAATTTGTTTAGTCATATGATATTTTTATTATTTTAAGAAATAAAAATTATATATTTGTATAGAATTAAATCAATATTTTTTTTAAATAATTTAATTATTTTGAAAAATTTTATTAAAATAATAGTTACTGAAAAACATTGAATGTGAGGGAAATTTTTAAATATAATTAGCACCTTGCAAAAAATTTTACTAAAATTTTTAAAAATAATTTAATTTTGGAAAATAATTTTATTATTTATAAAGACAATTAAGATTTTAATAAGAATTAAAAAAAATTTTGAACATAATTGAATTTCTGCGAAGAATGTTATTGCTTTTGAATAAAATTGTATTTCTGCTACTTATATCATTTGTAAGTTTTCCAAAATTCAATTTTTTGAAAGTGCTTTTAACTGACATATGGGTGATTCTTCTGAAAGGCACCTAATTTTTTCCAAAAACAAAAAAAAAATTAATTTTTACATTTTCTGATTTTTTTTGTCATGCGTAGGTTTTAAATACGTTAAAAGATACAAATCTGAGTTGCGCAAAATTAATTTTCAAAAATAAACCTTCCAGCATCATTTTAATATTTAGTGTTTTGAAGGTTAAATATAAAGTGTAATCAATATTGGGGTTTTTGTGAAAAAATTCCTTTTAAATTTAATTTCTTTAATTTATTAAACTTTTAACATTATTCAACTATAATTTAATGAACTGTGTATTTAATAATTTATTTTCAACTATTTTATCTTTTAAAATATAACTAATATATTTTTTTTATATTGATCGGAAAAAAATTGTAATGAATTTTTTAATTTATCATTTTAAGTTTAAAGTTGATATTTTCTGTAAACAATTTTTATTTTTAATTATAATTTTATTATTTATCTAACTTTCTACTTAATATATTATATTTAAAAAAATTAAAAATATTTTATTTTAAATAAAACGGAAAATTTTTTTATAATACGAGGGTTAGGTAATTAAAAATATTAAAAACAAAACAATAACGCTTACTAAATATGAAAAAGGCTTCGGTGATGAATAGTTTGTCAAATAAAAAATTCACGTTTTTATTAAATTTCAAAATATTGAAACATAATTTAACAAATTTTTTGGGCTACAACTTCAAATATTTATATAGGCATAGATTATGTATAACTAAAAAAATAGTTCAAAAATATAATGATTTCAACTGAAAAACGAGGCTTCGGAGATGAATTTGAATATTTACTCCCATTGTCAGTAATTTTTAATTAATTGTTTAAAAAATTTCTTTTGTTTGCTTTGAACTAAATATAAGTGAGAAATAAACGGTAGAATCTAAGCGTTAATTTGATATATATTAAGACTATATTACAAAATTTTTAATTATATTAAAAAATAATTAAAAATATGTATCATATTTAACCAAAACCAAAAGACCAGATTAAATAATAATTAAATAATAATCATTTACTAAAAAAACTTAAAATTTTAACATTACAAGATTATGTAAAGATAATAATGTTTCGTAGATTACGGACAAATTTTTTTTAAATTTATACTCAACAAAATATCAGTAATAAGTTAATGCAAATATTGAGTCTCACGTTGGAGACACTTGAAGTGGTCCCTTTCAGGAGAATCGCCCTTATTTATATAGAATTAAATCAACATTTTTTTTAAATAATTGAATTTTTTTGAAAAATTTTATCGAAATAATAGTTACAGAAATCATTGAATGTGAGGGAAATTCTTGAATATAATTATCATTATTTAAAAAGACAATTAAGATTTTAATGAAAATTTTAAAAAAATTTTTAACATAATTGAATTTCTGTGAAGAATGTTATTGCTTTTGAATAAAATTGTATTTCTGCTATATCATTTGTAACTTCTCCAAAATTCAATTTTTTTAAAGTGCTTTTAACTAACATATGCATAAAAAAAACCCGTCATTTTTAATAATTGACAGCATGTGATTGCTAGGTTCTCAATGATAATTTTTGCCATCACTTTTCTTTTTAAATATTAAATAAATTGAGCTGAAATAAAATGAAACTGCAAGCAGAAATTATATTCTATAAATTTTAGTCTAAAAATATAAAAAAGTTACTTTATTCCTTCTTTTTGTGTTTAGTTAATAAAAAAAGGATAAACTCATTTTCAATAGCTCTTCGTCTATCAATGACTAATTATTACAAATCGAAAACCTTCTGGTACAAAAAGTTTGAAAGCGAAAATAAAAAATCGATAGTTGAATATGTGCAAGTAATAGAATTACATAGCACGATATTTCAAAATCCTCTATTAATACCCGGAAGGGATGGAAATTTTTTTTTCCATTTTGCTATCGACGATATTCCAATATCACTTCGTGTGACGAATTCGAGGACGAAACTTTGACATTAAGTCTATGACCATTTGCTTCATGACTCAATGCGGAAATTTCCTCTCTTTCTCTCTCTCTCTCTCTCTCTCTCGCGTGTCTATAACCAACACGCGAGTTTCGATGTGCGTGCATTGAAGATCGAATTATCCGACAGAAACTGGATATAGCAGTGGCTTAACGCATCGAGGGATTCTCGAGGGCTGCTGCTGGTTTCTCCGGCTGCCACCGGATATTCCCTGATTCACAACTCGACTAACGCCGAGTCTCTGATATTTGCGAAGGGGTCGATTCGGTAATGCCTTTCCAGACCAAAATACTGTCGTACTTTGTGTCAACCCCAAAAGCCTCATCGTTATATATAGATAGACAAAAGAGATGTCTGTATTCGCCGCTGGCTACGTGCCTAGATTTACCACCACCACCACCCTCCTTTTCCAATATACGTGTATATACAGAAACATTCACTAATTCTGCCAATAATACAATAGATTGGAAAATCTAGTCTTTATTGTCCTTTAGGCATTGATAACGATAAATACTCGATTGTAAAATTAACGACTCATGCAGAGACCCTCAACTGACGATAGCTTTGCTTGATCAAATAGCCTCTTGTTGGCCGAAAGATAATCACTCTGCAATAATTACGATCTGCAACCATCTGCAATTCCGTAAATATTATCACGATAGGTTTATATGCGATTTTGGGATCTTTGTGGTACGTTTTATTGCCCAAGGGGTGAAATAGTATAGGGTAACATAGTCAGAGTTAAACCACCTTTCGAACTTTGTTTATAAATTTTTTTTTAAACAATATTTACATAATTGAGTTAAGAAAAATGTACAGTTGCTGATTATCGTGAATTGATTAGTCTGAAATAAAAAAAGTTACAAACATTTATAATACTCAATTCACTATAGAATTCTAAGAATTTTAACTACCGTCAACCGGGGCTATTTTGTGCACCAAATAGCATTTTTTTGATTAAATGATTTATTAAAATTCAGAATTAAAAGAAAAAAGAAAACCAATTTTTGGTGTGTGTTGTGGGCATCCTTCTGAAGATTTCCTATGAGTTGAGCAATGAAAAAAAATTTTTTTGACTGTGTTATAGTCATTGAAAGTCGTGCACAGAATAGCCTCCTGGATGGGGCTATTTTGTGCATCAAACTTTGTCTTTGTATAATGTTGCCTAAACATTTTTTTTATCGTTTCTGCTTCATTACATCTTTTTGTCTAGATACTTCAGAGTAAATTAAAAAAAGAATGAGTTAGAAAACACTTTTTTTGAAGATATTATACATCAAAATGTCAAATAAAACACTACGATTTTCCGAAAATCTAGATTTACTAAAAGTTAACAATCTTTATTTGAATTATTTATTACTCTGGCATTAAATAACATTTTTTTCTTTTTTAGTATATATTTTATAATAATATATTACAATAATTATAAAATTATAATTTAAACACTTGTAAATAACTTGAAAATATCATTTCAGTAGGAGCTTTTTTAAACATTTTTAATGAAATTTTTCAAAAACTTGAAATTAATTTTTTTAATGTTAAATAAATAACAATTTAATATCTAATTTACTTTTCAAGTTATTTTACGAGAAATGAGAGAAATAGTTTTCAAACTAATTTTAAAAACTTATAAATATTAATAAAAGTTATTCTCTTGAGGTGGTGTTGAGCACCGGTTCAAGTTTTAAGCATTTTAATGATTTTAGTTAAAATTATTTATGGTTTTTTGACAAAAAAGTAAGACAGAAATGTATAAAAATGATGAACAGAACCTTCTTTACTTACTAAATAAGAAATTTTTGAAAAATATTTGATTTTTTGAAGTGCACAAAATAGCCCCATAGAATCCTGGTTTTTCAGTCTTTTCCACTTTTTTCTTAAAATAATCAATAAAAAGTTAGCGCATTACGTATTTATCATCACAACACAATGGACAATAAATATCTAGCACAGTTTATGAGCCACATTAAAACTCTAGAAGATCTGGTATAATTTTTGAGAACTTTCAAAATTTTTCACACAAATTTTCCGTTTTTAGGAATTTTTTTCTGTTAATTGACAACGAATTAAATAATAAAATTTATTGCCCTCTATTCTCATGAAATCAAACTTTCATTTCTTAAAATAGCAGATTAAAATAATGCATTTTAATAATTTTATTCATTAAAAATCTCGCGTGCACAAAATAGCCCCCGGGTGCACAAAATAGCCCCGGTTGACGGTATTCCCATTTAAATTCATCTTGCAGTAAAATACATAAAATAAAGTCGTCTAACTAACGCCTTGCAGCTAATTTGGAATCGTTTACTTATTTTATTCATTTCAACTGAATACAGACAAATAACGGATCACTTGAATAAGATAAATTTCTTCATTCCCCATATCTATACATGATATGCGGGCAAATTGAGATGAGAAGGAATTTTCAATTATTACAATATTAGGACTGAGATTGAATTTATTGACCGCACACAAAAGGGGTTCAAGGTTTACACAATGGAGAAGAGAAGAAGTGATTCGGAAAACGTGGAGATAACGTGTCTGCATGTAGAGATAACTCATCTTTCGCCCGCGTCTGCAATATTCGTCTCTCGTTCGTCCTTTATGGTTTTTGTGTGGAAAAAGTAAAGGAAAAAAATAAAAAAGAATCGGGTGGATAAGGAACACGCGAATGATCTATTTTTTATTAGCGCGTGTCTTGGAGTCATATAAAGATCGTTCTGAAAAGGACGATATCGAGAAATGAAAATAAGTTTTGAAAGTGAGGTTAATCGACCTGCTGCTGTCGCTGCCATCAAGAGAGATTCCAAGTTATCCAGTTTTGTGCTCCGCTAGGAATTTATATAGAGCTATACTGCGTACTTTTAAAATTGTTTGGTGCCGATTACTCTACACTACACGGTCTTTAAATTCATTTCGCAGTGAAAAATAAAAAAGCAAAAAAAAAAATAAAAAATGTCCAACTTGGTAATTCATAAATTCACCGCAATTCCCTGATTCCATATATTCAAAATAGCGGATTCAATATGGCAGACGATATTTTAAAAATCAAATACAATTCCTTTGAAACTTCTTATCTGGATTTTTTTGGGTCGCTTATTACGAATCTGATATTAGTTTTTAATAATTTTTATTCCTTCCGCAATTTTGAATTTTGAAAAACTAACATATTATAACCAACTACCTTAACCCTCTCCCCTTCCTCATAACGAGTCTTATAAAAATTATTTTCATCATTTCAATTCAATAATTATTTTCTAGAATTTTTAACTAAAATTCTTCATTAAATCAATTATATTTAATTTTTTTTTTTAAAGTTCTTTAAGCATTTTTAACTCCATTTGTTTCAGATTTTCAAAGATTTAAATTTGAAACCCTTTTAAAATTCAATTATTTCCAAAAAGTTCACTCTATATTTCTTTTATTATTCAATTATTATCTAAAATTTTAACTGAAATTCACTTTTAAAAAAATTATTATTAGAAAATGATACGAATATTTAATTATTTAAACACAAAAATGAATAATTAAATGTCTCTTAAAATTTAATCCTCTTAAAAAATTTTAAAAATAAATTTTTTAATTATTGAATTATTTTGACGAATTTTAAAAAAAATTTTAAGAATATTTACATTTTTGAGAAATTTAATGAAAATTGAGATAAAAATAATTGAAATTTTACGATGAGTTTTATTATTTTTGAAAATAATTCAATTCCCAAAAAGAATTTTATTATTTAAGAAAAAATTATTCCTTTTAATAAAAATTATTACTAATAAAAATAATTAAATTATTTTAAAAAAAAATTATTAAAAATTTGTAAATAATTGAAGTTCAGTAAAGCTTTTATTATTATTTATCACAATAATTAAATGTATGCTTACAATTTTATTAAAATTTTTGTAAATAATTGGATGTTGGAGATGAATTTTTGTGATTAGTGAGGTAGTTGCGATTTTGACAAAAAGTATTTAAAATTTTGGAACACAATTAAATTTTGTGAAAAGAAATTTATTACTTTTGAAAATAACAAAATTTCTGCAATTATTTGTTACTTCTTCAAAATTAAATTTTTTAGGTGTTTTAAACTAAAATTCTTCTGTAATTATAATATTTGTAATAGTTAATTAAATATATATTGACAAATTTAACTAATTTCAGAAGAATTTGAATTACAAAATTTTTTTAAAAATCTAAGTTCATTAAAATTTTAAATCAAATTCCTTTAAAAATGAAATTTTATAAAGTTTATTTAAGATAAAAATAAGATAAGTTAAGATAAGTTAGTTAAGTTAAGTTAAGTTATAATTTTATAAAGTTTCAAATTCAAGCCGTTAAAAGTTTATTTATTTATGAAAATGTTAATGCAACGTTTTTAAAAACGTTATTAGTTTTGAAAAATTTAAGTAAAATCATTTATTAAATAATTTGTAAGTAATAATTTTATGAAAATCTTGAAAAATTTAATTATTAAAAAAATTATTTAATTTTTTTAGTGTTCTAAACTAAAATTCTTCTGTAATTATAAGATTTGTAATAGTTAATTAAATATATATTGACAAATTTAACTAATTTCAGAAGAATTTAAATTACAAATTTTTTTTAAAAATCTAAGTTCATTAAAATTTTAAATAAAATTCATTAAAAATTGAAATTTTATAAAGTTTCGAATTCAAGTCGTTTAAAGTTTAATTATTTATAAAAACGTTAATGCAACTTTTTTGAAAACGTTATTAGTTTTGAAAAATTTAAGTAAAATCATTTATTAAATAATTTGTAAGTAATAATTTTATAAAAATCTTCAAAAATTAAATTATTAAAAAGAAATTATTGTCAGAAATAGAAACAATTCAAGGTTTTGTATTAGAATTAATTATTGTAGTTATAATAGTATTATTCCATTTCATATTTTATTTCTATAAAAAAAATACAGATAAACATGTATACAACATAACGAAAATAAAGTTATTATTATTTTAATAATAAAATAAAGTTATTACTTATTTTCGTGAAACGAAAATAAGTTTATTTCTGTTTATATAAATTCCAAAAATTCTGAATGCTTAAATGAAACAACTATTTATTACATTCTCATTAAAAATTAGGTCTTTGATTATTTTTAAATTATATAGAAAACTAGCTATATCAGAAAACAAGAACGTTATTTTGTAGCAATAAATTTTATTTGAAGACTTAAAAATTTAGATACAAGTTTATTTAAAAAAAAGAGATAAAAATGCCTGAAGGGAAAACTGAAACAAATGTGACGAAATTATATTCATTTAGTAAATGTAGATTTAACGATACTGGTAAATAATTGTTTGTAAATAATAAAAATGTGTGTTTCGCGAAATCAGTGGTTGAATCTTTGTGAGGTTCATTATCGTATATAAACAATCTCGTGAGGAGAGCTGGTGCATCATATATAGTGGATGCTGAGGAAGCATGATGCAGACAATATAATGCGTGGAAGTGGTACAAACGTGGGTAGTGAACAGGGTGGCCCGTATACCACGCCTTGAGCATTTATCGTACTTTAGATTGTGTGTCGGTGATGTCATTGTGCAACTTATAATATATAAAGGAGTCGCAGAACTTCTGTCAGTGACGCTGCGAAGACTCCCCAAACACACGACTTTATGAATGTGACGACACACATGACTATTCTCTCTCTCTATTTATGAAAAGATGAAATAGGGCGATGCTATATCCACCCCATTGGGAATTCTTACCCCAGAAACTACCACAACTTATAGGAAAATTACAATTTTTTATTTGTCAAGAGTTTTGCGAATTTCTCTTAGCATATTTACTTTCATTTCACTTAAATGAATTATTTATTTTGGTTCACATAAAATGTTTCACTAAAAGTATTTCTCTGATAGCTGATAACAATTAAATCGTGAATTTTAAAAAGGGCTCAACTCTGAAAATCGTAAGAGTCATTTTTACATACATAACAATTACGAATTCGATGTTAGTTTTATAAAATTTAAAATGTTGGATCTAATATTGTGGATGAAAAATTTCAAGTTGAACCAAACTCAAGAAAATTACGTCTCGAGGGTTTTTGGTTTCTTTTGTTTACTTTCTTATAATAAGAAAATTTTTAAAAAATTATGTCACTACAGTTTTTTAGAGACTTTAAAATAAATTTTCCTATTTTGGCAGTAAATCGTGAGGTATTAAAAAGTGTTGCAGATTAAATTAACACCAAAAAAGGTTAAAATAATCAATTTTGGTGTTATGTTTTAACAATGAATGAAATTTTAGTTTATTAAATTTTTTTATAACTATAAAACATGAAGATATAACTATAAATAATTAAAGATGACCAAGTAACAAAATCATTATTTTGTATTAAAAGAATATTATACTTGTTCAAAATTATTTTCATTATTTCAATACAATTATTGTATTTAAAAGTTTTGAACTACTATCTTACTTTACATCTTTTATTTTTAATAATAATTAATTAATTAATCAATTTCACGAAATTTCAATTACTCCTAAATTCTTTAATTAAATGCATATTAGAAAATGAAAACTTCAAATAATATTAAAAAAATTCAATTAAACTTTTTCAAAAATATTAATTTCAAATCTCAATTATTTCCAAAAAGTTCACTCTATATTTCTTTTAATATTCAATTATAATCTAAAATTTTAACTGAAATTCATTTTTAAATCAATTTTTATTAAACAATTCTACAAGAATTTAATTATTATCTCAAAATTCAATTCTCATAAAGAACAACAAATAACATTTTTCATAACAAATTTTCTAATAATTCCATTCTTTTGTTGAATTTTTTAAAACTTGCATAAACATAATTACTTTTTTCAAGGAATTCAATTATAATTGTATTAAAAAAACAATTGAAACGCTGGGATGAGATATAAGAATTTTAAAATTTATTCGTTTACAATTCAATTTTACAAAATTTCAATTATTCGAAAAATTTGCAATTAAATATATATTGAAAAATAAAAAATTTCAATAATTTCAATAAAAATCCTATTAAACCTTTAAAAGAATTAATTCTACAGAATTTTTTGTCAAAAATATGAAAAATTAAGAATTTCAATGATTTTAGATTGAAACTTTTTCAAAATTTAATTATTTCTAAAAATCCACGTTATAATGATTTTAATACTTTAGTGGAATCTAAAATTTTATCTGAAATTTATTTTTAAAACCATTTTTATTAGTAAATCCTACGAGAATTGAATTATTTATATACAAAAATAAATTATTTATTAATTTCGTGTTTGTTGAAATTACATTCTCATAAAAAATTTTATCAACAAGTTTTTTAAATGATTAAATTCTTTGGAGAAATTTTAATAAGATTTTTAATAATAATTACATTTTTCGAGGAATTTGATTAAAATTGCATAAAAAATAATTGACATTCTGCAATGAGTGCCATTATTTATAAAAATAATTGAATTATGCGGAAGAAATTTATAAAAAAATTTGTAAACAATTGAATTCCTGTAAAAATTGTTATTATTCATGAAAAAAATTGAATGTTTTCGTAGAATTGTATTGAAATTTTTTTTAATAATGGAATTCTTTTGGAAAATTTTATTGAAAGAGTAGAAATTGAAAATTATGGAATTTTAGAAAACTTTTTAATATAATTAAAATTTTGCCAAGAATTTGATTAAAACTGTGTAAAAGAATTGAATATCAGAGAAGAATTGTTTTATTTTTTAAGGGAATTGAAATTTTGACGAAATTTAAAAAAAAATTTAACACAATTGAATTTAGTAACTATGTTACTAAGTTAGTTAGTATCTAACTTACTATTCTCCCTGGAGAAGCTAAATTCGTTGAATTTTTACAAATCGTTGACTTGGGTGTTTTTTTAAATAAAATTTCATTCATACTTAGAAGTAACACCAAAATAGATTATTTTAATCCTTTTTGGTGTTAATTTAATCCTAGAGGGATTAAACTGTTGCAAATTATTTTAATCCATTTGAGTCTTATTTTAACACCTCAAGTTTTACTATGTTTTGTCAAACAATATTGTGTAAAGAAAACAAACAAAAGCATATACAACATTCAAACTTTAGAAGTGGACAACAAGAATAATGAATTGTCGATTATTATATTTGATTAATAATGAATTAATATTATATTTAATTATTGCATTTTTACTTCAGTAATTCGTATTTGGTATAAATAACTATTTATTTAATACTATAAATTAAAATATTAATGACCAGTAAATGTTTACTTAGCTTAAATATATAAAACAAATAAGTTTAAAATAAATATAAATGAACGAGCGTTAGCGATTGAGGATATTTCGCTAGTAAAAATTAAAATTAAAACATAATAATAAATGTAAATAAAATGAAAAAATTAAAATTCGTAAGAATCTTGTCGGAAATACAATAAAATTGCAGTAAATTGTTTGTAAAAACACTAAACTAAATACCTGTATAAGGCCAGAAAACATTATTCTTTCAAGTGAAACTATTGTGGTTCACACAAAAGAGTGTAAAAATTCCATTGTGGTCGCGTTTTGTCCGGCGAAAATTTATACGATACCCATTGCACACTTAAACTCAATGTTGGAGAAAATAAATATGTTCGACTTTTCCTGGTCCTGTATATGTGTATGCCAAAAAAAAGTAGCAAAAAACGAAGTGTGAAAAGAAATCGCGCCATAAAACGACTTCCAAGTACTTAAATTATGCACAGTCTGATTCTCGGAGAATTTTCATTTACCCATTTCTTCTCATTTTTCTTCTGTTTTTTCTCTCTGAATTTTTTTCATTCCATGTAACGCTGACATTCTTGAGGAGACATAAAAAGATATTGTTCAACTTATCTGAGATATTCGTATTATTAAATTTGAATGTTATTGAATCAGCGCTTCGCTGCCTTTTGATATTCAAGGAGAACAGGGAATATTACAACCTCGTATATTGAATTTTTATGATCAATATCCTGTTTGAATTCTTTAAAAAAGTGTGTCCATTCTTTCTTATTTTGCTTTATTTATATCGTTCGTTGTGAGTTTTTGTAATTGACTTTTTTTTGATTAGTTTCTTGTCAAAAAATGTTTTATTAGTCAGGCTGAGAATACAAATTAGTTTTGTAATTGAATTCCGAATCGGTTAATTAAATAAAATTCTTTAGCTAGATTTGAATTAGAAAAGAATACTTTCAGTCAGACTGGAAATAAAAATAAATGCATTAATAGTGTACTGAATTCATAAATCAACTAGTCTTTTGATTAATTATAAGTAGAAAGAGTCATTTTTAGATTTTTAAGTAGAAAAACATATTTTTAGTCAGAGTAAAAATAAAAAACAAATATTTCTTTTATGCAAAAGAATTAATTCACCTAAACTCTATAACGGAAAATGTTTTCTTAACAGTTTGCCATCATGAGAGGCGAAATCATAATTCAGTCAAAATATCAATCTCGATTCCAGGTAAAAAATCTCAATTGATAACAATTATTTCCGACTATAAAAATTTTGTTCTACTAGCTAGACTAAATTTTTCTTTCTACTTAGATTTAAATATTAAAAATCTTTAAATTTTACAATTTTTGGAAATAAGAAACCTTATTTATTCCTTGATGATTTTGCAAACGAAAATTTCCCCCCACAGAAATAATAAAATTTCCAAAGTACCTTCGAAATACAGGACAGAAAAGGAAATTTCGCAACAGGTATACACACACAAAACGCTTTAGAATCTGCAACTGACATTGAAATTCCATGTTACTACTTGTTCTCCAACCGATAACACTTCAACTGATGCTGATACTATAGCACCGTGTCAAAACTACCACAAATGCGCTAGGTACTAAATGAAATCTCTTTGAACTTAGAAATTCTAAAACACACTCATATATATACATTCCAACTCCAGTGAATCGATTTGTATATTCCTGCATATTACATATGTATATAAAACTTTGATCTCCAGTAAAAGAAAAAAGAAAAAAAGGAAATCTCGTTTCAAACCAAGGGAAGAGACGGAAGTGGGTTATATATTGTAAAAAGGAGCATAGAATGAAATGAGTCACCTCATCCCACATGCAAAAATATCGGAGGCAAAAAAGAGCAGGGTGAGATCTTATGATTGATCCGCACAAGAGGGCGTTATAACCAGAAATTAAATTCACCGAAAGTAAATTGAATTCGCAAGATCCCGAGACCAAAGGATCTAACGAACCAAACAATCAGATTCCACCTATATCAAATAGGGGGTCTATCTCTTCTAAGCTCCATAAAAAAGGATAGTGGACTGCCGGCTTTTATCTCACAAAAATTGCATTAAAATTAAATTTTATCACATGCTGCTAATGAAAATGCATCCTCAAAAAGTTTCATTAAAATAATCCGCAAAATTGGGAATATTACTTCCTCTTTCCACAGAAAATGTTTGAAGTGCCAGGAAATATTACCTTAAGTGGAGAAAATTTACCTCAAGTGAAATTCACCCTGAGAACAGTATATCTTTAAAAAATACATCTTAAGGAAAATTTACATTGAGGAAAGTTTACTTTAAGGAAAATTTACCTCAAGGAAATTTGAAATTAGGGAAAGTTTACGTTGTCGAGGAACACTGTAAAAAGGAAGGTATTAAGGGCATGTCCAAGTTGTGAAATGTAAACAAAGCAAAATGTAAACAAACCAAGCACTAAAATCACATTTCGGAAACAGCCTTTTCTCCCACAAAAATTAACATTGGACAGCTTTTTTCATAGAAATGATAAATTAGTGTGTCAAAATTTTCAATGAAATAATTTTTGAGTGTGATCAATAAATAGCAATTAGTAAAATAACTAATTCAAATGACCTGTGAAATAGCATTTTTGACGCGTCGCGAAAAATAAACTGTTTGAGTATATCAACCGCACCGGCGATGAAGAAGTCTGATATCAGCGATTGGACCTTCAACATGTGGAAGGGGAAATTTTTCCCTTTCCTTCTTGAAATTACATTGGAGAGGGTAAAAACTTCTTCATCGTCCGTGCGCTTGATATAGTCAAACAGTTTATTTTTCGCGACGTGCCAAAAATGCTATTTTCAGGTAATTTTAATTCGTTATTTTAGTAATTGCTTTTTATTCCTCCTGGTCAGAAATTATTTCATTGGAAACTTTGACACTCTAATGAATCATTTCCTTTATGAAAATGAAAAAATGTTAATTTTTGTGAGAGAAAAGGCTGTACGAAAAATGTGATTTTAATGCATTCTTAGTACGGTCTGCGCATGCGAAAAGAGAAACAGAGTCTCAGGTCGCGAAAAATAAAGTGTTTGACTATATCAACCGCACGGACGATGAAGAAGTTTTTACCCTTTCTCCTTGTAATTTCAAGGAGGAAAAGGAAAAATTTCCCCTTCCACATGTTGAAGGTCCAATCGCTGATATGAGACTTCTTCATCGTCAGTGCGGTTGATATACTCAAACAGATTATTTTTCGCAACGCGTCAAAAATGCTATTTCACAGGTCATTTGAATTAGTTATTTTAGTAATTACTGTTAATTGCTTATAGTGAAATTTGATTTCATTGGAAACTTTGACACACTAATTTATCATTTTTATAAAAAATCCGGTCCAATGTTAATTTTTGTGGGAGAAAAGGCTGTTTCCGAAATGTGATTTCAGTGCTTCGTTTGTTTACATTTTGCTTTGTTTACATTTCACAACTTGGACTTACCCTTAATTTAGTACCAATATTTGGTACTGAATCGTAATTTGGTTCTATTTTAATACCAAAATCAGCTCTAATTTACAACTTTCTTTTTACAGTGTAAAATTTACTTAAACAAGGGTTCAGCTTTAACGAATTTTACTCTAAAAAATTGCCCTTAAAAGAAATTTACGTTCAGGATAGTTTACCGTAACAAAAATTTACTGTACAAAAAATTCACGTTAAGAAAACTTTGCCTTAAAAGAAATTTACTTTAAGGGGAATTTACCACACGGAAAATTTATTTTAAGAAAGGTTGACCTGAAACTAACGCTTGTCTTAAGGAATAAATTACATTCCAGTTCAAAACAAGCAAAAAGAAGGCTTTTTATATATTATAAAAATATTATTATTATATATTATATAATTTATATAATATATATTATTAAAATAACTATGACATTTATTTAAAAAATTTCTTTTACATGTAATAAATAATTTATTTAAGAATTTGTAAAAAAAAAATTTTTCATTTTTATTTCAAAATGGCGGCGATATACGCCATTTTCGAAAATGTCCATTTTCGGTTGTAAGATCGATTCCAAACTATCTAAAACAGATAAAACCAAATACGAAGTGTCATTCTCTTCGTTAGATATTTCTTTAGGTGTGGAACCTCAAAAAAGTGGAATTTTCTTTCCCCCCCCTACTTCTTTTGTTGAGTACTTTTTCCCCAAAATATGCAAAAAAAGGTGTTTTTATTCAGAATTTCTCTTATAAAAAAAAAGTAGTTGGAAATTTTTCAGTTTTTGAGGTTCCACTTATAGGAATGATGACGCTAAATCAAAAGAACTCGAGATATCAGTCTTACCAGATTAAAAAAAGACATTTTGAGTAAAAAAGCGTTTAAAGTTTTTGTTCATCAGTTTCGCAATTTTTTTTTTAAATCATCGGATTTGATTGAAAATTGTAACTCGGGGGTTTTTGAGATCGCTAATTACAAATAGGGAATCAGATTTTAAAAATTCAAAATGGCGGATCCAATATGGCGGACATTTTATTTTTCAAAATCATTGGATTTGCTTAAAAATCGTTACAGGGAGGTTTTTGGGGTCGCTGATTACGAATATGACATAATTCTTTTAAAATTAAAAATGGCGGATGCAATATGCTGCACGAAAAAAAAAATTAATCGAAACAAAATTAAAATAAAAAATTTTATTCCGCCATATTGGATCCGCCATTTTGAATTTTGAAAATTTGATATCTAATTTTTGATCAGCAACACCAAATATATTTTTGTTTGTCTTTTTTAAAAAATGCAAATGAGAAAACATTTAAATCATTCGATTGCTTATCCGCATACAAAAACATCTTTGACATGGCGAAGAATAAAAATGTATAACTTTTGTTTTACATCGAATTTTGCAATAATATTTTAGGAGAGTATTTTTGACACTATGAGAAATCCGAAAATAAAAACAAAAAAAATCGATTTTTTTTCAAATTTTGAACTGGAATGTCTCCTTAAGGAAACTTTACCTTGAATGTAAATTTTTTGTTTACAATAGAGAAATTTTACTCAAAGGGAAGTTTAGTCCATAATATGCTTCTCTTAGAGAAAATTTTTTTTAACAGAAGTATATCTAAATGAAAAATGTACCTCATGGAAAGTTTTCCTTAAGAGAAGTTTATCTCAAAGAAAATTTACTTTCTCAAATAGTTTGCCTGAAGATAAGTTTATTATAAGAAGCTTAACGTCAAGGAAAATTTAACTTATTTTTCCATGAGGTAAGTTAATCCTGAAGAAAGTTTACCTTAAAGAAAATTTGAAACTAAAAATTTACCTTAAGGATAGTTTACCTAATGGAAAATAAACTTAAGGCAAGTTTACTGTAAAGAATCTTGTTTCAAGAAATTCCCCACAAGGGAAATTTAGCTGAAGGATAGTTGACAAAAGGGAAATTATTATTTTCTTTTAAGAAATTTTTCTTTAAAGAAAAATTTGTCTCCGGGAAAGATTATCGAATGGAAAATTTATGTTTAGTGTAGTTTATCAAGGAAAAGTTTACTTTATAAGAACTTACCTTCAGGAATATTTACCTTAAGAGAAGTTTTTCTCAAAGGCAGTTCACATTAAAGAAAATTGAGCTCAAGGGAAGTTTACCTAAAGGAAAGTTTGCGTTTCTTATCATTATAAAATTTTACAGAAAAAGGGAAGTTTACTTTAAGCAAAATTTACCTTAGGTTTAACCTTAAGAGTTTGCTTTATCTGAAAATATTGTCCTCGAGAAAAGCTAACATCCGAACTTTGAGAGAGTAAATAAATTGTTTTTTGTTGATATTTGAAGAAGTACTTGTCTATTCTTAAGCGAAAATCTTCCAATTTCATTGGATAGCACCACATAAAAATAGGGTCAGAACTACAGAGAAAGACAGTCTTTCAATATATAAAATCGAGTAAGACGACCTTTTCCTGCCGTTAAATCGGAAAGCTTTTCATGTCCCCTCTCCCTCTTTGGAGGCAAGTGATTTTTTCCCCACTTTCGGGGAAAAATTTAGCAATTCTATATAGCACCAGGTGGTTTATAGAGTGTTCACGATTTTCTGAATTACCGAATTACAAATTAGATTCTATAGGCGGAACCAATTGAAAACACTCCTCCCCTATCTTCGAATTGATAAAAGCCCCAAGTTTGATTTTGTTTTTAAAAAATGCGATTTTGAATTGTAAAATAATTTAATAAATTTCAATTGAGAAGGAGATGGAGAATATATTTTTTTTACTGAAAATGGAATTATTTTAGTCTGAACTTAATCAAATTTACATGAATAATTTTCAAATTGAGTGAATTTAACTTGTTTTTAACAAAATTGTTATTTTTTTAAATAATAATTTAAATTTTCAACAAAATTTATTTGCATTTTTTTAATCAAACAATTTTTTCTGATTTTGTAACGAAATAGTTGAAAAAAACTTGAGTCTGTTGAGTTAGTTGAATTTTCCTATTAAGACAATTTGTCTCAAATGTTAAAAAAATTTTATGTAGCAAAATTATCTTTTCATATTCAGATATAGACAAAATAGAAAAACATATTGTCTAAAATGCCTTTTTGGTAATTCTTATTAACAATGCAACACAAATTAAAAATTGGGTTCCGCGATGCTTTCATACAGCCCTGGCGTACAATCGACACTATCACGTATTCAGCGCATGCGCCTCCCCACCAGCGCTCGGAAAACTGAGAAGGGATGCCCCGCCCCTTTTTTAGCATATAAAAGCCTAGCGCGGAGCAGAAAGTCAGCAGAGAACTGAGGACAATCCTAAAGCGATCACATTGTAAGAGTTTTTCCAAAAAGTAGTCAAATTACCAAGTTGGGTTGGGCAAAATTATTTATTATAATTAAATAGTTCATTCTTATCAAATTCTGTACTTCCTTGCAGAATAAAAGAATTGTGAGTAAAAAATTAGAAATCTCCAACCACTCTTTCGAATGCAAGCAAAATGCAAAATTTTTGGTATACTCTTTTTTTCCTTCAATTGCAAAATCTTCAAAGAACAACAAAAACATGAGATTTCATCATTCCACATGAATGAATCAAGCGTTTATACGTAAACAAATGAATGGCATTTCCCTTGTAGCGAATTCGAAGCATAGAACCGAAATGGACACGAATTTGCACGAGCGCGTGTGAGAAAGATGAACGTGTGTCCATCGTATTCACAAGCAAGTGGTCACTGTGACGAGTTTGCTCGTTGAACACAGAGTATTGTCAGTTGGGGTTGCGTGCAAATATGTCTCGCTCGTGCTTTTGACGGCACGTACGCAAATGAATACTAATTTGCGCTCAGCTTCCCTGCACGTGTCGTTTCTATTCCATTTTTTCCCCTCACCCTCATCCATTTTGCCTAATTGTAAATTTCTGATTGGTAACAAGCATTAACAAGACTTATTAATTATTTATATCAGTTTTCTGTGTGAGAAAAAAATTGAAATTTTTTCTTCTTTTTTTCCTCTTCTTGAAAATTTATTTTTCTATGAATTTTCCTAATAATAGTAAAACATAGTCAGGATTGGACCTTAGTCAAGGTAGGTAATGCAATGTAAAAAGAAAATTTAAAATAGAAACACTAGTTCAAAAGGTGGTTGAACCTTGATTATGTTCACCTACTAGTGGTAATTTATTTTAATGATTTCTTGGATTCTTTTTTAGAAATTTCTTTTCTCTATGAACAGTAACAATTTTGGAAAATTGAAAGAGAGATAAAAAATGTTCAGTGTAAATCAAAACGGAATATCGAGTTAAATGAAAAGTCAGTCGTCCGCACGGATGATCATGGGACGAGAGGGGATCCTTAACGGAGGGTCCCGGACAGAATCCCGGACTGGAAGAAATTCGCTTTTCGTTGCGGTTCATGGCACTCCTTTCATATTTGCTTTCGAGTGCTTTGGCGCTTTAAAAAAAATCGACCTGATTCGCGAACAACATTTGAAACACATTTCAATTACGCCGATTTTCATTGACATCAATCATATTCGCCCAAAATTTTCATCTCAATCTGTGAAGAGATGAAGTTATTTTAATCTCCCAATATCTTTTTCTAGTTCTCCTCAAGTGTTATGGCAGTTTAAAAAATTGAAGTTGTATAATCCGGGGATTAACTTTTTTTTTAAACTAATAATAAAGCTATTATTATAATTAGTGTTACTACTTTTCAGGACTCGAACTGGATCCGTTTTTTTAGAAGCGTCCGTTGTTTTCAAGAGTTACGTGTTTTATAAACTTCTCGCGAATAATATGTTTTCATTTAGAAGCCATCGTTATGATCTCAAAATTTAAAAATTTTTTAAATTTCAAAATTAAATTTTAGAATATTTTGAGACTTTTACTGTAACGCACCCTAAAATCATCAAAGCCATAATTTTCTAAAAAGTAAAACACTTAAAAGAGTAAAATAAAAAAACTAATCTACCGCTTCAATATAATAACAAAAAATTTTTTTAATTCCAAAAATGTTTGTATTTTTTTAAAATAATTTAAAAAAATTGAAAATTAAAAGCAATTTAGTGTTAATTTTTTTTGACATAATTGATTTTTGAAAAGGTTTTAAATTAAATTCATTGAATTTCAGAGTTTTTTATATTTCTAAAACTCGTAGTAGAATTTTTATTATTTTTAATTTTAGAATATCTCGAAAAGTGTAATTATTCTTAATAATTTTATTAGAATTCGTCAAAATAATTCAATTATTTAATTATTTGTTGAGAAAGTTTTTTATTACAAATCAATTATTTAATAAATATTCTATTTTTATATTCAAATAATCTGACAGTCGTTTTACAGCGTTTATAAATGTACTAAATAATATATTAATTTTATGATAAAAATTACATTATTATTAAAAATATAACTTTTAATCCATCGACTTTAAAAAAAAACTGATTTCATAACAAAATATTAACTTTAAAATAATAGTAATAATAATAACAAAATTGTACTTGGAGTGAACGATATACCTACATATTGAGATGAAAAATTTATAAATAATCGAAATTTCATAAAATTAAATTGTAAATAAATAGATTTAAAAGTTCTTAAAGAACTTTTTCAAAAACTGTATTAAAAATATTTAAATTTTCCCACAATTTTCCACGAAATAATTGTCAACTCATTAGTAAGACCCTTCACTAAAAAAAATTTTTTTATATTAAAAATAATTGATTTAAAGAACAATTATTTAATAGGTAAAAATTCTGTAAAATAATCATTGAATTTGAAATAATGGAAATAATTGTAAGGAAATTACAAAGTAACAATATTCATATAATGTAAAATAATGTTTTTTTCACTCGATCATTTTTAATTATTATAAAACAAGAAGAAAACGATCAGTTCGAGTTAAAGACTCGTAATGATCGAAAACTTCTTGTTTTAACTTTTAAATAAACATTGTTTTAATAAACATTGTTAATAATAAAACATAATAAAACATTGTTTTGAGTATTAAATTATTGTGAGAGTGAATCAGAGCATTATTTAGGATCAGGGAAATAAAAAAGGTCGAAATACGGGAAGTGTTATAGAATCAAAAATCCGAACATATCAAGTCTACTAATTTTATTAATAAAATTGGGTCAGAATTCGTGATATTTTCAGAGAAAACAAAAAGTATTTTTTTAAATTAAAATGATGAAAAAACATTTCTATTTGGTCTTAGGAATGTGCCCACCAAAGAACAGAAAAAATATTATTTTTTATAAAAGATATTGGGAAATTAATTTTTTTGCAATTTTTTAAAGAAAATGTTATTTCTTTTAAATGAATGAACCGATTTAAGTGAACCAAGCGGGAATTTAAAAGGGAATGAAAAATACTTTTGTTCAAAATGAGAAAATATTTTAAAAGTTTATATTTTAATAATTATTTAATAATTTTTTTGTAAACATTTAATTTTTTTTAATGTTCTGCGTCTTTTTAAAAATTTTAAAAAATGTCTACATTCTCTTAAAACTATGAAAAATCAAACTCCGTTAAGAAAATTTATAAGCGACAATTATTTTAAAAGTTATAATGGAAATTATATTGGCGCGGTGTAGTCCATCATGACTGAACTTAGTTTTCGATAATTTTTATGGTTACATAACTGAATAAAAATGTTAATTCGACAGTGTTTTATTTATTTCGTAGTTAAAAATAATGTTTTAATTCTGAAAATCAACAAAATCGCATCTCTGTTCGATATAATTTCCATTGTAACTTTTAAAATAATGGTCGCTTATAAATTTTCTCAACAGATTTTGATTTCTTATAGTTTTAAGAGTTTGTAGATATTTTTTAAAAATCTTGAAAAGGCGCAAAACATAAAAAAAATTAATTGTTTATAAAAAATATATTAAATAATTATTAAAATATAAACTTTTTAAAAATTTTCTAATTCTAAACGAAAGTATTTTTATTCTTTTTATATTCCCGCTTAGTTCACTTAAATCGGTTCACACTTTTAGGAGAAATAACATTTTGTTTAAAAAGTTGCAAAAAATTAAGTTTGCAATAACTTTTATAAAAAATAATATTTTTTTCTGTTCTTTGGTGGACACATTCCTAAGACCAAATAGAAATGTTTTTTCATCATTTTGATTTAAAAAAAATACTTTTTGTTTTCCCTGAAAATTTCACGAATTCAGACCCAATTATTAGTTTATTTTTTTATATTTATACGTCTATTATTATTATTATTATTATTATTATTATTATTAACATCATTAGTATAATTAATATTAATAGCTATTTTAAAATATGAAAAAATATTAACAATCAGTTTGCAACTTTGCGCCTCTCTCGACGAGGAGAAATTTAAAAATCAGATAAAGTTCCTTATTGACTTAAAATCAAAGTTTCCTGAAAGCTTTTTTTTATCGTCAACATCATCATCATCTTGTCATGTTCGATGAGACGGCTGATTAGAAGTCAATGTCCGTCTTAGAGAGAGGTGTGTCTGGTCGTTTATGTCTTAACATAAGAGACCCTTTTGGCAATGTGCCAACTAAAGTTCAAGCTTTCATTTAGTCTCATTGGCTCCCACGTCTACTTTTCATCTGCCCGTCTCTCTCGCTCCTTCTCTCCTCTCATTTAGCCGATGAAACTTTCCCTCTCAGTCAAACGCATTTCCACTACTATTTACAAATCATATATTCTATTTTCTGCCTTTGTCTAATGTTAGCGCCGGCACCGGCAGTACGAGCGGCAAAACTCGAGTGCACTGTACTCGCGCGCCTGCATTGTCAGATGCAAATCATTAAATCTCGCGTGTGTATATTCATTTTTATAGATATATATTTCAATTCTTTATGTCTGTGTAAAGTCTAACTATGCTTCTTGTATTTTGCAACGTCATTTTACAACTCGTTGATACGAAACGAAAGAGGTAAGGAACATTATCAAGAGTCGAATATCTTATTATTTCAGTGAAAACTATTTCTAGTATTTAGTATTTTTAGTATTTGCACTACTTTGGCATTTGACATTTTTAGTAACTATTATTTCTCATAATTAGTTAATTAATAATTTCTTCTATCATTTAATTCTACGTTTTAGTATTTTAGGCAAATCTTATCGATTTTTATTTCTTTTTCGACATTTTCGATCCGCCATTTTGAAATTTGACAAGCTAGGGAAAATATATAATACCGGATTCGAATTCAACTTAATAAATTACAAAAAAAGCGTAGTTTTATCCTTTTCTAGCTCGCAAAAATTGACCTGAATTTGTTTACCTGCATTATTTATTAATTTTTTAGTAAATATTTGATGAATATTTACCTTATATTTATTTACCACCGCACTGAGAAAAATTTAGTCGAAAAATTCAACTATCATTTTGTAGTTACGTGGAAATTAGTTAATCTAATTAAGATTTTAGTTACGCTAACAATGTTTAAGTAGTTGCTTTTGCTATTTTTAATGTAGTTGAAAAATAATAGGTCAGATGACTGAACAAATTGTTTAAATTACAAAAATAACTGCAAAATCTGATTGCTCTAATTATAATTGGATTGACTTTTTAAATTGAAATGAGGACTTATTGAATTATTGAGAATAGTTGAAAACTAGTTAACTCAACTAGAAATTTTTTTGAATGCGAGTTATTATTTAATAAATTTTTATTAATAATTTATTGATTATTTTGTAAATATCAATAACAAATTTACATCAATTTTTAGAAAAAATTTAAAAAGAAATAAACTAAACATTACCAGAAACTTCGTCTTCATAAACAATGAAAATAACCTGAAGCATTTAGTGCTGCCAAATAATGGACAAAAATTTCGCTAGTGTGGCCACCTTGGAGCCCTCTATATCCTACTAAATATTTAATTTTACTTAAATATTTCAAAATTAATTTAATTTCAAAACAGTTGGGTTTACAATTTTCATATATAGATAAAATTTTTAATGTAGAATTTGTTTTAAATTAAAATTTTACAAAAATTTGAATTTAAATTTATTTAATTAGAAATTTTATAAAATTTCAATTTTGAATCCATTTAATTTGAAATTTTAATAATTTATATTTTTCGGAAATTAGTTACATTTTTTTTAGTGTATATTTAATTAATTATTAAAAGCAATGGCTTTATAGAAGAATTTTAATTAAAAATACTTTTAAAAAATTGAATTTTGGAGAAATTACAAAGTATGTGTAAAAATTCGATTATTTTCAAAACTACGTATGCAATAAAATTCTTACACCGAAAAAAAATAAAATCTTAAAGTGAGATAAAAATTCTTCTTAACAATTATTTTGACATTTTATTTTCAATATACGAATATTCATCTCCAAAAAAGAGGAATTTTTGTTTATAGTTGACAGTTTCTTAACTAAAAGAAAAATTTTAGCCTTTCTTCTTTATTTGAAATTATTCCTCTCAAATTGAAACAAATTTATACTAGAAAGAAGGTTTTTAAGTTGCTTTTGGTTTTTCTGAATGCAGCTTCAATCTGTTTAAAAGGTGACGTTTAATAGAAAGTATGAAAAAGGAAAATCCTCTCAATAAGAAAAGAAAAATTTAGTAGACATATGTAAGAGGAAAAAAATACAAAATGCTGCAAAAGAAAAGGAATCGTCTGAAATTGAAAACATTTTATTTTCAGTGCAGAAAAAATTTAATTATGTTAAAACATTTTTTAAAAATTGTTGTCAAAACTTCAATTATCTTTAAAAGAAGACAACTTTTTAAATATTTATTGAGAAAATTCTTATGACAGTTCAATTATTCAATAAAATATTTGTTTGAATTCTAATTAAATATTCTAATTGAATTCTAATACGACTTTCAAATGTAAACTGATTTAAAAATTATTTTAATTAAAATTGTAGATAAGAATTGAAAATTAAAAGCTTTGTTGCATGAACTTTTATAAATAATAAAATTTTGATAAGGTTATAAATTAAAATCTTCTGAAAATATAAATTTTTATACTTTAACTATCAATTCTTTAGAATTCATTTGTTTGAAAAAGTTGGATAAAATTTTTCTTAAATTTTTTTCACTAGGACATTTTTAATTACTATAAAACATGAAGAAATTTATTATTCCGATGCGAAGACACGAAGTGATCGCTTTCTTTATGTTTTATAATAATATTCTTATTATAAGTTGTTGAATTTAAAATTTTTGAAAATTTCAATCCTTATGGAAAAATAATAATGATTAAATATTTATTTACAAAAAAAACTTAGTCAAATTTATGTATAATATTGTAAAATTTATTCCGTAGTAAATGAACTTATAAAATTAGTCAGAAAGTATTAAAAATTATCAGTACAAAAATGGTTAAAAAATTCTCTACAATTCAGATTTAGTATAGTAAAAAATGACTCTACATTATTTTTTCCTTAAATATTTTTTAATGATTTTGTTACTTCCTGGTAAATTTTATACTGCGATCTGTTCGAGAGCGTGCTGCACTCATATATCTAAACTAAAGTGATCATTAAATTTATCTCTACTTTCTCAACGTAAAACTAAAAATATCCTTCACAAGAATACAATGTTGATAAAAAATGTACAACAATATTGATTACAGTGATCGATAAAATTTTTTTTCTTACAAATAAGTTCCTTATTTATTATGGATATACACATGTATAAGTGCACTATGTATATGTACAAGTCTGCGCTAGGTAAATACATAGACAAAAATTATTTATCGTTGCTGGGAGGTCAAAAAGTTTTACGACACATAAATAGCTTAATAAAAATGACTCGCGCAAGCTTGTTGCTACATCATTTTGCTTTTGAATAGACACGATAGCCACTGAATATGAATTATGAACGACCATATAGTTATTGAACTGCTCTACTAATATGTACAAGCAACTCACACACATATATATATATATAAGAATTGCAATGTATATGCATATAAATACTTTGGTAGACGTCTTCTAGAAATACCCTTTCCCATTTATATATATATTATGATCGGTTATGATCTCAGTTACGGTTACTGTCGCGGATGCCTCAAAGTGTAGTTTTGCTGGACATAGTTGCAAGTTCTATAACTGCGCTCTGCTATTATTACCAGGCAAACTGTTTTTTATTCCTCTTGTTTTCCTTATTTCTTTCTCTCTTTTTCTATCTCTGTGAGACGAGATCCACTGAAAGTTTTCCTCGAAAGGAAGTAAAAGGAGAAAAAAAAGTTGAGAGAAGTAAAATCAGAGGAAACATTTTGTATAAAGGGAACAGAAAACTTGATGAAATAGCAGAAAGATTGGTATTTATAAATCGTAAAGAAAAAAAAAATGCTAAGAGACGATAATGCGATAATAACCGATGGAGATTTTAGAAAATCGCGTGAAATTGGAAAATCTTTTTTGCAGTAAAAATGCGCGCGGATGTGGTAAATTTTTGTGGGTAAATTGCGCGCGAAGGGAAGTTGAAAACAAAAGTAATTTTTCTAATATATATATAAAACGAATTTTTTAAATTCTAAACAGTTTTATCAGTAGTTTTTTTATGAAAATTATCGAGAAGAGTCAAAAAAACTTTTAATTGTGTTAAAAATCTTGTATTCTTGTGCAAATTATGAATTACAGCAAGGGTATTTTTAGTCAGATTTTGTATATTTTTTGTAAAAGCCAAAAACACACCCTGGGGCTAAATGATAAACAATGGTTGGAGCTAAATGTTAAGAGTATTTTTTCCATGTTTTTTAAATTTTTCGTTTTTTTCGAGATTATTAAACTAAATGAAGCGCATTTATTGTCTAAAATAACCATTTACGCAAAATTTAACATTTAGCCCAAATCTCCCCTATTAATTAATATTTCGGTATTCATTAATACAAATTTTAAAAATATTACTAAATTTTACATTGTTTCCGAAAATTAAACCTAAGAAAACATAGGGGATTAACAACTTGTAATCGTTAGGTTATCTCTATGGTAACATTTTCGACCACTTTTCTCTTTAAATATTTAATGAACTGAGCTGAAACTTTGCATGAAGGTCTAAAATACAATAAAGAAGGGCAATGATGTGCAAAAATTAATATTTTTATATTATAAATTATTAAAACTTTTGCACATCACTGCTCTTCTTCATTGTATTTTAAATTTTTTTACTAAATTTCAGCTCAATTTATTAAATATTAAATGACAGAAGTTGTCGAAAAAATTACTATGAAATTTCTAACAGTCACATACTGATCATACTGATGGGGATCGAAACTATTTCAGAATTAAAAAGTACAAGGATGTAATTCAACTAACTATAATAATTTTCTTATTTCAATCTTTCATTAAGTCATATTTTTAATAATTTCATGTTTCATAAAAAATTAATATTTAAAATTTTTTAACATTAAAAAAAATTCTCAACAAATAAATTTTATTTATTATACGCTTTTTTATAACAAATTTCATTTGACTGATCTAAATTATGCAAATTTTTTCTCCTTTTTATTTAGAAAAAATATTTAAAAATTGTTGAATATTAAAAAATTGTTGAATATTAAAAAATTATGA
Source organism: Leptopilina drosophilae (assembly GCA_032873175.1). NCBI lineage: Eukaryota > Metazoa > Arthropoda > Insecta > Hymenoptera > Figitidae > Leptopilina > Leptopilina drosophilae. The sequence goes on from CM065478.1 coordinate 51,724,135, forward strand.
TTAAGAGATAGGAAGTAAAACAATTTTTTGTATAATTTCTATTTCCCAAAAACATTGCATAATTATATTTTTTAAAAACTGATTCCATACTTCTGGAAGAAAAACATTACAAATTCCCGTTTCTTAATATTTTTGTAGAAAATTCTCAATTTTCATAAAGAAATAATTTGCATTATTTCTATTTCTTAATTACAACTATTTAAATAAAATTCATAGTTTTTTAAAAATAATTTTAAAAAATTTTACAAATTCTATATATCAATTACAAAGTTTAATTGAAAATTAAAATGAAACTTTCTAAATTTTTGGAAAATAAAGAAAAAAATTAAACTCAAAAAAAAAGTTCAGTAAGATTTAGTTACAAATTTCTTTAACTGTAAAATTATTCGAAAACACCAATGAATTTTTCTTTAAATAAATATTAAATTATTATTTTCTACATGAAATTAAATATTTAAATCATTTAAATTCAAACCTTAATTAAGCTAAAGAACTTATATAAAAGTATTATTATAAAATAGGATGAAATCATCGACTGATCGATTTCTTTATGTTTCATAAAATTTAAAGATGATCGAGTGATAAAATCACTATTTTATATCATAAGAATATTGTTACTATAGCTTCTAGAATTTTTTTTCATAATATCAATTCAATTATTATTTTATACAATTTTTAATTATTTTTTATGAAAATAATTAAATTTTGTTTGCTTGGATAATTTTTCTTAAAATAGTAGGTATTGAAAGTCATTGAAGTAAAAAGAACTTTTGATTGGACAAGAATTTATTTTTAAATTCTCCAAAATTGAATTTTTTAAAAGTTTTTGACAAAACTTTGAATTACAAATTTTTTAAAATTGTATTTTTTAAATTATTAATTTTATTTAGAAAAGTAAGTTAGTAAGAAATTATCTATATTGTTGTTATGTAAAATTCTAAAAAATCATTTTCAATTGAATTTCAGTAAAAAAATTAATGCACTCATAAAAATCGGTTTCATTTAAATTTGTACAGAACATATGTGAGTATACATACATATGCGCAATTCAAAAACAAAGTGTTCACTGCAAAAGGTGCTGCATAAGTATGAAGTTCCTTCTCAACTATTATGGTCCATTAATTCCTCATTCTTTCAGCGCAAAATGCATTAAGTTGAAAAAGGCAGATTTACACCATCTACAAAACGCTTGTCCCACACCAAGAGCTTTTGCATCCAAGAATCGATTTCCATGTTACAATGAAAGGCTCTGCCAAAGGGAGAAGATTTTCTCTCTTCTTTCTTTCGTTTGCCGATTCTATTTTTCTAGCTCTCTTTTTCCTTCTCTACTTCCCTTCGCTTTTTTTATTCCTGCTTTTTTTATTCTTTCTTTTTTTTGCCTCATCCCAGCATCAAGCAGAATATGAAGTGTGCGCCTCCGCATCTTTGTCAGAATTCACAATAGGAGCATTGGGGGTATAGTATTCATTGTCATACTGCCAACGATTTTTTTAGATTAGGTCAGGAAATTTTAATCTTTTCCGACAATAGTGTTTTTTCTCTTTTTACTTACTTTGTATATTGAAATTTTTTTCAAATTATTTTTTTTTATTATTATTTTTACTATTTCTTTTATTTATTTCTATTATTTTTGTATTTATTTTTATTTCACTTTAATTGTTTTTCATTTTCACTGTTACTTTTATTTTAACTTTTAACCTGATAATTTTTACTTTCATATTCACATTTACTTTCATTTTCACTTTAATACAGAGGTGAAAAAAATCAAACTGAAAATGAAGGCAAAAATACAAATTTACAAAAGTGAAGAAGAGAAAGAAGATAAATGTTTCTCAAAGTTCTGCTTAATTATTATATAAATATTTACCATTTTTTACAAATTTTACAACATTTAATAAATATTCTTTCTTATTTAATTATATAATCTATTCAACATTATTCTTTTGTGTATAAATTCCATCAAGATATTATTATATTATCTTATATAATTTTTATATTCTAAAATATAAATAATATTTAAATAATATAAAAATACAATTGAGAACTAATTAGAATGAACTATACAGGCAAAATTTACGATATATGAAAGGAATTTTTTTCAATTCAGTGAAGAATGTAATTTTTTTCTTCTACTTTAAAATATGTGTCAATGAGAATTCTTATATTCCATGATAAATTTTCTTCATTATCATATAGATGCGAAGCAAAGAAATATATGGGGTTCCTTATTGAATTTCTCCATTGTAAACAATCTCTTAACGTCGTTTCGTATAATCATAAGAAATAATAACGACAAAATTTTCTATGAACTTTACAGCTAATTTAATCTCGGAAAAAATGAAAAAGAAAAGTGTTAGAAAAATAGAAAATTATATTCAATCGGTAAATCAAAGTAATCAAAAGAAAACGTTAATTTAGAAAATTCAAATGTTTTTGGAAATTATTTTAAAAATATTATAACAAAATGAATCGAAATAACATCTTTTTTAAAAAAGGTTGAAATAATTTAATTTTAATTTTTAACTACGATATAAATTCTAGATTTATTGAATTATATTAAAATTTTACTTATTTCTGAATTGTTGTTAGAAAAATTTTAATTGTGGAGAAAAAGGAAAATTTTTTGTTTAAAGTGTCGCCTTAAGGTTTTCGTCTATACTGTCAAGTAGGGGGATGAAAATGTCTTTCAATGTTGGAATGAAGGGAAAAAAAATTATCGACAAGGGCGTCAAGAGAGATATAGTCGATGCCTTGCACAAGAGACAACAATGGCAAAGGGTCTATTTCGTTATTGTCCTCGTGTTATGAAGTGAAAAATGAAAGATAGTGATTTTCTTAATGTGTACACTTAGAGGTAATGTAAAAGGCAAAAAAAAAATTTTTGTACGCATTTTTCTCTATTTATTCGTCCCTTAAAAATTCTATATCACTCTTTCTAAAATTGTTGCACATTCTTTACAAAAAAAATTAAATTAACTGAAATTTTTATTATTTATCTTAGAATAAATTTTAATAAAAATATAAAAATTAGTAGTTTACAGTAATAATTAGAAAACTAACAATTTTTATATTTTTATTAAAATTAATTTTAAGATAATTAAAAGAAAATTTAAGTTAAATTAAGTTTTTTTTATTTCAATGAATGTGCAACAATTTTAGAAAGAGCGATGTAGAATTTTTAAGGAGCGAATACATATAGAGAAAAATAGACAAAGATAATTTATTTTTCCAAATAAATAGATCTTTTAAAAATTTTTTATTAAAATTCTATTATAATAATAATTAAATTGTAGCAATAAGAATTTTATTAGTATTTTTGAAAATAATTGTATTTGAAAAACTTTTAAAATAATTTGAATGTTTGAGACAAATTTTTATTATTTTTAAAAATAATTAATTCAATTAATTTCTCAAAATTTTTTAAAAATAATTTAAATAATGTCAGTAAAGAAATTTAAACATCAAAATTCAGAGTATTCTTATGAATTCTATAAATTTTAATATTTTACATTATGTTTAATAAAAAGTCCTGACTTTTCCTAACTTTCTTAACCTGCGACAACTCTGATTAACAATTTTTTTTACTAAGAGAATTTCAATTAATATTGGATACTTAAAAATAAAAAATCCCTTTCTTTTTCAATAATCTTCTGGGAAAATTAAAAAAAAAATTTCAGATAAAAAGAAAAAATATTGTGACCCACCAGCATTATAAGAAGAGGGAATAAATGGCGCGTGTAAGATAGTTAAGAAAATTTCCGCCCAGTGTCTTACATTCTGGATTATGAAAGATAAGCCGTTCTTGGGAGATTTTCAAATGTTGTATACTCGGAGTCGATTTACGACCCGACACTATATCATATTTTAGGGAAGCAAGATCTATTTGTTTCACAGGGAACGATGAAAACTTTTTCGCACTCCATGTGGCAGTTGCCAGTTTCCCACAAGGAGAGTTTCTAACCAAAGGCGGTGAAAATTTTCACTTGATAAAGTGCCTACTGTGTATCAAGAGTGTAAAAATGTTTTCAAACAATCATCTTGAAACAAAAGGAGAAAGTACAATTATTTTTTTCTGCACCCTTTCTGAAACATATCTGTGTATACATTAAATCTAAACATAAATCTAAAACGAAAAAATTTAAATATTATATAAAAATATTGAAAATCGAATGGAACAAACTTACTGAAATTGCAATAAAAATCTTAATTTAAATTAAGATTTTAATTCAAATTTATACCATTGACAATTTTTTTTACTTGATAAATTGTAATTCAAGGATAGTGAGTATTCAAGGGAGAAAATTTTTTTGTTAAAAAAGTGCCTTTCTATAAGTTCAAGTTGAGGAAAAAATTGTAAAATGTACCGGGAATATTATAATTAAATTAGAATTTGCAAGATACCGAATTTGATTTACCAACTTGAGTGCAATTTCTCAACTAAATTCGATTCCTCTTAATTGAGCAAAATCGTCTTAGTAAATCATGCCCAGTAAAGAGGAGGCTTGAACCTTGGAAGAGACAGAAAATCACGAGGGTCCAACGGCGAAACTTGAAATTGAAAGCAATTAGCGTTAAAGTCTCGCTAATTCGAACTTCAGTGCCAATTGGTGTTCTTGACAAGGAATCACGTTCGTTTCCTATATACAAAAAGATTAGAACGTCTTTTCTTGAAATTGATAAATACCATATCTGAAGAAAAAAATTATTTTCTTAATTTCGGAATTTTTTTCCTTCATTCAATTTTATGTTCCAAAGATTCAAAATATTGAAAGTAAATTTTCTCAAATTTTATCTCAAAAATTTATTGTAATTAATGTTAATTTTAGTTTTATTATAATTTTCAAAAGTAAATTATAGTTATTGTATTTATAGTTCACTAATGTTTTATAAATTATTATTTGTCATAATTTTTAATTCTTTTTTATAATAACTCTAATCAAAACTATTTTCTTTTTGTTTCAGGTGAGTTAAAAAAATGTTTTCTGTCGAGTTTATTTCGTAAGTAAATAAATATGGAAAAACTACATTAAATACACTGAGAAAAAAATGCTATTGAATCAATGAAATATTTGTTTGTCGCAATAAACAGAATATTCAATATCGTTCGAATACAAATACTGTTGGTTCAATAACATGTGCTACTGATTACTTCACTATAGATTTAAATAAATCTTATATTATATTATTACAGAAATTATAGTATTAACGAAAAATGCTATATTATCAAGAAATGCATTTCATACCTATAATTAAATCTGTTATAATTTTAATAGCATGTATGTACTTTCAAATCAATAGAATATGCTATCAATTTCATAACATGATGCTACATTTTGAATAGCACATAATTTTAAAAAGAACACATCATACTTTAGATTTTAATGAATTAAAATTTAATTTTATAGCATGATGCTATAGTTTGAATAACGCATAATTTTAAAACCAATACATCACACTTTAGATATTAATGAATTAAAATTCAATTTTATAGCATAATTCTATAGTTTCAAATACAAAATATTATTCTTTTGATAAAAATATTTTGAGAAATAGACATATTTTTGCTCTTTCTCATCTTGTTATCTATTTCAAGATACACTTTTTTGTAATTCTACATACAATATACAATTTGAGATATAACTTATAAGTTTACAACCCAACCTAAAATTAAATTTTATTGTAACTTATACTTAACATACTATTTAACATTATACATGCATACATTATACATATCATAATACATTTAAATGATGTTGATTTGAATTTCCTTATATATACAAAAGTGATGAAACTATCACCGCTTGTGAGAGAAAAAATTAATATTTCAAGTGTGAATAGTGTATATTTAGTAACCAATCACAAAACAAAGATATATTCCCGGGAAAATTTAAATTTCAAATTTCTCTTTCAAGTATTTCCAAAACATTAACATGAAATTTTGCAAATTAAAACAGATGATTTACTAAAATAGCAATTAATGAATTATCTTAATTTGTTATGAAACATTTATTTTTTAAATTCAATAACTTTTATAATTAATTTATGAAAAAAATATATATTCTCTATTCTCCAATGTACATTTTTTACAAGCTTATACAATACATTATTCCGCATTTAAAATTACATAAATAGGAATATCTTATCTATTAAATCACATAAATTAGATTGGATTTCATTTTAACAAACCACTAACTTAACTATAAACCACAAAATGAAGTATTTAATTAAGAAAAAAACAAGTAATTTGTTTCAATAATTTAACTCTACTATTCTATTAATTTCAAAAAAAAATATCAATCACTATAGTAGAAATGTATTATTGTATAAAAAAGTGCATTTGAATAAAACAATACCTAATACTGAAATAAGTATGACTACAAGTTTACTGCACGGTACTGTCACTTTTATAGCATGGTGCTGTCAATTTTATAGCATCTGCTTTTGAACGTATTTGAATACATAGTTTGTAATAACAAAAGCACGTGCTATTGATTCAAAAGCATATTGCATCGTCTAAAATATACATCTATACAAATTGTAAATACTATTTATTAATTTAACAAAGTTTTATTTGAAATAATTGCAACACTTACTTCAAACAAATTAATATTTTTTTAATGAAATTGTATCAACCCCTCGTCTTAACCATTTTGCATGTTTTATTAGACAACATTATGCTTCTAGTTCTAAATTATTAATTATTATATTTTAACAAATATTTTCTTAATTCAATACAGAAATTATTGCTTTCAGTGTTACTCATGTCAAATAGGGTGTATGTTTTTAAAATCGCCGAGTAATAAGTTTCAAACAAATCGTAGTAATTTTTAATTTTTTCGTCAGCCATATTGGATCCGCCATTTTTAATTTTTTAAAATGAACTTCAGGTTCATAATCAGTTATCTCAAAAATCTTAAAGTAACAAGTTTCAAGCAAATCCTATAAAATTTTTTACTTTTTCCAACATTTTGGAGACATTATTTTAAAATTTAACGTTTTCGCGAAAATTTATCAACGGATTGGAATACAGCGAATAAAATTACGTTAAAAAGCGTTCTTACCTTTTTAAGTCAAAAAGTTGTCCCGAATGATATTTCTCACAATTCTAACAGTTTAATTAATCAAATCTTCTATGTAAAGAAATTTATAAATAAATTTACCAAAGTGTAAAAATTGATCAAAAATGTTAATTTTTTTTTTAAATGTTAATTTTGATCAAAATTGTGTAAAAATGTGAAATGATAAAAAAAGTGTAAAAGTTCATTGTCCCTTAATAAAATAAAAAATAAAAAAAATAAGTGCAATGGTGTTAAATATGTGAAGTTTCTAATTGCTCACTTGGGACGATTTTATATAATGGAACAAAGAAGGCATAGTTTGCTATTTGTGGACCTCGACTAATCGCCAGGGACTGGACGCTGATATGACCTTCACTTTTGCAAGACTTCTTTTATAATACAAACTCGAAGAAGAGAAGCAGCTCCTGTTTCTTGTCGACATTTGCGTTGAGTTCATTCCACACGCGCAGTCAAACCCCATTTTTCCCAAGTTCAATTTATATATACAAAGGGAACATTTGCATATTATGGCAAAACCTAGTCCTGCAACTTCAATTCATGCAAATTTTTTGCATTTTTAGCCTCTTTTTTATTGTTTTAGAAAAATAAATTAAAATATTCTCGAGAAATCGACAAATAAAAGGAAATTAAAACACAATTTTCCAATTACCATATTTGTGGATACTATAATATGAACTTATTTCGTGGGGTAAAGTATCTGTTACCAAACAGTATTTTTTGATGCAAAAAGGAAAGAAAAGAATTTAAAAAATGCAGCTACTAGGCAGTTTTTTTACTTAATTACAAAACTAAAAATCCGTCATATCAGAGAAGAAGAGAAAAAAAATTGAAAAGTGAATAAACGAGCGATGAATCCAGTAACACATCGTATCGAAAATACTGGAAAATCCGGTTCGGATTCTTGGCAGATTCATTTTCTTGTCCTTCACTTGATCGCACAAACGAGTCCTACTGATCCCAAGTCTTTGCTCCTTTTTTCCCCTGAATCAAGAGCCTCTGATAAAGCAAGTTTCCTAGTTTACTATTATATATATTCACTCTTTCTCTCAAAATAGAATCCACCGTGCTTTTTTTAAACCCACATTTTCTATATAAATATTTAGAAAAACAAAAAGAGATGATTACAGAAAACCACTTGCCATTTTTTTGTCTTTCTAAATTTTTCTTTTTTATTCCATTCAAACAGTGAGAATATAAAGTAAAAATTTCTATTATAAACATTTGTTTTTAAATTAATAACAAAATGAAAGAAAATAAAAACGGAAATTTTAAAAATGTAAACATTTTAAATTTACACAATGAAAATAAAGGGTGAATCGCGCCAATTAAAAAATTTATTTTAAACAAATATTGAAATAGATGAAAAAAATTAAATAAATGTAAAACTAATTTCAAATATATACTAATTTTTTAAAATAAATAAAAAAATTGAAAAGAAAAATTAAATGAACGTAAAATTATGAATTTCCAACATTGAAAATAAAAACAATTTTCTAATCTAAAGGAAAAAAGGAATTTGATTAAAAATTAAAAAGCAAAATGAAAAAAGATAAAATAACGGTTCATTCGCTGTACATACCGATGCACATCTGACTTTTAATACTTTCTCTAATTAAAATTTATTAAGAGTTTAAAATATAGTTAATAGATACGCAATGACATAACATGACAATTTACGCAAATATTTAAAAAATAGTTTTATATATATATATATATAAATATATTTATTTATTTATATTTTACAGGAATTTCAAGTCTATTAATTGTGACCAGAATACATGACTGCTTTAATTACACTTTACTGTAATTTATTTATGTTACCGATGGTTGCTGACTTTTCGAAACGTCTAAAAAGGCAATTAAACCGGTTAAATATTGGAAATTCGGTCCAATGTAAACTAGAATTCGTGTAATAATTTAATGTAAACTTTATGAAGTTGTCTTTAATAAATACTTCCCATCCAAAGAGAATATTTTATTTAACTAATAAACATCAATAATCCAATCAATCAATTTTCAAATTATAATCGCTCGATTTCAAAATTGAAAATCATTTATAATAATTATTTAGCTAAACCTTTATATTTCGATTTTTAATAAATTTCCTTTTATTTATTGCTTTTACTGTTGTGAGAAATATTAATTATTACAATTAATTATTAAATTAATTAGTTATTAATTATTTACTGACTTAGCATTATTGTTAAATTCAATGTTTTATTAAATATTTAAAACAACCCAGTGATGAAATTATATAATTTTTTAATAAGTCATTAAATCCGAGTAAATCAAAGTGAAATTAGTAAAATAAGTAACAAATTAAATTACCTACTTTAATAAGATACACAAATACGTACAAAATTTCAGTTTAATTTATTAAATATTTAAAGAGAAATGTGGTTAAAAAAATTACCTTTCAGAACCTAACAATCACATGCTGTTAAATTACTGAATGATAAAAATAATTTAATAGAAGAAAATAAATATCGAAAAAAATTAATAAATAAAATAAACAAAGGAAATGACAACAATAAAAAAAATCGAAAAAAATATTAATTCAAAATGAGACGAATAAATTTCTGCTCAAAAAAAAATTGTTTCTCAACTTAGGCAATGAATCATGAGATATTTACTTGAATAAAGACAGTTTTACAGTAAAAGGTGAAATGTAAATTGACCTATTCACACGAGTTTGTCAATAAATTTCAAGAAGACTTTCAGTTGTCTCACTATACACCTCCATTTATTTAAATTGAGTACATAGAATGCAAGAAAATTGCAAACGTTTTCCTCTCAAAAAAGTCTCTAACTTTCTATTATAGTTATAGACTTTTCTCTTATTTTTTATATATGAATAGCGTAAAAGTATCACTTGCCTAATTTATTTGAAACGCAAGACACCTTCCAGCCAAACAACCAGATCAATCTCTTATCTCTATGCTAACTTTTTATTTACTTTAAAAAATATGTTAATAAGATTAGAAATTCCTTGAAGAAAACTATTTAAAAAAATTCAAAGTTTCTTTACAACTTTCCAAAGTTTGGAAAAAAATATCAAAATTGTTTCAATTAAAATTTTACTAAAGGAAACAAGTAAACAGTTTAAAATTTATTATTAGACATTAATAATAAAGAGTATTATCTATTATTGAAACATCTGCTATTATTTTATTTTAATCTATTTTTCATTAACGGTGGTGGATTTATATGCAAGAAACCTTCCTTTTGAAAAAGAAGTTTCAATTTTTTTTCGGATTTGTCAATCTTGACATGAACTGTCTGCCATTGGACAGTTAAACAAAAAATTACTTCTGTACTTGACCTGAGTGGGTATATCATGTTTTCTAAGCGAATTGAATTTGGTCACTAAAACAACAATTCAATCAACAATATTAGAAATAAACTAGTTATTAAATTAAGTAACATAGAACGATCTGTTCGTGATATACTTAACGTACTTCATATAATATAGATCCTTAATACTTATTCAACTATCTTTTAATTCTGTTAAAGTATTTTTGTCAGGCACATGAAATGCTATTGGATTTCAATATTGTCAGACACAATCAGTCAAAAACAAACAGTCAAAAAATGTGGTCGTCAAGAATGAAACTTGTTAGAATATATTTTGTTAGTTGTGTTTTGTGGAAGGAAATTCTAGCAATACCTTCAACAATCAGCTTAGAAAAACCTATATCAACAAATTATTTTAATGGGCTTGTAAAGTATCTAAAAAACGAGTCTAAACTGCATCAGGTTGTGTTCATTCTTGAAGATAATTACAATATAGACCCTATGATGAAATCACTGATACAAGACGTCAGTACAAATTTTCATTCATTCATGTTTGGTTTTAAAGAAGCCGCAATTTGGATAAGCAAGTAAGTTCGAGAAAAATTATATGGTGAGTTTTGATATAAAAGTTTTTGACCAGAAAATAAATTCAGAAGGAATAAGTGATATCTGTTCTAATTTGATAAAAAAAATTGTGCATTGTGCACAAATGTTAACCTTAAAGTTTTAAGCAAAAAAAATATGAATATTTATCGAAATTAAAACGCTTTGCAAATCTTTTTGAGACAATGTATTTAATTTGGCATGCATAGGATTTTTTTCGGCACTTATTCTAGAGTCATTTTCAATAGAATAGATTGTTAAATTGTTTACAATAACTTGGAAACATTACATTTTGTTTTAATATACAGTGTGGGGAAGAATGGGGTACTTGAGTGTGGGGCATACCGGATGCTATGCAAATTCATTCAACTATATTTTGCATTATCAATGTTTTTTTCAATTTTAATAAATATTACATATCATCATAGATTTCGAGATAAAAATTGTTGAAAAAAGTGAAAAATAATTGAAATTTTTCAAAACCTTTGGCAAAAGTTTTTACACAACTTAATTTAATTTAATACTTTTTAGAGAAAAAATTTTTACTGACTTTGGGTAAAAAAATATTTAAAATTTAATGTTTAAGTAAATTAATGAAAAAATTAATTTTTTAATTTTTAATAAAATATTTAAATTCAATAGTTTCACTACAATTTTTATATTAAAATTTTTTTGTAACTATCATAGATTTCGAAATAGGAATAGTTGAAAAAAGTGACTTAAAAGTTTAAATAACAATATTATTATGAAGAAAATTTGAGATTCATAGTTTGCCCTGTGCATGGAACGCCCCTACTATAAGAGGATGATTATTTTTCCTTAATTACTTTTTAGAAATGGCTTGACACGTTTGAAACTGCTTCGAAGAACGACTTTGTTTGTTTATCAACTAACGAATTATTCTTCGACGAAAACAATCTATGAACATCTACGTAAGATAAATTATGGGACTAGATTATCACTACCTAGATGTTTGGCCATGAACTCCTTTAACTATAATCATGTGTTTATCAACGAAACTTTGAACTATTTCTGGGATCGCAAATATTCCGATTTTACTATTATGACTTACGATTCAAAACACCAAATGATTCCTTTTTTGAGTCGAATAAGCAAATTTTCTGAGGGATATACGGAACAAAACGTATCATCTGAAATACAGTGGTTTCCAGATAAAATAGCCAATCTAAATGGGCACAGAATGATCTTTGCTTTCGATTGTATATGGGATTCAGAAGAAAAACGACAAAAGAAGATGGTTAAAAAAATTACAGAATTTATTGCTCATACTGTGAATTCTAAACTTGTACATCAAATCACAGAATTGCAATATTTAGATTTAGTTCTCAAAGCTGAAGTATGTTTAGGATTTAATTATCCTATTTTCACTTCCGCTCAAAAAATGCGATATCTTAAAATTGATAGTTTTAAGGCTGTAATTCCAAAGGCAAATAAATATACAAAAGGATTACAGTTTTCATCAGAACATTTTCACATGATCTTAGGAACAGTTTGTATGATTGCAATTATTCGACTCATAGCTTTCTTTATGAAATTCAGAAGGGCTACTTGGGAAACTTTAAACATAAGTCAAATCATAATGGGATTGCCTGCAAATCACGAGCCGAATAAATTGATAGAAAGAATTGTTTTTGGTTCTCTGTTAATTACATGCATTGTTTACACTGGATACATTTATTCTGTCATTTTGGATATCAGTCTGCAATCAGAACCTGAGCTTTCAACTTTAAAACAACTCTTTAACTCGTCTTTGTCAATTTATGTAGATAGTTATTTTATCCCTTGCTTAAGATTTAGTCTTTACTCTGATAACATTGTTCTGCCAATAAGTCGCTTTCTAGTAGATTCTAGAGTATCAACTGCATATGATTGCTTAAAATATTTAGCTGAGCATAAGAATATCAGCTGCATTCTTCCTAATGCTGAATACTACATTAATACGTATGCAGATGCATTGAAATTAAATGTAACAATATTACCCGAAGTTGCTGCCTATTATTCCACCAGCTTGGAGGGAAATAATAACTCTCCTTTGCATGATCGTTACAATGAAATAATTTTAAGAGCTACTGAGTATGGGTTGCTTAAGGAATATTTTACATCTAATGTTGTGCCTCAAAATATTTCGCCCCCAGAAGATATTGGAAAGACAAAACTTTTCTTTATACTATCTCATGTATTGGGCATTGGATATTCTCTCTCTTTAATTGTTTTTCTACTTGAAATATTTGCTGCAAAATTGAATATCTCTTTATCTCTTCTTAATTTTAATCCGCTTGATATTCTTACCCATGCGCTGACGTCACATTAGCCAAATTTTGTGCCCGTTTACTATTTTCCAGGCGTGAAGTTGGTACTTTGCGATCGCTATTTTTACATTTTTTGATATGTAATTTAAAATTTACTTGAATTTATTGAAATGATTAATTTTAATAGATCATTTTAAAGACAGATCTCAGTTTATAACAATTTTCATTGATTGAAACTTAATATTAAAATTTAGGTTCAATTTGATTTATTTTTTAACCTGTAGGTCGAAAATTTGGTCCGTATGGGGCTTCTGTTTGACCTATAGGAACTAAGTTTGAGAGAAGAGGGAATTGTATGTCAATTTTTGAAATCTAGGTTAAAATTGCCCTAAATTTGAAGGCAGATAGAATTTTTTTTGTCAATTTTTGACGTATAGGTCAAAACTACCCTGACGCAACCTAAATTTTGAGTCAGAGTGGATTTATCGTAAACTTTTGAGGGAAGAACATGTCAGATAGAGATTTCTGGTCAATTTTTGACGTGTAGATGAAAATTACCTTTAAAATTGACTTTAATTATTCTATAAACTGTCTTCCAGAAGTGTAAAAAGAAACACTGCAAAGGAACAATGAAAAAAAATTGGTGACATGCATTAATGATGTCTTTTCGAAGTCACTCATTATTATACGTTGTAAACAATTAATTTTGTCCCTGACTGTAAAGCAAGTTGGACATTTCTTAAAACTGCAGCACATTGAAATGTTTACATATGCTAAGAATCAGGAACTATAATTACCTACCGTTTATGATATATTAATTATGTTTTAATTAAAATGTTTTTAAATGTGAAAGAAGCATATCTAAATGTAAGTAAGTTAATTTAAGTAAATAATGAATAGTTGTATACTGTAAATAAATAATATCGATAACTGTTTTTTTTTAAATAAGATTATTAGTTATTTTAGCTAATAAACTTATGGAACATTCACAAATGACATCACGCATTTTTGTTATTTCTACGATAATACAATTTTAAATAAGCAAGATTGCTGTATTCATGTAAAAAAACTTTTCTAAGAAAAGTAAAAGAATAAAAAATGGTTGTATTTTCTTAACAAACAATATCAATAATTGTTGCATTTAAAAGAAAGTATTTCTATGTTTATTAAAATTCAAGTTTAAATTCTTCACCTTAAAAAGACTAAAGAATTGAAGTGGAATGTACATGCAATTAACGTTAGGGAATAAAGAAGCTTCACTTAAACGAAACCATCTAAAACTATTTTTATAATTGAATTAAGAACATAAGTATATAATGTTTTTTGACTAAATTGAATTCGGTCACTATAGCAACAATTTAATCAATAATAACAAAAATAACTTGGTTATTAAATTAAGTATCACGAAACGATTTGTTCATAATATACTTAACGTAATTCACATAATATAGTTAATGTTTCCTAATAAAATGGAATTATAATCAGAAATAATCAAATATCAGTAATACACACAATTATCTTTCAATTCTGTTGAAATTTGAAGTATTTCAATATTGTCAGAAACTTCATAACAGTTGACCAAGGTGGTTGTCCAGAATGAAATTTGTTGGAATAAATTTTGTTAGTTGTATTTTGTGGAAGGAAATTCTCACGATACCTTCAAAAATCAGCCTAGATAAACCTGGAACAACAAATTATTTTGATGGACTTGCAAATTATCTAAAAAATGAATCTAAACTGCATCAAGTTGTATTCATTCTTGAAGATGAAGTCAACAATACAGATTCAATAGTGAATTCTCTAGGAAGAACAGTTGGTACTCATTTTCCAACATTCATATTCAACATTCATGATAGCATTTTATGGTTGAAAAGGTAAGGAATATGTTTACTTACTCTTACATTTTTTCTTTTCACTGTGACATTCTAGTGGTGCCTCTATTATCCTTTTCAGTGTCAGTGATGCCTGTAGACGTCATCCAAATACTGGTCAGGAGTGTCACTGACGCCTTTGACTAAAATCTTATTTCCAGTTTTTTATAAAATCCATTGATAAATTTTGGAATAATTCAAAACATTAATTTTTTAATTAGATTCTGATTTTTTCTTTTCTTGTGTACTTTATAGAAACATCGTTCAAAATCAAAAGCAGTTGAGAACATCGACATTATTTGTTTTCCAAACAAAAAATAATTTAATTGATAAAGTATTTAAAGAACCGCTTAAATATATCAAGTGGATGACTAAATTATCACTACCAAGATGTTTAATTATGAATTCTTTTAATTCAAATCTATGGGATCTTGAGCAAATATTAAATGATTTCCGGTTCTTAAAGTACTTGGACATAACAATTATGACATATGATGAAAACCTACAAGTGGCACCATTTCTAAGTCAGCTCAATCCTTTTACTAAAAATTTAACTCGTCTGGAAATATCATCTGATATCCAATGGTTTCCCAACAAAATATACAACTTTAATGAACGAAAAACAGTTCTTTCTTTTAAAATTGAATTTGATAGTATGGATTATGTACGATCATGGGAGATGACAATTAAGATCACAAAAGTTATGGGTCAAATGTTGAATTCTGAACTGACTCCTAAATATAATTTTTTTGCTGACTTAATTTTAGAAATTGAACATTGTGTGTTAGGACAACATCCTCTTTCTAAACGTTATGAATCTTTACAATATTTAAAACTTGATAGCTACAAAATCGTATATCCAAAGATAAACAAATATAGAAAAGGATTGGAGTTTTCATCAGAACTTTTCCAGATGATATTAGGAACAATAAGTATCATTGTCATTATTCGACTCGTAGGTTTTCTTATGAAATTCAAATGGGTTACTTGGCAAACTTTGAACATTTGTCAAATCATAATGGGTATGCCAGTAAATTACGAACCAAACAAATGGATAGAAAGGATTGTTTTTGGATCTTTATTAATTACATGTGTTGTTTACACTGGATACTTTTATTCAGTAATTTTGGATATCAGTCTACAGTTAAAACCTGAAATTTCAACTTTGGAAGAACTCGTTGATTTATTCCAACCAGTAACATATAATCATCAAGTTGAAATGTGTACGTCTCTAACATCTGATCTTCTTAATAATCGACTAAAAGAATTCGATAATTTGTTTATATATCATCCATATCATTGCTTGGAATACTTAGCTAAATATCAAAATATTAGCTGCATTCTTCCAAATGCTGAATATTTTGTTAATGCATATTCAGATGCATTGGACTTAAATGTAAAAATATTTCCAGAAACTGTTGGCTATTACTCTACAGTCTTGGCGTCAAAAAGTAACGATCCCTACACTGATCGTTACAAAGAAATTATTGTTAGGGCCACAGAGTCGGGATTGCTTAGAGAATATTATTTATCTACTACTACGATGCCGCAGAACACTTCTCCCCCAGAAGAGATTGAAAAGACTAAACTCTTTTTTATACTATCTCATGTATTGGGTATTGGATATTCTCTCTCTTTAATTGTTTTTCTACTTGAAATATTTTCTGCAAAATTGAATAAGGAATGGCATAATTTCTACCGAATGTTTAGATTCGGATATTAGGATAATTTACTTTGATAGTAAAACCTTAACTGTCAGGAGCTTCTGTGCAGTTTTAGCAAATTTTACTAAGTATCACTGAAAAAAATATATTTATGGTACTGCCATAAATATAGCCAATTCTGACATATTATATTGGTAGATATGATACTGCCATACAGTATTGCTGTTTTAGCCATACGCAGTGTAGAACAGCAATATGTATTTGAGAGACAATAATATGTATGCGGAGAACACGGATACTGTATTTTAAGAACAGCAATACGGTATTGCTGTTTCAGCTATACATCCTAACCATACTTGTATGTCAAAATTAACATTATCATTTTTTTCAGTGTACCTTTTGCTCACAGTAAATCGTGAGGTATTAAAAAGTGTTGCAGATTAAATTAACACCAAAAAATATTAAAATAATCAATTTTGGAGTTATTTTTTACAATCAATGAAATTTTACTTTATTAAATTTTTTGATAGCTATAAAACATGAACACATAATATTAAAAAAAATCAATTAAACTTTTTCAAAAATATTAATTTCAAAATTCAAGTATTTCCAAAAAGTTCACTCTACATTTCCTTAATATTCAAATATAATCTAAAATTTTAACTGAAATTCATTTTTAAATCAATTTTTAATCAAAACTTCTACTAGAATATAATTATTTAAATGCAAAAGTAAATAATATATTGAATAATTGAATATTTCTGAAAATTTAATTGTCATAATGAATTTTAGTAACAAATTTTTTAATAATTCAATTCTATTGTCGAATTTTATTAAAACTTAAATGATCATAATTACTTTTTTCAAAGAATTCAATTATAATTACATGCAAAATAATTAAAACGCTGCGATGAGTTTTATGAGAATTTTCAAATTTATTCGATTACAATTCAATTTTACAAAATTTAAATTATTCGCAAATTCTGCAATTAAATATATATTGAAAAATAAAAACTTGAAGTAATTTCAATAAAAATCCTAGTAAACTTTTAAAATAAATTATTTCTACAAAATTTGTTGTCATAAATATGAAAAATTAAGAATTTCAATGATTTTAGTTTGAAATTTTTTCAAAATTTAATAATTTCTAAAAATCCATGTAATGCTTTTAATACTTTAGTATGATCTAAAATTTTTAGGCAAATTTTAATAAGATTTTTAAGAATAATTACATTTTTCGAGGAATTTGATTAAAATTGCATTAAAAATAATTGAAATTCTGCAATGAGTTTTATTATTTATGAAAATAATTGAATCTCTGTAGAAATATTAATATTTATGAAAATAATTAAATTATTGCGAAGAAATTTACCTATAAAAAAATTTGTAAATAATTGAATTCCTATATAATTTTTCATTATTTATGAAAATAATTGAGTGCGTAGAATTGTATTCAAATATTTTTTAATACCTAATAGAATTCTTTTGGAAAATTTTATTGAAATTACATATAATATTGAAAACTATGGAATTTTAAAAAACTTTTGAAAATAATTGAAATTTTGACAAGAATTTGATTAAAATTTTGTAAAATAATTAAATATCAGAGAAGAATTTTCTTATTTATAAAGAGAATTGAAATTTTGACGAGAATTTAAAAAAAATTTTAAACACAATTGAATTTAATAACTATGTTACTAAATTAGTAAGTTGGTAACTAATTTAGTAACTATTCAACGAATTTAGCTTCTCCAAAGAGAATAGTAATTTTACTATTCTCTTTGGAGAAGCTAAATTCGTTGAATTTTTACAAATCGTTGACTTTGGTGTTTTATTCGAAATAAAATTTCATTCCTAGTTAAAAATGACACCAAAATAAATTATTTTTATCGTTTTAGGTGTTAATTTAAATATAGAGGGATTAAACTGTTGCAGATTTTTTTAATCCATTCTGATGTTATTTTAACACCTCACGTTTTACTGTGCTACTTTCGAAATAAATTTAAAAAGAATTATAAAATTTAGCAAAATTTACTCCTAAAATAGTCAAATTTGGCAGAAATGCACAAAAGTTCCTAACAGTTCATGATTTACTATGAATAAGAATAAGAATTTGATTATATTGTAATGCACCTGTAAAAATTTGTTCGATCTCGAAGGGAAACAAGTTATTATGGTTTTAAAAATTGTATTCGCGCTCCCAATTGTATACAATTTCACGCGCTCGTCAGTAGGCGTAAAACTTTATAGGAATATAATAAATATTCTCTCACTGTTTCACGCTCGTAAGCGATATTTTACTTTTGCGAGCATGGTCCAAATGCCTACACGCATCGACACGTACGTGAATTACCTTGTGCTTATATTGTACACACGTGTGGGCGTCAAAGACACAAACAAAAAAGAAGAAAAACAGGACCACGATGCGTTGCACATACATGGACTGCAAACTTACCAAATACACACAATAGGGTTAAATTGTACAGGGTGAGATAAAGTCACAGTATCTTTATTAAATTTTAACCAGAAATCGAAATTTTTGCCTCGTGTCGAAAATATTTTCGATTTTCAATACCTTTTTCTGTATAATATCTTCGGAAAATATAAATTAGGTTTTATTTTGTATTCATATTCGTGAATATGTATATGCAAAATCCATAAATGTAAATCTATGTCCATTGTCCACATTTTGCATTTTTATAATATTTGCGCTCTTTGGATCCTCTTCAAAATTTGTATGGAATAAATATGGGTGATTTTTCTGAAAGGCACCTTTTTTTCAAAAACTAAAAAAAATTAATTTCTATATTTTCTGAATTTTTTTGTCATGGGTAGGTTTTACACTGAAAAAAAAATTTATTTAAATCAAATAAAAATTATTTGATCCAAATAAATCAATTATTTGGTTATAATCCAATAAATGTGTATTTGAACCAAATACATATTTATTTGACCTAAATATTTGATTTTATCGCATCAAATAACTATTTACTTGAATCAAATACAAATTATTCAATGCATCCAAATAACACGTTTATTTGTCGAAATATTTTTTAATTGTATTAAATAAATGAAATATTTAAGTGAAATAAATAAATGAACAGTTTCAAGTATTTCATTATTTTCGTTTCAAATAATTATTTAATTGATTGAAATATTTTTTTTTATTTGTCTTGATAAAATAGTGTATTTGTTTTGAATAATGAATTATTCGGATTAAATAATTAAGTTTATTAGAATCAATAAAATAAATTTATTGTGTCAAATAATTTTTATTTGCATTAAATATACGAAGTATTTGAATGAAATAAATAAAAGAATAGTTTCAAGTAACTTATTATTAGTATTAAATAAATTCATTTATTCAATTCAAATAATTATTTAATTGAATCAAATACGATTTATTTGGTTCAAATAAGTGTGATTCAAATAATTTAAGTTATTTGAATGAAATACATATTTTTTTGATCCAACTAAAAAGTATTTGAACCAATTAAATATTTTTCAAATAATTTGAATTATTTGAATCAAATAAATTTTTTTTTCAGTGTAAATACGTTTAAAGATACAAATCGGAGTTGCGCAAAATTAATTTTCAAAAATAAGCCTTCCAGGATTATTTTTATATTATAAGTGTTTTGAAGGTTAAAAAAACTGTAATCAATATCGAGGTTTTTGCGAAAAAATTCCTTTTAAATTTCATTTTTTTAATTTATTAAACTTTTAACATTATTCATTTTTAATTTAATGAATTGCGTATTTAATAATTTATTTATAACTATTTTATCTTTTCAAAAATAACTAATATATATTTTTTTATATTGGACGGAAAAAAAATTGTTATGAATTTTTTAATTTATCATTTTAAGTTCAAAATTGATATTTTCTGGAAAACATTTTTATTTATAATTATTATTTTATTATTTATCTAACTTTCTACTTAATATATTGTATTTTAAAAAATTAAAAATATTTTATTTTAAATAAAACGGAATTTTTTTTATAATTCAAGGGTTAGGTACATACAATAAATATGAAAAAGGCTTCGGAGATGAATAGTTTGTCAAATAAAAAATTCACGTTTTTATTAAATTTAAAAATATTGAAACGTAATTTAACAAATTTTTTGGGCTACAACTTCAAATATTTATATATAGATTACGTATAACTTAGAAACAGTTATAAATATGATGTTATTAACTGAAAAACAGGCTTCGGAGATGAACTTCAATTTTTACTCCGATTGACAGTAATTTTTAATTAATTACTTAAAAAATTTCTTTTATTTTCTTTGGACTAAATATAAGTGAAAAATTAACGGTAGAATCTAAGCTTCAATTCGATTTATATTAAGACTATATTACAAAATTTTTAATTATATTAAAAAATAATTGAAAATATGTATCATATTTAACCAAAACCAAAAGACAAAATGAAATAAATTTTTTTACTAAGAAAAACTTTAAATTTTAACGTTACAAGATTATGTAATGGTAAATAATGTTTCGTAGATTATGGATAAATTTTTTTTGAAATTTATATTGAACAAAATATCAATAAAAAGTTAATGCAAATACTGAGTATCACTTTGGAGATACGTAAAGTGGTCCCTTTCAGGAGAATCGCCCATATATACAGTTTTGGGACTTTAAATAATTCGGAACTTTTGTACTCTCATCCATAGCACATAATTCGATAATCACAGGGAAAAAAATAACTAGACTGGCACAATCGGAATCTTTAGTTTCAATTTATTTGCGGATTTATTTAATTGTTAAATTATTTGTAAATATCAATAATAATTTAATTTCATATAAATATTTAATTATTATTATTATTTTTCCATGGAAATTAAAATTTTCAAAAACTTCATTTTTAAATCAATTTTCATTAGAAAATTCTACGAAATTTATCTATTTAATTACAAAAATTTAAACTTTACTAAAGAATTGAATAAATTTTTCTGAAAATTGTGTTTTCAAAATGAAAATTATTATTGTTTATAAGAATAATGGAATTATTGCGAATAAAATTATCAACACTATATTAAAAATAAGTAAATTATTTAGAGAAATTTTACTAAAAAAGAGTAAGCACGAAAAGAAATTTTGCACTAAATTTTAACAAAAAGATTATTAAACTTGGGCTATTCGATGTTAGCTATAAAATATTAACAGGAGTCTATAGTAAAATGTTACAGCAAAAAGAAAAATATGTAATAGAAAAATAAATTTACAAATGTACAAAATATTCCTATTATTGTAAAGAGAATTACTATTTCTAATATTGTAAAAAGTAATAATAAATACTTTCATTATGTAAATACACAACAACCATCATCATGTCACTGTTACCTAAAAAGTATCAAATTGCAACGAATTGATCTTAAAAAGTGGACCAAATCATCATTTGATCTTAATTTTTGGATCACTTCGATCCACTTGGGGATTATTTTGACATTTTTGGAAAAACAGTGGTCTAAATATAAAAACCTCTGTGTATGAAGTGCCTGTAAATCCAATTAAAAATAAACTAGTTTATAATGCATGAAATAAATCTGTTCATTCACTATCCCCTAACGGCGAATGCTACAAGATAAATATCTTCTCCTTTACATCCAACATAATCCACTTGAATTAGGAAAATCTCTTTCAATTCAACAACTGCAACTAATTTTTTAAAAATCTTACATTCGTCATAAGGATTTAAATCAGTAATTACCGAATGAGAAAAAAATGAACAATAATTTATAAACAAGAATTTCAGGACACCCCGTGTGTGTAAGGTGCCCCGTATCTAGAGTCTCCAGATGAAGGAACTATAGTGTTTTAAACACTAAGGAGCCAGTCCATTCGCGACCGCCAGCCAGGCAAGACATTCGGATCTTTGTCTGGCACACGCCTTCTATAAATAATTTACCGATCCCACGGATTGCGCTTGCGAATGTATTCGCGCTCATTTTTTTTTTATTTTCTTACTTTTGCACCAATCGAAACAAAATCGAACTCAGTTCTCCCTCGTCCTTTTCATTCCAGGATCGAATAGTGAAGGTTGCCCTTGACATCCTTTTCAGGAGGTGGGCTATCAACTGCTATTATTTTTTCCTTCTACTTTCTAGCATCCTTTTTCTCAAAACAATCCCCATTTGGAACGAAACGAAAGTCTACTCCATTAAAATTCCGATCCAATTTTAAATGCTTCAAAAATTTATCGATTTTTGGTTTCACTTTTCGATGCGGAATAGATTTTTCTTCAAAAATCAATTTCGTTTCAATGGTTTCAAAAACGACTATTGAAAATAAGATTTTTAAAGTAAAATAAATTTTGTTAGTATTTATTTTGTCGCCTACAATGAAAAAACACTGAGTGATATATTAGAATTATGTTGATTTTTGTTTAGGTTCAGGTTAGGTTTAGTATTATAAAATAATAATCAGTACATTAATTGAATTTATAATAAACTAATAATACTGTGGAAAATGAACAACTAAAAGCAGTTTTTTATTAATTATTTCAAAAATAATTAAGACTTCTGTGGTTTCTATTGAGAGTTAATCCCCTTTGTGTATCTCCATTCCAAAAATTACAAACATAACCTAAAATCTATTTATTCTTAGCTGTTGTTTCTTCAAAGCATGTCTCAATTGAAATTTTAATCGAGTTTATGATAAAATTATTATAAAACAATAATTGGAATTTTGACTAAATTTATTCTCTCCATATTCTCTTTAAATTTTAATTAGTAAACATGTTTACTAATTAGAACTATTAGTCAATTTTATTATTAGTAAATTAATTCGAAAGCAAAAAATCAATCATTATTTAAAATTAATAAACATTTTTACAAATTCAAATTTAGGGAGAAGATAATAATTAGAATTTTATAATTAAATTTATAACGGAATAGTAATTGGATTGAAAATATTTGCAGTAAACTAGTGACGAGAAGAGAAAAAAAATCGTGAACAGAGGATATTTTTTTCTGATGAAAGTGGAAAATCGTGATATCAACATAAAGAAGAGGGTTGACGTTCTCCTTTACATAGAAGAATCCAGTTCCCGGCTTTTATCTTCGCCGGAAGTGATAATACGACATTAATACGTTGATTGTATATATGCGCCTCAACATAGTGTTTCATTGAGTTTTACATGCAATGGTAAATTTTTTTCTCCCCATTTTTGCAGCAGACAGACACAAAGTGATTAAAACAGGTCTGCTGTCATTTTCCGCGGAGAAAACCAGACAAGTCACTCATATATTCTTCTATACTTGACTCGATATTGAGAGGGGAAAAATAAATTTATATATTATTAAAAAAAATATTTTTTCTTTTTCTTCTTTCTTTGTCTCACTCCCTCTCTCTCTCTCTCTCTCTCTCTCTCGTCTTGATTGGCATCTTTTCGAAGGCTCTCTCTCCCTCTAAATTCTTAGAATGGAAAATTATTCAATCAAATCAGACAATCAGAGTTCAAGTACATTGTCCCTTATTTCATTGCCACTACGTTTTAAACTTTTCATCTACTTTAGTGTCTTTTCATTTTATTTTTACTTATGTAAAAAAGTGTTTTGAAATTACTAATTTTCAAATTAAAAATTAACGTAATGTCCCACTTCATTTAATTCGAACAGAATTTTATTAATATAGAAAAAATAATTAAAAAGTTTGAATAATTTGGCAAAAATTAAAATTGTAATTTTTAGAAAAAATTAAATTTCAAAAGGTTTTATATTGAAATTATTAAAAATTTTACTCTTGTGAAAAAATAAAAACATTTAGTATTTAAATAGATGTTGATTAAAAATTAAAGCATTTTTAAATGTTGTCAAATCTTATTGAAATAAATTTTACATTTTAAAAGCATTTGAACCATTATGACGTGACAGTTTATGCAAAGCATGTAATTTAAAACTCTGACGTCATAATCGTTCGAATGCCCTTAACAAATTTTATTTGCTTACTTTAAAAAACTATATTTAAATATAATCTTATTCTTGAATTATAACCTAAAATTTGGTAAATAATTGAATTTTTACAAAAGTTAAAAGAAATTTATTTCAAAAAGTGCTTTTAAAATCATTAATATTTAATTGAGGAAAAGAATTTCCTCTCTAAAAGTGACCTTTCTCTAATATTTCAAGAACAATTCCTATAAATCAAAAACCTTTTTGCAAAAATCAATTTAAAATTTCAAAAAAAGTAACAAAACTCATATATTACGGGGTTAAATATAATAAAAAAGAATTTATATATCCAAAGTTTCTGCCGTTCAGAAGCTTGACAGATGATAAAATGTGGAATTAAAATTTTTCAACGCTACGGTTCATAATTTTTACTCACAGACAATTTTTTCTTTTCTCTCTTTCCTTCTTTCATTTTTTTTCTTCATTTTCTTCACGACCGTTTTTATGATTGCACGATAAAATATCCATCGATAACCGGTTCGGTGTACCGCAAATATTCCTTCACAGAAAAACGCCTTTCCCCTCTTGAAGAATTTTTTTTTCCTCTAAGGGCGCGAAAAATGTTTTATAAAGATTTCACGGTTGACCCAGTGTCAAGATCGATCGAGTGTAAAATCAATTTTGAATCGGTTATAATAGGAGCGCATATAAACAAGTGTTCATCAAGCGAATCACAAGCCACATCCTGTGCCAGGATAAAACATCAACTAATAGCCCAAGACAAATCGATCTTTTCAAAAGGATTTAAATTATTAGGAAATTTGAGGAGAGAAAAAAGCCTCAACATTGACCGCACAATTTTTTTTTAATATTATTATATAATAATAATAATTTTATTACGTAACATAATAAAAATAATAATAATAAAATAGTAATAACGTTGCTGAAGTTAACGACGTTTATAATCAACAATTTACAAGAAAAATATTTTTTCTTGCAAAAATGATTATAATTTTTGTTTTAATATTTTCAATAGTTTTCTAATCAATAACATTAAAACGAAAAAATTGTAAACTTTCTTATTATTTAAAATTTTTGAGAAAAATAAATATAAGAAAATTAAATTAATTAAATTATTTTTTTTAATTAACACAATTATTTGAATAATCAAACGGTGTTTTAATTTCTCGAACTCCACGATCACCACTAGGTAGTGAAGATTCTGGTTTTGTTAACTAAACTGCCATCTAGCGGTGACCTTGGCGTTCGCAGGTGGAAAGTAGGAGCTCCATATTGAATCTCAAGATATTCGTCAATAATCGTAATTCTTTAATTACACTGAAAAAAAAATTTATTTGATTCAAATAACCGATTATTTGACTATTATCAAATAAATATTTACTTGAAACAAATAATTTTTATTTGAATCAAATAAATTGTATTTGAATCAAATACTTAAATATTTTATTTAAATACAATTTATTTGATTCAAATAAAAATTACTTGTTTCAAGTAAATATTTATTTGATAATAGTCAAATAATCGGTTATTTGAATCAAATAAATTTTTTTTCTATTGTATTTATGATAAAATACTTTATTTAGAACATTGGACAATAATTATAAATGAATTAAATTTTTTAATTCACTTTAATTCGTAATATTTTTATTATTAGTAGTATTATTCTTATTAATTCGATAATAAAAAAGTCTAAATACAAAAAGCGGTTTTAATAAAAAGCAAATATATTATTATTATTATTAGAAATTATATAATTATTAATACAATTCTCATAAATTAACTTTATTTTACTATCGTTATTATAATATAATTTCTTCTCTTTTAGGAATTGAAAAATCACTAATCATTAACTTTTCAAAACGTGTATTTATAAATGTTTTTGGAAAAAATAATTTTGAAATTCGAGTTATTTATGAATAATGGATTAGAATAATATTGTCAGTGGAGCTTATAAGGAACCTTGAAAATTTGCGTGTTTATATAAAGATTCGTTATAATTTTTTAAATTGGGAGATGAGACAATCGTGATATGAAAGCCCACGCATGGATAAAATAAGTTTGACGGTCGAAATTAATTTAAAAGCTCCTTGTGTTGAGTCAATTTTAACAATGAAATGCTTTTTTTATTGAATAAACTGTGTGTGACGCCAAACACTTTTTGTTAATAAACTTATAACTTTTTTTAATAACTTCCACATTTTTATTAGAAGGAATTATTTTTTTTAAACCTTTTTTCAACTGATTTCTAACTTCTGAATAATGTACAAAAATGGATTTTAATTTATTATATTATTTAATAAATATTATTACTATTGCTATTATTTTATTACTATTATCATTATTAACAATATTAATTTAAAAAAATTAATTTTTCTCCTAAAAGTTAAAATTATTTCTTCGTTTTGCAGACAAATAAAAAAATCATTTCCTTGTGACTAAAAATGTTTTCTGAATTTTTCAAATTTGAAAAACATTGAAAGAAAGACTCAACTGCGAAAAAAAATCAGTTCATAAAAAAGAATGAATCCATTTGAAATAACAGTTGTGAAACAATAATTTAAAATGTGATTTTGATTTGATCAAGGTTTGAGCAATCAATATAGGTCTTGATCTCGATTAAGATTTGATTTAAACTCTCTTGACTTGTTGCTTATATATAGCCTCGACTATTCTGGAAGTTTCTGGGATGATTCTCTCTTTCTCTCTCTCACTTTAATTTTTTTATTTGTATTTCCTTGTACCTTGAGGGACTGAAGACTCCAAGAATTTCCGAGGTCATCTTCTCTTTAGCGATCAATGTTTTTTTGTCGTCCATTTTTTTACATTAAAAACAGCATCAATTCTTTGGAGTTTAATAACAATTATCCTCGCTGACAATCAATGCAAGGTTGTTGTGACGTTCAACGACGAATCGTTCTCTTCTTAGACATTCCACAAGTAAAATATAGTTCGAAAAAGAAAGAATTTCAAATTCTCAAATATTTTACGTTATTCCTCTTTTTAGTCGTCTTTCTCTCTGTTCATGAACACTATTTTCTATCATTTCTTAAAGGATATTAAAATTTGTTTTAACGGATATATTGACAATAGTTGAATAAATTGCATTAAATAATTAAGTCAAAATTAATTTGCAATTAATAAAAAAGCAACTAAATTACTAGTTTTCAATTCCCATAAATTTTTACAATTTTTGGAGTAAATTTTCTCTTGAAATAGTGAAAATAGATGAATAAAAAGTTTTGATGGTTCAAATGAACGAAAATGTGTTTATTAAAAATATTTTCATTTCAAATTTTACAATTAGAAACATCATAATTAATTTGTTTGATAGTGGAGCAAAATTATCGTAGTGTAATTTAAAGTCGAAATATATTAATTTCATACATTTGAACTTTTAAAACTTTACTAAGATCATAAAAATTGGAGTGCTAATGTGAAAATATTAATATTTCTTTCTTCATTCATTTTTAATTAATAAATTAATTTTTTTTATTATTTTGCAATTAAAATATTTATTTCTCTATTCTTTTGTAATTAATATATTTATTTCATTATTCTTTTGTAAATAATATATTTATTTCTTTATTATTTTGCAATTAGCAGATTTATTTATTTATTCCATTGTAATTAATAATTTTTTTATTCTTTTTTGCATTTCTTTTTTCTTGTACAAATTTCTTGAGGCAAAATTTAAACGAAACCTCTGACAATAAAAAAAAGGAGAGAAACAAAAAATGCAAATCATTGGTATAATTAATTTTCAACAGAGAAGCAATGGCACACTTGACCCAGTCAATAAAGCTCGGACGAGATAAAGGATAAAAGAAAAGTGAAAAGGAAAGTGGAAAAGGTCAAGAACACAGATGCACTCTCAAGTTCCTTGGCCTATCGTATCTGCTGTTGGAGTGCGAGGTTGAGACACACTCAAACGGGATTGATCACGATTGTGGCTTGTTGGCGTGGCGTTTATATCAACTCTGCTTGAGGATAATAAGATAATCCGTGCGTGCAAGCAAACACACTCTCCGTCTCTCTCACTCGCTCTCGAATTCATATCGCGACATCAGGAGTATCGCAGTTGCAAGTAACGTGAATATCGCTTTCTCCCGTCCAAAATACAAAATATGAGCTCTAAATTTAGCTTTAAGAATTTTCGCGGTACAAGAGTTATACAGCCTCCGTGTCGCCTTGGTACTTTTCAACACTGATGCACGCAATTTTCACCAATGGAATCCCGAATTTGCGTAAAACGAGAACCCTGAAATAAACCACGTAGACGAAGAGTTTGTTGTATCGATGTTTATGTATATGTGTATAACGGCAAATAAAAAAGCCACAACAAGTTTTTGTGACCGTGTCGCATTACACGAATACTGTGTATTCACCACTGCTCTCGTCTTCGTGCTGACTGCCATGTAATTAAGTATTAAGTACTTTCCGCTGATAAATAAACGCGAAAGAGTGAGTGCACCATAGAAGAGTGATTGCGTCGACAAAACTTATCGTGTTTGCGTCTTTTGAAAATTCTGAACGTCAAAAAAAATAAATAAAAAAAAAGAAGAAGCAGGAGAGATAAGAGAAAAAATGCTGATCACTAAATACACCACTATCTTGCTGCAGTCGACCAATCAACACATTATCCGGTGAGTTGTGAATCTCTATATTTGGGATTAAATTGGTCATTCAAATTTTTCGATTCTTTTTTATTATACTCTTCATTTCGATACTCTTTTTTATTTCTTATTTCGATTTTTTTCTTCAAATCTCTTCTTTTCTCGTTTCCACTTGAAACGATTTCCCGAAAAGTGACCAATGATAATTCCCTCGGAATTCAGATAAATTTCTTTAAAAGTCTCAATTTTTTTATACTTTTAACTAACAATTCTGTAGAATTAATTTTTCTGAAAAAGTTTACCTGGATTTTTTGAAAATTATTTCAGGTTTTTATTTTCTAATATAATTTAATTGAAGAATTTTCAAATAATTGAAATTTCGTGAAATTGAATTGTAAACGTATATTTGAAGATTCGCAAAGAACTTTTACAAAACTTATTAAAGAGTTAGAGAAGAATTATATTAGACGAAAATTCTAAAAAATAATAATTGAATTTAAGTAATGAAAATAGTTTTAAAGAAATCGAAGTAACAATATTCTTATAATATAAACTAATGATTTTATCACTCGATCATCTTTAATTTAATATTATAAAACATGACGATATCGATCATTTAAGAGCAAGATTTAAAGTTTTTATCAAATCTAGATTGAATAACAGAACTTGATTTATTTTAAATAATTGAATTAATTTCAATTCAAATAATTAAATTAAATTTTAATTTGACATTATAATAAATATATGAGTGATTCTCCTGAAAGGGACCACTTCAAGTGTCTCCAACGTGAGACTCAATATTTGCATTAACTTATTATTGATATTTTGTTGAGTATAAATTTCAAAAAAAATTTATCCATAATCTGCGAAACATTATTTATCTTTACATAATCTTGTAATGTTAAAATTTAAAGTTTTTCTTAGTAAAAAAAAAATTATTTAATTTTGTCTTTTGGTTTTGGTTAAATATGATACATATTTTTAATTATTTTTTAATATAATAAAAATTTTTGTAATATATAATATATATCAAATTGAAGCTTAGATTCTACCGTTTATTTTTCACTTATATTTAGTTTAATTAAAACAAAAGAAATTTTATAAATAATTAATTAAAAATTACTGGCAATGGGAGTAAAAATTCAAATTCCGAAGCCTTGTTTTTCAGTTAAAAACATCATATTTTTAAACTGTTTTTAGTTATATACGTAATCTATATATAAATATTTGATGTTGTAGCCCAAAAAAATTGTTAAGTTATGTTTCAATATTTTTAAATTTAATAAAAACGTTAATTTTTTATTTGGCAAACTATTCATCTCCCAAGCCTTTTTCATATTTAGTAAGCATTATTTTGTTTTTAATAATAATTTTCAATTACCTAACCCTTGAATTATAAAAAAATTTTCCGTTTTATTTTAAATAAAATATTTTTAATTTTTTAAAATATAATTTATTAAGTTGAAAGTTAGATAAATAACAATATTATAATTAAAAATAAAAAATTTTTTTATAGAAAATATCAATTTTGAACTTAAAATGATAAATTAAAAATTAATAAAAATTTTTTCCGTTCAATATATAAAATATACATTAGTTATTTTTAAAAAGATAAAATAGTTATAAATAAATTATTAAATACACAATTCATTAAATTATAAATGAACAATGCACGGAGAAAATTTGTTCCTTATATTTTACCGAATTCTTCAGTAAAGTTGGGATATAGTAGCATAACAGTAATTTTTAATATTTTTTAAATTATTTTTTCATGAATAATATTCAAAATTTAATGTCATATCTTTATTTTTTACAAACTAGTACTGTAAAAGTTAAAACAAAATCGAAACTGAACTTTTAATAAAAATTAAATAAAATTTTAACGTTTCTTTTGAACACCTCCTTGATGGTCACTAACGTTTCAGGAACAGTTCGGTAAAACTTTCTTGACTTGACTCGAGTCGTAGTTTTCAGGAATAGTTCGGTAAAACTTCCTTGACTTGCTTGAATTGTTAATTTTCAGGATTGAAATACTTTTTTAAATGCCCCGTAGTAAAAAAAACTTTGACGTTAATAGTTAGTTTTTTTAACTTATTTGTACTCATTAACTAATACTTAATAATTTCATTTATAGCAGAAACCGCTTCTGAAACGAAATTAAATAGAAAATGACTTTCGTTTTTGTTCTTAAATAATCCAAAAACAAAAGTATTTGAAACTTTTAATTTTCGTGTCGACTCGAAGCAAAATAATGAAAAACATAATAATTTAGTGATAATCACAGAAAAATTGTTTTTATATTTTACATTTTTTAATTTACATAATTACAGCAAGTTACGTATGTGACGTAACCAGAGAAAATAACGTAAGTACAGTAACTTACGCAACTAGAATAACTTACGTAATTTATCAATTTTACGTAACTTACGTAAATAATCAAGCTAATGCAACTGACGTAAGTAATATAACTTACGTAAAAATTAAACGTACGTAACTGACGTATGTTGGATCCTTCACGTGAGTTACGTAAGTAAAATAACTTACACAAATTACGAAAATAATCGAGTTTACGTAACCTACGTAAATAATCAATTTTACGTAACTTACGTATGTAATTTACGTAGAAGATCAAACTTACATAAGTCACGTAACTGGAATAACTTACGCAACTTACGTAAATGATGAAACTTATGTAACTTATGCAAATGATCAAAGTTGCATAACTTACGTAACTATAACACCTTACGCAATTAAAAGAATTTACGTAAGTTTTACCATTTACATAAGTTACTGTAGTTACGTTATTTAGTCTGGTTATGTAATTATAGTAATTTCCTTTAGTTATGTAAGTTTTTTGTTATGAAATTTACTCTGGTTGCGTAACTTACATTAATTACTTAAGTTGCTCTAGTTACGTCAGTCAGGGAAAACAATTTTTTTTGTTTGACACTAAATAATTATGTTCTTTAATCTTTTGTTTCGAGTTGTCACGAAACTAAATACACTTTGTTAGTTTAGTTTTGTATCGACTTGAAATTAAAGTCACTTTGTTAATTTAGTTTCGTGCCATCTAGAAAACTAAAACGAAACTAAACTTTCGAGACGGTCCCTGATTTATAGTAACAATAACACTAAAATTGATTATTTTAATATTTTTTGATAAAAATTTGGGAACAATAAGAATTTTAATAAACTATTGTTTTATTACATAAAATACAAATTTAAACATTTTTCTTTATAACAATAAAAACATAATTTGAAACTATTTCATAAATTGACCTTAAATATAGTTAGAAATTATTCAGTAACATGGATTTAATATGGATGATTCTTTTATTTTACACAATTATTGTCTATTAATTTGAATCTTTCTCGCAAGCGGTGAAATAAAATTCAGATTCATATATAAGGACAGTTAAAACTTTCTGAAGCAATAATGTAAAGCGTGCGATGAATGTATTAATGTATGCGTTTAGAATGTACTGTAGGCAGGTGTAATGAATAAGTATTTGTTCGTGAATAATTGTAGGGGGTTTGGGTAGTGATTAAAGTAGGTAGAGTGAGATTTACGGCAGTATTGCTATAGAACTACTGCAATGACATTATTTTTTATTTTTTATTCTTCAAGTTTTACCGAACTATTCAGTAATTCAATGAATATAAATTTTACCGAACATTGTACCTTACGTTTTACTGAACTTTCAATAAAAATAAGTATAGTGAACACTTACCCTACGTTTTACCGAACTATACAATAAATATAAGTTTTACCGAACACTGTGCCTTACGTTTTACCGAACTTTCAATAAAACTGAGTATAGTGTATGCTTACCCTACGTTTTACCGAACTGTAAGTGAAGGGCTAATACATTTACCGTAAGATTTATTCTTTTTACATTATTTTTCAATGCAATTGCTTTTACAGTCCTGTTCCTTAAAAATTACAGTTTTGACACTTCATCCCAGTTTTACCGAACAAAGTTCGGTAAATTTTCAGGAATAAATTTTCTCCGTGTGTTAAAAGTTTAATAATTTAAAGAAATTAAATTTAAAAGGAATTTTTTTACAAAAACCCCAATATTAATTACAGTATATTTAATTAATTTTGCGCAACTCAGATTTTTATCTTCAAACGTATTTAAAACCTACGCATGACAAAAAATTCAGAAAATATAAAAATGAATTTTTTTTAGTTTTTGAAAAAAAACAGGTGCCTTTCATGAAAATCACCTGGATAGAAAAGTAGCTTGAAATATTTAAAAATCAATTCTCTAATGAATGTTCAAATAAATAAATTTTGTTTCTGTTTCAACATGTTATTTCAAAAAAAGCTTTTTTAAAATTTTTTTAAAAGCACCAGCGGCAAATTTTAATAAACATATTTAGTAAAATTTGTTTCGATTCAAGTAAAATTATAATTAAATTTAAATTAAACTAGGGACTCAGTTAAAAAACACTAGTTCTTATACAGTCAATTTGAACAATTTCAATCATCCATACACGGCAGAAACATGACACGATATTTGATATTTCTCTACAGCCTCGTCTTTATCATTAATTATATACAAGCTTAATCGGTCTCAAAAGTTAT
Organism: Leptopilina drosophilae; assembly: GCA_032873175.1. Classification (NCBI taxonomy): domain Eukaryota; kingdom Metazoa; phylum Arthropoda; class Insecta; order Hymenoptera; family Figitidae; genus Leptopilina; species Leptopilina drosophilae. The sequence continues at coordinate 51,758,044 of CM065478.1, forward strand.
AACTGACAGGGAAACTTAATCACAATAATAATTAGTTTCACTATTTTGAAAGTCACGTTCCATTCAAGCATTTCTTTTCCATTCCCTCCGCCCAAAAAAATGTATATTTTTTTTATTCATTAATTTATCATTTTTGTTCTATACAGTAATTTATTACTATTGTTCCTTGTGATTCATTTTCGTGCCTTTTGATAAGTTGCAATTGTCCTCGCCCTTAAAACTTTATATATATATTTGTGTATGTACAGTTATAAGAAAAGAAGAAATAAGGGGCGAAATTTTCACTTTCCTTTTAACTTTATTAAATTCGTCTTGAAAATTTTAACGGAATGAAAGGAGGAAGAAGAAGGGGAACGAGAATCGGGGTAAGAATCCGTTGTTCGTTTCCTTGAAGGGAACATGTGCATTCGTGACTTTGAATAAATTCGATAAGGTTCAGTTCGAGGCAGTTCTTTTCCTCTTATATAGATTTGCCGAATTGCGGGAGTTGGTATTTTCAAATTTGCATTCTGTAAGGCAAAGAAAAATCCTGGCAACTCAGCCTTTTTATGCGGTTTTCTCTTTTTCTCACTTTCTCTCTCGTTTTTTTCCTCTTGCAAAAGAAAAACTCGCCTCGAATATTGCACATCAACGAGAAGACACCGGAAATATTTCACCCCTCTTGATTTTTCGACGTGCGACAATTCTCACATTTTTTTCTATGCAAATTCTTTCATTTCACATACAGATATATTCAAATTTCAGTATTTTTCAAAGCTCCAATCGTTTTTTATTCATAACAATCGAATTTTTTTCTTTTTATTTTAGAGAGGGAAATTATTTTTTTTATATTTTATTACATTAAGGAATAGATTTTTTTACCGAAACGGAAAGTAGCTTTGCCTTATAAACATGTGAAAAAATTGACTTGTTTGAGAGAAAAATATTTTATTAATTAATAAAAACAAAAATATGAAAGTTTCATTCTTGCTCAAATAGATTTTGTGTTAAGAGAATTTTTTTTTTGACAGCCAAATAGAAATTTATTTGTTAAAAGTAAATTTGATTAAAAATTTTATTTGATTGAAATTATCTTAATTTTGTATGAAATGAATTTTATTTTCCTATTAAAAATAAAATTTTATTTTGTTCACATAAATTTAATTTGATAGAAATAAATTTTATAAGAACAAAATAATATATTTTTATTTGGTTCTAATAAAATTAATAAAATTAAAGTAGATTTTTATTTAGTTTAAATACTTTGGATTTGGTTTTAATAAACTTAATTTGGTTATAATAAAATTATATTTGGTTAGAATGAAGTTAGTTTGGTTCAAATAAATTCAATTTGGTTCAAATAACAATTTTATTTCTTTTTCAAAAAAAAACTATTTGTATCAAAATTATTTGGTTGACAAACATTTAAACGGTTTGGTCCAAATAAATTCTTTTGGTCCAAATAAAAATTTAATTTCCCATAAAAAATAATCTAAGTACAGCGAAAAATATTTTGGTAGTTCTAAAATTTTATTTGGTTCTTACAAACTTAATTAGGCTTAAATAAATTTTTATTTCCGCCAAAAAATAATTTATTAGTGCCAAAATTTGATTTGGTTCAAATAAAAATTGTGTTTCTGTCAAAAGTAATTTATTTAAATCAAATAAAAATTTTACTTGAAAGCACTTGAAAGAATATGAAAGGTTAGCAGCGAAATGTATGCGAATAAGTAGAAAAATATTATATTTGGCTCAAATCAAACATTTCTTTGGATGTGCGAGAGAAACTAAAGTTTTTCATAAAACGATGTGGGAGACGTTGTGAGATGCAGGCACATGTGTGATCATTTAATCCGTTCAATTAAGAGCAATCGAAAAAATCTTGCGAACGTATATACACATATATATATTTTGCAGAGAAAGCGCGTGCCGTTGTAAATCTTTGCTCTCCCTTCTTTTCTTTTTTTTACTTTTTTTCTTATCAAGACTCTGGCACTTCTTGTTCTTTTCAGGCCCCTCTCTCTTTCTTCGAAAACTGGACAAGGCCACTAATGAAAGCGAAAAGGAATTTATCGGCAGTATAAATTGTCTTACAGGACCAAACCCTTGATAGATCGTCTAATACGTTCAGAAAGATGTTCAGACCAACATATATATATTTTTTTTTGTTCAATAGGAAAGGAAAATAAAGATGTGAAAGGCGGGGAAAAGCTAAGGAAAAAAATTAGAGCCAATACTGATTTTTATTAGTCTCTCGCAACTTTTCCAATTATTATTAATGATAAAGAAAGGTCCTTTTTATTATCAATTACAAATATTGATATGAGAAAATGATAAAAAATATATTACTATTTATTACGTTTTAATCAAAGATGATCGTAAATAATACATATATTTCACTAATAGCAAATTCAAAAATAAATTATATATCCATTTTTAATACTAAAATAAAAGTAAAAAAAATTGCAACAGTAAAAGCACAATCCCCAGAGATGCACACGTCAAGAAAACTGAATTTCATAAACTTTGGAAAACTGTCGAATGTACTTTACGGACTATTTACCAACCAATGAGCTTGTAAATGAAGGAAAAGAACTCAAGAAAATAACAATCTAAACTAAAATTGACTTGCAAAAACTTTTTTGGCAAAAGCGTAAAACTTTTGTTTTCTTGAGATAATAAGCCAAAAGGAGACATGGTTAAATTTAAAGAGGTTGTAAGTTGTAATATGCATACATGAGTTATGACATGGAAAAAGAGGGAGAGAGAAAGGGAAAATAATTTATCCAGATTATTAGTTTTCCACGTCGAATCTCTGAGGATAAGGACAACTCGATATCATCTCGCTTAATTAGGCAGAAAGGTTTCCGTAACAGGAGCCAACCCCGCAGGCTCCACTGATGGACGCGTTTCTGGACCCCTTGTCCTATACATAAACCTACTTAATATCGATCAATAATTTTTAGATGACCGCATCTTGTTATCCTCGCTTCCCTGAACGAATAAACACACACTTTATAATTATCATCTTTCTTTAAATAATTTTTGAAATAAAATTGCGTTCTAAATGTCTAATGTTGAAGTTAGAAAAATATTTATAAAAACTTATATATTATATATAATTCATTCTCTCGCGAAAAATAATTTAACCCCTTCGTTGTTGGGAAAAATATTCATACAATTGCACTGAGAAAACGATTTATTTGACTCAAACATATTTTATTTAAATCAAACTTAAAATATCTTTGCTATACAGTCAAACAAATTTACGTTTAATTCAAGCATATTTTTTGGCTCATTTATAAAAATAATATATTTAATTCAAACATAATTTCTAGTTGATTTTAAAATATTTATTGTCAACTTTTAAGTTTCAATCAAACATAAAATTTTTAAACAAATTTTTTGTTTAAACTAAAACAGAAAATATGTTTGAATTAAAAATAATTATTCAAACAAAAATTATTTTTGAATCGAAGCAGTAGATGTTTTCTATATATTGGGATTAAACTTACAAACTAATTTCAATGCAACAAAATCACTTAAAATTATGTTTTTGCTTGAAACGAGTATATAATATTTTTTCAGTGTGGACCAACATGAACAGCGAAATCTGATCGACAAATTTTACTTGTTTTTTAATTGTTAGATTACTTAAAAATGATAAATAAATTTTTTTATTACTTAATTTAGTATCATTGAAATCTATAGTGTGTGAACTATAAATTATAGTTTATAGTCTTTATAGAAAAATTTCCACGGGAAAGGAATTCAATTAATTTAAAATATAGCATTTCCAAATAAATTTCGACAATATAAATTATTTAACAATTTGTTTATACAATTCTTCACAATAATTCAAATACTATCACTAAAAATAACATTGTTCGTAAAAATTAAATTTTTTAAAATAAAATGTTTGGTAAAAATCTAAGCAAGAATTAAAATATTTTCATAAAAATAACAAAAGTAATCAAAGAATTTCAATTATTTTTAATATTTTAAATTAATTAACCGAAAAATTCAACTATTTTTACAAATATTAACATTTATTGTACAATATCAATTATTTTTAATATCCTAATTTTGCAGGAATTGTTCGAAAAATGTAATTATTCTTAAAAATTTAATTTCAGTTCCTCGAATAAGTTAATTATTTTAAAAAATGTTTTTTTTTCATTCTTTGGACCAATTCAATTATTTACAAAAAGGTAACGTTCAAAAAAGATGTCACGGTTTACTAAACGTGATTAAATACAATTTTAGTGGGATTTTTTTGAAATAATTCAATTATTCTTTTAGATTTTAATAAAATTCTTTCTAAGAATTCAATTGTTTGCATAAATAATTCTTCGGAAGAATTCAATTATGTCGGTAAATAACAAAATTATTCCCGAAAATTCAATTATTTTGAGGCATTTTAATAAAATTCTTTTCTTAAATAACAATATTCATCGTAATAATTCAATTATTTTTAAAAGAGAAAATAAAATCTATTTGTATAATTGAAAAAATTTGATCTAACGGGAAGGTTCATTATTTAAAAAAAAAATTCGCAATTCATTTTAAAAACATCTCTGTAAGAATTTAATTCTTTTCGTGAACAATAAAAATTTCTCGGAAATTCAATTATTTAAATTAGAATTTGAATAAAATTAGGCGAATAAAATCAGTTATTTAAAATTATTAGTAAAATTCTTTCATGAATAATAAAATTTGTTACAGGAATTAAATTTTTTTGCAGAATAATAAGGAAATAAATATTTTTGATGAAAATTAGGAAAAAGTCAGGAAAATAAAATGTATAATTGAATTTTTGTCAGTTTTGTAAAGTGTCTAAAACGAGTTTTTTTGGTCGGAAAGTTTAATTTTTCGATAGCTACTTTTTTACAACTTTTTTAATTTGAAAGTTACTTTTTAACACTTTTTTAAAATTTATTATCGCGTGCGAAATCTGTAATAAGAAATACTTACAAAAAATTGAAATTCTAATTTTTTTTATTTAGAGGTCGAGAATTTTGAGTCTTCAAAAATTGTAATAGTAATTAAATAATGTTTTGAAAAATTATAACCAGAATTTACAATTTCATTTGACTGAATAAACAAAATGCAAATTTCTTTCGACACCCACTTGATACATATTTTTAAGTGCTGTGCTCTTTGAACTGAAATAGAAACCCTTATTTTTGCTCGAATTGTATTTAATTGAATGTATTCTTTAAAAGAAGGAGAAATGCCACTTGAAGTACTGTTTTATCTGAAAGGGGTCTAAAGAGGATCCAGGAGGAAAGGATCTCTATATATAATGTTATTCTACAACAGTGTAACACAGTTTCAATGGTGGAATCATCTTTCATTGAATTAAATGTAAGGGGATCATATTCAAATTAATCTTTTTGTTTCTCTGAAAACAGGCAGCAGTTAACGTTGTTCAGAATCTGTATTTTCTGAATGTTTCTATGTTCTTTAGTTGTTGTCATCTGCTGAGTGCTGATAAAGTATATCATTATTTCTAAATTAAATTAAATATTTCTATTTTCAATTCAAAGTCGCTTTTCAAGTTCTTCCCGATAATTGCTATTTTTACGAAATGTTTATAAAATAGAAACGTAAATTCCAGTATTCTGAAACAAATGCTACTGTACAAGTAGGAGACTTAAAACTTTTAGATTCAGAAGTTGCCAGTATTATGTTTCATCAGTTTATGGTAATTAGTTGTAACATAACAAACTATTTTTTGGATTAAAAGCTTAAAGTTTTAAAAACAAATTCTTTATCAAGATAATAATTAATACTTAATTAAACAAAATTTGCAAAGGTCTCTATTAAAAAATTTTTTTTTTACAGAATGTATTTTAAATACAGACACAATGCAGTTAAGTTTTTTCTAAATCGATAAAAATTGCAATGATTTAATAGATTTTTGAAATTCCTAACAGAATTTAATTCGGTATTTTTCGTCACTTGTAACTCTACATTTACATTGTGCTTGCTTCTACTTAATGTTCCTCATAGAATCACCATCAATCTCCAACAGAACTCACTTACCAGCATATTATTTGTACTCATTTGTAAACGATCTGCTCCTTGAAATTGTAAGATAATGCTAATTTATATTTTACGTCGTCTAATGGGATCATAAATATCGCACCGAACAATTTCACTCCAAATAATAATATGCATGATTAGTTGCTAATTGCCAACTGAACGCAATTCCCCCATTTTATAACTCTATAATTACTTTTTACTCTTGGTCTTTAAATAAATATTTTTCATTTTCAAATGCAGCATGTCATTAATTTTTCCAGCATAAAAAATGACATGTAAGAAAGAGAACTGACAAAGAAGAAAAAGAAATATGAAAAAAGAAAAATAACAGAATGTCATAAAAAGAAAATCAATTTTTCTTTTGTAAACAATAATTACAAAGCGAAACGAAATAAAATCAACAAAAGAAAAGAGAAAATGTCTAGTCGGAAGAATTTTAACTCTTGTCTTGCTCTTCTCGAAAAATTTACACGCATCAAGACAGTGATTTTATTTTTGGGCGAACCAACAGTTACGATATGAGCCTTGGAAACAAACACAAGCATAAACTACATTTAAAGCACACTTTGCGTTGAAAAAGAAGTGTCATCAACGAGAGTCTTAAATTTTTCAAGCAACCACTGTCGTAAAACATATGACCTCCATCGTCACTGTCAACATTTCATCAACCCAATTTACTGACATGTGTACATAAATTATTTTCAAAATGAATAATCATTTTGAAGAAATAATTCAAAAGTTTAATTATTTTTTAGAAACATAAAAATAAGTTAAAGTTAATAATAATAAATAAATAAATAAAAATAAATAAATCTAAACTAAAGTAACTTTCAGAATAAGATTTTAGAACTTTAAATATAAAATCACAAGGAAAAATAATCAGCGCAAAATGAGATTTTGCAGTTTAAAGAAAATATTCCGAAAAATTTGATACTAGAAAAATGAAAGTTCCCACGCGTGTATCTTGATTTCCCAGATGAATAATTTTTAGAGGTTTTAGTTCCTGTTCTCTTTTTTCGGGGAGGCTGGATTTTTCCTTAGGAATAATTTAAGTTGTATACGAAAAACACGCGCCCATGAAACAAGGATACGAAATTTACCCGCACACGTCTAAGACATTGTCTTCTCACGAATACCTATTTCTATACTTTATGTTTTGCCCTCACACACAAGAATGCAGTGAGCATCCATCCCTTCGGTTGGTCTTTTCAGTTTCAAAACAGTCTCTAAAAGAACTTTTTTTGTGTGTGTATGTGTGTTGAACAAATTGCTAGAGGCCTCGGCCACGCTTACTTTTTAATTAAAACTTTTACCTTTCATGATTCACCCAGCGGACTTTCCTCGAAATTCACTATCTATGAATAAACGCGACACGAGGGATATCCTAAAAAGTTAAAAAGCACAACTGAAGGTCACAAAAAAATGTTTCTGCTCCATGAATATCATTGTCTTTTCTCATTTGCTAGTTAATAAGGAATTATTTTTATTTATTTGACCCATTATTTACTTTTGCATATGTATTCGATTCGCTTTTGATATTATTGCTATTTTTATTTAATTGTATTTTTATAGTAATTCCTCATCTTGTTTGTATATTTTTTGTTTTATTTTTCAACTTTTCTGTATTTATTCACTTATATTTTTCATACTATTTTGTTATTGCCCTGAGAAAGATAGTGAGCTAACAACAACATAATTTTGTTGCATATTTTAGTTAAACAAACATTACTTTTGTTGCCTCAGGCAAGAAAAGTTATTGTTATTTCTAACATAGATATCAATAACATTAATGCCAAAAATTAATATTTTTTTCGTTTTTCGACACAGTAACTTTCATGTTACTCAAAAATTTCGACAGCAGTTAATTATTATTTTCATTATTTTCATAAGTAATAAAATTCATCGAAAGAATAAAACTATTTTTTATACAATTTTAATAAAATTTCGTGAAAGAATTGAATTATTTTTAATAAAATATATATTATTATATATTATATATTATATATTGTATTATTATATATTACATTATTATATATTATTATTATTATATTATTATATTATGTTGTTAATTTATCTTATTAAATTCACATAAAAATAAGTAAATTCGTTTGAAAAATTATGTGGAAAGTTTCAAAAGGATTTAGAAGATTTTAAAGAATTGAATTAAAATTCCTGTTAAAAATAATAAAATTTATTATTTAAGAAGAAGAAGAAGAATTTTATTATTTATTAAAAATAATTCAATTCTTTCAAGTTTTTTTATTAAAATTGTATTAAAAATAGTTTTATTCTTTCAAAGAAATTTATTACTTATGAAAATAATTTAAATCCTATAAAGAAATTTTTAGAAAATAATTAATTTCTTTTTGAAGAATTTTCTTAAAATATAAAAATAATTGATTTCTTTCAAAAAAATTCTTTAATTTATTTCATATTTCATTTATTTCATAATTTATTTAATTATCGTGGAAATTTTATTATTTACATTATTTGAATTTTCGCTCTGAAATTTTTAAAAATTTTTTATCAATAAATAAATTCTTTAGAGAAATTTTATTTAACTATATAAATTTGAATATCTAAATAAATAAATAAAAAAAATATATATTGAAAATATTTTAATTTCATTATTTGTGAAAATAACTGAATTTTCACAAAAGATTTTCGAAAATTTTTAAGACTAATTGAAGTTTGTCAAATAATTATGCAAAAGTTTTCTTATTTTCCTAAAAAAATTTTAAGAAGAATTTTTATTTATTTATAACATTAATACAAGCAGTTCTACTTTCTTTAATCATTTTTATTTCAAGTTTTCAAAGTAATTGAATTCTATATGAATAGTTTCTTTCAAGTTTTTATAATAATCCTCTTTCTTAATAATTGAAATTAAGCATTTAATTCTTGAATTTTATTTGAAATTTTTGGAAAATAATTGAATTTTTTAGAAAAATGTCTTTAATTTATTGAATACAATCGAATTTTTTAATAATTGTATTGAAAATAATTGAATACATGAAAAGAATTTTATTATTTATAAAAAACACTTTAATTCTTGCGATAAATTTTAATAAGATATTTCTTTTTAAATATTTGAATTCTTTTGTAAATTTTTATTGAAATAGTAGATATTAAAAATAATTGAATTTTGATATTATTGAAATTAATTTAATTCTACAAAGAATTTAATTCAAATTATTTTGATAAAAATCAAATTGTTAAAAATTATTTCATTAAAATCTTTGAAAATTAATTTTAATAAAAATTTTAATAATATTTACATTTTTCGAAAAATTTAATTAATCAAAAATATCAAAAAATACCAAAAATAATTGAAATTCTGTGATGATTTTGATTATTTATAAAAATAATTGAATATTTATGGTTAAAAAAATGTTATTCTTCATTAAAATAATTGAATTATTGCGAAGAAATTTATAAAAAATTTGTAAATAGTAGAATTCTTTTTAAATTTTTATTATTTAATTCATTCATTCGAAATTGTCATTTTCTAAAATATCAAATTAAAATTTTTTTTAATACCTGAATTCGTTTTAGGAAATATTTTATTAAAATCGTAGATATTGAAAATCATTAAAATTAGAAAAATTTCTGAAAATAATAGAACGTTGGAGAAGAATTTTGTCATTTATAAAAATAATTGGGATTTTTACGAGAATTTTTTTCAAGATTTGAACATAGTTGGATTTAATAAAAAGAACTTTATTTTTTTTAAGAATTTTTGCAACTATTTTTTAATTTTCTACAAAATTTAATTTTTTTAGTATTTTCAACAAAAATTTAAATTAGAAAATTAGAAAATTTTATTATTTTTAAAATTGCTAATTTTATTTAAAAAGGTAGTAAGAAGTTAGCTTAGTAAGAAGTTGCTACTGTTTTCTTTATTCCAACTGTTAGAGAATTTAAACTCGTGAACATTCTCCCTTCATTAAAAATTGATGTTTCTGAAGTTGTCAGTGTTTTTGTCAGTTTCTGGTAATTTGCAGTAAAGCTTTGTTGCTTGTCTCAAATAAAAAAGTCCCTAAAACATTTTCGTGCCACTAGCAAAAAGATTTATTTGAAACTAAACAAAGGCAAGATTTTTGTTCTTTAAACAGTTTTATTGGACATTTATCAAATGAAAAATTTATATTGAACAACAAAGTTCTTCTTTATCAGATCTAAACATTTTTTCTTCCACCTGTAAAATTTGTACTAATTCTAAAAAATGACAATTCTAACTTAACACAATCTCGCTCTCTTTCACCATTTTTCGCCAAACAATTCTTTTGATGAGGGCAAATAGTTATTGAAGATAACGCCGTTTACGACTGCATTAGGATGATGAACGAAATGTATTGACGAGTTAAATAGTAAAACATATAATTTGTTGATGCGCCTGAAGTAAATAGTTACAAGCTCGACCCACCGTTTCCCTAGGGCTGGCAAGTTAGACATAGTCAGAGGCTCACTATTAAACCCAAGGGACAAGACCTGGCACTTCACTTCATACCACTTGCTAATTAAATTATTCCGAAACGCTACTGTTGAGAGCAGAAACATGTAATGTGGCATACACACCGACGAGCACCACCACTCGCTTTCAAAATACACGTATACACATTCTCGCCAAGACACACGAAATATCTAGTTAGATATATAAAGAATCCCCTCTCAAAGTCACATGCCACCCACAGTCGAGAGGACTCGAGAGAAGAACATCAACTCAACTAACGGGAGGGCAATCGCCAAAATGTTAGTTACCAAAATTATTATACAGGGTCACCTGCAATATTCATATCTATGTATCACTCTCTTTCAAGGACTCTTTGCCATTTTACTAATTATACAATTAACGTCATAATGAAATGTGAAATAATTTACATTTGTTTTGCTCTCATTCTTATGGTACTTGAAAATTTTCAAAGTTCACATAAACGAAATATTTTTCTTGCGTTTCAGAATTTTTAAAAACTTTTAAACAGGTTTGAAAAATTTTATATTTCAGCATTCATTCAGTTAAAATTAATAATTAAAACAATAATATTTTGTAGGTACCTAATATTTTTCAAATTAAAAGAATTTTTAAGAATATTGTTGTTAATTTGAAAGTTCAAAATTTTTATGAAATTTCATAGTACTTTTTTTATTTTTTATATTTATAGTAATAATTTGCAATTTAATAAAAAATTCTATTTATTTTTTCCTATCCAAAAGTAGATTATTGTGTAATTTTATTTCTACTTTCTATTTCTCATTAACTTTGTTAAGTTTTTTCCCCCCCTTTTATTTACACTTTTATAAATTTCCATTTTTGCTCTGCCTCTATCAAAGTAAAAATTAAAGTTCAAATAAAAATTCATAAAAGTGAGAATGAAAATAAAAGTGAAAATAAAAATGTTTTAGAGTAAAGGTGAAAATAAAAATATTTCATAGTAAAAGTGAAAATATAAGACAAAATAGAAATTAAATTACATAATCGACTCCCTGTTTATTATTTTTTTTAATTATTATAAAAGTAGACGAGTAATAAATTAATTAAAAGAATAAAAAGCAATAAAAAAATAAGGAAAAAATCATTATCTGGAACAATGATAAGTTTCTTTACAATAGCGAAAGTATATTAATTAAAACAAAAAATTTCCCCAATTCAGTTAAATCTGTAGTTGTTCCAAGAAAACATTTTTGGTTGATAAAGTAAAAATGCAAAAATAACAAACTAACGATAATTAAGTGATTATCGAAAAATAAGAAAAATTGTAGGTAACTAGAGTTTTTATTTGACAATAATAATAATAATAAAATAAATATAAATAATTGTTCTGTGACACGGACATTTTTAATTATTATAAAACATAAAGATAACAATTATTATTTTTAACAATTTGTAATGTTAAATTCTTCCATGAATATTAAAAGTTCGGACATGAAAAATTGAAAAAGTATTTAATTGTTTAATAACAATTATTTTATTATTACTAAAGAATTATTTAATATAAATATTTATTAGCAACTAACTAACTTTTTACTACCTTTTTAAAATAAAATTAACAATTTTAAAAATAATAAAATTTGAAAATTTACTAATTGAAATTTTTGCAGAAAATACAAAAAAAATTAAATTATGTAGGAAATGAAAAAATAGTTGCAAAAATTCTTTTAAAAAAATAAAATTCTTCTTATTAAATCCAACTATGTTCAAATCTTGAAAAAAATTCTCGTAAAAATCCCAATTATTTTTATAAATGACAAAATTCTTCTCCAAAGTTCTATTATTTTCAGAAATTTTTCTAATTTTAATGATTTTCAATATCTACGATTTTAATAAAATATTTCCCAAAACTAATTCAGGTATTAAAAAAAATTTGAATTTGATATTTTAGAAAATGACAATTTCGAATGAATGAATTAAATAATAAAAATTTAAGAGGAATTCTACTATTTACAAATTTTTTATAAATTTCTTCGCAATAATTCAATTATTTTAATGAAGAATAACATTTTTTTAACCAGGAATATTCAATTATTTTTATAAATAATCAAAATCATCACAGAATTTCAATTATTTTTGGTACAATGTTAATGAAATTTCTCGAAAAATGTAATTATTATTAAAATTTTTATTAAAATTAATTTTCAAAGATTTTAATGAAATAATTTTTAACAATTCGATTTTTTTCAAAATAATTTGAATTAAATTCTTCGTAGAATTAAATTAATTTCAATAATATCAAAATTCCATTATTTCTAATATCTACTATTTCAATAAAAATTCACAAAAGAATTCAAATATTTAAAAAGAAATGTATTATTAAAATTTATCGCAAGAATTAAAGTATTTTTCATAAATAATAAAATTCTTCTCAGGTATTCAATTATTTTCAATACAATTATTAAAAAATTCGATTGTATTCAATAAATTAAAGAAATTTTTCAATAAAAATCAATTATTTTCCTTAAATTTTAAATAAAATTCTAGAATTAAATGCTTAATTTCAATTATTAAGAAAGAGGATTATTATAAAAACTTGAAAGAAATTATTCATATAGAATTCAATTACTTTGAAAACTTGTAATTAAAATGATTAAAGAAACTCCATTATTATAAAGAAATTCAAAGAAATTCTTCAAACGAACTTAATTATAAGATTATGTAAAATTTTAATAAAATTCTTCCTAAATTCAATTATTTTTATAAATAATAAAATTTTTTAAGGAATTCAATTATTATTTTCATAAAAAATAATTTAAAATTCTGAAAGTAGTAATTTAATTAAAATGATGAAAATAATTTTGATGAAGTTACAGTAACAATATTCATATAATGTAAAATAATGATTTTATCTCTCGGTCATCTTTAATTTATTTGAAAACATGAAGAAAGTGATCACTCCGAGTCGAAGACTCGGAGCAATTGATATCTTCAAGTTTTATAAACAATACTTTTATAAGTTGCTTAATTTAAAAAAGGTTTGAATTTTTGAATGTCTTAACTCCTGTGGAAAATCCTGTTCCAATGATAAGATTTAAATATAAATTATACAAATATTTTTCTTCTTTTTCTAAAACAAAATAATAATTTTCTTAAAAAAATTGTGATTCAAAAAGAAAATAATGGAAAATAAATAAATTTTTTTTTCTGAATCACAATTGTTTAATAATTTTCTAATTTGTTTAGAAGTAAAGAACAAAAATAATTTCAATTTGACAAAACATAATATTTAACAAAATTTTAGTCTTTTAATGAAAAGAAGAAAAAAAAATTCTGATTTCTATTTTCTATCTAAAGTTAACAAAAAACAAAAGTATAAACAAAAGACAACTTCAGAGTGTGAGATACAGAAAAAGTGAATGAAAGATTGAAAGAAGATTCGAAGTAATATAGTTAATTATCAATATATAATAACATTTATGTTAATATATGATTTATAAGTCAAAAAATTAATTCTCAATGTTCAGTAATAAATTAATTAAAAATGATGTTTAATAAGCATTTTATTTTTTTTCATTTTTAACAGATTTGTAATAAAAATCACGAATTCTTTTTTTTTTAAGAAAAGTATTTCGACAAAAAAAGAGGAATTTTTTATGAAAGTGATGATAAAATTAAAATAGGCTCGGAAACGGAGGAGAATGGTAATTCAGAACGTGATATGATTTTCACTGCGGATCGAATTTCCTCTTTTTCGCTCTCTGTTTCCGTCGCGTCGCGCGAAACACGCGACTGTCATATCTTGACATAGACGAAGGTCGATGTCTTAGAAATGACTGATAAGACATACGGCACAAAATGACCTACAAGACAGCCAACAAATGGCTCGTAAGATGGCTCTTTTCGTGCGAATCTCTCAAAACCTCGTACACTACAAATTTCTCTACAATCTTTTTGCTTTTTTTGCGGTATAATAGCCAACCGCTGTTACAATAAGGGAACAAATTGTTTTATTTGTCACCATTTCACAAAAAAAGTCTGTCCGGGAAAAAAGGAATTTATCGATTGTATAAATACATTCCCTACGATGATTGTAGAGATATTTTACAATTTTCACTTTGATTTTATGTATTATATTATTTGATTTATTTCGTTTGTGAGCGAATTTTCAATTTTATTATAATATAAATTATACAATATAATAATAATATATAATATATAATGATATCAGTTATTATTCTCATAAAAACATTTTCTTAATTATAAAATAACTTTTAAAGAATAAAATGTAAGTAAAATTTTTCCACTTGAGAACGCCAAGTTCGCCACCAGATGGCGAGGGATCGGATTTTGTTAACTGAACTGCCATCTAATGGTGACCTAGACTATAACGTTTAATTCTCTTAAATTTGCGACATTTTCACTGTCACCATTTTTTTAGTTTTAGAATTGTTTTGAGAGTAATTTTAATGGAATTGTATTTTGTTGTGTGCGTAGTAATAACAACTATATAATATATCTTCAATCAACTAATTCAATTTTTCACCAATTATTTAATTTTTGTTTCAGGTAAGTCGATTGTTTACCTTTGCAAGTTGATCAACTGTAAGTAAAAACATTGGTTTTATTGCTATTTATTTATTCTCTTTTATTGTTAATTATTTTTATTCATTTTTTGTATTATTGATTATTTAATTTACTTTTATTATTTAGCGTTTTATTATTTATTTTTTGATTATTTATTACATATTAAATTATTTTTATTATGAAATTTAATTTATTTCACAGAAAAAAAGGGTGGTAATATTATGAATGGTAATGGGTAAAAATGACTTAAATAAAGGGTAAAAATTACGACGGGTAATATTACAGAGAGTAAAACACTTACCTGAATATGTCACTAAAACAAATTAAAAGTTTTTTTTCTTCTAATTATATTAGGAAGGTTAAATATTAAATTATTTTGATTAGAACTAGTTTGAATTAATCACAACTTAATAATTTTTTTACCTAAATTAATAAACAATTATATTTTCTAATTTGAATTGTTAAATTAATCACTTTTAAACTCACCATTTTATGGTTATGACTTTGTAAACAAACAAGAGTTATAAAACAATATAATAAAATGTCACGCAAAGCAGTACATTTTTAATATAAATTTTTATTTTATTAAAAAAATTTTTTCTTTTCTATAAAAAATGTATAATTGTAAATCATAATACATAATTATGATAAATAAATTTTATGTCTTTCAAAATCATAATTTATAAATAATTATAATGAAAAAAGCAAATATTTATCTTATTGTTTTGTTTGCTTGTTCAAGTGTTGAAATAACTAATGTTAACTTATTTATTTAAAACTAAAAAAACTGAAACATCTTTAATTTCTAAAATTTACTTAAAAATATTATAATGGTGTAATTTACAAAAAAATAAGTTTCTAAATTAAAAAACAAGAATTGTTTTAAAGAAATGTGATTTAATAATTACGCATTAACCAAAATTTTCTTCCTTATTAAAAAAAATTTTCACGGAAATAATTTGATATCATATTATTACAGAAATATTTTTATTATAGTTTAAAACCAAATATTTTTTAGAAACAAATATTTATTACACCATTTTCTTTCCATTGAATATAAATGAAATATTTTTTAAAAATGTATAATTCGAAAATTTCCTATGAGCAAATTTATTCTTTTTTAAAAAAAAATTATAATTTTTACAAAAAAATGCAACTGGAACATAAATATTATATTTTTTTCAATCTTTACTTGAAAAAAATAAGAATTCTTTAAACAAGCTTATGATTAAAAATAAAATATTTAACAATCATTTCTTTGCTTAAAAAAACATTAGAAATTGGTTTAAAAAATCATAATTTTTACAATTTAATTATGACTGAAATACAAATATTTTGCTTATATTTTTCTTAATAACAATTAAATTTTAAAAAAACATTCTATTATTCAATAAATTAATTACTTTTGTAGTTAAATAATTTTGAAATGGTTTCAGATTAAAATATTGTTGAAAAATTTGAATTTTCTGTACTTTTAACTGGTAATTTTGAAAAAATTATTGTTTTGAAAAAGTTTAATTTAATTTTTTAAAATAATTTGAAGTTACGTGCAGTTACGTGGAAATTTTTTTCAAATTTGTATTTTTCCTGTATCCTGTTTGTTTTTCCTGTATTTTCATGAAGAAATTTTCGTAAACGTTTAAGAGATTTTTTTCAAACTTTTCGTAATTCATAGAAAGTTTTCGATAATTTTTTAGAAAAACTCTTGCTTATCTATGTTAATAAATTTTAATACAAATGTATGTGGAAATTCTTAAAGAACTTTTTTAAAAGTTATTGAAAATATTTATTGAAATAATAAAAATAATTTTTTGAATTTGACATATTTAAAACCTTTTAATTCCTGTGGAAAAAAATAAAAATAAAAATTTCTTTTTTTAAAAATATTCAATTTCTTTATAAATTAAAATTTGCAATTAACAAATAATGTTTATTTATATTCCTTTTCTTTATTTATAAAAAAACTTTAAATTTTATTAGAGCAATTATAAGTAATAATAACATTTATGTGAAAAAATCTCTTTTAATAAAAAAAAATAAAAAAACGCAATAAAGTATTGGCTTCATTATAATTATAAATTATAATTAAAAATAAGTAAAATTTGGTTAACATATTTATGTATTATTTATTAAAATTAGACATTTTTTAAATAAAGGAAAAAAACTCGTTAACTAAAATAATAATTTATGTTAAAAATTTTCTGCCTTTCGTGACTTTTTGTTACATTATTTCCCAACTCTTGTTTGTTTACAAAGTCATAACCATAAAATGGTGAGTTTAAAAGTGATTAATTTAACAATTCAAATTGGAAAATATAATTGTTTATTAATTTAAGTAAAAAAATTATTAAGTTGTGATTAATTCAAACTAGTTCTAATCAAAATAATTTAATATTTAACCTTCCTAATATAATTAGAAGAAAAAAAACTTTTAATTTGTTTTAGTGACATATTCAGGTAAGTGTTTTACCCTCTGTAATATTACCCGTCGTAATTTTTACCCTTTATTTAAGTCATTTTTACCCATTACCATTCATAATATTACCACCCTTTTTTTCTGTGTTATAGCAACTCAAATTAAAAAAAAGTCCCTCCACATTTTATAAAGTTTTTTTTCTAAATATTGAAGCGAAAAAGTTTTTACCACAAGAATTTGAGTAACGATTGGTGACAATTCTATTTCGCGCGCTTATAGTTCATGGAAAATAGGAAAACGAGAGAAAGGAAAGTCGCTCAAAGGCTTTTTTGAAAATATACGAAAACGTGAAAGGTCTGCAAGGGACAGAATGAATTCTAAAACTTATAAGCGACTCGACGATGGCGAGTTTCAGTCGGGATAAATTTTCTCCTTCTCTCTTTCTCTCTCTCTCTCTTTCTCTCTTTACGTTTGTAGCTCTTTGACCCTGAGAAGAAACGAAATACTACCTCGTATTTATTTAAAAGCTCCGGTAGCGTCTACAGAGTAATCCGGAAAATTTATACTCTTATGAAGTCCTCCCCTGTCGTACCTCGCGACCATATCCCAGAGGAAAAGTCCTGAAGGAAACTTTTTTTTTAAGTTATTGTATACTCTCTGTCTCTCTCTTTCTGTCCTCTGAAGTGGAGACCGTTATTTTTCTTGTACTAAACGATAATGATGGTGAAGTCTTAAAAGTACTTCCGAAGGGTACGAAGAATAAAATGTTGCTGACAATGGATAGTGAGGGAGGTCATATATGAAAACAACGTTTGGCTTCCATCGAGTTAAAATCAAAAGAAACTATTCTCGAGATCTTCATTTATTTCGAAAATATATATCGCGATATTTATCCATTTAAAGAGGGATTTCATTTAAACTAGAAAAAAGTATTTTTAGAAATAAAAATAAGTAACACAGAAAGTAAATAAAAAAGTAAAATAAAGAAAAAAAATAAGACAAATAATTAAATGATAAATAATAAAGCGCAACAGTTTTTTAGGTATATTAAATTGAGGCAAAAAACGTATCAAAACAGTGCTTCGATACTATTTTGATATGTTTTTCGGCTCAATTTGATATCCTTAGAAAAACAGTGAGAAGAAAACAAATAAAAATGTAAAATAAATAAAATAAAAAAGTAAAATAATAGAAAAAAACTACCAATTCCTTAAACGTTCCCTTCTTCACGCACTGTTTGGTCAAAAATTAGTGAGACTTGTTACGGGAATTTATAAAAACGCACAAAATTAGTGGCAATTCCATCTCGGAACTCGAGGCGTTCAGGAAAAGAGACATAACAAGGAAATGTTCCAAATTCTCAAGTTGCAGAGTAAATTTCATTTCAGCACTTGTTTTTGTCTTCGCAGTAAAGTCATTCCAATTCGCTATAAACGGTTTTGCACACCTTGCAGAATTGCAATCTTGCCCCAAAAAAACGCATCACATCGCTCTCTTCCTCCGACAAAAATTTATTTTACGGTACATGTGGAATTTGTTCATTGTCAGCTACCGTTAATCCCTACCCCTCAAAAAAAAAATTAAGTAAGAAATTTCAAAGGTATATATTTAAGACTAAATATTGGACAACACTACACTGAAAAAAAAATTTATTTGATTCAAATAACCAATTATTTGTCTACAATCAAATAAATATTTACTTGAATCAAATAATTTTTATTTGAATCAATTAATTAGTATTTGCTTCAAATACTGAAATATTTGATTCAAATACAATTTATTTGATTTAAATAAAAATTATTTGATTCAAGTAAATATTTATTTGATTATAGACAAATAATCGGTTATTTGAATCAAATAAATTTTTTTCAATGTAGTACCAAGCCTCTATAATTTTTAATTTCAAATTAATTTATTTTAATAACAATAATATTAATAGATAATTAGCTAACAAGTGTTAAAAATTATGAACCCATTTGGACTTGTGATTGGTAATATTGAAAAGTTTAATACACCTAAAGAAAAGATGTATTTTACTCAGACTTAAATAGCCTTTGATTTGTCTTAAATAAATTGTATTTGGTTTAAACAAAATTTTATTTTGCTCAAAATTTATTTATGTCGACCAAAATTTCTATTAAAAAAAATAAAAAGTCCAGCTGTTATTATTTACAAAATTATAAAACGCTCATTAATACACTGAAAAAAAATTTATTTGATTCAAATAACCCATTACTTGACTCTTATTAATTAAATATTTACTTAAACCCAATGATTTTTATTTTGAGTCAATTAAATGATATTCGCTTTAAATACTAAAATTCTTGGTTCAAATTCCATTTAATTGACTCAAATCAAAATTATTTGATTCAAGTAAATATTTAATTGGTAATAATCAATCGTTTATTTAAATCAAATAATTTTTTTCAGCGTATCACAATTTTTATTTTATTCATATTATTTTCGTTATTATTATTATTATTATTAATTTCCCTTAGTAAGAAAAAAATCAATTTAAATAAATAATTGAATAGCAAAAAAAGATCTTAAGCTTCAACATCGCATTATGGAATCTCGAGAAGCCAATAATTTTGAAACCCCTTCCAGTTCATCTCGAGTTTAATGAACGAGTTTTTTGCCATCTGTAGAAAAATTACACGGTTATAATAGCGAAAAATTTTAATTTAATGAAACAAAAAATTGAACCAAGTAAAAATAAATCAATTTGAATTTCGCGCGATAATAAACCTGCAATTTTTTTCGCCAGACCGCAAAAAACTGCTTGCTCGTAAACGATGTAGTAGTCGGTTTATAAAAATCAGCACAGCTCGTTGAAATTATTGAGTTCAGTTTCCGAACTTACAATTTTTTTCATACTATTAGTATTATAATCATTATTTCTTAATTATGCTTGGTTCTTTTTAAACTCAGTTCTCAAGAAAGGTAAAAATCGAGGTAAAGTTAAAAAAATGTAAATTATTTTCCCAAAAAATTGGATAAATATTTATTTCGATTAATAAAGTGGTAAATATTTATTCTTATGAAGTTCAACAACGAATTTAAATAATATTACATGATATTAAGAAAATATTCTTATCATTTGGTGGAGGAAGGATTATTTTAATTAAATTGTTACTATAACTTTCCTGAGTAGAATGTTTTTCTAGATTGTAAAATTTCTTGTTTTATTCGTCCATTTATTATTGTTCATTACATGTTGATATTTTATTACTTCTAATGAAGATAATATTTAGAAAATCATGCTTTCTTCAATTAATAAATAATGTTTGCGATACAAATACTAGAACTTGTGAATACAATTTTTTTTTCAAATTTCTAGAAAACATTCTTCTAATTATTATTTTCATTAAATTTGAAAGTTATAACTAGGGTTTTTTTTAATTATTTGAAAATATTGAAATCATATTCGCAAACAGAAACCCTAAAAAATCCGCAAGATACAAGTTTCAAACAATACTGATTATTTTCAATTATCTGTTTCTGTGTAATTATTGTAATATAGAAATGAAAATCGTAATTATTATTATGAACAAAATATTTTTTACTATTTTCAAATTGACCCTTTAAAGACGAGGCTCAACAATAATAATTTCTACACTTACAAATCAGAACCAATATTATATCCCAATCGTGTTCAAATAATTTTTTTCCCACCAAAAAGTGAAATTTCATAAAAAAAACAAAAATTTCCACTTGAGAGAAATCATTGACTCTGACGAATCAAAAAAAAGTATAAATTTGTATAAATTTTATTTACTATGGAAAACCAGAACGATCCGTTCGATTTTATTGGGACAAAAAAAGAAGATAAAAAAACGAAAGAGAGAGAAAGAGAGGGAGAGAACGAAAAGCAGATAAGAAAGGAGAGAGAAAAAAGGGTTTATAGAGATAAGAAAAGTGGAAAGAGACTGAGATTATCGGTAAAGGTGGATGTTGAAGAAGAAAAGAAACTTCAATCGTTCCAAGTGGAAAAAGGTTTATTGCCTCCTGCGCAAGACGCGGCAGTAGTAAGAGTCTTGTTTTATCAGGCACGTGATTGCACCTTTGGTCCAATGCAAGGAGGAGTTTTGCGACGTTAGTTTCCTGCGCCTTTATTGTTACTATATATACATACAAACACATACACGAACACTATAGGTCTATATTCGACCTGGCGTTAAAGAGAAAATGCGATCAAGTTTATCAGCGCGTGTCGACATTGCTACCGGTTTCCTATCAACATACATTACATTTTACACTGCAGATGAGCTATGATATTTGTATATACTTTAAATATCACTCTTCTTGATTTACACAAGAATTTTCTCCCAGAAAGAAAATAAATAAAAGACTTCTTTCTCTCCTTCACTATTTGTTCTTATCCGCTTCATACATACATTAACCGGTTTTTTTTTGTTCAACCCCTTTAATACCCAGTTGCATTCCAATCTTCTTTTTTCACTCGGGAACAACTTGAGTCTGAATTAATGGAAATTAAAAAGAAATTAATAATGAAGATGATATTGTCGACAATTCAATTACATTTATTCAATATAAGTAAAGTAATTATTAGCAATTATTGGCAATTGTTAAAAATTATTAGAAATTATTATTGACAATAATAGCCAAATAATTAATAATTAATTAATTATATTGTTAGGCAATTTTGACACGATTCGGGGAATATTATTTGATAATTAATTATAACTATTGTAGTATAGGTTCCTGAAGTTGGCATCGGTGCTCAACATCGAAAAATATTTTCCCTTATTTTTAGTAAAAATATTTTAACTAAATTTTACTCCTTTAATTCACATAAAAAGTATAAAACTATTTAATAGTATTTTTTTAACTTAAAACTTTGAAAAAATTAAGTGATTTTTTTAGTTTTGTACAAAAAATATTTTCACAGTAAATCGTGAGGTATGAAAAAGTGTTGCAGATTAAATTAACACCAAAAAAGATTAAAATAATTAATTTTGGTGTTATTTTTTACAATGAATAAAATTTTATAAGAATATTATAATTCTTCAAAATTATTTTCATTACTTCAATTCAATTATTATTTTCAAAAATTTTTAACTACAATTTTACTTTATATCTATTATTTTTAATAATAATTAATTAATCAATTTCACAAAATTTCAATTATTCCTAAATTCTTCAATTAAATGCATACTAGAAAATAAAAATTTCAAATATTAAAAAAATTCAATTAAACTTTTTCAAAAATATTAATTTCAAAATTCAATTATTTCCAAAAAGTTCACTCTATATTTCTTTTAATATTCAATTATAATCTAAAATTTTAACTGAAATTCATTTTTAAGTCAATTTTTATTAAAAAATTCTACAAGAATTTAATTATTTAAATGCAAAAGTAAATAATTTATTGAATAATTGAATGTTTCTCAAAATTCAATTCTCATAAAAAATTTTATCAACAAATTTTTTAAATCATTAAATTCTTTGGAAGAATTTTAATAACGTTTTTAAAGAATAATTACATTTTTCGAGGAATTTGATTAAAATTGCATTAAAAATAATTGAAATTCTGCAATGAGCTTTATTATTTATGAAAATAATTGAATTTATAAAAAAAATTTCTTATTTATAGAAATAATTTAATTCCTGTAGAAATGTTATTATTCATGAAAATAATTGAAGCGAAGAAATTTATAAAAAAATGTATAAATAATTGAAATTCTGTAAATTTTTTTATTATTTATGAAAATAATTTAATGTTGGCGTAGAATTTTATTCAATTTTTTTAATAACGGAATTCTTTTGGAAAATTTTATTGAAATAGTAGATATTGAAAATTATGGAAATTAAGAAAACTTTTGATAATAATTGAAATTTTGACAAGAATTTGATTAAAATTTTGTAAAATAATTGAATATCAGAGAAGAATTTTATTAATTATAAAGAGAATTGAAATTTTGACGAAATTTTTAAAAAAATTTTTAACACAATTGAATTTAGTAACTATGTTACTTAGTTAGTAACTAACTTACTATTCTCCCTGGAGAAGCTAAATTCGTTGAATTTTTACAAATCGTTGACTTTGGTGTTTTTTTAAATAAAATTTCATTCATACTTAAAAGTAACACCAAAATAGATTATTTTAATCCTTTTTGATGTTAATTTAATCCTAGAGGGATTAAACTGTTGCATATTTTTTTAATCCATTCTGATGTTATTTTAACACCTCACGTTTTTCTGTGTTTCGATGCTGAGCATCGATATCAATTTTATATCCTAGAAAAAACTCTGCTAAAAATAAAAGTCAGTCGAAATAATAAAAGTGAAAATAATAAAAAACTATCAAAATAAAAATGAAAGCAAAAATTAGTCTGTTAGAGTAAAGTCAAAAGTGAGAATCAAACATTTATTTTCCATTATTTATTGTTGAAATAATATCATTGCAAAAAATTTGCTTTCAGAAAGTTCTTAAAATTAGTCTAAAAAAACAAATGTTATCAACTCAGTGATAATTTCGCAAACAGTGGTTAAATCAGTTTTTGGTGAAAGAATACAAAAATTAATTAATCAGCTTGACGATATTTTGTTATCAAAATAAACATAAATTTTCCTAGAAAATTTATTTATCTGCGGTATGTAGATACGTTACAAAGGAATGCATCCATGTACAAATGACTAATGTGCCCGTTTATGAATCTTTCGCTTGATATATTTCATGAATATTTTAATTTCAAACTGCTTTTTCACAAGTATGATATCACTCTTTTAAATATATAAATTCAAATTCAACGAGTAAATTCCATTGAAAATTTAAAAAGACAAAGTCGAAAGAGAATATACACATCAGATAAGAAAACCTTTAAAAATAAAAAATTAAAGCCGAATCTTTTTTTCTTAATTCTAACTATTCTATTTAAAAAAAGATCTGACCCTAAAGTATTTCTCAATAAAAATTTGATCATCTTTAATATTGAAATCTATTAAAGTCTACGAAAGAATGATTTTTTAATATTGTAACCTTCTTTTTTCAAATAGCCTTGAAATAATAAAACGAAACGATTTAACTTTCCTTTATTCAAAGAAATTAAAAACTATAAAATGGAAAATTTGAACGTAAATTCAGTATTGATTTTACTGTAAAAGAATTTTTATTGCTTGAAGATAATTCGACATTCAAAACTATTTATTATCGTGGATTTTTTCAAGATAGTTTTAATTAGTTTTTTAATTAATTTTATTTTTATTATCATTTAATCCTTCTTAGAATATGATAACTATTATTAAAATTATTATTAATTTTTATTATTACAATTATGTTCTATATTATATTTATGTCATTGTATTATATTATTAATATAAATAATTGTAATAATAGAAACTATACTGAAAATACTTACTAAACAAATATACTACTAATTATATTAATTATATAAAAATAAATTTAAAAAAGTAATAAAGACGCACTTAAAGTAAAGCTATTATACGGTTGAATTCCTTGATCACCTTTCGATTAATTAAAGTAAAATTGTCTTTGGAATATTATTTAATTAACAATTACCAAGTTTAAAGAGAAAATCCATAAACTCTGCCTCTTGTGACATTCGCTCTTTAAATCGTTTTCACAGAAGGTAAAATTTTCTTCCTCATAAATTCCTCAAGGCAATTGATTGGAATGGCTGGGAACTCGTTACTCTCAAGTACATTTGAATTCACCGATTAAAAATTTGATATTAGAATTGAAAATTTTAGAAAAACTGCGTTTAAATTTACCGCGGCAAGTTGTTTTCAATTTGCTTAAAAATTGATAGGTAATGAAGGGTTTTGTACCGAATTTGCAATTTATTTAACGATGCTTTTTTTAGTAGAATTTAATTTCCTTTTTTTAA
The DNA here is from genome assembly GCA_032873175.1 of Leptopilina drosophilae. Classification (NCBI taxonomy): domain Eukaryota; kingdom Metazoa; phylum Arthropoda; class Insecta; order Hymenoptera; family Figitidae; genus Leptopilina; species Leptopilina drosophilae. Next base: position 51,783,374 of record CM065478.1, read on the forward strand.
TAAACAAATTTTCTTCAGTAAAATTTTAAAAAGAGGCTACTGATATTTTAAAACAACAGTCTGACTAAATCAAATGTTTACTACTAAGAACAAAAATACCAAACAATAAATTTACTGTCAGACTGAAATTAAGCTTTACTACTAATTCCAAAAATTTTGTAATTTTAAAGGAAAAATTTAAAAGAAACAGTAATCGCTAAAGGCATTTTCTACTCCTTCTGTAAAATTTCAAAAAGTACAAGTTTGATTACATTTTTTTTACTACTATCTCTAACATTAATTAAAATCAATTTTCCAGTCTGACTGCCACAGACCTACTGAATTGAAAAATAATTTGAAACTAATGTCAAAATTACAATACTAAACAGTTGTTTGATCGAAATTCGTACTAAAACTTCGCAAATTTTGACACACCTGACACCTCACTATTTTTAGTTTTACTACTAATTCTAAAAATTCAGTAATTTTGAAATGAAATCGCAAAAATGTAAAAAGTTTGTACTTGAAATTTACAGTCTGACTGAAAGTAAATTTTACTACTAATAAACTAATTACAAAAGTTCAGTAATTTTAAAAGAAAATGACAAACATGTAGAATGGCTGTATTTGAAATTTACTGTCTAAATGAAAATATGTTTTACTACTAATTCCAAAAATTCAATATTTTTTTAAGGACAATCACAAAAATGTAGGAAGTCTTTATTTGAATGACTTTTACTACTAATTCCAAAAATTTAGTAACTTTGAAAAAAAATGATAAAAATGTAGAAAGTGTCTGTATTTCAAAGACTTTTTCTATTGACACTAAAATTATCTTGCAGAAAACTGTTCTGTCTGACACTAAAAGATATTTGCTACTAATACCAAGAACGATATTTACTACTAATTTTAATTTCTAATTATTTCGAAAACAAAATAACGAAAATTTATAAAAAGTCTGTTTATAAGACTCTTTTACTACTATAACAATGAAATTAACTGATTAAATTCGTTGCGTCTGACATTAACAGATATTTACTACTAGCACTAAAAATACAAGAATTTCAAAGTCTCGCCAAAACTGTTTTTACTACTGAAAGAAAAACACAAGAAAATTGCTAAAAAATGTGACTAAAGAAAATACAAAAACTGCGAAAGAATTGATAAAAGAAATAGACAAAAAATACGCGAAAAAAATACGCGAAAAAAATAGAGAAAAAAATGCCATAAAGAAAACAAAAAAAAATTGTCAAAACAAAATAAAAAAAGCGATTAAATTACCAAAAGAAAATATATCAGAATGCGAGAAAAGATACAAAAGAAAATAATAAAAAATTCAAAGAAATTACGAAAAAATTGAGTTTGAAATAAATTTTGTTCCACTTATAAAGAAATTCCTCTCTCTACATTTAAACTCCTTTTCCAGAGTACACACACACACACAATGCTCCCAAGTGTTTTCATATCTCTTCGCGACTATTTCCACGTGAGTTACTGAAACAAACAGGTGTATGTGTACGTTTGTCTGGCGGCACAGGTAACCAACCTGGTCAGATATATGCGATGCAACCGGTAGAAAATCTAGAATGAATAGTGACAAGAGTCAGTGCGCCTGCGTTCCCCACCAGCCAAACAACAGTGGCTTCAACCGACTTCAGGAGATCCGGAGGCTCCAGTTATGTCGACGTCGTCGCGACGCCAGTGCGACGTCGCTAGAATACCGGATTTCCGGTTTTCCGCGCTTTTACAAAAAAAAACAACAAATTTTTCTCCCCCCTCCCTTTTTTAAAATTCCATCACGTGTTGTCCCCAAGTAAACAATATAAACTTCATTCTCACCAATAATAATAAAATTTAGTGCTTGAATCGAATTTTGTTGAAAATTTCAATTTAAAAAAAAAGTAAATGAAAAATATCCCAAAGGTAGTGCGAGTAATTTTTTTTATACTTTTTAACTAATTATTGATTACTAAGAAAAAGTTAAATTCCAACAAGAAAACGATAAAGTGTGGATATAATTCTCTAAATACAAAACAATATTTTATTATTTACAAGTGGAACAAATATAAATTTGAAATTTTTTCAATTTTTTTTATTAATAAACAACCGAGATTGCCTGATTTGGAATGGAAATCTATTCTTGCTTGTAAAAAGATCAATTTATATCCAATAAGTGTGAAAGTTGTAGGTACTAACATGAAGTAAAAGTATTTTGATTTATGAGCCGTAGAAAAGGAATCTCTTTAATAATGTATCTCCTATTATTGCAAATCGTTGTTCAATTTATTTAATGAAATTATTTCTCGCAGGTCGATTGGAATTATTGCACTATCACACATACACACTACACATTAGTGAAAGATTTTAATTAAAGCAATACAAGTACAAAATGAATTTAACTCTTATATCTCTTATTATTGGAAATTATTTTCATAAATTCCCACTGCATACATAAAACTCTTTTTTATATTTTTCTTTCTTATTTATTAATTTTATTTTATTAATTATTTATATTTATTTTCTTTTTATATTTTATATTCAAAGGAATCAACATTCATGTTTGAAACACACGATATATTAAAAAAAGCGAAACATTAAAATGAGAAAATGAACAAAATTTGTTAATATTCCCTTTTAAATTTAAATTAATTTACTATACACTAATACTGAATCACGGGTTGAAAATTAATTTATAAAGTTTCAAAATATTTCATTTTTCCTTTTTTTAAAGCAGTCAGTTATTTTTGAAAATATTCCCAATTAAAAAATATTTCGTTCCTTTAAACATTCAAAAAATTTTGAATGTTAGAAAAAAAATGTACTAAAAATAAACAGTAAATAAAAAATTAGTGACAAATAGTTAAATAATTATTGAAGAATTAACTATTACAAACAAAAAATTACTAAAAAATAAAGGATAAACAAAAAACAGTTACTGAAAAGTAGACAATAAATAAAAAATTACAGAAAAGTAATTTTTAAAATTACTAAAAAAATAAAAAACTACTAAAGAATTAACAATAAATAAAATATTACTAAAGAATAAGCAATAAATGAAAAAATATCACTGAAGAATAAAAACTAAATACAAAAATTACTAAAAAATAAAACAATGTTCTATACTGTAACAATCGTTATTAAAGAATAAAACTCTATTTTACACTTTAACAATAGTTAAAGAGCAATATTACGGAATTATTTTGCAACAATTTCGCGAAAATCCTTACAATTTGTACATCGTGATGCGGTTTCCTGCATAAAGGAATAATAATTTTATTTTATAGTTATCTTTTCTATTCAACAATAGTATAAAAATGAGGTCGTGAAATTTAAAACAAAAACTGTGCTCCATATTTGTTACAATAAAGTAACACAACAAATATAAAAATAACAATAGATGTTTTCATAAAAATTTATATATTACACAATAATTATTATCTCAATAATCAAGTGCATTTAACCTATTAATTAATTATTTAGTGTTAAAATTCACAGAAGTAAATAATTGATTGTGACAATAATATTTTGTAACGAAAAAATTTTGATGCTAATTTTCATTCGTCACTATTTCTACATATTAGTTATTTTTCATAATTCATAAGTTGAAATGAACAAAGCATCTTTAATTAAATATATTTTCATACATGACATTTAAAAACTAAAATTAAATTTTGTAAACGGTCTCAAAATTATTGTAATAAACATTTAATTTTAAGAATGTAATTGAATGTGATTTGAAATAAACAGCGTACTAATTACTATAATTAATTAAACGTTTACTTATAAGAATTAATTTTTAAATACAAAAAATAGTACTTCAACAAAAAAAATTAACTAAAAATTAATATACTGTAAAGAAATGTAATTAAGTTAAACGTTTATTTAAATATTATTTTTCAATTATGAAGAAACAAATTTTAAGAACAAAATTTAATAATATAACATTTAAATTGATAGAAACAATAAAAAATATTGTCGTGCATTTAAATATTCGAAACTTTTGTGAATTAATATATTTATCATTCTTTTTATTACTCTCTAAAAATGTAAATTAGTAAACAGTCATACACTAATTAGAATAAGTAAAATAATTATTACTAAGTATTTAATTGTAACTATTAATTTATATTTATTATTAATTATCAATTATTAATTGTTATTTATTTAGTTAAAATTTATATTCTTTAAAACTCTTGTTTTAGATTTTTTACTAAAGTTTTAGTAGAAACTTATTAAGAATTAGTAACAATTTTTACTAATTAAAATTAATAAACAACGAATCAGTAATTCAAATTTGAACGTTCAAAGGAACAAAATTTGTTTTCGATATAAATATTTTCAACCATTAATTGTAAAAATCAATACATTAAAAATCTAAAATATAAAGTAAAGATTATGGAACTACACAAATTAATTTTTAATACTTGATAAAATTTTGTTGATTGTTTCATATTTAAAAAAATATTTAAATTTAAAAAAAGCAAAAAAACATTTTTTTAATTTCAACGAATAAAACCTCAGAGAGATCATTTTTTGAAAATGCAAAAATAATATCTTTTTATACAGAGTAACAATGAATAATAATATTAATAATGTTATTTATTATTATAGTAATATTATTTCATGTTAATAATGTTAATAGTTATTAGCATATAATTAATATTAATACTTATTTAAATATTTTCAATATTAATGTTTCTTTATATTGTCTGTTTATTGCTATAAATGACATTAATAAAGAAGATTAAATAATATTAATTAATATTAATATATTTTTTAAAAAAATAGTAATTATTGATTGCACATCAAATAATTAATTAATTAGAATTGAAATTAAATACAATCAAATATAACTAAATTCAATTACAAGACCTAAAAATCCATTTCGGGCGCCAAAAAAGTGATAAACCTTAACGACACTTAACGATAACATGCAAATTATTACATACACCAAGATAAACTAATAATTAACGTTCCGTAAAACATGATATCATATTACAGGTAGCGAGTGAAGATTGTCTTTTTATAAAAATAGAACATCAAGTTTCATGTATATGAAAAACAGGAAATTGAAATGTCACAAAGATGTCAACTAGTGGGATCGGTTTTATTATAGGAGAGATTTCAATTTTTTTTCATTTTCTCATCTTTTTTTCATTTTTTTATTTTCAATCGCGGAGAAAGTTTTATTATCCAGAGAATCACGTTTTTCTGACCAATTTCACGTCAACCCTTGGGCGGACGCCGCGGCGGATTGTTTGTGATTATAAGTTATTGAAAATCGTTAAAACGCAAATATCATCGCGTTTGAAAAAAAAACCAGAAGCGGTCATTCGATTTCGTAATCCTATTGAAACCAATAATTGAATTATCAATTCGAAAACCCCGGAGGCGCGCCGTATTGTTGTAAAAGGAACTCACGTAGCCCTATAAATGTCTCTGCTATTTAAAAGATTGTGAGAAACGCTGAAGCCTCACGAATTGATTAATCTCTTCCGTAATTAAAATTTCTTCCCTCAAGAAAGACAATTTTTAATCTTCTTTTATTTCAAACCATACTATGCCACAGTCGAGTCTATATATATACGTATATAACGCATTCTTCGGATTTAAATTTTCTGAAACTTAAGCAAATTCCTTGCACTTTACAGGTTTAAAATTTTCATTCTTTATTTTATTATTATTTTTACTTTAAAATTCAAAAATTACTGACTGCAATAAAAATCAAAAATGTCTTTAAAAATTAAAAAGAATATAATAAAAAATTTGAAAATTTATAAATTATTTTTTAAATCAAGAAAAAATATGATAAAATTATAACTTGAATGAGGGAAAAATTTATTTTTGTTTTCTTTTAATGTTGAGAACCTTAGAGATAATTTTAATTGGAATATTTTGTTTAATAACAATTATCGAATAAATATTCATTACAATTTTAATTCAACTAAAAATTAAATAAACATTAACTAAGAATCAGTTAAATAAAATCAAACACGAGTTCAGTATTGAATCAAAATTATAGTCAAGTAACGGCAAAATAGTTCAATATTAACAAAAAATCGTAAGCGAAAGTTATTAGATTATTAATTTAAAATTTGTTAAAGAACTTAAAATTTAGTTGAATAACAAAAAAATAGTTTAATAACTAATTATTAAAAATTATCTAAATAAATAAAAATTACTTTAATAACCAAAAATTAGTCAAAAAACGAAAAATTAGTAGAATATTAATTTAAAATTTTTTAATTACGACAAAATTAGTTAAGCAATGAAAATTAGTTAAATATTGACTTAAAATTTACTTAAAATTCTAGTTAACTAACAAAAAATTAGTCTAATAACTAAAAATTAATTAAACATCTAAAAAATAGTTGAAATTTAACTAAAAGTTAGTTATTTTGTTCTCCTAACGATTCTTTTTTCTCTGTATAAGTTTGGAAATAAAAATTCAATTGCTGCTCTCAAATTCAGAAAATTCAAACCCAACTAAAACTGAATAATATTGAGACTCGATAAATAATCAATTCGAAAAAATATCTTGTTCTTATTTCAGCGCAGAGTACATTTAATAAAGCTATCATTTAATTCAAAACTAAAATATTATATCCACTTATTCACCTCTAAATTACTTCAACAAACAACTAATAAACAATTATTTATTCACGCGATAAATATTTCATTAAATATTTTAAATAATTTACAGCCAAAACAAAACTTGAATATATCTATATATAGAGAAATTATTAAGTATAGAGAAAAAAGTAACTTTCAAACGAGAGAATTTAATTGGAAGGAGATTTATTTCGTTACGTATATTATTGAGATGAAATAAATCTTTCCCAAGCATAAATATTTTCTCATCGTTAATTTCTTTTTTCCCTTTATTTTTTTTAAACTAGTCAAGAATAAACAAGAGGATAATCAAGAAAAATAAACAAAAAATAAACAATTTTTTCCAATAATGTAAAAAATTATTCTAAATTATGCATTTTAGGCAAAACTTGGTCTATAATAATTATCATTATAATCATCACAAAGAATATTTTGCTTGATAAAGAAGAAAAGAATCGATGATTTACATATATAGAAGAAACGAGAAAGAATATCTAATTTGAATTGAATGAGAATGTATTTCCTCTTTTTTCCGCCTGAAGCATCTCGGTAAATTCTTTTTTTTTTTTGGCTTTCTTATTTCTTTTGCGCCATGAGCCTATACATAATAATAAAGCAGGTAGCTTCGTAAGAGGACTTCCTCTTGAGTAACTTTACTTTTTAAGGTCGAAAACTCTCACTTATTGCCAAGCCATATGAAATTCAAGTATATATGAAAATTATGTCTTCGACGTCCACATCTATAAGTAGCAATCCCACTTAATGGAGCATACGATCCGCGGACGCTTTTCGAAAATAGAAGCGAAATTCTAGAGAGATCTAATTTTGCAGCACAGAGTTCCTATCTCTCTATAGTCAGTTTCGTGAATATAACACTGTCTTTCATGTATGCATACAAGGAAGCACACATCATTCGACTTGTATGTATAAACATGCATTTACCATTTTGATCATCATCATCCTCATCATCATCTCCCACAGAGTTTCGTTTTGACCTCTCAAGAAACGTGTACTCTTTTAAATGTCCTGAAAGTTCTGAACGCCTATTTAAATAAACGAAAATTATTTAAATTTCCTCATTAAATTTTAGTTTTCTAATATTGTGTGATAATTGGTATACACTTTTATCTTACTAAAAAATTAATTATGAATGTAAATAGAGTCATTTTGGGAAAATGTGAACAGAATATTTATTTTTTAAAGAAAACCGGAAGTTTTTTCGTTAAACAGTAAAACTGGCGAAATTCTTTTCTACGAACTTGTTACTTCACTTCCGTAGTAAAATTTTATTCGTACAAGAAAATATTAATAACTCTAAAATGTTTCCTTCAGAGGGTCAAATTCTTTTTTTCAGTCGAATGTAACTACAATATTGGAAAAAATTTAAAACATTAGATATTTCTTAAATATTTGTTTCTTCTTTTCAAAATCAATTATTTTTAACAATTTTGAGAAAGTTATTTACAAAAAATATAAATGCAGAACAAAATTCACTTAAAATAAATCTAAAATACAACTGTATTTTAGATTTATTTTAAGTGAATTTTTTTCATTGAAAATATGTTATAAATTCTAAAAAATTATTAATATTCTAAAATTTGCTACTGTAACTACTCAAAATTGATACTTTTCCAAAATAAAATCATTTATTCCATTGAATTTTTTACTAAAATTTTTTTTTAATCAATTATTTTCCATTATTTTTCTTTAAATTCTTTGAGAATCCAATTAATCAAAATTAATTGTCTCCAGGAACTATTCTTCTACAAATCTTCAAAATTTTAATTTACAAAATTATTAATTAAAATTTTAAAAGTTTTAATAATTTTTAATATTTTTAAATTAAATAATTTTAAATTTAAAAGATTAAAATCTTTTTTTTTAATAGTTTTTTGAAAGCTTTTCAAAAATTCAATTGAGAAAATATAAAAATCCAATTTTTTCTAAAAGTTTCAACTAAACACTTCAAGGTTTTTAAAAAGTTTTTAAAATAAAAAATAAAAAAACCTTTAATTTCTTTATCATAAAATTATTAGTTATAAGTAATTTTTAAAAATTACGTATATTTCAAAGTCTTTTTAAAAACTTGAATTTTAGAACAGTTGCGTTTTGAATTTTTATAAAAAAATGAATTTAAAAAGGTGTCAAATTGAAATTTTAGGATATTTAACTTTAACTTTTTTTTTTTTTTTTTTTTTTTTTTTATATATAATCTTTAATAAAAATTCTAAAGAGAGTTTTTGAAAATTTTATTTAGTTTTCTTGTTTTTCAAAGTAATTGAATTTTTAATTGTGATAATTGATATACACTTTTATCTTACTAAAAAATTAATTATGAATGTAAATAGAGTCATTTTGGAAAAATGTGAACAGAATATTTTTTTTTTTAAAGAAAACCGGAAGTTTTTTCGTTAAACAGTAAAACTGGCGAAATTCTTTTCTATGAACTTGTTACTTCACTTCCGTAGTAAAATTTTATTCGTACAAAAAAATATTAATAACTCTAAAATGTTTCCTTTAGAGGATCAAATTCTTTTTTTCAGTCGAATGTAACTACAATATTGGAAAAAATTTAAAACATTAGATATTTCTTAAATATTTGTTTCTTCTTTTCAAAATCAATTATTTTTAACAATTTTGAGAAAGTTATTTACAAAAAATATAAATGCAGAACAAAATTCACTTAAAATAAATCTAAAATACAACTGTATTTTAGATTTATTTTAAGTGAATTTTTTTCATTGAAAATATGTTATAAATTCTAAAAAATTATTAATATTCTAAAATTTGCTACTGTAACTACTCAAAATTGATACTTTTCCAAAATAAAATCATTTATTCCATTGAATTTTTTACTAAAATTTTTTTTTAATCAATTATTTTCCATTATTTTTCTTTAAATTCTTTGAGAATCCAATTAATCAAAATTAATTGTCTCCAGGAACTATTCTTCTACAAATCTTCAAAATTTTAATTTACAAAATTATTAATTAAAATTTTAAAAGTTTTAATAATTTTTAATATTTTTAAATTAAATAATTATAAATTTAAAAGATTAAAATCTTTTTTTTAATAGTTTTTTGAAAGCTTTTCGAAAATTCAATTGAGAAAATATAAAAATCCAATTTTTTCTAAAAATTTCAACTAAACACTTCAAGGTTTTTAAAAAGTTTTTAAAATAAAAAATAAAAAAACCTTTAATTTCTTTATCATAAAATTATTAGTTATAAGTAATTTTTAAAAATTACGTATATTTCAAAGTCTTTTTAAAAACTTGAATTTTAGAACAGTTGCGTTTTGAATTTTTATAAAAAAATGAATTTAAAAAGGTGTCAAATTGAAATTTTAGGATATTTAACTTTTATATAATTTTTAATAAAAATTCTAAAGAGAGTTTTTGAAAATTTTATTTAGTTTTCTTGTTTTTCAAAGTAATTGAATTTTTAAAATACATTATTTAATTAGAACGTTTTCGTATAAACGAAATTTCGTAAAATTAATTTGTAAACAAGTGGTTTTCAGAATTATTTTTGGTTAACTTTCATTCTATCTTTGAATAATTGAATTCTCAAACAACTTTCTACAATATATTTAAAAGTAATTGATTTGGAATAAAACTTTTAGTGGAAAATTCTAAAAAATATTTGAATTGAAAAATTGGAGCTTTGAAAATGAGGTAGAATTCGAAATTATGTCTGAAATATTTATTTATTATTTATTTATTTATAAAATATTGTTTTTAATATTTGAAAAATTACTTCTTAATTAAATAAATGTTAAATTCAGTATATAATTTTTAATACCTAGTTATTTTTAGTTAAACGTTTAATTTGTGTATTTTTCTCTTCAGTACACTTATGTTTTAAAATTACTCAATCAGGAAAAAATATTTCTTTTATTTGAGCATTCAAAATTTTTGAAAAATAAAATTCTAGTAAAATGAAAACAACTCCAAAATCACTAAATTATAAATATATATTTTTATTTTTTTATCGCGTTCAGAATTTCGGAAAATGGTCACATTAACGACAAAGTATTTCGTTCATTTGAACCAACAGAACTTACAAATCTCCCTCTTTTAACCAGATTTCCCCAGCATATATACATATTTGTCACATGTTCTTTTATTCCTGATAAAATTTAACACGTGTTCCTTTTTTGCACTTTTTATGCGCGCTTGATTTTTGTACCCGACGAAAATCTCGTCATCCGAAAAAAGGATTTGAGACAGTCGAGAGTTCCGCAAAAAACAATAAAATAAACGAGAGATTTTTTCTTGCTATTCAAATTTAGTCATTCAATTGGGATGTTCATATCATCATCGTTATTTTTATTTCCTTTGATGAGCAGTTTTATATGAAGATATTTTTTCCGAGATTACCAGGGTCATTCTTTAGAAGAAAGTTGAACTCGAATTTGAAAGAGAAGAATGGAAGTAGAACATTTTCAATCCGTTACTTTCTTGTATAATAAATCATGCTCTTAAATGAAATAATAATTTCATAAGCGAGATAATTTATACAATAACCTTCTATAGTATAGAGAAATGAAATATTGAAGATCGTATAATAATAATGTTAGGGAAATTATTAATAAAAAAATTATAATTATAGTTATAAATAATTCTATTACAATAATTATAAGAATAAAAATTTTATTTTTTAAAAATTTTATCTGTTTTTGCTCATTTTTCTGCTATTCAATTTTTAATTAAATTCAATTTTTCAGAAATAAATCTTCAGCAAAAAATTATTAAAAGTTAAATCGTAAAATTTTGCCAAAATCCATTTTTCACACTTTTCTATTACTAAATTTCCAGCACAGAAAATTATAAAAATCTAATCAGTAGAATTTTACTAAACTTTATTTACAAAATACAAATTACATTTGTTTATTCAACAATAATTATAATTTTGCTTCAAAACAATTAATTTGAAAGTAAAAGTATAGAAGTAAATTTTTTAATTCCCGCACGAATATACATCAGAATTGCGCAATTGGCAGGAAAGGAGAAATGGACATGTTGTCAATTAAATCGTCACGTTACTTGTTAATTCATGAGGGTTGGTGGTGTTGGGAACCGCAAAACCAACGATTATTCTCAAACATACGTCGTTCAGCAACATATGTTTTGAAAAATTACCACTGACACCACCACAAATCTCGAACTGCAATGAAATTTTTTTCAACCGGTTTCCTCCTTTTAGTTTCTTTTTTCTTCTTTATTTATCGCCCCCCCCCTGAATCTGCAAAATTTCTTTCTCACATTCCCACGTACACGCGGCGCCTATACAGTTTCAAAGCGAGATTTTTCATTTTTTACCAACCTTCTGTCATCGAAAAGTTGACAAAAAAAATTCACACCAGACTTCTTTAATCATTTTATAACTGTTATTTGTGAAATTTTATTTCATTTATTTTTAAATATGACAATTTTATTTTATTTTTTATTGGTATGATTTTTATTTTTATTTCAGAAAACTTGTTTTCTATTTTTATTTTTTAATTCTACGTTTGTGATTTTATTTCATTTAACTTTACTATTACCACTTAAATATTTACTTGAATAAAATTATTTCTATTATTTGTCAATTAAAATGTGTGCAAAAAAAAATTTAACTTATTTAAATAAAAATTATTTGATGCAAGTAAATATGATGTATTTAATTGATAATATATCATCAATATAGTCAAGTAATCAGTTATTTGATTCAAGTAAATTTTTTTCGGTGTAGTTTAGTAAGAATGTTTACATTAAAAGTTTCTTCTGAAAGAAAAATTGAAATATTCTCAAAATAACATTTTTATAATGAAAACATATTTTTTTAACTAAAGTCATGATTTGTCCACTTAAGAATGACAAGATCTCCACCAGGTGTAGAGGACGTTTATTTCTTTACATTTTTTCTAATAAAATTGCAAAAATATTTCAGAGAATCCTTTTCTACCTTTTTAAAATTTCCACACTAAACAATTAATATTTTCTTCCCACTTTTCAGCTGCAAAATAAAATTGAAAAAAATCAAACGCAATAAATGAAATATGAAAAAAACTTTCGAAATTTGGCAATGAATGAGCAGCACTCAGGAGAAACTAACAAGATAAGAATTTCGATACTATCGAGAGTGATTTATTTCGTTTAAATTGTGATTATGTTACCACCGATAATAAACAACATCAATAGTAATATACTGACTCTTTACACGAACCCTGGAAATAATGGAAGAAATGGAAACACAAATCGCGTCTCAAGAGGTCGTTATGCAGAAATTGGAGTTAAAAGGTAAAAAAAATTAAATTACACTCTGAGAGAACGCAGGGAGGAGAGTGAATTTTTTTTCTTCAAATTTCACCTAAAAAAATTCTCTACCTTCATAATCGACAAATTTTCACGAGAAAATTATTTGCACAACTAACTTTTTCGTTTACTCAAGAGAATTTGTGCGGTTCTACCTCACAATATTGAAAACTTCATTAAGAGTATTTTCTCTCTCTCTCCCCTACTTGAACAAATCCCCAACTGTAATTAGAGACTTGTAATTAATTAATGATGCACGAACAAGAAGAATATTCCGAGAATTCTTCATCATCATGTCGATAATAAAATAAATAAATTAATAATATGATCTGAATGAATTGAAAATTAAGATTGCGAACGTTATTGAGGAAACACTTGATGAAGAAAACATTTAGTTTTCAAATTTCCATTTTGGGGAAATTGCTTTTATATTTCCTCTCACTCCGGCTCGATTGGAAGTAATAAATTTTCTGTAGATGTCTGAATCGGATAGAATTTTAATTTATATTTAAATCGTTGTGATTGACTTTTTGCTTCTCGAATCATTTGCAATTTACCTTCTTTTGATTATTTAACAAGGTTGCAACAGGTCAGGGAATTCAAGAAAAAGTCAGGAAAATGAGAAATAGTCAGAGAAATCAGGAAAAATTCAGGGATTATTATGAAAAGTAATAGAAAAAATTAAGTTGTTTAAATTTATAATAAAATTCTGAATTTTTGTGTATTTTGTTTATTTTTCCATAAACTATGAAGTTATCACGATACAATATAATACAAAACCTTCAATCTTTTTTCATTTCCGCCAAGAATGAATTTTTTTTATACTATTTCATTTTTTCAAAAGTTTTCACTCAATTATCTTTATAAATATCAAAATTCTTCACTAAAATTTAATTATTTTCTGTACTTTTAAATAAAATTTTTTTGAAAATTAAAATATTTTTATAAATAACAATATTCATCACAAAAATTTAATTATTTTCATCGCAACATTTCAAAGATTTTTAAGACAATTTTAAATAAATAACTCAACAAAGACAATTATTCTTAAAAATTTTATTAAAACTGGACGAAAGCATTCAATTTTAATAAAATGATAAAATTCGTTGCAATAATTAAATTATTTTCATAAATAACTTTTAATTGGCCGCAGAAAATCAATTATTTTCAAAAACTGTTTAGTAATTTTAAAAAATGAATTCAATAATCTTAAAAAAAAATAAAATTTTTCCCATAAAACCAATTATTATTTTAAGAAATTTTAATAACATTTTTTTCAAAATTCAATTATTTTGATAAATATTAAAATTTATTAGAAGAATTCAATTCTTTTGAAAAGTAATAAAAAAACTTTACAGAAATTAAATTATTTTCCAAAATGTTGAAAAATTCTCGTCATGAAATTCTTTTTATAAATAGGTAGCGAAATTCTTCTCTAGATGTGAAATATTGAAACATTATAAAAAATTTTAATAAAATCCTTGGAAAAATTTCAATTATTTAAACAAAATTTATTAAAATTCTCCGCATGGATACAATTATTTTCATAAATTATTATTCAATTTCATGACAAGAATTCAATTATTTTAAAAATTTTTTATAAATTTTTTGAAAAGTTTTCAATTATTTTCCAAAATTGTGATAACAAATTTGTAATTTAAGGGCATTTGAACCATTATGACGTAACAATTTTAAAACTCATGTTTTTCATACATTGTGACGTCATATTGGTTTAAATGCCCTTAATAAATTTCAGTAAAATTTTAATTAAATTCCATAAAATAAATTAATTATTTAAAAATTTGTTGATAAAATTCTTCATGAAAATTGAATTTTAAGAAACATTTAATTTTTCAAATAAATAATTGATTTTTGTGTTTAAATAATTAAATTCTAATAGAATTTTTTAATAATTATTAAAAATAATTCATATTTTAAAAGGTTTTAAATGTAAATTTTTGAAGATTTGAATTGTTTGGTATTTTTTTTAACTAACAATTGTGTAGAATTAATTCTTTTGAAAAAGTTTAATGAAATTTTTTTTTTAAATTGTTGGAAGTCCTTATTTTCTAATATTATTTAATTGAAGAATTTCCGAATAATTGGAATTTCTCTAAAATTGAATAATTGTGAACATAACGATTTGAAAATTAAAGAACATTTTTAAAAATTTTGGAAAATAATTGGTTTAAAGAAGAACTTAAATGAAGAAAATAATTTTTATGAAGTTAGAGTTTAACAATATTTTTACATAAAATAATAATTTTATCACTTGGTTATATTTATTTATTTAAAAATGAAGTTATTGATGTTTTCAATTAATTTTTACAAATAAAGAAATTCGTATATAAATAAAATAGAAGATTTTTTGAGTATCTAATCAGAATATTTTTTAGGATCAGGGAAAAAGTAAAATATCTTTCTGGAAATCAGAGAAAAGTTAGGGAAAAACAATGTTAAGTTTTTATGGCAACCCTGTTTAACTAACTTAATATAATATTTAATAAACCTGTTTTCTAACACATTTCTAGTTCAGACAATAAAACGAATAAAAAGTGTTTTTCATTCGTTTTTTGTAACAATTTGGAATTCTTAGAAAAAAAAGAAACGAAAAAAAGAAAAATGATAAGAATGGTTGAAATGAAGAAGTTTTAATTATGCATCGAATGCGAAAATATTTCACTAAGTGGAAACATAAGATGAATAAGACCACACAAATTGAATTTGTAGAAATAAAATGAAGTTATTGAATTGGCATTGGATGTGAAATATGATAGTAAAGTGGTCGAGAGTCGAACGCGTGTAAGAAGCCCTTCCCTATCTGGTCCATTTCTATATAAAGTAAAGCCGCTTAGCAGAAAGCTTCTTATCGTTTCTCTCAAAGCAAATAGAGTCTGCAAATGAAATTCTTTAATACTTCTACTTTTTTTTATTTTATTCTCGAGGACCCTAAATTGTGCTTTCTGCTTGTCGCCTTCTGCTTTAATGATTAACCGGCTCTTTGTTTTCGCCCACTCACACTGTACTTGCAGGAGTGAGAAAGGAGGAATATATATATGTATGTTATACATCATGACGTAATACTCTGCCCTCAAGCACATCTGTGTACCATTATAAATGAACTTGTAGCTCAACAAAATGCTCATTTTGTTCTTCACTCGAAACTTCACTTCTCTATATTTCATTTCGTTAATAATTAATTTTCATCATTTTTCATAAACTCGTTTCAATATTACAATCTATATTATATAAACTAGAGGGGAAATTAAATTTCGACAACAAATTTTCTTAAACCTAATTTTAAAAATTGAACAGATATTAGTTGCGAGAAGTCGAGAGTATACCCGAGTTGAATACAAAATTGTATTATTTTTATTAGCCAAGGAATAATTTCACTTTTTTTTCTTTTTTTTTGCTGTAAAAAACTCATAAAAATGAAACAACTTTTTTAATATTCCAAACTTTTGAAAAGTTTAGAAGTTCTTTAAGATATTTTCCAGGGTTTTTTAATAGAATTTAATTTAATCTTTTATATTAGAATTCATAATTTTTTATAATATAAGTTTTGTTTTAGAATAGTAATGCACACTAAAGAAAAATATACTTTTTGAAAAATTATGAATTTAAAAATAAGTTTTATATTAAACTTCCTTACTAAATTTTCGGTAAAATTTTTATATTTTATTATATTTTTATTATTAACTTATCACAAATAACAAAAACTAATTCATATAACTGAAATGATTTAAATAATTATTAATTATTATTTTTATTTAATAATAATAATAATTATTATTATTATTATTATTATTATTATTATTATTATTATTATTATTATTATTATTATTATTATTATTATTACTGCCATTAATAAAAACTATTTTTTTAAATTAGTTGAATAACCAAAAACTACTTCAATATTGACTCAAAGTTAGTTAAATAACGAAAAGTTAAATTTTAACGAAAGGGAGATTTTCTTTATAATTAAATTTGCACAGCGTGGATTAGAATTACAATAAAATTGAATTTCGTAATAAAACGGGAGACAATTTTCTGTTAGTACGACAATGGTAATAATAATAATCATAATTTGGGATCAAAACACCTATGGGTTTATATTAAGGACAAACGAGAGCTTTACGTGTCATTTTAGAAATCCCCCTTCTCGAAACCTTTGAAAACCAAATGTTACTGCGAGTGCCAACAGGCACGCGTTCATGTACCTTTGACACGTGCACGCAAACGATTATGCGCTCACAAATCGCTGTATGCAGTCATAATGAAGACGTATGTACATTGTATTCTCAGATGTATTATGTGTTTAACAATGTACTCGCTTAAAGTGCAAATATACATCAAATCTATGTACACAAAATTTTACCGGTTTTTTTATTGTCCACATAAACAGTGCTTGTACTCTAAATATTTCTTTAGATTACAAAAATATTAATTAATTATTGTTAAAAAAAAAAAAAAAAAAAATTATATTGGAAAATCATTCTTAAAAATACGCATCATTTACAAAATTTTTATAAATTTCCTCGCTATTTTTTCCCATAAATACCTAATAAAACTCATTGCAGAATTTCAGTTATTTTCACGAATAATAAAATTCTTTTTTGATAAACTTCTTTATGAAAATTGAATTTTAAGAAATATCTGTTCAATTATCAAAAAATTATTTATTTTTGACATTTTTGTATTTGAATGACTTTGAATTCTTTTCGAATTTCTTAACAAAAGATTTTTAAAAATCAATTTTAGTTGACATTTTACATAATAATTGAATATTAAAAGCATTATAGCGTGAATTTTTATAATTGAATTTTGAAAAGATTTCAATTTGAAATTGAAAATCTAAATTTTTCTTACTTTTAACAAATTTTCAAACTTTAAATTTTTTAATTTAATTTTTTTTAAATTGTTTAGAAAAATCTTTTCCTCAATTCAATGATTTCAATATCTGGTATTTTTAAAAAATTTTACAAATTTAATTTATTTATTTTCATAAATATCAGAAATGTCACGAAAAATCAATTACTCACAAATATTTTAAAGAAATTTTATCTCAATAATTCCATTATTTTCAAAAAATAACAAAACTCATCGCAAAATTTCAAATGTTTGTAATACAATTTTAATTGAATTTCTCGAAAAATGCTTAATATTGTCTTAAAATTTGCCAAATAAATTCAATTATTTAAAAATTATTGATAAAATTCTTTATGAGAGTTCAATTTTGACAAACGTCAATTGTTTACAATAAGTTATTTATTTTTGAATACTTAAATAATAGGATACTCCTAGAATTTTCTAAAAAAATCATTTTAAAATGCAAATTCACTTAAAAATTCAGATTATAATTAAATAATAAAAGCATCATAGCGTGAATTTAAAAAAACTTGAATCTTGAAAAGATTTCAAATTGAAATCTTTGGAAACTTGAATTTTTTATACTTTTTTAACTAAAAATTCTGTAGAATTAATTTTTCGAATAATCGATATTTTGTAATATTGAAAAATAAATAAATAAATTTGAAAATTCTCAGAGAATTTTTTAAAAAATTATTAAAAATAATAACTTTGAAAAAAATTTTTATTTGACATTTCTAGAAAATGATAATTGAATTGAAAAATTAAATTTTTATTGAAACCCTGAAACGACTGGTCAAATCTTGAATTATTAGCAAAATCATTTCTTGCTGACAGAAAATTGTACAATTTCCATTCAAATGCAATCTTCAATTCCTTAAAATGTTGAGATTTAATTTCTTTTCACTCAAACCAAAACGAATTTAAAATTTAATTTCCCTTTTTCTTTTAAAATACTCAATTACGACAATGGAACTAATTTTACTGAATTTAAACATCTTTATTTTTGAACTTTAATTTTCACGAATTTTCCAATATTGCATGAATACTTGTGTGAATACTTTTTATTTGGAATTTCCAATATGAAAAATCAGTTACAAAGAGCCGATAGGCATTACTCTTTTGTCCCCTCGAAACAGTATACAGTGGAAAATCATTGATTTCAAATGGGGACGTAATAACCTCGAGGATAAAATACTGGCGTGACAAAGAAAACGCAAAATTGAACTGCGAGAAAAAATGCAGACCAGACGACGAAGCCCTAAGGGAAGAGCGTGAAATCAATGCGAGAACCTTACCCTCCCTCCCCACCGATATCGAGTGATTCTCCAGAGGACCTTACTTTATCTATATATATCTTTTCACTTCTATCTATACTATTCTCCTTATTTCTATATTTCCGTCTTGTTTTCTCTCTCTCTCCTTTTATTTCCTTTCAAAATTCCTTCTTATCCCTCCTTATCAGTCTATAACGTCTATATGATATTATCCTCCTAAGGCCACTGCGCATGAAAGCCAGACCCAAATCCTCTTGAGGACTGACCTTTTTTTATATCTAGGTAAAATTCGCAAGATATTGAAAATTGCGGATTAAAAAAGGTATTCCCATTTAGTTTCTGGTTCAAAATTTTATTTTATTTCTCTTCAATAATTAATATCGTCTTTAACTTTTTGGAAATTTGTTAAATTTAAATTATTTTCCCAAAAATATTTCGTTAATTATAAAATAGTTTTTGAGGAATAAAATGGTGATTAAATTTCTCTACTTGAGAACGCCAAGTTCGCCACCAGATGTCGGGAAATCTGATTTTATTAACTGCACCACCATCTAGCGGTGACCTTGGCGTTCTCAGATGGAGAAAAGCATCGCCATATTGAATCTCAAGATTTTTGTAATTCAATAATATTATTTACAATCAGGCATTGAGTCCAGAGAGTTTAACAATTAATATATAATAGTAATTTTTGTTTGTTCCAAATGAATAATAATTAATATATAAATTGATTTCAATTTTTTATTTACTCTATTTTAATTATATTTTTTAGAAGCCTGGAAATAGAACCGATTTAATTTGTAGTAATTAATGCAAAGCAAAAGTACTATATTTAAACGTTCATAACAAAAAAAAGAACATAGCGCCACAATAAAGAAAAAGTACAATATACTAATATCTATACATTCATACAAAACCTTAAATATTATTTTATAAAATATAAAAACGATGTACTTAACTGGCTGACAATAGTCAGAAAAAACTTGTTTCCATGAACGAGATGTTTTGGGCTTTCTTTACTGAACAGTTTTCACTTTTAATAATTATAAAATAATGTTAACATAATAATTATAAATTTATTCTTTATTAACAATTGTTAAAATTTCTTTATACTTATACTAATTAATATTTATACTCAACAACTATATTATTTTATATTTATTATTTATTTTTATATCATTCATTCGTTATTACTTAATTCAATTATTATTTTATAAATTATTATTTATTCACTTTTCATTCGATTTGAATGGGAAAAACTTTTATTTTTTCTCCCTTTTAATGTAAGTATCGTGGTAGAATAATTTAAATCTGAATTTTACATTGCTTATTTAAGTAGTACGAAAAGATTTACTTAACTAAGAAAAAGCGAAACGAGCGTCACTGTGGGAACAATGAGAGTAAAAGAGAACGACGAGAGTTTCTCTTTCACTCGCATTGCACCCACACCGTTTTACAGTTTACACTCCGCTTCTCCTTAATTAAGTGCCCGAGGTACCATTTAAGTGTGCAATTTAAAAATATGACCTATTCTGCTAAAATTTTCATTCCGTTGAATTTTCAGTCTGTTGAATTTTCATCCTGTTTTACAGGACAACTTTCGCACGTTGAATTCAGTAATAATTATTAATATTTCAATAACAATAGAAACACCATAAATAGTTCAATATATGTCCATTTTATTTCATTTTATATAACGATTATTTTAAAAATTTTAAGAAATTAACTTATTTTCGAAATAAGCTGTAGCAACTCTGATAAAATAATTTATGCACAAGCATAAAAAACGATTTAAAATACAAAAAAGAACCAAAAAAATCGTTTACTTCATAGTTTGATATAGAAAACTTCTTAAAAAATTTTTCAGAATCAAGCCGAGACAATTTTTTTAAGTTTGAATACAAAAAAACCAATTTTCTACCAGATTTAGATTTATATAATTAAATTAATTATTATTTAATTGTATATTTTGAACTTTACTTTTAAAAAACGCCATAAACTGATTTTTTCAATTTTTTTGAATTCAAGTAAAGCTTTTTATTTTACACACCAAAATGTTTCAAAAATAAAACTTTTTTTCTAATAAAATAAAGAAAGTCGAAAAATCCTATAATCCGAGACCGGTGAGCATGACAACATGAAATAAAAAACAAGTTTTGTGACGCTATGTTGCTGATAAATGACTTACCCTATTGCTGATAAGAATGGAAAGCTGACACCTGAAACAAAGTTTTTTCAAAAATTAATAAATTTTTCAACTTTCAAATTTCCATAAATATATCAAGCCTCGAAATCTCACGCGATAATTGATTATTTTTGACAATTTTTCCACCTCGTATAATTATTTAGCTACTATTTTTATAATAAAAAAGGTACAAATGACACATATATTTACAATCACGAATACTGACGAACATATTTCTATTCAATATGGCGATACTTTTCTCCATCTGAGAACGCCAAGGTCACCGCTAGATGGCAGTTCGGTTAATAAAATCAGATTCCTAGTGACGATTTTGGCGTTCTCAAGTACAAATAAATTATAAGATTTCTACTAATAATTAATATAATTTTTAAATAAAAATTAGTTAAAAAGACCACTGATTCTGTCCAAATGAACGAATCGGTCCTCTCTACTAAATTCAAAAATATAACTAATTTAGAGTTAGAGAATAAACTAATTTTTTCTACTCTAATTAAGTCCAATTTTCAATTGAAAAATTTTTTCCTTTCAATAAATGATAGTTTTCTCCCGACGATATAATTAAGTTGATCATGCAAGGAGAAGATGTATTGATCAAATAATCAACCAGTCACATGATGTTAACGTTAGCGTTAATAATGTTTCAATAATTAATTTCAAGACACTTATATATTGATTTTCGTTCATTATATGATAATGAGTGTAAGTGTTAAAATACTGCCTTATACATACATGTATATAAAACGAAGGTGTGTATAGATAAAATTGTCGTGAGTAATTTGTAATTTGAGTTGATCGAGTGTTAAATGTACTTGAAAAGAATTTATCAAACGCGATAACTTCTCTTGCTCCTACAAGTCGTTTAAATAGACAGATACATTGAAAACCGATCAGTAAAACATTTTGTTGTAAAGTAGAGCCTCCTCAAGAAACGAGAACGTGACGAACAGGTTTTCAAATAAAAGACTGGTTAGAATCATCATCATGAAGGAGGAAAAGAATAAAAAAAACCAGTGTAAAGAAGACCAATGAACTTAAAAAGATAATCACTCGACTTCTTTCTATTTTGAAATAAATCCCAATTTACCTTACCCTACACTTAAACCTCAATTATAAAGAATTCCCATTGATACAAAAAAAATGAAAAAAGTAAAGCACTGAATTACGTAATATTGGAGAGAATATTCTCTGAGAAGATTATACAAAAATATAAAAGTCAAAATTATTTAAAGAATCCAAAGTTGAAAAATTTAATAATCCCATAAAAATTAAATATTGCAATTAAACATTAAATCATGTTTACAATTAAATAAATGAAAACATTTTTTTTTATTTTCTCGAATTTTATCTATTTAAAATTTATTTTTTCCTCTTTCTTTACAAAAAACGAAAAATTTAATTGATATAGTATTAATAGGCAATTAATCAATATTTAATAAAAAATAGTGGTATATAATACCTAAAGTGTAGAATCATTTAAGTAAAATTCTTTTGAATTTTTGGACAGAACAAAATTAAAAATATATAAGAAAATAAAAAAGTTTTAGAAATGCAAAAAATTGAGAAGAAAACAATATTAATTTAAATTAATATTTAAAATGTTGTGACAAGTTGTACGTACAAAAATTGTATATACGAAGCAGACATATTGATAACCTCGTAAACGAAAATTTTTATAAACAAAAAGTCAAGGCAAAAGATAATCCTCACTAATATTTCAAATATCAATCACTAAGTTATTTCACTTGTTGAAAGGGAAAAATATTAATGAAGCAATACTGATTAATAACATATCGTTAATTATTGAGACCAATCTTCTTTTATTTGATTTGTCCGACTCCTGTTTGTGAGAGAAAAACAATTTTCCTATATACCTTATACTAATGCTTGACAGATTTCTCTCGAGGCAAAAGAAAATCATTATATTGATATTATATTTTTCTTTTTTTACACCACTTAATGAAAAAGAACCGAGAAATTCAATATGTTTAATTAAGTTTTCTCACATCCTGTTTTCACTCTTCATTTTCTTCTCTCCTATTTCTGTTTCATGTTAAAGTCAATTTGTATAGCAAAATTCTTTTATAGAAAAGATAGAAAGACAATTTTTCTTTTGAAAATAAATAATTCAATATTTAATATTTCTTATTTAATTATAACTTTTTCATAATAATAAGTAAACAAAAAAATTAAAAAAATTAAAAATGAACATAAAATAAACATTCATTTATAGGTAATTTACGAAAAAAAAGTTTTTTAAAATACTTTCGACGAAAACTGCGTTTTACAAAAATCCTTTTTTGAGAACATAAACTTTATGAAAAATTAATTATACAAAAACCATTTAACAAAAAACTAAATTATGCAAACCAAAAACTTGGTTTAATAAAAAATTAATATTTCCTACAAAAGAAATCTGTTAAAAAAATAAAAAAAAACAAAAATATAGGTAATAGAAATTTCGTTCAATAAAAAATTATTATCTCCTACAAAAAATCTGATAAAAAAATTAATAAAACAAAAATATATATTAGTAATTTTTTCATTTATTAAAAAATTAATATCCCCTACAAAAAATCTGATAGAAAAATTAATAAAACAAAAATATATATTAGTAATTTTTTCATTTATTAAAAAATTAATATCCCCTACAAAAAATCTGATAGAAAATTAATAAAACAAAAATATATTAGAAATTTTTTCATTTAATAAAAAACTATTACTCTCTAAAAAAAATCCGATAAAAAATTAATAAGACAAAAATATATTACAAGACGCTTGAAATAAATTACTCAAAGAAAAAATTCTTCCACAAACTTATTAAAGAAAAAAAAGAGAAAACATGATCATACATATAATTTGATCCCTTGGTCCTTCAATTTTACAAAAAAAAGAATATAAAAGAAGAAAAAGTGGTAATTTATCACAAAGAAACGATGAATCTACCAAGATCCCAAGAAGATATATAAATCCAGAGATAAAAGATTTTCATATACAATAATTGAAATACCTCGTTAACTTCGTGATGTGTCACATTGGAACTTCCTGTGTTCCCTTTGCGTCATTCAAAGTTACAGACTTCTTAGCAAATGTGTGTGTTAGTGCAACGGGACATGGCACTCGGCGAAATCCCCGCCGTGTAATTAGTAGCCGAGACTCAGAACCCTTACGAGTTTTTTTTTCTTTTTTCTCTCTCTATTTTTTCTTTCTTTCTTGAGGTAAAGAAACTCAGAAAAGTTACATAAGATATAAAAGAAAAAGGGTTAAAAAGAAATTCTCTAGGAGATAAGAAAAAATGGTATAAAAATTCAAACATAATTTTTAATTTCCCTTTCGGCTAATTTAAACAACAAAAAAAACTGAGCGTAGATCAAAAAGCGTAGGAGACTTCTAAGCAAGGACATATCCGGTTTCAATATAGGTGCTCGTGCAAAAGTTTCCTATTGAGTGAAACTGAAACCATGGAATACATCTTGGATTTCAAACGTGTAGGACCAGCGTGAAGAGGAGTAAAGTGAGATTCGGTTACTCGAGGTAACACGCGACACTTTACGCACTAAGTAGATTTTCGCTCTGTTTCCCCTTAGACACATTTCCCCAAGTCATTTCAATTTTTTTCCATCAACAAAAATTTCTCTCTCCTTCTCCTCCAAAAAAAGAAAAGTATTCTTTCTTTAATTACATTATTTACATTAATTGCTCTCCGGTAATAACTACTAATTATTATTATGTCCTCATAATGACTATAATTACAGAATGCGGGAATTAAAAATACAAACATGATGATATGAAAATGATGAAACTGCTTAGAAATTCATCGCTAACATCACTAATTGGAAAATTAAAAAATAATTTGTAGAAAATCCTAAACTGACACAAATTTGAATATTAGAAAATGAATCGAAATCTAATTGTATATATTTTTTAAATAATTAGTTATTTGTAATATAGGTAACACTTTAATATAACGTAATAATTTCCAATATAATTTAAAGTTTATAATTAATTAATAAACATAATATTTCAGGCCGCGGATTGAACTTAGAATAAAAAAATAATAATAAAAGTGTAACAAAATATTTGTAAGTTATTGGGTCAAAATTCGTGAAATTTTCACAGAAAACAAAAAGTATTTTTTTTAAATCAAAATGATGAAAAAACATTTTCTATTTGGTCTTAGGAATGTGTCCACCAAAGAACAGAAAAAAATATTATTTTTATAAAAGTTATTGCTAAATTAATTTTTTTGCAACTTTTTAAAGAATAAATAATTATTAACATTGTCTTTAAAAACAAACCAGTTTTTTAACTCTAAAAATTGTAAAAGTGTCATATAAAAATTTAGAATATAAAATTTAAAAAATATTTTCTTAATTTTTTTAAATCTACCAAGTTCTTAAAATGTTTACAAATGTTTAACTCAATCCACCGAGTATTTCACAAAGAATCAACGAAAATATATTCACACATATTTTATTGAATTCCGTGACCTAAAAGTCACAAAAAAATATGTATTCTTTTAAATATAGTCTATAAAAAATTAATTAGATAGTTCCAGGAACACTGAGACTTGATTTCAGTTATATTGATGACAGTAATAAACCCACAAAATTTGATTAAAATCTATGATGTCCTCTTTCGAGATAATCTATTTTCTAGAAATTTGAAAATTGTCATGATTAAAATGATTTCTGTGAAGAAATTTAAAGATATTTAAAGCAAAATCTGCGTCAACTTTTTGATCTTATATTGATTATTATACGATAAAACAGTGAAAAGAAAATACAGAAAACCTTTTTTAATTTAACTATAATCAGACAATTGTAAATATTATTAATATTATGACTTTAAGTATTAAATGAATAAAATAAATAGACAGTTATTACAATAAAATAGTTATAGATTGTAAATTAGTATAAAAATAAATAAATATATTACCTATTAATTACTATTTATTAGGAAAATTTACTAATTCAAAAGCAATAGGTCATCAGTGTTTCAAATTAGCAAACATTCTTCTAGTTCAAATTTAGAGATAAAATTGATAAGCAAGTAATTAATTATACGAACAAAAAACGTAAAATAGAACAATGTACGATTAAAAGCAAAATGGCTATAAGTTTTTATATACCAAAAACTAAGTTCATCGGTGCATGTTCTTACAATTAACTTCATTTTTTTCTTAGAAAAATATTATTGAAAAATTAATTTGCCTTTGTGTGGAAAATATTAATGTTTACAAATTGAAAGTTGTAAAAGACAAATAATATAAATAATAAAAGAAGATTACAAAAATAAGTTACAAGTAATAAGTGCTATAAGTAATAAATCGCGAAATATTTTTCGACATCTATATCTTATATATATTCAAGTATATAAAACTTGAAATGCAACTTGTTTACCAGAATCTGCAACAAGAATGGGTTAAACGACTGCATAACAGTTCACGACATTTCGCACCGCACTGCAATAGATTTCACTTTCAAGAAGCAACTTTAAGGAACTCGAGAAGAAACTTATTATAAAGTTGTGATGTGTTACAATGCGGTTACATAACTTTAAACAGAATAAACTTTCAGAATTTTACACCATTTGCACTTCATTTTCATCCTTCAAAGATCGTTTATAGTCTTCCAAAAATGTGTCAAATTGTATTTGCATATTTCATAAAGAAAAAATTATTGTTACAACAATATGCTTGAAGAACGGAAACAACTTCTTTATGAGCTTTAAGAAAAAATTATTAATAGCCTTAAAAAATTTATAATTACTTAAAAATATTAATAATTAACTTTATTAACTTAAAATTAGTTGATCGTTAACATCAACACTTCATTAATAATTAGGACTTAAAAATAATTAATTTAAAGAATACTAATAATTTTTAAAAAATTACTAACTTTATAATAATTAATAATTATGTTAATAAACAAGATTTTCTCGAAAACTTTCTAATCAAGAAGTTCCAAAGGAAAAAGTTCCAAAAATCATTCACCAAAAGTTAAGAAAAATAATTTTTAAAATAACTAAAATTTGTTAATATTTTCTTCAAAAAAATTAATAGTTATTATAAAATAAGATGAATAACTATTTAGAAAAGGAAAATAAACCAGCGAAGCTTGAAATTGGATAAAAACGACTTTGCTTTTACTAATAATGTCAATTATGCAAAAAATGAGTCAAAAATGTTTATTATTCTCAAGTTACGACAATCGTTATAACTGTCAATCAACTTTCCCATTGTTAGAAAATTTCTAAAGCATAATTTATGATTTTAAAGAAACTCAAATATTTCATAACTATTAAATTGTCAACAATTACGGAGAGATTGTTTTCTTAAATTCTTTTAAATAATAGACTACAATATACCAACTTATAAAACTAAATACAACAATTTCCCTTTTATTTTTAATCCACAAATTAAAATTCTCTTTTCATCAAATATTTAATATTCTATAAGAAAAAATCAATGTTTTAAATTAAAATTACAAAATTACAATATTGTGAATAGAATATTTTGAATACTTAAAAGATAAAATTTAACTTTTTCAAGTTACTAATTAAATTCTCTAAAAATTCAAACGTAGAAAATTTAACATCGTTTTATGTTACACAGAATTGCTTTAAATTATACCTACTTCAATTGTAATTTAAAAATATAATCTCCTGTTTCAAATCAGGAAAATTTGCTTCATAAAAATTCATGAAGAATAAACTCTCAACCAAAAAGGAGAGAAAATTACGGAACAAATCTTCATTTCCTCCGAGTGTTTATTCAAGTTGACAAAAGGGCTTTTCGAAAACTTTTCCTCTTTTCCCCATTCTCCCCCAAAAAATATATCTTACACATTAGTCATCGATATTGTTTCATTCAATAAATCAAGGAGAGATAGAGAGAGAGAGAGAAGTTTCTTTTCTTGATTTCACTCCAGAATAATTCAATTTTAGAGATCAAAAACTCTATTTACTTTTAGGTGTTTATGAATAGAAATATTACTGAAAAACAAAATTAATTCTCCTACGAAAAATAACCAAAAAAATAGAAGAAATTGAAGAATTTTTTCCCGGTTGAATAAATAAAAGTTTTCCAATTTCCCCTGACCTGCAGATGAGAGAAAGAGTGATTGTCCAGAAAGAAAATCACTTTCAAAACTCTTGTCATTAGGAGGGAGAAAAGAATTCTTATTTTATCGAATGGTAAACAAAGACATATATCTTTGTGGAGAACCTTGGGTCGTCATATGATATGACTACAAGTTCAGGACCATATTATCAAGGCTAATTAATTGTCCGGCGTCCTCATTCAATAGAATGGCTTCCAATATCCGGTTCGAGTGTCCAAAACACCAAGAACTTCCGATCACTTTAATCTCCTCACCCTTCAGTGAGCAATTGAACGAAACTAACGAAATTTCCTGAAGAGGGTTATATATAACATAAGGACGATAGGTAATATTGAAATACTTGATGAAATTCTTTGCGCGATATACTTCATCCCTCATATTGCTAATGCAACTATTATAATTTGAATAATTTCACGAAACGCAATTTTCAATACTTTCGGAAGAGATTTTTTTTAATATTCTACAGACGAAGGGAGGATGCTCGAAAAATGTGTATTTATAATTATGTATATGAAATTTCTTATGCTAATATAGCTTTTAATTTTAGAGGGGGAAACGACGATGAGAGCAAATTTTAAGTGCCTACTTCAAAGGAGAATTTCTCATTAGATATAGAAAGATAATAAAAGATGTATTTTTAATTTTCTTAAAGTTGCGACCAAAAAGGAGAAGAAACAGGGAAAACAGAATATTTAAAATAGAGCTAACGAATTTTGTCTGTTAGTATAACAAATTTTTTTGTTCATTATTTATCCTCCTTCATTTTATATTTATTTTATTATTCTTATCGCAACAAATCTGAATTGATAGGAAAACTAAATAAATCTAAGACAATTGTGTTTGATTTAAATATATTATTTTTTTCAACGCGGACAAACATTTATTTGATTAAAAAAACTAATTCCTGCTGGTTTATTGTTAAATATTTACTTGAATCAAGAATATTTCATTCAAATTTTATTGAATTTTAATTTTAAATAAATTTTAATAATATATTGTAATAAAATGTAACAACGATTTGTAAAAATTCAACGAATTTAGCTTCTCCAGGGAGAATAGTAAGTTAGTTACTAACTAACTTAGTAACGTAGTTACTAAATTCAATTGTGTTCAAAAATTTTAAAAAATCCTCGTCAAAATTTCAATTCTCTTTATATGTAAATAAATTATTTTCTGATATTCAATTAATTTAAAAAATTTTAATCGAATTCTTGTCAAAATTCCAATTATTTTCAAAAGTTTTCAAAATTTCCGTAATTTTCAAAATCTACTATCTCAATAAAATTTTCCAAAAGAATTCCATTATTAAAAAATATTGAATACAATTCCACACAAACATGTAATTATTTTCATAAATAGTAAAAAATTTTACAGAAATTCAAATATTTACAAATTTTTTAATAAATTTCTTCGCAATAATTCAATTATTTTCATAAATAATAACATTTCTACAGGGATTCAATTATTTTTATAAATAATAAAATTCTTTTAGGAATTCAATTATTTTCAGACATAATAAAACTCATTGCAGAATTTCAATTATTTTTTATGCAATTTTAATCAAATTCCTCGAAAACTGTAATTATTCTTAAAAATCTTATTAAAATTCGTCCAAAGAATATAATGATTTAAAAAATTTGTTGATAAAATTATTTCTGAGAATGTAATTTCAGGAAACATAAAATTAGTAAATTATTTATTTTTGTATTTAAATAATTAAATTCTCGTAGAATTTACTAATACAAATGGTTTTAAAAATAAATTTCAATTAAAATGTTAGATTATACTTACATATTAAAAGCATTATGACGTAGATTTTTAGAAATAATTAAATTTTAAAAATGTTTCAAACTAAAATCATTGAAATTCTTAATTTTTCATATTTTTGACAACAAATTTAGTAGAATTAATTCTTTTTAAAAGTTTAATAGGTTTTTTATTGAAATTATTTTATTGAAATTGGTTAATTAATTATTATTAAAAATAATAGGTATAAAGTAAAATTGTAGTTAAAAATTTTTGAAAATAATAATTGAATTGAGATAATGAAAATAATTTTGAAGAAGTATAATATTCTTATAATAAAAAATAATGATTTTATTACTTGATCATCTTTAATTGTTATAAAATATGAAGAAATTGATCATTCTGAGTCGAAAATTTCATTCATTGTAAAAAATAACACCAAAATTGGTTATTTTAATCTTTTTTGGTGTTAATTTAATCTGCAACACTTTTTAATACCTCACGATTTACTGTGTTAAAAAAAATTTTGCATTTAATAAAATTAATTAAATCAATTTCTACGAAGAATTTTATTAAAATTTTTGAAGAATAATTGAAATCCGGCGAAAAATTTTATTATTTTTGAAAAAAATTGAATTCTTGTAATCAACTTTATAAAAAATTTTTAATATATTATTTTTTTAAATTAAAAATTTCCAGAAAAAATTGTATTATTTAAAAAAATAATTTCATTCAAGAGTAGATTTTATTATTTACAAAAATAATTGAATTCGTAAGAAGAATTTTTTAAAAATCTTTTTAAATAATTGATTCTTCCTGAAAAATTTTATGAAAATTATGTTTAAAAAAAAATAAATAAAATTATTAAAAAATAAAAAAAAGAAAACAATTAAAATTATGTAATTATTAATAATAATAATAATTATTATTATTATTATTATTATTATTAATTATTAATTATGTAATTATTAGATTAAAATTATGTTTTAAATAATTGAGTTATTTAGTGAAATTTTTATTATAATAATAGACATTGAAAATAATAATTGAATTTCGAAAAGTTTTGCAAAATAATTGAATCATTTAAAGGAATTACATTAAAGTTTTTTGAAATTGTTTCTAAGAGTTTTATTCAACTTTTTAAGAATAATTTTTTCTATTCCTACTTTTAGCAAATTTAAAGTAGAACAAATAGCGTTAAACGGAAAAATGATGGGTTCCGTACACCAATATTAAAATCATTTGATTCAAAAAAAAAATTTTTTAAAAATGTTTTTAACCATATTTTTAACAAATTTTCTTAAATAAATTTGTTGAGATCAGCCTGTAAAAAGACACTATTATACCAATTTTTAGCTAATTAGGTCAAATAATGTAGAAATTGGGGAAAAACCTTTTTTTCAACCATTTTTTAGTTTTTCCTTGAGAACACTGTGGCTATTTTTATAGATCAAGTTAAGAAGTTAAGAGAGGAGAATGGGCACTTTTTACATATTTTCGGCCAAAAATCGTACAAATTCATTTCGTTTTTAATGCTTATCAGCTTTAATCACATTCGGTAATTTTTCCTGTAGTCTGTGTGTGAAAATACATACCTCTTCCAAGTTTAAGCTTTCTAGGTCAAAGATTTTTGTTTTTTGACAAACAGGTAATACACAAAGTACCAATTGCGAAAAGTAGAATTTTCTGTTGAATTTGTGAATGACACAAACTCATCGGAAAACATCTCTTTTCTACTCTTGATACGCAATGTAATATTCCTGCACTGTTTGGAAAACTTTTTCCCATACTAAGCAGAAACTAATAATTTTTTGCACTGTTTTGTAAAAAAAACTGGTTTTCATTATTCTACAAATTCTAAAAACTGTTTTGTAAACTTTGCTGGGTACAAAACAGAAAATTATACTTCGCTGCTCTTACTTTAAAAACTTCGCTGCATACAATGCAGAGAAGTATTCCTTTTCTATTGTTTCTATATGATCTACAAATAATAAATATCGTAAGTTAATAGTCCAAACCATCAAAGAACAAAAATTTGATCCCTAAAAGTATATAGTTACTTATTAAATAATCCACTAATTGCAAAACTGTTTTTTTTTCTCCTAACCCATTAAATACCGTGAAGCAGAACCATTTAGCCTTTCCTAAAAAAAACCACCACCATCATCTCAAGAATAAAATTGCACTTCATGCGAGAAAGATTAATGATCCCAACAAAACTATTTTTATACCCTTTGACCCCATGGAATAATAATGTCTGAAACTCTATATAGAGTTTTCATCTAAATCACCGTCGTCGTACATATGTTATGTATATGTAGACAAACACAAACATACAAGTGATAGTATCTCCAAATTTCAAGAGAGAGTTGCATCTACACCTATACATTGTCTTGTGCAGTTGACAGTTGCTCCTGACGGACCTCCCACTCACATTCGAGGTAACTGAGCAGAACACATATGTAAACTGCATTTGCTACAAGGTGTACATAAAGGAAATGTCTCCTCACACAGACACATGCATTTATAAACACAGAGGGAAACTCCAATCTGTGTATCGCGTCGGGACGCCGACGACGCCGCACCGAGGTCTCGTCTGTGAGATCAGATGGGGGTTTCCATGACAACTGCAGGTTCTCAACACGTGGTACCGGCACCGAAAGTACAGTTTTACGTATTAACGAGCCCTCGTGCTCCAATGTGTACCTTCCGGAAGGCGCATTATGCGCGTTCGCACGAGGGTGGCATTGCTGACGTTCGTGTCACCTTGTCCTCTAACCCCTTTTAGCAAAAAAAAAGAAGAGAGATAGAGTAGGCAAAAATCCATTCGAGAAAGGGAGATGGTTTCAAAAGGAACTCAAGGGTTGAGACAGAAGTCATCCAGTGAAAAACTATATCGGAGATTCGACTTCGTGTCCATGAGTTGAAAACCATGATTAGCGGGGTGTTCTTTTTCAAACTAAAAAAAGAAGTAACTCGAGAGATTTTTCAAGAGAGGGGACGATCAAAATTGACGGTTCGTTTGTGACGAATTCGGCAGAGTTAAAAGCCATTAGCTATTATGTGGGGCGTACCTTTTAGAAGAAAAAAAAATGTCTCATAAGCGGCTCTTGTCAAAAAGAACTGTATGCTCTGAATCACGGAAAAGAATAAATTGTTTTTGTTCATTCTTTTGTAAATAAAAGGGAAGCTTGTTAAAACTGGTTTCTTTATGGTTTTTTTCTTACAGTTTCTGTTTTTTATTTCTTTTTCTTTATTACCTTCTTCGAAATTGCCATAGAGGAAGTTGTCTTGATGAGTTTTGCTCGCTCCTTTTTGATTGAAATTACAAAACTGTTACTGATTTTTACACTATAGTAATCAGCACCTCAAGGATGAAACATTGGCGTAAAATTTGCAGAATTTAACACTAAAAGTACTACTACTGCTCTAAGTACTTTTCCCCAGAGTACTGAACCAATCATAGTACTCTAAATATATAATCAAAAGTATACAGATTTTACGAACTTCTAAGTAGGTACAGATTTTGCATACTTTTCAGTAAGCGATGTTTTTAAATATTTAATTTTTCTGTTGCCTCATATTAATGCTGTCATTTCATTGTTTTACATGTTTTTGTGAAAAAGTGACATTTTCTCTTTTTAAAAAAATGACCAAAACTTTACAGAATTCAGCACCAAAAGTAGTACTACCATAAGCAATGTTCACCAAAGTAATGAATCAATTTTAGTAGCGAAGGTTCCAATTATTAATTTCATTTTTACATACTCATCAAAAGTGAGACACTCTTTTTCTTGTACAAATTTTCGTAAAACAATAACTTCTGCATTTTTTACTGTCGCTTCCTGTAATTGTTGCCAAAAGTAAAAATCAATTCCGTTTCCATTTCCATGAAAAAGAAGTACACTAAAATCATATTTCCAGATACAAATCTTTTATTGCTTCTTTGAAATCCTCGGAAATCGCAACTTTAGATCTTTCCTTCTTCAAGGAAAGTTGGCAAGTGTATTATAAAATACGAACAAATAAGGGTCGTAATTCTGCAGACATCATCGAACTTTCTCTGCACGATTCCATTCCGCAGCATCATCTGAAGACCGAATGTCAAGCACGAACTCACGAAAATTTGCCTTATTTCTGCATTTATTCCGTAAACAGCTTTAAGATCTTCAAAAATTATTGCATTTTCAACTGTTATTGACAGCAATCAAGATTACTTCTCTATAAAAATTCAATTTCTTTCAAAATAAAACAAC
Organism: Leptopilina drosophilae; assembly: GCA_032873175.1. Taxonomy (NCBI): domain Eukaryota; kingdom Metazoa; phylum Arthropoda; class Insecta; order Hymenoptera; family Figitidae; genus Leptopilina; species Leptopilina drosophilae. The sequence continues at coordinate 51,817,738 of CM065478.1, forward strand.
TTTATTTATTGCAAAAAAAGCAGCGTCTACCCTTTCGTGCTACTAAAATTTGAGAAAATTAAATTGATATCTATCTTATTCATTATTAATCTACTATCTTATTTCGAGATAAATAGAATTTGTCTCAAAATAAAGAAAAAAAAATGATCTCCCGATGAAATTATCAATTTGGATCTTTTATAGACATAAAAGACAAAAATAAAGCTTAACGTAATAAATAATCAGATACTGGTTTCCCTAGTTTACGACAATTTTATTATCCTAGCGCGTATACAATTCATTATATTAAACGCACACCATATCTCTTTAAGTTTCCCGTCTGGTGGTACACTTTGAAAGTGCAAGGATTTTCTCAAGATAGATTTAGTGTTTCGTTTAAGAGAATTTCTTGCACGAAAGAGAGAAGTGTTTCGTATTATATAGCGCGAGTTTTAGAATATTCCTTACACGGACCCGTTAAGCGATAAGGGTAGCCTTTAAGTCCTTTATATACATGGGTTGTACATAGTACTCGAGAGAACAATATTACACTCTCATAAAATATGTTGTAAAGAAAAACAACATTTTCTCCAACTACAATCATTTCATTTAAATACCAATCCATATAAAGAGTTATACTCTCAAGTTACAAATTAAAACCCGTAATAATTCATTGCAAAGCTCTTTTATAACATTCCATATCAATTGAAATGCTTCTTTGGTGAATAAAATAAATAATTTACTTCAATGCAGAAATAATTGATCCGTATAGAAGTAACGCAAAACGCAATTTCAAGGCTAGTTTATTTTACTTATTTCTTCATTTAATTAACCAAGCGTATACAATGTGACCTAGATTTATTTTTATGCGGTGTAATAATAATTTCCGTGGTTTCATTTTGATTTATCCATGATATTGATTTAATAGCGGGAATGTTTTATTTTCTTTTTTTAATTACAATTGTAGGATCAAAATTAACATTTCTAGAACAGAATCCAGACTTCAAGATTCATATAAAAATGTATATATACAATATGAATGCATCAAGTTTTTTTCAGTATTTCGCCCCAAATTTCTTAACGAAAAATACTTCTGCATTTAATTTTTAGGATATTTCTTACAAATACTTTGGAATTACCGATTGCAATAAAAAGCGTTATTGAAAGAAGAACTCAAAATGTATAAAGTACTTTTAAAATTTGACATTAATTTTTTTGGAGCTAAGGCACGTTTTGTCGTGAACCGACACAAATATCGTTCATTAAATGTGAAAGTCCTCGAGAAAACGTGCCTTAGCTCCCAAATGTGAATTTTACGGGAAACGTATTAGAAGCTAAGCCTTCCAGATTAGTTCAAATTATGCTTATGTTTAAACATTTATAACAAAAAAAATCTATAAGTAAAAAGTATTTTCGACTTTTGTACCTGAAAGAGGAACTCAAAATCTATAAAGTACTGTTAAAATTCGACATTAATTTTTTGGGAGCTAAGGCACGTTTTGTCGTGGACCGACACAAATATCGTTCATTTAAACTTTTAGAACTTTATTGTAACTACTTAATTAAATACCTGCAGACTTCGCACACGATAATTAATTTTAAAAAAGTAGCAAAAAGTAGCTTACAGGCTAAAAAAATAGTAAAAAAGTAGCTACAGAAAAATTAAATACCACGACCAAAAACCAACGTTTTAGAAACATTATAAAACTGACGAAAATTCCATTCCATATTTTATTTTCCATTTTCCTGACTTTTTCTTAATTTTTATAAAAAATATTTACTTCTTTCTTATTCCAATGCTAATAAATTGAATTCCTGCAACGAATTTTATTATTTATGAAAGAATTTCAATACTTATAAAAATTATTTAATTCTTGCGAAATATAAATTTTTTTTTAAATAATTTATTCCTTTCGACTAATTTTATGCAAATTCTTACTAAAATAATTAAATTCCTAGGAATTTGTTATTATTCATGAAAAAAAACAACAAAATTTTTAAATAATTGAATTCTGTTTGCAAATTTTTTTAAATGATTAAAAATCGTTGAATTTAAAAAAATTTTTAAAAATAACTCAATTTTACGAATAATTCTATTAAAATATTTCACAATAATTGAATATCTGTGTGGTATTTTATTAAAATTTAATAAAAAAAATTTAATTCCTATAAAGCTTTTTATTATTTACAAAAATAATTAAATTCTTGTGAAAGGTTTTATTAGAATTTTTCAAAATAATTGAATTTCCAAGAAGAAAATTAATACTTTTAAAAATAATTGAATTCTTGTGATGAATATTGTTATCTATGAATTTATTCATAAATAATTGAATTCTTCAGAAGAATTATATTTCTATTAAAAAGAGTAATTTAATTATTTCATAAAAATTTAATTGAAATTGTGTTTAAAAATAAGTAATTTCTTTCGAACAATTTTATTAAAATATTTTTTAAAATAATGGAATTCTGAAAATAATTAAATTTAAATTAATTAAATTTTAAATTTAATATAAAAATTCTATTTTAAATAATTCAATCCCTGTGAAATTTCTATTTTTTCAGGAAAATAATTAAATGTTCGTGTAGAATATTATCAAAAATTTTCTTTAATAATTAAACTCTACTGGAAAATTTTATTAAAATAGTAAAATATTGAAGATCATTGAATTAATAATCATTTGTTTTAGTAAAAATGAAACTTTACTATGATTTTATTGAAATTTTCAAAAATAATTGAACTCCTAAGAAAAATGTTAGTATTTATGAAAATAATTGAATTATTTTGAAAAATTTTATTAAAATATTTAAAAAAGAATTGAATTTCTGTGAAAAATTTTTGTTCTTTTTAAAAATAATTGAATTTTTCATAAGAATTTTATAAATATTGTTTTAAACAATTAATTTCTTCAAAGTATAATAAATATTATGAAAATTTTATTTTAAATAATTGATTTTCTTGAAATTTGTTTAAAATTTGTTTGTTGCTATTCTAAATTAATTAAATCCTTGTGAAATTTTTGTTTTTTATAAAAATAATTGAATTTTGTAAGGATTTTATCAATTTTTTGTTAAATAATTGAATTTTGAAGGCAAAATTTGATGAAAATAATTGAATATTGAATATTTTTTTTAAATAATTGAATCGTTTCAATGAATTTTGATTATAATTTTTTAAAATAGTTTTTTGATTTCTAGTATTAGCGAATAAATAGCGAATAAATTTAAATAAATTTAAATAGAGTGAAAATACTAAAAATAACAGAAATAGTAGCTTCTAGAGTCCGAAATCTAAAAATAGTACCCAAATAGTAGCGTAACTTAAAAAATGTAGTAAATAGTAGGTTTTAGTAGATAAGTACGAAGCCTGTACCTGACTTAACTTAATTGTAATAGAATTTGAATTTAGAGACAACATAATTAAATTTCGTTCAATTAAACTTTTGGAGTTTTACTCTAAATCTGAAGTAGCATAGTTTGATACTAGTTAAAGAGTAATCTTTAAATTTGAGTTTGGTGTAAATTGAGCACAAATTTACATTGTAAAGAATACTGTCTGAATATTTATTACTTTTTTTAATATTTTCATATTTTGTTATTTATCTTAAAATATTTATAGTTTTAGTAAAAATATTTACTAATTTTTAATAAAAATATTTACTAATTTTTAGTAAAATATTACTATTTTCTTTAGTACAAATTTAAACAATGTGGATTAATTTACTAATTAAATATAGTAAAGATTTCATTAAATTTAGTAGAAAATTACTAATTTCATAGTGGAAAACTACTAATTTTGTGGTAGAAAATTACTAATTTGATTAAAAAAATAGTCAAACTTTACTATTTTATTTGTAGTTTTCTACTATAAAATTGATCATTTTTTATTGAAAATCTCGTACTCTTTAATTTATCAAAAAATCTGCTGTACTTGACTAAAACTACCAGAAAGTTTAAAAATATTTTGAAATTCAAAAATTTCTAGACTTTTAACAAATTTTAAAGAGGAAAAAACCCTAAGTAAATAGTAAAGAAAATTCATGCATTTTTACCTAAAAAAAAACTCACAGTCATCTTAACATACTTTCAGGCTAATTTTTATATTAAAATTGTACCCTAGAAATTTCTTTCAGAGTTGATTCACAAATGTTTTTGTTTAGATTATTAATTAGAATGGTAAACAAGTAGGACATTGTTTTAGTAGAACAAAAATGATGTTTCTCGAGCGTTGAGAATTAATGTGTTCCAATTATTTTTTCTGCTTCAGGAATGACGTTTTCTTGGAACCGTATTTACAGCAACACGGAACTGTTCAGGTCGTTGGGTCTCCAAGTACACCGCCACCAAATCCACTACAACATCAGCTTACGCAGCTACATCATGTACAGGTATAATATTGATTTCAAAAATATTCTCTCCCTCTCTTTCTCTCATTCTCTCTTTCTCATTAAAAAAAAAGTCAAAGAGAATCCATTAAAATTATCCCCCATTTGAATATTTATTATTTATATACTTCATTTCCGCGATATAACATACCATTTTATCATGTATGAGTTGCAATCTGGTACTGTATGTGCCTACCAACCCACGCTGGAATTATATATGACTCATGTGGGCAGTACTTTTACTTGCATACATTATATTAGGAAGCACGCAAAATATGGTATTACAGGTCCGCTATTTTAAAATGGTCCTTTTCAAAAATCATAATCCTCCATTCGTTCATGTTTTCATAATTTACTTTCGTCTGCTAGATTATTATTTAAAAGTCCCTTTGTTGTCTAATGGAAAAAATTTGTTTCTCTCTCTTCTTGTAACAAAACAATATTTCCTTCTTCTTCTTCGTCTTTTTTTTTACTTTTTCACTTTGAACTGCGCGCTCTGTGAAAGTGATCCAGCAAAAGGAAATTCTTTTTTTTCGACTGTAAAACTTGTATCTTGTTTCGAGTGAAATGTAATTTGAAATGCAGACTGATACAGGGGCAGTTTGGACTAAAGGGATTAAATGAGGACGTGAGATGCACACTGAGTACGTTCTGCTAATTGCGAATCCCATGATTACTTGTCATCAAAAGTTTACCCACTTTATTCACAATTGTAACGAAGCAGAGGAAATTTTTGATATCATTTAAATAAATTCTCTCGACACTGTACACTGTTTTGATTTTAATTTGTGTTAAAATTAATTTCAACGGGAAAAAGTATTGTAAAATTGAAATAAAAATAAGTTGAAAACAAAATTGAATTGAAAATAAACAGTTATTTGATAATAAAATTCTCCTTCTTCTGAAATCGTGATCGATTTAAAAAAAAGTATTTCTGCACATTGGTAAAATTTACCTACAATACTTTTATTATGAACGAATTAGAAAAGAAATATATTTCTAAGCAAATTTTTTAATTTTTCACTGGAGACATTTTTGTACAAATTATTGATATTAATTTTTGCAAAAAAATTTCATTGAATTCCGATGTATTTTCATGAAAGTTAATCTTGAGATCAAATTCTGAAAATTCAGAATGTCTACTTCAATATGGCGATATCTCATTTCAGATGCACTACTCACGAATTTTTTAATTTATATTTTAAATTACTTACTGTTATTAAGTTACTTGAATTATATAGATATTCTTTTAAAAATTTGAATAAAACTTTTTAAAAATTCAATTACATACTTTTAAAAGCATTATTTAAAAACTAGCAAAATTTTTTTTCCCTATTGACTTTGAAAATTTACTTTTCAAAATTTAATGAAAATTCTTAATTTCTTAAAAAATATAATTTTTCTTACGGTTTTTCATTAAATTTAATTATTTGAACAACTGGTATAGTAAATGCCAAAATATTTCTAACAGCAACTTGAAAGAAAAATTCAAAATTTATTTCAATAAAAGTTGGCAAAATTTTCAATTGTTTCAATTTTTTAAAAATATTTTCAGAAATAGAAGTATTTTTAAAAAATTTTAGTTTCATTTTTCAAGAAACAATTTTTCGAAATTTTTAAATTAAATTTTTCAAAACTTTAATACTTTTTTGTTAAACAAAAATTTAAAAACTTATTTGTATTTATTTTTCCCGACGAATTAAAATTTCAAATAATTTTAATGAAAAACCTCATGAAATATAATTATTTCTAAAATTTGAAACTGTAATTCATCCAAAATTCAATTATTTCCTTAGAATTTTTAAATAAAATTATTGAAAAGCTTTAAGGGCATTTGAACCATTATGACGTCACAATTTTAAAACTCATGCTTTTCACACATTGTGACGTCATAGTGGTTCAAATTCCCTTAATAATTTTTAAAGAAGAATAATGGTATTAATAATTTTTAAAAATAAAAATTAAAAAATTTTTAAACTTTTGCTTCCCTAAAATTTTCAAAGAATTTAATTTAAATACCTTTTCAAATTTAATTAAGTCCTAAAATTCTTGTTATAGCGGTTAAAATATTGAATTATTTTTTAGAATTTTAACTGAAATTTTTGTTAAATCGATTCCAATGAGAATTCAACTACGAGAATTAAATTATTTAAATAGAATAATTTTTGTAAATTCATAAAATGATATAATTTCAAAAATATAATTATATTTAAAGGCACTATTTAAAGAGAAAAAAATTAAATTCTTAAAAATATAAGATTTTTCAAAATTTGCTATTGTTTCAATTTGTTAAAATTATTATTGAGAACTCAAGTACTTTTTTCTTTAAAAAATTTTAATTAGTATTTTTGAAAAATCTAATTATTAAAAAATTTCCAAATTAATTTTTTTAAATTTTAATAATTCTTGTATTGTATTATTATTCCTTATTTGCTTAAAATTTCGAAATATTTAAAAATTTGAACTGCAAGTTTTTCAAAATTTAATTAATTTTTTATACACAGTCTACAAATTAACTTTTCATCTTGTAATATATCAATTTAAACTATAAAATAAAACATTGTAATAAAACAACGCTAACTCCAGGTGAGGACAGATATAATATTAAATAGATTATAAATATTTTCAAAAATGGCAGACTGCAATAAAAATAGAAAAAAATATATTTTAAAACTTTATGAACTAATTTTTGACATCAAAAAACATTTTAACATTATACAAATAATTAGTATCTACAATTAGAATTATTATTAAAAATACAATAAAATTTTTTTTTTAATTTTCTAAGTTAAATAAATAAATTGTAATAAAATTATATTTTAAAGAGAACATTGATAAACTAATAAATTTAGTATACCTAATAATTATAGTATAGTAATAAGTACTGTACATTATTAACCAAAATACTCTAAATTTTAACTAATAAAAATTTTTGAATGAGTGACTATTTTTTTGCTGTCGAATTCCTAAATGTTACTAATAAATTAGTATAAATTACAATATATTGATAAAATTTATTATTTTGAAAGCAAAAATTTGGTCACTACTTTTAATTAGTAAATATTTTTACTAATTTTTTACACAGTAGTGGCCTTAAGAAATGAATTAATAATTGCACACTAACAATTAACAGTTTTTAACTAAAACCTAATCAAAACGCAGAGTAATTCTAGTTCTAATTTCTTGTCATTTTTTTCCAATCTTTCACCTTTTTGAATTGTTGAGTCTCCAGAAACAAATTCATAAAGATTAGTTTTTAACAGGAACGTCATAAATGAAAAATTTTATTATCAAATAAAAACATTTTTATCCATCTTGATAAATTTTTCTCTTCTCTGCCTCCTCTTCTCTACATACAAAAAGTAGAAAGAAAAATAAAGGATTGTTTGTTTTATATCGCGAGAAGCACATTTCGCAGCTTTATTAAAATTCGAAATGCCCACGTTTCTTTCCAGTCAGATATAAAACAAGCATAAAAGTTTGTAATCCAGAAACAAGATGCAACACAAACAGTAGTAGCACAGTTGCTGTATAGAAACACAAGAGAAACGTTTGTCGAAAGTCAAAGTCGTGTGAATCGTGAAGCAAGTAAATATGGAAATTCCAGCCCTTAATCCTCAATTCAAGGGGTGTAAATCCTCCCTCAGGGATACTCGGTGACAATACACTCTAATACCGCATTATATTCCCCGTAGGGTTTTACGATTGGACCACTGGGGGGTTATCTCAATTTGCAGTCCATGCGAAATTCTTGATTTAGTTTTAATGGTAGTTACCTGCACTGTATATATAGAGAGCGAGGAAGAGAGAATCCGCGCGCAGCTTCGAAATTTGCTTTACTTGATTTCCTTCTTTTTTTTCTGCGTGTATTTTCGTCCCATTCCGATTCACTGGACCATGAATTATTCGATTTTCACGCAACAAAGAAAGTGGATTACAGTTTACCGGTAGGATTATGTCCGAGTGTTCAGTATTGAACTTCGATTTTAAAAAAAAGCCCGTCCCTTGGACGCAAGTTAAAAAGAATTCCTCGTACGAAAAGTTAATTTGTGAGCGGATCTGACTTTGAAATCGCTACTCTGTCGATGCTTTGGAAACGGTGATTTCAAAAATCAGTAATCAAAGGCTACCCAAAAGTTTCCAGAATCGATAATTGAGAAATTGACAACGGAGTTTTGAAATTTAAAATGGTGGATTCAAAATGGCGAACGAATTTCTTTAAATTAGAGCAGGTTCATTTAAAAATCAAAAATAATTACCTCAAAGATTCGCAGTTTTTTTTAAATATCAAATTGAGACAAAAAAAAACATCAAAATTATTGCAGTGCATCAATTGTGATTTTTCTCTTAATTTAGTATTCCTAGATAAACTGTGCTTATTTCGTGATCGCTAATATGAAATTTAATAAAATTTTTGAAATTAAAAATGATAGTTTTAAAGAGAGGGACGAATGTCTGAAAAATAGATCGAAATCGCTTAAAAATCCATTATTTGAAAATTTTCAAAGTCACAAATTACGAATCTGATAAGAGATTTTCAAAACTAAAAACATTGGATTCAAATTTTTTGACGAACTTCTTATAAATAGATTCAATTAGCTTCAAAATTCGATTGAAATTTTTAAGACATTTTAAAAATTATCAATTTAACGAATCTAATAATAGATTTTAAAAATTAAAAATATTGGACTACAAATTTAAATCACATGTATGAAATTTAATGCAGCGAAAATTCAATATTGCAAATTTTTTTTAATTTATCAGATTTTCTTGAAACTAATTCTAAAGTAACTCGCAGGTTTTCAGAGGTCGACAAAATAAAACATTCAATAAAAGAATTTTCAAATTCAAAATGGTAGATAAAAAACAAAGGTCGAATTTCTAAAAATAATCAAAATTTCCTTAAAACTTGTTACAAAGAAATTTTCAGGATCATTAGATCCGATGACAAATTCACAAGATTCAAAATTTCAGATCCAAAACGTAATCAAGGGTCCCAAAAAATCCTCAAAAAATTAATAAATTTTTAATCTACTCTGCTAAATTTTAAAAAGAAAAAAAATTCATTCAAAGTTTCAAACTCGCAAAAACGTTACATATTAACATCTTGTTCCAAGATTTTCCTTTCGGCTCGGCAGCCAAAACGATTCAGCGAATTCATTTTGATAGATAGTGATTGATCGAAACATTTTATATAAATAAGTCTTGATCGCCGGTCAAGTTTTTTAATTCTTTCTTTTTAAAAACGATTTATCAAGATTAAGATGCTGAATCTTGGAAGATTTATCTCTGCAAGCGAAAAAAAAGTATTTCATTGAATACACAAAAAAATAAAAATTATTATTTACCAAAAATTTAGAGAATATGAATTATTATTTATAATTACACAATTTTCATTCTGTATAAATTATTCTAAATAACAATTTTCATTTTATTTTTTCATTCAGTAAAACTCATTTTAATTAATTTATATAATTTTAATTTTTTGACATTTTTTTTTATTTAATTCATCTTTTTTACAATTCTCCTCAAGTGTTATCAATCAGAATTGCTAAAATTCCCATTGATCGATGATTCATCAAACAACGCTTTAAATTTCTATGCGTTTCATCCTCACTCAAGTTCATTAGCATAGAAATGATTTTTCCCGCACACATGCTGAATCTTCCACGTAATCATGAGAATTAATGGTCAACTACACGTCACTATTAAATTACAATTGTTCAGAAAAATTTGCATGGATATTTGATTTTTCCTTGTCTATAATAATTATTATTAAATTCTAAATCGACGATAAAAATTATACACAATAGAAATTCTATTAATTCCTTGTAAGATTTTTTTTAAACCAGGACAAAAATATACAAGGAAAACAACATTTAATAATATTATTAATATAAAATTATATAACAATATGTAATATTTATAATATAATTATAATTTACATATAATATTAAAAATTATATATACTTGAATAATATAAATATTAACTCTGATATTAATTTTAATTTAAGTTCATAAAATTCAATTTTTTATAATAATTAAATTAAAATTATTTTAAAATTTGATTTCTTCATTTTTTTAAATTTAATTTTAAGTTTAATTTTTTAGTTCACTTCAAATCTACTTTATTTTATAATTCTTATTGTTTACAACTACAACGATTTTATTATGTATAATTGTAGGTGAAAAGGGTATTTTAATCTTTTTAAAAGAGGGTTAAGAAAAAAAAAGATTCTTTAAATTACGTAACAAAATTACGTAACAAAATTATCGTAAAGCTATAATTTTATTTTTCAATTCTATAAATTTTACTATATTCCAAGTAAGTATCAGTAAAAACTAATAAACTTTATTTCGGATATGGTAAAATTTCCCCAAAAATAAGTAAAACTTATACTATAAAAAATTGTTATTTCTATAGAATAACAATTTTTAATATTTCAGAAGAAAAATTCTTTAAAACATTGAGAACAATTTACTTCAGGCATAGTAAAATTTATTCTGTAAATAATAATTTTTAATAACAAATTGTGCAACACTGGAAGAAAATTAAAAAATTTATATATAAAAATTACTGTTGGAAAAAATATAATTTGCTGGGTATTAAAATCTTTATTTCCAGAGTGAATTTTATATTATCCAAAATAAAATGTAATTAAAATATAATAAAAAATTCTATTAACTCAGGGACTGATAGTAAAAGTGGTATAAAATAAAACATCGGGGAGTAAAAGTGGGATAAGTGACTTGCTAGGAAAAACGGGTTAAAATTATTATGTAATTTACGCATAAATTAATTATAATGAATGATAAAAAAATATTTAATATAGTAAAGAAAGACTTTTTTATTATAATTAATATTTTACGAATCATTAGTATAATAAACTTATCGATAAATACTTACATAAATCATTTTAATCCGTTTTTGCTCCCAAGTCACTTATCTCAATTTTACTCTCGTTGTTATTTTATACCACTTTTACTATCAGCCCTCAATTTAGTATACATTATTCAAGAAATAGTATACAAGTTGACAAAAATATCAAATAGTTTCAATTTTAATTTTTAAAAAATAATTTTATATTTATTACCATGGTTAAAAAATTCTAAATTTAAAAACTCTGAGAAAACAATATGAAAAGATTTTTAAGATTCATAAAACTAAAACTTGTCAAATTTTTACAGAAATTAGAATTTTTTTTTCTTTAGAATAACTAAAAAAAATTAACTTACAAAAATTTAAATTCTTAATAAATAATAATAATAATTTGAGTAAATTTAAAAAAAGGATGAAAATACATAACTTTATGTGATTTTATTAATTTAAGGGTATAAAAAAGGGGAAAAGAGAATAAAACAGGAGATATCAGTCTGTGATCTCTATATAAATAAGTAATAAATAATAAAAAAATAATAATGTAATCATGAAAAATAATGCATCTGAATAAATCTTTCTCTTTTTCTCAATGTAAAATTGTTTCAACTTGTAATATTGTCGTTACGACTTTAGTAAATCAAACGAATTTCCACCGAAACTGTTAATAATCCGCAAAAATCAGGTTTAAGGAGTTCATTTGAAACCTTATAAAAGGATTTTTAGCGATGATACGATACTTTCCAGTTTTCGCACCTGAAGATGTAATCACATTCTTTCTCGCTCTCCCACTCTCTCTCTCTCTCTTTTTTTAGTCAATGGTTGTCGAGATGTAAGTATAAAAGATGGTAAAAAGACCATTTCGCGGAAATTGCCATTCTTATCTGCCCTTTATGTTTCTCGTCTAGACGACCAATGGGAGAAAGAGTATGGGAAACTCGAAATTCTTTTCTCTCATATTCTTTTTTTCTTTTCACGCGCCTAACGCGATTTGAACGAAAAGGGAATTATTTTTTGGATTTTAGTGTAAATAAAAACTTATCAGTATCGACTCTCTTTTATGCATTCATATGCGCGTATGTATGTATGCACTATTGCACCTAAAAGTGCAAAATGACATTTATAACAGATAATTTACTATATGTACATATTTAATCGACCTTTCAGTTATGGACTTGCAATTTTTTCCCCCATTATTTATTTGATAATTCCTTATCCAAAAAAAGAAAAATATCACTTAACATTCTTTGAAAAAAATTCAGATGTATTATAAAATTTTTATTTGAAACAAGCAAAGTTTATTTCAAAGAAAGAAAATTTATTTAAAACAAATAAAAATTTTTTTGAACGAATAAAATTTCTTTGAAACGATAATACAATTTTTTTGTAAAAATAAATATTAATTTTAGTTATGCTTGAAGAAAAAATTGTAACTTTTCTAAGCTTAGTTGATCAATAAAGTGACCATTATTACCCTAGGGAAATAATAATCACTTTAATGACCAACTGGGCTGAAAGGGGAAACTTGTAATGCCCCTTTATGCAAAGTGACCACAATACACCAGAGTTGCATAAAATATAAAAAATTATTTAAAACATACAAATGAAAACACAGAAAAAAATTTCTGAGAAAAGTATAAACTTCTAGTAGAAGAGAAATTCATTCAAGTTGTTAATTATTTCAATTTTTTATCAAATTAATGAAAAATGCCTCCCCCCAAATAAATTTTTAATTCAAATGGTATAAAACTTGCTTTCTTTTTCAATTTCAGAGCGAAGAATCTTTATCGTCAGAAGGTTCTGCAACGTCGCATGTATCTTCGGCTTCGTCGGAAGATTCGGGAAGCGAAGTGGCCTGCAACATTACTCTTATTGAAAGACTCATTCGATCTCATCCCATCTGGTTTCTCCCAGGAATTCAAAGAGCCGGTGCCTTCCACTTGTTGCAGGGAAAAGAAGAAGGGGTCAGTGTTTATTTTCACAAAAAAAACTAAAATTTTTGTTCCTGATTTTTTTCTATTCTTAGAAAAAAGAACACAGTATTTATTTTTACTAAGTATGGAAAAAGAAATTCGTCTGATGACAATATTCAAACAAAAATTGACGGAGAAATTTTATGAAGCGAATTTTTTCTTATTTCCAATTTGTATTTGTTCTACTATTTTTCTATATATTTACTTTGATAATTCTATTTGTATTTATTTTTCTAGTTCTCTTTATATTTATTTTACCAATTTCATTTGCATTTATTTTTCTAATTCTATTTATCTTTTCAAAAAAAATTTATCTTTTCTATATATTTATTGTTTTTATATTTATTTTATTTATTTATTTTACTAAGTTTATATACATCTATTCCATTTTCTTTGAATGTTTCTTTGAATAAAATTAATATCTCGAAAGAAAACTTTATTCTTTTTCTTTTCTTAAATAATTTTTCTTATATTTTTTTCCGTAAGTTTGAGATTTTGTATTTTTATATAAAAAGAATGCGAAATAGCAAAAAATAAATAAAAAACAAATTGTATAGAATAAAAAATTTTTGATAATAACTCGATTAATATTTGAAAATAAAATTCTTCACAATTTTTTTAAGTTTGAATAGAACATTCCAAAAGTTTGTAATTTGTCCTTCTGATTGTATACTTTTTATAGTATTTCAAAGAAATTCCTAACTCTAATAAAAGTCCTCAGAACTAATATTTTTAACCGATTTTCATTTTAATATTCATTTCAAGATTTCAACATACATTTCCATAAAAAAATGAATATCTTGTTTTTTATTATTCGTAAAATAAAAATAAATAAAATAAAATATTTAAAGTAAAAAAATAAAAAATTGCATAATTTAATAAACTTTTATTTCAACTAATAACAAGAAATATACAAGAGACTTGAATATTGATTACAGCAAACGAGATAATCCTATATATTTGTACATTCCTTTATAGAATGAAAATGAAATTACACCGTCAAACAGTATTCAGTTTGACGGGATTAAGATTTAAATTGAATTTGTGGGATTGTAAACTTAATAGAATAAGTAGCGATAAAGGAGAGACGATTTATGATGTTAAAAAGTTCAATTCCACCCGCACACAAACCATTTTGGGACAAGTAACTACACTGCACCTTGAGACATTTTCTATAAAATGTTCAGCAATTTGGCAAACGTTCCACCTTGCTTTAATATGCTATAAAGACACAGGAACAATCGTAAGAACTGAAATACTGGGTATTTAATTTTTGGCAAAAATCCAAGCACCCAAAATTACGACAATTCTCTCTTCCTCTCTTTCTCTCTTTGACAATGAGACTCCTGCAACTCTATTCAAATTCAATATGTTAAAAATTCAAGCGCATCTTGTCAGAGGAAATTATTCTCGTATTTTTAAGTAAAGTATTTATATAGGTGTATTTATTTTATATTTAAAAAAAATAAATACATTTTTTTTACTCTAAATTTTAAACTACAACTTTTTTACTAATTTTAATCAAGCTACTATACCTTTTTACTTTTGACTTTGTTAAATTTCAATAATTAAAAACAAAAAAATTTTTACTTTCGCAAAAGTTATTTAATCTAAAAAATTATAATTATAATTATAAATTTTACTATAAATCCTATTAAAAATTTAGCTTTACCTGCTTTTAGTTTTTTCTACTAATAATTATTTTTTACTCCCACTTAATTTAAATAACTGACACTTAAGTCACTAATTGATAATTTGAGTAAGAATTTTTACTAATTTTTAGTAGAATATTTCTATTTTCTAGTTGTTACAATTTCTTTCACTAAAACTATGGTAAATAAAATTAAAACTACTCTAAATAAAATAACAATTTTACAAAAAGTAGTTAATATTCTTTTTACTAAAGCTATTCAAATCAATTTTTATCTTAGTCACATTCAAATTGATCTTCTAAATTTATTTTCCTTTAATTCCAATTATAAATAAAAGTAATTTTCTTTTCATTTTAATTTAAATTAATTTCTCTGAAGTTTTAATCGTTCAAATGAACGAAATATTTTTTTGTACTCGAATATTTTAAAAAATTACTAAACTGAATTAAAAAATATTGCGACCAAATATTTAGGTAGCTAAAAATAATTTTTTATAAAGAAAATTAAAATTAAAAGAAGTAGTAAAAATATTTTATGTTAATTTGAACGTTCGAAACATTAAGGACATGTTCAATTAAATCAAATTTTTAATGTTCGAAATAAAAAACTAATAAAATTTATAAGCATTGAAATGATCGATCTTTTTGAATTTTAAAAGATAAATAAATACAAAACTATAAAAATAAAATCTAAAGTTTTAGTTTAAAAAAATGTCATCTAATTTATGAGTATAAATTTTAATTTAGTCAAAAGTAACTAGTTAGTCATCAGTTATATCTAACTAATCAAATAAAATTCAAATTAAAAATAGAAATAAAAATATCGTTCTTCATTTGAACGTTTGAAATTTTAGATACGTTTTTAATATTCAAAATAAAATATTTACTAATTTATGAGAAAATTTTTATTAATTCAATAGCAGAAAGACAATCATTAGTTTTAATTATAGTCAAAAGAAATTTTTTCCCTATTCTTATTGAGAGATTATAAATATAATTTTAAAATTTTTTCCTTCCATATAAAAATATCATCTCCTAATTTGAGTATTAATTTTTTGAATCACGGTAAATCGTTAGGTATTAAAATAACACCAAAATGGATTAAAATAACACTAAATTGGATTATTTTAATCCTTTTTGGTGTTATTTTAATACCTAACGATTTACCGTGATATAAATACACTTGGCAAATAAATAAACAACTAACTTATTAGTAAATTTTGAATTAATTGAAAAGCAATCAGTCAATGACTAGTTTGAATTAATTAAAATTACATAAAATTTGTACTAATTTGCAGATTGAGAGATTATAAATAAAACTATAACAAATTTCTCAATAAAATATCTCTTGCGCATTTTAGATAATTTCTTAGTATTTCAATTACTTGGAATTCAGTTCAATTATTTGTCTTAATAACCAAGTTTCGCTCAATGAAAAGAAGAAAAAAAATAACAATCATGCGGGTTGAAAATGTATGTCAATGCCTATTAACTTGACAGAGAGTGCGAAAGAACTTGTTTCTTTATAAAACAATGCTTCTTATTGTGGGAAATCACTTACGCGAGGATAATATTACGTAAAATGATTGTCAAGGGAATGAGAAAAAAAAATCCAGGAGAATTTATATAAAACCCTTCTATTATTGTTTCTTTGTTTTGCACCCGACTGCATTATAGTGTCAACACAACTCCTCCTCATTCACTTTCAATTTTACTTTTCTTTTTTTCGAAACACCTAATATGCCCACATTATTTAAAATTTATTCTACTTAAAATTAGTTACAAGAAATTTCTTAATTTATTTCCGTTTCCTTTCTGTTACTCTATTTTTAAGTTCAACTTTTTCTTTTTCATCACAATTCTTTCAAGATCAATTTCTTTGAAAATGAATATTTTTTTTCAATGCATCTTTTTTTTCAAAGGTAAAGAAAAAAATTTACTTTTAAATTAGTAAACTTTATTAATAATGTAATAATTTTCTACTAATTTATTAGTAACATTTACTAATTTTTTATTGGAGGCAGTAATTGTTGAAAATATTTATGATAGAAAAATATTTATTTCCTTTGAACGTTTAAAACTTGTGAATCATAATATATTTTAACTTAAATTAAATTTTTTTCTTCAAATTAAATTCTTTTTGCAAAAGTATTAAACTAACTTTTGTTTTGACTGTCAGTGAGATTTTTCTAAAAAATAATTATTCGATTCACGTAAATATTTATATGGATAATAGAAAACTAATCAATTACATGCATCAAACAAATTTCTCTTTAGTGTATACTTTTTAAACCCAAATTTTTTTTCAACATACGCTTTTTCAACATATTTCTTTTTCCAACCAGAATTCTAATTTTAAAAGTGAAAACTCGTGTACATATAAAGTGTGTGCATACAGTGTATTTTTTTGCATATATATACACACATTTTTCCACTAAGTAAGCACAAAAAGCCATCGTAATCAGCGCAGAAATGCCTACGGATGAGGTGAGGCATTGTCGGTGTATTGTTCCCTGTATTCATTGTTTTCCGGCTTCGACAATTGTTATAATCCCCATGCCAGAGAGAGAAAGAGAGAAATGCTCCGTAGTCAAAAAACAATGCTTTTCGTAATTACTCTTTCCAATCAAGAAATGAGACCACCACCACCAGCCAGTAACAAGAGTTTAGGCCAAGTTTATTTAGAAAACAAACAAACAAACGCGAAAAACAAATGAACTCGACTATATAGCGAAACAATATTGTTTATACTAAAACACTTTGAATCTTCACAGCAAAAGTTCAATTTATCAGGGAAAAATTTTATTCACAATACAAAAAGATCTCGAATAAAGTTTCTGATGCGGCGCTTTTTTAATTAAACAGACAGAATCAATTTAAAAGTTGAAAGTAATTAACAAAAGTCAATCGGTGATTCTTTTTCTTAAAAAAGTATTCTTTAAAATAATTAAAAAATTATTATTATTATTATTATTATTATTATCACTTAATAATATATATTGTTAGAAAAATCTATATTAAATTTAATTAATTGTATAATTATGTTTATTATTCAATATAATTATAAAAAATGTTTAATCTTCTTTTGGTTGAAAATTTAGGATTGAATTAAACTATTTTCTCAGTGTGTAAATATTTTATATAAAAAATCAAAATAATAAAAGAACGAAGTAACGAATATAACAAATTTGGTACAAAAAGTTAGCAATAAGTTATTATTGTTTGAAATTATTATTATTCAAAAACTTTGAAAAAATTAAATCTGAATTTAAATTTTGGTAAAATGTAATTTTGTATTGAAAATTTTTTCCATTTTCTTTACAGAATTTCGTCGTTCGACAATCCAGTCAAAGCGACACAATGGCACTTTCCGTCAGACTTCCACCTGGAAAGGGACCTTATATCGAACATTACCTCATTCAATCTAACAAAGGAAAACTCAGTTTAGAAACAAGTGAAAACAGATTCGACAATATCCCTTCTCTCATCGCGCACTACTCTCAATGTTGGTGAGTCATATTTTTCTATATATGAAAAAAAGAAAACTGCTTTTCTTTTTAGACTCCCCAATTTAAAAAAAATCCAATTTTTTCAATTTAAAATATAAAAAATAATGCATAATATTTTTTTTACATTTATATAAAAAACGAACTTAAAAAAGTTGCTTTTTAACATAAAATACAATTTATTTTTTCAACTCGAATTATTTTCGAATTAGTTAAAATTTTAATTAATTAAAATGTCTAGAATCTATTACATAATGTTTTAGAACTGATTCTAAAAAAACAATCACTATACTTTAATTTAAATCAAGAACAATATTCGCTAATTGAAAATTTAGAGATGAATAATTTAAATAGATTTAAACAGAATTAAGAGAATTTAAATAGAAGTAATAATTGCAATGAATGATTCTAATTTGAATTGTTTGGTAAGCAGTGACGAATTACCAGTTCAATTGACACTTCCAAGAGCAATGAGGGAGGCAAAAAATCGACAACAACTCTCGTCACTTGCTTTATTAGGACAGGAATTTTGGAGGTATCCAATGGCAAATCCAAAGCCTCCAGAAAGTGGAAGCAGTAATACTTCGAGTTTGAGCAGTTTCCATTGCGGTATTTTTCTATTTTTCATAAAAGATCATAATAAATTAAAACATTGTGTTAATTGAAACACTAATTGCATTAATATTCAATCAGTGAAATTTAATTATTTGTTTTAGTGTAGTTTATTAATTTTCCTTTTTTTTCAACTGAAAATTATTTTTACTAGTAATTAACTATTAAATCTTTCTCACTAAAAATTTAGTAAAACAACTGCAACAAAAAATAATATTTTACTAAAAATTAATGAATTTTCTTACTATGCTGCCAATTCGTGCTTCAATTTTCACTGCTTTATATTCTGATAGCTAATAATTAATTTGTAGCTTAAGTATTTTTACTAATGGATTTTTGTACTAATAAATAATTATTTTTATACTCAATTATTTCACTAATATATACTTTTGTACTAATAAAAAATTTTCTTTAGTTAATTATTATTTTTCTAGTAATTAATAAAGCAAACAGTTAGACGAAATTTTACTAAAATATTTTTAACTACTTTATATTTAAAAACCATATTACATTATTTATTACAAAATTTATTACATATTTATTATAAAAATCTTAACCATTGATTAATTTTTTTAGGCAACAATAACAACATTATCTCAACTCCCACGTCTGAAAGTATTATACTCAATTTAGCTCCTATTTCTTCTCACGATACAGGTGATTATTAATAAAAACTTAAAAAATCATTTATATTAAGTTAATATAAATTTATCATAAAAAATTAATTAAAATCAGGTTTCGCACTCATCTACTTAAAATTTAATAACATTTTTTGCAAGAATTCAATTATTTTCACAAATAATAGAATTCTTTGCCGGAATTTAATTATCTATATCATCTACTTTAATAAAAGTTCTATTATTTCAATATTTTCAATAGAACATTCTCTAAAAATATCAAAAGGTCAAGAAGACAGGAAAAATCAGGGAAATGCAGACTAACCTTTTTATGATTTTCGTGAATACTTTATGGTACCTTTTTAAAATTAATTATTGAGTACGAAGCCTGTAAGGTTGATCATATTCAGTTTAAAGTTAAAAAAGTCAAATTTAAAGAAACTTTTTTCCTAATTAAAAAGTTTCGTGAATTGAATAATGCAGTAAAACCTGTCTGATTGCACCTTGATTTTTAAAATTCTATTTCAGTAAGAAATCTTTTAAAAATTGAGAGTCTGGATGCTATTGCTTTTAGCATCCAGGTTCTCAATTATAACGATATTTTTTAATACAAAACAAATTTTTTTAAAAGAGCTGGATTTCAACAGGTTCAACTGTAATTTTCAGCTCTTTAAATTTAAATTAGTGTAAAGTCATCCACTAATTTTCAGTTAAATTTTACAATTTCATTTAGAAATTTTATACTTTTCAGTTTCAGCGTAAAGTCACTGAAAATTAGTAGAAATTTTAATTAATTTAAATTAGTGGACTTCTTGTCACTACATCAAATTTAGAGAGAGAATAACGAAAATATTTGGAAAAATTGCAAAATCTGATTATAATTTTTTTTCAGGAGGTTCATCACCAACGAGTACAGTAACAACGTCAACATTCGCCTCATCACCGCCACGTCAACCAAGACCAACACCGCCAAACACTTTAAACCTAACGACCTTTAATGAACCATTCGATACCAAAAAAGATAGGCTCGAAAAACTTTCACCAAGTGAAAAGCTATCTCAAAAGCTTATTTCGCCCAATTTGGTTCAGAGTGTACGCTGCCCCTCGCCTGTGATTCATAACGTAGAGAATAATGTTCTTAGTCCCATGGAGTCGAGTACACTTAATGAAAAAACAAAAAACGTCGAAATACAAACATGTAAAACAATAAACTCCGAATTCACGAGAATCAATAAATTCTCCATTAATTCAACATCATCAAATTTCCATCAGAATCTAGCGAATTTCAATAATCTCTCGAGTACAACAAATTCGCCCATCCTACCGGAAATGAATAAAAATTTAATGGACAACAATCAGAGTTCGACACAGATTATTAAATCGCCACCACCACCGCCGCCAAGATGGGCGAAGCCGGGGATCAGTCAAAGTCAAAGTAATTTCACGGTCACGACAACAGTGACCTTCAACGTCAATCAGAATAATGATGTCTCCTCATCGCAGGTAATGTTTCACTATCAATAAAATTTAATAACATTCCAAAGTACATGAGAAGAGAGAAAAAAATAGTCATTTTTTTAAATAAAATAAATTTTAATTGAATAATTTCTTCGAAATAAATTGCCTAATATCGAATCGAAGAGAAAATAAGATAGAAATAATTGGTTGATTTTTTCAAGTTGAAGCTAGTCACTTGAATAAATTGGCTATTTTCTCTCTTCTCCTGAAATTTATTTTCGAAAAAATAATAGGTATATAAACGAGCTAAAAAATATTGACAAAATCCCATCATTTATTCTTTTTTAATTTTAACCAAATGAATCAAAGTTTAGTATTTTTATTGCAATTTTTTTGTTATATTAAAAAAATATTTTTTAAAAAACAAAATTTCACAAAACTATTTTTAATTTTATATTTATTACTTCAACTTTTTTTATTAATCTTTATTTATCAATTTTTTCTAAGATTCTCAAATTTTATATCCTTAGAAACATTGTAAAATAAATATAATAATAATAATTATTATTATTTTTATTATTTTTATTTAACCAATAAATTAATAAATGTATTATGAATCAGAAATCAAAAAATATTCAAATATTGGAAGAATATAGATTAACAAATTGGAATTTTATGTTCTGTCAATAGTTTTATATTTTATTTCATTTTTGTACCTATAATTTCTCTAAATTCACTAAAAAAGGGTCAGAATTCGTGAAATTTCCACAGAAAACAAAAAGTATTTTTTTTAAATCAAAATGATGAAAAAACATTTCTATTTGGTCTTAGGAATGTGTTCATCAAATAACAGAAAAAAATATTATTTTTGATAAAAGTTAATGCAAAATTAATTCTTTTACAACTTTTTAAACAAAATACTTTCGTTCATAATTAGACAATTTTTAGAAAGTTTATATTTTAATAATTATTTAATAAATTTTTTACAAACAATTAATTTTTTTTAATGTTCTGCGCCTTTTAAAAATTTTTAAAAAATACTTAAAACATTAAAATATTTAAAACAACAATGAAAACTATAAGAAATCAAAATCCGTCTAGAAAATTTATGAGCGACCATTATTTTAAATGTTATAATGGAAATTATATTGGCGCGGTGTAGTGCATCAACACTGAACTTAGTTTTTGATCATTTTTATGGTTATATAACTGAATAAAAATGTTAAATCGACAGTTTTTTGTCCATTTCGTAGTTAAAAATAATGTTTTAATTCTGAAAATAGTCAAAATCGCATCTCTGTTCGATATCATTTCCATTATAACTAAAAATTTTCTAATTCTGAGCGAAAGTATTTTTCATTCCCTTCATATTCCCGCTTGGTTCACTTAAATCAGTTCATTCATTTAGGAGAAATAACATTTTGTTTAAAAAGTTGCAAAAAAATTAATTTTACAATAACTTTGATAAAAAATAATATTTTTTCTGTTCTTTGGTGGACACATTCCCAAGAGCAAATAGAAATGTTTTTTCATCATTTTGATTTAAAAAAATACTTTTTGTTTTCTGTGAAAATTTTGCGAATTCTGACCCAAAAATAAATGAAAATTTATAATTATTTGCGCAGTGTGTACAACATTGAATTAAAAAATTTAAATAATATATTTATATATTTTTTTAATTTTTATTTACCACTTTTTCATCTTTAAATTATTACTTTTCATCAAACTTTTTTCTGATGATTTTATATGCAAAGGACTAAAATCTGATCATTCAATAAAGTTAAATTTTTATTTTTGAATTTTCTGTACCATTTTCAAAAAATTAATACCTGTTTTCTTTTTTTGTTGTTGAATAATCAAATAATTTTAAATAAACTAATTTATTTGTAAAACTGAACGATCAGATTGCAATCTATTAATGCACAAGGATTAAAAAAAAGAACCATATCCGTTAAGTTGTTTTCGAGAAAATGGTACCTAAGTGTGGAAAAATGTGATTTTCAGGAAAGTGGTAATTATTTTTAAAATGGTACAGAAAATTCAAAAATAAAAATTTAGCTTTATCGTACGATCAGATTTTAGTCCTTTGTATATAAAATCATCATAAAAAAGTTTGATGAAAAATAATCATTTTGAGCTAAATAATAATTGTTCGAGGTGAAAGGGTAAAAAATGACCAATAGTCGCGTTAGTCCGAAAAGAAAAAAAAAGTTGAATAAATTCCCAACATTATTTATTTGAAATGTAAAAAAAAAATAGAAATTAATTGCTATACCAATTTACTTTAGTTAATTTGATGATTACTAATTTCTTTCGTTTCTTTAAACAGCAAAATACACCATCGGATCCAAATTCATCTCTACTGTCACCACAAAGTGGAACATCGACAAAATCCCTATCATCGAATCTCTCATCAAAATCTGCATTATCACCAACAACACCAGTTCTATCACCCGCATCAAAACTAGTCTCATCGAAAGCGCCAAGCATCCTGTCGCCAACAACACCCTCGGGTACAAATAAATCGAAACGACGAAGGGATCGTGACGCGAGAAAAAATTCTCAACACTATCAGGAATCGGATATTCTCGAATCATATTACAGAAGTTCACCGGGCGATAAAATATCCGACTATGAGGACATTTGGAATACGACAGATCAATCGAATCATTCCACGTGGTGTCCCAATGAAAGACTAATTGTACCACAACCACAACTACCACAAGTTTCCTCCACGAGAATCGTTGACTCTCAAATTGAACGTCTCAAGAATTCGAATGATCGCTTAGTAACAACAAACGAGAGAGTCATTACACCTGGAGAGAAATGTTGTAATGAAAGACTAGCACCGGTTAATAATGATCAGCTTCTACCACGAAATGAAAGGCTTGTGATTCGTAATGATAAATCCGTGGGAAATGAAAAGCTGAGTTATAAGGAAGTTACTAGTCCCGAGTTTACTAGTTTCAAACCGATTTTAGAAGCCAAGAGTCCAGACAGTGGATCATTGGAGGAGGCGGTAATTGGAAAGAAACCAGATCTTCTTTCGAGAGTTTGTAAGTGTATTCATATAAAGTACGGAGGATTTTACACTTTTTACACGATTATTTCAACAACAAAAAATATAAAAAATATACTCGATTATACGAATCAATTTTCTCACAATGTTCGAAATCATCCGCAATAGCTTCAATACTTTTAAAGTCTAAAAAATTCAAACGAATTTTCCCAAAGTTTTCAATGTTTAAATGTGCGAATATTTTTCATCTACATTTAAATATTTACAAAAATTACTATACAATAAAATCGAAAATAAAATAAATTAAACATTTATACAGAGGAATTAATTAGGTCCCTGAAGACCTTTTTAATTCTTCGACGCTTAGCATGAAAAACAATTTTTTTCCACAAAATAGAAAAAAATAAAACAATTTCTTCCAAAGGTTTTTGATTAAAAAAGTAACTTGATGGTTTTTTAATCTCAAATTAAATTAAAGAAGTGAAATTAGTGACATTATCACTAAAAACCCCAAATAATTGTTTTTCACGCTGAGCGTCGACGCTAACGTCAGGAAAGAAATTAATTTTTTAAATTAGCAAATATAATTTTTATAGTAAAGTTCAGTTTCGATTTGAAACAGAAAAAAATTGTCCTTTATTTAAATGTTCATATCCTAACGACGCTGAAGTCCACAACGTTTATCAACGAAAAAAATTATTCATTTAATAAATTTAAAAAAAAATAAAGCAGCAATATTGTTATAAAAATATTTAGAAAAAATAGATTGATGTTTACGTTGTGATAATAATTGTTATATGAATAAATATTAAATTAAAACTAATTTTGGAATAATTTAAACAAATTTTTTTCATTGATAAACGTTGTGGACTTCAACTTTGTTATCCTAAGTGACATTCAAATGAACAAAAGTAGTTTTATTTTATTTAATTTGTATTTTATTAAAAAAAGACATTTTTTTCTACATTTTTAAAATTTCTCTACAGAAAAGAATAATTATTAAAGTAAATACTACAATTAAACATTTTAGCCCTTACTTAAAGCTGAATTAATAATTAATTAAATACATTTTTATATTCCTACATAATAATTGTTGTATAAAAAATAGAAATTAAAAAAGTGAAAGAATATCTCCATTTATTTAAACATTTAAAACTTTAGGAGCAACAATTTTTATCCATATAAATATTGTCAAAAATTTATCGATTGTAATAAAAAGCGAATATAAAAATATTCCAAAAATTCTGAATGTTCAAATGAAAGAAATATTTACGAAATTTATTATTTATTTATTTTTATTTTTTATTTTGATAAATATTTACAATGTAAATAAAAATGTTCTAAAAGTTCCAGTAGACTAAAAACATTTTTTTATAAATATTTTCAAAAATTATTTTTAAATACGGGAGGCAACATTATTATAAAACAAAAGTAAATAAATAATAGAATTTGAATGTAATACAATTAAATTAACATTAAAAACTAATTGGTTCAAAATTTTTAAACACGTAAATAAAATTAAACATTTAAAAACTTTATAAATAACTTTTTGAATATGTGATTTAATATGCAACTTGATTATTGTAATAAAATTTAAATTTTAAGAATTTAATAATAAGATTTAATTTACTTGAACGTTCAGAAATTTATGGACATAATTTTAATTTTATTATGCGAAATATTTTCGTTACTTAAGGGACTGTAAAAAATTTTTCTTCCGTTTATTATTAAATTTAGTTAAACAATACTGGAATGAATAAAAGTTTTGTATCCATTTAAACAAAAAGCAGAAAAGTAAATTCAAGACAAAACTTTAAAATTTACCCGAGTAAACTGAATTTTTGATAAATTTCACAGGTAGCGCGAATTCGCTTAATAGTCCAAATTCAATAACACCGCCGAGGAATAAATTAGGTTTAATTTTGGCAAAATCAGAGAGCAACAGTCCCTTGACACCGGAATCAAAACACGGCAGTCCATTTTACGCTGAGCCAGCCGATGCCATAACGCAAAATGTAATTATCGTACCGAGGAGGCGTGCAAAAAATAATCCTGCAACGAACAAATTCCGCCACAGTGAACCAGGATGGCTGCAAACACCATTGGGAATTAATGCGAATCAACTGCATCCAATCGATTGGGAGGAGAATGAAGAAACAGAAGACAAAACGCCACTTATATCATCCTCAGTCGATAATCTCGCAAAACGTTTGGGAACGAGGGAAATAAAAAAATTGCCCACGGCAAAACCCGTTCAGCCGCCGAAAATTAAGACCAAACTTTTTACCGATACATCGTGGACCGTCGATTCCAGTTGGGAATTTATTGGTAATCAAAAAAATGTCTTAATATTCTTAAATATTTGTATGAGAAAACATATTTAACAAATTAACAATATTCGAATTTCTAGAATTGGTTTTTAGAATTTCTAATATATTTATTTTTAATTAATTAGAATTTTTAATATTTAGTATCTTTAACATTAATAATTTTTAATTTTTAGTATTTTTAATATTTAATATTATGAATATTTAGCATGCTTGATAATCTTGAAATTCAATATGGAGATGCTATTCTCCACCTGTGAACGTCAAGGACATCGCTAGATGGCAGTTCAGTCGTTAAAATCATCTTTCTCGCCACCTAGTGGCGACTTTGGCGTTCTCAAGTGGGGAAATTAAATTTTATCTTCTAAAATAATGTTTCGTTTTGAAAAAAGTATCAAAAGAGCGGCTTTTTTATTTTATATATGAAATTTTTGTTATCCGAAATGAATAAATTAAAACTTTTAATTCGATGCCCATGATCCGTATTTTTAATATTTAGTTTTTTTAGTAATTAAAATGTTAATATTCAAAATTTGCAAAATCTATCACAGACAAATACTAAATTAAAAAAATTACATCTCTTGGAAGACAATGTAAAATTTCACGTAAATCAAACTAAATTTTTCTTTTACTGTGATTACAGGAAACGATGCGGAGGAACATGAACCTGATTACGATTGTGATGCGAATTACTGTGTTGAGAACGTGGCAGGAAAGTTCCCGGATGAAGAAAGTGATAAATGTGTCGTTGGCAACACCTTAACTGTTCAGAGTATCATTCTTCAGCGGTAGGTATCAAGAAATGTTTGCAAACCAATTTATTATCTTTTTATGCTTTTCTTCAAAAAAAAGAGAGAAAAAAATCAATTCCCTATCTCTTCAGAGAAATCTGTAGATATTTTTTTATTCGATACATATATAAATTTTTTAATATCCCACACACAAAACAATTAAATTCCAATTATTCACTCGATTTATAGACCAAGCGAAGTAACTATATCCTAAATGGAAAAACAAGAGAATTTCCTGTTTGTAATGATACGAATTTGTTATTCAGTTAATTAATTAGTCGTTTGAATTAATTAAGTATTTAATATAATAAATTTAGTTGATTTCTTTTTTATTAATAATATTACTTATTTAGTATTTATTTATTTAAAGTATTTACGAGTAAAGTGAATACTAAATTCCAAATCCTATGTATTATAAAGTTAAAATATTAAAAATTGCAGATAATCAAAAATACTAAATATTCAAAATTTCAATTACCAAAAATACTAAATATTAAAAACGCCAATTGGCAAAAATACTGAATATTCAAAATACGTACTAAGTATTCAAAGTGCGAAAATTACATTTGAAAGTTAATAAAAATTTGTTTAAAATAAAAATGTAATTCTTCATTTAAATTAAAACTTTTATAATTGTATAATAAAATAAGTACAAAAAAATAAATAAAAGAAAAAAATTGTAAATAAATAAAATAAGAATAAATAAAATAAAAGTAAATAAAATTAAAATTTGGATACCGTAAATTAAAAAAAATTAATTACCTAAAAAATAAACTGATTAAATCAATCTTTCCTGTCTTTCTAATATTTTATTGAGTTAGTAAAATCAACCCAGAGAAAGTATTCTCCAGTATAAAAAAAACTAACAACAATGAAATTCCAATTTTGCAGGTACCCTGAATTGATGAAACCACCGGATACAACGGAATCTGTTTACAGTGATAGGAATTCGTCTTACGACAATGTTGAGAAAAGAAATGAGAAGAACGGTACAATCGATTCGAAAAGGGATCACATTTACGATCCTTCCGAGTGGGAAACATTGTTGGACACAGACGAGAGTGATGTGGAAAGAATCAAAAGAAATAAAAGTTTCAAAGAACGTTTGGATCCCCTTTTATGTAAGTCAACAATTTTTCTAGTACCTTCTTTTCATTGATAAAAAAAGAAAAGAAAAATTTATCACTCAATAAAAAGCAGATAATTTTCAACCAGGAAATTAATCGACAAAATTTTCATTTTTTGCTTTATCATTCCAATCAAAATCAACTTCAATGTCAAATATAATTCAATCAATAAAAAAAAATTGAATCTAGATTTAGATTAAAAAGAAAAGAATTAGAAATTTCCAAAATCAAATCTTTTTCTTATTTAAATAATATAATTATAATCCTACTGCAATAATTCAAATTTACTTTTATAATAATTAATATTTTACTATTATATTTATTACTTTTTTATATTTAATATTATAATATTCATTGTTTTAATATTAATTACCGTAATATCTGTAATTTTTGTATTTATTAGCAATTAATTTATTAAAAATATTTTTAATTCATTTTTAATAAATTGAATTGTTAATAAATGAAAATTAAAAAAGAAGGCTAAAAAATAGACTATTATCAATTGCGTAACAATTGCTCGTGGTAAATAATTTTTTTTCCTACTATTTTTATTTTCATTATCAAATACCGTCTAAATTGAATATTTACCGTCCATCAAAAGGAACAAACAAATGATAAAAAATCAAACTGAATTAGCTTGGCGATATCTTTATTATCTCTTTAAAGGATAAAAGACTGCAAAATCACGCACCTCGGAAGGTTGAAGAAAAAAAAAATTCAACATCAGTGTCAATAAAGCACTCATGTTTAACACGTGTTTAAAGAGAGCGTAGAAGAATCAACAAAGAGAAGCAGAAGCAATAATTAAAGACTTATAAACCGACAAAGGAAACGTGTGATGATTAATCTCTCTGGCGCGTTTAATTTGATCTACTTTCTAATCGAACAAGAACATAATAATAAAAAAAGACAAAATGAATAAAAATTCCCCCTTTTTTTCTTTAGTTAATAATCTTCATTAGTACTTCCGTTTAAAAAGGGGAAAAATTTAAGATATATAAGTGAAAAAATCACGATGGGAAACCTGATTAGGAAGTATTAATCATGAAAAGAATATATTATTATGAAAACACTGATAAATGCATAAATAAGGTCAATAATAATGGTAGATCGAGAAATTTTTGAACTAATGCCCCTGGCCGTTTTCTCTTTGGCATGCGTGCAGTAATAAAATTGCTTAATCGAGATATATAATATGTAGACAATATGTATTTCTATGTATGTATACACAGAAAATATGCAAATGTAAATTATTTTATACACAGTTCACTCGTGCATTGATCTCTTCCAATCACAGTTGTCGTTTGCAACGCAAAAGAGTCGACGTTCTGATTTGCATTTGCTTTTTCACTATATATGGGTGATTCTTCTGAAAGGCACTTCTTTCAAACACTAAAAAAAATTAATTTTTACATTTTCTGAATTTTTTGTCATGGATAGATTTTAAATACGTTTAAAGATACAAATCTGAGTTGCGCAAAATTAATTTTCAAAAATAAGCCTTCCAGCACCATTTTAATGTTAAGTGTTATGATGAAGGTTAAATATATTGTAATCAATATTGGGGTTTTTGTAAAAAAATTCCTTTTAAATTTAATTTCTTTAATTTATTAAACTTTTAACATTATTCATTTATAATTTAATGAATTGTGTATTTAATAATTTATTTTTAACTATTTTGTCTTTTCAAAAATAACTAATATATATTTTTTATATTGAACGGAAAAAAAATTGTAATGAATTTTTTAATTAATCATTTTAAGTTAAAAATTGATATTTTCTGTAAAAAAATTTTATTTTTAATTATAATTTTATTATTTATCTAACTTTCTACTTAATATATTATATTTAAAAAAATTAAAAATATTTTATTTTAAATAAAACGGAAAATTTTTTTATAATACGAGGGTTAGGTAATTAAAAATATTAAAAACAAAACAATAACGCTTACTAAATATGAAAAAGGCTTCGGAGATGAACAGTTTGTCAAATAAAAAATTCACGTTTTTATTAAATTTAAAAATATTGAAACATAATTTAACAAATTTTTTGGGCTACAACTTCAAATATTTATATATATATCGATTACGTATAACTAAAAACAGTTTAAAAATATGATGTTTTTAACTGAAAAACGAGGTTTTGGAGATGAATTTGAATTTTTACTCCCATTGCCAGTAATTTTTAATTAATTATTTAAAAAATTTCTTTTGTTTTCTTTGAACTAAATATAAGTGGAAAATAAACTGTAGAATCTAAGCTTCAATTTGATATATATTAAAACTATATTACAAAATTTTTAATTATATAAAAAAATAATTTAAAACATGTATCATATTTAACGAAAACCAAAAGACAAAATTAAATAAATTTGTTGACTAAGAAAAACTTATCATCTGAAGCTTAGATAATAACGAGTTTTTTTTCTCTGCACACCCAGAGAAAAATTTTATTTAAAACAAATATAATTTATTTGAGTTAAGAAAAGTATATTTTTCTCAGAGCCAACTAGGCTATTTATTTGTTTTAAATCAAACGTTTTTTATTCGACATACATAAAACTTTTATTTAAAACAAAAAAATAAGTTTAGTTGCCTCTGAGAAAACTATATTTTCTTTCTAAGTAAGGGGCCGTACACAAACTACATAAGGCATATTTTGAGAAATTTTTAACCCCCCCCCTTTCAATGTAAGACATTTTTTATACATTGGCGCCATTTTTTCTGCTGTTCGTAAGATTTATCTTGACCCCCCCCCCTTCCCCCTTAAAGGCTTACATAGTTTGTGTATGGCCTCTAAAGAAATCAATTATAATGACTCGAATAGACACTGCAAGAAGTTTATAAATGTTTATAAACAATGATATATAGGAAACAAAAAGAAGAAAATTTTAAAAAGTTGATAAATTTATTTTCCAAAAAAGTGCAGATAACAGATTTAAATATTAATTAGACAATAATATAATCAAACAAGTTATTAATTAATTAATAAAATAATTAAACAAACTGTTAATTAAGAAATTAATTAATTAAATAATTAACTAAAAACAAATAGTACTAAATTAAAGAAATACTTGACAACAAACAGATAACTAAGTAATAATTAATTAATCAAATAATTAATTAAACCTATAGAACTTTACAAATGCATCTACCATTGTTGAATTCAAGAAAAAAACATTTTATTATTAAAGAATTTTCAATTTAAAAACATCTGTATTTTAGCAAGATAATTTATTAATTTATTATAATTGTCATTTTTTTTTTTTTTTTTGCTTGAAAAAATTACAAAACACCTTTAAATCCTCTAATTATAATAAACATTAATTAAAAAACAAAGCATCTTCACTCCCAAGAACATTTGAATATAAATAATTTATTAAAATTTCTTTTCACTTAAAATAATTAAAATTAACTTCAATTAACAGTTACTTATATGAAAAATGACATTTATTAAAATTTTTATACAAATAACAGCATTACCCTGATTTATTATCAACTTTTAAAAACTTAATCTTCAAAAAAAATTTTTATAAATATAAAATATTTTTAAAAATATTTCTATTATCTTATTGGAATTTTGTTAAACAATATATTTCTGAAAATTTAACAGACAAAGTACAATTGAAAAAAGAGATTATAATTATAAAAAAATATATTAAATTCGAAAATGAATTTTATCTTATCGTCATTATCTTTAAATATTTAGTTGCTACTCGAAAAGTTAAAAAAAAGGAGTCATGTCTTTTAGAAATAGATGCGAGAAAAATAAAATAATTTTCGCATTGTATTTTCATAATTGATAAAATAGAATACTAATTTGTTCATATAATTGATGTTTAATAGTGAAAGTCAAGTCATCAAGTCATTAGCCATTTTGAGAGGAAATGCATGTAAGCGTCAACTAGAAAAACCTATTAAAACCCAACTAAGCTAATTAAGCTAATTGTTACACTTCGTTTCGAAAATCTACACATTTCGTTACTTTTATGTCAAAAGTGGAATCTTTTTTGTACTATTAATAGTGGGCAGTAGTAGTATTAGTATTAATAATAAAATGACTAAAATATGCAGTATATGTTAATATCAATAGAACAATTACAATAATTCATTTTTATTACTAATATTATTATAATTATTATTAATATTTTTTAATATTGCTACTATTTGATAATATTTTTAAAAAATATTCAAACTTCATTTTTCACTAGAGAAAATAATATAATGTAATTTTAATGTTTGTTTATCATCTGTTAGTAATACGTCAAATAAAGAAGTTAGGAAATCGATTATTCTAAATTGAAAAAT
Source organism: Leptopilina drosophilae (assembly GCA_032873175.1). Classification (NCBI taxonomy): domain Eukaryota; kingdom Metazoa; phylum Arthropoda; class Insecta; order Hymenoptera; family Figitidae; genus Leptopilina; species Leptopilina drosophilae. Next base: position 51,850,364 of record CM065478.1, read on the forward strand.
GGACAATTATTTGTTCCGGGATATTATCAAATGCGTTTGATTATTTTCAAAACATTTACTCAATTTAGATTGTCTTTTATAACTAAACGATATTTTTCTTTTCCTTTTTAAATTAAAAATCAATTCAATTGACGATAGAAGACTCGTGTAGAAACTGATAAATTTTTTTTGTCATATATGTAATTATCAAATCATTTTTAATTACGCCAAAGTATTATATATTGTATCTTTCAGTGAAAGAATGTTACCCTTACTCATCGTCTTTTTTCAATTTATTAACATCACCCTGATAGCAGTTCAAATAATTATTCATTCTTAATTGATTTTTTATTTAATCAAAATTTTGAAGAATTAAAATTCTTTTCTATAATTATATTTTCTAACTTAATTTAGTAATTCAGTAAAATTAATTAATTAGTAATTTTATTTCCACTATTTTAATTTCACTTGAAAATTTCTTTTATTTTTTAAAATAGAAAAATTGAAGATAAACGTTAATGATTATCTCCCTAAATTCGAATTGATAAAAATTTTATTAATAAATTAGTAAAAATTACTACTTTTCATTTCTGAATTATTAACTTTTACTAGGACAAAAAATTTAGATTCTTTCCACTTGTTAGCAGAAAAAAAATAATTTAGTAGAAATTACTATTTTTTGCTTTTGAATTAGTAACTTTTATATTAATAAACAGTCATTTCTACTAATTTATTACTCAAATTTACTCATTCAAAAACTAACTAACTAACTAACTAACTCAAATTAGTAATATTTTTTAAGAATTTAATTAATTAAATTAAGTAATTTAATTTTTTATAACTGTATTTATTATTATAGTTAATTACTTATATTTAAATAATAAATTATTACATAAATTAAAATAATTAAAATTTGTTAGAGAAGTATTTATTCGTACCAAAATGTAATTTTTAAATTAAATATACAAATTTATCGACGTATTTAATATGATGCAAGTTAGAGCGAAGTCTAAAATAACAAAAGTAAACTAGGTAGCAGATTTATTAGTGTCTAAAATTAGTGATCGCAAAATAAAAGTTAAAGTACTTAATGAGGAAATGAAAAAAAGTTAGTATAATGAAGATTTGTTTCACTATATAAACTATAAACTCTGCTATAAATAGAGTTTCCTCCTATAATTAGTTCAATAATAATAAAATAATCTATAAAAAAAATAAATTAAAATTTATCTTTAGCGGATTCATTTAAAAAAAATTGAAATATAATCAAATAAAAAAATAAGTTTAAGTAAATTTCAATTAATTTACTTTTTCTTATTAGATTATCTCTTAAATTATTTTTTAAATAAATTTATTTCCCTGAAGTTTTAAACGTTAAAGTGAACAAAATATTTATTTTTTGAAAAATATTTTTAATAATTATTTTTTTGTTAGATGTATATTGATTAAAAGTTTGTTTTTCTAATTAAAAAACTTAGAAACATTTTTGTGGCGCATTCCACTTGAAATTTTATAATTCACCCTTGAAGAAGAACATAAAATAAGATGATAAACTTAAACGTTCAAAATTATATTACACATAAATTCACAAACGGTTAATTGTAATTTAGTTTCTTACATTATAAATAACAATGTAAAAATAAATAAATACTATATTACAAAAGAAAAACAATTTGATTTAAAATCTGCAAAAGAAAATAAATTTCAAAAAAAGAAAACAATCTGTTTAAGCAAAAAGGTGACTCATTATTTTTCACATTCATCAAAATATCAATTTGGAAATTCCAAGTTGACGAAAAATCAACAAATTTCACAATGCTTTTCCCCAAAAAAAAAGATGAAAAAAGAGATCAAAATCTGATGAAATTTATCTCCGCTTCACAGAATGCTCAAATAGACAAATATTTTGCATCTCTCATCGAATATATTTCATTTGCATATCTCTGAAATACGATAACATTGAAAAATTATTATTGTCACATTTAAATTTCAATATAATATTATTTTTGTTTGTTTTTGCAGTGAAAAGATTTTTTTTCAAAACAAGAAAAATAAGAAGAAAAAGGGAAAAATGTTTTATCAATTTTCTGATGTAAAATCTCACGTTTCCCAGCAATATACTATCAATAGCTTGAAAAAAGTTTATGCAGACTGAAGAAACAAGTAGAATAAAGATATTCGTCATTCAACTTGAACTATATGTGACAGACAGGCTTTAACAGAATCTAAAGTACAATTGCGATAAAGTCATTCCGGCTTAAGTGTTTATTGTTCCCCATCCGTCTCTCCACGTACCTCTGAAGAGCTTCAACAAGAGGTATAAAGTCAGTTCAAAACCAACACTGGTTAGTATAGCTTTGCGGAAAGAATTTTTCTCATTAACTTCGCGTGTGCTTGTGTGTCTTCGAAAATTATAATCTTCTTCCAAAACAAAAAGAAGATCAGTGCGCGTGTTTCGAGAATAGAAAATAAAATTGGAGGTCAATTTTTACAAAAAAGAAAACAACATTTCTTCTTTTTTAACTATTTTTCTCAATTCGTATTTATCAAGAGACACTTATGAATACTATTTATGACTTTCCGGAGTCTCTGCCTTTTACAAGGGCAAGAACCACTCTCGACTATCTCACAGAAGAAGAAGTTAGATTCAGTCGATTATTAAGCAAACGCACTTTCTGCTCACGAGCAAAATTTGCAATAAACTAGTCTCAAAGAGAGCAATTATTTTCCAACTTTTCATGGCTGTGCTTCCATCAAATTCACTCTATTCTTATCGTATAGAATTATTATTATTATCAATCATCTCATGCCTAATGCTTTAATTCATTATTTAAAGCAAATGAGGGCGAATTATTTCACTTCAGATTATGAGGAAAAATTATTCATAGAACTTTTCCCTTAAAAAGTACATTCGTATTCGATTTTTAAAATCGTCTTTTTAGTTTTTGAAATTTTCAAGTAGAAAAAGAATTTTTCGTAAAAGAGTTTTCATTATTGAGAGAATTATTGAAAGTTATTGAGAAATAACGTAAAATTTTGGATTATCGCTAGAAAAGAAATATTAATTTAGAAACGAAAATCTCCAAAGAAATTTTTTATTTTATCTTGTCAAAATGACGATGCTTAATTGCTCCGTTGAAATCAAAGTCGACAATAAAAAGTTTTCCTTTAAAACGTGTCACCTTTTGCAGAAGATCGGAAAGTGGTTTCAGAATCTTCGACTTAAATTGCAACGCTCTATGGAGTCGCTAAAAAGTAAGAAATTCAGTTCTTTTCTAAATTTCTTCCATAAAAAAATTATCAGAAATAAAGAAGAAATAGAATAATATAGATTAAAGTATAAAAATAATTAATGAACTTATTAATTTTCTCATTGGATTTAAATTTTGTCACGTGTCAAGTCTTAAAAATTAATTTAGAAAGTTTGAAAATGTTTTATTAACTTTTTGATTTTTGAATTGTCTTCGACGAGTATAATATTTCGGGATTTTTAAAATTTTGAACTTTATATTATACCCAAAGATACAAAAAGTACCTGTAAAAATTTCATGCAAATACTTGTTTTATTTTTCAATGCTACAAACAATTTTATTTTATTAAACGTATCAATTAACATTTTTTCCCTCTAAGCCACTAAAATCAATTACAATTTTTTTAGAAATTAACCCTCAAACAAAAAAATTTAATTAATTTTGGAAAAATATTTTTAAAAGTCTTGAGTTTACCCTATTTTATTAAAATAAAAATAATTTTTTAATGAAAGTGAAATTGTAATTCAGTTAATTTTTTAAATATTTATGTTGATTTCAAACAAATAAAATAAATAGCTTTGAAATATAATTATTAAAAATTGATGAATTGTTAGTCTCAGCTTCATATCTATTTTTACTAAATATCTAATAGTTAGTAATGTAATAATTTTCTCAAAAAAAGATGATAGTTATTCAAAAACTGATCAAATTAATAATAGAAGAAAAACAAATTTTGATTGTGATACCATTTTAATAGTTGAGCTAAAAAATATTAAAAAATTTTAATTATTTTAAGATAATATTAATTTTAACAAAACAATGAAAATTCAAAATTTTTTATAATTTGATATTTAAATATATATAAATGCAATGGTTCTATTTTATGATATTTTAAAACCAAATTTTAATAGATTTACCGTCTTTCACAGAGAAAATGTATTTAACCGACCAATAAATTTAAAAAAAAATTTAAACCAACAATTTACATAAATATAATCCTTTTTATTCTTCGTCTAAGTTTGTAAAAAATATTTTTGTTTACAATATTTAGAAAATTTTGAATAGTTCTTTTTTGCCTAAATTAAAAAAAATTCCAAACTTAGGTGAGAAAAAAGAAACATTTCAAACTTTTTGAACGTTCAAATGAACAAATATTTTCCAAATATAAATATTTTAAAAATTACTCACTTCAATAAAAATTAAAAAAGCAAATGGAGCATTTTGAAAATTTCTAAATTTATTTTTAACATGCGACGTCACACAATAGTATTGGGGTTAAATTCAATTTTGAAGAAGAATTTAATCAATTTCATTTATTTGAATATGTTGAGAACTTCTGGGACAAAAGCAAAACTTAAAAAGTCGTATTTATTTCAGTTATCAAATTTTTTCATCAACTTTTTCATATTTCGGTAAAGAAAAATGAAAAGTCATTTTTATTTTAGTTATCAGTTCCGTGATTTAGCATATCGTTATGCTAACACGATAAAACATGATAAATATAGCAATTTGAATGTAAGAATACAGTCAACAAAATTTTATCTCCTTTTCTCCTGGTTTAAAAAAATATTGCAGAAAATATCGAAAACTATAGAGTGACTTGGTAAAATAAAAAAAAACTGTAGAAAAACAGTAGAGAACAGTAAAATACCCTAAAAACAGTTAAATGCGTAAATACGTAAAGAACGTTTAAATTCAGTAAAAACTTATAAAGAGGAATATTCTAAATAAAGACTTTTGTTTTCAGCACCTCCAAGATTACAGTCATTGAGGAATCGAGACGCTGGTGGCACAGGATCATCAATAAGAACATACGCCCTTCAACTTGCTTTGGATAAAAGTACAACATTCTCGCAGAATATTGAAAATTTCATTCAATGCACCAAGGAGGGAAAGGAGGCGAGTCCTCATGTTGTTATGAGGAATATAAGACAATTTATGTCGGGAATGAAGAATTATTTAGTGAAGCATGGCGAAAGAGAATTCGAGAAGGAAGTCGAGAAGGAGAGACTTAAACTAAAGGCCAATGAGTTTCTCAATTTGGATGCAATTTTGGAGGAAGTAATGATGAGTCTTGTTGTGCGTCCACTTCGTGAGCATGTTTATCGATTATTTGTCGATCATTATGCAGCGAATGAATCTCTTAACACACTTGCTGAGAGTATTCAATTCGCTCAGGCGAAGCACATTCAGGATCTTGGAGTGCGGGTGAGAAATTTACTATTTTCATTGAAAAAAATTGCAAGATCAATGCGAAAAGTAAAATCAATTGAAATAAAACAAAAGTAAAGACTCTTTTATATTCTTTTCATATAAAAAAAGGTTTCTTTTATTTGAACGCTCAAAATTTACTTTTAAATAGTATTCTTGCTTTGAATACCAATAGATCATTGCAATTATTATTCGTATATATTGATAATTACTAATTGCTTTCAATTAAAAACAAAATTCATTAATTAAAGAATTCAAATAACAATTTTTGATTTTTTACAGCCTAAGATCATTCCACCATCGGAGGCAAACTTGGAACGAATTCTAAAATACATTGAACGTCTGCAAAAAGTTGATTCACCTCTGGACAAATTAGAAAATCTCCTTTCGGCCATTTCCGCAATTTTCAATTCGGTAAGTTAATTTCATTCAAGAAACATTTTTTTCCAATTCTGAAAAACCAAAAATAGAACTTTCCTTTCACTGATTAGTTATTATCGACAATTACATAATTGATTTTTTTTATCTAATTACTAAAGCAGAAAGTTAGACAATTTTCTTCAAACAATTAGTTAATGGTTTAATGATTTAACTAATGCAGATTTAGAGAGTAACGAAAGTAATTCTAATTTTTCGAGACAAAATAAGGAAAAATTTTAACGAAATATCTTGAAAATAGGTAAAGCAATCGAATTCCGGTAGACATGTCACCTTGGGAGCAGACGATTTGCTTCCGCTTCTCGTTTGGGTTTTGGTTCAAGGAAGAGTAATTGACGCCGAAATTGAGGCCGAATATATGTGGGGCCTCTTGCATCCATCTCTCCTCACCGGGGAAGGTGGATATTATTTAACAACACTTTCAAGCGCTGTGCATGTTCTCAAAACATTCAAGTCTAGTCAGGGAACCATGTCCACATTAAATGTAAGTAAAATTATTTTTCAACTTTTCAAAAAAAAAAAAAAAGAAAACTATACGCAAAAAGCCTTTAAAAACATTTTTAAAAATGTAAAATTAAAATATACTTTGATTTTCTTCTCAACTTTACATTGGATTTCAGTTAAAATTTAGAAAAATAAAACTTAATTTAATTTTTAAAAATATCGCAATTTCTTTAAGATAAACGAATTCTTAAATTTGTCAACTTTAGCCATTTTGATTAAAAAATTTTTTTTAACTCGATTCGATCCCTGGGGAAAATTTTCCCCCAAAAGTGGATAATAATTAAAAGTAAAGAAAAGTTTTTTAATGGGATTGAAACCAATTTTTCACAGGGTTGCGGATCGCCAGACTGTTCATCAGTTTTACGAATCCTAGTTCCAGACGAACTTCACGGTTCTTTAAATACAAAAACACTTCCCGTACGACCAAATATGAGCACACGAGACGTTTGTCGCATACTCGCGCATAAAATAAGATGTACAAATCCCCAGGATTATGGCCTCTTTAAACTTGTTCAAGGAGAAGGTGAGATATTATTTTCCTAATAATATTTTCAAAATTGTCTCTATATCACTATGAACACGTTTAGTAATTAAAAATAACATTTTAATGATATTGTCAAACAGTTGTTCAAGCATTTTTTTTCAATATTGTTTAATAAATTAGCTATCACACTTGAGGAATGATTACATCAAATAAATAAAATTTTAATAACAAAAATAATAATAAAAATTAAAAAAATTATATTAATTTTATAATTATTAATTTTCTAACAATCAGTATTAATAATATTAAGAAACAATTATTTCAATAATTTCAGTATTTAAATCAATATCATTTAATTGATTTAATTCATAACAATTATTTCCTCCAATTATTTAAACAAATATAATTTTATTATTTAAACAAATACTAAATAAAAAGTTTATTTGATTCAAATAACCGATTACTTGTTTATTATCAAATAAATATTTACTTAAATCAAATAGTTTCGATTTAAGGCAATTACATTTTTTGTTTGATCCAATAATTTCAGTATTTGAAGTAAATACTATTCAACTGTTTCAAATAACAATTATTTCATTCAAGTCAATATTTATTTGATAATAGACAAATAAACTGTTCTTTTAGTCAAATTAATTTTTTGTCAGTATTTAAAATTAAAAATTACGGAACGTAATATTTACTTTAATAAAGTAAAATTAAAATGATTCGATCGTGAATTTTTATAAGATATTTTAATACCATTTTATTAACTAACATTGAAAATATTTAATATTTAAGATAATTATATAAAAAAATATAGTTTTCGTTTTGGTAATAAAAACGATAATAATAATATAGTTAATAACTAATAATTTTTTAATTTTCAGAAACTTTACTCGGCGATCAAGAATCACCTCAAGAACTCTCTCATTGTTTATTTGCATTCAAGCGAATAGACGCTAAAATTGCTTGGCCAAAAACCAATTCATGAACAATTAAAAACCGTTCTCAGTACTTCTTTTTATAAGCCTTAGCTCAGGGTTGCGGCATTGTTACGAAAAAAGAAAAATAATTACACATCTAAAAATTGAATTTCAAACTTTCAATGATTATTTAATACAACAATAGAAAAACGAGTGTCAAAAAATTTCCATTTTATATCTGTGAGTTCAATTCAATAATAAAATTTTCAACGTTTATGATGATAAAGATTAAATAAAAGAAAAATTCCAAAAAATTTGGTGCCTCGAAAAATATTCTTTTAAATAATTTCTTTATAATAAATGAAAATTATAAAGAAATATTTCTCAGACAAAAATTGAGAACATTTTTTTTCTTTTTTCTTTAAAAAATAATAATTATAATCAGAAACAAATTGTAAATTTTATTATCGGAGTTCATCAACCTACATTGTATTTAAACTTATATATTAATGTTTGAACGTAATCTTCCGGAAGTAATTAATAATCTAATATGTGAATATGAATAGTTGTATCGCAAACTACAAGGAAATCTATTTTATCGATAAGTAATTGATCCAACTATTAATATCAATACCTAAAAAGAAGATGATAATAATATATATTTCTCTACATGATATCATTACTCAAGAGATAATATAATATTTCTCTTCACGATTACCTATCGATTTAATAAAAAAGAAAGAAAAAATTCCTGATACGAGCGATCATAAATCTTGTTTTCTTTTCTTTTTTTTGTGGAAAACTTTTATAAGTACGCGATTAATATATTTACACTGCGATTAAATTCAATGTCACGATATTCAATTTTACGATTACAATGAAAGAAAAGGTAATTTTTTTATATATTTTAATACCTTTATCGGTATTTATAGTAAAAATTGCATTTTAGACAAAAAAAAATTAATAAAAATACGTTTTTTAAAAATAAATCAATCGGGAAAGTACGAAACTCTTGACGAATATTGTGCAATTAAGTTTCTTCGATAAATTTGAAAGAAAAATTTATATTTTAAAAAAATAGCAGTTTGAAAATTGCAACAAGATTTGTTTGAAATATCATACATAATAGAGAATATCAAGTATTTGAGAAATCTGCTCACTCAATCAGTATTCTAATTTGATGAGAAATTTTGAACTTGAGATAATTAAATTATACTCGTGTTCGATAAAACCTAATATGTAATGTTAAGAATTTTTGTTCTTTGTGAGAAAAATTGTGAATCAACGATTTATATATGTATATGTGAAATGAAAATTTTAATCTTGATAAAAATTAAGATAAAAAAGATAGTCTCGAAAATTAACAAATTTTTGGATAAATGGAAAAATTTGTAGAAATATATAGAAAAAAAATTCGGAAGACTAGTTTAGGAATCTATTTTAAGTACTGTTTATGGAGAAGTGACGAACTATAGAAATTCGTGTCAGAAAATATTGTATTTTACACGAAAGAAACATATTTAATGGAAATTGTATACATTTAAAAGAAAAACTCACTAAACAATTTTATATATATATGGAAAAAAGAAATAACACCTCTTTAAATTGGACCAGGCCATGGCTGATTTGGCCCCCACACAGAAGTAATCGAAAATATATTTTCAATTTAGAGACTGTCGTTAAACTAAATGTAGAGATGATGTTTATTATTTTAATTGTTTCGATTTACTTAAAGATTTTATATATAAACATAAAAATAATATTATGCAAGTCAGCCATTTGTTTTTATGTAAAAATCGAGTTAAAATCTCGATAACGAAAAAATGATTTTTAATGAGGAATTATTTATCATTGTTTAATAATTCTCCTTTGAATGCTTGTAAAAAAAATTATGTATTCTAATTTTTAATTGTATATTTTTTTGTAGCTAATTTATTAAAAAAGTTTTTTATTATTGTTCATTTTTTATATGTGATGATTTTCATCAGATTCTTCGAGATATATACATGCTTTATTTTCTCTTCAATTAATACAATTGAAAAATGTTATTGCTTCTAATATGCTAGTCAAGTCAATCGAATGTACTGTTTAAGCGTAAGTTCGGCAATAGTTTTATCTGTTATAAAACCATATGTCGTTAATTATCATTAGTATCATCAACATTTTTATCATTATTACAATTTAAAAAACATGTAATTCTATGCTCAATAAACAATTTTCTATAATTCGAATAAAAATTTAGTTTCACCCTTAATCCATCCATTCTTTAAAATATGAGACAAAAATTCCAATACATATAATTACTCAAAAACATCAATAGTTTTATTTAAGATTATTATTTAATCATTATTAGTTTTCCATAGGATTTAAAATTTTCAATAATTTCAAATTCAAACATTTTTGAAATTCAACCAAGTGACAAATGTGAGTTCCCATAAATATTTCATTTTGTTTTTCCCTGATTTCTAGATTATTAAGTTTTGACATTATTCCTGACCCTAAAGAATATTCTAATTCACTCTAAAAATGATTAGATACTCAAAAAAATTTCTATTACATTTATTTACAAATTTCATGAATTGTAAAATTATTCGAAATCATCAGTAACTTTTATTTTAAATAAATATTTACTCATTATTATTTTTTCATAGGAATGAAGATTTTAGAAAATTTCAAATTCAAGCATTTTAAAGTTAACAATAAAAGGTCCTCCCCCCTGTCACAATTAGTCACATTTTCATAGACCCCCGTCCCTCCCTAAAAAGTGTAACCTAATTTATAGACGAAGCCTTACCATAAAATTTCTCAAAAAAATTTTTATTATTTACAATAATCCTTCGCAAGCATTCAATTATTTTCACAATTAGTAGAATTTCTCAAGAGAATTCAATAATTTAAAAAAATGTAATAAAATTCATTGCAAGAAATCAATTATTTTGATAAATAATAAATCGATTACATATTCGAAAATTCATTTTTTATTAAAAAATTCTAGGAAAATTCAATTATTTCATTTCAATAAAAAAATTTTCATTTTTAATTTTTTAAGAATATTTTTGAGAAGTACGATTCAAATTCTATGAAAAGTAATTAAAATCATGCAAAGAGTTTTACTATTTATATGAAAATAATTAAATTTCTGAAAACATAATATTTATTATTTATAAAAATAATTGGATTATTGTAAAAAAATTTATAAAAAGTATGAAAATAATTGAAATCCTGTTTTCAAAAATAATTAAATTTCAGAGAAGAATTTTATTATTTTTATAGATACTTAATTGAAATTTTGACAAAACTTTTTAAAAAAAGTTTGAATATAATTGAATTTCTGTGAAGAATTTTATTTTACTTTTGAGAATTATTGATTTTCTGCAATCATTTGTAATTTCGGTAAAATTCAATTTTTTAGTGTTTTTAACTAAAGTTCTTCGAGAAATCCATTATTTTTAATAATTAACTAAATATAATATTTCAAAATTTAACTGAATCCTGGATAGAAATTTTCTAACTAAATTAATTTGCTATATCGCGAATATGAGATATAAAAAAATTCTTGTTAGTAAAAATTAAAGAAGTATGCCGCTGATTTATTCATTAAAATTGTAGAAATTGGGAAATTCTTGAATATGAAAAAAATAGTTTAAATAAAGTAGCAATTACTAAATATGAATTACGCCGGATAAAATATACTTCTATTTGGTCGAAGAATAATAATTTATGGTAAAAAAATGTGCCACTAATTTGAAAAATAAATTTTTTTACAATAAAAAGTCCCCATTTCGTGAGATTTCCCCATGTACATTTCTATAAACATTAATAATTGTTAATGTATAGATATTTTCTTATTCAGGAAAAGCCAAAATGAGATTTAAAAAAATTGTTTTCAACTTTTATAAATTGTACAATGATGTTTAAAATTTTCTATGTGTAACATTATTATATTATGTAACAGTTTATATCCGAAAATATATTGAGAATGTAAAAATGAAATAATATTTGGGTTGCAACTTTTGATTAAGTGCTTTTTTTATTTTAAGAAAGTTATATTTTAATTAGCAAATTTTACCTGCGCTAGCGCGGAACGATATATTCAATTTATTATAAAACAAATTATAATATTTTTTATTTTCAAATTTTTATTTTATGATAAATTCATTATCAAAATTTGAAAAATTCACTTAATATGTAAATTTTTAATTATTATTATTTATATTTCTAAACATTTTTAAATAACTCTTCGCAAAAATTCAATTCTTCGCAGAAATTAAATTATTTTAAATACAATTTTAATTAAATTTCACAAAAGAATTCAATTATTATCTCAAATTTGCATAAATCCATTGAAACAACTCAAATATATAGTAAAATCTTTGCAAACATTAAATTCTATTAAAAATAATTCTAAAATAGTGATTTAATCTCAAAAATTCATTTATTTTTCAAACTGTTAATAAATTTTTAAAAACAATTCAATTTTTTTTAAAAATTGTCAAATTATTCGCAAGAATTAAATTATTTCTATAAATAATAAAATTTTTCAAAGGAATTCAATTTTATTCCAGATGATTTTAATAAACTTTAACAATAAAGTATCTAAGTATAATTTTTAACATAACACAGAAAAAATTTAGGCAATTAGCTGTATTAAAATTTTTTCGTGAATCGATTATTATTTGCATTAATAATAAAATTCTTCAAAGAAATACAATTATTTTTAATTTAATTGTAGTAAAATTTCTCGAGAGAAATACAATTATTTTTAAAAATGTTAATTAAATTGAATTATTTTCAAATATTATGTAAAAATTATTTAAAACAATTTAATTACTTAAAATTGTAAGATTCTTCTCAAGAATTTCAATGATTTTTATGACATTTTATTTAAAAAAACTATTATTAAAATAGTTGGAAAACAAAAAACTAAACAACTAACTATTCGCAAACTGCGAACAGATATTACTGGAGCATGTATTTTATTATTACTATTAATATTAATTAATAATTGTTACTTACGTATTCTTTTTATATTTAATTTTATCCATGTGTGAAATTTTTGAAATTTGTCAAACAAAAGTATACGTTACGCGAATCATAGGTGACATAACCTAAAATTTGAAAAATATTTTTAGTTGATCAAAAATTGTAATTTCAATTTATAAGAAAGAACAAATAAAACCGAATCTTAAAACATTATTTTAAATAGGTACAGATGGAAGATTAAATAAAAGAAAAAACGACTCACTGTTCAATAAATTATCCATAAATTGGTTTACTTTTCTTCTTCCGCAATCCTGTTTCTTATTTCTTCCTGACAGCACAAAGAAATGCATATGCGTGAATTCGTAAATCAAACTCCATTCTAAACCAAAATTATTTTGCGGAACTCCTTCGTCTGTCTCAATTAATATCCCAAGCGATTGAATACATTATCACCTACAGAAAAAATTTATTTTCTGTTTTATTCAATATTAAATTTTAAAAACATTTTATTCTTCTTCAGTTTGTTTTAAAAATTTTATAAACAAAAAGCCATCTAGCAGAACTAATATGAACTACAGGCCCGCCGACTACCGTTGCCAACACAGTAGAAACAAATTATTATATTTTCTACTTCTATCAGTATAAAAATTAAATGGCATTCAATTATTTAATTACTTGAACATTGATCACTATTTTAAAACAATAATTTTCAAACAATACAATAAGTTTTTAACTTTTTTAATTTCAAAATCAGTGGAAACGTGTTGCGTCAGAATCAACTGGACAGAACTGAATTTTCCTTTCATCTCTACAAGATGGCAGCAGCACACAATAATTCTGATTGGTGGAAATTTTAAGCCCCGTACATGTGAATATTATCTTACCGACTCTACGTTTCTATCGCACCACATACGTTACAATACAAGTTTTATCTCATTTTATGTAAAAATAAATATAAATGAAGGAAATTACGTATAATTTCGCTAATTTGTAAACTCACATTTTGATCAATGGCATTTATTTATTTATTTATTTATCTAAATCATATTAAAAACACCGGTTCCCATATTTACTGTTAAAGAAATGAAAACAATGCTAAATATCTAAAACGAATTTCAATTTCATTATATCAATTAACATGTTATGTAATGCGCAAAATCGAGAATTAAACAAAAATACATGTATTTAATCTGCGTATGTGACGTCTTATTATGCTGCGTCAATCATAATGGCTCCAAGCCAAAGAAACATGGAAAGCAGCAAGAACATGAAACATCGAACTGAGGAACTTGCATAAACTGGTCTGACTGGATCTGCTTTTACAAGTGTACTTTTGGTAAAAACAAATGGCTAACGTATGATGCGTAGGTGGTGTGTGTTGGAAACGTGGTTAAAAGACCTGTAAAATGTTGTTGAAGAGCAACAAGTCAGAGAAAAGGAATCGGAGATATTATGGAAAAAACACTAAACTTTCTACCGGTGAGTTTATTTTTGACTAATTATCACCTTTAATTGATATACAGAGACAATTAATCTGTAAATCTTACCGTTTGTTTCAAGTTGTGCAAATTTTTTTTTGATACCGCAAATATCAACACAATATGGCTGACAAATTACATTATAAATATATATATATATAATATATGTATTCCAAAAAAATCAAAAACTATTTGTTTTTTAAATTTGTTACATTGTATTGAGATTTATTCTGCTTGCTATTTCTACTACTTGAGCGAGTTATTGAATTCTTCAATTTTACTAATCTTGACAATTTTACATCTACATATTTTGAAATTTAGTCTAATTAAATAATTAAAACAAAAAGTGAAAAAAACACTTGTAACATAAGAGAATCACGTGATAAATGACAGTGGCTTAAAAATGAATGTGCGTGTATTTTTTTGAAGTGAAAAGTGTTTCTATTTGAGGTTATGTTCGAATAATTTGTTATTCTTTGTTATATTTTCTGCTAGTGCGTAAAATTGCATAAAATCAAAGTCTCTATCTCTACAGAATCTGAAGTCAAAAATATGACGTCATAATCAGTATCTTAACATCGGGTTTAATGCATTCGTGTTCTTATTACGAAATACACTTATCTACGATAGTGCCCGGTCACTGTACCTTTTAATATGCTGATGGGAATTCTTAAAACATATTCGCATATAATCGCTTATTTTTCGTGTCTAGATGATATTAATTAATTTAAGTCGAGTGATTGTTTACTCAATTGTTAAGTAGCTGATTAAATACAAGTTATCTAATTGGAACAGTGATGTAAGATTTGTAAAGTCGATATGGGAAAAATTATTCCATTTTCTCGCATCTTTTCATATGGTAAATATTTCTTGAAAAACAATTTTTACCCTTTGCACTCTTTTTCTACCAACTTCCTTTTTTCTCTCCTGTTACAATTTACAATTATTATACATTTTAGATTTCTACAATGTAATATAATTTTAAAACGAAAATATCAGTTTCTTAGGATAATTTACAAGACAATAATTTTTTTAACTTTTAGTAATAATTATTGATCATAAGCAATAATAATAATAGGTAATAATAATTATTATTGTTACTATTATCATTATTATTATTATTATTTTAATTTTTATTTTTTATTATTACTATTATAATTATTAGACTCTATACAATTTTTTCACTTAGAGCAATTAATTTATCGGTAAAAAATAATTGTCAGAAGTTTCTTTATTCGTTGTTTATTAATTTTATATATAGTTTAGTTTTTATCAAATTATAATCAGAGAGACGATAATTTATTTATTAAGCTGTGAAATTATTTTTACAGACATTGATCAAAGTTTTAAATTAATTAATTCTCTTGACTGTGTAAGAGAAGAATTTACATAATCCGTTAAGTTCAAGATTTTTTAATACTAATTCCATATTTTTTTGTCACCTTCAATTTAGCAAAATTGTTTTTATAATTAGTCAATAAATTTCATGCCTCATTTCGCTTTTTTTTTGTCGTCGACATTGAAAAAAATCGGAATATTCAAATGTCAAATAAATAGTAAAAGAAACTTGGAGTTAAACTTTTATTTCATTTTACTGAATATATATATACAAAAAATATATAGTGGTTGTTCACTTTTGTTACAAGCAGAAAATTTATTACAAATTGTTTTGCAAAATTAATATGTAAAAAAAATATAAAAACAAATATGGAAAAGAATTTATTGAATTTTCTTTATAGAAAATCGACTTCCCCCCACACCTTTAAAAAAACAATTTTTTAACAAAATTTTTTATTGTAAAATAAAAATTATGACAATTTTTTTCATTTATTTCTCAAAAAACTGAAAATTTTGTTAAAATATGTTTAATTGTGCGAAATAGAAATTGTGCAAATTTTATAAAAATCTCAATATTATTTGCAATTAAAAATTGTGATTGACAAATTGAATTTAAAAAAAATTTTTAAATATAAATGGTGCAAATTATTTTCATTAAAAAAACATTATTTTCTAAAAAAGTATTTTAAAAATTGAATAAAAACAAATTGTGTAAATTTTTTTTTATTTTCTAAAAAAAAATTTCCAAAATTTTTAATTTCAAACAAAAAATTTTAAACCTATAAATAATTAATTTTTCGTTCTTAAAAAAACTTCAAATTTTGTAAATTCTTATAAAGATACAGAAAATATGAAAAATATTCTCCATTTCATAATAATAATTTTTTAAAAAATAGAAATGGAAAAAATTTCCATGATTTTCATTTGTCAAAATTACAATTTTTGTTCCAAAATTCTAATTATTTTTCGAAAAACAGGAATATTTTTTGCATAATTTCTCTTATTATTTATGTGGTAATTTTTCAACAAATAGCAAGTTTTTTTCTAAATAAAGAAACAAAATTTGTTAATTTCTATTTTACGAATGTTTTTTGTAATTTGTACCACATTTCAAAACTTGGCGCATCAACGCAAAAAAAAAATATAAAATACAAAAAAAATTAATTTTTTAGATTAATATAACATTTTTTAATTAATTAAAAAGTAACATAATAAATATTGATTATTTATTTAAAATTTAAAAGCATTAAATTATAAAATAACTAACTTCATGAGTGAACAGAATGATTGAATATTATAAATTTTTATTAAAATTAACTGAATATTTATTGAAAGTGAATTAGAATTTGTTGAATTTATTTACTGAATATTAAATAAAAATCTTGTTTGATGTTTATTAAATATTAAATATCGAAATGATGAAAAAAATTCGAAAAATTTCTTAGTATGATAATTTTTTAAGATTCAATAATGTGTAAAATTTCAAAATTATTTAAAAATATTTTTTTTAATAAAAATATATTTATTATAATGTTTTTCGTATTAGCATTTTTTTTTTTTTTTTTAAATTATTATTTCATAGTAGTAGTAGTAGTAGTAGTAGTAGTATTTTGTATTAGTTTGTATATTATTTTGGAAAAAATATTTAGAGGTCCTTTTTGTTAAAATCAATCGATCGAGAAATATATAAATTTGATCTCGTTTGTTTTTTGAGGCGAGTGGAGTTATAAATTTACGATTCTTTTTGTTAGATTGTTTATGGTATTGATCTGCCCGCGTTTCTTATTCTCTATCCCGTAAGTTTCTTGAATGCTTTATAGTTCAAAGTTCATTCTTCTGCCGTCTGGCTCTCGGCAAATTAATTATTGTACAAACTATCGCGCCAATTAGTGAAGCAATGCCCCCGTTGAAATTTTCCGCTTTCCAGTTTAATATAAATTCCATAATGATTGTATTAAAACAAAGGGAAACTGAATCTCAAAAAAGGTTCTTGTTTACTCTCTCTCATATTTTTTTTCTACTTGGAACAAATTTTCCTTTCTTTCTTTCTTTCTTTTTTCGATAAAATTATAATATATAAATCTCTGAATTTTACCAAAACGAAAATTTACCAATTTAAGAGAAAATTATTTGAAATTTCTTTTTTCGTTCAAGGTAAGAGTTCAAATGTTTAAAAAAAATTTTTTTTTATATGAAACTTGATTTAATAATTAAATTGAATTATATTGACTATAAAAAGACGATATCATTGTGTTCTTAAAATATTGTACCAATAAAAAACAGCTGCAGACAATAATAGTGTGTGATATTAATTCTATTTTCAATGATTGCGCAAATTTAGTGTTCAAATAAAAAAAAAAATTTTTTTAATCAGTTTTTGTGCGATTTAAAATTCTCTTTTATTTCTTCGGAAATAATAAAAATGTAGAAAAAATTGGCGCAAACTAATTTATAAATATCGCCATATAAAAAAAGAAGTCTCTGATTTATATATTATAGGATATTTTATACCTGCGCTATCTCTGTAATTTCGTTATCTATCTGCCACGTACTTGATTTTGTTTTATTGCAATCAACATCACATGAGTATTTGTCACAGTATACAATAGAAAGACGTACTCTTAATTGCGAGATGTTTCACTTTTTTTAGACAATTGTCCCAATTTTTCTTTATTTTTTTATTTTCTAACACTTTCGTCAGTAATTATTTCAAAAAATTGCTTTAAATTTTATGAGACCTAAAACTTACTGTAGAATTTTGTCCTTAAAATTTTGAAATGTCGCTAATTGAATAAAGAAAATTGTTTAAATGAAAGATTAATTTATACCCAGAGGTTGAGGGTTCATTTAAAGAATGTGTTTTTGAATAGACGTTAAGTAAAATTACATATATAGATGAAGAAAAAATCGAAAAAAAATTATAATTATAGAGAAAATTTTTAATTACTGTGAAGTGAAGAATATAGGTATTAGAAAATATGTGTCAATTAATAATACTTTAAGTATTTTTTTACAGTCTCCTTTGAGACTTCGATTTATACGGCCATGAACTCTGATAAAATCTCACGCGATTTTATTATCTGCAAAAAAGAGAAGAGTGTAGTCGAACAAATAGCTGCATTTGTCAGAATTTTTATTTTCAATTTCAAAATGTTGTATTATAAAATTTACTATAATATATTTTCGTTTCAGGAAATCATTCGTTTTTTTCTTCTTCTTTCTTTTTTGGTAATTTGAAAAAAAAATTTAATTCAATTTACATGAACCAAAATTTATACCAACCATTTTACATGAAAAAAATATTGCCGAGAGACAGTTGTCAAATAATTTCGTAACAAAACTCAAGAGAAAATATTCGGCAAAAAATATTTGTCACTTTTTTTTGTATATTAATTTAAATGTGCTCGGAGAATTTGTGAATTTTAAAGATTCTTTTACCTCCAGGAAGCTGTAATAACCAAGTCGTAGTGGGCGCATAAATAGATTAGTGACCTTGATATAACGATGCGTCTTAAAACTTAAATGAATAAACTTTTATGGTTTATTTTATATGTGTTGTTAGTAGGAAAAATAAATCATTCTTAAGTTTCCCTATTCCGTTAACCATTCATTGCGTTTTCTTTATTTTTTCCATGTTCGGAAATGCGGAATTTATATACTTGATGAGGAAAAAGAAAGTGTTTTTTTACTCTTTTACTGAAAATTAACTGAGATTTTTATGGATTTTTTAAAATGTATTTAATTTCCAATTTAGAGTAAATATTTTTTTGGGAGTTTGGTTCTGGGAAGAAAAAATAAATGAAGGAATGTCTCTCTAAATATTGGTAAGTCAAAACTCTATACACTTGAAATAAGTGAAATTCAACTTATTCATAAGTGAAATTTCACTTATATGCACTTAATTTTAACGTGGAAGAGTTTTGAAACAAAAATAAGTGCGTATGCACTTATTCAGATTTAGAGCGTTCTTAGTAAAATTTATTAACTGCGGCTGTAATTTTTTGACGTCGGTGGAGTTTGCAACGTTTATGATCAACGATTGAAAGAAATAAATTTATTTTCCTACCAAGAAAATAACATTTTTTGTTAACAAATATTTTTTTTGTAAAACATTGTTCAAAAAATTAATCGTACTATTTTCTTTACAAAAATTTATAAAAACTTTCTTAAAAAAAATAATTTTCTTCTACAATCGTTGACTAAAAACGTTGTAAACTTCACTAACGTATTTTTTGCTTTTATTTAAGAATTGATGTTTTTGACTTAGAGAAAATAATTTTTTTCAATAAAAGAAGTAAAAAAAGTACTAAAAAACGTCGTTTCGTTCGAACGTTTGAAACTTTAGAAACGACTTATATTTTACAAAAATTTACATCAATCGTAGCGAAGTTTAATCCAAAGTAAATGTTACTACGTTCAAACTAAATTTAACTATTTTTTCTAAAATTTTCATCGTCCGAAGTAAAATTTAATCCAGAGTAAATTTTGCTTAATTTAAAGTAGTAACTATTAGCCAACATTGATTACATTTTCTTTCAACATTGTAAAATTTATCAAAAATTGTAAATTTTAGCAAAAAAAGCGGTTAATTTTATTTTGAACGCGCAGTAAAATTAACTCCGGATGAAAATTTTTTTACTGCGTAAAAAGTAAAATCAAATCATAATACTAAAATTTGATAAATTTTAGCAGAAAACAATTAAATTTACTTTTAACATAATATAATAAAATATATTAACATTTTTTGTTAAAATTTTCGTCTATCATATAATAAAATTTAATCCGAAGTAAAATATATTATGTTTAAAATAATGTTATCCATTTTGGCTAGACAATAAAAAATTTTATAACTTTTATATTTGTTTATAAATATAAATAGTTATAAAAATCTGTAAATTTTAACAATAAAGGATTAAATTTACTTTTT
Organism: Leptopilina drosophilae; assembly: GCA_032873175.1. Lineage (NCBI taxonomy): Eukaryota > Metazoa > Arthropoda > Insecta > Hymenoptera > Figitidae > Leptopilina > Leptopilina drosophilae. Next base: position 51,870,880 of record CM065478.1, read on the forward strand.
TCGGTGTAAAATTACCTCCAAATTTAATTTTTCTACGTCCAAAGAAAATTTAACTATTGTATGCTAACTATTAAATTTACTTTCGATTCATTAAAATTAAAAAATATATAATTGAATTCTGAACAAATCTGCATCAGCCAGAGTCAAATTTAATTGAGAGTCTTAAGTTTTATACATTTTATTACATCCAAAATGGCAAATTTTAGCAAACAATTATTACATTTGCTTTGGACGTTGTAAAATTTATCAAAAACATTCAATTTCATTAAAAATGATTAAATTTAATTTCTGCGTAGTGAAATTACCTCAGAATATAATTTTAGTACGTCTAAAGTAAATTTAAATATTTTTTGCTAAAATTTGATTAATTTTAGCTAAAAGTGTTTTAATTTTAGCTAAAAGTGTTTTAATTTCCTTTTGGCGTCGTAAAATGAACTCGGAATTTCTATACCTAATTAATTTCTCTGAAAATGAAAAATTGTTTTTTCTTATTATTTCAATGGAAAGGAAAAATAATGTTCTCTTTGGAATTGAGATTTATAATATGCGTCAGGTATAAGAAGAGAATTATTATAAAAAATGCCTTTTCATATCGAAGTTAATATTGTGGCGCCACTGTAAAAGATAATTTTCTGTTGTAGATAATTTTTACCCCAGTAAACCGGGTTAAGTTTATCCTTCAATTTTTTAAAGATATCTCACACACAAGTATTATGATAAAAATATTTATTACACACTTCGTCATCTACTCACATATTTATATCTAATACGAACAATAAATAATTTTTTTAGCTTCAGTTCAAACAATTCCAAATTTTCTTTCTCTATACTTCTTTTTAATTTATTATACTTTTAGTGCAAATATTTCTGTCCTATTTTTTATTTTCGTAATTTTTTTTTTGAATTGCTGTATTTAATTTGTATTTTATTATAATTAGAATTGTTTTTTATTATATAATAATAATATAATTTATTTTATTTGAATTGGGCTTACAAAGAGAAGAAATTTTTCCTTTCATTCTTAAGTACTAAATTGAAAAAACAAAAGTAAAAGATTAAAATAATTTTTGCGCTCAATGTTGCAAACAAATTTTTCTTATTTTCAAAATGGAAGTTCTAAAAGTTTGTATCATTTTTTAATGAACGAAATATTCTTCGAAATATCTTCAAAAATAAATTAGAAAAATTAATATAGTATGGAAAATAAGAAACGTAAATTAAACCTTTTGAAACTTAAAAACTATTATTTTCAATATTATTATAATTATAACAATACTTAAATTTTTCAAAAATTGGTTCAATACTTTAGAAAAATTAAAATTGTCAATTAATATTATTTTTGGAAACGATAATTGAACAGTGTTATTCAAAATATTAACGAGTTTTGATAATAAAAATATCAAATATTTTTATGAAGTTTTTTTGTTTTTGATAAACTGTTTGGAAATTAATCTTGATGTGTGATACATGTTATAATTGTTAACAAGAGTTTTAACACTTTCTAATGTATGTGGTCTGTACAATAATGATAAGTACTATGCTTGATAGGTCATTGTCCAGTTGAAGATGAGATTTACTTTAATCGAGCGGTGTATACTTTGTACTTATATTCGATTTATTTATTCACAAGCATTCTATATATAATATACATTGTGAACATATTATCTAAATTTAATTTATTTCTAATCATTAGGAAATTTATGCCAAACTTTTTTTGTCTTTATATAATTAGAATAATTTTTTTTCTTTTTGCTGATAAGAAATAACTTGAAATTTGACTTTTAAATGGAAATTCAACAACACATGAAAATAATACAATTTTTTCATAACTGAATTTAATATAAAATTATTTTATAATTATGATTATTTTATTTTATTATTTTCTATATATATATTATTTTATATCGCTAAAGTTTTAAACATTCAAATGAATGGAATATTTTTTCTGTTCGAATATACTTTTTAAAAATTACTACTCCGAAATGATATACATGAATATAATGTAAATTTAACATTTATTCACTTTAAAATTTATTTCTTAACAGCATGTGACTGTTAGAATTTTAATGGTAATTTTTTCGATCAATTTTCGTCTTTAGATATTTAATAAATTGAGCTGAAAATTTTTACGAAAGCGCAAAATATAATAAAGAATAGCAGTGGTGTGCAAAAGTTTTAATAATTCAAAAATAAATTATAATAAAATACTTTGAAATCGGTAAAGACGAGAAATTGATTAGAAGTGTCAGAGACAACTGATAATTTTAAAATTATTTTTTAATAATTAATTTTAAAAATATTAAAACCTTTACACATTACTGCCTTTCTATATTCTACCTATTTTAGACTTTCGTACAAAATTTCAGCTTAATCCTTTCGCTCTTTAGAAAAATATTCATAAGATTGGTCAAAAGTGTCCAGTAAAAATCTAATTGATGTATTTTATTTGTCTTTAAATTCTTATATTACTTAAAAATAATAAATAATTAATTATTTATTTCTTAATCTAGTATCATTGATACCCTTAGTGTATGAATAATGATATAAAAAATTTATTTTATAATTTATATAACAAATTGCATTTATTTTACACTAAGAAGTTGACGACCCAACGTTGGGTCGTTAACAGGCAGGAGGTTAATTTATTAACTATTTAAAGAGAAAAGCAATCAAAAAAATTACTATTGAAAACCTAAGAATCACTTGCTGTTAAATATAAGAAACAATATTTTGTAATAAAATTGAAACTGGTTAAATAAGAAAAAAAATATCGTTCATTTGAACGCTCAAAATTTTAATGACATTTTATTTTATTATAGTTTTTATTATTTCATTATTTTTATATATTAAATTGTTAAACGAATTTTTTTTAAAAAGATTTCTGCTTTTTATTTTAATAAGTATGTAATTTTTTTAAATATTTATAGCGGAAAAATATTTCATTCATTTGAACGTTTAGAGTTTTTATGATCCCAATTACTTAAACATTCATATGAACAAAATTTATTTTACAATTTTTGTTGCTTTTATAATTTTGAAACTGAAATTATTTAAAGATTGCTTACAATTTTATTAAAGTTTTTTATAATAATTCAATTAATTCGAGGAATTTAATTAAAATCGCATTAAAAATAATTATACTTTTCATAAAAATTTCATTACAATTATATTGAAAATAATTGAATTTAGAGACATTTCATTAAAATTGTGTGGAAAATAATTCAATTTCTGCAAAGAATTTAGATATTTATGGAAGTAATTGAATTCTTGCGAAGAATTATATTATTAAAATTTTTTAAAGTAATTGAAATATTTCCAAAAAGTTTATATTAAAACTGTAGAAAATAAAATACAATAATAATTCATTAATAAGTTTAAAATAAAAAAGTACTTTTCAATGTAAAAAAGGGATTTACATTAGGTATAAATTGAAAAAAAATTTGTTCCGTAAATTTAATTTTTGAATTTTGATAAAAATTGTTTTTATATTTTCATACAGATCGGAATGATTAACTAGTTAATAGCAGTTTCATCAGCTTTTTTTAATACCTTATTTAAAGAAGTAAAGCGAAACGAATACTTAAATTACCGAGATGTAATTGGTTTCAGTGAAAAAATTTTTTTTCTATGTACCTAGTGACTTGATTAATTTTTCTTTCAAACTCTAGAAAACTGGAATCACTTGTTATTTGCGATAATGAATGTTTGAAAAAAAATGTTTATTAGATATTACGCACATCGATTATTAAATCTTTTGTATCGCGTAGAAAAACAATTTTGCCTTTAATATACAATGAAATTTTAATTTTTTCGAATTTTATATTCTCTCTAAATTTTACTAATAAAAAATTTAATAAATTAATTTTGCTAATAAATAAGTAGAATTTGAAATAGTACTATATATTATTAGTAAAATTTACTAGTTAAAAAGCAAAAAGTCAGTCACCAATTCAAATTAGTAAAGTTTTTTATTAATTCAGAGACTACTATTTGAGATCGATCTTTTTTTTATACAAAATGCGTCAGAAAAAACGGGTCGAACAACGTGTGTAATTACGCTCCTGCATTTATCGAACGTCTTGAACATTAGAATAGATTGCTGAGTCATAGACGTAGTGGCGATTTTCATTTATAAGGCATCAAAAATCATCAAAAATATATTTTTCCCTTTATTTACTGCAAAAAGAAATTTGAATAAATTTTTTATTCACATATTCTTTTTTTTTGTTTTTTACCTCCGAGACACAATATATAGAGAGAGAAAAGTTTGATATCGAAGTCATTATAAATGATGACGCAAATCGTAAAACGATATACGATTTGGGTGGAGCCCAGAAATTGAAGAAGAAATTAGCACAAGTTGTGTGTCCTTTCTCTAAAGAGATCGAATAGCCTTTTTCAATGAGAAAAAGAGAGATGAAAGAGATCAAAAATGTACAAAATTTTTTTACAAAACCTGATGCAAAAGAAATGCGTTCACTTTTCATTTTAATGAGGCCGGTTATGACGTCAATGGTGTACTCGTGCCATCAATTTTTGCGACGACGACAGGTGAAAAGGGCTTTTAGTTTTGTTTTTTTCCTTCAACATTTTATGTACATACTTTTACATTTTTTGAAAACAGAATTTAAAAACTTTCAATGTTTCTCTCCTTTTATAAAATGAAAATGAAAAAAAAAGAAAACTTTATTTTGAATTAAAAGTGAAAAATTGTTTATGAATTTTAAGCAATGTTGAATTTCTGTTAATTTTCCCGCTTTTGCTCTGATTATATAACAGAGGTAATTGATGTTTTCCTGTGTTCGTTTTCTGCTTTTTTAATGTCGTTTTCTAACATCCACGACCTACAGCAACTAGTTTTAAATAAACGTTGAGGAAAAAGAACTGATACTAAACAGTTTTAATAAAAAAAAGGAGAAAAAAAGTTGTATAATTGAAAAAGAATTATTTGACTTGCATATGAGGTGCTCACAAAGTCGTGATTTATAAATTAAATTCCAGTTTGTCATTTTAATGCACGTCATTGAGTTTTTGGATTAGAAAAATATTTCGAAAAAAAATATAAAGAATAATTTTGTTAATACATTATTGCTAATTGATAATATACTGCTAATCGCAAATATATTTCCAGCTACTAATACATGGATAATTAGGTATTAACATACTGATAATTACTAATATATTGCTTATTACTAATATATTGTTGGATATAAAAAATATTTCGAAAAAAATTATGATGAATAATTTTGTAAATGAATTTTGCTAATTGGTAATAATTTATTCACATACTAATATATTGATAATTGATAATATATTGTTAACTGCTATTATATATTTTTGGATTAAGAAAATATTTCGGAGGTATATTTTCGAAAATTGCTAATATTTTTCTAAGGTTCATATATTTGATGCAATGAAATAATAAAAAGAAAAGAAATAATGAAAAACAAATACTCAGGTGTACAATATTGAAAAAGAAAATATTTTATTTATTTCATGCGTATATACACTCAGAATATATAAAAAAATGTTTTTTCATATTCTCGATAATTTTACATAAATAAACATAAATTCTGATTAAACGACTAAGGTAAATATTGTAGCAAATTATTATTTTTTTCTTCTTTTTCTGTAATATTTAAAACATTCTCGATTTTGCGTAATCAATTAGGTGGCTTTCTTTTTATACAATCACTCAAAACTTTCCTCCTTTCTATTCGGACACCCAAAAAGTTATCGTGAAAATTGTTTGGAATTTTTTCTTAATTAAGTCTTTCGAAGAAAAGGTGAAAGAATTATTCAGATTTTTTTTTATTTTAAGATTGCAAAAAAGTTGGTTTGTCAAAATCTTTTCTATCGAATTTCATTACAATAATTTTTAATAAATCAACGTTTTTTAAAATCTCCAGTGGATTTAATTTTATTAGAAAGAAATTTATACAATTTTAGTATTTAATAATAAATCAGAAATTTTTACACACTGAAAAAATTAGTAAAGTAATTTTGCTAATTTTGTTAGAAAACATTTTAACTTTTCCGGATTTTGTATTCAATAATTATAATTATTATATATAATAATTAATTATTAATTATTATATATAATAATTAATTATTAATTATTATGTATAATAATTAATAGAATTTCACGACAATGCGGTTCATTAAATTGCTCTCTAGATGGCATGAATACAATAATATTGAATAAATTATAAGTAATGTTTATTATAATTGGTAAAATTAGAGAAAATAAATTGAGTAAAAAAAATTAGTTTATTTATATTAATTTTTCTAATTTCTTATTGGAATATTTTTTCCTGTTCCTGTTTTTTTTGTTTATTTTGTCGATCAAAACTATTGGGATATTTATATGAATCTACTTTTTTACTTTTATTTATCTCATAGTTCATTTCGGTTTATAAATTAATTACTTTTCTTTTTTTCTACAAAATATTTACTAGAATCACTCCGAAATAGGTACCAAAGAAGTAATTCATTTTAAGGTTATGTTTCATGTTGTTTCGACATTAATTAAAACAATCTGTTTAATTATAAACCAAAAATCAATTTTTAATAATTATTTAGATGTAATAAAGACTTAAACGTAATTAGTTTTTATCAGAAGTTAATTCTTTGTATGTATTTTTATGTTAAAAATTATGAACATAACCTAAACCTTTTTGCTTATAGGTACCACCTTTCTTCTGAGCACATTATATATATTTAACTTTCCTGAAGTTGGCGTCGACGCTCAGCACCGAAAACTATTTTTTCTTATTTTTAGTGATAAGATTTTTAAAATTTCACTTCTTTCATTCATTGGAGAAGAAAAAAACTTTTTGAGAGTATTTAATTTAATCATAAACCGAGGAAAAAATTGAGTTTTTTTTCGGTTTTGTGAACAAAATATTTTTCGATGCTCAGCGTCGACGCCAACTTCAGGGACCTTATATTTACAGTTATTTGAAAAAATGACAAATTAATTAAAATCAATGAAAAAATATAAATATTTGTAAAAAAAAAAGAGAGAGAGAGAGAGAGAGAGAGAGAGAGAGAGAGAGAGAGAGAGAGAGAGAGAGAGAGAGAGAGAGAGAGAGAGATTAGTAATTTAGAAACAAACATAAACGGTACGAGATAAATATATGCAAAACAGCAAATATAAGACTAATAAATAATGTCTATAAATAAATCAAACCAGAAAAATTGATTATTATAATGACCTATTTTTCCCATTCTTTACTTTCTCTAATTTTATCAGTTAATAAAAATTATTTACAATTTATTTATTTTTGTAATTTATAATATTAGTCAATTTATAACTGAAACTAAATAATTTTAAATTAGATCATCACCACGATTCATGTACTCTATTCGTCTCAATGCGTTTGCGAGCGAATTTTCATGCCCTCTAGACGTCAATTCAAGGAACTGTTTTGGCGCGAAACTCAAAAAGAGAAAAAATTTAATTAGTAATATTATTAAGAATGTATTAATTAATAGTTTTTAAAAAAGTGAGCAGATTTCTACCTAATGTTTACTAGAATTCAAATACAAATTCTGAATTATTAGTATAGAAAAGTTCTACAGAATATTCACTAGATTTCAAGCAAAATATAGAGAATCAAGTGCAGAATAGAATTATTCTAGTAAAATTCCATAGAACTTTTTGGCTGCGAAGAGTTCTAAAATGTTCCAAAGTTTCTTCTCGTTGAAAAAAAATAAAAATTATTCAATAAAATTTTCTAAACTATTATTGATCCAAATTCAGAAAATGTATATAGTCTTTTTGCTATTTGAAAATCAATAACGAATTGTACGGACAACGTCCTCGGTATTTATCTGCTTGTTGAGCTTGTATAGTCATTCAATCACCAATAAAAAAAGGAAAAAGCATTCTTTTGCTGATATTGCAAATCGAACATCAGTCGAACATTCGCTGAAGACTTGAATCTCACACACAGAGTATAACAACAGCGGGGTTGAAGCAATGATTATATTTACGAAACAGTCGAATATATTCCGATTCGTTTAGTTCAATATAAATCCAAGCAATTCTACCACACAGTCTTGTTTATTTGTGACTTTATTCATTTTTGTTATACAAAAAATAAAATTTAAAAAAAAATCTCGTGAATTAACAATTTTTGGGCACATTATTTCTTTAAAGAAATTGTAAGTAAATATTTCAAATACATTAGATTAATTCTCGAAGAAATATAAGTGAAACATAAATTCAAATGATAGTATTTGAAAAATTTAATAAAATGTACTTTAAAGATGGCAAATGTGTCATATATATTTAAATGCAAAGAAACTTAAGAAGTACATTTGCTTTAATTTGAGGTCAGGAAGATCAGATTCGTCTCGGGTATTAGTATAAAATTATCTTGTCAGTATGGACATTATTTATTCATTAAAGAGTGCATGATCGTTATTATTATATTAAATTAAAAGTTCGCTTATGATGTTTGATATTGACTTTTATTTTTGTTACTTCATTTTGTTCTCGAGTGTAGAAAAAAAATTCGTATATTTCACATTATGAAAATTTTTGCGAAAAAATTAATGCACATTATGTAATAGGAGAAGCATAATCCTTTGTTTAAAAATATTTTGTTTCTTGTTTGTGCGAGAAATTTTAGTTCCTACGTTAAAGTTGTAGGATTACTTGCTTAAAATTTGTTTACTGTTCGTTTGCTTAATTTAAGTGGTTAAAATAATTAAAGAAAAGGTTTGACATTATTTCATTGAAGTTTCTTGAGGAATTTTTTTATTCCATTCACCAAGAATTGTTGAATTATATATCTAGTTAGCTCAGGTGATTGTGTAGGTTAAAGCATTTGAATGTGTGGTGCCACTTTATTTCAAAATCGAAGAGCTTTCTTGAATGTTGGTTATTAATAGAACTCAGTCCCACTCTAATCGCTTTGGGGCCATTGACCAATGTTTACAAATATATATTTTGCAATTACGGGGAGGGAACGACTAAAAACTTATAAATCTTTAATTGTTCCATCTTTTTACTTTGATGGCATAATTGTAATTTTGTTCTTTAGAATTTTTTAACAGTTTATAATTATTGCAAATGTTTCTTTACACTTTCAGAGAAAGTAATTTTTATTCTTTTTGAAGTATTTCATCATGTATTTTATACTTTTTAAGGCATTTTAATTTTCCCAAATAATTTTATCAGTATTTTTACTTCTTCAAGATGATCCACGAAGAACTTTAAATATTTTTTACTACTTAAAATACAAATATTTATACTTAAATACTCTATAAAGAAGTGCATTTTATGCTGCTAAAAGAATTTTTAAGTGTATATCAATTTTTTTGCTAAGAATTCCGGAAAAAACAAAAAAAAACAATTCAACTGCTAGTGTGCAGTATTGTATTACTTAACACTTTGCAATTGTTATTAAATTTGCGGAAACTCTTTGGAAAAAAAATTAATTTTACTATTATAGAGTGTGACAAAATATTTATCGCAAAAATTTTATCTAAAAAAGTGATTAAAACTTCATAAGAATTTATTTCTCACGTATGTTCCTACATATACATAGCAAATTACTTGTTTCCTGTTTGGTTTGAATTAAATAACAGATTATAATACACCGATTTAGATGAAGTACAAACACTTAAATTCTCTTTGGAGTTTGGAACTTCCGACTTTTAATTCCTAGTGTCATTTTTTTACTTCTACAACACTTGAATTAGTTAAAAGGAAACATTAGATATCCTTTTACCGCTTAGGAGCTTTTGAGTGTTTAAATATTAGTTTAAAGATAATAATAATTTTGATACTTTTTTAGTATATAAAAAAAAGGAATTGAAATTTTGGTTCTGCTATTTCCAATCGCAATTATTATTAAACATTGTTTCTGCTACATTCAAAATTAGAAAAACCTTGTTAGTCCTGAGCATTTACCTTTAGGTTGAAAATCGTTTAGCGTTTACGTGCCTTTCGACTTTACGACAAATGCGATTTACTAGATTTTTACATTGGTCAGCAGATTTGGTGCAGTAAATAATGTCTAAAAATACGTATTAGGTTCATAAATTTATTCATTTTATCCTGTAAAACAGACAAAAGGTTGAATTTCTTTGTTTTTGGTGACATTTGTTATTCTGGAATATTACTTGAATGTTGTTGATTCCGCGTTTAATTGTTTAGATAATTTTGATCATTTCTTTTTCTTGTCATTATTATAATCATCATCATCACACCATTTTTATGAAAATGGAACCTCGATTATATCTGAACTTGCAAATCATTTTATCCGAATTTTTTTGTCATCTTTAACCCAAAATTTCGTTTTTTACATCGATCAGTACAAACATCTCATAAAAAAATGAAAATATTTGCAATTATTTCTTTTATTCAAACTTTCGGTTATGCGGACTAAGTCTTGCTCGAAGTTCGGATAATCGAAGTTAAACTTCATCATCATCATCATTATCAATATCAGCATCACCATTTTTGTCTGCATCATCATTATTATCATCATTATCACCATCATTATCGTCATCTTCTTCAGCGTCTTGTTGAACACCTAACTACCTCATGATAAATATTTTCTGACGATGCTCATTCTTGAAAAAGAAGAGTACCAACTAACAATACTAACGTGCAAGATGATGATGATGATGATGATATATACAAGTGGCTGTAATTATCGTCTACTGATTGGTCACCTTCGTCGCGGGTGTCCAAGATGGTTGGCGACGATGTCGGTGGGGATAAGAAGAGAATCAAACAGCACTAGAACGTGATCAAAACGTGGTGTAGGAGGAGGCGGTTTTCGATTCGCTTGGTGTTGGTAGCTGCTGATATCATGCCAAGGAGGGGATTGTGCGGCTAAAGATAAAAAAAGGAGGGGGCACGCATTGGTCTTTTGGAGAAGGGGCTGTTTACTTGCTATTCACTGTGTCAGCTTGACAGACATAACCACAAGCACAAACTATATGCGTTCGAAAAGCAAAAAGCGACAAGACAACCTCTAGTTTGCATTTGACTTTCATCGATGTACGATCGTGTTTAATTATCATTAGTAACTGTGCGTCACTTTTTTGAGATATACTTGTCAACAAGTTCATATACACATATATTAACAAGTTTATATGTATGCTCGAATAAGAGACATTAATGTTACATAATTTGCTTAAAATCATGATTAAAAAATCGTAATGGACCAACTATCTTGGAACTTTGATGACGAGGTTAAGGAAGAGGAAGAAGAAGAAGAAGAGGGACACTTGTCATGGACTAGAAAACGCCGAATGTGTAATGAAGTGAACTTGTGTCACAAAAAGCATTCATTGTTTTGTGTGTGTTCCGTGTCTGTCAGTGATAATAGTCACTACGGTAATAGTTATTGTAATCTTTTAATAAAACGATAAAGTGCATTTATGTTCATATATTAGTGAAAAGTAATCGAGAGAAGAATAGCGAAACGCTTCTTGAATGGCCCCTGATTTTGAAAAGAGGAGGGAAACGAGGAGGACAAAGGGCTCTGATTCTGAAATTCCTCTTCTTAACGGTGCTGAAGGGATGCTTTTTCTAAGGTGCAAGGGAAGCTCCTTGACGGATTTTTATCGTCACGGTAATCACGCGATTGCTTTTTTTTATAACTTTCGTTAAATTTCGCCAATCTTTAGTGTTGAATAGTGTTAAGAAAAGTACTGTTTCTAATGTCTATTGTCGTTCCAATAATGCTCGACTAGACCAGACTGCCTGTGACTGAATTTTTCCAGTTTATAATTTTATAAATCTGTAAATAGCATCATAATTGAATGTAAAAACTTTTAGTACAAATTCAGGCATTAGATAGAAATAAACAGCGCTAGAAATTCTTTTTCGCAGATGATTTCACATCAGCGTTCTTAATATCTTCTTGTTTCGTTAAGATTACTTTTTTCTCAAATTCTTCCATAAATAAGTGTTGATTTTGAATACATTGAGGACAGCTATAGATTCGCTTTTTGATGCTTGTTGATGATGGTAGATGTTCTACTAAATGTTGATGTTCTAGTTGTTGTGGGACAGGTTTTTTGCAGGCGTTTCTCTCTTAGGAATTTCAAACTGGAATTAATCAAGCATTTATGTAAGCATTTCATTCAAGGAGAAGCAATTTACTCTTCCTTCCAGACTTGTGTGTATAATACATATGTATACATAAAAGTCAATTAAAGTTTACTTTAATGTCATGTTATTGTTACTCATTTATCATAATGTAAAAAAGAGTCTTGTCTTTTTCCTTAAAATTGCATTATGTATGTTTAGGAGATGTTTTATTATATTGTTCTTGTCGCATAAGAATCATTTATTTCGAAACGTGCATGGAAAACATTTTGTATTATAAATCTTTTCGTGAATATTTTAAGTTGATTTTTTTTGTCCAAACAAATTACGCTTTCATCCAAATTATGCTATTTGACTATATATTGTTGCTTCAATTTATATTCAAAAGTTCTTTCTTAACATTGAATTATTGCTCTTTTTTGGAATATATTTTGCGAAATTGTGCCTATATGAATATGTCTTTCACCTTGTATTTAACTTGAGTTGGGAGTTTTACTGATAATGATTGCAAAATGCTCCCTTCTTTTTTTTAAGATGTTGAATGCCTTTCAAATCTAATTTTATTGCTGCAAACAGAAAATTTTAGAAATGTTTTTGCTAGATTTAGGCTGCCTTATAGAAATGTGGCATATTAAATTAAGAATTTTTGTTACAAACTTCTAAAGATTTCTTTATTTTTTGTGTTTTAATTTTGGAATAGTAATTAGAAAATAAATCTGCATGTTTATACAAAAAGTACTATATTATTCACAATTTATTAATAAATCGAAATTTTTACATAATTCAAATTTTTATTCGAAAGGAAGTTGAAAACATTTTTCACCACAAAATTTTATTAAATTTAAATAACATTTTCTCCTAGTTGAAAAAGCACTTTTCACCAGAGCATTTATATTATTTAAAAATATTGAAATCAAACTAAATTATTATTCTGTTTTCGGAAATGTAAAAATACAAATGTTTCTTTTTTCTTCTTTAACTATATCAGTGAATTTAATCGCATTTCCATTAGGAGAGGAAAGATCGAATATCGTTTGAATTATGTATAAAAGTCATAAGAACAGATCTATTCGAGATTTTTCTTTTATTTAAAGAACTTTTTTTTACTTTAAGAAACCTTTCCTGAAATCGATGAATATTTCATACTCCAAATGAATTTTTAACGATTTTTAAAGAATATTTTTTTCTTTAACATCGTTTCGAAGGAAAAAATTTTTAAAATTTAAAAAAACGTGAATTTTAGAGCAATATTATTTTTTTTATTATTGTTGTCTATATGAATGTATTTTAAAATTTGTGAATTATCCTGTGTTTTACATTCTTGTAGAAAACATGAAAAGGTATCTTTTGTATTTTTCATTAGTTTGGGAAAAATTTCGTTAATGAATACCTTTTTAAAGATGCATTTGGCTATGATGCTTAGGGTACACTTACCTCAGCCTTGAGACTCGAGAACACTGGTTAGTGCGATTATTCTGTTCATAATCTAGTAGTATATAACGATGTTTATCGATCCTGTTATCGAGGCTACGTCGAATTGCCATCAGTTTTCCTAGATATGAATAAAACGCAAACATCTCTCTCTCTCTCTCTCTCTCTCTCTCTCTCCAGAAATCCAAACCGTAAGTTGTTGCCTGATACTTCGACAACTTTCGACCATCATCATGATGATGATGATGATGATTCTCAATAGTTCAGAATGAAAGTTGTTTGTTTACATTAACACACAGCATTTTACTCATATTACTCTATAGCTTATTTATAATTTAGTTATTAATTTATTAATTAGTAATAATTAGTAACTATTAAAACTACAAACCTCGGATAGTAGGACTTTTAAAATTTATTCTTAACCCTTTAAAGCCCGACTTTTTTTAGAAAACTGCAATTTTCGTTACTTTTTTAGACCGTAATTTTTATTTTGTAAAACTGACTTCTGATTTGTAATCCGAAGCGACCTCAAAAACTGGTCATTTTCATTATCTTAGCTTTATTAAATTTTCGATTTTGTAATTTTTTGTTGTGTATCTTGCCATAAAAATACTTTTTATATTATTGTAAAAAAAAAAAGATTGTTAATTCTTTATTGCACTCTAAATTTTTTTTCAAAGTGGAATAAATTTGTGGGTGTTGGGTTTTTGAAAATCAAAAATATTTTTATTTTTGTCAAAGTTATTAAGGTTTAAAGTCAAAAGTGGTTTCGATTGAAACCGCTACGCGTCAAAGGGTTAGAGAAAAATGCTATTGGGTCAAAATTCGTGAAATTTTCACAGAAAACAAAAAGTATTTTTTTTAAATCAAAATGATGAAAAAACATTTCTATTTGGTCTTAGGAATGTGTCCACCAAAGAACAGAAAAAAATATTATTTTTTATAAAAGTTATTGCAAAATTAATTTTTTTGCAACTTTTTAAAGAAAATGTTATTTCTCCTAAATGAACGAACCGATTTAAGCGCACCAAACGGGAATATAAAGGGAATGAAAAATAATTTCGTTAAAAATTAGAATTATCAAAAACTAAGTTCAGTGTTGATGCACTACACCGCTCCAATATAATTTCCATTATAACTTTTAAAATAATTGTCGCTCATAAATTTTCTCAACGGATTTTGATTTCTTATAGTTTTAAGTGTATGTAGATATTTTTAACAAATTTTTGAAAGCCAAAGAACATTAAAAAAAATTTATTATTTTTAAAAATGTATTAAATAATTATTAAAATATAAACTTTTTAAAAATTTTCTAATTCTGAACGAAATTATTTTTCATTCCCTTTATATTCTCGCTTGGTTCACTTAAATCGGTTCATTCATTTAGGAGAAATAACATTTTGTTTAAAAACTTGCAAAAAAATTAAGTTTGCAATAACTTTTATAAAAAATAATATTTTTTTCTGTTCTTTGGCGGACACATTCCTAAGACCAAATAGAAATGTTTTTTTATCATTTTGATTTTAAAAAAAATACCTTTTGTTTTCTGTGAAAATTTCACGAATTCTGACCCTACTTTTCTACCAAATATTGCAAGAAAATACCATTTTATTTGGTATAAAATTTATCATATTTCGATTTTAGTAAAACATTTAGTAAAGTATTTCAAAAAATTATTTTTGAATAAATCTTTGTAGATAGATTTCTTAAATATATAGGTAATAATTAAACAGTTTTTAAACAATTGAAATATTGTAAAATGTTATTTAAAACAATTTATTTTTTATAGTATTTCATTAACAATTTTGTAAATTAAATTTTAATGAATTTTAATTACATATTTTGAAAATAATACAATTCTCAAAAATTTTATGTTTCTAAAGATGCTAAAAAGCAAAACTGTATTTTTTTACGGTTTTTAGTTTTTTTTGGCTAAAAATTTTGTATAATAATAAATTGATTCTTTAATATAAGTATAATTATATTTAATGTCTATTTTTTCATTTTCTTCAGTAATTTTGAAAATTATTTAAATAAAAAGAATTTCGTTTATTTTAATTTCATTTCATTCACGTTCAAAAATTTAGGAAAATATACCTAATTATAATAAAAAATCTTTAAATTGAAATTAATAAACGTTATTTTGAGGGCTGGATGCTATAAGGGGACGCGTATAGTCTCGCTGTACGCGGTGACTTTTACTTTTACTTTCACGCGTATCCAACCCCTCAATTACATATGCTTCCGAAAATTCGAATGACAACAATAAGCATAATTATAGGAAAATTTTTTAAATTCTAGTTTACAATTGTTACAATTTTTGGGAAAATACTCGTTATTAAAATTTTTAAATAAATTTTGTTTAAAATTGATTAATTTTTCAAATTGAATTAAAAAATTAAATTATTTCTGAAAAATGTTTGCATTACAGTGTTTCAAAAAGTTATTCTTTTTCATAATTTTTCAAAATTGAATTATATTCAAAAAAATTAAATTAAATTAAAATATTATTAAAAAATCTACTTTCTAAATCTGAAACAGCGATAAATATACAATTGGTTCCAATTAGCGTATACACGCTGTGAATTAGTGAAATTTCGCTAAAAAATTAGTGAAATTTTAATAATTAATACGCTGTTTGGAATTAGTTGAATAGTTATCGCTGTGAAACAGTAAAATTTCGTTAATTCAAATCTAGAGAGTATTTTCTTTCAAAAAATATTTAAAATTATTTGTTACAAACTATAATTTTATTTAAATTATTTTTTTCATAATTAAATTCACGAATAATTTTCTGAAATTATTAAGTACTATTATTATTACTATTATTATTATTATTTTTCATGAAATATTAAAATTTTAGTTTTTAGAAGTAATTAAATTTCACAAGGTTTGAAATTGAAATTTACAAAATTTTGGTTCTGTGGAAAAATACATTTTTCCAATAAATGTATTTAAATATTTATTTAACCAAATTTTCAAAGTCTTTAATAATTGAATATATAGAAATCAGTGAATGGTTAAGAAAATACAAAATGGAATTTTTGTGACAACACTGATTAAAATAAACGACTTTTTCGACTTTTTTGTATTTTTAATCGGCTAAAGCGACTTTTTTGCACCTTCAAGTTAATCCGTTGTCCAACATTATTTATTAACAGAAGAAGCAATCCACTCTCTTAATATTCATCTCGACGCGAATCGAAATTGCTAAAAATTTTCTCTGGGGAAAAATTGTCCTTTTTTCAAAAAAATTAGAAAAATTTTCAAATCGGAGTATGATTTCTTACAATATTTGCTTTCAGTTTTAGCGAAATTTTCAAAGAAAAAGAAAAGTTTCACCCCCTTCTAAATTGATGTAACTGTTTATTTATGAAAATTGGTTAATAACTGTGAGAAAACTATAATCAATCGAAATGAAAGAAATATTATACTTTGAATAAAGAAATTTTTCCAGTAGAATCGAATGAAAATTTTCCAGGCTCAATTTGAAGGCTCGATCGAAGCAATAGCTGGTATCGATTGTCTCGGATTATAAGTTTAAGTTGACGTATCATTGATGCAAAATACGTTTCAAATATAATCGCTGTGGTTTTCTTTGTTTTTTTTTTTTATTTAAAAAGGGTAAAATATTTTCTCAGCTTGAGAATTGAATCCGATTTTTTTTAATTTTAATGAAAAAATACATAATAGTATGGTAAAATTGATGGGATGGAAAAGAAAAAAATCTCGTATTGATTTATAAGGAGTATTATGCATGTGTGGTGCGGTAAAGATTCTACATATGTATGTATATAAAAAAACTTGTCCTAGATCCTAGAGGAATTTTGCATATGATTCCTAGGTCGTTGACATCGTTCTGTGATTTTCCTTTAACTCGTCACAGACAAACACGTACACAAATGCACCTGCACGTGTTCATGTGATGACCATTACGTCGTACTCACCCTATGTCTTTAAATTAAGGCAAACTCACCACCACTACCACCACCAGTTGCGTCGTCCCCGATATACCATTCAAGACGATTGCAACTTCACCCTCCACTCAATTATCTCAATGAACTCGAACTGCTTTTCCAACACTGCTTTCAAAAAGAAAACGAGAAAATGAAACAGAAAATGTTTAAAGTGGAATATTTTTTAAATATTCCACACTTTTAAAAAAAAAATATTCCATTTTTTTTTAGTGTCGAATGTGACATTTTTAGGTACGAAAAATGATTCTTATGACACTGATAAAATATTCTTAAAGGTTAATTTTACACTCGGAAAGGTGTGCGCAAAATATCTATTTCACGGTAAATCGTTAGGTATTAAAATAACACCAAAATGAATTAAAATAACACTAAATTGGATTATTTTAATCCTTTTTGGTGTTATTTTAATACCTAACGATTTACCGTGTTTCTAATAGTGGGTAAAGTAAATTCTTTAGTGTTTTACTTTCACACTGAAAATAAATGTAAAATTTCATTCAAAAAACTAATTACTTGACTATTGCCAATTAAATATTTCTTTAAATCAAATAATTTTTATTTGAGTCTAGTAAATGGTTTTTGAATAAAGAATTTCAGTATTTAACCCTTTAACGCCCAGCGATTTCGATCGAAACCACTTTTGTCTATCAACCTTCATAACTTTAAAAAAAAATAAAAATATTTTTGATTTCGAATCAACCAACATCCACAAATTTATTCTACTTTGTGACAAAAATTTATATTGCAATAAAGAATTATCAATTTTTTAATTATAATAATAATAAAAAATGTTTATATGGCAGAATTTACAAGCAAAATTAGAAAAACGAAAATTAAATAAACCTTAGCTAATGAAAATGACTACTTGGGTGTTTTCAGGATTATTGATTATAAATCTGATGTCAGTTTTTCAAAATTCAAAATGATGGACTCCTAAATGATGACGAAACTTGCATTTTTCTTAAAAAAAAAAATTCGGGCGTTAAAGGGTTAAAGCAAATATCATTTAATTGACTCAAGTTTAAATTATTTTTTTCGCAAGTGGAACTTGAATGATAAATAGTTTCCAAAACAATCCTCTAACTTAAGTTAGAGGATCCAAACGTGGACGATAGATAACTTCCAAAATAGTTTTTTAACATAAGTACATTGGACTTGGAGTGAACGATATGTATTTTGTTCCTTGAAGAGCTTCTAGTTCTAGGAACTTTAATTTTTGTTAGATAAGTAAAAATTGAGATTTAAAAATAATATCAATTTACTTAATGAAGAAATTAATTCTAAGACTCTAAAAAAATGAAAAAGGATAAAAATATCGAAAAGAATGGTAAATTAAAAATTAAAATCCGTTTATATTAATTGTCAAACTCTAAATTTGATTAAAATAGTTACAGAATTATGAATCAATATGGAGATGCAACCCTCCACCCGTGAACGCCAAGGTCATCGCTAGATGGCAAATGAGATAATAAAATAAGATTCCTCGACATCTAGTGGCAATCTTGGCGTTCTCAAGTGAAGAAAATTAAATCACATTTTCATCTTCAAAAAATTTGTTATCAATGCAAAATGTTATTGTAAGAATAATTTAAATAGTATTTTTACTCCAAATTTATAACATATATTATTTGAACACAATACTTATTATTTGTAAATAAATAACTTGCAACTATTTACAACTATTACGAACATTTTATGACACTTTTGATACTATTTTCTATTTCTAAATTCAGTCCAAGGCTGGGAATTTATTTCAAAGTAGTAAAATTTACATGAAAAACAATAAAAGTTGATTCCAAAACAGTCAGAACTTTTTTAGTATAAAAATTAATAAAGTTTACTTTATAGATTGGGAAAATTATCTCAAAAAAGGGCAGAAAATTTCTAAATAAAAGTTTAGTAAAATATAATTTACAATGTAGCAGTAAAACTCGCAGTAAAAATTTTCAAGTATCACAGTTAGTCCTTTTTTCCCCTTTTTATCCGCTTAAATTAATAAAATATCCTAAAACACCGAAATGCTTGAGAAAAAAATATTTACTTTTCGCCAACTTTGGAAAAGTTTTAGTATTTTGTAACTTAAAAATCTTTTTATATTATTTCTCAGGCTTTAAGCTTAGAATTTTTTTAGAAATTAGAATTAAAAAAATCTAAATTGTTATATGGACTTTTTTACGAATTGCATTAATTTCTGAATAAATTTTATTAAATTCAAAATATATTTTACTAACTCTCAATAAAATTTCCTACGGATATTATAAAATTTATTATGGAAATAACCAATTTTAATCTCTCAAAATTTACTATTTTCAGTCCTAATTTTTTTATAAAAATTATATTCAAATCTTCCTCGATCATTATAATTAGCTATTAAATATTTTTATTTTTATAACAAAAATTGTCTTTAAAAATAGTAAAAGTTATTTTGGAAATAACAATTTTTAATATTCAATTTTACTATTTTTGAAGGAAACTTTTCTAAGTTCCAAATTAATTTTAATAATTTTTTTCTAAAATTTACTTTGTATGGCATAAAATTCATATGACTTAAAGAAAATTACGAACAACGAAAAAAGATTTAGAAAATATCAATAATTTAATAGAAAAAATTTTACCAAAGAATAATTTGATTTCAAAAAGCTGAAATTAAACGAAAAAGAAAAAAATCTTTAATATAAATTTCATGCCCTATATGTAATACAATAATCTTTACTTAATTTAAGAATTCCCTTTTTTAAAACTAAATTTCCTTTTTATAAATGAAGTTTCCTTTTTACATAATATTACACTAAGAAAACAATTTATTTGATTCAAACATATTTTGTTTAAATCAAACTTTAAATACCTTTGTTACACAGTCAAACATATTTAAGTTTAATTAAAACATATTTTTTGGTTTATTTAAAGAAATATTATATTTAATTCAAACATATGTTGTGGTTGATTTTAAATTATTTATAATAAACTTTTAAGTTTAAATCAAATCTAAAATTTTTAAACATTTTTTTTTGTTTAAATCAAATAAAAAAATATGTTTGAATTAAATATAATTATTTTAACAAATAATATTTTTGAATCAAAGCAGTAGATGTTTTCTATATATTGGGATTAAACTTACAAACTAATTTCAATTAAACAAAATCACTTAAAATTATTTTTCTATTTAAATTAAGTATAATGTTTTCTCAGTGTACATAAATGAAATGACTGTGATCCCTGAATTTACTAACATTTCGTATAATTAACTTTATATTCTTTATACAAACATTTACTAAAACTTACTTTACAGGTAATAAAAAATACGCAAAACTTTCAGTCATTTTAACTTTTGGTTTATATAAACATGAAAACTTAGTCACTTTATTTTATTCTATTCCCAAAAATTCTGTTAAACTTTTCAAATTCTTTTCGAATTTTATTTACCAAAAAAAAAGAAAATAATAATTGAATTTTTTGCCTGCTTTTACAAGTAAGAATAATATTTTGTTATACCATGATTAAAATATTTTTCCAATTGAAAAATCAAGAGAATAAATCATTTTTTTGATTCTTTTATGATGCTTTGATAATATCTTGTTTTCACATCTTTACGTCTGCAAATTAATAATGCATATATTCAATATGCAGGTGCTATATAATATTTTTTTTCTTCTTTATTGATTCATTAATAATAAACTTGTGAGTTTTAGTTTAGACTTTCCAGAAAATTCAACTACAATCGTACGAGAGTTTATCATTGTTTAAAATATTAAAAATAGATGCACAAAAAACTGGTTGTCTCAATAGAACAATATAAATTCATGACGTTCGTGTGTTCACAGAGGTCTATGTATTTGTATAAATTACAATTTTATACCGTATTACCATTGTACGTGTAATCCACAAAAATATGTTGTTTAATCCACAATATAATATTGTCAGATTTATTCATGACATTTATTTATTTAAATAACAAAGTATTTATTTATTTATTTATTCGTGTATAATTCCGGGAAAATTCAAAATATTGTTACTTTTATTCTGCATATAATTATTTTTAACACAAAAACGCCTTCTTCGCTCTTTAAACAATGAACTTCAAAAAAAAACTTTCTCAGTATTTTTTAGTTTTATCTGAAGGAAAAAAATTAAATTTTTACTATTTGCCGGAGAAAAAAATGAAAATTCTTTTTCATATTATTGGATTATAATTGTCTGTCATTAACTAAATTGTCTATTTTCTCCAAAAGTCTAAAATCCATTAATTTGTAAAAAATTTTCAAAATATGTTTTTATTTTGTAGAAAAATTTTTCATTTTTTATATTATAAGAATTCTTTGATTCATCAGTTAAAACTGAATTTCAAATTTACAATTTTAAAAATAGACTTTTAAATTATCATTCTCAATTAATTTACAGATTTCATTTACAATTTATCCATTTTCGAATTGAATTTCATCAAATAATCAGTGATTTAAATTAAAGATTATTATTTTCTTTAAATTTAATCATTAATCGAAGTTAATATTTTATATAATTAGAAATTATCAGTCAAATATATCTATATATGTATAAATTTATATATCATCTATATAAAAAAATCTATTTTATTTCAAATTCTTTAAATCCAAGATTGAAACTTTCAATCATAATTCAAGTTTAATTTGTTAATAACAGTAAAAAAAATTTTACCAAAGAAATAAATAGTTTTCTATTCTATTTAATAACTAAGTAATTATTATTTTAAATATAGTTTTAATACATTTTTTTATTACATTCAATTTTTATCAAATGTTTTAATAAAATTCGTCGCATGAATTGAAATCTTTTTTTAAGTTAGAAAATTCTTCGGAGGAATTAAATTTTTTTTAAATACAATTATTATAATATAATTTCTTTTTACATAATTCAATTATTTTCAATAATTTTATTGAAATTTTTTAGAAGAATTCTGTTAATTTCAGTACAATTTTTATTTTATTCTTTGAAAGAATTTAAGTTTTTAATAAAATTCTCTGCTTAGCAATTCAATTATTTTCAAACATTTAAATAAAATTCTATTTAAGAATTAAATTATTTCAGATTAGAAATTATAAAAGTTACATAAATTAAAATAACATTTTTTTCTCAACAAAATATCATTAATATCATTTTTTAGAATTAAAGAAGAATTCACTTATTAACACAAAATTATGGGAAATGATACAATTTCTAAACTTTTCTTACAAAAATATTTCTATAAGATGAATAAGCAAATAATAAATTTTAATTAGTTAAAAATTTTTATTATTAGGATAAAAGCTATACGTTTAAAATTTTTGAAAATTAATTTTTTTAATTTGTGTATGGAATAAAATATATCTATAAATAAAATTTACTGTTTTTTAAATAAAATAAATACCGTATAATAAAAAAATATTCTATTTGAAATCCAAAAAACGGAGTCTTTAATGAATTAATAATTAATTATAATCATAATAGAAATTATATCAATAATTAATAATACTGATTATATTAATAATGAAATAAAAATTTGAATTAGAAAAATAATTGTTTCATTTATTGTCTTCTTAAAATTTTATAAAATCGGAAAATTTGTTTTTCGTTTTTCGTAAGTTTCTTTAAACAAATGTCAGTGAATTTATGCAAAAAAAACATTTCTTACAGATCTAACTGTAAATTATGTAATTTTAATGAGCTCTCCAAAGGAAAAGAAACAACAAGAGACTATTTATTATTGTATAATACTTTTTTCTACTCAAATCAATTTAATAATCAATTGATACTTTCTTGATAGAATTGCAAAATAAGTATGAATATTGAAAATAAAAATTAATTTCGATCTTGTTAAAAGATCTGAAAAAAACATTTTTTTCAAGGAAAAGGTACTGGACAAATGCTTTTGACGACCTCCTTGTAGACCTTGAACCTCTGACGTCAGTGAAGTCGTGGTCAGTTTATAATGACTCTTTTGGTCAGTTCCTCTCAATGTTTTTCAGTCAAAATAACGACAGTCTAGAAAAAATATAATTTTTTTTCGTCTTTGAATTCAACAAAATTAACAATATTTTTCTTTTTTGATAATTTTTAATTGCTTAAAATAAGGGGAAAAAAGAAAAAAACTTTTTCTATACTTGAAAATTTTTTGTTTCTGAAAATAAATTGTCTCATACAAGGAGAAGCAGATAGAAGTTTTCATTACACTTTGGAAATTGCAAGTTTCTGGCTGATACGAACCAATCTAAAAGAAAAAAAAGAATGATTGATAAACTGCAAAATACCAGCTCAGATAAGACAGATGTTTATATTTAGAAATCAACTTATAAGTCGAAGAATGCTTTTACAAGTGGACGATGTTACCTTGCTTTGTCTTTTATGCAATAAAATATGAATATAAATGATTTGATTAAAAAATGAAATCAACGATCTAATCAGACTTGAATTCTTTCTTTAATTTCAAAACGACACTGAATTTTTTCAGTCTTTAGTTTAATCAAAAAATTAATTTACGAATAAATATTTTTCTTCTGTAAAATTTTCTATAAATTCCATAGATTATCTCGATTTTCTATAAATTCTATAGATTTCCTGTAAATTGGAAAACAATTTTTTTTTGTACTTTATTAAAAGAAAAAAAAATAAAGAAGAAATATTTGACAATTTTTGATTGTATATTGAAATAATTTTCTTTGTTTGCAGGAAATAACTCAGGTGGCGTATCGTCTACGGTGACGGGAACAATAACAAGAAGTTCAGTGACTTCGAACAATCGAACTCACTCTAGCCGAAGGACAAGTCATCAACGTCATCAACATACTCAACAGCAGCAGCAGCAACAATCGTCTGTTCCGTTGACATCATTCAACGGCCTTATCACCAGAAATTCGGATGATCTGGCCATTAGAACTAATTCAACACAGGACATTTGTGATAATTCAAATGATTCTGGCCTCGGATTCGAGGAACGACAGCAATTGCTGAATAAAGTTTCTGTAAGTTCGGATTACCATGTGAAAACTGAATTCTTATCAGTAAATTAAATTTCCCTCTTTATCAAATTTAAATCAAACAACAAATTTTAATTCAAAGACTTTTATTCTTCAAATTACTCGAAAGAGAAAAAAATTTTTCTAGAAAATCAGTCCTAGTGGGAAATCTTCAGACAGGCGAAAAATTGCATAGAGAAAATTGCGAACAAAAATTGCAAAAAAAAGATAATGCAGATAAGAAAGAGAAGGATTTTCTAAAATAAATGAATTCGATTTGAAATAATTAGCTGAAACATTTGTTTCGGGGAGAGAGGAATCATTAAAATTATCTAAGCTAAAAAGAAAGATTATTAACTGCAAAATAATCGCAGGTTATCAGTTGTATGATTACAATACCAAGGAGAAGTCTTTCTCTTTATCAAAGATTATCTCTCAACAAAATGACGATATGTATTTTTCTTATCATAATTATCACAGTGGCGCTCAACAAATCTCGTTCTTTGTTTACACAAAAAATTGAAGATGATGATGATATCAAACTTTTTATTATCCTTCAAAAAAAAGAAAAAAGGGAGAAAGGAGTAAATTTACAAAACTCTATTATACATTTCTAAAGAATTCAATTAATTACAATTTAACTTAGATTTTACTTAATCCGAAAATAATCAGATGAAAATACGAAAATACATATAACCGGATATTTGCAAAACTCGCTACTATAATTAAATACACTTTGCCTAATGAGGGCAAAGTTTAAAATAATAGAATATCATTGTCTCCGTCTCTAAAAGCTTTGATTTTCATTCATATTATTCTTTAGATTTTCTAATTATAATTTTTCCGATGAATAATCTTTTATGTTTCTTTATTTAATTGTTTAAACTTTGAAAGAATTTCTCATTTGTTTAAATTATTTGTTTCTTTATTAGTTTTTTTATTTATTTATTTGCTCATGTCTTCACTTAATTGTAAATTTATTTATTTACTTGCTCATTTTTTTATATATTTACTAGCAAATGTTATACGCGAAAAGCTGTATTTAATTCATTTTTATTATGCACATTTCAAATTTTTGTATCATCAAATGTCAACTTTAATTTTTAAAAGATTTCATATTAAAAACTTAAAAATAATTGATTTTTTGAACTAAATACTTATTATTAATTACTATTTTTTAAAATACTTATTGAAATAATGCACGGAGAGAGAATATATATTGAATTTTGTAAAAATATTTTCAAATTGGGGAAAAGGTGCGACAAAGCGAAATTTTAATATAAAAAATACTAAACTTTAAAAAAAGTTATGTGAAATTTAGTATAATTATATCAAATATCAAGAATATTAATTAAATTCTAATATAACTTTAATAAATTGCACAAAACTTTTTTTAAAGTTCAGTATTTTCTATATTAAAATTTCGCTTTGTTGCACTTTTTCCCAAATTTGAAAATATTTTTACAAAATTTAATATATAGTCTCTCTCCGTGTGACTGAGTAATTCATTTTTTTTCAAAAATTTAAATTAAATTTCTCGTAATAATTCAATTATTTTCAAAAATTTTGACATAATTATTTTGTTTATTAAATTTGAATTCCATTATTTTCAATTAATTTTTATTTATATTTATTGAAATAGTTTAATAATTTCTAAAAATTTCGATAAAAATCGTTAGAAAAATTGAATTATTTTAAGTACAATTTTTATTAAAATTTTCCAGAATTTTAATTTTCTTTAAAAAATTTGAATGAAATTCTTGAAAAGAATTCACTTATTTTCAGTACAATTTTTATTAATTTTTTTTAAAAGAATTGAAATTTTTTTCATAACAATTAACATAACAATTAAATTTGTATTTTTACAAATTTTATTTTTTATTTCATTATTTTCATAAAAAAGTAATAAAATTCTTCGAAAGAATTTACTGAATTGTTTTAAAATAAATTTTCGAAGGAATTAAATTATTTTGAACACAATTTTAACTAAATTGTTTTCAAAACATTTAATAAAATGCTAGAACCAATTCAATTATATTCTCAATTGAACACGGAAAAACTTTTTTCAAGAGTCATTACTAAATTTATTCAGGAACTCAGGATATGGGAAAAATTTAGAACTCCTTTTAGAAAAGTTCAATATTCATTAAAGAATTTTCAGGTGTTTTTCTAATGGCTTGGAAATAATTGTTCTTGACGCTGCGACTGAGTTCTTCAGTCACTGCGCGCTGAAAAAGTCTAGAACTATTTAAGAAAGAAGGCGTAGCGTAACCAATAGGTATACAGCGCCACTTGGCTTTAAATGCTTTAAAACGATCTAAAACTAAAGTATCGTAACGCGTCCCTGCAGCCGAGTGGCATAAGGCGGAGCGACCTTGAGTGTCGAGGTCTCAGGTTCGACTACTCACGCGGGCAAATTTTTTTCGCTAATTTTACATTTTTCTATTCTTAAACAAGTTCTGGACTTTTTCAAGAAAACTCAACAAGTAGTCCAGAAATTTACTACAGTTATCCCTGAACAGCTTAAAATAATGTTTCAATTTATGGTTTCGTAGCATTTCTTGTATTATTTCCATATCCTGAGTTCTTGAATAAGTTTAGGAAATACTCTTGAAAAAAGTTTTTCCGTGAATAATAAAATTCTTTGAAAGAAATTCAATTATTTGAAAATTAATTTTTTCAATACTATTTTGAGTAAATTCTTGGAAAGTATTTGTAATTTTCTTTAAAGCATTGAAATTGTTTTGAGAAATTATGTATTTGTTCATTTATTTATTTATTAATTTATTTATCCACTTTTTTCCATGTTTATAAATATATTTGTTCACTTATCTATTTCCTTATTATAAATAATTGGTTTATTTACTTATTTCTATATTTATAAATTGATTTATGTATTTTGTTTATTTTTTTATCTACCTGGAAAGTAATCATTATTTGTTATATACAAATTTAAAATTTCTTTTCCAAAACTTTCAAGTATTTTTAAATCACCCGGCAAGTAGTTTCTAATATTTTTTTAATACTTCGATTTTCACCTTTCTTTCTTATCTCAGCTTACAATTACTGATAATGCTAATGAAAGCATAATTAATTTCACAGTGAAAAAAAGAAAAATCTGAAATCTAGATAAAAAATATTTTACTTCTTGAGTATATCTGCTAAATGAGTAAATAAATAGAATAATAAATAAAAAAAATGAACTTGTTTTTGAATTCTTTCTTCTTTTCATGTCTTCTTTATGAACTCTTTATACATTGTAAATTACGAAAATGTTGAAGTAATCGTACGTTTTTTATTAATTTTTTTTTGCGTCAATTTTTTTAGCCTGGAGCAAGACTAAAGTTATTAATTGAGATGAAAAGAAAAATCTGCGAAAGAAGAAAAAATAAATTTTTGTCTTTGTAGCAAAATGATTTACAATGAAACTATTTTCAGTATTGAACACTCATGTTATAAATGAAGCTTTACATAGACGTCTTTAAAAATGTACAATCAGTGATTCCCGACATACATGCTCTTATCTATATGCGTAGTTGCAAGCGATTTCGCAAGTGATTCTACATATGTAGGACTTTGAGGACTGCCGCGCTGGTTCAACGGTAGTTGAACTCAAACGATATGCCTCGTATAATATAGGTAGTTGGGCAAATGAGTTTGATTAAATGCTATTTATAAATAAGACAAAAACACAACTTACATACAAAAATATATAAAAAAATATTTTTTTCCTTTTGCTTCTTCCATTTCTTCTTCTTTCTTTTTTGAGTATTAATTCGAATTAATTGTCTGTAGCAGGTTTGGAACGGTGTCGGTGAAGAGGATTCAAAGAGGAGGAAAATGGACATTAAACTCGAGTCAGAGGACGCGAATTTTGCCTTTCCTGAAGTTGCACCGGGTTCAGCGCAGGAGACAAAAATTTCAGCGACGAGAAACGGTATAAATGGCATTGGCAATGCGATCACACGTACGGGAAATGGCGCAGCCGGGACCATTGGCAGAATTGTTGGAATCACAAGACCACGTCCAGCAATTGGTGTCCTTACAAAAAGGCCACCCATCACTCACCAAGGTCCTGTCACCCTCACTTCTCAGCTTTGTATGTATTTTTGTAGTTCACATTCATTTTCTTACAACTCTGGATACTTACAAGTTTGCTGAAGACAATTGTCAAGTTGTTTTTCTTTAACAAAATAGTATTCAATAGTATATACAATTATTTTATACTATTGTTTTCTATTTTTCTAGAAGAAAACAAATCCAACCTTTGATATTAAAATATATTTTAATATAGAGTAGAATGAGGAGAAAAAGACACTTTTTCACATTTGACGCTATAAAATCTGAATTTAAAAGTTTTTTCTCAAATTTCCAATTGGTATTAAAAGGTTAATTACTGAGCTTGGAAATTCCTGTTGGAGATATGTTTTATCTTATGAGAGACTAAGTTATAAGAGCTTTACGAAAGCACTACAAGTGGCTTTTTTGTACCACCTAGTGGGGGGAGCCACTTCGCGATTTTAGCAAAATGTGTTGTTAATTTTGATATTTTTATAGTTTTTCTTTATTTATAATCTTATTTTTAAAGTATTTTAATAAATTTTAAAGAGTTCTTAGCAAGCAGAATTGAATTTTATGCTAAGTTTACTTGTTTTCGATTTACACTGATAATTTTTCGTACCTTTTCTAAAAGCCCTTTTTGAGTTTTACCACAGATACAATATTTCGTTGCAACCCTTTATTCGTTCTTTATTTCTTTAGTTCACTTTAAACTATTTTTTCGTCGTATTTATTTAATTTTATTAAGTAAATACGAGAAATTTTGTAAAATAAGAAAGTTTAAGTAGAAAACAAACGAATTTCACATAATATTCAATACATTTTGGGTTTTTTTCATTTTTACCCTCAAGACAAGTTTTTATAAAAAATAAAATAAATTTTAAAGCTAGTTCAATTTCCAAAAATTTACATTGTATACGTCTTGAGTATAGTTTTCTCCTTATGTACAAACATTTACTTTTATTATCTATTCACTTAATCTGGTTGTAATATGTTTAAAAAGTTCATCGATATATTTTGCGCAGAGCAACTCAGAAATTAAAATTACAATAAAAGCTATATTATTAAAGGTACAACATCCAAACTAGAATCAAAAGTTGTGTAAATCGGTTTGATAGTTTTTAAATAAAACTCAAATGGCTTTTTTACACCATGGCTTTCTTACCCCCTTCTACTCTAATATTTGAAAATATTTGTAATTCACTAAATAATTGAATGGCATTTAATTAATTCAAGGTTGTCGCAGGGGATTTTATTAAAAATACTGAAAAAATCAGTTTTATAGAATTTATTAAAAAATTTAACATTGAGAAACTTTATAATTAATTTTTTTTAATAGTGTTGTAAAATTATTGTAATTAAAATTTAATTTAAAGAAATAAATAAATTTCATTTATTTAAATTATAAACAAAAATATTCGAATGTTTAAAAATTATTTATTAAACGCACATTTAATTTTATTAGTTATTTAATTGTTTAATTTAATAAAATTTATTTTTATTTTGTGAAATCGAATAAAAATAATACAATTTGTAAAAAATGTACATTAGATATTTAAACAAAAATATAATTTTCAAAGAATTTCTATTCAGTACCTAATTGCTAATAAATTAATTTTTCATAATTTTAAATAAAATTTTTCAAAACTTCTATTTTTGCAGAAACTAAAATATTTAAATCTTCTTAAAATTAGCTAATCAATAAAATTTGTAATTATAACTCTTTTGAAATTGTAAACTTTTTTTCGAAAAGTCCAAATTGTATGTAAAATTTCGAAAGAGTAACAATTTTTATTAATCAGTTCATTCTAAGGAAAATTGTTAAGTATTTTACAAGCGAAAAATTTTTAAAATTTGCTTGGAAAAAAATAGTTTTTACTAAATATGGAAAAATTTCTCGCATTCTGGATTTTTTAATACAAATTTTTTTATTTAATTAACTTGTTGGAAGCAAACTTGTTAATATTTTCATTAAGAGCGGTAAAAAAATTTCCCAAAAGGATTGTCGTAAACAAACACTTTAAATTGGTAATTTTTATAAATACATACTTAATATTTTTAATTCTTGTTAGATTAGTCGGTGTCTTTTGAATGTTTCTGTTAACACTTGTAAAACAACCATTTTCATCATTTTTTTCATTTAGGTGTAACTTACTTTCTCTGTTTGCATTTTTACCTTCAATTATTATTTTTATTATTGCTAGGTATTATTTAATAATTTTCAGTAGAATTATTTTCTATCAAAAAAATCACTTTAGATTGTATGAAATCACTCTTGTTTTAACAAATCACTCTCTTTTGAATTAAACCACTGTTAGAAAATAATTTCGATGTATAATAAATCTATTATCTATTGTTTGATCATTTCTGCTTTTAATAGACTAATTATTATTTTGCTTGAAGAAAGATATTTATATATGCTTTAAAAATATTTCATGGAAAATATAATAAAGAATGTAGACTAAAGAGCTTAATACGAAGTTTAAAGAGCTTATTTCTTAAAACAAAATAAATAGCAAAGCCCCAAAAAAGTCGAGAAAGAATATAAGAAATATTTTTCAGTATAGATGTTGTACTTCAGCATGAGAGTGTGAATCAAGAAAATTCAAATGCATTATTAAACTTCAAGCAGTAAGTCATGGTTCTTAAAATTACTCAACTATGTCCTAATATAAAAACAAATGCAAATTGCAACGAAAATAAAAGTAAAAAAGTTAAAATTATTGAAATTCGTTTGTGATTAATTTATTCTGAAATAGAATGCATAGGACTCTTGCTGCTTTGAATAATTTCAACCTTATTTCTAATTTATAAAAGAAGAATGACTACAAAAATAATTTTCATACAAATAATAATATGTTAATAATGCTAACAATTTAATTATTAATTTTTAAATTATTACTTGAATAATTAATCAATTGATAATTTTGCACAATTGGAAACTTCTTATTGCAATCTGATGCCCATAACTTCTTCTGGAAAGGAAAAATTTTTCATGAAAACTTTTTATTTTCTTATGGCTCTCTGTTTCATTAATGTAAACAGTTTAAAATTGAAAATTTAATGATTAAAATTTTTCATTTACAGGCAGTATATCTAGAGATGGAAAGACACAATTGCAAATAATTTGTCAGCCGGAACAACAGCACAGAGCACGTTATCAAACTGAGGGCTCACGTGGAGCAGTGAAGGATCGCACTGGAAATGGATTTCCAATTGTTCGTTTGGTGGGTTATGAAAAACCGGCGACACTTCAAGTTTTCATTGGTACTGATCTTGGACGCGTTGCACCACATATGTTTTATCAAGCATGTCGCGTGAGTGGGAAAAATTCAACACCATGTGTTGAACGTAAAGTTGATGGAACAATAGTGATTGAAGTGGACATGGATCCCGCTAAAGATATGATTGTTACTTGTGATTGTGTTGGTATTCTTAAAGAGAGAAATGTCGATGTTGAACACAGGTTTCCTCAGGAAGCTGGCGTTTTACAAGGTCGTAGCAAGAAGAAATCAACACGTTGTCGTATGGTCTTCCGTACAACAATCACTCATCCCGATGGTTCCTCAGAAACATTACAAGTCTGTTCACAGCCAATTGTCTGCAGTGAGTGTCAAAATTTATCTTTTTTTATTTACGACTAGCTGCCGTGTCTGTCGTCGACGGGTATAATATTCAGATTATTTCATTTTTAATTACATGTGTTTCGAAAAACTACATTATTATATTATTCAAATGAACGAAATATTATTATTTTAATAATTATATTTTCAACAATTACTGATTCGAATGAAAAATAAAAAAAATTGGATTTTAAATGTAGAAACTTTATAACTAATTTTTTTTATAATGTCGCAAAATTATTGTAATTAAAATTTAATTTGAAGAAGAAATACATCAATTTCGTTCTTTTGAACATTCAGAACTTTAGAATCATTAAACTTAATATATCTAAAAAAATTATATAAATGCAACTTCTTCAAAGCTACGGAAATTCTTAAAAACAATAAACAATTGTTTATTTTCTAAAATTCATTCATTCACACAGTTTCTCTCTAAGCCACTACAATTAAGGGTAATTTTCCATTTTATTCAAATCGTTAATAGTTATTTTAAAATGAGATAATTTTTCGCAAAAATATGTCGCTTTTGTAAGTTAATGAAAGAAATTTTGTATCTTATGATTTAATTTTATTAATTTTATGATTAAACGGTAAACTTCTTTCTACAGCTATCCAAATATTTTTTATAAGTATAAAATAATATTATAAAGTATTTATTTAAAAATTGTTTTAAATATTATTTTTCAAATAGATAGGCTTAGACTGGGTCCATAAATCCCGTAAATTTCCTTCAATTGACTTTCGAAGTCTGTAAAAGTCAGATTTTTTTAAAAAACGTCCGTAAAGTACTTGATTTGTATATTTAATATATTATTAAAAATAATGTATTTACAGAAGAATTTTTGTTAAAAGCAAAAAAAAAATTGAATTTTGAAGAAGTTGCTAATGATTGCAGAAATTCAATTATTTTCGGTACAATTTGAATTAAATTCCTAAAAAGAATTTGAATTTGCTTCGAAAGAATTGGATTTGCATTTTTACAAATTTTATTCTTTTTATTTTATAATTTTCATAAATAATAAAATTTACTTTTCCTCTCAGCACAACCGCCAGGTATTCCTGAAATCTGCAAGAAATCTCTAACGTCATGCCCAGCGACCGGCGGCCTAGAATTATTCATTCTCGGTAAAAATTTTCTGAAAGATACACGCGTTGTCTTTCAATTGGACAGCGATGATCCTTCTAGTAGTTTGGAACCGCACTGGGAATGTGCTGTACTTCCGGATAAGGAATTCCTCCAGCAGACACATTTGGTTTGCGTTGTTCCTGCCTACAGGCGTCAAGATCTATCGCCCACAGAGACAATTAGTGTGAGACTCTATGCCGTGTCTTCCGGGAAAACGAGCGAACCCCATAATTTCCTCTACACATCATGTTCAACTCCTCCCGAGCCTTCAGTGGGTAAAGTGGAAATATCAAATTCGCCACTAATCCAAGGCAGCGACAATGGCTTATCGAGTTCATCGACTGTCTCAAGTGTCCCCACAAACAGTGAGTCTTAATAACAAAAAAAAAACACACACAGATCTTGTAATGGAGCTTTCAACAGATTGAAAAAAATCTTTTAATTGTAGCTCTAATGACCCAAGCTGCCGCAGGAGCTTCTGGTTTTTTAACCCAACAACAGCAACAGCAGCAGCAACAACAAACGTCGCAACAAGCGCAAACGGAAATTCTTAAAAATAATCCCAGTTCACCGCCTGCACAGTCCCAAGTCACGCCAGTTATGATGTGGACGTCTCAGGGAACAAATTGTCAGAATTCGGCTGTTGATGTGATGATGCCACCGCCTCTCGTTGCCAATCAGTTAATGAACAGACGGTCATCCTCAAATCTACAGCTAATCCTGCCCGACAACCTTAAGACGGAGATACTCGACGAGAACAGCAACAGTGGAATGCTGAGCGATAATAGTATAAACAGTGTCAATGTCTCGACACCAACACACAATGGAACTGGAACAAGTCCCTTGCAACAAATTGTCAATGAGAATTCACGGGACGCTTCCCAGTCTAGTCTCATTAGAAACGTTCAGAATGACTCCCCAGTGCAGGACGCTCTGTTGGGAGTTGTCGATCTCATTAGAAATCAGCATTCTCTCTCTCTTCCGCCCCAGCATGCGTCATCATTCGCCGGAATACATGAGTCTTCTCAGGTAAGTGCATCTTATCTCCTTTTCTGGTAAGTTACTTGCAATAATTTACTATTTTATTTTCTTATTTAAGGAGAAATAATGTTTATTGTTTCCTCTCTTATTATATTAAGAAACAATTTCGTTTCAGGTAAAAGTGCTTAGTCCACACCACATGAAACAGGATCCGAGTCCAATTCTCCAGAATGAGGCGAATTCGAATGGAAATATTCAGGGTGCGGGTGTTGTTGATTTGCGAATGAAACATCATCAGTCGGAGTATGAAGCTCTGAGTAATTACACACCTGCCGGCCAACCTTTGCCCACACAGAGTGGACACAGTGTGGAGAATTATTTGAACCAGTTGGAGGCAGCTCGACCGCTGGTACCGTCGCCGAAGGAGCAGGAGACACAGGATACGAGTTTCGTTGGCACGATACAGCAGCGAGCTTCGATAATTGCCACTGGTCGTCAACAAATGCAACAGCAGACGTCGAATTTATTGGCTGCGGCAACGGCCACGACACTTAACAAGGACTCGCTCGTTACTGCCAATGGAGATGCGCATCAAATCGTTTCGCCTCTTAGGTCCGTTAATACCAGTCCTCTTACCATAATGGGTCACGTTCCTCCGGTTGTCGATCATGTCGAGGCGCTGTCAAGTCCACAGCAGTCAACGAGGCCAAGTCCCCCGGTGGCGGTGCCCGTCAAGACAATGTTGCTCGAGGCCCTTCTTCCAAACCCGCAGCCTCTTTCTGTGCCTACGAACAGTGTCGTCGCGGCCACGAATAACGTCGTTCCTGAACCTACTCCAGAGGACAATTTACTTACAACGATTAACGCTGCTCTGTTACCACCAATTCAGGAGGCACCGATTGTCTCCGCCTCCAACTCTTCTAATGGCACTGTCAGTGTTCCTTCCCAAATTCCACTACAGGTATTATATTTCAAACCATATTTCAATTTTACTTTTCTAAATTGTGAAAAAACGAACCACAGAATTTATATAGTTAAATAAAATTAAGTAGTGATACGTCCTTTTAATGCTTTCTTAAAAATAAACTCAGCAAGTTTATAAAGCTGATAAATTAAATAATACAAAATAATAATAATAATAATAATAATAATAATAATAATAATACAAATAATAATGATAATACAAATTTTTCAAAAAAATCGAAGTAAACATAAATTTAATATATTAATATTTTAATATTTAATATTTCAATTTAAAAACTTTTTGACAAAACCAAGTTGAATTATAATTTTTATGTTTTTATCAGAAAAAAATACCAAATTAAAGAACTCAATTGTATTCAATACAATGTTAACTAAAAATTTCTATAAAGAATTTCAGTTTTCTTGGAAGCAATTCAATTATTTTCAAAAATTTTAATAAAATTCTAGCCAAGAATTCACTTATTTTCATGAACATTAAAATATTCTTTAAAGGATTTTAATTATTTATAATTCAACTTTAATCAAACTTCTCAATAGAATTCAAGTACACTTCAAAATTTTATTAAAATAAAAATTTTAATTTAAATACTTTCAAATTTACAATTTTAGTAAAATTTCCTAATAAGAATTGAATGACATATTTTCAAAAATTGTGATAAGATTCCTCAGAAGAATTCAATTATTTTTCGTATAATTTGAGTTAAATTTTTAAGTAGAATTTCAAATTTCATCAAAAGAACTGAATTTGCATTTTTACAAATGCTAATCATTTGATTTTCAAATTCAAAAATGTTAATAAAATTCGTCTCTAAAATTGAATTATTTTCATGTTAAAGTTATTTTAAAAAATTTTGGTAAAATTTTTTAATAAAGATTTCAATTAATTTCAGAACAATTTTTATTAAATTAGTTAAAAAGATTTTTTTTCAAAAATTTTAATCGGGGACCGTCACGGAAATCAAATTTTGATTTCGTTACGATATTCCAAAAAGAAACGAAATTATTAATGTATTTTGATTTTGATTCTGTAACGAAACAAAATTTACTTCCTATTTTGATTCTGATACTGTAATACTGCAATTCGGTTTTCTTATAGATTTTGATTTTGTTATTGGAATCAGAACGAAATAGAGTGGAATTTTAATTTTGATATTGGAATCAGAACTAAATAGAGTGGAATTTTGATCCTAATACCCATATCCGAATCAAAGAAAAGTATTTTTTAATTTTGTTTTGATTCCGTGACAGTCCCTGATTTTAATAAAATTCTTTGAAATAATTTAATTCTTTTCATAAATTTCA
The DNA here is from genome assembly GCA_032873175.1 of Leptopilina drosophilae. Classification (NCBI taxonomy): domain Eukaryota; kingdom Metazoa; phylum Arthropoda; class Insecta; order Hymenoptera; family Figitidae; genus Leptopilina; species Leptopilina drosophilae. The sequence continues at coordinate 51,907,407 of CM065478.1, forward strand.
ATAAAATTCTGTGCATGATTTAAATTACATCAGATTTCAAATTATATCAGTTAAAAAAATTATTATTCAATTTTTGTAAACAAAAATTTCATCTTTTAAAATTAAAATAAAATCTACTTATTTTAATACAAAATGATGGAAAACTATATAATTTCTAAATTTATCTAAACTTATTCTCGAAATAAGTGAATAATAATAAATCAGAATGTAAACAAGTTTGAATTAGTAAGAAATTAAACTTACTAAAACAAAGTGGTATGAAATTTCAGATAATTTATATTTAAGTTACATAGAGCAAGACATAAAAATAAATAAAATCCCCTGTTTTTTTATTCAAATAAATACTAGAGCTGTGCAAAAAGCTCGAAAAGCTGAGCCTGAGCTAGCTCGATTATATTCGAGCACTCGAGTAAATTCAAGTACTCGATTAAATTTGAGCACTCTAGTGAATTCGAATACTCTATGGGATTCGAGCTTTTAAATTACAAAAAAATATTAATAAGTAGAAAATTTCGAATTTATGCAGTATATTGAATCAATAAATAATCGAGTCTTCAATTTAAAACCGTATTTCAATTTATTAATTAGAAAATATGCGAACAGTATTTTAATTTTCTCTAGAACTCGAATTTACTTAAGAGCTCGAAAATATTTGAGTACTCGAAGTCGCTCTCGGCTTGGCTCAAAAAATAAAAAGTTCGAAAATACTCGATCGAGTTTCGAGCTTTTTACACATTTCTAATAAATACCGTATTTTGCAGTAATAAAAATTAGTTTATCCTCAATTACTTATAAGTAAGTATTTTTATATTTTAGAATGTTTAATTAAATTAAGAAATTAAATTATAATTGTAAATTCTAAACAATTTTGTTTAACTAATTTTTGTTATTTTTGAATCTTGAAAATATTTGATATATAGATTGGATTATTTCAGGTGTCAAGTGAAGTGATGCCCAGAACGACTGATCACCTGCAACTGCAAACTTTATCGCAACAAAGTGTCGTGACAATGCAACGTCAAGTTCAACAGGTCGAGCAAGTTGTTGCCCAAGCCCAGCAACAAGTCGAGCAGGTCGTCGCTCAAGCCCAACAACAAGCGGTCCAAGCAGTGCAACAAGCCCAACAGCAAGTGGTGCAACAAGTCTTTCAACACGCTCAAGTTGTACAGCAAGCCGTACAGCAGGTTCAAGCTGTACAACAAGTGCAAGCCGTACCCGCTTTTCAGCAGGCTGTTCAACAAGCGTCCCAAGAAGTTGTACAGCAAGCCGTTCAACAAGCAACTCAAGAGGTCGTTCAACAAGTGCAAGCCGTTCAACAGGCCGTACAGCAAGCGCAAGCCGCCCAAGCAATGCAACAAGCCGTCCAACAAGACATCGGCTCAATGCTTAATCAACCGGCCGGTTTCGTTGCCGAGGCAAGTTCAGCGCTCGCGAGCGGCGCCGCTCAGGAACCGTCGCAACAGCGACTCACCACCGCAGCCGAGCAGGCAATCAACAACGTCATCACCAACGCCACACAAGATATTATCAACAATAAACCTATAACAACAACCACAGCGCACGCAATAATTGCAACCAAGAATATTTTGAACAGTGTCGCAACGCAAAGCGCTCAATTAATGAACAGCGCCATGGAGGGTATACTACCGAAATCCCCATCAAGCCAGGGCAATATTGTTGATCAAACTTCAAATAAGTCACCACCAGTTACAGTTTCAATGCCAGTCACGACAAATCGACAGAATGTTAATCCGAACATGCAAAATGCCACGGCAGCTACAAATAATCCTAATAATGTTAGAAAGTCCGAAGATTCTGGCTTACTGTCTCAGGAATTAACTTCAATGTCAGAGCACGATCTTTTGAGTTACATAAATCCTAGCTGTTTCGATCCTCAGGGAGGATTTCTCATGTAAAATGTCATTGGAACTGTGTCCTTAAATTGTAAGGTATGATATTAGAATTTGGACCAATTTATTACAAAAAGGAGAACAAACAATTACAAATGAGCTTAAAAAGTAGAATCAACAGATTATAAATTTTTATTTTATTATACAAATTGTTTGATTGATTTCCTCTTTAGATAAAAGAGTATACATAATTCTAAAATTTTATGTAAAATTAACTTTCGAATCAATTTATTTGAATTAAATTTCAAAGTCATTTATTTAAAGGAACAAGTTCGACTACATTTTTAACTATATCAATAATATTCTTTAAATTTTCCATACAATTATCTTTATAGTAATTTTTTAGAGGAAATCAATGATCAAAAAATAAAACAGGTCAGAATATCTTCTCGCCGATTTCTGTTTTATTTTCCATTTTTCTTCAAAATTGATAGTTTTCAAAATCTATTCCTAATTTTGTAGAAAACGTTTTCATATCCACAAAAAAAAATTGCTGAATAAAAAATTGATTTTTACAATTTTTGAACCATTTTTTGAAAAAAAAATAATTGGTTTTTTGGGTTGAAAAGGCTAAATAATTCCATTGTTATTCAATTTTTATTAATATGAATTTTTACATGATTCTAAAATCTATCAATATTTAAGAAAAGTAAAAATCCAAACAGAAATCGACCAGAATATAATCTGTACGATTTTATTTTTTGACTATTGAATTCCTCTCAACAAATTTCTATAAAAATAATTTTATGGAAGATTTAAATTATTTTCTAGGATATAGTTAAAAATGTAATCGAAGTCTCCCCTTAAATTGAATTTTAAATCAATTTATTAATCAGAATTCAAATTAATTTAATACAGTAGAGACTCCATTATCCGGACTAATGGATGCAGGTACTTGTCCGGATAATCAAAAATCCGGATAATCGAGTAAAGTACTAATTAAATAAATTTTTGATTCATAATCTTATGCATTTATTTGCATATGTATTAAAATAAGACTGAAACAAACTAAAACTTTTCAAGTCAACATTAATAAATATTTAGTTACAAATATTTCAAAATATTTATATAAACATTTTCTTAAAATAATTTTAAAACTTTAAAACGCAACATTTCCTGTAAAAAATTAACGTTTTTAAATTTAAAATAGAAGTTAACGACTTGAGACTTTATAAACTTTATATTAAAAAAATTTTTTTTAATTTTAAATCTGTCTGGATAATCGAATATCCGGATAATAGAAGTCCGGATAATGGAGTCTCTACTGTAGTTTTAATTTTTCAACTATTTTTATAAATAATCATTTTGTCTAGGGGAATGCAGATGTTTAGAAAAATAAAACAAAATTAAATAATAATTAAAATAATAATAGTATTCTCTATAAACACAAAAATAATCAGTTTTCAAGAAACAATTTAAAACTAAAAAAATGTATAATTGTTTATACAGTTTACAGAAGATTTTCTGTAATTTAGTTTACTGAGAATTTTCTTAAAAGTAATTAGATTTTAATCCTTGGTTTAATTTCTTTAAAATATGATTCTCTACAATTTTACCGTAAAAATTTTAAACAGACACGACGTTTTGAAAAAACTAAAATTTCAAACTTTGATATAAACGATAATTTTTATTACTTTATTCAATTTCGATTTTATTATAAAATATTGTTTTTATATTTTAAAAAATTAATTTTTAACCAAGTAATGTTTAATTTATATTATATTTGATTTCAGTATAATATTGTTTAAAAACATTTAAATAAAGTAAAGTTTTTTTTCATTTGGACTTTTGAAACTTTGAGGAAATTGAAGATATGTATATTTATTTAAAAGAAGATGTTGAGTATTTTTAAATAAACAAATTTATTTTCAAAACAGTGTGCTTGTTTAAAAATCCTTACCGTGATGTTGTAAAGAATTATTTTTTGAAGAAAACACGTCATACAATATTGAAATGTAATTATTTGGAAAAAAAATCTTTAATAACGAACTAATAAAAAGTTCTGTTCATATGAAAATTTTATAAAAAAAAATTTCGTAGATAAATTTTTTATTCTTGACAATTGATATGTTTCTCCAAAAAAATTGTTTATTTTTTAATTATTAAATGATTTTTTAAGGTCTGAAATCCTTTAGATAAATGTTTTGATTTAAAATTCAGTCTTTTTAATTTTTTAAATTAAATTTTTTTTGGTAATAACTTTTTTAAAAATGAAAAAAAAATTTTAAACTTATTTACATTAAATTTGAATTAAATCAATTTATTTGAGAGGAAAATTTCAATTCAATACAATAATCAGAATTAAAACAAATTTAAATCAATATGAAAATATCAATAGAAATCAATTTCAATTTAAAATACATTCGATTCTTGTTATAATGAATCTCGTTACAACGTTAAACTGATTCCATCATTCAGAAACTTTTAATATAAATAAACATATTTTACGAAAAACGTTTACACGTATTTGACGTTTTGTACTGTTAGACACAGATAAACTTTTGCATTTGAATAGAACGTGAATTAGTTTCGCCGTAATATCGAGATTTTGAAGTCCCGAGATCGTCGTTATAGCAAGAATCGAGTGTAACTAATTTAGGAATATTAAATTAGTTTACATTAAACATTTAAAACTTTTTTGCTGTTTTTAAAACCCTTTTGCTATAATGATATATTTTGTTATGGTCTTTTTTGTGCTTGAAAAAAGAATAAATTTAGATATATCTACAAAAAAAATTTTATAACAAAAGGATGTTCTATTATATTACAAAACTAATTAAATCGCAATTTTTAAGAAGTTTTGAAGTACTTTCGATTTTTAATTTATTGAATATTTTCAATAGAATCTAATATATCATATGCAAATATTTTTTCTACTGTAAAAATTGTATTGAAAATCATTCAAATTATTTTGCTAAATTTTCATTATCATTATTGCTATTTATTTTAATTTATTGTTCAATATAAAATTGTTTTATATAAACATGTGTCGAAAAGGAAAAGAGTTCGATATAAAATTTATTTTTTGTACAATTTAGGGAACATGATTTCCAAAAAGAAAACAGGATTTTCGAAAATTAATGGCCTCTGAACTCTGTTAAACTAGTTATAAATACATATATTAAGATTGATATTGTAAAATAATAGCGTTTTGAGTTGAGATGTAGAAAAGAAGATGGAATACTTTTCTTTTGTTTCTTAAAAAAAAGAAAATAATCTCTGAACACAATTATTTCAGAGAAATTTTTTTCGCAAAATAATCAAAAAATTTTCGTTCATTTCCATATTACGATGTTTGCATTATATTTCTCAAATGATAAAATTTGTCGTCACATCTTTTTTTTTTTTTTGCTTTTTTACGAATGATCCAACGAGATTTTACTTTGACTATTCGTGAAGAATTGTAATATTCTTAAGTAAGACGGGCGCATAAGTGCGCGACAGTTTTTTTTCTTCTACTAATTTTTTGAAAATGTTACGTTAATTAATTTAAATTTCTTCGTGCCAGAACAACAAGGTGCCTTTTTTTAAGCGAAATGTCTCTTTTTTTCGCTTATGGATATTAAGTTTTTAAGTCAAAGAAACTGTTAATATAAATTAATAATTGATATCCTTACTGACCCCACTCAATGAAGAGAAAAGTTTGTACAGAGCAGCTAAAAAAATTGAGTGAAGCCAATTTACGCGATACCGTATCTTGATTAAGGAAGTAATTCTGTGAATTATTGAACGCTTCTTTGACTTGATTTCATTACTTATATAATGGATCATTTTGTTGTTTTTATTATTTTATTATGGTAATCGTCTTCAGGACGAGCTTAGTCATAGTGTTGTGCCTTTTTTTTATTTGCGTACGATACTTACAAATTAATTGGATGTAAAAGCGGAAAAATGAAATCTTTATAATAAAAAAAAAAAAATAATAAATTCTTTATTCTTTGTTTCGAAAAAAACTAATTATTATCTTTTAGAAAATTAGTTAAAAAATGCATTTAAAAATAGTTACTGATTCGTTTAGAAAAAAAATCAGATATTATATTTTATTGAGAAAAAAATTTATATTTTTGTTTCTTTTACAAATCGTTTTATGATTATATTTGTTTAATTATTATTTAGAAAATGAAAATATAACAATCGTAGGTTTTAAGAAATTGGAAAATAAAAATACCGTAAAAATGTGATGAAAATAAAATTATTTCTATATTCGTTTCTACATTCAATTGTGTTAAGAATTATTGAAATATTTTGTTATTAATTAGCACTGAGCCTACTATGTGATTATGTTGATGTTATCAACGATTAGCAAAGAAATATAACAGAGATTATATTGCATGTAATTGTGAAAGAATGGTTAATGAAATTATATATTACAAAAAACCAGAAATATATAAATATATAAATAGTTATATATATATGATTATAAATATATTTTGTACGCCTACCCAAAGAGAGAAAAAAAAACATTCATGTTAACATAAAAGTGAGCTTATCAAAGATTTAACGAGGTCCAGTTTTTGCATATTATATAAACTATATATAAGTATTTTCATTATGAAAATTACTTTCTATTTCAGACGCTTATACAAAAAAATAGTCAGCGTCATTAAAATTGAAACATAATAGAATGGAGAAAAAATTAAAAAAAAGAAACTTATATTTTATATGAGACGCTGAATATAATTGGTGCATCTATCTAATATATCTATTTTTTTTATCTGTCACGAAAAGAATAGTACATTTACTCAATGTAATAATCATAATCTTGAGTGTACGCGCACGCCCCCATATGTGAAGTAAAAATATTCTTAATTAGTGTTGTTAAAATAATCTTGGTATGAAATGAATGCTATGTCTGTTAATCTATGCTCTATACATCAATAATCGCAAAGTTTTACTTTTTTTTGAAAATACGAGGAACCCATCAACATGTATCATCGATAATAATAATTTTAATAAATGTTTCGAAAAGATAAACAAAAATTGTCCACTAAATTTCGACGATTATTGTTAAATTATTATTTACTATTATTATTTTAATTACAATTACTATTATTATATACTCAAAGAATTTTTTTTGTGAGATTTACAACTTTTATTTGTATAAAATTTTACAAATTATATATATAAAGTTCTATTTACAAAGTTTTAGTTCAGAATTTAAGATCACATACCATTCAAAGTTTGTTTAGTAACCAATTATTTTTTTGTTCTTTCACTTTACCTTCTTTGTTTAATTTCTCGAGATGATGGTTTACGTTTATTGATGCTGCTGGCCAAAGATCTTTTGGTGTTGTCTGAAAATGGTTAAATTTTTGTTTAATTAGTTTATTTAAATATTTACATAATTAAATTTTACTAATAAATTAATAAAAACTATAAAAAAAAGTCGACCATTACGAGACAGGATTTCATAAACAAAAAAAAGACAATTCAGTTTTTAACGTTTCAACAGCACGGCTGTCCTCTTCAGAAACTACAATTTATTAAACAAATTTCATGTAAATTATAAGCATTCTTACAAAAAGAATGTTTACTAATTTTTACGAAAAATTAATTTTCACCTCATTTTTCAAGAGAAAATTCACTGTTTCTCTGATCAATCTTAAAAAAAAGTTAAGGAAAATTTTTAAAAAATGATAATTTTTAGAAGCAAAAATTTAATTTTAAAACTTTAATGTCTCAACCTATTTTAAAAATATAATTAATTACTGAGGCAACTTTCCCTTCATTATTTTCGGAAATTATAAAAACAAAAATATAAAATTTCAGAAAAAATCAATTACATTTAAACAATAGAAACATAAATACAGTCATTTATGAATCTCTTTATAATTCAATTGTTTACTACATAATTATCAAATTAAAATTTTTTGTAAATTCGATGTTCTTTTAAATCTTAAACGGAATTCTTTAACAAAATTTAATTTATTTTAAATTCAATTTTCCGACATTCTTCAATAAATTGTATTTAAGAAATTAAATTGAATTTAAATTTGTCTGACTATTCTTTTCAGAATTTAAAATAAAATCAACTTAAAGTCAAATAGTTTTTTAAATAAATCATTAAATATTTTTAATATCTATTAAAAGGTGTATTTTTGTTATAATATTCTTAAAAGAATCGAAATGTTAGAAAACCTAATTTTTCAGCATTTCAAATAAAACTTTTTAAACTTTTAATTTTGTAGAGCAAATTTTAAGATTTGGCACTTTTTCGACACTATCAACCATATGAATAAATTCACTTGTAAATCTTTTTAAAATTTATTTATTTATTTATTAATGATCAATTTAATTAAAATTGATTGAAAATTATGTTTTTAAAAAAGTTTCTATTGATATTCTTACACAAATTTAATTATTCTCATTTCAATTGCACGAAATTTAAATTAAATAATTTTTTTTGAGAATTTTAAGTAGGTAAAATTATTCAAAAATTTTAAGTGTTTTCAAATAAATAAGTAATTGTTATTAATTTCTTCATCAATAGAATTTAAGTATTCAAAAATTTTATTATGAAATTCAATTGGTTCTAAAAATTTCAACTGTTTTTAATTAAAATGTTTTCTAAGTTAATTGGATATAATTATGAACTTAAATTTAATTTAACATTTCATTAATAATTTAAATAAAGAAAAATAAAGTATTGCTTTAAGATTCATTGTGAAAATTCAAGGTTTTTAAGTTTGACAAAAATTTTTTTGGACACCAAAAACGAGGATTTTTGTAATAAAGTTAAGAAATTTGATATTTTTCCATTATTTTTGATAAAATTCCCTGTCATTTTCCTAACTTTTACCTGACCTGTGGCAACACTGCTAAATTTAAATTTCGAAGTTTACCTTGTAAACAATTTGTACAATTTCCATCACCGAAATGGGTTTAGTTGCATTCTGCAAGCATTTGAGAATTTCATCCTCTCGCTGCTGACGATGCTGAATGTAATATTGAATTCGAGGCACAGGATCGTTAATAACAGGACCATGTCCTGGATAAATTAGCGAGGGCGATAATTTCAATATATCTTTCAATGATATCATGTAATCATGTAGATCCTCAAAAACTGCTGTACCTTCACCTAGAATACAATCTCCACTGAAAAGAATATTTTCTTCTTCCATATATAGACAATAATGATCGGTTGTGTGACCTGGTGTTGGCTTTATTCGTAATTTAGCACCTTCAACTTCTACCATTTGATCTAAATTCAATGAATTCCATTCGAATTTCTCCTCGTTTGTAATATCAGTGTCTGTCGATGATCTTGGTAATTTCCAAACAGTCGCTGACTTTAGATTTTTTGTTTTTAAACAATTTTGAATTGCCGGTACTCCTCCAATGTGATCGTGATGCCAATGAGTAATTAGCATGTGCTCTATCGAAGCTCCTTCATCATCCAAAACTTGGTTCAATAATTTCACGTATTTTGGCGCCGTGTCCACATCTCCGGTGTCAATCAAAATTCTCCTGAAAATTAAAGAAAATTATTTTTTAAGAAAAATGTAAAAATAGGAACTAAATACAATAGTGATGATAATATTAACAGTAATAATACTAATAATAATAACAATGATAATAGAAAAAAGCAGTAATAATAATCATATAATATTATTATTAATACTCATTAGTCATTAACATCGAAGTAAAAGTAAAAAATTTGAAAATTATAAATTAAAGAAAAATTTATTTCCAAATTTTTTGTTTCTTAAATTAATTTTCTTAGTTTTGATATTGTTTATTATTCGCTAAATGTGAGGTTATAGTATTCTGGAAAGCATGATTTACCTTGATCCACTGCCAACGAGATATGTATTTGTTCCCTGAAGAGTCATTGGTCCAGGATTGCATCCAAGGATCCGAATGACATTATTTGACAGTCTGGATATTTGAGGAATAGCTGTCAAGGATGTCATTTTTTGACAAGTTCACATATTTCTATACAATAAACTGAAAATAAACTGATAAACTTTAGACTCTACTCTACTGATAATTTCAACGTTGTAGGGATCTAATCTACCTTGTTGAACTTTGATTTCTTAGAAATTGCAATTCATTGATAAAATGAAAATCAAAATTTACAATATATTACCAACATTTTTTATTTATTTAAAAAAAATACTTTTTTCAACTTTTTCATTGAGAATTTTAGTAGAGAAATAATATTTTTTAAAATTTTTTAAAAAGAAAAACGAACCAGTTCATTGTTTGAAATTTTAATAAACTGAATAGTATATAGAAAAATAGATTGCAAATTGTTAGAAAATGCAACTTGAAAATATGTAATAATATAAATTGTAATTTATTATTTACACTCTTTTTTCAAACATATCCAATTAATTGATGAATTGTACGAGTCTTTTGGAATTATCGAATCGCCTAAAAAATAAGGAACGTGCCAACCATTTTCATCTTCATGTGCAATTGCTTCATACTTGACTGGATAACTAATATTATTTGAATAAGGTTCTTTTAAATATTGATGTGACAATTGCCAGAGTTTAAATAATTTTTGCATATTCTTTGGCAATAGTGTTTTATGTTGACGCATTAAATCGCCTGACAGGAAGCAGGTTCCCAAACCGCCATATAAAGTAGCGTATAATAAATGTGGATCATCGTTTGAGCTACAATTTAACATTTCTTATGTAAAATAAAATTTAATATCGACTTAATAATAATTAAATGTTTTATTAAAAGCAAAATTTTTTAAATTTCATTTTTATACTATAGTTATTAATGTTACTTTACCTGTTATCCATTAGAAATAATTTTGAATTGTGTTTAACGTAGTTCATATTACTCCATCTTTCCATATGCTTTCGTCCAAGAAGAACAACTTTTTTATTTTTATTGACAAAATACTGGACAGCTTGTGATATCTGAAAATTAAAGAAAAAAATAAACATTAATAATAGAAAACTATTAAGTTATTGAGATAAATGTAAAATTGGGTCGCCAGATATCAGGAAAATCATGAAAATTTTATCAAAAGTACTGAAAAAATATCGAATTTCTAGAATTTATAGGAAAATTCTTAATTTTGTTGTCCACAGTCTTAAAAAATATTACAAAGATACATGAACTTTAAAGATTTAAGATTGAATTTATTTTAAATAATTTAAGTCATGAAGAACTGTAGATAAAAATTTTAAATAGAAAAAACTTCACATTATTTACGCATAAACAAGTCGATTTCAGAAATATTTTAAGTAAACTTTTTGTTCCTTTAGATAAATATAATTGAATTCTTCATAAACCTGCTCAAAAATGATTAAAAATATAATTAAATTAAAAAAGAATTTCATTTAATAATTCTAGAAAATAATTGCATTGAAATCTTGAAAATAATTTTCGATAAGTAGCAATTCTTATAAATTATTGAATTTCGAAGAATATGAAATTTTTAAGAATCCTAATTCCTGCGGAAAAATTATAAGAATTATTAAATATTCATTTAAAAAATGTTAATGTTAATTTTCCGAATAATTTTACAATTAAATATACTTAGAAATAAATGTATTAGAAAGTTTTTTTGTTATCTGATTATTTTTAGAGTGATTTAAAATATTTATTAGAGTCAGAGAAAAAGTCTAAAATTTTTTCTAAAAATTCAGAGAAACATAAAAACAAATTTTTGTAGCAATCCTGAAAATTGTTGATAAAAAAATCTTACCGCTTCTGCTTTCATCTTAATACTTCTGTTTGGTGTAGATAAACCGATATTTAATCCGTCAATTACAATATCATATGGTAATGATTTTTTTAAAAACAGTAGAAAACTTTTAAACTCTGTAGGTGTTGTTTTTTCATAAACATTTTCACCGATAATCACGTTTTTCATAAATAATCCCGCCATTTGTTCGAATTCTTCTTGGTTTATTACTGCCGATGGCAATTTATGTGAACAATACATACATTTTCCGCTAAAAAATAAAATGTTTTTTTTTCATATATAAATATACAATATAAAAAAATTATAATTTATATTAAAACTCTTATATTGTATAAACTGTAAAAAAACTTACTTGGCATTTATTATTGTATCATTGTACGTATACCCTAGACTTTGGAAAATTGGTAGATAATTATCTAATTCCAATTTATGTAATTTTGTCTCTTTATCGTGGCAAAATTGTAACATTTTGAGAAGATTTTGTTCCAGTAATTTGTTGTCTCGAAACGTTTTTAGACAATATTCTAAATAACTTTCATAGACTTCTGGAAATACGTGGAAATTATTGTCTGCAGCTTGTTCAAGATATTTCCAACCAACTTCTGGCTTATTATTTTTAAATGCTGTCTTAATTATAGTACTTGTCATTTTGGCTGGTTGTCTATTTGTATAATGAATCATGTCTAATAATTCGGTAGCATCTTCCCATCTGTCAGTAGCGCAAAGTGCATTAACAAAACAATCACACGTATTTCCATCTAAAATTGAATATTTTTGACGCAATGTATCATATAAATTGTAAATTTCCTGCGTCTCTTCTTTTGTTAAATTTTTCTTTTTTGCCAAATTTGATGCATATGTTCCAATGAGATAAAGATTAAGTTCATAATTATTAGTTTTCAAATAATTCACATAGGATCTAAAGGCTTCATCATTATCAAAAGCAAAACAAATATTTGAAACTATAGCGTCAATGTTTTTTTCATTAATAAATGTAATTGACATTAATTCATCGCGTGCTTTTAGCCAATCATTTGATGTTAAAGCAATATTTGCTTTTATAAGTTTTGTCACATTTAAATCTTTTTCTAATACATCTCGTAAAAATGCCGTTTTATTATTGAATTTTACTTCACGATCGTTGACTAGTACTGTTGGTGGACGTTTTTTTATTCTAAAATTCGTGTACGCTGTACACATATTTTTTAAAGACGGTGATTGTTTAACATTGTGAATAAGTCGAGCTGTTACAAAAGACATTTGTAAAATCTGTAAAAATTAATTTAAATATAAATTGTATATTTTTAAACGATTCTATTGATTTTAAGATAACTCTTAAAAAGAACATAGGAATTAACTTACTTTATAACAACATCCAAATTATTTCAATAAATCGTTCACAAAATTGTTAATTCAAGTTATAGGTTATGCATTGCAATTATTGTTTTCATCAGTGCATTTGTATCAAAATACAAATTTATATTTCATCAATGTAAAATTAACAATAATTACTTTCGGATTAAAAATAACTTTTATTAATTAACAATTAGGACAAGTTTATAGTCTTTAAAAATCAACAATATAAATCAAAACAAAAAAATTTCAACACGTGAGTGGATCAATGGAGGTTTTTCCCAAGGTTGGGTAGGTGCAGAATACTTTTCATTGAATAATTTTTTATTATTATTTACTCTCTACTTTGTGTAATAATATTATTTAAGTATTATAATACATTTTTTCATCTTTGCAACTATTTCTAATAAATTTTCACAATAAAAAGTTGAATTAATTACTGCTACGTAAATAATGTACGAAAGAATGATAACTTGACTTCTCAACCTTGCATTAAATTTCAAATTGCAGAATGTAAATATAAAAACTGCAATGTGTGAATGCGATTATCCTTTTTTTAAAAAAAGTTTATTCTAAAAATAAGAAATTAAAATACTCTTTTTTGAAAATTTATAAATGATGGTAAATTTTTGAAACAAAATATGACGAGAATAAAAAAATAACCTATAAATTTGCGAAACAATTTTTATTAATATTTTCAATATTTTCTACAATTAAAATGGTTTAAAAATGAAAATTTAATGAATTTGTACCATAATTTTGTATTATTTCAGGAAAATTGGAAAGAATTGTTAAATATTAACTAGTTGGGAATCGTCGAGAATGATTTTCTCTCCTGGTTTGAAGGCAGCCATTCCCAAGTAAGGACAACTGGCACATCGAAAAGCATCACCAAGGTAACAATTTCCACACGAAGACTTAACACCCTGCTCCTCCTCAGTTTTGCCATTTAATTCCTCACTAAGACCACAGGTACAATCTTTGCATGCCTTACGTTTTCCAGTTGTACTACAAACTCTCAACGACGATTCTGTTGGTTTTGCTTTTTCACTTTCATCCAAGAGATCGCTTTCGTCAATTAAATTATCATCATTATCGTTATCATCATCATCATCTAATTTCCACATACTAACAGGTTCTTTGGCAAATGAAAGTGCCACACTAGAACCAGCCTCGTAGGATGGTTTCTTTGCATAAATTTCACGGAAAGTTATTTCCTCTTCATCAATGGATTTTTTCCTTAATACAGTTTTTGACCATTCAAAAAGAAATCCATTTAATTTCAGTCTTGAAACAAAACTTTCTTCTAATTTTTCTAACTGCTCAACGAATCCACGGAAAATAATTCTCCCATTTGGTTTTAGAAACTGTAATAATTTTTTTAGTACCGCATTATTGGAGAAAAACGATTGTTCAAATACAGTGAGAATGATGTCTATTGATGATAAAGTTGGATTTGTTTTTAATAATACTTCCAGATCTTCGTGCAAAACTTCTGGTTTCTTTCCATCTGATTTTTTAATTTCGTCTTCAACATCTTGAAAATATGATGCATTGCTGGTGAGAATTAATACTTTATCGGCTTCTTTTACAGATTCATACATTTTTCAGTTGTTAATATTAAAATTTTATATAATTTATAATTCACTGTTGAAAAACTCTTGATTATCGTTTGTCATCGACAATTTTCAGAATTTCAGATTTGAAAACTGAAAATATAGAACTAGATGAGAAAGTTAATTCAAAAAAGTAAACATTAAGTATTATTCACAATAATGGAATTCTGCTTTCTGATTGGTTGGTATTGGATAATTTTTTTTTTGTAATTTAAATAGCTACCCTGCCTTGCAATTTTACGTAACTACTCAGCCTTGCTTGTCATTTTGCAAATCATAAAAATAAAAACAACCGCACAGGAAAGTCATCGAAATTGTTTAAATCTATTTGTCTGTAAAGTAAATAAGTTATCAGTGTTTACATTTTATTTAAATAGAATCAAAAGATGATAACTTTCAAAGAAGAAGTGGATTTAAAGAATCATACTCTAATTCTTCCGGCAGTGGCGGTTGGAAATGTTGGTCAATTAACAGTTGATTTAATAATTTCTAGTATGCAATTACGAAGAATTGGCCACTTTTCGAATTCTTCCTTTATACCGGTAGTAGGCACTGATCCGTACGATGAAAATTCTCAAGAAATTTGCACCTCCGCTGATTTATATCACAGCTCTGACAAAAAAGTAGTTGTATTACAAATTCGATCACCTGTCATTCGAAATTTATCTCAGTTTTACAATGAATTAAAGAATTTTGTTAAGTACCATCAAATATCAAAGGTAAATTTTATTTATTTTTTATTGTAATATGTTTATTTTATTTTAATTTTAATGTTATAAAATATTCAATTCATTTAACCGTATGTTCATTTTATAAATTTGAGGTCATGTTTTAAATAGAAAACAAACCAAATAATTAGCAATAAATAACAATTGTTTATATTCTATCCATTTGAGGTTATGTACATCAAATGAATTGTTCTCTCAAAAAACGGCTTAAGTGTTTTTGAGACATTTTGGAATATCTTAAAATTGACATTCATTTACAAATTGTAAGTCATTGAAAGCATTATTATTTAATTCAATAGGTTTTGCTTTAAATAATTTAAATCAAATATTATAATTTAGATGTTGATCAATACGATAAGCGTCTTTTGAAAAAACGGAGCTTAAATCAACTTGAGCCGTTTTTCGAGCGAACTGTTCAAATCTGTATGTCTTTCAAGACATTCAAGTTACAAACAAAACCATGATCATTTTGTACTAATTTCTAAATCTACATTCTAGTAAAAACAAAATTTTAATTTCTTTGAAAACGACTCAAAAGACTCGAAAAAATATCTATTTTCTTTCTTTATCTGTTGAAATTTGTATATAGATTCAAAATATTGCAAAGATAAATGGCAAACACAAGTATTTTTTAATTAAAATTAATTTTCATATGTTGACAAAAAATTTGTTTACTATAAATTGTTTACAGGTTGTCATTTTAACAAGTAGTTATAGTCACGAGATTAGAGATGTTCAATTGAAAACAGTACGATTGCGTTACGTTGCATCAACAAATTTACCTGCTGAGAATACAACTCAATTCAACAATTTAAATTGGATTCAATTAGAACCTAAAGTTGTTGATTACGTTGATACTGAAGGTGTTCTACAAATTCCTGGCGGTGGCTTTGCAAAATGTATTTTTCAAGCTTTAGAGAAAGATGAAATTCCATGTGCTGTTCTACTGAAATTTTGTTCCGAAGGTGATAACATACCCGATGCACTTGATTTGCTGAATTATTTAAATCAATGGTTGTTAATTCTTTCTAATAATGACGACAATTCATTAGCTATTAAATATCCCTCTTCCTGGAAATTTTTGTTCGGCAATTCTCCACCATCGGAAATATATTAAAAAATATATGTCATATTTTTTATAAATATATACAGATAGTTTTTTTCCCATTTTTCTTCAAGCTAGTCTAATTTTTAAAATTGTTATAGTTTTTCATATTTTCTTTAATTAGGTTTTTTTTCTTTCATTCCTTTAAATTAATTTTTATTGGAATTCAGGTGGCCACAAGTTTCAGTTTATCAATTTCCCTGACAATTTACTGACATTAAAATTATTTTCCCTGCTACAATTCTTTTTATAGGAAAAAAAATAACTAAAAAGTGTGATATTTTGGTTGTATGTTTGGAAAAAAGTCGTAATTTTTCAAAATAAGTAGAAAAAAGTCTCAATCAGCTTAATTTCCCTGGCATAATGGAAGGAAACAATTTTTTGACAGGGAAATTAAGCTAATTGAGACTTTTTTCGACTTATTTTGAAAAATTACGACTTTTTCGACTTTTCTCCAAACATTAAAACAAAATGTCACACTTTTTAATTAATTTTGTTTTCCTATAAAAAGAATTTAGGCAGGAAAAATAATTATTTTTCCTTCACTTAACTGACATGTGGCCACCCTGGATTTTTATTTGAATTAGTTGATTAAAATTGATTGTTTTTACTTTGTTATTTCTAGAATGGTTACAATTTTATAAAGAAATTGTATGTCTTCAAATGAGAAGCAATTTTTCAAAAGTTGATAAATCCATTTTTTTAAAAATTGAGATAAACACATATTTAAATTATTAAAATCTTTAGAAATCCATTTATCACTGTTCCATTTAAGAAAAAGAAATTATTAATAAAGAACTTTCAGTTTAAAAAATATTTTGGCCTAACCTTGATGATTTTTAATTTTTATCTTTTTATTAGAAAATGTTATTAAAACCTTTAAATTCCCTATTACAATAGAATTTAATTACAAACATAACATTTTAAATAGAAAAAATATTATAAAATGAATAATTTATTACATTTTTTTTACATTAAAGATAATTTTAATGGTGACGTGAGAATTGTCATTTGTTTAAATTTCTCGAAATGACAAAATTTGTATTTATCAGGTTTTGAAAACTTACTCCTCAAATAATTAAAATTTGACCTAATTTTTTTTAAATTAGAAACTGCATTGAATTTTTAGTTTTTTTTTCACAAAAAGACGTAAATTTATTTTTAAAAAAGAAACTTATATTACAATTTTTATAAATTACTTAAACAGAAACAAATTTTTACGCTACAAGTTTAGATTTTGCGGAAAATGCTGCGTAGGAAACGAGAGCTGCCAAAATGACAGCAAGTAATTCTGAATTGATCCAGGGTCCAAGGTAAACTCCTGGATTGTTGACGACAACAACTGCCAATGGTTTTACACTGCTTGGATCTTCTGCATTTCTGTAAGCTTTTCGAATGGCAGAGTAGCCTTCCTCGTCGTACAATTTGACATCATAATCTCCTGAGTGAACTTTCTTAATATCTTCCGTCCAGGAAACCTGAAATTTCAGTTGTAGAGTTAGATAATTTCTAATAGATTAAATTAAAACAATTATTCTTAGTTATTAATAGATTTTTTAGTATGTTTAGAAGTATTTTTCATTAATCTTTACTTTATAATAAGTTAAAAGGATTGCTAACATTTTTTCATTTTGTAATTTTAATGATTCTGAATTTTTTGTCTATTATAAATTTATTTGACATATCGGATTATTTAATTTAGAAAATCGTTAGGCAAAATGAAAATAGAATTGTGAGAGAAACATATGTACCTGATATTTATTATCTGCACTCAATTTTACAGCTGGCAATGCTTTGCCATTGACTTCGGCGTAAAGGGAAATTCCTTTAACTCCATTACTGCATTTTAATGTGAATTGTGTCGTAAACGCGACTTTAGTCAAAACTGTAGCATCTTCTGTAACATAAGCTGTGGCAACAACCTCTGGTTTTTGACAAGTTTCAGCAAATACTACTGAAACAGTGTAAAGAGAGAAAAAGAGAACTAAAAATGACTTCATGACTAATAATAATTAAACTTTTAAGTCACTAATTGTTAATTTGTTAATAAAATAAAAACGCTAACACGTTTGTTAGCTTCCTGCCGGGAGAAAAGATTTCTGTCAACTGATGACGGATAAATTATTTGGAAAACAGAAAGCTACATAACCCCGGTCCACGTAGCCGACGTGGACCACGTTGTTCGTTCATTGATTATTTTGAACATAGACAGGAGTCGTGCAGAGTTAAGTTGCGGTCACACCTCTACAGGCTGTCTGCCTGCGCAAGCAGGAGCAACGAGAGTAAGAGAGAAACTTGAATTCACTGACTCTCTTACTCTTGTATGTTACCATGACAACCCGCAGGCAGGCAGGCGTCTAGAGGTGATATTGTTGTTTCATTATTTAAAAATTAAAAAATAATTTTAAAAATATTAAATCGTTCTTAAATGTTATTTATATATTTAAATTTGTGTAAAAGTCAATGAATTCTTTTTATATTGCCTGTTTTGTATTATTAATAAATGACTGTTTTTAATACCAATTTGTTTAGAAACATTTTGGTAATCTTTTTAAAAATATGAAATGTTTTCAAGAAATTGAAATTTTAAATCCTTTTTTTATTATTATTTAGAGGTTGAGAATTTCAAGTCTCAAAAATTTATAACCAGAGTAAGACAGAAATTTGAATTCACTGACTCTCTTACTCGCGTACGTTACCATGACAACCTGCAGGCAGGTTGACATTATATATATATATATATATATATATATATATATATATATAAATTTAGATTTAGCGGCTTTAGCTTCCACACCCTGTAAAAGAGTGGTCACATTCATGTCGGTCGACTAATTTGACAAAAAACCATAAATATTGTGAAAAAAAGCAAATAAGTAAAAATATTTGCACAAAATAATTAGAATAAAGTCAATAGTTAGTATTTATCAATATGTTGAGTAGAAATTATCTAAATTACCATATGATGCCGAGTAAATGTTTGGCTATTGTTGTTTTATTGTTTTCCACAACGTTATTTCAAAGATTTATTATTATCTAAGTAAAATGTCGCTAATTTATTCAACGGTTTTAACGTACAGAGTATTTATTTTTTTAAATTTTTGATAATTTTTACTATAGACGAGAAATTGTTTTGTAAAATTTAGATTTTATTTATTTAATTTTTAGCCAACTGCCCATGATTGGAAATAAATTTTGACAGTGTCGTTGTTTGAAAAATTTATGTTTTTTAAATTGTTTTAAACTTTTTCCACTTTTTTCTGTTCATTATTAATCGATGCACGATTATTTTTTCAATTCGACAACAATTCGCGTTGATAAATGATGCCATTTCAGTTTTAGATGCAGAAGCCTCGTGTGTACTACAGGTGAAATTAACTGTTTTCGTATATGTATTATTAAAACGTTATTTTTGTATTATATATTATATCTTGTTTTTTTTGTCATAAAATTTTTTTAATAAATACTTTTAAAATAAATAATTAAATTTAAAAAAATATAAATATTTTTTTCAGCTATTTTTCTTTTCAAAGTTCTATTGAAGGCTGCCTATAATTAGAAATTTGCAAAAATTTCCAGAGTTCAATCAACTCTGTAAGGAAAGTTCGGTAAGAATATTTTATCTCCAGAATTAATTTATTACTTTTTTAACCTTAATTTATTGTTTTTAGAAGAAGTATACTTATTTTTTAACCCAATGAAATAATAATTTATTTAGTACTTAGTAAATTTTGTTAATATTTATTTTGAAACAATTAATACTTTTGCTAAGGTTCCTTAATTTTTTTATTATTTCTTATATTTTAAAACTTAAAAAAGTAATAATTATTATTATTACCTTACTGTGAGTTAGTAAATTTTGTTAATACTATGAAACAATTAATATTTTGGTCTAATTTTTAAAATGTTTTTTTATTTTTTCAAAGTATTTTTAAATAATAAATTGTACACGTTTTTTGTGACTTATTATATTGTTAATAATTATTTTGGAACAATTTATACATACTTCTACCAAAGTTGTTTAATTTTTTTTATGTTTTCAAACATAAAAAATAATAATTACTAACTTGCTGTGACTTAATAAATTTTATTGATATTTATTAAATGGAAAACTTAATTCTTATATTTAAAATATTCTTTATTTATATATTTCCCTGGATTACTTTCAGATAATGAACTGTTCACTTTAATTTTTTAATAAATCGTATATGTACATTTTCAGGTAATTCCCAACGAAGAAAGGGTTCAGAAAACCCTGAAGATTATAAGGTTGTTGATCAGACTAACACAACAGTAAATTCACTGAGTAGGGTTTTTCAGAAGTAATCCACCTCCAATTTCTCAATTTTTAAGGTGCTAAGTGACATAGTATGCATCGTCCAATGTGGAAATCGCCGTTTAAAAAGGTACTTGTACAGTTTATTAAACATTTTGAATCATGCTTTTAATTAACTCCTCTGTTTTAACGAGTGCTTGAGTCGCTTTGGCCAAAAATAATTAATTATTAATTTATCAAAAAATTAACTTTTTTCACAACTAAAATTGATTCAAAATTACTCAAGACAAATTACTGTATAAATTACAAAAAAATTGTTTTTATACAATTTGTAATTTTTCAATTATACTTTTTAAATTTCCCTAATAATAATATATACCACATGTTTTGAACTTGATGGCAAATATTTCAAAACAGGGAAGAAAGAAAATCAACATAGAGACATCATTTTTTTTAGTAAAATGCGCCTCGGAGCAATCGATGTTTTCATGTTTTATAATAATTAAAGATGACCGTGTGATAAAATCATTATTTTATATTATAAGACTTTATAAAAAAAAGGAATTTGAAAATAATTGAATTTCTAGGATGATTTTATTTATTTATTAAGATAATAAAAATTTGGACAATAATTTTATTAAAATTCTTTGCAAATAATTGAATTTCAGAAAAGAATTTTATTATTTATAAGGATAATTGAAATTTTGAACAGATTTTTTTTAAATGTTTAAAAGTAATTGAATTTTGAAGAGGAATTTTGATATTTTAAAAAATAGTTGAAATTGTGGGGAGAATTTAAAAAAAATTTGAAAATAATTGAATTTCTGCAATGAATTTTCTTATTTTTTGAGAAAATTGAATTTTGCAATAAGAATTTTATCAGAACTTTTGAAAATAATTAAATTTCAATGATGAAGATGATTAATAGTCCTATTATTTATGAAGATAATGATAATTTTGACGAGAAATTTAAAAAAATTTAAGAAAATAATTGAAATTCTGCGGAGAATTTTATTACTTTTGAAAATAATTGATTTTCCATGATGAATTTTATTTTTTATAAAGATAATTTAAATTATGACAGGCATTTTATTAAATTTTTTTTAAATTGAATTTTGGAAAAGAATTTTATTATTTATAAAAATAATTGAAATTTTGAACAGATTTTGTAAAAAAAATGTTAAAAATACCTCATTGAAATATTGCCATGCATTTTATTAAATTTTATTTAATATTATTCCGGATTACAATTTTAACAATTTCGTGTTTCCTTTTCGGCGTTTTTTTCCTAAAATTTCATTCGACTTTTTTCCGACTTTTCGCGACTTTTGTTATGAATTTATGCGACTATAGCGACTTTTTTTTTAGTCTTAAAGACGATCCGAGCCCTGTATATCCTAAGTTGGATGTACATTTTGTAACTTTACAAATTAATTTTTAACACGTGATTCGATAGTACTGGGATAATATTTATAACTAATTTAAAGGAGAAGTTGATTTTTGTTCATTTGAACATTTAGAACTTTAAAGACATTCTTAAAAACTACGCTGTTACTCTTATTTTATTGATAATCTCTTAATTTTATTTTGAATTAGATATGTCTTGATTTATAAGGTAATGTGTAAAATTCAGTGTAAAGCTAATGGTTTTTAAAAGTTATTAGAATTTTTTTCTCAAATATCAAGAATTTTCATTAAATTTTTATATAACTTTACTAAATTCCACATACATTTTTTTAAAGTTTAGTATTTTTTATATCAAAATTGCGGTTTCTTGCACTTTTTCCTCAAACTGTAAAATACTTTTACAAAATTTAATATACCTTTTCTTTCACTGTATTTTATTAATTTCAAAATTTTTTGCAGTGTAAACTTTTCTAATTAATTAATTAAAAGAAATTATTAATAATAATGATGAGTAATGATTAAACAAATAAAATAAGTTAATACAAAAACTTATAATATTTAATAATAACTTATTAATTGATCAATCGATTATTGCAAAAATATACTTAAACTATTTATTAATGTTTAAAGTTCAGAAGTGTACTGTAATAACAGGTTTGTAAATTTCTGAAATAATTAAAAAAACTTTCTTTTTTAATTCAAACAATGGACTTAAAATGCAGAAAAAAAACCTTTCGGAATTCAACGCTATTATTTTATGTATTTTTATTTATTTTATTACTCTTGATATGTTGTTGATATATACATACATATAGAAGTATTACCTATGTTTAAATAATGTTGTTATCTTATGTTAATTATAAGTTACAAATATGTAATAATTAATTGAATTATTGTTAAAATCACTTGAAATAGTCTTAATTATTTTGAAAAGTCAAGGTTCCACTGTACATTCTTTTTGTTTTTGTATTTTCTACTTCTAAATTAGTAGTTTTCTTCTGTGTTGAGAGTGCGGAATCGTTTACCAATTTTCAGTAGAAATCTAACTGATTTTTAAGAAGAATCTAAAATGTTTTAGTTATGCTTAAAGAAAAACTTAAAAATGTTTTTATATTATTTCTCAGTCTTTAAATTTTTAAAATTTTCCATAAAAGGTAAAAAATATAAAATAAATTTTACTTATAAAAAAAGCCACATTGTTTGGAAGTTTTCACTAGTAGTTTTAATTTCAAAATAAATTTTACTAGATTCAAAGTTCATTTTACTAATTTTCAATACAATTTACTACTAATTTACAATTGATAATTTCGTTTAAAAAATTGAAATTAACCCTCACGGGCTCGAGTTCGTTTTTCCGCCTGCGCGCACAAGCCGGGTCCGAGGGACCCGGTATTTAAATTCAATAGAAATAAAAAATTTGATAGCAAAATTGTTAATATTTTTTATCTAACATACAATTGTATCATTTTAAAGAAATTATTTAAAAAAATAGTTTTAAAAACAACATTATTTATAATAAAAAAATATAAAAAACAAAAAAATAAAAAAATATTTTCATCCAAATCACAGTATAATGTATAAATAATTATATAAGCATTTTATATATTATATATATATATGTTACATATATATATATATATATATATATATATATATATATATAAAATAGTTTAAAAAATAGTAATATATAATAATGGTAGAAATATAAAACACCTGAAAAAAATCTTCAGCTAAATTACCTAATAATAATTATCTATATTTAGACGAAAAACAAAAAAAAAATTTAGCGACCGCCATATTGAATCCGTCATTTTGAATTTTTCAATTCTGACATCACATTTGTAATCAGCGACCCTAAAATCCCCTGGGTACCGATTTTAAAGAAAATCTGATAAATTTTCTGTTCTTTAACTTTTGGGAATGGAATTTTCCAAAAAACGTACAAAACGCACTATATTTTTCGCACTACGTCACTTCCGGAATTATTTAGGATATGTTTACACTTATTATAGTAGGTGATGTTGAAACATTACAAAATAATGCAATATTGCAGAAAAATTGCTAACTTTTTATACGTATTTATAACCCGGGTCCCTCGGACCCGGCTTGAGTCTTTACGTATGTTCGACTTAAAAGGGAAATTTCCAGAGTATTTTATGAATTAAAAATTCTTTACAAAATTGAAAAATGTGTGTTCTTACGCCCTTAAGTCTAATGTGAAGTTGATTTTCTAATAATATTTTCATAATCGGAAGTAGATAAAAAAAACTTTCCTCCGGGTTCGAGGGACCCGGCTCGAGCCCGTGAGGGTTAAAAGAGAAAGCAAAAAAAGTCGTTAAAATAAATTTTGTGCGCTTAAATACAATATTTTTTACTTCATTAAAAAACTCCTATTTTAAACTGAATCCCTCTTTTTAAAAAATAAAATCCCTTTTTCTATCAAATATCACATGAAAATTACTGTGGCTCACTAGTTACTATTGAATTGGTAAACGATTCTGCGCACTTATTTTAATTATCAGACAATTACTAATTCAAAGGAGAGTGTCATAATTATTTTTAGGAAAGGTTAGCGGACTAAAACGTTATAACAATAAAAATAAATTATCAAAACTACAATAAAAGTAACTACGATAATAAATAAACAATAAATAACCACAATAAAAGTAAATCATTAAAAGGTTGACAATAAAACTATGTTTATTTGTACTATTTGTAAAGTGCAGTAAAAATTACAATTGCCTTGCACTAGAAGTTGCTCCAAAACAATGGAGTCAACAATAATTTTATTGTTTAGAAACAACTGTAAGATCATAAGCATTTGTGGCTTACGGTTCCATAAAATTTAATTAATCCGCTTTTATATTATATTAACTTAAATATTTTTTACTCGTCATTTTTCAAATCAACTACATATTATATATTCATGTACATTTGAAATATGCCCCCTTAAAGTACCTATTCCTTTATTAAAGATACATTTCGACGTATGTATATACAAAATTTAATTAAAAATTTAAATTCATTGCTGGTTTCATTTTTTTGATTTACAACTCAGTTTCTTAAAATATTCTTTTATTGCTTTGAAAAACAAGGAAAAAGTAAATCTTTTATAAATATTGAAATTTAAAATTCACAAAAAACAAAGTCGATAATTCATAATAATAAAACAATTTCGTTTTAAATTTATTGTTATGCAAATGGACATAATGGTTTTGTTTGTAAGAGAGAGAGATTATATTATTTTTCATCGCTGTAAAGGGCCAGGTGGGCGACTTTCATGGTCTACAATTTCGAAATAGTTATACTGACATAATAACCTCATTAATTAGCATATGAGTGATTTCGATTGTTAAAATTAAAATTTTTTTCCTAATTTCGGTTAATTCATTTCCGCTTTATTATTAAAAATTTCGATTAGAATTATGCATAGTTTTATATATTACATATGGGTCAATCCATTTTATTTCAACTAAAGTGGTCGCCGACTAATTTTAACAAATTGTAATATTCTGCAGGAATGATTTTGATGTTACTAAAGTCATGAAATAAAAAGAATTTTTCAAAATAATTATGTACTTTTTATGAAATATGAATTTAAAATGTAAGAGATGCTAAAAACTGTCAGTTTTCTGCCAGTAGAAAATAATGTAAAAGAAATACAATTCAGTATAAAAATATAACAAAAATTATTGGCATTTGTTAAAAATGTTTACATTTATTATTACAAATTAATATACGCCTTTAAAATTACAAAATAATAAATGAAATATTATTTTAAAGTTCATCATTAAAGTAACTTAATTATTCGATTTTTATTAACAAACAATGGCGATGTGGGATTATAAAATTAAATAAAAACTTACGGAATATGACGAATTTTCGATGAACTTTCAGTTTTTGTTTAACGTTTTCTTCAATTTTCTACTTAAATAAAAACAATATCGAAAATAAAAACGCCACTTTGCCCACTTTAACGATTTTCAAATACGTACAACTTCTTTGGAGAAAATCGGAAAATTATGGGATTTTCGAGAATAATTCACTTAACAATAATTAAACGCACACTACAACTTTCACTTTGGTCCCGGGCCAATTTTAAAAATTATAATTTTTTAAAAATAGAGCTTTTTAAAGATTAATAAATGTAATTTTTTTTTAAGTTAAAGTTGGTTTATTATTAAAAGCACTATTTTTAAAAAATTATAATTTTTAAAATTGGCCCGGGACCAAAGTGAAAGTTGTAGTGTGCGTTTAATTATTGATAAGTGAATTATTCTCGAAAATCTCATAATTTTCCGATTTTCTCCAAAGAAGTTGTATGTATATTTGAAAATTGTCAAAGTGGGCAAAGTGGCGTTTTTATTTTCGATACTGTTTTTATTAAAGTAGAAAATTGAAGAAAACGTTAAACAAAAACTGAAAGTTCATCGAAAATTCGTCATATTCCGTAAGTTTTTATTTAATTTTATAATCCCACATCGCCATTGTTTGTTAATGAAAATCGGATAATTAGGTTACTTTAATGATGAACTTTAAAATAATATTTCATTTATTATTTTATAATTTTAACCCTTTAACGCGCAGCGGTTTCGATCGAAACCACTTTTGACTGTAAACCCTAATAACTTTGACAAAAATTAAAATATTTTTGATTTTTAAAAACTCAACACCCACAAATATATTCTACTTTCAGAAAAACTTTAAAGTGCAATAAAGAATTAACAATCTTTTAATTCTTACAATAATAAAAAAGTATGTTTATGGTAAGATACACACAAAAAATTACAAAATCGAAAAGTAAATAAAGCTAAGCTAATGAAAATGACCATTTGGGAGTTTTTGAGGTTGCTTCGGATTACAAATTCGAAGTCAGTTTTACAAAATAAAAATTATGGTCCAAAATAATAACGAAAATTGCACTTATCTAAAAACAAAGTCGGGCTTTAAAGGGTTAAAGGTTTATATTAATTTGTAATAATAAATGTAAACATTCTTATCAAATGCCAATAATTTTTGTTATATTTTTGTACTAAATTGTATTTCTTTTATATTATTTTCTACTGGCAAAAAACTGACAGTTTTTAGCATCTCTTACATTTTAAATTCATATTTCATAGAAAAATATATAATTATATTTTGAAAAAATCCTTTTATTTGTGAAGAAATTATTATTTTCTACTTAGATGTTTGTTTCTACTTGAAAGTTGAAACAAGTACTTTGTTTTTGAAGGTATTTTATTCTTAATTTATATAGAAAATAATTTTATAATTATTCTTTAAATGTGAATTTTTTTAAAATATTGATTTAAACAATTAATTCGTCTGCTTAATTTATTGGTACTCTAAATTTAAGTTGGTGAAAAGTCGTCTACTAATTTAAATATAGTTAGTAATAATTTCGTAATAATCTCTCTAAAACTAAATTTTTGAAAATTAAACCACTGTATGTTCACTAATTTTTAGTAAAATATGACTAACTGTACAAAAGTAGAAAATTGTCTAAATTTTACTGCATAAAAATTTATTTTTAACTATTTCAGACTTAGAGTGAAGAAGAATTTTTTTTTGACAATTTATTTGCATTAAGCAATTTTTTGTTTTACTACATCCTACAATTTAAATTAAGGGAGAAAAATAAATAAATTACCAGAAAAATTAATTAGAACAAATTGACATTCTATTACAAAAAATAATATACTCCTTTTCGAAAAAAGTACGTAACATTATTATTATTGTTATAAAAAAATCAATTGCAGGAAAAGGGAAACATTAAACTCAATAGTCATCCTTGACTCTTATACCAAAAAAAAGAAAAAAATGTATGCATGTTTATAGTATCAAACAATCGTACAATATAGGTTTATGTACGTACGTTGAAACTCAAGGTGAAAACACAAAGAGATTTTCAGTTTTATCTACGACCACGCATAAATTCATATATGCTTTTTATCTAAAAATCAAGTATTCATTTCCTTACTGAGGGGAAGATTCTAAATCCTTTATATCATGCATTATTATTATGTAAGTTTTCTAAACAGTTACGAGGCACTGCGTAAAAATTAAAGTAAAAGTAAAATTAGTAAAAAATCTCATTCATACATGAATTAAGTATTTTTCAAAGATAAATTATTGATAAAACAGAAAATTTTTTCAATTAAAAGAAAAAGCGCATATGTACACAAAGTTTCGAAGAAGTCTCAATATTGTTCATTATATTTCTTTGATAAAATTTTTTTTTTACAACAAGAAATATAATTTCATCGTCGGTATATTTATGAATGATTTCGTGGAATTTATATTGGTTGCTTCTTATTTTTTTTTTAATTTTAATAAATATACTTTTCCTAAATCTAAATTTTACTACACACGTCAGGTTTTTGAGATAATTGCAATTTTATTATTTTATTACTTTACATAATTGCTACTGAAAATCAAAATATATTACTTTAAAAAAAAAATTCGGTGTTTGTTTTTAAAAATCTAATATGGTGGATCCAATATGGCGGCTGAGAAAAATAAAAATCCCTCGGTTATATTTGAAAATTTGTCATTCGGAGGTTTTTTGGGTCGCTGATTACGAATATGAAGTCGGATTTTTAAAAATTATAATGGCGGATTCAATATGGCAGACAAAGAGTTAAAAATTAATTGGGTTTGCTTAAAACTTGTCACTTTGGACTTTATATCTAATTAAAAATTTAGAATTTTAAACACTTTGTATTAATGAAAGTTTTCGTCTTAATTTAAATTTGACCATAAAATCTAATCAAATTTAAATTATAATAGACGTAAAATTTGCTTGCACATTACGCTAAACTGTTTTCTAGGTTGTAGTAAAAATTCCATTGAAAATAAAAATGCTTTTATCGAGAAACCCGCTGATGTTCATAAAATGAGAAAACCAAAAAAGAGATAGCAAGTTTTTACTCTTTGTTGAGTATCTTATCTTTTATTACTCTCTTGCGACATAGAAATAAACTCAATGCAAAAATATATATATGTAAGTACCTAAATTATAATATAAATGTAAATAAGGAGTAAATTTCGTTTGATTAATCATTATTTGTTTATAGATAAAATTGAACACAAGAAATTTAACTTACAATGTTAATAATAAGTAGAAAAAAATTTAATTTTTTTCCTATTTATATATTTTTGTTTTTCTAATTAAAAAGTACGCCATAAATATTGCGAAGAAAAGCTAATGTTTATTTTCGCATTTGATGTGCGAATGACGGTGAGATATTTTGTTCTCAGCCTTATACAATTAGGCCAATTCGCGGATGGAAATTTTTAATCGTAATTTAATTTCCAAGAGAAAATTTATACAATAATACATTGTTATTTTCGATATTTGAATGTATGAGGTATTTTTGCGAAAGTAGTATATAAGTTCATTGTAACGATTCTGATAATTTGTCTTTGATTTTGAAATATTTTGACGCAGTATCATTGTAGGTATACAAACACGAGGGTGAAAGTTTATTTTTAAATTTACTTAAGATTTGCTTGTGTAAAAGAGAGGAAAACTAATTTAGTTATGGGATGAATGGGGATTTTGAGATAAGACATCCTTATATATGGATAACCGTAATAAATTTTATGATAATTAAGTTTATGTAGATAAAGTTTATGCGCTTATGAAGATAAAGGTTATTTGAAAACGCAAATAAAATTTTACTACTTGTCGTCCATTGGAATATTGAGAATATTTCCTTTTTTCTCAGTGTTTTTTTTAAGAATTAATTTATATTTTGAGATATATTAAAATATAATTTAAATGAATATTATTACGATGAATATTATCCTATATAATTATCGTATGAAATTCTTGGTGAGATGATTTTAGTGGATATTATTTTTAATATGTTTTGATAAAAATTGAAATTTGTTTTAATAATCTTCATCCACTTAAATGTTAATGACGCAAATAGAATTTAATTTTTTTTGGGTATTCGCGAATTAAAGGTGAGCTAATTTTAGATTTTACAATTATTATTCTTTATCTTTATTCTATGTCAATATTTGGACTGATGATGTGTGCATAGTATCATTTAAATTAGGCTTAATTCAAATACATATGTATTGTTTTTGCAATGACATAATATTGTTGATGGTTCCTTTATATCAGTCCTTGACTTCTGTCAATTATGAGGAAATTTTAAAATGATTTTGATTCAGTTGATATTCTGTTGGTTCCTTTTTTTGTTCGTTTGGCATTTTACTGATTCTTTTCTTTGGTATTCTGCTATTTCTCTTTTTTTGTTGGTTGTTTGTATTTAAACAAATAAATATTCTTCAGTTTGAATTTTTACTTTTATTTTTTGGTTCTCTATCCGATCTGTTTTAATTTTTTGGTACTGTCTTTTTATAATCGTTTACTCTTGTTTTACCTTATTTTTTTTATAACTCTTGAATCGTTTTTCAGTTTTTGGTATTTTGTTGGTTCTGTCTTAAGCATAGAGTACCTAACGTCTTTTCGGCAGGACGAAAAAGACTCACGTGAGTCCCTCCGAAATCGCTTTGTAAAATTAACATGGATTTAGCTATTGTAATGAGAAATATATCGTTGGAAAGGTAAAAATGTCAGCTTTCAGCGCATATATATTTTTCAATGGGATATGGCTAAGATTTTAAGTTATAGACCTAAGAGGCTGACAAGTTTCGTTCTAATCGGTCAAGCCGTCTTTGAGTTATTAACGGATAAAATATTACGGACATTTTTTTTATTTATTTATTTTTTTTTATTATGTATGTATGCGTACATACATACATAATTTTTTTTAATGTCATTTTTGGAATTCATAATACTTGAGTAGAAAAACTAAACATGAATTTACAAATTTTAAACAATGTACAGACAAAAGTCTGATTTTATTTATATAGATAGAAGATATATGAGCGTATCAGCTTTTAACAAAATAATAGAAAAAATTAGTATGGTCCATACCAAACTTTAGAATAAACCATATTAATAGTTGATACGTTTATACGATTATATAACCTAAAAACTTCGTTTTTAAATTAAATCATATTAAATTTTGAAACACTTTTAGTGTATGTTTGTGGTGTGTTGTTGTTTCCGTTGTTATTTTTTTGGTAAA
This sequence comes from Leptopilina drosophilae, assembly GCA_032873175.1. Lineage (NCBI taxonomy): Eukaryota > Metazoa > Arthropoda > Insecta > Hymenoptera > Figitidae > Leptopilina > Leptopilina drosophilae. Next base: position 51,938,582 of record CM065478.1, read on the forward strand.
GATTTGTTCTTTTTTCATTAATTTTTTTCTAGTAGGTATTCTGATGGTTCTATTTTTGGTACTCTCTTGGTTCTATACAATTTCTTCTTTCATTTGTTATTTTTTTGGTTCTATTTTTACTTTTTTGGTACTCTTTTGGTCCTTTTATTTCTTGTTATTTTTAGCACTTTATTGGTAGTGTTTTATTAAACTTTTTTTTCTACGTTTTTAAAGTTTTTAAACTCATTTTTATCGTAAGAAGAATTTTGTTTTTTTTGTACATTCTTCGTTCTTTTTTCTGTTCTTGGTACAGTTTGTTTATTCAGTTTTTATTTTGTTTTTGGTTCCTTTCTTAAACTATTTTGCATCCTTTTTTCTTTGTATTCTGTTGGTTTTTTAAAACTTTTTATTTTATATTTTTATTCTTTCTTTTACCCTTATATTTGGATACTCTTTTGATTCTCTTTGTATTTAATTGTTTTGATATTCTATTGATTCTGGTTTTTGGTACTCTTGATTTATTCTGTTACTCTAATTTTTTTGATAATGTCTTAATTTTATTTTGAAATAAGTTTGCAATAATGTGAAATTTTTAATTAAATTTTATCGTAATTTAAACTTGAAAATCTCAGGAAATAAAGATGTATAGATCTAAGTTTATTGTTTACTACTTATTTAGAATTAAGTATGTCTTAATTTATAAGGCAATGTGTAAAATTCAAGATAAAGCTAATGGTTTTTAAAAGTTATTGGAATTTTCTTTAAAGAACAGTAAAGGCAACAATAGGTTTTTTTATTAGAATTAAGCTTCTTCTAGAGTTATTTTTTTTTTAAAATAGTTACTAATTTAATTAAAATTAGAACTATTTTAAGCTTCTTCAAAAAGATATTTTTGCTTTTCTCTGCCTTTCTAAATTTTTATTAATTTCATAAATATTATTTCTCAATTTCAAAGATTAAATTCAGATTATACAGTTTTAACGAAAAGCTGTACTGATTTTTGAAAATAGTTGCTTAGTGTTGACAGCAAAAAGTAAATCTTAACTTAAGATCAGTCTTAAATCCAACAGTGTCTGTTTCAAACAAATTCATTGCTTATTTAGCATTGACTGTTTTAAAAAGGTTGTGTCTTAATTTAAGACTGCCTTCCTGCCTTAAAATAAGACTTTCTTTTTATTGTGTTCGATAGTCGAGTTCGTTGACACCTCGAAAAGAAAATGTATTTCTTCTATCCCTCCCAGAAGAATTTTCAAGTTATCTTGTATTTCACTATTTACTGTAATTCGAATGCAGTGAAAACTAGAAAAATTGAGACAGTACAAACAGAAATTTCGAATGTTATTTGTTTTTATATCAAGTATACATATGTTTATAGTTGGAAATACTTCTTCAATAAATGTACAAATATACGTAATCGTGTGTGTCGCTCATCAAAAAATAGTGAAAACTTGTTTAAAACGATTTGTGTTAGTCGATCTTACGCAATGATGTATCTTCTGTACATCAACTGCAAAGTAGTTAATGATAAAAGTGTTTGCTCGGAATAGGCTGTATTAAATGCCAGTCACTTTAATAAGAAAGTCCAGAGGTCTTCGTTTCGGGATACCACATCAGAGTGAAGAAATCATATGACGATCAGTTGAGTGGAAAACTTGGTGAGCTTTAGGATGTCGAATTCAAAAACGTTTAACAAAAAGGATCATGGGTTTCAAAATTCAAGTAGGTTCAGAGAATAATTCTTTTTTTTTTGTTAACTATTATAGAATTATTTTACAATTTTATAATACAGGTGATGTTGGTTTTTGTTTTGAAATTTACTGTTAATTTGTTTATAAATTTTAATGTCTTTGTTTCATAGATGCTAAGGGGAATAATTTTGAAACCGCAATCACTGCCTGTGGTTATGGTAAATTTCACTATATTTTGTATTTGGTCATGATTCCCGCCACTTGGGCGTCGATTTTTGATACTTCGAATACTTCAATGATTCTTCCTTCGGTGCAATGCGATTTGGGATTGACGCCTCTTTACAAAGGACTTCTCAATGCTGCCGTTTATTCAGGTTTGACTATTAATTATAACAGATATTGACAAATTTCTAAGTGATAAACTTATTCTCAATAAAGGAATTATTTAATATAGTTTCTTCTAATTTATGGAACTGAATGAATGGATTAAAAAAATAATTTCAGGAATGGTCTCCAGTGCTTTCTTATGGGGTTTTTTAGGAGATGTACTGGGTAGAAAGAAAATTTTAATATACTGTTTATTTGTCGATGGTATTCTCAATTTTATGACTGGAACGTCACAAACTTTTTGGGTTCTCGTATTCTTCAAATTTATGTCTGGCTTCGTGTAAGTTTTCAATTGAATCTTTCTTCTATTTTAAGGCGAAAATGTATACAGTTAAATACATTTTGTTCCGTGAGTTTATATTTAAGAAAAAGATTTAGTAAATAGTAACAAAAGTTTATTAGTCAATAACAATTGGTAATTAATAATTAGCAAATAATAATTAATAATAAATTAATTAATTAATAATAAATAAATAAATTAATTAATTAATAATTATTAATTTCGGCAATTAATAATTACTAATTAATAGTTATTTAATAATAATCAGTAATTAATAATTGGTAATTATTAGTTAGTAATTAACAAATTGGCTATAAAATTATGCATGGATTTTAAAATCTCAATTAAAAAAGAAATAATATTTCAAAGAGGGTCAAAATATTTTCTGATCGAATTTATTATAATTATGACCATTGAATTTCTCTCAAAATAATACTATAAAAACAATTTTATGAAATGTTTAAATTATTTTCTTGATATAATTAAAAGTATCGGTGTACCCTTCTCTTAAATAATAATTACTAAATTCTGTTGTTTTTTTATATTTTTAATAATTTTTTTCGCTAGTACTTTTATGATTTGAGTAATGTTGATAATTAGCAATGCTTTTTCGCTTGAGATAAAAATTGTTTAATTATTTTTATAGTGTTAGCGGACCTTATGCAAGTCTAGTGGCTTATTGTTCTGAATTTCACGCGTTAAATGACAGACCAAGACTTGTTTTATTAATCGGAATGTTCAACAATTCAGGAGCAATTCTCAATGCAGGTAGAAAAAATTCGCTTCCTTTGTGTAATAATCATTTGTCAGTAATTGCGAGATACTTGAATTAACTCTCATTTTTAAAAGGCATATTTTATTCATTATTTTTAACATTCACATAATATACATAGTATCGTAACGTATTATTTTATTTTTATATACAATATATTGTGAATGAAATATTCAATTCATTGCAAAGCAACAGGAAATTATTTTCTTTTTCATTTCCTCTATATTTTCTAATTCTTTTTTCACTGCAAAAATTATACCTACATTTATATAAAGGAAGAAACATATTGTTTTATTAATATTTTTTAAATAGACGGTAAATTATCTCATACCAAATTTTTCAGTTCAAACATTATATGTAGAGGAACAAATTTTTAATGACTTAAATTGATTTAAATGATTCGAATTAAATTTTTTAATTACTACTTTTTAATAAAAGATAAAATATTTTCTAGAAAGAGAATGTTTTTTTGCTATAAAAGAAATATTTTGACTCTCTGGTAATTAGTTTTATCTTATTTTTCAAATCTGTAATTCTTGATCAAATATACAGCAAAATGATGTAAAAAGGAATAAACGTTACGACACTTATTATACTGACAAATGAAAGAATGAATTTTAACACAAAATATTTTTTTTTTAATATCAACAGCAATGGCCTGGCTGATAATACCACACAAATGGTCCATAATTTTATTTAATGGAAATTTTGTCTACAATTCATGGCGTTTATACATGTCATTTTGTGGTCTACCAATAATTATTGGAGCGGCGTGCTTTCTTTTCTTTCCGGAGAGTCCAAAATTTCTCATGAGTCAAGGGCGTAATGATGAAGCTCTACAGGTGTTTAGGAATATCTACGCGGTGAATTCTGGTCAATCACCAGACAGTTATCCGGTACTAGAAAATCCCTCAGATCGGATGATCTCAACTTGATCAACTGCACAAAAAAAATAATATCACAGCTCGATTAAATAGGCGAGAGTTGATTCAAAAATTTTGTTATGTTACTATTTCTTCATCAGATTCGCGAGCTGGAGTCCGAAGTGGTTGGTACGACGGTAACAAATGGAGTGAATATCATTTCAATTGAGAGAGATGGTGAATTTTCGAATTTAGAATCCAGCAAATGTCATAAGAGATCATTCAAAAGTGTTTTAATGCATGGAATGCGTCAGATGAAACCATTGTTTGTGGCGCCTTTAGGTTTTCGATTGCTGTTGGTGGTTACTCTCAATTTTGGAATTCTTATGACGTAAGAGTTTTTTATATGATTTTTTTATTCGAAAAAATAGTACTGATTGTATACTGAACATTTAGAATGATTCCTGTAGTTTGGGATTGATTACTAAACTGTTTTAGATTGGATGTTATTTTATGGAAATGATTACTTAACAGTATGTAATCGTTAGGTTCTCTATGGTAATTTTTCAACCACTTTTCTCTTTAAATATTTAATAAATTGAGCTGAAATTTTGTACTAAAGTCTAAAATACAATGAAGAAGGGCAGTGATGTGCAAAAGTTTTAATATTTTTAAACTTAATTATTACAAATTTTACTTTAAAACTACCAGTTATCACTGGTCATTTTTAATCAATTTTTCGTTTTTACCGATTTCAAAGTGTTTTATTATAATTTATTTTTGAATTATTCAAACTTTTTCACATCATTGCCCTTCTTTATTATATTTTAGACTTTCTTAGAAAATTTCAGCTCAATTTATTAAATATTTAAAGAGAAAAGTAGTTAAAAAAATTAGTGTAAGTGAGGTGAAAATGGAGTGACAGTAATATGAAAGTGGAGTGAAATTACATAATAATTAACCCCATTGAATTGGCATAAAGTTTTTTCCCAGTTTCGATTTTGAGTTAATTTTTGATACATGGAAGAAAAAATTTGCTTTTCTTCATTTTGAAAGATTTTTTTATTTTCATTTTATTTTCACATTGATAGATTTTTATTTTTACTTTTATTTTCATTTTCCCTTTGACAAATCGCTACTTTCTTGTTCATTTTTGCATTTATTTTCATTACGATAAATTTTTATTTTCACTTTTACTTTGTAAAATTTTATTTTTTGTGTTTATCAATAGAAAAGTAAAAATAAAAGTTTATTAAGCTGAAAGTGGAAATAAAAGTGAAAGTAAAAATAAAAATTCCAACTATCAGTGAAAATTAAAGTCAAAATATCAAAGCAACAATGAAGTTGAAAATATAAAACTATCGAAGAGCACCTTGATTTAGCAACATGGTCTCAATATTCTAATAATAAAGCACTATTGTAGAAATAATGTCAACATTGAAAGAATGTTGTCAATATTGCAAAAATATTTGGATTGCAGCATTGATTTTTAATATTTTTATCTTATTAAAGGATTTTTTCAAAAAATTTATAACTTATAAATTTTATAACTTATAAATTTTATAAATTTTACAACTTATAAATTTTATAATTTTACTAAATTTCACTTAAGTTTTTTTAAAGTTTAGTACTTTTTCTACAAAAATTGTGCTTTGTTGCAATTTTTCCCTAAATTGTAAAATACTTTTACAAAATTTAATATATATTCTTTCTCTGTATGAAAAATAATTTTTCTATAGGAAAACTATTTGTGTTTTTAATAGAGACATAGGTTTGTTAACTTTTTTTCCACACTTACAGATTAAATACTATTCGGCTATGGCAACCGCAGATTTTTACGATTTTGACGTATTTTGATAATTTACCAAATAAAGGACCAGAGGAATTGTCTTTTTGTGAAATTCTTGACAGTTCAAAATCCGTTATGGCCAATCAGACAGTTGTTAATATAGAGGGATCTGAACATTGCAAAGAAGTATGAATAGAATAAACGTACCAATTGTCGAGGGTCGTACCATTTTTCGAGTCAACAAATTCTGTTTTTGACTTAAACGTGTAATTACAATTTAAATGCAAAAAATTATTAGTATTATGCAAATTAAATGTTATAAATGTTAATGATAATATATTAATATTATATCGACAAATAAAGTAAACATTTTAGGCAATATTTTTGGTTATTACCGTGGTAACATCGATGAATGGGACATCCTTGGAAATTGGTACACTTAACCTATTGCTCTTTTTTTTAAATATCATTAGCATTTAATTAGATAATTAGGTATTAGTAATTATAATAAATTTTTTACTATTGTTCTCTTTTGCTTACCTCTTTTGGGGTTTTACTTCTTTTACGCGGAAAAAAATCTTTACCTGAACTAGCTACAAATTTTACTATATCCCCGAAACTTTTATTTGTTTTCAATTAATACTTTCGCTATTCTAGAGAAACTTATGGCTGTTCCAGGAAAACATTTTTTTCTATGTAGAATCTCCTCTTAAAATCATAATAACAATAATAAAAAAAATTATTAATGTTACTAATTATTAATTATTACATTATTAATTTTATGTTTAATATTATGCTTATTATAATTTTTTATAATAAAAATTATTATTATTATAGAGAATTGATACTATAATTGCGAAAGAAAAGTACCATCTTTTATAGAAAATAATAATTATTATTGCTATAATTGAAATAGACATAGAAGAAGAAATTTATTTTTATCATTTATGAAGAATTTGCTTTCGAGTTATTTTGATTTCCAGGAAATGTAATGACTATTTTTTGTAGATTCCTGTTGATTCTTCCGTTTACTATTTCGCCATGATTGTTTCTAGTGTGACTACTAGTTTTGTATTTTTGGCTGCCTTATTAGTGAGTGTTCTTCGGAACAAAATACTTTTGCGTAAGTTTTATTCAATATTGGGATAAGAAATGAAACTATTATTAATAATTATTTTTTATATTCTCATCTCTGTGATGATTTCTCTCTGAGTTTTAATTTGTAAAAATTGAGCCATTAGTTGACACAAGAAAATATTTTTTACTATTTTTTCATTTTCACTCTCACATTGGTAGATCAGTATTTATTTTCACTTAGAAAGTAAACAAAATCTATGAAAGGGAAAATGAAAGTCAAAGTCGAAATGAAACATAATGAACAAAATTTTGGGCTTTTTTACTAATTAATGGCTCACTTTATACAAAAGATATTTTTATTCAGAGAGAATTTAATTTACAGTTAGTATCTGTAAAATATCTTACATATAAATATATGTAATATCTGTAAAATTATACTTTTCTCTTTTTAGTTATTTCACTTTTCATCTCGTTTATTTCGATTGTAACAATGCAGTGGTCTCCGAATACACTGATAACTCTCATTATCACTTGCATTTATTCTGGACTTCAAAGTGCTTGTGTCAATTTAAGTATCAGTATTACTGTCGATTTATTTCCGACAACATTGAGGTGAGAATAATTCGTTAATCTGAAAACAATTTTTCTAATTAAGAATAAGGAAACATTATAGGTGATCGTCTAATACTTTTAAGTACAGAAAAAGTATTTTTAGATTAAAGTGAGCGCTAAATTTCAATTGAAACAATTGATCCGATTAAACTCTTTTCAAGAAGACATTATTGCATCTGCGATTTAATAAATCGGGTCGCATATATTTAGTCACATGAATTCAATTTTATCAATGAGTCACGAGTCATCTATAAACGGTTCAAATCGGATACAATAATTATTGGATGTTGATATCTTTTTTTTAATTTTTATGTTTTCATTTGGGTAGTTTTACTGGCAATTTTAAAGGTTGCTTTTAATAGACTGTTCTTTGAATTAATTGAATACCAAATTAGTGGAATGCTTTTCAAATTATACTCTATAAATATTTTTTTTTTAATTTTAGTTTATTTTTAATTTTTTATCAATTTGTAGTAAAGTACTAATTGCTTGGATTACATATTAAATAATTTTTTCAAGTCAAAATAATTTAAATTTTACTTTTTTTAAATGTAATCTTTTAATTATTAATTTTAATTAGTACTAATTTTATTTTCAATTTTAATATAAATTATTTCTAGTTTAATTTTTTAACTTTTTTTAATTCAAAATTTTAATATTTCATTAGAAACTTACATTAAATATACTTTTCCATTCAAAAGTAGTATTTATTATTTCACTGAAGTTTTAATAGAAAATTAGCACGTATTAGTAGAATTTTTCACTGATTTAAATGATTAGACATTTTTTTAATAATTTGAGATTCAAAAAGTATATAAAAATTTGTTCTGTATAAAAAAGAAATCTAAAAACTAATTTTTATCGCGAATAAAGAAAAGATAAAAATTAATTCCATATAATTTTGAGAGATCTAAAGTTATACGCTTTCTAGAAAAAATTATGTTCCAGTGAAAATGTCCCGTTGAATATTTTTTAACATTTTAATTTTTCCCTTATCAGGCTAGACTAAAATGGTATTTATAATTTAATTTTTAGAAATAATTGTTAATTTTAATCATTGAAAAATCTGCTATAAATCGTAAATATTATTATAGTTGTAAAAAGTATCAATTTTTTATTCAAGTTAATTTTTTTACTAAAGGACTTTTTTTAAACTATCAGAATTAATTAGTTTTTCTGATTTTCTGAACTGAAATTAGTTAAGTTAATTACAAAATTGTAAAAATTTAATGTTTATTACATTTTTATTTGTGCTAAAAATGATTTTTTGTTCTTGGATTATATTAGTCACTGTGCTCCTTAAAGAACGAAATTTTTATTTCAATTAACAAAACTATTTTATTGTAACAACACTGGAAAAAATTTATTTGATTCAAATAATAATAGATTACTTGTCTACTATCCAATAAATATTTACTTGAGTCAAATAATTTTTATTCGAATGAAAAGAATTTTATTTAGACCAATAGTTTCATAATTTGAAATAAATACCATTTAATCATTGCAAATAAAAATTATTTCTAACATATAAATATTTATTTCTGAATAGAAAATCGTTTCTTATTAGATTATTTTTAGAAAGTTTCCACTTCTTATTAAATATGTAATGTTTAATGTAATAAAAATTTTCTCTCTTAACTTGAATAGTGAAAATTGAGTCACTAAGTTACAACGGTAACAATTTTTACCGAATTCTTCCAGTCATTTTTCATTAAAAGTTTAGTAAAAGAAATTAGAATTACGAAAGAAAATAGTAACATTTTACTAAAAATTCGAGTGAATATTTTTATTATTGCGAATTAGTAGTTACAAATTCCATTAATTCATATTTCAAAAGTACCTACATAATATTAATGCCTTAATAAATTAAAGTTTAATTCTTCAACTAAAAGTTTATACTCTCTTCATCTTAATTAGGAAAATAATACTGACAAATAGTGAAATTTTACAATTTTACAAATTCATAGTGATGAAAATTTTTAGTGAAATTTTTTTTTTTTTTTTTTTTTTTATTAGTGAATTAGGACTCATTGTTAATGAAATTAAAATCAGAATTACTGAAATGCTACTAACAAAAACTTCAGAACCTTAACTTTTAATAAAACAAGTCTACTAATTATTAGTGAAATTTTACTAACAAATTGTAAAGTTTCGCTGATTGATAGTATTTTTATTACTAAACAATTTGCTAAACGACTTCTTTTTATTTTATTAGTAATTTTTTATTAATTCAGATTTAGAGATAGTTCAATAAATGAATAAACTTAATTTGGAAAAATTTCTAAAATTTTAACATTGCTAAATAAAATAGATGAATTCAAGAATTTGGTGGAATAAACTTTTCCCCTCAGTGTGTACAGAGAAGATATTAGATAGGAGAGAATTTTCTGGAATTTGAATAAAATACTCTCTTCGAAGGAAAACTATTTTGAGAGTATTTTTATTTAACATTCCAAACTGTTAAAATTTTTCCTTTTTGTTTTGTAAAAGAAGAAAAGGAGTTTCGGAGGGTAAAAGGAAGAATGATTATAAACGTGTGAAACTTTTGCACGTGCGTTGAGCATAGGACTTTTAAAAAGAATAAGAATATATCCCCTATAGATTTAAGGCGAAGTACATAAAATAGGTATATTACAATCTCCCGAAGAACGATTTATGTAAAAGATCAATCTGTAGGAATGGAGAATGGAGAGACGTGGGATAACTTCTGTTTTGATTCGTAGAACAATGGCTGTGAGTTTGATCATGATGACTGGACGCATAGGCGCTCTCTTAGGGAACATCATGTTTCCTGTTTTGCTCGAGTACGGCTGTTTCGTCCCAATCATCGCCCTGGCTTTTTTCATTTTACGTGAGTGTTTACATATATTTATATATATATTTATTTAAAGTGTGTGTGTGTATGTATGTATTTATTCCTCAATGCCAGATTGGTAAAAGCGCAACATTAATATTTTTTCTGTTCAGTTTGCATCGTGCTGACCTTTTTCATCCCGAAACCCAATAAGAACTTGAAGTAACTTATCCATAGAATATAATATATTACGAATCACCAAAGGATCATTATTACATCCTTTTTTTCTTATATATCTCTCTTTCTACAAGTGGATTCATCTGCGGTAACATCGCAAACTCTTAGTCGTGTTACTTGATAGATAGCAATTATCACCCACACCGAAAGGGAATATATCTTCTTTTAGCAGGGGAGAATGAGATGCTGGGTTTAAATTGAGATCGAGTTGGGATATAAACAAGAAGTTGGATTCACAATCGTTTCTTTATTTCAACAATGGTCAATGTCAATTGTCAAGAATTGTCAATGTCAATCCTTTTTCCGTGTTTGACGACAGTAAGAGACTGATCAATATTGATTCTATCAGAATAGCAATATTGAAAATTCGAGGGGAAGTTGTTGGAGAATAAAAATGAGAAAAAATGAGGAAAGAAAGAAATGGACAATGGCTACTATGAAGCGCTAAGTCAGAGCCTTGAGTTTCACTTTCGACATCTCCTGCAGCCTTCACCCACATGCTCGTAAGATCTCGACACGTTCCGCGAGCACGTCGATCTAAAGATTATTATTCAGTGGGTTCGATTAGGAAAAGTTTTATTTTAGGCAAATTTTTCTTTCCAAACTCGCTCCAGAATTGTGTACGTTGAATTTTTATGTAGATCAAGATATGTTTTTGTATGTCAGTGTTTAAGTACTTTTACTTTTCCTAATTTATATTATATGAATTCAGTATTTCCACTATTCGGTCTGATACGAAATGTGTAATATTCTAATGTTACCCAATTTAGTGTATAACTAGGTTTCGTTTCCGCTGGGTCTACATTTAGTCTGTAACCATTTTTTTACCATCTTGTAATGTTGTTTTCATCGTCCGAAACTGTTAACTTAAGAACTATGGATTTAATCGCAGTACTTAAATTTTAGATCATTTTTATGACAATTTATGAATTTATCAATTTTATGAAATAGGAAAAGAACTATATGACAATATATGATGATTGCTTTTTGTAAATAGTGATAATAGAAGTTTAAGAGAATTCAATGGGAGATTTTTACTTTCTGATAGTTTGTACTTTAAGAAATGACTATCCTACAGTATGGGATTATTAACGAAAAAGAAACTTTAGAAAATTAAAATTATTTGTAAGCATCAAGAAGTTGAAGAGGAACAGAAAAAAGATATATTGTTTAAAGTTTATTTCGGTTAAAATAATCTATGTTAGCCCAAATATTGACATAAATTAAGATTTAGAAACTATTTTTAAGAACTAAATTGACTTATTTTAGGTTTAAGAGCAAAAATAGGCTGTTTTTAAGAGAACATGTGTGCTGATGCTGTAAGTTCTTTTGGATATTGTCTTCCAGTGAATAAATGTTTTTACACTCTAGTATCAAAGTATTATTTCGATCGATTGTTTTGTAAAACTTTTAAGAAATAATCCTAATTATTGACAATGAATTTATTAAATAAATAAATAATTATTCCAATTTAAGTGCTCGATTTTTTATAAATTCTATACTTGTCCATATTTTTGGATGGGTTAAACGATAAAACTTTGTAATGAAAAAAGATTACTAATTTCAAGACGCATCTTTTTAAAGGTTATTAAACAATACGATCTTTTCCGTATGAAAATTAATAATTTGTTAATTGTGGAAAAGTGATAAACTTTTAAAAATTATTAGAATTATTTTGAGATACAATAAATTGATGTTTACAACTGTTGTAATTTAAATAACAGAAAATAAAAGTATTTGAAAAGTACTTGCATGTATTTTCACATATGCCATTTAACATCCCGTGAATGTGCTTCGAGAAAAAACACTTTATTGCAAAGATAATGTAAAAATATTTGTCAATTACAGTCGACCGTAACTGACCGATAGTTTTTAGAAAAGTGTCCACAAAGGGTACTTATACCCTAAATGAACCAAAATAATTAATTCTGAACACATAACATGCAAGACAAAAGAAAAATAAAAAAATTAGTAATTTAATTTAAAGTTAAATTTTTAATAATTAAAACACAACACTGTCTTTAAAGAAAAATGAAATTTCTTATTGAAAAGATATAGGTTCTAGAGATATTCTCATATAAATTTCTTCGCAATAATTCAATTTTTTTAATATATAATAAAACTCATCGCAGAATTTTAATTATTTTTAATACACTAATTTTAATCCAATTCCCCGAAAAATGTGATTATTCTTGAAAATTTTATTAAAATTCGTTGGAAGAATTATATTTAAAAATTTATTGATAAAATTCTTTATGAAAAGTCAATCGTTATTGAATTTCCTGTAAAATTTTCTAATAAAAATTGTGTTAAAAATTATTTTAAGTTAAAATTTTATATATAATTTAGTTTAATATTTAAAGTATTATTTTGTGAATTTATAGAAATAACTGAATTTTGTAAAATTGAATTGTAAATAAATGGGTTTGAAAATTCTTAATGAACTTTTTCAAAAATTATCAAAAATAACGGATTGAAAAAAGAATTTTGGTTAAAAATTGTAGAAAATAATAATTTAATTGAAGGAATGAAAATATTTTTGAATGCTAATTAAAAACTTAATTAGTTAGCAGGATTAATATTAATTAACAGAAATTTGACTCACTGAGGCGTAGTACCCTTCTCCGTTTTTGCAATAATGTTGCGAGGAAATTATTTTATTAAAGATTAAAGTGTAGGAATTTAGGTAGATGTTGTGATTTTCTTAGAGGAATATTTCCCACATGCCCTTAACAATTATTAACCATTTTTCTACCCTGTTTCGATCCAAAGAAAACTGACGTATCGCTGTATTGCAATAAAATTTTAATTCAAACCAGAAGTGAATAAATTTTGTTCATTCGAACACTCGGAAGTTTAGGAATGAATGCACGATGCTTATAATGTTAAAGATAGCTAAGATTTAATCCGTTAAATTGGAAAGATAGAAAATTTACTTTTTAAACATTTTTCTAAAGTAAAAATACAGTCGTTCATTTCGTAGGATAAAAATCTATATATACAAAAAGGTTCAGAAGGTCAAAACAAGATCTTTGTTGGTATGGATTTAAATTTGCAAGGTTCTTCTTCTGCTTCTTCTTTTTTTCCCCTAGCGTTGAATTGCTTGTCTGTTTCAAGATCTACTTCACGTATATATTTGAATCTGAAGGTTGAACATGATTCTAAATCGTAACGCAATAACAACGGATTCCGTCGGAAGTGTCGGTCGGTAGGTATCTTCACGTGGTTCTAACAGTATCTTTCTCGATGCGATTCCGATGCGACTATCTTCGCATAGTCTTACCCACGAGGTTGTAGTATATGTTCGACTTCCTCCTCGAGAGGTAAACGATCGTGCACGCCTCCACCTCCGCAAAATTATTAGCGATCGAAAACGTTCGACGGAACTGTACTACGAAATAGCTCTCACGAAAATTTTTTTCTTTTTATAAATACAATAGCGCAATGTAACATCTGGTCAATGTATTGAAATAGTTTAGTCTTTATTTCAATTACGTTAGTTGTCTAAATTTTCGCCTCGTCAAAGTTTCTAGTCATACATGATTCAAAAACGCCTACGTAATTGATTATTATTAGGTTTACAATTCAATCTCGCCTTTAGAGTTTTCTCAATTTCTTCTTTTTTTATTGGCCACTAACAATGCTTTGCGGATCATTGAACTTTGGCTTCTAGACGCTCAGTCGTTTGCAGACGCAGCAATTGTGATTATTCAAATTTATCTATTATTGTTGTTGGAGATGGAAAAAAATTTTACCAGAGAAAGTTTTTGCAACTTTTTGTTAGAAAACATTTTTTTAATTCTATACTTATTTACAAATAAATTTAGATATGTTGAAGCATTATTAGACTCGTTGAGACTAAATTGTGATTAGTTTCAATCTGTCAATAATTATACTCTTTATAATAACCATTAGGGTTAATAATAATAATAATAATAATAATAATAATAACAATTATTAATAATTAATAAACTATATTTTGTTAATAAAAATTATTTTTAGGAATATTATTAACAGTATAATTATTTAAGAATTGAAACTAGTCACAGTAGAGTTTAAGGCGTCACTAATTCTTATACTCCTTTCAATTGATTCCGCTTGTGAGAGAACTTTTTCTCTATCTAACGGACAATTTAGAAATTATTTTGGCGCGAAATTAAAAATGAGCGTAACCTTTAAAAAATACTTTTAGACTAATATTACCCCAATGTATTTCGAAAATTAAATATTAAAATAAAATCAGAATTGAATATTTTTAGCAAAGATTTAAGCTAAAAGAATTCGTTTTATAAATGTGACGCGACCTGAAGAAAGGGACCTTAGAAGCAAAAAATTAGAGTTATGTTTGAAATTTTTAAAATGAAAATACAAAAAAAGAATCAACTATCAATGTAAATCATTAATGTTTAAGTCTTCATTAAAACCAAAATATTAAATAAAAACTGCTTTTAATTTGCAATAAGTAAAAAGAAGCTTTCAAACAAGAAAAAAAGCAACGCTACATAACCTTAAAGTGATTTGCTTCTAAGGTCCCTTTCTTCAGATCGCGTCACAAATGAAAAAAGGAAGAGAGACACCCGTCCAGTAACAATTCCACTCGGAATTACTTAACCTTTGTAATCGAAGATCGTTGAGAGTCAACCAAAAAGGAGTTTTCTCTTCCTTCGAACGTACATTAAATTTTAAGTTATTACATAATATGCGCGTGTTCTGAGAGGGTAATATTTTCTATATATTGACTTTTAGAAAGATTCGTGCAAGTTTTATAATAATAATAATAATAAATACCTACGCACGCCGAGTTTAGTAAAGTAAAATTTTTCCTCCCTTTTATCCCCCCCAAAAAAAATCGAAGGAATCTACAAAAGGGAAATAGAATATTTACAGTTAAATATTAAAGTTAAATATATATTTGCTATTGATCTTCCATAGTGGTTATTCTTATAATGGTCGGTTATGTCTATACATATAGCAAACGGCTTATTTCCAGTTTTATACTGTTTCCGAGCTTCCTACTTTGTCTATCGAAAATTGCAGTATATTTCTTTTTGTAAAACTTCCTGCCACGCGACCTTATGAGGTCATTATCTTCTTAAGGGTTTTTAAGAGGCCAATGAACTTGAAATTTATTTTATCGTGCGCGCCTAAACCATTATATTCTTCTGATTTTGTTTTAAAAGTAACAACAATGGGGAAGTGGAAAAAAGAAAAGAAAATTACTAATTGAACTTTTCTCCA
Organism: Leptopilina drosophilae; assembly: GCA_032873175.1. Lineage (NCBI taxonomy): Eukaryota > Metazoa > Arthropoda > Insecta > Hymenoptera > Figitidae > Leptopilina > Leptopilina drosophilae. The sequence goes on from CM065478.1 coordinate 51,954,298, forward strand.
TTTCATTCTTCTCTCCTGTTTTTTATGTGAAAATATTACATTCTCATTTTTAAAAGAAAATTACTAATAAAATTCGTAATTATAGATGAGATTTATTTATATTTTTACCTTTTAACATTTTTCTCATATTTATTATTTAAGTATTGAATTTCCAAGTATGAAAATAATTTAAAAATTAAAGTAGCTTTTAAATAATAATTATTTTTATGGTTCCTGTGAGTCTCTTTTTAATGTAGAGTCTCGTGTACTATCGTAAAAATCAATGAAAGTATTTCTGTATTCTAATTGTTGCTTTATAATTGTTAAGGAATTTTATTCATTCAAAAAAGAAATTATTTTTTTCTTATGAGTCGAGGAAGGAAAGAGTGTTTTATAATGAGATTTATGATGACTTTTAGAAATTCAAAATGGTGGATTCAATATGTCGGAGATTATTGAAAATTGCAGTTACCTTTGTTTACCTAATCCCCCTTTGTTATTCCATTAAATTAGCAAAATCCCTTAAAACACCAAAAATTTACGCTGGAAATATCGGTTTTTAATTTCAAAATTTACTATTTTCAATATCAATTTATTGATAAAGTTATTCAAATTTTCCTCGAACATTGCAATCACCTATTAAATATCCTTATTTTTAGAGTAAATTTTACTATTTTCGAAATAAACTTTTCTTATTTTTATAAAAAAAATTGTCTTTGAAAATAGTACAAGTTATTCTGGAAACAATAATTTTTAATATTAAATTTTACTCTTTTTAAAGGAAATTTTTCCAAGTCTCAAGTTAATTTTACTAATTTTTGCTTCCTCATACTGAGGAAGTATTGTAATACCAAAATTTTTCGACTTCGATTTTTTGACAATTATTTATGTTATTTGACCTTAGGAGTTCAAAAATGACATTTTCATAAATATCTCCAAAGTATAAAGAGCTTTTGGACTGATTTTTTTTTAAATTGTAGATCTCATCTGCGGACACAAAATGAGAATACTTTGAGACAGATTAATAAAGTTTAACTATATATTTTTTTAATTTTTAATTTTTCAAAAAAACGTTTTTTGCCTATAACTTTAAAAAAATGTCAGGACACCTATGAATGTTTTTCGGTAATTTTGTAGAGTTTTTTTAAACGAATCTTTTGAGCCCTCAATGAAAATTTTTCGTCCATATTCACCAGAGCTATTAAACTTTTAAAAATAAAAAATTTTGGAAAATAAGACTTTTTTGAATATTTTGTTGAAAAATGTAGAAATAACTTTAAAACTATCATTATCATCTTGTAGAACATTAAAAAGCGCTTCGATTGTTCTATTTTTGAAGCTAATTCGATTAGAAGTAAAGAAGTTATTCATATTTTAAAAAACAGAAATTGTGATGGAAACTTAAAAAAAAAATTTTTTAATGTGGAACTTGAATTTTTAATCAAATAAAGAGAAAAAATTATTACAGCAATTGAGAATAATTGTTTAAAATTTATATTTTATTATTATTAACATCTCAGTTTTCAATTAAGAAAAAGTACGCCCTAATATCACTTATATACTTTTTTTCTAGAAAAATGTTTTTGGCGAAATGCAATGTGAGAAATTTCGTCACGGGCCGGGGCGTAATGGATCAACAATGAAATTATAATTTAGATCATCAAATATTATTACGGTATTGACAATTTTAGTTTCTATTGTATATTTATAACAAAAAATATTGAAAATAGATAATATTTTATTTAAACTTTAACATTTTCATGCAATTTTCAAATTTTAAAAAGTTGTAGCGAAATGCAAAATCCATTTACTTAAAATAATATATTCTCCAGTTATTTTTTTTATAACGGGTTGAAATTGGTTATCATTTTATTAAATAAAATAAGCAAAGTGATCCATTACGCTGCGGATGTTTTTGTTGAAAATTTTGTTATTTTTTATCAATACCGTAAGTATTAAACAAAAATTGTAAATTGTTTCTTAAGAACAAATGTTTAAAGCTCAAAACCTGATAAACAACATTTTTTTACAAGTAATTTTGAAAAAGATATAACAAAAAAACAAAGATTTTAAAAATTTACTTTCGAGTGTCAAATCACATTTTCTACCATATTTTGAACATTAATAAATGAATAACAATGAAACTTGGTACAAACTTACAGTATGCCAAGTACATTATTTTGATCAAAAACCGAAATTACTCTGATTTACCACTTTTGAATAAATTAAAGTGATCCATTACGCCCCGGTCTCCCGTACGTGTCATTTGAAGGTGAAATTTCTTTGCAATTTTTTTCTATTTCACAAGAAAGAAAACAACACTTAATAAATCGTAGTTTCAAAAGTTTATTATCTAAGAAAATTATCGTTAATCAAATCTAAAAGTACATATGTATAAGCATTCAGAGAGAATTTACATGGATGTCAAGTGAGACGTCTTATATACTGTATAGTAATGTCATCTGAGATGATGATCCTCGAAAGGGAACACACCAGAGTACAATGGCAATTATCCATAAAAGCTTGGAGAGAATCATTTCACCTTCGCGCACCAGCATTCATATATAAACTCATGCTATGATGATAACAGGTCGCGCAAAAGAGTCGAGCATCGTACGATTGGTCATTGGTATTAAAAGACGGCACTTTAGTCTTGTAATTAATAGTAACTGTTGGTATACCTATATACATATACTGTTATTGTCATGTCAAATGATAATATGTGTTCCGGAGGAATATTTTTGTTAATTCTCTAATCTCGCGAACTCTTCGTGTGTTCATTTATTCAGTCGGGTGGTGGACAGCAACGAATGAAAATAAATCTTCAAAACCCCCTCCCTCCCCCTTTCGTAATGTTCTATTCTCTTACATTTATTCTATATATATACACTACATGAAATATAATGCCATTAGCTTTTTGCTCATTTGTTCGCGCTGAGGATCGAAATCGATTTTTATTTTCTCGACAAATTAACTTGTGAGCTCTTTTGTAGATTGTTGAGGAGGAAAAAAATGTTGAGTAAAAATGTGATGGCAAAAGAAAAAAAGAAACATTGGTGAACGTGGGAGGTGAGAGCGAAAGAGAGAGATGGTGGAGGTAATGCGGTAAAACTTGAGAAATCTGATATAAAAAGATATTAGACGCTGAGGAAGAAAATTGCATTTTGCTTACTTATATGATGTCTTCTTTAGGACTTCATGCTTATCAGATTTTAATTTATTACTAGATTCTAAATTTAATTGTATATATGGGTGATTCTTCTGAAAGGCACCTGTTTTTTTCCAAAAACTAAAAAACATTAATTTTTACATTTTCTGAATTTTTTTTTGTCATGGGTAGGTTTTAAATACGTTTAAAGATACAAATTTGAGTTGCGCAAAATTAATTTTCAAAAATAAGCCTTTCAGCATCATTTTAATATTAAGTGTTTTGAAGGTTAAATATAGGGGAGAGTCTCCAGTTGTAAGAAGGGTTTTATTTTTGACCCGTAAATTGTAAACGGGTAAACGAAATTGTAAATAAAATACACCGTTCGAGAGGTAACAGAAATACAAAACTTTTATTAAAAGAAAGTATAGTGTTTCGATGAACTCAAGAAATTTTACGATACATTTTCGGAGCACATCGCTTTTTTCAAAAAAAAAAAAATGTCTCCAGTTGTGAGACACTCATTAAACATTGCTAAACTTTAATAACTTTGATATAAAACGTTATGTTTAGTAGAAATTATTAAATATATTAATAATATATATTATTATATACTAAATAATAATATTCGCCAAAATATGACTATCAAATAAACACAATTAAATAGCTTCAAAAAGAGCATTAAAATTGATTTCTTCTGAATCGATTGACTTTTTTCCACTTATTGACATGCCCAAAAATACTAGAAAAAAATCAAAACAATATTTAAATAATATGCCTGCAAAGTCGTATTTTTTATGCTGACCAAATGGCTGTCGAGACTATCTCACAACTGGTGATAAGCTATGTGTCTCACACCCAGAAATTGGCGCTATTTTGAAAAAGGAAAATTAAATTATTTTCAACCGTAGATTGGAACAATGCAATATTGCATCACAAAATATAGGGAAAACACTAAAAGAAAATGCAGTACATTTACCTTTTCCAATTAATTAACTTGGAAAAAAAGTACTTTGCAATTATTAAAAAAACGCTTTTTGTCGATTATCACACCCAGTGTTGGTATTTAAGAAAAACAGTTTATATATCCGTTTCGGCGTACACGAAAAAGTTAGCTCATATTAATTTTTTAATTTATCATTTTTAGTTCAAAATTGATATTTTCTGGAAAACATTTTTATTTTTAATTATAATTTTATTATTTATCTAACTTTCTACTTAATATATTATATTTTAAAAAATTAAAAATATTTTATTCTAAATAAAACGGAAAATTTTTTTATAATTCAAGGTTTAGGTAATTGAAAATAATTATTAAAAACAAAACAATAATGCTTACTAAATATGAAAAAGGCTTCGGGGATGAATAGTTTGTCGAATAAAAAATTCCCGTTTTTATTAAATTTAAAAATATTGAAACATAATTTAACAAATTTTTTGGGCTACAACTTCAAATATTCATATATAGATTACGTATAATTAAAAAACAGTTTAAAAATATGATGTTTTTAACTGAAAAACGAGGCTTCGGAATTTGAATTTTTACTCCCATTGCCAGTAATTTTTAATTAATTATTTAAAAAATTTCTTGTTTTCTTTGAACTAAATATAAGTAAAAAATAAACGGTAGAATCTAAGCTTCAATTTGATATATATTAAGACTATATTACAAAATTTTTAATTATATTAAAAAATAATTAAAAATATGTATCATATTTAACCAAAACCAAAAGACAAAATTAAATAAATTTTTTTACTAAGAAAAAATTTAAATTTTAGCATTACAAGATTATGTAGAGATAAATAATGTTTCGTAAATTATGAATAAATTTTTTTTGAAATTAATACTCAACAAAATATCAATAAAAAGTTAATGCAAATATTGAGTCTCACGTTGGAGACACATGAAGTGATCCCTTTCAGGAGAATCGCCCATATACGCTGAGAAAAAAAATTTGTTGGAAATAATGAAAATTTTGTTCAATCAGGTTAAACATTTAAATCATATTCGAAACCAGTAACCCTAAATAATGACCATGTAACAAATTTCAAGTAAATCCAATTGATTTCTAACTCTTTTGACAGACATATTGATTCCGACATTTTGAATTTTTAAAATCTGACTTCTGTTTCGTAATCACCGATTCCAAAATACCATCGAATAATAAGTTTCAAACAAGCCCGAGTGATTTTATCTTTTACAGATGCCATTTTGGATTCGCCGTTTTGAATTTTTAAAAAGAAACATCCCAGTGTGCAAAGTTACAGAATAATTCTATAACTATTCCAGAACAAAAAGAACAAGTTCTGTAACTGGTGAGGAACAGGCAGGTCAAAATGTCGTCCCCCTGGAGGCACAAAATAGGAACAAAAGTCTGTAACAATTCTAGAACAAAACTAGAACATTGTTTTAGAACAAATATATAACAATTCTATAACAAAAACGATTTATCATAAATAATACCCAAGTAGAAATTTAATAGTTGCATAGAACAAATACCTAAATGTTTATGAGTATGAATAAAAATATGAATAATTAATAGAATATCTTTTTTGCAATAAGTTTTTAAAAAATATTTTTCTTATTTTCTTAAATAATTTAAACAGACTATCTTATTTATTTACATTAATGACTAAATTATTATTATCATTGTTAATAATTATTTGAACTTATACTTTATGTAACAATATTCAGAATTATACACAGAACACTTAAAACTAAGAATGAAAAATTTCGCACGCACGGGGGATCGAAACCTAGACCTAAAGGACACAAGTCGAATACGCATACCTCATAGCCACGCAAGCTTGGTAGTGATTTTACTTCAATTCCTTTTTGAATTGTGGGATCGCTATGTGCAGCGCTAAAATTATAAATTGAAATGTAACATACTTATTAAAAAAATAACTATATATGGAGAAAGAAAGTCTTATTTTAAAGCAGGAAAGCAGCCTTAAATTAAGATACAACATTTTTGTATCCTTTAACATTATAGGAGACAGTGCTGAATTTAAGACGGATCTTAAATTAAGATTTACTGTGTAAGTTTTGTTGAAAGCAAAATTTTCCTTTGTAGTATTTTGCCCTACGCTTGTAAAATACTTTTATAAAATTTAATAATAACATCTTTCCGTGTAGTGAAAATAAACACGAGTTTATAGTGAAAGAACAGTTACATTAAGTTTTTGTAACAGTGTTCTAGAACACTGTAGGAATAATGTTACTTCAAAATTCTATAACTAATTTAGAACAAATGTTACATGTCTGTTATAGAACAGATACAGAACAACTGTTCCAGAAGAAATCTAGAACAAAGTTCTAGAATGGTTCTATAATAAAATTGTAACATTTGTTCTAGAACACTGTTCTTTTTTTGGACTAGAACAGTTACAGTACGTGCACACTGGGATCGGATTCGTAATCAGCCACGCAGAAAATATTTAAAGTAGATTTTACCTTTTTTCTATATGATATAATATTTTGATTTACAGTAACAATTGTTTAAAGATAGAAAAAAGTTGCATTTATAGTCAAAAATTGTATTCCTTTGTAATTATTTTTATAGTTAATTTTATAATTAATAATTTTTTTCATTTCGAGATTCGTTGATGTTTTTCGACAGCGATATCCATAAAGAAATAAAGAGTACGAATTGGTTTTGCAAATGCTGAGTCATTTCAAGTTCTGTTCGCTGTCTATTGGACACAGTGTCTTCTTGAACAGGTGCGACCTTGCAGGCGTCGATGAAAAACAAGTCTGCAACAAATGTTACATCAATACAATCAAATAATGCAATTCATTTTTTTATATCTTTCTTTGATTTTTTTATTTTCTCCTTTTTTTAAACGATTGTTTTACAATTTTAAAGAAAAAAATAGTTTTTTCAGTTATAACAAATTTCTAATGTTTATGAAGAAAACATGGAATTTTTTAGATAAAAGTTGAAAAAATAAGATAATTTTTTTTCTTTCTAGTTTTGTAAGTATATGGAGAAAGAAACGGAACTGTATATAATACATTGAGAGGGTTCTCTTTTTTCTCAATGAAGATCATCACTTTTAAACGAAAATGATTTAGTACTATTGAGCATTAAATTAACTTTTCTAATTGGTTCTTGGATTTTTTGATATTTGATTAACAGCTTGGGAAAGAATCTTTTGAATTTTTCTGGCTAAACCTCAATTAGGATCACTTACTTTGAGCTGTTAGAAACACTGTTTGTGGAAATCGTACAACGACCTTCTCGGAAAAAAGGATAGCATGCATTTAAGAAATTATGTTTTCTATTTCCTGGAAGGATTACAACTATTTTATTGTGCGGAAGCGATTGGTACATCTGTTCGATGTTGAAGACGATTAACGTGAATCTTTATTGGAAAGATTGCCAAAATATCGTTGATGAATTGCTTGTTAAATTCTATTTATATTCATTCAGAAAAACGTATGTTTAAAGCAACTAAATTTTGGTCGAATCAAGCAAATAAATGCATTATTTTACAGTTAAACAAACATTAGTTTGGTTTAATTTAAACATTTTTTTCAAATAAAAATTTGCTTTAGATTACCGAATTCTTTTATTGGATGAGAAAGTAATTAAAACAAATGTGCCCATAAAGAATATCAAATTGACATAGAAAACGAATCAAAAGTGTTGCAAGCAAGTTTGTTAAATAAGACCGGTACCCGTCTTGCCCCACTCTCCACTACTTATATAATGAAAAATATATTTAATCAATTTTCTGAAATTGTATTAAAAATCATGATAAACAAATGTAAAATATAATTTTGATACAAAAGGAACATGAAAATTATTAACTTATTAATAAGGAATATTGTTAATTTCAAGTCTACAGATCAAATTTGTATTTTTTTGAGGTTATGTGTTGTTGCGATGTTGACACATTTTCATGTGTTTTTATTATTGCTTTTTAAAACTAAAATTCGACGCCTCCCGTTCATATAATGCTTATTGAAAAACGAATGCAAGATGATTCTTATTCACTTTTTGGTGCAAGACAATGCTTATTCGATTTTCCGTGCAATAAAATGCTTATTCAAAATTCTATGCGAAAGTATACATTCTGAAATTAGCTTATTCTATGAATTTTATAAAATTTTCAATTCAGTATACTTTATAATTGCTTAAAAAATATTTCTTAATACGTGTGATAGGATCCGTATTTACAGTTTCTTATAACAAAAGACATGTACTGAAATTCTCAGATATTTAATTGCAATTTAATATTAATACACGGAAAAAAATGCTGTTGAATCAATGACATATGAGTTTGATTCATTGAATAGTGTCATAACGGGCTGCCAAACGTATATGCTGTTGTTTTGAAAGCACCGATTCTAATGATTCGATAGTATCACTTTCATTGAAACAAAAGCATATTTCTTAAATTGACAGCATACTATGTTAATTTAAAGGTATTCCTTTTGAATCAACGATCAAAATTTTTTAATTTAACAGTATATGCTTTTGAGTCAATGACTATAGTTTTTCAATTTAAAAGCATCATTTTTATGATTCAAAAATTTGTACTTTTAATTTTTTTAGTTGTTGCTATCGATTAAATAACACCATACTGTTAAGTCAATTCTTTTATATGGTTAAAGATATACCAACGATAAATTAAAAAAATGAAATTTTTGTTCATATATTTTTTATATACTATTGTTACGTCCGTAACTTCTTATTAATATTCATTAAATACTTTAATATTTCCTTACAAATATTCTTGATTTCACTATGTATTTTGTTATTAATATTCCTAAATTATATGTGTAACTCTTATTAATATTCTTGAATTAACTATACAATTTTTATATTTACTTGTATGAGTATGTGTGATTTATTTGTATGTCATATATTATTGCATTATATCCAGTACATTTTATGTTATTATGGTATTCCTTATTTTATATTTTCTATGTATTTGAAACAACATGATAAGTTATATCAAATCCAACAAAGAAAAGTTTATATTTTAAAGTTATGTAAAAGGAATAACGATTACGCATCAATGTGGCAAACCTTTACTAGACCACACATCAGGAAGGAGAGAGAGAGTAACACATACCAACCCAGGTCCTGAGAGTCTTATCAAATCCCGTAGAAACTAGAAAGAAATATCTATACCAGACCCTGTGCTAAATGTCTTATCGAGTCCCGTCGAAGGTGGCCCGGTGACGTCACGCTGCATCTACCTACACTAGACGAGTTTCGGCACGTGTATTTTTCTTCGTGCATGCTGTTCCATTAGAAGATTTCGATATAAAAAGGGCAAGCATCATCTTTAGATCAGAGAGTATCTATTTGAAAGCCAACATTATAACATCTACAAGAGAGAGTATTTTTTTGGAAATCAACAAGTAAACATCGATACCGATTCAACGTGCAATCCCAGTATACAGTTTAGAAGTTAACTAAACTACATCCCCAAGTATATTTTTGAGACAATTTTCGGACAACAATTTATAAAATACACAATATTACCAAGTGTATATTTTGATCATTTAAGAAGAGATAATTTGGAAATAAGTCCAAATTTAATATTGAAACAATTTCTCAAATTTCAAAGTATCGAAATTTGTTTTGGAGGCGACAATCTGGAAGAAAAGTAAAATCCCTAAGAGTACAATACACTAAATCCCATTAGTGTAAACATAAGGCAAATATACAACCATTAAGGACAGCAACCACAGGCTCCTTTGTGTCTACTCTACTATACCACTCCAGATCGGAAATCAAGATAACAATCACCAGCTTCAACACTTACAATAATCGTTATTCCTAAAGTAAGATTTTTCATTTTTAAATATACTCATTGTATTTTGTATTATTGTCAATTCTTTTCTTTCTTGGTTGGTTTTTAAATAAAATATTCTCTCACAACATTAAGTAGGCTCATTGACTTATCCTCATCCCAAATTAGATTCAATTTCTGAAACTAATTTAAAACGAGGAACGTTAGGTATATTTAAAAAGGTTTCTTGTTTTGACGTAACACTATAATTAATTCTCACACCTTTAACACAATACTTCTTATGTAAATCTTTTTTTCAATTTTACACACTAAAATACACATCTTTATTATTTTTTTCATTTTTTCTAACGACAAACACACATACATACACATTCAAACACACTTTATATTTTTTTGAGTCTGAAAAATACGCTGTTCCCAATCGGTCACCCATCCAGGTAGTAACCGCGACCAAACGTGCTTAACTTTCGTGATAGACGAGAACTGCCGCGCTGCAATGTAATACATTCGCTTCTTACATTGAGCAGTTACTTTGTAGTTAAATACCGTGCGCGAGATTTTTCTCGTGAATAAGGGAATTTATATAGGGAATTTATGTTTAACTAGTCCTTAATTCTTTAGAACAATTTAAATAATAGTTTTTTATATAAGAATTTCAAAAACGACAGGTTTAATAAACATATAAATATGTGTGAATAAGTATTTCAATAAATTTAGCACCTGTCAATGTCTCAAATACAGTGTCCTTATTTTTATAGCATATGCTATTGGCAGTCCGCTATAGCACCACTCATTGAAACGAAAGCATATGCTTTCATTTTCAAAAGTGCGCTTCTTTGAAGCAAACAACTTTTCATTTGATTCAAATTTACAAGCATTTTCTTCAAGTTTATCTATTAGATGTTTCAAATGAATAATGCCAAAGAAGCAATAAATTATTCTGTTGCTATATATAGATGAACTATAGAAACAATTTGTAGAATATCATTAATTTAACAGTACCGTACTTTTAATTTAAACAGTTTCATTTTTTCGTTTTAAGCAATATACTGTTCGATTAATAAATGTGTTATTGAATTAATAACGGGAAATTCAATAGCATGGAGCTATTTGATTCAACAGCACTTTTTTTTCAGTGTAGGAAAATTTAGGGTTACATTTATTGTTCTGTCAGTGGTAATTGTTTTGCACACAATTTTGAATAAGCATTTTATTGCACGGAAAATCGAATAAGCATTGTCGTGCACCAAAAAGTAAATAAGAATCATCTTACATTCGTTTTTCAATAAGCATTATATGAACGGGAGGCATCGAATTATATTTCTTCTTCTTCTTTTGTTTTAATGGCCTCTTGTTTATACAAATAGCCAGTACCAGGTATGAGTATGTAATGTTCGGTTAAGAACGTAAGAACTCTTAAGTTTGTCGATTATATATTCGTAGAGTTGATTATAAGTTAGGTTGGTGAGTAGTTGTCATTGATCATGCTCAAGCTTCAAGACGATGTTTCAAAATTTGCGGGCATTTTGAACAGTTCTTCGTTTACAGGTATCACATTTGGAATGATGAAATTGAGAACACGTTCCAGAACTGCATGGATATTTAGGTTTGGAAATTGTGAAAGGGTTAGATAGGACGAATAACGATAAGATTAAAATGGACACATATATTTAGTAATTTAATTTAAATCAAACTCACATTTATATAAATCTGTATAGCAATGATAGAGTCCAAGTATTCATGAAATTATTAACAATTCAGTTAATGACTGAGAATGAGGTCCCAAAATATATTTTTACTCATTACAACTAAAGTAGGACAAAGATAGTCTAATTAGCAACGAAAACCATAAAAATAAAATCATAAATGTCGTTAGTTATAATTTAATTAATTAACTTAATATCCCTGGTAAAAATTTCGGACTAATTCCGGATTATATACAGACAGATTAGTCCGAAAATTGTACTAAAAAGGTCCGAAAATGATCCGCGATAGTCTGATATCAATCCGAACGAAAACCTGAATCCGAAAACACTCCGGAGTAATCCTGAATGTCTACGAATTCAGTCCGAAATTAGTCCGCTAGAATCCGAATTTATTACCGGTGAAGAATTCTTCTAAAATAAGTACGGAATTATCCGATATCAATATGTAAAGAATACGGAATCAGTCCGCAACAATCCGAGTTTAATCTAATTAAAAAAACTTAATCCGCAAAATGTCCGGAGCAATCCGAACTCTGTAAGCAAGAAATCCGGTATTAGTCCGCAACAATTTGAAACTAATTGTGGCAAAATCCTTTTCAGAAAGAAGTACGAAACAATCCGAAAACTGTATGATAAGAATCCGAAAATTGTCTGCAACAATCCGGATTTAATTCAACTAAAAGGTATAATCCGAAACAAATACGAAATAATCCAAAATCAATATGTAAAGAATAGGAATTCAGTCCGCAATAATCCGAATTTAATCCAGTTAAAAGAATTTTAATCCGAAACAAGTATGGAACAATCCAAAATCTGTATGCAAAGAATCCGGTAATAGTCAGCGTCAATCCGAATAATATCCGATCAAAACACCCCAGTCCGAAAATAAGTCTTATTATTATAAGATTTTGTAAATATGTACAATCCACAGACAGTTCAAAACAATCCATATTCAATCCAATTCAAAGACTTAATCAGGAATGATTTTGGTATAATATTGAATTTGTATATTAAAAACAATTTGTATAAAATGCAGATAAATTCAAACTATAATTATAATTTCGTGTGACAAAAACCTGACCAAAACCAGATTAATTTCGGATTTAATAATTTCACATTTGCAAGTTGCGTATTATCAGACTAACTTCGGACTAGATCGAACTAATTCCGGATTCACTGGTTTTACACAAACCGCATTGAGTTTGAATTTATCCGGACAAATTCCGAGCGACAAAAACCTGTCCATAAGCAGTCTGTTTCGGATTAGCTGCGGATTCACTGGTTAAACCAACCGGATTACTTCTGTATTTACTAGTTGCATATGATCTGACTATAACTGCAGACTAAACCGGACTAATTACGGATTCAATAGTTATAAAAAACGGTTTTGATTTCAAACTTAATTCATGGTGAAAAAACTCCACAATAAACCGTACTGATGCGGACAAATTCCGGATTAGTCTGAAATCGGTCCCACTTTTTATTCAGGGTATTTACTTACAGTAAATAAAATATTTAATTCTGCAGTCAGTTTGTTTTTATAAATTTACTAGTAGGTATTATTAGTTATCTTCTTTCAATATTAAAATTAACACTGATGTGTTAGTTTCTTGTCATTTCTTTTTGTGGCACTTAGTGGTTAGTGTATTCGATTTCGGTGCGTTTTAATGTTAGATAGGTGTAGGTTCGAATCCCCAAGCGTTAGAAATTTTAAGTTAATGTAAATAAAATTGCGATAGGTAAATCGAAAAATATGATGAATGTAGCATAAAGTAATAATAATTAATATGTAAAACTTGTACAATTTTTTTATTAACATTCACTAAATTGTCCGGACTAACTTTTGACTGTTTCGGACTAATTCCGGATTCACTAGTTAAAATTAACTGATTAATTTCGGACTTCATCGGGCCAACTCCGATTTCACTAGTTGTTCACAAACCGTATAGAATTCGGATTTTTCCGGATTAATTGCGGATGACAAAAACCTGACCATAAACCGCAATGTTTCGGACAAATTTTGGATTAGTCCGAAATCTGTCCGGTTCTTTAACTAGGGATTAGAACTATGAAGCTCCTGACAATAACATAAACAATAGATACGGTTCAAGCGCGACAATTGTGCTTAGGTAGCATATTTCCGAGGGATTAACAAAAATATATAAGGTGTCCCAGTTGAGGGTGTACATATTAAAGGGTTTTATTCTGCTGAAAAAATTAAGACAAAAAGTCATTTGCACTTTTTAAATATTTTCAGTAGTTTTTTCATAAATCGCCTTTTAAAAATTTAAAACTACGCATAGCTATTGGCCGTGCACATTCAGTGAACCGGTAGGCGGGGCGTATAGCAGCAATGCGCGTGAAATAAATTTTTGACAGTAACTTTTCGTTTCTAGATTTACAATGTATAAAAACATTAAACTTGTATTTTAGAAAAAAAATTACTATCAAAATATATTCTACGCGCGTTGTTGGTACACGCCCAGGCCCGCAAAGCTCGAATAGTACGTCCGCCTACTGGCTCATAAAGCGTACACGGCCAATAGCTATGCGTAGTTTTTAAATTTTTAATTGCGATTTATGGAAAAACTACAGAATATATTTAAAAAGTGCAAAGGACTTTTCTTTTTAATTCTTTCAGTAGAATATAACCCGTTAATATGTACACTCTTGACTGGGACACCCTGTATATCAAGGCACATCGCTCTAAAAATCTGAGCATTGTAATGCATTATCAAAGAGATTACACTATGTAAGTAAATTATATTTATAATAAAACCTTTAGAAAAAAAGATAAGAGCAAACGTATAAACAGATCTAAGTCTGTAAGAGTGCAGTCCCATGGTGGTAGATTAGTAGAATAGTGGAACAGTTTTGACCAATCAGATGACTGGATTTTTTAACACTTATTTTGATAGGTCAAATCTATTACACTACTCCACTATTCTACCAGCATGGGACTGCACTCTAAGTGTTAAATTGCAGAGTTCTATAATTTGATTACTGAGTTTGTTTATTATTTATGTATACAAGTATTTGAAGGTTGAATAAATAAGATAAAGGTTGAATGATCAAATTGTTTTCATTCAATCAAAATTAAATTATTGTGTTTAGATTCGTTGTTTACATTTATAGAATCAAGCAAATGAGAGATGAAGAAAAAAATTAATTTATTATAAAGAGTATAAATGAATACTTGATTCAAGTTACAAAAATTTTAAAAATTGTACAGATAAGATTACTAGAAAGTGTTAATTTTACCTTTCATGATTTAGGATTGGGTTTAGAAGTAATTGGGATGTAGAAGGAGTGCAGTCACGTATTGTAAGATGTGGACCAGCCACACTAATTAGTTTCCTCGTTTCAAAATTGGCGTTCCCACGTGGTGATTATGTTCAAAAAAAAAGAAGTTAAGGTAATACAAATTTTCATCCCGAAATTTATGGAACAATCGTTAAGGAATAAATCTTCCTCAATAACAACTAAATACATTTAAATTAAAACATACAAAACCGGAGTTCAAAATTATGTTTCATTTCCTTGTTCGAAGATATTAACATGTAGTACCGCAACTTGTTGCCAGGTGCCGCTACATTTTAGAGATATAGAAAAGAAAAGAGCCTTCTCTATAGTCTATCTATTCCATCTTTTCCCCATCTTCAAATATTAAACAAAAAGAGGAATACATTAGACGCTTGGAAGAGGAAATGAATAAGACCTTTTCGGAAATAGAAACTCTTCGAAAAAATATGGGTAAGGCCCTGGAATAAAATCCTTCTTCATTCAGACGACGTTTCTGAACCGCCGTTTTCTCCACACGCAGGTCAAGTTTCAATTCAAAGTTGATTCGAGTACCTAGAGTAACTAGTACCGATTTTTGACGTTAAAGTCATTAACAAAGGCTAATAATATTGTCTAAGATATTTTAATAGACATATTCACATACAAAAATAAAAATTTTCAGAGGCGTCACCGGAAAAAGATCCTCCAGACAATATGGCAGAAGAGGTACTCTCAGAGAACGAGGATTCCTCCATTAATGAGGCAGATTTTTTCCTGGGTATCGACCCAAAGGCATCTTCAGCCCAAATAGATTTGAATGATGACGTGGCAGGAAGAATCAAGACTTGGATCCTCATGGGACTAACCTCAAATAGAAAAAAGAGATGATTCTTACTTCTATTCCTAGAAGTGGCAAATTGAATCTCGAAGCACCCTTATTAAACGAAGAGCTAGTAGTGGATCTACATCCTAAAACATTAAGGAGAAGCGATTTTTTTAAGGAATACCAGAATTTAACTGGAACGCACCTTTCAGCGGTGTCTACAGTTTTAGACAGCATTTTACACGACAGTGAAGTGCCTCTGGAGAGAGATTTGATCCTTACAAGATTGTGGAATTCGGTCAAACTTCTTGGCCATCTCCTTGTCTCCATGACATAAGCAAGGAAATCTTTCATATTAGGGAAATATGAAGACCACAAACAAAAGGTATTACAAAATAGAACCCACGACCTTTTTATTCGGAGACAACCTTAAGGCTGTGCTAGAGAGTTCAAGGGCCATGGAAAAGGTGTAAAAGGACCTTAAGCCCAAAGGCAGAGCTTCAATAAAACCCAACGAATTATGTTGAATCGCAACCCCATTAACACCGTCACTGATGTCGGAAGTAAGTACAGCGGCTAGGTTAAAATTTTTCTTAAAAAATTGGGAATCGATCACACATACCCCTGTCCGATTCACTCGAAATGTTTGAAAAATATATGACCACAAACCATCGGTTTGTATATTTTAACTTTGTATAATTTTGTTTTGAAAGCTAATAAATTAATTAAATTAGGTATATGATAATCATTAAAAAATTTTGTTATAGAAGGAGTTGAAGAAACCTCATTTCAAGAAAGGAGCTTTTCCTTCACAATTTCCGAATTGCCCATCATATGTGTCCCAGTCGCAAAAAAACGGAAGTCGACAAAAAAGAGAGTTTTCACCGAAATCTACCGATCATAAAGAATTAAATGTAAAGAAAAAAAGTCGAAGAATCCCAAGAAAATGTATTGCATAAAGAAATCGAAAATGTGCCACTAATTGAAAATAATTTTGAGCCAGAAAACTTGACAAAATCTCAAGTAGATGAGAGTTCATCAAATATAACATATGAAAATGAAACAGATTCTAAATTTTCGAAGGGAATTAATTTATTCAATTCGCTGTTTAAAAATGAAAATATAGTGAACATCCCAATATCATGGAATCGACGACATAGCGAAAAAGATATCCAATGCATTGAATACTCTGAATGCATATCTCAAATGAGAGAAGATAAGCCTCAATTCTTTATTGTAAAACAACTTGTCAATTACAATTTGAGACATACAAAATGTGCGTTAATATTCTCCAAATAAAAAGCGCTTATCATGTGAATCATGCTCGAAAGCGAAGAAGACCCTTTCCAAAAAAATTATGCGCTATAAAAAATGAATGAACAGCGACGTATAGTTTTAAAAATGAGCTCCACAAAAAAGCACAAATTTAATTTAATAAGAAATAGATTATATAAATCTAATAAAAAGTTGGGAAACTACGAAAGACTCTATCGACACTACAAAAATGAACTTAAGGAAAATAAAAGAGAAATGTCCCTTCTTCAGGATAAAAATTTAGACTCAAAAATGGACGATTTAAAAATAAATAAAAATTCCAAAATTGTTGTTAATGAAATTTTATCAGCTTCGAAAGTGAAGGATGCATAAGGTCGCCGTTACTCAGAAGATTGGATAATTTTGTGTTTGCTATTTCATACAAAATCACCAGCAGCTTATGATCTTCTGAGGAATAATAAGATTTTACCCTTGCCTGCAACAAGCACCATTCGAAGGTAATATAAAGTATTTAAAAATTCATATTTTTTTAAATAATATTTTTAAATTGATATAAATAAAACAAAACTTTAAGAAGCAATTTTTTTTATCTAATAATGAAACCTTTGTTTTAAAACAGATATTTATCGATAATCCAAACACCTTGCGGATTTAACGACTCGTTTTTTAAATTATTGAATAATAAATTATCGCAATTGCCTGACGAATACAAACACAGAATTTTGTTAGTGGACGAAATGGGGACTAGAAAAAATTTAAGACTTGATCAAATGAAAATGAAGATTTTGGCCCTTACAGATTTTGGGGACGAAGAATTAAACAAGTCAGTGAATATAGCTGACAAAGCTGATCACGGACTAGTTTTGATGTTCCATTCACTAATTGAGTCTTTCTCACAGCCAATTGCTGTTTCTGTTTCAAAGAGTCCAGTGACTGGTACAATATTAGCAAAACTGATTGTTCAAGCAATATGTTTATTAGAACAGGCCGGTGCAAAAGTACATGGATTGGTGTCAGATTCTGCTGCTACCAATAGAAAGTTCTGGTCGATTTTTGGAGTAAGTGGGGATCTCAACAACGTTCAATGCAGCTTTACTCACCCGACTATTGAAAATCGTCGAATTTACGTTTTTGCTGAAATTGTCCATTTGATAAAAAGTATGCGCAATCGATATACATACTTTTAATGTATGCTAGATTTTCAGTAAAACAATGGCTGACAGTCTTTCAAAAGGAGCTACTGTTTATCCGGATATGTTTAAGAACTGCGAAGCAACAGCAGAATTCTACAGAATAGAAGACCTGAGAACAGCAATTAACTTATTAGACAGGGGGGATTTCATGTGCAGATTGGATTTAAAGGACGCGTACCTTTTAGTTCCCATGAACGAAAAAAATAAAAAGTTTCTCAGATTTTCTTACAAATCCCAACTATACTAATTCAGAGCTTTACCCTTCGGTTTATCGACAGCTCCTTTAAACTTTACCAAATTAGTGAAACCGGTGGTCAAAATGGTTAAGAGAACGAGGGGTTAAAGTAGTTGTTTACCTAGACGATTTCTTAATCTTTGGGCGTTCTGTTGTAGAGTGTTTTGCAAACGTCAAGATGGCTACACTTTACAATTTTTAGGTTTCCTAATTAATTGGGTTAAGGAGCGAATTGACACCTAGCAATTCCTGCAAATTCCTGGGCATGATAATAAACTCACGGGACATGATGATATGAAAGTTTTTTTAGACGCATCCGGTACGGGCTGGGGCGCAACCTGTGGCGAGTTAAAAGCAAATGGTCTGTGGAACAAATTAGAACGCAAAATGCCAATTAATCATTTAGAACTAAAAGCAGCCTTTTTGGCCTTAAAGTGCTTTGCAGCCACTAAATCCGACAAACAAATCCTACTACGCATTGATAATGTAAAGGCCTGAGCAGAATAAAACGGGAAGCAAACGCAAGCATGAGATAGAAAAGGACAGAAGTTGGTCTGTCTTTTTCTATCGCATGTTGACGTTTACGTTACTTTTTTATTCTGCGTTATGCTTAACTGCTCTAGCATACATTAACAAGATGGGAGGTACTAAATACCAACACTTAAATGAAACTGCTAGGCTCATTTGGGAATGGTGCATGAGCACAAACATTTAGATTTTCGCGGAATACATGGCTTCGAAAGACAATCCTGCTGACGAGGGCTCCAGGATTGCTAACCTAGATACCGAATGGGAACTGGCTAATAAGGCTTTTCGCCTGATACTTAATAAATTTGGAACCCCTTCGATCGATTTATTTGCAACGCGAATTAACGCAAAATGCGTAAAGTTTTGTTCTTGGGAACGGGATCCAGGAGCCTCTACAATTAACGCAATGACGGTTAATTGGAGGAACGACTTCTGGTATGCCTTTCCTCCCTTTTCCCTTATAAATCGTGCTTTAAAGAAAATTCGAGATGAGAAATCTGCCGGAATTTTAGTAGTCCCTCATTGGACGGTACAACCGTGGTTCCCAATTTTTCAAGACCTCCTTATTTCAGAAACCATATTTTTTCCTCCAAGTACTAATCTTCTTCTTTCACCTTGCAGGAAAGAAATTCATCCACTCACAACAAGCCTTTCCCTGATGTGCGGAATTGTCTCAGGGAAACCTGGAAGGAAAAGGGATTGGAAGAGAAATCTATTGAAGTGATGACAGCCTCCTTCACAAACAGCACAATTAAACAGTATGAATCGTCATTAAGATATTGGTTGTTCTTCTCCCAAAAGGAGAATTTCAACCCCTACTCAGCAGACGAGCATACAATCTTAATTAATCAATAATCAAAGTCACCCCGACAGCAATCTACTTCAACGTTTTTTCAAGGGCATTTACAAACTGAGAACTCCGGCTCCCAGGTACAATTTTACCTGGGATGTCAGCATTGTATTGGACACATTGGCCAATTGGAACCCGATATAATCACTAGATTTACGACAGTTATCGTTAAAATTAACGATGCTCCTTGCGCTTGGATCATCATTTAGAATGCAATCGATTGCCCTTATAAAGATTGACAACATAAAGTTCAATAATCAAGGAGTGGAAATTAAAATCGATGTATTAAAAAACTTCTCGCCCTGGAGCCCCGCAGTCGTACGCCTGGTTTCCGTTTTTTTGAGAAAAACCCCAATTGTGCATCGCTCAAACGCTCCTTTATTATCTTAAAAAACAAAGTTGATTAGGAAAGATTGTAAAAATCTTTTATTATCCTTCAAGGAACCACACAAGCCGATAGGTAGCCAAACAATCAGCAGGTGGTTAAAAATAATCATAGAAGAGGCTGGAGTAGACGAAGTCTTTAAACCGTATAGTACAAGACATGCATCGACTTCTAAAGCTTCTCAGGCAGGCTTGGATTGAACGATTAAATCGAATCATCGTTTGTTATAAACATATCACAGTTAAGTATTAATTTTTAGTAACTGTTTTTAATTCTTAACTTTAACAAATTTGATAACATTAAATATTATCAAAGAAAAATGATTACAAATGAACAAATAAATATCAATTTATATCTTTTTTACACAGAGAACAATACCAGTAGACGCTTTTAATGGATTTTCTAGAAAAAGCACATTTTTGGTGAAACCAATTCAAACTAGAATCACATCTTATTGAAGGATGCAACTCCAAATCAGCGTTAGACGTAAAACAATTGCACTTATTATTTTTTTCTATATATCGTAAAATCAGCGTTAGACGTGAAACAATTCCACTTATTATTTTTATTCTTTATTTCGTATAATTGCTCTACTGTGAGCCATGTTTCTTCACTTAAATAAGATTTACTAAGACTGACTCACTTATTAATTCTGGTCTCATTTCAATCTCAGATTTTAGAATCTTATACCCTTTCAAGGTCTTTTCGATAAGTGAATCATCGATAAAAAATTTAAAAATCTGACGTACTTTTATGTCTAAATTTTTTTTATATAAGGTGTTGGTTTCATTTTTTACCTTCTGTTTTTGGAACTCTTAGGAAGGCCCATGATGATAGTTTTTAAAGATTTTTTTGGTCTTCCACACATTTTCGGTTTTGTTGGCATAATAATATTTTCAATTAAATGAATATTTTTTTCGGCGTTTCACTTTAAACTGGATATGTTAATTCATCAACATAATCCACAACGCTACATTTTCCGTCGAATACTATTTGCATCCCAGATGCAAAAATATTTTCGTCAGGTAAAATGTCTCCACTTGTCTGCTGTTGTGTATTTTTGTTTTCTTCCAATTCAAAGTTTTCTTCTTCAAAGATATTGTTGTTTAAAGTTGCTCCATTTTCTATTAATTTCTCATTAATTTCCTGTTCATTTTCCAATTGAGGAGTTAAATGAACTTCTAATTTCAAACATAGTCGCCTTTTAACCTGAAAATGAATATAATTTTATAAATAATATTAGTCGTTAAGTATTTTATTTTTTAATTAATTATGAAAACACATTTTGTTTTACCTTTGCAAAAAATCCCATTGTGTCCAAAAATTTCAAAGTGGACAATTCAGAAAGAAGCGAATTAATTTCCAGTAGTTTACTTCTACCAATTTTCAATTTCTGACCTTGCGTTAAATATTTTTTTTGTTAGGATTACTTGTCATAGTTGAAATATTTGTGCTACCTTCTTCGTTATTGTCGTTATTATTAGTCCTTAAAAATTCTTTGATTTTTCATATAATATTTTTGTGTCCATCTTTCTAAGCACAACGTAGGATCTTCAAAAGGCAGTGTCAAATAATCCCGAACAGCAAAAATATGTCTGAAAATAAGTTATAATTATAAATAATTTGACTTTTCCCTGAACGGAAAGAATTTTCGCAGAATCAGTCCAAAAGTATACAAGAACACACATAACTTTAAAATTATCCAAAATATCAATAACTAAAAAAAATCTTTAACAATTATTATTTTGCCCAGGAAAACTAAAAATTAAAGAAAAACAAACTTAACTCCAATTATTTCAAAAAATTCCAACTATAAATCTTCCAAAATCTAATGAAGAATTATTTGATAATTATTACAAATAATTTAAGAAAAGTTGTTTAAAATTAGCTTATTTACAATAAATATAAATTCAATTACAATAAAAAAATCGAAACAAGATTTTCTTAGCAGTTCTACAATTTTTATATTTTTCCAGTACACTCGACTCTCGGTTTTTTGCATTCAGTTCTTTTAGTCCTGAGTGTTTTGAAATTTTTCTCCCGCACCTTTTACATTTAATAAATAAATGACTATCAGAGTGTCAATACATTTATTTCACGATAACTTTGGTTATCTAAAATAATGTTTAACAGTTCCTGCATAATGTGATTAAAATTATATAAAAATTTTAATTATTATTAATGTAAACATTAAAACTAAAACATAAATATTGTCATTAATTTATAAAGGTGATACATATTTTATTGTTTTGCGTTACCATGGCATTTGTTCTGGTAAAAGGTATGAGGATTTGGTCCCACAAGTGCAAAAGATCTGAGAGTCGAGTGTATTTTCTATAAAATTATTAATAATCATAATTTATCTTAGACTCCTTGACTTATTTCTGATTTCCATTACTTTTTGTAAGTATCTAATTATATAAATACCTGCAAGGCAGTCCCATTGACACGTGGTTATTCCAGTCGCATGCTTTTTCACTGACATTACGACTAAATCCATTTTCACGGCTAACAACAAATAATCCGCTGTCAGGTGATATCCCTGTTACTTTATAAAACGATTTCTGAGTCAATTCTTGATAGACAAATTGAAAAGCATAATTAGTCAAATAATAATAAAAAAAAATTTTTGACTGCCAATTCAGGAACGTTCATAAACTACGTAGCACGTCTAGGGGTGAGGGGGGGGGTCAAGCAATTGTCTACCATAAGAGGAAAAAATGGCGCTAATACATGTAATTGCATCCACGTGGGGGGAGGGGGTTAAAATTTCCAAAAAAATTAGTCTACGTCGTTTATGGACGTTCCCTTCTAAAAGGTACTACCCTCTTTTTCAAGCAAGAATTGGCAGCTATCACGAGTTAAAATTAAAATAAAAAAGTCCACTAAAAATCGTACCAAACTTGTGAATCTAGACACAACGAATTTTATTTTTCCATTAATGGATTCAAGTCTATTATTGGTGGTATTTAAAAAGGTACTGCTCATAAAATTACCGCTAAAACTCCAGTCATTTCTAATATTGTGCCAATTTTTATTGAAATATTCAACAATTGATTTGGGAGCTTTTGCTTTCACATTAGAATATAACTCAGAATATTCGTTTTCGTTCTTGCAGTAGATCATTTTCTGTAACAATCTTTTACTTAGGTCTTTTTGGCCATTTGTGATACCTAATTTTTCGGTTGTTATTTACCTATTAAACGTTCTCTGTGTGTGGAAAAGGCATATTAAAACTTTAGCTTCAGAAAAACATTGCTTAATGACATCTCGTTCATTTAGATCCTTGTTTGCCATAACAGTTATTATTTTTGGCTACGATGGATGTTTTTCTTTAAAAGAATCCATAAACCATTGAATATTTTCCTTTGTTTCATACATTAAAATGCATCCAGCCACAATTTCGGTTTGTCCCGGAAAATTTTCCACAACAACCAAATATAGAGGCGCCCTGAAATCCAAAACATTATAAGTCGCATCAATTCAGATAAATTCGGGAAGTACTTCCAATTACATTTTTCATTTCGTTGGTTACGAATAATATTCCTTCGAATATTTCGTCCTTCACCAAAACATCGCAATCAGCTCCTAGAATTAAAAGTAAAAATATTTAAATATTAAGAATTTTGCAGAGCTAAGTATAGAGTATGTGTATAGCAAATTATTTTAAATTTACCGTAGTCTTCTTGAAGCATTCGAATAGTTTCGGTTAAATTATTTTCTTCTTTGGTCGAGCAATTATGTTAGATAAATCTTTTGACAAAATCAATCGTATAAAAGCTGTAACAAAATTATATTGTTTTTAAATGAAAATATTCTACATTGATTAAATATTTCATCAAGGTGATTACTAGATACATGTTGTCTCATATACCAATAATTTATAATTAAGTTATACCTTTGAAATTTTATGATTGTGTTCCAGATATATACTCTTTATGAATAAACAATCGCCATGATCATTAGCGTTAACAACGAAATTCGCTGTACAGTTTAACTGGAATGTTCTAAAATAATATAAACTTACAGTATTATATACATTTATATTCAGTGTGGTCACATGTCAATAAAGTTAGAAAAATTCAATTATTTTCAAAAAAAAAAAAAAAATTGTCAACATTCCAAATATCATCTTTATAAATTAATAGTCTTTTAAATGTTTTTATTAAAGTTCTTTAAAAAATTAATTACATTTTAATAAATTATAAGAAACTTCTTATAAATTCTAATATTTTTGAAAAATTACATTATAATTAAAAAACTGAGAAAATTGTTTTGTTACTTTTTAATTAAATTTAAAAAATTTCTTTATTATAATTTTTTAATTAATTCTTTTAAACACTTTCTTTAAAGTTGAAAAACAAATTTAAAGCTATGAAAAAATGGGGGACTAACTCTGCGGGGGTCGAAACCCAGGACCTATCAATTGCCGGTTGATTGCTCTTCCACTGAGCTACAGAGGTCCACATCCAACAAATTCGCATAGCTTATCGATCCAGTAATCAAGATGGTTCGCATTCCTCTGCTTCAAATTATTTAACTTTTCTTTAAAGTTTTCTTGAATAATATATTGTTTTTAGACTAATTTTAATTAAAAATTGCATAATTGTATGCTACCTCCATGTTTTTGCAAACATACTTGATGTTATAATAATCGATTCCTTCTTTAAGAATTTTTTCGCTTTTTAATTTTTTCCCTCGAGCTTTGGTCAAACAAGTTCTTATTTTAAACACACTAAATGTTTAATTTTGAAATTGCTGTATTTTTTTAGTCAACTGTGCAAAGCTGCAGAAGGTGTGATTGATATTTAAACAAAATGTGTTTATATTTGTTTGGGAATCATCTTCTATGGCTAAAATTACATAAAATTTTCTTGTAAGTCGGAGGACAATTTTATAAATTCTATAAAGCAAAACAGAAATAATTTGAATGTTTTATCCTATTCTAATAGTAGACTAGACTTTTTATTTGTTTCAAATAAATTTTATATAGTTTATATAACATTTTGTTTAATTTAAATACAAGTTTTATTAATGTCGAATACATATAATATTTAAAATAAATAAAAAGTCTATAGACTTTTTTAGACCAACTATAGTTGATTCTAAGACAAATTTTCATTTATTTGAGTCAAATAAAACATATTTGGTTTAAATAATATTTTTTTGTGGGTGTAATAAAATATAAAATAATAATCAATTTAATTCATTATTAAAATATAATATAATAAATAGAATATAAAAAAAATATAGTATAATAAATATAATATAATTACAATTTTAATAACATTTATTAAAAATTTATCACATCCACATAACAAATAAACGATATATTTCATTAATTTATAGCCAAATAAACATTGTGTTTTTATTCAAAATAAATAAATAATTTAGTAAGATTTGAGACATATACTATTATTTAATTAAAATAAAATATATATTTGGCGTAAGTACTTACAGGATACCTCTCAATCTGCACTATGATTACTCATTTTTCAAAACTCAAAACTTTACGGATGTAAAAGCACTGCTAGGTGAACAACCATTAAATGTGATAAACAGAAATTTTGTGTTTCTAGGTACGCGCCATCGAGATTTGAAATTTTAACAGACGACATCTGTAGTCGTATTTTTAATCAAAACCGTCAAAGCTCAAGTTATAAAAACATTGTCATATATACTAAATTAAAACTGAATTGTTTTTATTCGTTTGAATCTTATTAAAATTAAAAATAAATATTATATAAATACGTAAGTACTCACTCATTAAATATAATTTATCAATACAAATATTAAAAATGATAAATTTGCTTAAAAATATTTTTACAAATTATTAATATAAATATTAATTTAATTAACGATTCAGATATTGACATAAACAATGAAAACTGTGATTTTAGTTTTACATGTACTTGCTAAAAATAAAAATTAAGTTTTGCAATATTATAAGTATATGTATGTATATATATATATAAGTATATATGTATTCCTTTTTTTCTTTTTTCAACCTTTCTCCCTGCTTTATCCCTAAAGACTTGCATCCCAATTTTATTATTTCAATTTAACTCTGTTACAAATACTTAAATCCCGAATGAATCCAAGGTATTGCTTTAGGCAGGTCATTAAATGTCCCCATCTAAAAAATTCATTTATCGTTTCCCTCTAAAAACAAAATAGGAAGGAAAAGGAAAATAAACAAAGCAAAATGTTGAAATAAACAAATAAAATAAAAAAAAATAATAAAAATAAAAAACAAAATTAAGTAAATAAAAAATAACTAATAAGACAAAGATGGGTAAAGAAATAATAAGCACAAGGAAAAGGGGTGCTGCTTTAAAGCGATAGAGAATCAGTTGTAGCGAATACATTTTCACACTAAATTAACTAATACTAAGATCTATGGTGCAAACTACACGAAATTACCTCTTAAATAATTATCCCTTTACCAATGAAAAACTTTCCAATTTCCATAATTATTTCTAAATTTGGAAAAAAAATTAAAAAATCTAGGTTCTCGAGTAACCTTGCAGAGTTACCGAGTTTTCTTTCCAAAAATTTAAAGAACTCGATTCTACCTTCGGCAAATAAATCACAATTCTGCAAGAAATGTTTAAATGAACTACATTCAAAACCACACTTGCATTCAGGGGCGATGTTCCAACCCATCCTTTGAAAATGAATCCCGGTACAAATGTGACCGGTCCTTAATCTTGTGATGAGGTTAATATGTCCTCTTGGGGCATCATACCCTGCAAACCATGGTCTTGGCGTTTTGAAATCTATATATTCGAAATATTTTTGTTGCGTGTTTGCTGTGTTGAAAAACGGCACGTTGTGCTTCAGTCCTGCCTGGAAATCTCGATGAATCATTTTCTGTAAATCTTCCAGCAGGGGCTGTGCTGTCATTCCAATATTCATGGTAATAGCCATTTTTGCTAAGCTGTCAGCTTTAATGTTTCCTCTGATGTTTGTGTGCGATGGAATCCACATCAACCTAATATCGCCTCCGTTCTCAATCATTTTACTAATTAATTGCACTATTTTGTGAACTAACGTCTCCATGGAGAATTCCTTCAGTCTGTCACGTATTCGAAGCAAAGCCGAAAGAAAGTCTGTGCAAATTAGAACCTTGTCCAGCCTCTCAACCTGGTAATGCTTTAACGTCTGGACAATAGCCTGTAACTCCGCTGCAAGAGCTGAAGTACAAAACGTTAGTTTCGATGCCTGTTGTGAATTTTTTGATGGGATCCAAAAGCTGGCACCGCCGATCATCTCTTTTTCTTGAATTGCACCGTCCGTATATATGACCGTAAATCCAACAAATCTCTCAAGGATAACCCTTTGCAGTTCCGACTCCTAATCCTTTGCTCTTTTAATATCATAACCAGCCTCCGAATCGATCCTGGGCTGCAGATGGAGAGCAATCTCTTTCCATGTATAGTCATAGTATCCTGGTCTATTTGCTTTATGCTTGACATCAATCATACTATTACAAGGTTCCATGAATTTCAGCAAGGCAAAATCGCTGATGTATTTAGGGCAGCTTTGGTCAATGTCTAATTTTTCCTTGAGCCCCTTTAGTCTAGGTGCGAGTGTGTTGTCTCGCCAGGATGATATTCTGAGAGCGTACTTATTCAAGATTAGATTCCTCCTTACTTCCAATGGTGGTTCATTTGCCTCCGCTAACAAAATCGGGATCGGGGTGGTTCTCATGCAACCGAGAGTTGTCTTTGTCGCTCCTGCTATCAACGTGGCTCCCCACTCAAGGTGGGCCCTTATTAGACCTTTATAAACATTGATCAGCACTTCAGGATTAGCTCCCCATGAGACCTTCGCTAATACTCTCAAGATGTTGATTGCAAGCAATGCATTGTCTCTTACATCACCAAAAATTAATTTCCTGTTGTTAATCATATGACTTATGAAGTTTTGAATTCTCGCCGGGACCTCACAGACTCTCAATTCCTCCATAATTTTATTTGGCGAGAGCGCCGTAAAGGCACCTTTAAGATCAAGCGGTAACCTTCCCAAATCCTCATAAGAAACTTGGTCCACGCCCGGAGCAGACTCCCTATTTCATGACTTGAGTGCGACACGAAACTCTTCTTCGGAGAATTCTTCGTTATAAGGATTGTTATCATCCTGTTGTTGAAGCACTATATTTTCTAGTGGAATTGATGTGTCCTTTTCACCAATGAGTTCTCGCCGTAGTTTCTCAAAGTCCTCTGATTGAGGATCATTGAAAGAGTTCATGGGCGGAGTCCGTTTTCCTTGAAATGACTTAACGAGGCCCCATATCCTCTTAGATCCCATGCATGGATTAATTGAAGAGCAAAGATCTCTGAATGCTTTTTTCTTACTTTCTCCGAGAATTCGATTGGCTTCCGCTTCAACCTCCAGGTAGAGATTCAAATTTGTCTCAGAAGGTTCCGAGATATACTTTTTCCTCATCTTTTTCTTCCTATTAGAGATTTCTTCACAGCCCTCGTTCCACCAAAGCGGTTTTACAAACGACTTTCCACTTTTCTCCCTGGGTACGTATGCCCCAGAATCCTTGAGATTCGAAATCATAGCTTGTGCGAATTTGTTATATTTCTCGGAAGCAGAGGCCTCATAATTCTGAGTAATTTCACGTAGTGTTTCCTTTGTTAAGTCCGAAAATTTAATCCAATCTATCTTGTTCATTCTTAATCTGTTGGAACTTTCGCTAGAGTCTGAAAATCTGAGATGCATGTCAATGAAAACAGGGAAATGGTCACTACCAAACATATCTCTCGACGTCCAGCACTCAAAGATGCAGCCGAGGGACGATGAGACAAGCACCAAATCTAATACGCTGTCCCGCTCCTCAGCCCCACCAAACGTCGGATGACCATCATTCAATATGATTAGATTTTTTACCTCGATGATTTCCTGCAGTGCACGTCCCGAAGCATTGTTTCCAAACGTAAAGAAATACGGAGTGTGCGCATTCATATCTCCCAAAATTATCAATTTTCCATCGGGGGGAATGCCTTCCAGCAAATTCAGCCAGTGTTGCAGGCGAACTCTCCTTGTCGGCGGAATGTATACCGATATTAAGTAGATTGGACCGTTGCTTGATTGAAGTTTGATTCCAACAGCATCCATGACCTCCTTCCAGGTTCCAGCAAGGCGTAGGTGGTCTACAATTAACGATTTTTTGACCAGGATCACGGTTCCTCCGCCTGTGCTGGTTCTGTCGCACCTGAATAACGAATATCCACGCAGGTACCACTTGGGGTTGAAAGCTGTGAGCTAGGTCTCAGTTATTGCGAGGAGGTCCAGATTCTCCCTATATGCCATGGTTTCCAGGTTCATTTTCTTGTTGACGATACTCCTGGCGTTCCAAGTTGCCAATCTAAAAGTTGATTTTAAATGAGAATCCATTTTCCAATATATTTAACTAAATCTATAGTTGTGTTCTTATTAAACTAGTTACCTAATTCTAACACTAATTGGCTTTTATTGATTATTCACTAAATCTTGAAAAAAGAAACGAAAACTTAATCAAACCAGGCTTAAACTAAAATTATCTCTAAAGTAAGCAACCTAATAAATTTAAAATGAACAAAATTAAACGTAACAAAATGGTTCCTATGATTGAAATTCAAACAATGGCTGATTTAAATCAGTCCCAATATAGTTTGTAGTATTAAAGAAATACGAAGAGGGGGAATATCAAGAAACGTTTCTCAAACAAAGTGAAATTTCAAAAAACGATATTTAAACAGTTTACTTTAACCTTCAGAGGGCCGGAAAATTAAAATAAAATTTACTAGTTTTTTATTAAGTAAAATTAAATAAAAAATCAATTCGATGAAAATAAAAGTAAAAATAAATGGTGGCCACTATAGTGGCCACCCCGGCCCTCTCAAGGTTAAATTCCCCAAAATAGGAAAATGTATACAGCTATAAGAATTATAGGATGCGATTAATTCTTTATTTAAATGGTATAATCAATAACAAGGCACAAATTACTACTTGTATAGGCATGTGTAAATAATAAATTATCTCAATTTATCCACCGATCAACATCCCCCATCTCCCTGCTTCCCCTGTTCAACATCTCGGGTGATCATTGGGTGTGGGGACGGCATCTCCCTGTTACCTGATGCTTTAACCTGAGGATCTGGTTGATGGTCTTTTTTGACATATCCGCCTTTTGTCCTTTCGTCAGGTGGATTGTTGTCAATAGACTGTCTCCCTTGATAAAGAAGACCCAAGCTTGCTTTAGTAACGGAAGCTGTTTCATCCAAACTTTGACCCGTAATCTCCGTTTCACTAAAAGAGAAATCTTGCCTGTCGCTATCATTTAACCTTTTGTTCATATTTTGATCGTTAAATTCCGAGTTGATGTCGCTGTCTGAGTCCGAGTCCTGTGACAGATCCGAAGATTTGCGACGTCTTGGATTGACCCATCCTCTTTCAGCCAATTTATTTCGAGCATCTGCTTCCGATATATTATTTACATATCTCTCCTTCATCACCTCGAATTCGTACTTGTAAACTAAACACTCTCTTGAGGAAGCTTTATGGTCACCTGCACAGTTAAAGCATTCGCTGGTTGCACGAGGGTCATTACAACCGTTAGTACGATGTTTCCCCGCGCAATGCTCACAGTTAGGACTCGAGGCTCTGCATTGTTCATTAACGTGGCCGAAACGCTGGCAAATAAAACATCTCTTGGGAATCGGAATAGAAGGAGTAATAAAGATCCTTACGCTCCATGCAAAAATATATCTTGGGACAAATAATGACCCAAATACTAGGTCAACAATATGTGAGGGTTGTCTGCTAAACCTGTCAATTCTTCTGCGGGCTGATATTATTAAGTCCTTATGATCTTCGTCTAAATTTTCAATAACTTCAGTTACCGAGTGTTCCGGTAATATCCGGATGAAACCCTTCTTGTACAGCATTTTCTCCGGGATAAACATTTTATAACCCCTTTCACGAAGTAAGTCAGAAGAAAGGAGGAGGTTTGCGTCTTCTTTGCGCTGACACCAAATTTTTATTTGGTTTCGCCCGCTCGTGTAAATTCTCCTGCTTCCCTTGACAATCTGTGCAATTAGTTTCCCTACAGCTATGGGGTCATATCTTCCAACCATGAAGTAGTATAAGGAGACCTCACGCGGGTTTAAAATCAGCCTGCATTTGGGGGATCAGAGTTATGAGAGTTATCACAACGTTCAGAGGTTGCGCCTCTGTGGTGGAAATTTGGTATTAAAATATCGTCTGCTTAGTATTTACATATTACATACAACAAGAACGTGATTTAAAGAAATTTTGAGTCAGTAAAAGGCGAAAGATTTATACGCTTTTTGAAGGGGAACCAGAGTTAACAAAGTTTTAGTGTAAATTCAAAATGTGTTGCATAAATAAGATATTAATGCAAAATATTTACGTCAAAAGTTTACAACATACCGTTTGTGGTGAAAAAAAACTTCGATATACTTGCGATTTAATTTGCTCACGACTACCCGAATTACAATTATTTATTACATAATTTGTAGGCATTTTGAGTCATAACACTATCACAACACGATAAACAAAATTTGAACCACGTGTATACGATCTTCATCAAAATATAAACCGTACATTTTTAAAACTTATTCTGTACTTTACATTTTCTCCGCATGAGCGCGCTGCCTCTGAACGTTGTGCAGATTATATTTTCTCATAGTAACTCTGATCCCCCAAAATAATGCTGATTTTTGTCACTATAACCATTGGCGTTGGGTCTCCTTATACTACTTCATGCTTCCAACATTCCTATTAGGGATTATTGACGTAAGCAGAAATAGAGTTTCTCCTTTTTTTCCTATCTCTGCTCGAAGGAGAGGAAAGGTTTTAGCTAGTCTCTAGTGAACCTGAGTGATCTCTTTTATTATTACTTTTGTTGCCTTGACCATCTTCCCTCTCATTCTCCCCTGTTTTATTCTGGGATTTGACCTGTAGATTTAGATTATCAGCCAGCCTTGAGGTTACTTCTTTGAGTCTCTCTGTAGCAGACTTCAGTGAAGACGTAGACATGGCCAACCCAGGCCGCGAAAAGGATGAATCCATGTTTTGAGATTGTTGAGATGTTGGTCTTTTGAAGCCTCTTCCTCTCGTAACATAATTAGAATTGCTAAAATTAAGCTGTTGAGAGTCTTGTTGATCTCCCTTCGCCATTTCCTCCATGTTCTTCTCGATGGCCTCCTTATTGATGTCGTTCATTTTGGGGTTTCCTTTTTTATTTTAAACTTTTTTCCTCTTTATTTTTATTTAGATACCTGAGCTCTATACCTTTTTGTAACGTGCCTTGCTAGAAAATAATTATACACCGTACATACTAATTCAAACTAAAATTACTTTAAACCTAAATTTTCATTCAACCAATAAAACTATTTTTATTTCTATTCCTTCCTCTCTAGATACAATTAGACTTTAATCAAACTTTAATTCAGATAAACCCTTACCAATGTATAAATGCTTACTCGAACATGACTATGATTAATTAACCTTATGAGAGTCTTTTCACAGTAGTACTCCTCTGTTAATCGTTATATTAATATATTTAAGCAATAAGAAGATAAAAGAAAGTAATTAGATAGGACAAAGCAAAGGGAAAAGAAAAGGAAAAAAAACAAAAGTAAATGATACCAATATATAAATTAGATAATAATTCTCCTCTTCCCCCCTTCTCCTTCCCCATCCCCTCTCCATTTGGTTGGTTTATAATTAATTACAAGTTTTCCCTCTTCTTTCCTCTTTTGTTAAATGTTTAATTAAGTTTTCTGTACACTATGGCATACAGCGAATCCAGGACTTTTATTACTAAAATTTTCAAATCTCCCAGTGATAACCGTTATTTTAAGCGGTGAGTTTAAAAAGCAGCAATGTCAATAAAGAGAGACAATGCAGGCAGAAAGATGTATATTTCGTTTTCGATTATTTATAATATTATTATACCATTCGAATGTAAAACTCGTTAACCTGTGGCTAAATTCAGCGCAAAATATTTGCCTTCGCCGCTCTCTTGACCTTCAGGACAAAACTAACGTATCTTAAAGAAATACATTTTGTGCAATCAAAACGGCAAAATTGCAAAAAAGAAATCAACATAAAATAATAAAACAGAACTCAGCCTAGCAAAAACCACTCGAGATGCAGGCGACACAAGCACTAGAAGCCAAAGAAACCCAAAAGAAAAAATTAGGAGGTTAATAAAGGTAAATAGACCGGTCTTACTTGTGTACAAGAACTATTCAGCATTTATTTGTTTGTGTTTATATTGTGCTTAGCTGTTGATCTATTGCTTACAAGGCCGAAGGTAAACTCTTGAATTACAACTTTTGTGCTAACAGAATTATAATAAATGTTAACTCCAGTTAAATTCCATGAGAGAAGTCCTTTCAAACTAATAGTAGATTCAAATTCAGCAGAATTTTCTTATTCACTTGATTAATATGCTTGTAAATCGAGAACTAACTCTTGTGGTACGTGAACTCCTCAATTCATTTAAGGGTACAGTCACACGATCAATGCATCTGCATGATGCATGCATGCACAAACATTTAACTGTTATGGCACGGTCACACCTCGGCTGCCTGCCTGCCTGCCTGCAGGTCGTCATGGCAATACATAAGAGTAAGAGGGTCAGACAATTTAAATTATTCGTCTCCTCTCTCCTACTCCCGTGGCGGCTGCCTGCGCAGGCAGGCAGGCAGCTGAGGTGTGACCGTGCCATTAACGCCTCAATTTTTCGCTCTCGAAAAATCATTTTTCTGGCGGGATATTTAAAATTGATTAAAATTTAAAAATAACGTATTACTAATTATTACAATAAAAAATAAAAAAATTGAATGTTTATTATAAGTAATTAATTGTAAATAAATTTCCCTTAATTTGTGGCATATTTTAAATTATAAAAATTCACAATATTAAAATATGCCACAAATTAAGAGAAAATTGAGGTGTGAACAGTCAAATGTTTGTGCATGCTTTCATCATGCAGATGCATTGATCGTGTGACTGTACCCTAACCTCTTTATAATTTAAGGCGAAGATCAACCATGCTTCGCCAAACCAAAATTTCACATTTTATAACACAACTGAGCGTGCCGGTGTCCAAACACCGAATCCTTCGCATTAGGTTAAATGTCATTTCTGAAACATCGAATTTCGTTCAATTTACAATTCGTTTCAAAGAAATTAGTGAAACTTGCAATTTTTTAGTTGTGAATTAGACTTAATAGTCGTTATGCTCTTTTCAATCTGGGAAAGAGACCTGCATCCCCTAATCTATGCTTGCAAAAAAAGCAAAACAAAAACACGGAACACACTAAATGTCATATTTTTCCAATTTTTATTCATTCTTGTTAAACGTTAATTGAAAGTTTAAACCAGTAAGTAAAATATAAGAAAATTTTTCTACACGTAATATTTTCATATTTCTTAAGTTTCTTGAAAATTCTATTCATAAATGTGACGAGCTCCCAAGAAAAGTATGAATATAGCTAAATAAATTATAGGTTATGTTTGTCTTAGATTTTGTTTTAATTATAAGTTGTTTTTTCAATATTATGTTAATTTCAAGTCAGTTTTTATTGAATATTTTTAAATAAATTAAAAGTCCAAAAATGATTAACATAATCTAAAACTTTTTGCTTATTAGTTTCTTGAGAGCGTGTCGAAAATTAAGTTTATATAGACAAGTTTTTCTCTAAAATTTCACACACCTGAAATTTCTCTTTGCAGATTATATCGTAAAATTAATATAGTCGTAAACAATCAGTAGCATAGAAAAAATTTCACAAATACAAAATAAAAAATGAAGAGATTTCTGCCCAATGAGTGCTATATTTGTAAATCCAGAGACAAATTAATAAGATGCGGATGCAACATGATCTCCTATTGTTCCGAAGCACATAGATTAAAACATTTGAAAATTCACGAATATTTTTGCAATGTAATTAAAACATTATTGAAGAAAAAGGGATTGTCACACATTTTTGATGAGTATACAAATAAGGAAAATAGAATCTGCGAAGAAATATCTAACGAATTAGGAAGACCCATAAGTCCATTGGAATTTGTAATGATTATTCGTCCGCGATTGTGTTTCGTATGTTGCGAAACAAAACAAGAAACTCTAACAAATTGTCCTAATTGTCCAGTGGCAAGTTTTTGTGAAAAACATCCTCACGATAAAATTCACAGTAAGAATTGTAAAGTGATGAATCAATATTTAAACATTTTGAACACAGCCGGGGAATTAAATATCGACTTGAAATTTCTGTCTTCTACTTTTCCATGTATAAGAGAAGAAACTTCAAGCCGAACTAAAGGTAATCTTACATCGACCTACAAAGAAAGAGACATGGCATTAGACCTTCTTGATTCAAGATTATTGAAAATGGGCCTCATTAACTTTATGGACGTGGCTTCAAAAATTAATAACCTCTTACAGAAAATATACGACAAGTTTCCAAAAAAATTACTAATTCATATCGATGCCCATTCTCGTGAACATGTAATTGCAAAAAAAAATTATTGGGAGTTTCTCGTGCATCTAAATCCGCAAATAAAAAAACTAAAAATAGTCATCATTCAAACTGAAAAACGAAACAATTCCAAGGTGTCTCTTTGTCAAAATTGTCATTCAGAGGAAAAAGAATTAATTATTGAATATTCGTCAAAAACATACGACGATTACATGCTGGAAGAAAATTATCAAAAACCAGATATTCTATTTTACGTGAAAATCGTCGAAGAATGTAATTTCGAAACATTAAACAAGTGGAGTGAATTTAATTTACCCATTGTTTTGCGATTTGAATCAAATTCAATTTTCTGTAAAACACAACAATTTCTCTTGTTTTCAGCAGCAAATAAGTTTCGATTAATTTTTCAAGGAAAATTGGCAGTACAATTCACTATATTATCCTCAATTGAAAATGAAGACTACTTTATAATTTTGCAAACAAAGGAAAACAAGAAACTTCAGAAATCTGTTTATTCGATAACAGGCGAAATCAACAAAAAAACAAATACACCTGCTCCATCGTCATCGAAACGTTCATTTGCAACTATTTCCGAATTCGGAGAAGATGAGGAAGAAGAGAAGAATAAAAAATCAAAAACTGAAAATTCTAAAAATTGGTCAAAGTCTATCGATAAGGGAAATTTTGATCTAAATGTCAAAGAAGAGAAAATTGCCAAAACGGACGATAAAGCTTTTCAATCGTATCTAATCGACAAAATTTCGTACCTCAAGAACGAAAACGAAGGCTTACGACAACGATTGAATTTATCAGTTAATGAGGTAATGAAACTGCAAACAAAAGTCGATCAAGTTTCTTTCGATTTAGAAAAATTCTTACGATGCATTGTCGATTCTGAAGAGTTAAGACATTCTAATTAAAATATTCTAACGAAAGACATTCTTATTAAGAGTACGAAAAGAACAAAATTTCCTCCATGGTTATTTCTTTTAAAAATATTAGTTTTTTTCTGCTGAATTTAAAATTCAAACACTTTACCTTACTTCATTTCTTTTATATTTTCAAAATTTTTTCATTTAAATAATGTAAATATTTGTGTATAATACTTACTATTAATATTGTTTCGATTTAGAAGTAGGCTTCCCTTATTTCTACTTTTTGGTCAACAAAAATTCCTATTTTTTTAAATTTATAACTCAAAGAGTTCATAAGTTGTATTATTTGTATACTGCATTTGTAATGTTATTAATATATTTAAAGAATATATTTGTTATTATTTTCTAATAAATGCATATGATAAAGTAATGTTTATAACTTTCTGGAAGTAATTTCTTCTAATTTCTAAAAATATTTACTCCAAAAGGCATCTTCACGTTTCTGAGTACTATTTACTAAACATTCATATAGGGATTTTACTGATTTCGATTAGCTTTCATTATTTAGAAATGAAAAACCAATTCGGATTTTTTTAAACATATAATACTTAATAAAAAGAAATAACTTTTGACTCAATAGGCATTTAATCAGAAGATAACTTTTTTGTATAAGGCTATTCAAGTTGGGTGGGGGAAGATTCAAGATGGCCGTTTACTGATGCACAAACATTGTATACAAAGTGTATGGGATGGAATCTAATTTTTTAAATATCTCGCTTAAACGAAATTTTTAACTATAAGTTTACTAGGATTTTATGTTTCATTTTTAAAGAACTATTTTTTGCACTAATAAAATTAATAAAAAATAAAAATCGATTTTTATTAGTGCAATAAAAAGGTCTTTAAAAATGAAACATAAAATCCTAATAAACTTATAGTTAAAAATTTCCTTTAAGCGAGATATTTAAAAATTAGATTCCATCCCATACACTTTGTATACAATGTTTGTGCACCAGTAAACGGCCATCTTGAATATTCCCCCACCCAAGTTGAATAGTCTTATTAAAGTCTTGTGGCAAAAATAATATATTTAATTATATAGATTGTGTAAAACATTTAAAATATCTTTGTCATATGCCCTTTCAAATTTTTGCATAAAACGTTTCTACACCACCTACAAAATTGATTTTTACTTAAATCCAAATCGCGTATTTGGCCGATTTTTTTAAAACTTCCTTTTGGAGTTACAGAGGGAGGTTGATAAATAAAAAACACATTTTTTTCGGAATGTATTTAACCAATTTGAAAAGAATTTAAATATGTTTTAAATATACATAAGACAATTTAAAATAAATTTTCAAAAATTTTTTCCAAAAAGAATTTTGAAGAAATTAACTTTGGAATTTTCAAAAAAAAAATTTTGATTTTTTTAATGATGCACCTCTAATTTTTTTTAAATTTCTTAAAGTTTTCTTTTTAATATATATTTTTTCCAGATTTTTAACAAATGTAGTTTTTCAAAAAACGATTTTTTTAACAAAAAACCCAAAATTTCATTTTTTCGGAAAGTAGTTAATCGATTTAAATAAAATTTACATATATATGAGCGTTCACAAATTACGTAACGCTAATTTTTGAAAATTTTGACCCCCCCCTCCCCACATGATTTGCTATTGCTCTGAGGATCATCGATTAGAACATTTGCCGACTCATGAAAGTTTTTGTAAAGTAATTCAAGAATTGTTAAAAGAGAAACAAGTGTCGCATATTTTTGAAGAGCTTATAAATATACAAGGATCTGTTTGGATGACAAGAAGAAAGCAAATATGGAATGAAATAGAACAAAAATTAGGAAGATTTATGAGTCCTTTAGAATTTTCAATGTTTTGTAGCCCGCGAATGTGTTTCGCTTGTCGTCAAACAAGACAAGAAGATTTAACAAATTGTCCTGATTGTCCAGTGGCAAGTTTCTGTAAAAATCATCCTCAAAACGAACTTCACAGTATGAATTGTGAAGTGATGAATCAATATTTAAACATTTTGAACACAGCCGAGGAATTAAATATCGACTTGAAATTTCTATCTTCTACTTTTTCGTGTATTACAGAAATAAATGTAAATAAGCCTAGAGACAGACTTACACTTACATTTCCCTTAAAGGACATGAAAGAATTATGTTTAAAATCGAGATTATTAAAAATGGAACTCATGAACTTTATGGACGTAGCTTCGAAAATTAATAGTGCTTTACAAAAACTACACGACACGATTCCAGAAGAATTGACAATTCACATTGATTCTCTTTCTCGTGAACATGCGATTACAAAAAACAATTATTGGGAGTTTCTCTTGCATCTGAATCCACAGATAAAAAAGCTAAATATAGTCATCATTCAATCTGAAAATTGGAACAATTCTATGGAATCTCTTTGCAAAAATTGTCAATCGGAGGAAAAACAATTGATTATTGAATATTTGTCAAAATCTTACGACAATTATATGCTCGATGAAAGTTATCAAAACCCGGATATACTCTATTATGTTGAAATGAACATTAAAAGTATCTCTGAAAAATTAAATGAGTGGAGTGAATTTAATTGTCCCATCATGCTGCGATTTGATTCAAAACTAAATTTTTGTAAAGCACAATATTTTGTTTTGTCTTCCACAGCAAAGTGTGAATTTATTTATGAAGGACAATTGAATACACCATTTTATACATTATCAGTTGAAAATGAAGACTATTTTATAGTTTTAAAATCAGAGAGAAAGGAAGTACTACAAAAATCTTGTGATAAAGCTACAGTTGAAGTAACCGACGAAAAAATAGCTACAAACACGATTAAAAATCTCTCCGATAATAAAGATGTTGATTCAGAAACGTTTAAATTCGTCGAAAGTAATTCAAATCATGATTCAAGAATTACTCCATCAGAATCAAAAGAAAATTCTGACAATAACGAAATTTCAAAATTGAAAACAAACGAAATTCAATTTGCTTCTATTTCCTACGCCGATTCAAACAAAATTGTAATTGAAAAGAAAAATACAAACACAAATGAAATTAAATCTGCGAACAATTCCATTTGCGAACAAGCTGAAGGTAGAGAATCGTATAAGGAACAAAAATCAGATCATTCGACACTTTCTCCATCGTCATCTGTACGTTCATTTGTCATTATTTCGGGACCCGGTGAAGAGGAGGAAGGAAAAAACGCTGAAAACTTAAAAATTGAAGATAATGAAGGAATTTCAAAGTTTGTCAACAACGAATTTCTCGATCCAAATGAAAAAGAGCGAAAAAATATGGAAGAGGATAATATCGACAAGAAGAATATAGAAGAGCTTAAAGGAAGTAAAAATGATAACAAACTTCTCGTTAATTCGCAAACATTCGAAAACAATGCAACAGTTAATTTTTCTCAGTCATATGTAATGAGTCATGTTTCGTATCTTGAAAATGAAAACGAAGGTTTACGACAACAATTAAATATAGCATTTAAAGAAATAACGGAATTACAAACAAAATTTGATCAAGTTTGTTTTGAATTGAACAAAAAGGAAAAAGTAATAAAGAATTTACTGCGCGTATTTGTCAACTTTGAAGACACTGATTCAGTGAACGAAGAGAACAAAGTTTAAATCCTCTATTTTCTTGTCATTAAAAGAAAATCTTATATTTTTAATTTTAAATTCAAATACTTATTTCTATTTTACTTCCTCTTTTACATTTTTAATTATTCATAATTTAAAAAATATTTCGTTATAAAATGTAAATGTCTATATATTATAAATTAATATTTCTTTTTAAAAGAATAAGTAAGAACTTTATATTTTTCGTTAAAACATTTTCTACATTTACATTTGAATTTAGAATTTAATCATTCTTGAATGCTTCTGTATTTACTTTTTGTATTTAAAAACTGCAACTATAATTTTAAAAAAGTGTTTAAATAATGCAATTGTCATTAGGAATTGTAATAAATTTGTATGAAAAGTCAATGCTTTTTTGTTTTCAGTCCTTTAATTGACTTTAAGGCAGAAAAAATTTCTTCTTAATCGATTTAAAGTAGAAAAACATATTAAAATTAAATGCCCTACTTCTCAATAACTTAATTACTGTCCAGAATTTTTAACTTGTGTTAAAGAATTTTCTTCAAATGAAAGAAAAATTAAATCCTTCAGAAGAATTTTATTCTAATTTTTTTTTATAAATAATTGAATTCATGCGAAGGATTTTATGAAAATTTTAGAAAACAGTTTGTTTAGTAAAAACAATAAAAGATTTGTTCTCATGGCTTTTAAATTTTGTAAACAAGAAACTATCGTTCAGTATTATGTAAAAAATAATCGCGATTGGTTAATTTGTTTGTTAAATAAGACCGGTACCCCGTCTTGCCCCACTCACCCTATTAATTAATTGCAATTTAATTCTTTTTACAGAAGGAAAAATTATATTTGAATTGAATACTCTGTTTTGTTGTTTATTTTTAAGTTTTAGGTTGTTCTAAGTAAAGTTTGTTTCACCAAAATAAATATTTATTTGACTTAAATAAACATTTGTGTCAGATACATTTAATTTATCAAAGAAAAAAATCTATGGAAAAATTTGATTATTTATAACAAATAAATGTCAATTGACAGAAAGTAGAATTCGTCAAAGAAATATGGGAAAAGTCAGGGATCTTTATTAAAGTACTAAAAAAATTGAATTTTGGAAAAGTCACAAATGATTGTAGAATTTAAATTACTTTCAAAAATACTAAATTTCTTCTCCAAAATTCAATTATTTTCAAAAATTTTTCCTTAATTCAATGATCTGTAACATTTACTATTTTAATAACAAATTTTAAAAGAATTAAATTATTAAAAAAAAATACTGATAAATTTAAATTATTTTCATAAATATTAAAAATTTTACAAATGTTTTTAAATTTCATTGGAACAATTCAATTATTTTCATAAATATAAAACTCATTACAGAATTTCAATTATTTTGAATACAATTTTAATCGTATGTATGCATTGAAAAAATATAATTTTTGTTGGAAATTTTATTAAATTTCGTCCAAATAATTCAATTATTTAAAAATTTGTTGATAAAATTCTTTATAAGAAGCATTTTTCATTTTTCTACGGAAGTAAAATAATAACTCAATATACAAGAAAACCAGAAGTAATCCGATTTAAAAGAAAAAACTTATGTTATTGGTGAAATTTAGCAAATCTGTTTCTATTTACCCCAACTGACCATACTTGAA
The DNA here is from genome assembly GCA_032873175.1 of Leptopilina drosophilae. Taxonomy (NCBI): domain Eukaryota; kingdom Metazoa; phylum Arthropoda; class Insecta; order Hymenoptera; family Figitidae; genus Leptopilina; species Leptopilina drosophilae. The sequence goes on from CM065478.1 coordinate 51,996,121, forward strand.
AACTTCGAAAATAATTGCAAAGTTTAGTGAAAATTGTGTAAAGATTAACATGTTCTACTTCAATAAATGTTTATAGTTAAATTTTCTTAAAAATTTAGCTTACAACTTTTCTGAAGATTTAAAAAAAATTTTCAATTTTTCTCTTATAAGCGAAAATGTAGCTTAAAACTTTTCTGAAAATTTACTGAATTGGAATATTTAAATGTTTACTAAATTTTCACTTGACATTACAAGTAAATGCTTTGAAGTTTGCAAGTAAATCTTCAATAAGTTTTTAAGAGTGTTTCGGTGCTGTATGTACAATGAATTTTATTAGATTTTTTAAATAATTGAATTCATGTAAAAAAGTGTATTACTTGTAGAAATTATTTCATTCTTGCAAAGGATTTTATAAAAATTTTTGTAAATAATTTATTTCTTTTAATTTTATGGAAATTTGAATTGTTATAAGTTTTGGAATTACATAGAGGAGACCGAGGAGGAAAGTAACAGCAGCTAGGAGAAAAGTAACATTATAGAATATGGTTAATATTATATAATTTCAACACTATTGTTAATTTAAAATATTTTCATTATCAACTTAGAGAAATACAAAGATACTCAAAGTACAAATTATACATATTTGATACTTTATTTAATAGGGGAGAGGGCCCTAAGGTGGTCACCCTAAGAAAATTTTTGTATATTAGTTAGTATCTCCAAATGTTTTCTGTTATTGTTATTATTTGAGAAGACAAAGATTTTAGTAAAGTTTTGAAATAAATAGTCGTATGAGTCACTTTGTAACGTGAACGTTGTAAAATTTCTGTTTTTAAATGATCGAGAAATTTTTTTCTCAGGGTGTTAAAATCATCGAAATTAACCATTTTAAATTAGTAAAAATCGTTATAATTACCTTTATATATCGTAAAATAGTATTCCAAATAAATATAATTAATATTGAGCTCTAAAAAATTTTTTCATTAACGTTTAAAAAATTGTGTCTTGGCCCTAAGGTGGACACTTTTTTGGTCACAAGGTGGTCACTTTTGATTTTTTACGAAAATGTGTTTATACGCTATATTTATCACTGTGAATGTGAATTTTATCAATTTTTGAGTTTTATGATGAATAATAATGAAATAGAATTATTTTCAAAATTTTACGTGTCTAATGCATACACAAAAAGTATCATTTTTGACAAAAGGACGAAGTGCAAAAAAAATATGTAATATTAAAATATAATATCCTGAAAAATAATTAATATTAAATAAACAACTTAATAATGCGTTTTTAAAATTTTTTAATAACTTTTTTAGTGAATTTTCGTATGGTGACCACTTTGGGGCCACTTTTTTAAAAGTCGAATTTTCAACTTTTTTAAAAAAGTGACATAACTTTTTTTTAATTAATAAAATGAAAAAAACTTTATGATAGGAAGTTAGGTAATAAGACGAAGCTTCAAACGCCGTATTATTGACCTTTATATATAATTCCATTTGAAATCTACAATCGTTCAAAAGATGGGTGACCACCTTAGGGCCCTCTCCCCTAATTAAGTTAAATTAATAATTAATAGTAACGTAATAGCTTTCGCCACTTAAGAAAAATTGCCAAATTTTTCATATATTTTATATTTTTAGCATATACAAAATTGAAAATAAGACATTAATCTTTTCAATATAAAAATAACTTTATCTAAAGTTTAAAAGCAAAAATTAACAATTATGGCAAACATAGAATAAGACAAAATAAATAAAATAAAATAATAAAACAAAAACTTGTCTGGTTTAATAAACCATTTTTAGGTCATGTTAATAAGCCAAAACGAAAGTCAATTTACTTATAATTCATTACATTTAACGAACAAAAGTTAATCTGTAACTTTAAATATAACTTACTTGATCGAACTCATTTCATAAAGTATGCACAATATATTGAAACAACTCCTCACTCTCCTTCTCAACAAAAAAAAATTAAATTACACAAAAGTATTACACGTAATACTGCCGTCCTGATTTAAAAACACCATAACTACACTTTTTATCAAAAATGAGTTTTTTATACCGTTGGATTCGTAAAAAAAGACGAATTTTTCTATGCTAATTAGAATTATTAATCTTAATTAATTTTCGAGTTAATTAGGAATTAATTTTACTAAAAAGCACTATCTACATCGATTTCCATCGAATCCTGATATTAAGAGGCCTAACTACAGTTTGTGAGGATTTCGGGTCGTCTAACCAGTGATTTCCTGATAAAAAGGCCTATCTACGTAGTTATGCTTTTTGAGATCAGGAACTCGAGCTTTGTAGAGGCTACTTTCCTTATAAACTTTGGCCTAAGTATATAGTGTGTTTCTACGTCAGTAATCTCATGAAAATCTACAACACTTTCCTTAAAAAAAGCACATCTACATTCACTTTATTGAAACAAGAAGTTTTTCAATTTTAATATATTTTTTATTAAATAAACTGTTAATAATAAATATAGCTATTTTTAACAATTTTTATTTTTAATAAAATGGGTTTTTAAAATTATAGAAAAAATGTAATTTCTTCGAAATGTGCTAAATATTTTTTTTAAAAATTAAATTCTTTCATAAAATTTTAAAAAATAATTCAATTTTTGAAATACTTTATACTGAATTAAGAAAAAACATTCAATTCTTTCGGGAAATTTTTTTTAAATAATTAAATGTTTGCAAAGATTTGGCTTTTTAAAAAAATAATTGAATTTTTGCGACAAAATTTTGAAAGTAATAAACAAGAATAATTAATTAGTAAATTAGTTAAGAATTGAATTTTTTTTTAAGTTTGAATTTTAAATTGTTCAAAAATTCATATTTGAAAATAAGTTTTGTAATTTGCATAATAATAGTAATTAATTTGTTAATTAATTAATAAAGAACATAAAGATAACTGCTTACTTTAAAATTATTGCACACATCTCCTCAAAATAGAATCAATAGTAAATATTTAAACATTTTAATCTTTGAATGGGATTTTTAAAAAATTGTTAAGGTTTTTAAAATTAATCATTTAATTATAATAAAAAGGTGAACAGGAAAATCGACCGTACATGAGCTGTTCTCCTGACTAAAAAGCATAACTGCGTAGTTATGCTTTTTTGTAAGGATTCGCCGCGATTTTTCATTTAATTAATTAGCATAACTACAGTTTTGCATATTTCCAATGAAAATTTGAAATTGTTTTTTGCATAATAAAATTCAGCGTACCCGAATTAGTAAAGAAGCACCATTACCTTTTGAAGAAACATTATGTTAAAGAAGATATAAATAAAAACGTATTTTGCTAAATATCTCGAAACAACCCAAAAGTGTAGTTATGGTGTTTTTAAATCAGGACGGCAGAATAGTTGTCAACAACTGTTGTTAGGGTAATGGTAATGGGTAATTTATATAGTTCTACAATTTTTGTATATTGCTAAAAATAAATTATTAAATTCTTAATTTGTTAAAGTTATACTTTTTGATAATATATTTTAAATCACTCCTATTCCATATTTTCATTAAAAACATATGCGACATGAAAATACTCGAAAGTACTAAAAGAACCAATTACTTCATTAAAATTTTTAAACAATTAATTCAAAAAAAAAATTTCTAAATAAATTATTATTTATTTTTTTTATTCATTCATTATCATTATCATCATTTTTGTCATTTTAGGCCACGAAACCCTATGATGTAGGCGCGTTGCGCCTGCTTCTCTGCCTGATTTTTTTGAGTATCTAAACGTTTTTAGAGTAACTTAGAATATTCTTTATGGTTTTTCAGTGCATATAAAAATCATTTGTAGCGTTGATGGAAGTTTTAGATAAATTGCCCCAATTTTCAGTTGACTTTATGTCTGTAGGTGTCTTCAATATAATTTCAACTGCTCCTAATTGTAAATTCAATATAGTTTCTGAATATAATGAAATTATGTGAAAATTTGAAATGACCGAGATTTGAAATTAGCTTGTGGAGACAATGCAGCTAGATGATGGTGGCAGGAAAATAGAAAATGCATATTGTGCTTTACATTAACCCTGGAGATTATCTTAAAGTATGAATCAATGCAAATAGTGAATATCTTACCGCTAGAGGACCGCTATGCCCATGGCGCGAACCGTGTGAGCTGCTCATTCTATTCTGCCTTCCATTTAACATTCATCTCTTTTCTTCTTTCCTATACATTCACCGATACCATTTTATCCATCTTTTTCTCTCAGCATTATTTCCAGTGTTGTTGTTGTTGGTCGTATTATTTTTTTCTTTTGCTCCAGGGGCTCCTTCCTTCCTTGGTTCTTCTTCTTCTTCTTCTTTCGATTGCGGGAGTAGGAAGATCGCGTGTCACGCGGCTTTATCCACGCAAAGTACTGTTCGATGAGCGATCGTCTTCCTTGTAGGAAAAGCGATCTTTGCCAATGAATTCTTTCTTTGGGGTCCGCTCGAATTCTCGGGGTTCAAATTACAAGTTTGCTTATGTTCAACTCTAGTGTTGCGTATATGTATTGGTTTTCCATTCACCTTGCTAGGTCGTTTATATAGATATACATATGTATATGTATGTATGTATATATCGTTGTTGTTATCGTGGAGTTTTAGCATTGCTGCACACACCACTCATTCCCTACTCAACCTCTTGGCTTCACTTATAAATGCCGTCACGAGTTATAATTACTGTTACAGATCTTAATTCATAATAAACATCTTGTATTTACTGTTATTTCCCAACTCTAGCAAATCGTACATTTTCGTGATTTATTCCAATTTTCATTCGGACTTGAGTTTTATAATGAATTGAGAATTTATATTTCTTGTGATTTTATGCTATTATTAGTTTGTTTATTAAGGGGAGGTTACCGCGTTCTCAATGGTAAAAAATGCATGAAGTTGGGGAATTTCTTTTCTGCACGCTTGTAAAATGTGTATTTATTTATCACATAAGAAAATATTAATGTTTAAAAAATGTTGAAAATATTATTTTGAACAATACTTGATGCAGTTGTTCATAAAGATAAACATTTATTAAAAAATTGCTTTAATTATTTAACTTTTAATTTTACCAACCGCAGAAACTAAAACATGCGTGTGCTTATTGCTGCGGGCAAAGTGACATTTAACCAATTCAGGAATTCTTTTAAAAAATTCAAAAAGATGTCCAGAAATTAACTACAGTTCTCCCCGAATAGCTTAAAATATTTCATTAAATATTATTATATTATATTATATTATATTAATAATTATTAATATATAATTATTTATAATTATTTATTATTATTTATTATTATTATATTTATTATATTATTATTTCTACGGTTCTGTAGCATTTCTTGTTTTTCCCCATATCCTAGGTTCTCGAACAAGTTTCGTAATAACTCTTGAAAACAGTTTTTCCGTATACACTACTTAGAAATTTCAAAATTTGAATTTCTTACCAGAATATTTCACAAAGTGCCCGTTAGATGTTAAGAAATTATAATTAAAAGAGTTGTGTTTACAATTTTTATAAATAGGGTAAGTGCGTCAATTGCTGTGGGTGCTTCAGTTTCTGCGGCATTTTAATAATTTAAGTGAATACATTTGTTCAGGGCACAAATAATTTTGAAATTTTTTTAAAAAGTTACTTAACGATGTAAGTTTTAAAATAGATATAGGAAGTATATACCAAAACTTAATATTTATGTATTTTATTTTAATTAAAAGTTGACATGTGCAAGGTTTTAGTTATTTTCATTGCTAACTTTGCTGGCAGTGCAAAAATATCTACATAAAAAAGGCTTTATTATTGTTTTTAGACTTAAAGTGGTTATTATTATGATGATTTTAGATAAAGAAAACCTTGTTTTAAAAGAAAAATTAAACTTTACTTTATTTTTATTTGTTATTATATTTTATTTTTAAGAGTAGTAATTAACACAGAATTTGGGCTTGATTTAATTTCTGCGCCCTCAGAAAATCAACTAAGACTGGTTACAATAGACTATCTATTTTTTGTTAAATGTGATTTATCGTTTCGTCGTGACATCGTATTGTGGAGATCAATTTTGCAATTTACTGAACTCTTTATAATTACAGATAAAGAATAAAAATTGAATAATTATTTAAACAATTTACAAACAAATTATTGTTGTTATTTACTAATTTTTTACAGAATGCACCTAGAAAGATGCAATTTACTAAACTCTTTATAATTAGAAAAAAAATTGAATTAAATTAAACAATTTATAAACAAATTATATATTGCTTTGTTTGCGGTATTATACACATAAGCACAAAATTATGCGCAGAAACTGACCCACAGGAATTGAATTAACGCAGCAACTGATGCGCAGCAACTGACACAAACGCGCAGAATTAAACGCATTGAATACTATTTTTAATTCATTAAATTTATTAAAATAAATTATATTTTGGAGATGTTATTTATTGTAAACGTATCTTAATAACACAAACTACAAATTTAATAAGTCATAAGTTCAATTTAATCAATATAAAAATTATATTTTATAGTTAAAAGACGTCTTGACCAAAATACCGCAGGAATTAGTACACTTACCCTATATAGAAAAACTTCAAAATTTATCAATTTGCAATTCTATAAAATTTAAATAACTTTAAGTAGAGATTTAAAAGAACAAAACTTTATTTCTCTTAAATGAATAAACCGATTTAAATGAAACAAGCGGGAATATAAAGGGGATAAAATATATTTTCGTTTAGAATTAGAAACATTTCAAAGAGTTTATTTTTTTATAATTATTTAATAAATTTTTTATAAACAAATTTTTTTTAATGTTCTGCGCCTTTAAAAAAATAATTTATTCATAAAAAATTTATCAAATAATTATTCAAAAATAAACTTCTGAAAAAGTCTATAATTCTAAACGAAAGTATATTTTATCCCCTTTATATCCCCGCTTGATTCACTTAAATCGGTTCATTCAATTGCGAAAAATAAGAAAATAAGAATTCAATTATTTAAAAAAATTTGTGATATAATACTACGCAAACATTTCATTATTTACATAAATAATAAAATTCTTTTCAGAAATTTAATTATAATATAATAATATAATTATAATATTAATAAATAATAAAACTCATAGCAGAATTTCAATCATTTTGAATTTTTTTTAATAGAATTCCTGGAAGATTGTAATTATTTAATAAATTATTTATTTTCGTACCTATTTAAATAATTGAATTATTAAAGAATTTCCTAACAAAAATTGATTTAAAAATTTATTATAGTTCAAATTCTATATAATAATTAAATATTAAAAGCATTAATTTGTGAATTTTTAGAATTAATTAAATTTTGGAAAGGTTTCAGATTTAAATTTTTGAAAATCTGAATTCTCTTATTTTTTTAAAGTAACAGTTATGTATAATTATTTTTTTATTAAGTTTAATTTAATTTTTTTAGAAATTATTTGACGTTTTCGTTTTTTAACCTTCGCGCTACCGGACGGCCACCCGGGGTGGCCAACTAATACATAATGTTGAATATCTCCTCGAATTTTGTATCAATCGAATCGCCATTTTAACTCACTGAACAAAATTTTATCTACTTTCGAAATAAACAAAAATTAATTTTTTTTTTAAACTTCTTCTTGTTTATTTATAACAATTAAAAAAGTATGTACGAGAATACTGAAAATTGACCGGGTGTTTGTTTCGTATATTGCAAAAAAATATAAATAAAATCGTTAAACTTTTACAGTAAAATTGTTTTATATCAATAAATAAAATATATTATGATGTTATAATACACTTTTTATTTGTTTAAACAAATTATTGTTATTTACCAACTTATTCCAGAATACACCTAGAAAGTTGCAGTTTGTTCCTAATTTTGCAATTTACTAAATCTTTTATGATTACAGATAAAGAATAAAAGTTGAATAAAAATTAAACTATTTTTTAAACAATTTTTAAACAAATTATTGTTGTTATATACCAACTTTTTCCAGAATGCACCTAGAAAGTTACAGTTTTTTCCTAATTTTGCAATTAACTAAATCTTATATAATTACTAACAAAGAATAAAAATTTAACTATTGTTTAAACAATTTTTAAACAAATTATTGTTGTTACTTACCAATTTTTTCCAGAATGCACCTAGAAAGCTGCAGTTAAATTGTTTAAAAAATAGTTTAATTTTTATTCAACTTTTATTCTTTATCTGTAATCATAAAAGATTCAGTTAATTGCAAAATTAGGAAAAAACTGCAACTTTCTAGGTGTATTCTGGAAAAAGTTGGTAAGTAACAACAATAATTTGTTTAAAAATTGTTTAAACAATAGTTAAATTTTTATTCAACTTTTATTCTTTATCTGTAATCATATAAGATTTAGTAATTTGCAAAATTAGGAAAAAACTGCAACTTTCTAGGTGTATTTTGTAAAAAGTTGGTAAATAATAACAATAATTTGTTTAAATAATTTTTTAATAATAAAACAAATGTTTTGTGTCATAAAACATTATTAAGATACAGTATTTGTAATAATACATAATTATATTCAAAACTTTTGATGAATTTTAATCGTTTTGGGAACATAATGGTAAAAAAGCGTTTGGCCTTCCCCGGGTGGCCGTCCGGTAGTCCGCGTATACAAAAAGTATTGGTAGCGCGAAGGTTAATGTAAATTTAATTCAAGACTTTTCGAATAATGAAAATTTCGAAAAATTGAATTATAACTAAATGAATTTGAAAATTCTTAAAGATCTTTTTCAAACATGATTAAAAATAATTGATGTAAAGAACAATTTCAGTTAATAATTTTAGAAAATAATTGAATTAGAAGGATAAAAATAATTTCGAAGATGCTACAGTAACAATATTCTTATATTATAAAAAAATTATTTTATCACTCGGTCATACTTAATTATTACCTATAAAACACGAGGAAATCTCGATTACTTCGAGTCAAAGACTCAGAGGGAATTTTATATTTTTTAATGTCTTAGTTCCTATAGAAAATTAATAGTGTATAAATATTTATTAAAAAAAGAATTTGTTGATATTTTCGAATAAATGTTACGATTAAAGAAGTTCGTAGTTAAAAGTAATCGAACATTTTTGTTGAGTACGTAATAATTTTGGGAGTGAATCAGAATATTCCTTAGGGTTAGGAAAAAAAATTAAAATTTTGTCTGGAAATATATTACGTTTTAAAATTCCCATCCGATTTTTATTTTCCACTCGAGAGCATTTTACTTTCTCGGATGTTTTTAAAAAAACAGAAGCAAAAAGCAGAAAAAAGTGTATAATGAAAAGTGACGATTCACTTTCAAAAAGCTGAGTCAAGTTTGTTTGAAAGGCCAATGTTTTAATCCCTAAGTACCTTGTGACTCTGATGACGTTTCAATTCAACACAGAGAAGGTTTATATGAATGTATATGTATATATATATATATATATATATATAAATATATATATATATATAAAGAACTTTCGTACGAGTCAGCGAAATTGAAAATTGAGCGCCTCGCTTTTGAAATGAGCTATCAAGGTTTTTCTGGCTCAACTCCTCTTTTTCCATTCTTCCCATGAAAAATAAACCTTATTTTCTTTATATTCTTCCATGGTTTCCTTTCTACTACTTTACAAGTAACGACCCAACAGAAATTCCTCTCCTTCGAGCAGAACATTTTATATACTAGAACAAAATCTGTTTTTGGAAGTCATTTCACTTCGCGAAAATATAATTCACAATCAGTTTCTTGTTACAAGAATGTGAGGAATCTGGAAAAAAATTTGCCCGCGAGATAAAAGAAAGTTGGAATATTTCAATCTTTATATTATAGTTATTTGTATTAGAATAAAATTGTTTCAATTTCAATTTGAATTAAAGAAAATTCTTTTTTTTTAATCTGAATTATAGTAGAAATTTACCCCAAAAATAAATGCAGTATAAAGTGAAGTCGATTTTTGCTTTTTCAAAAAAATTCTTTTTTTTTCGCTTATCTTTGACTGTCATCAATTAATATTGACAATTAACATTGTTTATAATTTTTTTCTCGTCCAGCATTAATAAATAAGCAATTCCTGTAAAAAAAATTTATTTTGTTTTGCGACAACATTTTTGTTCCTCTCTCTTACTCTATAAATTTCGATTTCTTGTTTTCATTTTCGATATCAATTTTATCGAGAGAGAGAGATAAATAATTTAGAAAATTGTAGAGAAATGGGCCTAGATTTCTGAATTTCACTATTACACTTATTTGATATGTATGGGAATATAAATTTATTTATAGTTTAGATTGCTTTCTCATCATGTGGCCTTGCCTTTTGAATTCTCTCTTTCTTCGTGTATTATATGTATATGGAGAGACAGAAAATATTCTCTCTCAAGTTCATGATTTGCAATGAGTGTAACAATCCCAACTCTTTCAAGCATAAGGGCATTGCACAATCTCGAATGTAATCTGTATCACGGAACGTGAACTCGTCCTTCAAAATTACTCGAACTCTCGATAAATCATCTATTTCCGCACATCTTCTTCAGGAATCATGCTCTACAGCCACTTCCATTTATTTCAAAATTTATTCATTTCAGATCAATTGCTTCATGAAAAAAAAATTAATTGAACCATTCTTTATTACAATATAAGATTTAGTGAAAGAAGTGTAAGAAAAAAATTGTATTTTCTTATTTCGTTTGATAAAACAGAACCTTGTTGATGGGGAATAATTATATGATAATTATTTGGGTTTTGTTCGTTGCTCGTGAAACAATAGACTGTGATTTCTTAATACGGGAACTCGATGCAGAAGTTCTTATAAATTTTAATTGTTTTTAATGGTTAATTGCAATTATTATTATTTTACGAAAACGAGAGTCAAATAAATTCTTTTCCAGTTTTGTAAGATTTATTCTCTTACTCTTCTTGTTTCCTATTCTGTTTTTCTTTTTCTTTTTTTCACTTTTAATTTTTTCTTTTATTTTTTTATTGGTGACTACAAATGCGAGTTTTATCCCTCGATTGTTGCTCCTACAAAAATTTATTGTTTCTAAAAATACTTTTTCATTGACTTTCATACGTTTAATTAAAAAATTTACACAATTAATCAAGAGCAAGATTTCTTTGAATAAGAAAACTCTTTTAAAATTATAATTTGATTACATTTATAAAATTCATTCTTCATGACATTTATACATTAAAAAAGTGTTAAATTTTTTTTTAGAAAAGTATAATTTCATTAAAAAAAATAATGGCTTGCAGAAAATTCTATTGATTAAACAATCTTTTTTATTAAAGAATAAAGTCTTAATTTGATTTTCAGCACTCGATATTAGTCTTTTTCTTGATAGATGAGTAATTTACGTAGTGATTCATTAAAAAAATAGAAGAAAAAATTTTATTTATAAAATTTAGTAACTCACTTCGTAAAAAGTATTTTAATTCCGCATCTGAATTGATAGTAAGGGAAAAAAGGGATTATTTAATCGTAGACGGACAATACCGGAGAGGAATTTTTGCTCCTGAATTACCACTGCCAACTTTATAATGTAATGAGAGTGACAAGCGTAGTCAATCAGATTATTCGTGGGAAGGAATGAGCCAACCGCAAAGGCAAATAAGAAAGAAAAATTTTACCTGAAATCTGCATCTTTGTATCATTGAAATTCCAATGTCATTATTATATCGTTTCTTCATCGGTCAATCACCCGCGAAGATTAATTTTTATAATAAACAAAAACTGGAAATTTTTATTTGCAATATTTATTTATTTATTTTTGTACGATAAATCTTACTAGTTGTTTATTTTAATATATGCAAGTTTACACAGATAAGTGCGTACTCTCCATAAAATGTGGATTAGTTAGGAATTTAACTGTAAATTGTATGACTGATTTCAATCAGTTTTGAACTAATTTATATTTCGAGAGATGAATTTATAAATATATTTTTAGGCTTTTTTGAGATTCTCTAATAAATTTTAAATTAAATTTTCCAACAACATTTTTTTGTTATTAATTATTTATTTTTTTAGCAACTATTTTTGTTGAATATTTACTTTTTTATCAAATACTTTAGTTGAATAAATATTTAACAAAAATATTTGATACTTTTGGCAAATATTTTTCTTTAATCTTTGCTTAGCAAATATTTGTGTTACGAATTTATTAATTTTTTAATAGTATTTGGCGTTTAGGTTACGAGAGCTAAACCTAAAATAAAAAATTATTTTTTATTAATATAAAATACATTTAAAGAAATAAATTATTTTCGTTAAATAAAAAAAACCACTCAATTATAATAATACCTAATAGACATTTCTTTTAGATAAATAAATTACTATTCCCCTGTCGATCAAGTGACTTCTTTTAACTCAAGTAAATTGTATTTAATTTAAATAAATAATTTCTCTGTTTGTTGCAATGCATTTGTTTGATTCAACTAAAATGTTATACTATTATTTATCTAAAAAAATTAGATTTGGTATAAATAAAATTTTATCTAGTTGTACTAAATTATTTACTTGTTTCACATAAATTTTATTTGGTTGAAATAAAAATTTTGTTTTTGCCCATTTTTATTGCCTCAAATTTTTATTGAACTTAAATAAGTTTGTATTATTTGCGCCCAAATAAAATATCATTTTGTCTCAGAATAAAGTAAATTATTTGTTTGTTGCAATCAAATTTTATTTGGTTCAAATAAACATTTTATTGATGCTAAGTGAAATTTTTGTTTAAAAAAGATAAAAATAGTTTTTAAGCCTCTGTTAAAAACATATTTTTATTTAACTCAAACAAATTATATTTTCTTTAAATCAAATATTCCTCTGTGTGTATATTATTTTAATTTTTCGAGAAAAATTTTAATTATTATTTTTTTTATTATTTATTTTTTATTTCACTACTATTTTATTATTTTCACATATTTATGTACAGTAAATGATGGAAATATATTTTATTTAATTGAAATAAATTATGATTTTCTAGCAATGAATTTGATTGCATTTCTAATAAAACTTGCACCTAAAAAGAATATTTTATAAAATTAGTTTCCCATTGTAAATAAAGTTAAGAGGAAGTTGTTTTTTGTAAACGAATGGAAATTTGAAAATTCAGACAAAAATAAGTATATAAATACCTATATTTAAGCAAAGAAGATTAATTAAAAAAGTTCATTTGATACAAAAATAATTTAATTTAATTTAAATAAATTATTTTATTTACTATTCAAATACATTTTATTTGATGTAAAGAAATTTTATTTAATTCAAATAAATTATTTCTCCGGATGTGCCGTCAGGTCACGTGATCTAAAAGTCCCGTAGTGTTAACAAATATATCAGTTTTTAAACGTTTAGATTTATATTATCATAGGTAATTTTTATTTATTAAAATGAAAGGGAGATGAATTGAAGGTGAAGAATGTCGAGTTTGATAACTTAATTTAAGATGTTTGAAAAGTGTAAATGGACGTTTCCGAGATCTCACTAATTAATCGTTCCCCTCCATGGAACACGTGTATTTACATCTCCTTGACTTGAATCCCGAAGCGCATTGCAGAAGCAGTGTACAGTAATTACATGCACTCGTCATAGAAGTGAAATTGGGTTTTCAAAAAAAAAATCATTTGAATTCCTTCTCTCCTTCTTATCTTATTCTTGTTTTCATCTACAACCCTCGGCGAGAAAAATTCTATTCGTAAATAAAAAGGGAATTATCCCCTCAATTGAAACCGAAATAAATTCAAAGTTTCCTTATATATATGAAAACAACTATGAAAGCAAAATTAAAAAAGAGGAAATTGAATTTAAAAAGCAAAATAATTTAAAGCGTGAAAAATGTTTCTCAGTCGGAAAATTAGATATATAGTGGAGGAGGAACAAATATTGAGCAGAACAAAAGACAAAATATTAGTTGGATAGATAAAAATTCTTGTATATATCGAAATGAATTTCGAGATACTCGCATAAAACATAACGTTTCTGCTTTTCCCCACGCGGTAATTGAGGGAATAATAGTAAATATCATGACGGAAAAGATGAAAAAAAAGAAGGAATGAGTAGATACTCTTACACGAAATATGAAAGTAGAAATGAGAAGGAGTAATGTTTCACTACCGTTCCTTTTGCTAATTTAAAGACGACTAATCGTATAAACGTTATTCTCCGCACTCGTAATATAATTGATAAATCCAAAGAGCACGCAAAGATATGCTGCCGCAATTTAGTTAATTGCTGGAGACACCGTTAAAATGCTCCCGAGTCCCGGTTTGTGTCAACTTTCATTGTTATTTGCTCATTGTTCCAATAATTTTCCGGTTAGTGGTTCATATCGATTGATTAGAATCTTGGGGAAAAATTTATCTTTGTATCAAAGTCATTTTTTGAATTAGTGAATCAAGTACTTTTTTCTGGCAAAAGCCTCGGATATTTTGACTTTCTCGATTATTTTCCTGTATTTTCAAAAAATGCGACTTTTTTTACTTTTCTTCCAAATATTGCAAAAAATATGTACTATATTTATTTAGTATAATTGAAAATTACTCCGATTTTTATAGTGTAAATATATATTATAATATAGTGTATAGACTAATATTTCAAAAATTATTTTTTGAATAATTTTTCGAATTAAATTTTTGAGATATACAATTTAAAAGATTGTTCATTGAAATTTTGTTGAATTTAATTGAACACAATTGATTTTTTTAAAGTAAATTATTACAATTTTTTAACATCCATTTTTGTAGAATTTGAATTAAAAATTTTGAAAAGGAATATTGAAAAATGTTTTTAATTACAATTTTTGAGAAAACTTTTTGTAAAATTTTTACAAGAAATTGAAATTTAAAAACCTTTTTTTTATTAAGCAGTTGAGAATTTTGAGTTTTAAAAGCTTATTACTGGTTTTTTGATCGAGACTTTCAATAAATTATAGGTATTAGAATGTTTTTAAAAAAAGTAGTTTTTAGTATTATTATTCTATTTTTTTTAAATTCATTTAATTTTAGTATTCTCAATTATATATTTAAAGGGTGTTAAGACAAAAGGCGTCAAGTGCCAATTTTTTGAAATTAGAATTTTTTTAATAAAAAAATCAGTTAAATTCATTTACACAGTTCTGTAAAAGGATTTTCTTGTAAATGGGTCAGATTTCGTGAAATTTTCACATGAAACAAAAAGTATTTTCTTTAAATCAAAATGATGAAAAAACATTTCTATTTGGTCTTAGAGGAACAGAAAAAAAATTTTTTTTATAAAAGTTATTGCAAAATTAATTTTTTTTAAACTTTTTAAACAAAATGTTGTTTTTCCTAAATGAATGAACCGATTTAAGTGAATTAAGCGGGAATATAAAGGGGATAAAATATATTTTCGTTTAGAATTAGTAACATTTTAAAGAGTTTATTTTTTAATAATTATTTAATAAATTTTTTATAAACAATTAATTTTTTTAATGTTCTGCGCCTTTTAAAAATTTTTAAAAATATTTACATACTCTTTAAACTATAAGAAATCAAAATCCGTTGAGAAAATTTATGAGCGACAATTATTTTAAAAATTATAATGGAAATTATATTGGAGCGGTGTAGTGCATCAACACTGAACTTAGTTTTTGATAATTTTTATGGTTATATAACTGAATAAAAATGTTAATTCGACAGTGTTTTGTTCATTTCGTAGTTAAAATAATGTTTTAATTTTGAAAATTATCAAAATCACATCTCCGTTCGTTATAATTTTCATTATCACTTTTAAAATAATGGTCGCTCATAAATTTTCTCAATGGATTTTGAATTCTTATAGTTTTAAGTATATGTAGATATTTTTTTTAATTTTTAAAAGGCGCAGAACATTAAAAAAATTAATTGTTTATAAAAAATGTATTAAATAATTGTTAAAATATAAACTTTTTAAAAATTTTCCAATTCTGAACGAAAGTATTTTTCATTCCCTTTATATTCCCGCTTGGTTCACTTAAATCGGTTCATTCATTTAGAAGAAATAACATTTTCTTTAAAAAATTGCAAAAAAATTAATTTCCCAATATCTTTTATAAAAAATAATATTTTTTCTGTTCTTTGGTGGGCACATTCCTAAGACCAAATAGAAATTTTTTTTCATTATTTTGATTTAAAAAAAATACTTTTTGTTTTCTGTGAAAATTTCACGAATTCTGACCCAAATTGTTTTTAAACTTGTTTTTAATAAAAAAAGGAACCAAAAAGTACACTAAATTTTTACTTACAATGCAATTCAGTTAAGAAACAAAGAAATGAATATTATTATGAATAGGTTAATATGGTTAAAATGGATTGCAATGGAATAGTTTTCTCTGGAAAATGTTATATCTATTTTGAAATAGTTTAATTCTTTATCTAATTTTCAACAATTTAAATATTATTCTTCAGTTAATTTTTAAGTATTCCTGTTTGTACTTTGTATTTGAAAATTTCGGTATTGTTTACTTTCAAAAGTAAACATTTAATTAACAATTTTCTTGAAAACAAACAATTTTTTTAAAGCAAACTTTTTTTATTTAATTCTTCAATTCAATATTAAAAAATAAATTTCTTTGTTCTTCATTAAACTGTATTGTTATTTTAAATTAATTTTATAATGCGCATTTGACGTAACCCCAAAATGGTCCACTATATGGCATTATATATTTTTTTCTAGAATTCTTTTCAAAATATTTTGCAAAAAACAATTTTCAAAAGTTTAATCAAAATTCTTCAAAAAATTAGTTTTTTAAATTAGATCAGAATTTTGTAAGGATATTTGAATCATCATAACCTCTCAGTTAGTGCAAAGAATATGTTTTAAAAACTGTGACTCCATAGATAAGTTCAAATGCCCTAAATAAATTCGATTATTTTCGAAAAATTATATTACAATATTTTTAGAAAACAAATTCTTATTATAATTTTAATAAAATTTTTTAAGATTCAATTATGATTATATTTTTAAACAATTCAGAATTACTTTGATACGACTAAACGCATCCGCTATCAACCTGGAAGTTCCCTGGAGAATTAAAATTAGAACGAAAATGGAATTCATTGATTTAAATTTTAATTTATTTATATTATAATTATTAATTACAATATTGTTGGTATTATTATATCAGAAGTTATTACAATGACTTAAGCTAGATTAGAAAGAACTTTCACTCCAACCGTTTAATTATAAATTCAAGATAAGAAACACATGTACAATAAAAATGTAAATTTATGGGGTGTTGGTTTCAAATGATAAATATAATTAACATAATAAAATTGAGAAAATATTATATTTGTCTCGGAACCTACAATCTTTTTTTATCTGTTTCCGAATGGATTTTATTCAATTTAAATAACAATTTTATTTTAACCCAAAAAATTCCTCTTTTATTTTACATCGGGTAAATAAATAAATTTTTGGAATGCAAATTTTTACTTGCTGAAAGTTGATTGAACTTAAATTTTATTAAATTACAATTTTTATTAACTTAAATTAACTCTTCATTATGTTTTAAAGTTATTTACAGAAAGCTATCTTAATTTATTGAATATTTTAAGAGAAATGTGGTAAAAAATTAACATTGAAATTCTAACAGTCACATATGCTGTTGATTATTATTGTTTTTCTTAATTTGATTCTATTGGACTTAATCTTTACGAAATTAAAATTTTTATTAGCTCAATGTTTATTGAAGTCAAATAATATTTTTGGTTTAAATAAAATATTTCCCTAAGCGTAGTTAAAAAAATATTACACCTGTAACATAAAGGTATAAAAATTGAATTAAATCTCGTGAATTATAAAGTGATTCTTCGATTAATGTTTTTTCGAGTAGCGTTTATAATTAAAATTTCTCGCAATTAATTACAGCAGTTGAACAAAAGAAAATAATATTACACAAATCAATTAAGTAAACGCAGTGAGTCGAGGTGTGTGCGTGACAAGAGAATGATAAAAGGAATGCATTATTCGAGTAATTAGGGGTCACACGATGTTTAAGATAAATTTCTCGTAAACATTGTTTCAAGTCCTTAATTAACACATACAATGATTGGCGAGCGGCGTAAGGGGAGGGGAAAGGCTTCTTATATATACGTTATCGGAATATCTATCGCGAGAGGTGCACTAACGTTGAGCAGCAGACTCTCGCACATCCGAAGAGAAAATAGTATAATGACGACATATGCAAAATAGTCGTTGATTACCTTGCGAAATAATTCGTTTGGTATACAAAGTAATTAGTTCAAGGTTATCAAACACCGTTGCTTTCATGAAGAAAGATGTTTTCAGAGGCACAATTTTCTTTTTACACGAGCTATATAAAAAGTCCAAAATTGTCTTTATTTTCTTCCTTTTTTTGTAGAACTACCCATACACAAGTTATACATCACTGATTTTAATACTTTTTTAACTCCGATATAGTCAAGATTTGGTTTTGGAGTTAGTTAGAATTAGAAATTCAATAGTAATTTTTTCGACTACTTTTCTCTTTAAATGTTTAATAAATTCAGTTGAATTTTTTTTAAGAAATCCTACAATATAATTAAGAAAGGCAGTGACGTGAAAAAGTTTTAATAATTCAAAAATAAAGTATAATATAACACTTTGATTTTGACAACTGATAATTTCAAAGTGATCTATAATAATAATTAATTTTTTAATTATTAAAAATTATGTACCACAGTGCCCTTCTTCATTATATTTGAAGATTTTTCACAAAAAAACTAGCTTAATTTATTTAATATTTTAAAAGAAAAGTGATCAAAAAAATTATCATTGAGATAACGTAACAATCACATACTGTTAATAGAAATTATATTTAAAAAATAAATTTTATAAATTGGATTAAGTTTTAAATTTTAAATTCAATCATTTTTCAAATTTCTATTGTGTCAATTGTACATTTAATTAATTTAAATTTCTGAAAACGTGCCCATTGATATTAATCGAAAAATTGCATAAAAAAGAAAGTTAGCTTCTAATTACCATTTGTTTCAAATGGACTTCTGAAAGGATTGTGAGAGATAAAAATGTAATTACAAAATCATTTAAATAAAAGTAGCGTAAAACTCTTTCATAATTCTTTATTAGAAATATTAGAATTTTACCCTTTTGATTATAAAATGTTTTTAGTGTGAATAATTTTACAAATAATATTCTTATAAACATATTTTTTTCAAATAATTTTTTTACAAATTCATTACTTACAAATAATTATTTATTCCTCGTAAATAATTATTCATATCTTACAATTAATTATTTATTTGCAACACTACAATTTAATTAGCTATTTATTTTTTATAAATATTTGATTGTATCAAAATGCAGATAATTACTTTTTTACAAACAAACATGTAGTTAAAAATAATAATTTTTTAAAGTAAGAAATTATTTATTTTATACAAAAAATATTTATTTGTTTTAATTTTTTGGCAATTTAGTCATATTTGTTCAAAATAAAAAAGATTATCTTTTCTAATACAGTCTATTTTGCTGAGAAAATTATTTACTGTAAATAAATATTAATTTTGATAACACTCTAGTAATTGTCCATTTGAATTAAAAATATGTTTTTTATTTTTAGTACTTACAGTAATCTTGTAATTTTTGAAAATTTTTCTATAGTAATAATTGAATATAAAAACAGAAATTATTTCTCAATCATTTTCCTCATCACCTTCTCGTTAAATATATAGAGTGGTAAAATATTAGTTTTGAAGAAAAAGAAGAATACGAGAATGGGGAGGGGATCCTATTAGAGTTGAAAGGGAAGTGCACGTTTTCGCGATTTATTTTCGTGGCCATAGCCATGAAAATATATATATTGGATTTCAACATTTACCGAACAATAAATAAGAGCGATATCGCATCGTGTCGAGACAGATTTATTGAGTCTTCTTTGAGTTCAACAGTGGGTTGCACTGATCATGGGTCGGTACTTGTCGCAAGTTCCGGGCAGTAAGGTGCACCAATTACGTACGCCATGACTATCAGCGAAAACACGATTCCCAATCCGATCAGCATTTGCGTGTTCCTGCGAATATAATAATGCACAGTGCTAAATTATGCGACTGATAAGCTCAGGATGCTGGGGTTCAAAGGTCAAAATCGACTTTTTTTTTCTTTTTCTCTCTCTCTCTCATTCACTCTCTGATTAACTATTTCATGCTTGAATTATTGTGCTCCCATCTCTCCCGCGCGCGAATGAAATTTATTTCCTTCAACATATTTTTTTCTTACGGGAATTGTAGGAACGACTTTATTTCTTCTTGATTCTCGTACTTTTTTATTTATTATTGAAATGTTTATGAGATGGTAAAAAGTTATATGTTTTAGTAAATAGCTGAATTAAACTTTTCGAAATTTGTAGGATTATACACTCAAGAAATATACATAAGGCTTGATTCTCCTAAAAGGGACCACTTCACGTGTCTCCAACGTGAGACTCAATATTTGCATTAACTTTTTATTGATATTTTGTTGAGTGTAAATTTCAAAAAAAAAATTTATCCATAATCTACGAAACATTATTTATCTTTACATAATCTTGTTAGTAAAATTATAATAATAAATAAAAATTTTGTACAGAAAATATCAATTTTAAACTTAAAATGATAAATTAAAAAATTCATTACAATTTTTTTCCGTTCAATATAAAGAAATATATATATATATATATATATATATATATATATATATATATATAAATATTATACACAATCCATTAAATTATAAATGAACAATGTTAAAAGTTTAATAATTTAAAGAAATTAAATTTAAAAGGAATTTTTTTACAAAAACCCCAATATTGATTACAATATATTTAACCTTGAAAACACTTAATATTAAAATGATGCTGGAAGGCATATTTTTGAAAATTAATTTTGCGCAAATCAGATTTTTATCTTTAAACTTATTAAAAACCTACTTATGACAAAAAAATTCAGAAAATGTAAAAATATTTTATAGTTTTTCGAAAAAAACAGGTACCTTTTAGGAGAATCACCCATATATACATATATATATATATATATATATACATATATATATATATATATATATATATATATATATTTCTTAGAGTCTTTAAACTTAGATTGTTTTTAAAATAAAACGTAACAAATATAAAAAAAATTTACTTCTAAAAAAAATCCAAATTCTTTGAAATTTTTGACAAATTGCATTAATTTCAGAATAAATTTTACTAAATTAAAAGTATATATTATTAATTATTAATAAAAATTACTAGTTATTATAAAATAGCAAAGTTATCCGCGCGCAAGCGCGCGGGAATGTTGTGCTGCAATGTTTATTGTAAACAATTTCAAGTCATTTAAATTTAAGTAATTTTTAAAGAAATACTTATTATGACACATAACTGAAAAACTAATTAGAATTAAAATTTCAAAATATATTATATTTTTAAACTTTAAAGTATATAAAAAAACTTTAACAAATTTCGACACTAATTTGAAATTTGGCATCAAATTTTCAAAATTGAAAATAATTGAACTTTCTTGTACGAGGAAAATTGAATTTCTCAAAAATTGTTATCTGACACCTAAATTAAAAAAAAACTTCATTACGAAAATTTTAATTATTCTAAAGAATAGAGAAGGTAGAAAAAATTATTAGCTATAAATATAGGTATTTAACTTTCCGAACAAAGAATATAAACAATATTTTTTTAGAGAATTTCCACTACTTTTGATTCGCTAATTTTGAAAAAAATCAATTTTATTAAACAAATTTTTATGCAATTTATTTCTCCCAATAATTCAATTACTTTAAATAATTATAAAATTTTTCATATAAATTCCATTTTTTCAAAAAAATTAATCGTAAAATTCAGTTACTTTCACAAATAAAGTTTTTGACAAGAATTCAATTATTTAAACTAATAAAATTTTCATAACATTTAAAAATTCATTATTTAAAATAATGTTCATAAAATTTCAATTAGCCAAGATTCTGATTTCAATTCCTTTTAAAATTAATTGCCAAATTTTTTAATAGAATTCTTTCTAAAATTTAATTATCTTTAAAAACTTTTCACATTTCAATGATTTTCAATATCTACTATTTTTATAAAATAACCAATTCTAGGAAAAAATTTAATTATTTTCATCAATTTTAATAAAATTCGCCGCAAGAATTTAATCATTTACCTAATTAATAAAATTCTTTGAAAGAATTAAATTATTTTTATAAATAATAAAATTCTTCGAAAGTAATTAAATTATTTTTTCAACAATTATTAATAAAATTTCTCAGAAGAATTCAATTATTTTCATAAATTACAAAATCCTTAGAAGAAATGTAATTCTTAAACAAATTCAATTTTTGTCAAAATTTATAAAATTTTTCAGAAAAATTCAATTATTTTCCAATTTTTTTAAAAAATCCTTCCCAAGAATTCAATTATTTTCCAAATTTAAAAAAAAAATTCTTCGTAAGAATTCAATTATTTTTATAAAAATAGAAAAATATTCCAAAAAAATTTAACAATTTTCATAAGTTATGAAATTCTTTAAAAAAAGTTAATTTTTTTTTTAAATTTATAAAATTCTTCAGAAAATTTCAATAATTTTCAAAATTTTTTTAAAAATTCTTCGCAAGAATTTAATTATTTTAATAAATAATAAAATATTTCAAGAAAATTCAATTATTTTCATAAATAACAAAATTTACCTAAAGAAATCAATTATTTTTGTAAATAATAAAATTCTTCTGAAAAATTCAATTATTTTTATAATAATAATAACATTTTTCATTGAAAATTCAATTATGTTCAAATATTTTTTTTAAATTCTTTGCAAAAATTAAATTATTTTAAATTGTTCCATGAATAATAAAATTCGTAGCATAAATTCAATTTATTAGCAGGATAAGAGAAAAGTAAATATTTTTGATGAAAATTAGAAAAATGTCAGGAAAATAAAAAATATGGAATAGAATTTTTGTCAATTTTAAAAAGTGAATAAAACGAGTTTTTTTGTTTCTTTTTGATAATTTGCTAACGGAAAGGAAACTTACGATCAATATAAATATAATAATCATTATAAATTATAAAACGTATAAAAAACAAAAGAATAACTATAACTAACTTCAATCTGCGGACAGAATGAATGAACGAAATACTACGAAGATTATTATAGTTAATTTACTTTCGAATTAACGATGTTTAATAACAACAAATTTACTACTTTCAATGTCAATTTTTAAAAAATATTCAAATTTTCCTCAAACATTACAATTAGTTATGAAATATTCTTATTTCTATAGTAAATTTTACTATTTTTTTTAATAACTTTTTTAATTTTTATAAAAACAATTATCTTTGAAAATGGTAATAGTTATTCTGCACATAACAATTTTTAATATTAAATTTTACTTTTTTTGAAAGAAATTTTTCACAGTCCCAATTTGATTTGAAAAATTAAAAAGTTAATAGAAAAAGTAAAAAAAAATCGTTAAATTAAATTTTATGCGCTATAATACAATAATGTTTCCCTTATATTAAAAATTTTTCTCATTTTAAACTAAATCCCCTTTCTGAAAAATAAAATAGCCCTTTTTTATCTAATATTACATGAAATAATCATTGTGATCCCTAAAAATTTTCATAGTTCAAATAAAAGTATCGTTTTTGTCAAAGAAAATTTAAATTGAAGAAAAATAATTTAGTAAGCTCCGAGGAAAATATACTTTTATAATTTATTTTAAGTTTAATGGATAATGGGTATAAAGTAAAATATTTAAAAACAGTTCTTACTTTTTAGATTTTATTAGTGTGGAATATAATCCTTGAAGTAATTGTTGATTAATCCACAGACAAGATTTTATGACATAAAGGGCCAAAATTATTAAGTAGAACATGAGTAATCTGCTAATTATTTGAGTTTTCTTAGTAAAATTTCCGTCTGTTTTTTTAGAAATTTAAATTATTTAGTAAATTAAATTAAAAATTAAATTAAATTAAATTCTTTATTATTATTACTATTATTAATTATTATTACCAAAATTAATAATCGTATGTTAAATAAAAATATTATAAATTAAATTAAAGATTAAATTAAATAACAAAAATTAAATTCTTTAATTATTATTACTATTATCATTAATTATTATTATTGAAATTAATAATCATATGCTATATAAAAATAGTATATTTTTTTGAACTCAAATAAATATTTAACAAAAAAACCTAAATTTTATTGAATTGAAATATTTGTGAAGCCTAATGTTTATTAACTTAAATTTTAATAAACTCAAATTTTTATTGACTTGAATTTTTAACTACTTCAGTATTATTGTTCTCAAACTTTTCTGATTTAAATCTTTATCTGAGTGTTATTTTCCCAGTTTTTTTAAGGATATGATTTTGCTTCTTTTTGGTATCCTTAGAAAAACTGTGATTATGATATAATAAGAAATATAAATTAAATAAAGAAATATAAATAAACACGATAACATATAAATAAATTAAAAATATAAACTAAAAAATATACAATAATTATAATTTCATTTTATAAGTAGTCTGTGTGAATAGTCCATTTAACGTGTTAGTTATTTTGATTAGTTAACGATCAAATGAAAAAAAGTTAATTTTTATAGAAAAACAAAATTATCATAGATTGTAGAGCTAATTTATTTTCGATGAGAAACGAAAAATAGAAAATAAGAAAAGTTTCAGTAAAAATATCAAAAGGAAATTCGTTTACTTGTTGCAATCCAGGATTTCTTTACATCATGAATAACATAATTGGCTTCATAACAGGCTTCTTTGTACCATATGCAAATTAAGTCATACAATTTTCTACTCATCTCAGGAATACTCATTTCTTCAAAATCTAAATCTAGATTGAAACAATTATAATTTATGTTAATGAAAATTATTTTTCTTGAAAAAAAATTGTAACTGTATTTTGAAAAAAGGGAAGTTTTCAGCTTTTTTCCACTATACTTACAGGTGTCATTTTTCCCAGGTTTGTTATTTATTCTTGGTAACTGTAATTTTCTTGGTAGTATGTAGGCATTCGAACTGAAAAATAAGAAAATTTTCTTTTTAGAATCAATTTGAAGTATTAGTTTTAATGAATTCTGATTTTGATTTTATTTCTTCATCTAAATTATTGGGTGAACAGATTCTTCATCTTTTTTACAATTTCAATCTGATAAGCTTGAAACTAATATATCTTTTAATTAGAAAAGTTGGTTTAGATAAAATTTGTTAAACATAACATCTTATTTTATCAATTTTTGTAAATTAATAAATTGTTATAACTGGTGTAGAAATTGTATTATAATTGGTATTAATTATTTATGTCGTTATGTTTATTTGAAGTAGTTTAAACATTTTTGTGATTCAAAAGTTTGAAATGAATTCTTTGAGTTGTAGTAAAAATAAGTAACAGATTTTCCATTTCCTACCTGCTGCCTTAGTAGTGAAAACCGTTCTACTGAGGCTTCAAAATTGTTTTATTTTAGTCATTTGTCATTTAGATTTAAAAATTAAATTTATTTATTTTTGAAATTTTGTAGAAGTAACAAATTCTTTTAAAATTACTAGTAAACATTATTATTTCTAGTAGTTCTAAGAAAATAGTTTTTGAAAAGGTATTTTTATATGTGTATTCTATCTTCAAGATGAAAGAATATTTTTTCTTTATAAAAAAGACTGATTTCCACATAAAATGTCACATTTTTTCTCTGGTGGACTTTACATTTTCCCATTTTTTCCTGATTGATATAATTCATTAAGAGAATTAAAAGAAAACCCGTCGGCAAAATGAAATAGCTGTGGAAATTGGAATGCAGCCAATTTTGAATGTGACTAATTTGAAAAAGGTGGCAGGATGAAGAAAACTTCATCAAAGTTTGAAATGAACATGCATACCCGTGTGTATACATACCTATTCGTTTCAATGTCTCTGACTGGAAAAACATCATCTGTTTCCTCAGCTTGAGTTGCACGACGAGAATCTCTCAGAGACATAATCGGCACCTTGGCACACGGACCACCGTGGGTGTTGGACAGGAAATGCAGTCTCTTCACAAGAGTCCCCTGAAATGAGTTGGTAATTAAAAATAAACAGCTTCATGTGTACAATATAATTAGCAAATAATTACTTTTTCTCTAAATCTGAATCAGTTAAGAATAACTAATTATCAGTGAAATTTTAACTTTTTCATGGTTGCAACTGGACAGAGAAAAGTCAGGGATAATAGAATTAGTCAGAGAAATCAGGAAAATCTCAAGAATTTTTATTAAAAGTATTAGGAAAAATTAAATTTTTAGAATTCATAAGGAAATTCTGAATTTTAGTATCTTTTTGTTTGTCTTATAAACTATAAAATGACAACAAATTCAAATATAAATTGTTCAACTTTTTTTAACTCGCAACCTGTATTATCTCTGAATAACGAAATGAAAAGAATTATATTAAAATATTTATTACTTTTTTTAAAATATGGGTCTAAGTGCAGACTGTGCGAAAAAATGACACTTTTTTAGTACAGTAGAGACTCCATTATCCGGACTTCTATTAGTCCGGATAATGGAGTCTCTACTGTACTTAGAAAATATTTAAAAAATTATTGAAAAATTCTTAAAAGTGCAAAAATATTTATTGATTCATATTTAAAATTAGTTAATCAATTATTCTTAAATAGAAAACTAGTAAAAATATAAAAATAATAGATAAAATATGTTTTTAAAGTCGATCCGCTAAATAACCTAATTTTGACGTTTTTTAAATTAATTACGAGAAGGGGGAATGATTGAATTACATAAAAACTCACCAAATATACAGTATTTTTGATGAACTTTCAGGATTTCTTAGCACTTTTTTAATTTTTCCTTTAAAAATAATTAAATTAATTAATTATTTAATTAATTAAATTAATTTATTAATTAAAATAATAATTTTTCCTTTTTAAATATACAAGAAATATTCAGTTGAAAGTACGCGATTTTCGAATAGTTGCGTACTTTACAACTTAATAACTCCGTTAAAGAAAAATAAAAAAATTTGTCACTTTCACAACTTCTAAATCACAACGATATTTATAATTTTATACACTCAAAAATTTTCGTTTTGGTCCCGGGTCTAATTTAAAAAATACAAAGGTTTAAAAATTGTACACTTTTCCAGGTTAAAACTATTTATATTCTTAATACTGAAGTTGGCTTTTAAGTTAAACACTATGATCGGAACGTGATTAACAACAAAAACCAATTTCAATTAAAAGAATATAAATAGTTTTAACCTGAAAAAGTGTACAATTTTTAAACCTTTGTATTTTTTAAATTAGACCCGGGACCAAAACGAAAATTTTTGAGTGTATAAAATTATAAATATCGTTGTGATTTAGAAGTTGTGAAAGTGCCAAATTTTTTATTTTTCTTTAACGGAGTTATTAAGTTGTAAAGTTCGCAACTATTCCGAAATGGCGTACTTTCAACTCAATATTTTTTGTATATTTAAAGAAAAAATTAAAAAAGTGCTAACAAATCCTGAAAGTTCATAAAAAATACTCTATATTCGGTGAGTTTTTATTTAATTCAATAATTCCCCTTTCTCATAATTAATTGATAAAAACGTCAAAATTAGGTTATTTGGCGGATCGAATTTAAAAACATATTTTATCTATTATTTTTATTCATTTTTAAGAATTTTTCAATAATTTTTAAAATATTTTCTAATTTCTTAAAAAGTGCCATTTTTTCGCACAGTCTCTACTTTACAGCCATATTTTAAGAAAAGTAATAAATATTTTCATATAATTCTTTTAATTTCGTTCTTTAGAGATAATACAGATTCACTTCTAAAAAAATGAATTTTTTTTTAAATTAGGCCGCAACTATTTTATTCGAAATATAATGGTTTGACCCAATAATTAAATTATTTTTATAAAAAAATAATTGAAAATTATAGAAAATAATAATTGAATTGAAATAATGAAAATAATTTTGAAGAAGTTAGAGAAACAATATTCTTATAATATGAAATAATAATTTTATCATTCAGTCATCTTTAATTATTATGAAACATGAAGAAATCAATCACTCCCAGTTTTTAACTCGGAGCAATCGCTATTTCCATGTTATAATAACAATGTATAATAATAATAAAAAATGTAAGAAGATTTGATATTATTATATTTTATAATAAAAAAATAAAATTTCGAAATATGTTTGCAAAACAGGCTCGAACAACAGACTACCCCCTTAATTAATTAGAAAACTGAGGGATGGAATAATTATTATTTTCTTTATAAATAATAAAATTCTTCTCAAAAAATTTCAATTATTCTCAAAAATTTTACTCAGTTCAATGATTTTCAATACCCACACTTATTGTCGTAAAATTTTCAAGAAAATTAAATTATTTAATAAAAATAATAAAATTCTACATTAAGAAATAATTAGTTTTTGAGTTATTTTTGTAATTTATTAATTTACACTAATAAATAATTACAAAAGTAAATAATTATTTTTTTCAATTAATTAATTTAAATTAGTAATCAATTACATCAACAAATGAAAATTAATTCATAAAAGTGAAACAAAAAAAATTTAGTTAATTCGTCCCTTCCTTTAGAGGGAAGATACTTTATAAATAGATTAATTAACCCTGTCGATAAAACGGAAGGGGTTAATTGAAGAACGTACCTTTTTTCGACCTGAAATGACCCCCGGAATGTCATTACCTGATCTTCAGGGGACCAGAAAACGATTTTGCGCATCGAATCGAAAGCGTTTACCACGCAAACACGCTCGATTTAATTCTCCCTTACACTCTTCTTCATCTTCTTCTTCTTCTTTGTTTCAACTACTAACTTGCAAATTTTTCTAATCTTCAACCATCTTCAACTTTACTTTTTATCACGAGATACCTGTCAAATTGTGTATTGAGTCATCTGAAGTTAGTTTTTTACTGCAAATTAAATTTATTTTCTATTGTTTCCAATTCTTTGTCAATTAATTTTTTTTCTTCTAAATTAACATTTAGGTATAAAATTTGTTACATTTGTGATTAATAATTTGTAGGGAAACATGTTTTCGGAGAAAAAGCCCAAATATATTTTTATTGTTTTCACTGTTGATTGTGAATAATATTTATTTTCTACGAATTTTTGTTTAGAACAATTTTTTTCAAGTTTATTGTTCAATATTTTTTAATAAAATAAAAATTTTTTTTAAGAAAAAAAATTATTCAGTTAAAAATTTTATTGCTTGCTGCGTAGAAAACTGATATTTTTGCCTATTTTGCCTAATTCATATTTTTCGATGCAAGTTTTAGTCTCAAAAATCAATTTTTAGCTTTTCTATTACTAATTTTTGTTTCATTTTCTTTGTCAATAATTTTGAATAGGAAGTGAATAAAACATTTTTTGTTTATCGAAAAAATATTTATTTAAAAAAAATATTGTGAAGCGTTTAGATATATATGTATATATATATATATATATATATATATATATATATATATATATATATATATATATATATATATATGTATATGTTAGCGTAAAATTGAATGAAGCTTCGTATAGGTTCGATAATTGTCGCGATATTTCGAGGAAAGGAGGAAAGTTATAATGTAAAACGGAGAACAGCCAGCTTTAAGACAATTGGGGGGTCGGGGGAAATTCTAATGACGGGGACTAATAAAATCGTTCTCTTCTGAGTTTTCGGCCTTATCGCTTACAATCCTTGCATGGATAGTTCATGCCACCCTTGTGCGTATCGCCGATGACTCACAGGTAAAATAATTTGGAGAGTAAATTTGTTTAAAAATAAAGTAAAAATAATTCTTGAACTGAGGTTTTTAATTATAATTTATTTTGATTGTTTATTAAAAGGAGTGGCGTTTGTAATTTTATAATTGGTGGGTGAATTTTGAAATACGAGAGACGTTGACGGTTTTGGAATTCAGGAGAGAACGCCGACTTATTCATCCAGATTGGTGAATTGAATCTAAGACGGATTTCATCCATATGGACGATTAATCCCTGGGTAAAAATTGACGATCATCCTCCATAAAGTTGAGGGAAATATTCTTGGCTGACTGTTCTCCAACCAGCGTCATCGTCTTCGTCACCACAAGCGATAAGTTTTTGTCTTGATTATTGTGTATGTTTTATTAATTGTTTAATAATTATTTTTATAATTGATTCTGTATATTTATGATTTTCTATTTATTTTGAATTTTACTATCAATTGATGATATTTTTAAATTTGTATAATTCTAATTGTGTGTGTATGAATGTGTGTGTATTTAAAACGCGTCTCGCAAAATATACAATTTTTATGTAAATATTCAATTTTCTATAACAACAATTCCAAGAAGAAAATCAATTTATAATATTATTCCGGAAATAAATAATCGTTGTACTAATATTTGACGAATAATTAATTTGAAATTTCTTTAAATTATTTTTGTTTTAATGATTGTTTTATTTTGAATCGTTTATTTATTGTGAGTTATAAAAGTAATTGTTACAATTGTTTTTCCTTATCGTTACTGATGATGAATATTTTTTTCTGCGCAAGTTTCTGTTTAAAAAATTTTTTTTAAATATTTTTATTGAATTTATTGTTGTAAATTATATTTCGTTGAATTAATTTATTCAACTTGTTGTATGAAAACTAGAAAAATTTGACAAAATAAATTTCTTTGCTTTTTGCGTATAGAAAATATAAATAGTTTTGTCCATCGTTAATCATAACAATTTTTTTTATTTTCAAATTTTGTGTCGCATTTTTACCTTAGAATGCATGAAAAAAGTATGTTTTTGATAAAATTTTTCATAAAAATCTTTTTTTTCTAATCCTTGATCAACAACTTTTAATTAGAAAAAATTTTTAAGGAAAACACTTTTCTCGTCGCCGACTTGGAGAAAAATATTTTCCCTGAGTGGTTGATTATTATGGGCAAATTGAAAGAAAATGTATTTTTTAAAGAACCTAAATTTTTATTTCAAAACGCTTTTAGTTTCTTAATTAACAATTTTGAATATAGAAAAATTGAAAAATTCTAAAATTAGAACATTTTTTTTCACGACAATTTTTATTCCAAATTTATTTTTCAGTTTCTTGATCAATAATTTTTAATCTAAAGGAAATTGTAGACAGCAATTTTTATTGTTTTCTTCCTGAAGAATATATAAATTTTGTCTAAAACGTTGACTCTCTAAAAGTTTGGAAATTTCACTCATGTTAATTGTATCAAAAAAATTTTTTCGTTTAGAATTGAAGGTTTTCGAAATGAAGATAGTTTTCTGTGGATAAAAATGTTCCAATATTTTTTCTCCAGTTCGTGGCTTTTCTATTTAAAGATATCATTATTAATGTTATAACATTGATTCGAAAATAATGGTAGTTAGATGGATCATGCAATCTATATCCCACGGATTGCAGTTTCCCATCATCAGAACTTCTTCAAGATCGGACACAGGAAACGGCAGTTAAATTGAGTAGCCGAAGATGAGCCGCATGAGTGGTCGGAGATGGACTTTGTGGCGTCTCTTTTAACATTGTTACAAGCAATTGGCCACGAACAGGAATCCTTTTCTTCAAATATCAAATATATCCTTGAAATCAAACAATTTTTTACATCATTTTTTTTTCAATTCAAGGACAAATGATTTCCAATGGTTGTTTTTTCCTTCGTTTTTTCAAACTTCTCTTTCTTACTTTTATATTCCTTCGATATTTGGAAACTTAAAGTTTTTTTATTTTATTCTATTGTTCTTTTATTGTGTTTAATTCCATACAATAAATTTTTTGTAATTTCTGATTGGAGCATTGATTTCTAAATATTTGTTGCCTAAAGTTTAATTTTAAACATTTTTTTTTAAATTAGTCACTAATTCTTTATTCAAAATGACTAATACGTAATAAAGAAACGACTGAAAAATAAAGAATGATAAATAATTTAATTAAAAACTGTAAATAGAATTGAAATAATAGACTCATTAAACTAGTTAATTCATAATAATAATAATAATAATTATTATTATAATCAGTTATTATTAATAGAAAATTAGTTATTTTTAACTAAACGCCAGTAGAAATATTGTTATTTGAATTAGAGCCAAACTTTTTGCTTTTAAATCAGTTAGGTATTATTAACTGATTTAAATTTAGAGAGTGCTATCTTTGATGGTAAGAATTTTTACTAATTTACAGTTAGAAAAGATTTCACTAATTTGTATATTATTTATAACTTTTTTTAAATTTGCAGCAATAATTTCACTATTTAGTTATTAGAATTTTTACGAATTGAAAGAAGAAATTTTAATATCTTGTGTAGTGGTAAGAATTTGTATTAATTTGTAGTAAAATTTTTACTATTTAATTGTAAGAATATTTACTTATTCGTAGACAAAAGTTACTAGAAAGAAGTAAAGTTTTTGCTAACAATTATAAAATTCTTACTATCAAACATCATAGTAAAGTTTTTGTTATGAGTTACTAAAAATTTTTACAACCAAGCAATAAACTGATTGATAAAAATAAAAATTCTTACCAACGAAGTAGAAGGTGCAATTTTTGCTAACAGTTAGTAAACATTCTTCATATCAAACAACATAGTAAAATTTTGTCTACGAATTAATAAAATTAGCAGAGTTATTAACCAAATTAATTAGCAAAATACTTGGTATAAATTATCATAAATTTTAAACAGAATATTTAAGATAATACACTGAAAGAAAATGTAAAAAAAAAAAAAAAAATGTAAAAAAATGTAAAATTGTAAAATGTAAAAGTATTTTGCACTTTAAGGAAGAAGTGCAATAAACCGAAAATTTAATACAAAAAATACTAAATTACTAACTTTAAAAATTCTTATCACGGATAAGTACTTAGTATCTAATGAAATAATAGTCTTTCAATCTATAAGAATGCAAAGTTTTTCTATAGATTAGAATTAGTAACTTTTTTACAAAATTATAGCAAAAATTTTAGTGCTCATATGTAAGAATTATTAATTCTAATAAAAATTTCTACTAATTGGTTTAGTAATAAGAAATTTTACTAATTTGTAGCAATAAATGTATTAATTGGCAGAAAAAGTTTTACTAATTTTTAGCAACAATTTTACAATTTTCCTCAATGGTAAAGAATTTTTTAATGGAAGCAATAAATTTACTATATTGTTGTAAGATTACTAATTCTTATAAAAAATTTACTGATTTTTTTTGTGGTGAGAAATTTCAGTAATTTGTAGCAATAAATTTATTAATTGGTTGTACGATTACTAATTCATAGAAAAAACTGTACTACCATCTTTGATAATAAGAATTTATACTAATTTTTAGCAATAATTTATCATTTTTCTCTAGTGGTAATTTTTATTTGAATCAATAAATGTACTGTATGATTGTAGGAATTTTTACTAATGCATTTAGCAACAAATTTACTATTTTGTTTTATAATGAGAAATTTTATCGATTGTTAACAATAATGTAACTATTTGGTTCTAAAGCTTTTTATTAATAGAAAATTTTATAATTTAGTAAATTTTACAGTTTAGTCACAGTGTTTTGTAAATTTCATACACGGAGAGAAAATTATATAAAATTTTGTAAAAGTTGATACAAAAAATGCTAACCTTCAAGAAAAAATGTATGTAAAATTTAGTGTAATTATAATTATATCAAATATAAGAACTTTAGTTTAATTTTAATATAACTTCACTAAATTTCATATTATTCCTTTCACTGTTTAGTATTTTCTATGGCAAAATTTCGGTTTCTTGCACTTTCTTCCCTAATTGTAAAATACTTTTACAAAAATTAATATATATTTACTGTCCATGTAGTTATAAGTAATTCTGACTACGTACAGTAAATTTTACTATTCATAGTAAAGTTGTATTTCAGTAAATTTTAGCACAGTAAGTTTTAGAATTTCATGTTAAAATTGCTTTTACTATATGGACGAAATTTTTATCAAATAAAAAAACTCTCTAAAAATGAGTTCTTATATTGTAAAAATATTTCATTATTTGTAGCAAAAATTTTACCATCCTGTTTGTCGGTAAATTTCGAAAAGTTAATGTTAAAATTAAATTCGAATCGAGTTGAAAGTCTAACGCAAATTGCAAAATTTCACCTTTGTTGAGAAATAATTACAGGTAAAAAAATCGATTAAATTCATAACAATTAGAATTAGAAACCGGAAAAAAAATTTCCACAATTTTTGCTCATGTTTGAAGATAAGTACTGTTGAAAAAATGGATCATTGAATTGAATGATGGAGGTATTATTTCTGTGAATAAGAATTAAATCTCGATATTGATTGACACGGTTCGTGATCTCGATCAAATGAGAATTAAGAGGTATGCGAATTACAAATAAAAAAGGAAGACAAAAAAATTGAAAGAGAGAGAAAGATAGGGAGGAAAAAACGGAAACCAATCAAAGGAAGCGACAACAACAAGGAGTCTGCTGCTGGCGTTCGTTGATCCATTCGCGAGACCCTGACCGTCAGGGTCATTGCGGTTCGAGTTTTAAGATCTCCTCAGTGAGCACGGGTCAATCGGAGTGTCGGTGCATCTTTGTTATTGTATTTCTTATAGAAAGTAGGGGGGAGGGGAGTGGATATATCTCGATGTCATCTCACGCTTCGGCACTTCGTGGTCAATCACTTGTAACACTCTGCATTAAATGACACGCTAGAAAATGTTAAATTCTTTCATATATATTGTATAGTCTCGTCTATTCATGCGACTCATCATTTTTGGCTGTAGGAATTTTAGACACTCACAAAAATAATCTATTAAACATAAAACTAATTTCTTTTCAAATCATGTCCTTTAATCGTTAGCAGAAATAGTTTTACTGTAAACGGAATCTTTTAAATATAAAAAGGTTAGAAGTTTATTGAAAAAAACTGACGTTTATTAACACATTAAAATAATAAAATAAAAAAATTTAATTACTTCAGTTAAATAAAAAATAAAATAAATAAATACGGCCTTGAACCTTGAACCTTAGATCACGCCCAACAGGTTTGAGGTATTTTTCCATTTTCTTTTTGTCAATTAGCAGCAGTATATACAAAAATATTGTCTTTTGTATAAATAAAAAATGACACCCTTTCACTTTTTTGACTCGCACTTGAAAAAAACTAAACTAAAAAATCGTACTAAAATGTATAATTATCTCTTATTAATATTACAACAAAAGTCAACTTTAAATTTCTAATTTTGCAAACTTTAATTGAATAATAAATTTCGAAAAGGACTCAACTGCGTTTTTTTGAAATTTCACAGGAGACACAAAAAACTGTTTATTTCAAACAACTTTGATTAAAAGAATCCAGCTTTTTTTTGTAGAAACTATATACAGTTAAAAGAATGTCTTATTTTCAGCCACGAAAGGTACCTTAATTTAAGATGCAACACTTTTCAGACAGCTTTTGTTTAATTTCAAATCTTATTTTTTTGCTGAATTTAAAGAGCAAAAGCTTTCTGAATATCAGCAAAAAATGTATTGAATTTAGGGCAATCATGTTTGAAAATCAGCAGTTCTATACCTTATTTAAAAAGTAGAATTGTAAATTCAGATTTCCTATCCTTATTTTCACGCAAGCCTAAATTAAGACTGGCATTACTTTCAGGACTTGTTTAATTTCAGACAGTATTTAAAAAAAGATTTACTTCTTATTGTGTATAGAAGCTACTTTATTTGACAAAAGAATAAAAGAATTGTCCTTAATAACAGAGAGTTGGAGAAAATCACTGATCTCTATATATAACTGGATGGGCGACTCCTATATAAAAGTAGCTTCCGGTGTGAAAATAATTGAAACCATCGACGCCATGTTTTAGACACCGGTGAAACAGCGTAGAGCGACTTGATTGTGTGAGTTGCCGTGTAAGTGTGCTTTGCATATAGTGTGTGTTGTTCGATGTTTTGACACTTCTCTCGTATGTTTCAAGTAATTAAATTAAATAATTTGTAACTTTTTTAAATATATAAATACCAATATAGTTTATTGGTATTTAATTATTTTTAAGTAAATTAAGTTAATTTTAATAATTTTTATTTATTTATTATTATTTATAGTTATTAATAATAATAAAATAATTTAAGTATTTTTTTCATAGTTAAATGTATTTCAACCTTCTTTGTAATTTTAAAATTCCCGCCTGCTTTTGTAAAGTGGGTGTCTAAAATATGGCGCCTTCCGGGCTTCTAATTTTATCACAGTTTTAGACGTGTCGCCCATCCAGTTATAATAGAGATCAGTGGAGAAAATTGATATTATAGTTGTCAGAGTTGAGATCTTTTCGAAATTTATGGAAAAGATTTGATCGTTTTAATCATAAACATATATTAATGAAATGTTTTACTTTCGACAAATAATTTATTGACTGATCTATTTAATTTTAAAGCGTATTAAATGGTTTTTTAACTCAAAAACAATTCAGCATTAGGTTAGAAAACAAACAATTTTAGGTTAAAAGTCAAAGGATAACTCATATAAATAGATTTTTCTTTACTAAAAGTACTTCAGATGAAATTTTCCTTTTAAGATAATATATAAGGATTTGTAGCAATGCAAAAAAGTGGAAAAAATACGAGTTGAATGATCCCAAAGTTTTGAACGTTCAAATGAATGAAATATTTTTTATTGAAGATATTTTAATAAATTACTAATTATAAAAAAATTTAAAAACTAAAATTTTACTCATACAAACTCAGTAATTAATTTTTTTGTTAGTGAGCCACCAAAGTTGCAATAAAAATTTAATTTTTACATGATATAAATAAGTTTCATTCATTTGAACGTTCAGAACTTTAGGATCTTCGAGTTGAGCCCTTCTCGAAATCCATTATTCAATAAAAAATATGTTATAATATTATATAATGTTTCTATTTACCCCTAATAGCTGGAAGTTCGGGGTTAATAAAAACAGTTGATTATTATTTCTTACAAAAGTTTTTTTTTAAAGAAAATGTGTACAATATATGGTTGATTTTCCATAAAACCGACAATATTAAAATATTGTAATTTTTTATATATTAATAAATATAAAAATTATAATATGAGTTTCAAGTATACATATGGTTCAGAAAAATTGTTTGTAATTTTGATATTTTTTAAACAAAATAACTGTTAACGGATTCATGTACCATAATCAGTTACCATACTTTTGTTACACTAACAAAATTGATAGTTGAGCTTATAGGAATGTTAAATAAAACTCATACGGATTTTAACTTTTTAAATTTCTATTTGTTAAAAAATAATTGTTTAAACAAATTATAGAAAAAAGCACATTTAATTGAAACTATGTATATTGAGATAATTTATGATAATGCTAACGAAATTCAGGATTTAAAAATCTAATGTAAGAAATGTATAGAAATTTATTGTATTTTATACGGTAATTTATAGGGTAATTTATGGAAATTTATGTGGTAATATATGAAAATTTATGGAAATATATGTTGTAATTTTATAAATTATTTAAAATTATTTATCGTAATTTATTAACATAATTTAAACTTTGGAAATGAATTCTCAGCAATTTACAGATATTTTTGCGGTAATTTATGAAAATTTATAAAGTAATTAATGTTAAAATTACCAAAAATTATAACAGTTAAAGTAACTTTAATTTTTTAATTTTATTTAGACACAATCATAAAAATTATTTTAATTGTACACTTGTTTAAACCACAAATTCAGTGAAAGACAACCAAAAGGCTTCACTATGAAGCACAATTAGTACTCTTTTTTAAAATAAATTATTAGCAATTTTCAACCGGTTTTGCATTTCTGTCATTTATAGTCACTGAAATAATACGATTATACAGTATTTACTAAAAAAAGTTTTTTTTGTTTGATTTATTATGAAATATGTGTAAGCTTTACCACGACGATTCTGTGATTCCCTGTACAATGTTGACGTTTTAAATGTAAAAAAAAACCCAAAGAAAGAGTAAAATTTGTTTCTGTCATAGTGAAACTTTTAAGGAAACTGAACTTTTGCTTATATTAAAGTATAACTAAATTCTGATTTTATTTTTTAGAAATATTTCATTTTTTTAAGAAGGCTTCACCATGACGCACAAAACTAAGGACAAGAAATAATATTTTTAAAAAATTTTGAACTCTTAAGAATCTATGTATGTATGTCTCTTTACTCTTCATAAACTATTCTTCGTATCTATTTTAATTAATTGTTATTAAATTGCACTAGAACTTTGTGTTTTGCTTAAACTAAAATAAAACTTAGTTTAAATAATTGAACGTGGCTTAATGTGTTGACAATAAATTATATAACCTCTTTTTTCAAGAAACCTGGAATCTAATCAAGCTCTGATCAGGGACAATCCTGATTAGGGCCAAACCACAAATAGAATTTACTTAAGGCAATTTCTACACAGGATGTAAAGAATATTCGTTGTTTTGACCTGAAAATTTTTGATAATCAAGTATTTGGGCAATCCATAAGGGACCTTTGTGTGGGCCCTCAAGAATTCGCTCTAATGTCCGTTTAATATTTTCAAAAATATCACAACGCAAAAAAATTAGATTTATATAGAATAGTTTATTGCGTGGCTGAGAATAAATAAAATTAACACAAAAATTATTTAACACTCGACAAAGTCTTTATTAATGTAAATATAATTCTTTTAAAAGTACACATTTTTAATAAAAGTACTCAAATAACAAAATAAGAAAAATAAAGAAATAACTCAAATAAAATAAGATAATTTAATCGCAATAATTGCTGTGTTAGTCATTCACTCGAGTGTCGAGTACTAAACATAATTTCAATTAATCGTTTCTAGAAATGATTAATACGATTATACAAATGAAATCTTAACATAATTGATATTTTAATTATTAACTTGAAGATTATACTTACTATTTAATATAATATTATCAATAATATTTACGAATGTATAAGAGTGTAGTGAAAGCAATACAGGATTTGAGATTTAATTAGTAGGGGTAACATTACATGTAACATTGCTGCAGGTTATCCCACTTGCGTTATTTTTTATCCCATAACTGCCATAATTAAAAACGCGACTAATATTGTTTTCAAATGATTAGTTATTACTTTTTATAATCTTGTGGAGCAAATAGAAGCAATAAAAATGTTCTTGATAAGCTAATTCTGAAATTGATTTGTGGAAACATTGAAAAATTAAAATTATGACTTATTCATGTGCTAACAAATGAAATATTTTTATAGGTAATTTAATTTTTCTTTTTTTAATGAGTTATGAACAAAAATGTTTAAGTGGGACAACCTTTTCCCTACTTAAAAAGGAGTTGTCACAGTTAAATAGTACTTACGCAGAAGGAAAAGGGACACCAAGGGTTTCTTAGGTGCAGATAAGGTTTAAATTATACTCACCAGGAGGTAAGCAGGTCTAAAAGTTCGACTCGGGTCCAATTAGTAACTAATTTAGATTCAAAGAGTTCTGTTTAGATGTGTTAAGAGAAAATGTACTATTTAAAAAGAAGGAAGAACATTAAAAAGAAATAGTTTCGAAAAATTATTAATTAGATATATTTATATAGATTTTTTTCTAAGATGCTTCATTCAGTTCTGTGCGTTGGTATTAGATTGAAGGACTTGGCAGGTCGATCACCTGCAGAGGTACTTTCTTCGGGTTATGCGAACTGCATTCACTCACGGTGAACTCTTCCTTGCAATGCAACAGGGTAGTGACCTAGTAACTCGTGGCAATTACGGTTGTTATTATTATTCTCTTTTTGATACGGTGTGTAAACTACTCTCGGTCACAAAACTTTATACACTCACGTGGAAAAAATAATTCTATAATATTTACATTTCTTAACAATCAATGCTGTACTCTAATTATTTAATTAGATTTGAATAGAATTGAATACTTTTTGAATAACTGTGTATTGAACATGATTTTATGAATAGCGAGTGTGTATCGTTTCTACTACTACTATTATTATTTGTCGCTAATAGTAAAAATACAGTAATTTGTAAGGTGTTAAAAGAACACCAAAATGGATTAAAATAATCTGCAAGAGTTTAATACCTGTAGGATTAAATTAATACCAGAATGAATTAACCTTTTGGTGTTAACATCATTTTGGTGTTATTTTAAACTAAGAATAAAATTTTAGTCCAAATCATAATAAAGACAATGATTTTTAAAAATTTATCGAATTTAGCTTTACAAGAGACAAAAAATAATAATTTGATGAAGTAAGTAAGCAAGTATTTTGTTATGAATTGGCTTTTTCATTTTCAGAATAAGACGAAGGAGATTTTTGGAATTACGAAAAGATACCTCTAATGAAAAATAATTCTGGAGAAAAATATTTGTCCTCGTGGAAAATTATATAACAAGTAATACAAAAAGAGAAGAATTTTAAATGAAATAAATTACATAAAGAAAACTCCACGCAAAAAGCAAATTGGCACAGAAGGTATGTACCTTTTAAATGTATTTTTATTTATATTTAAAGGAAAATATCAATCAATTTTAAAAAATTTTAATAAATTTGATTATTTGATATAATTGTTCTTTGAGGATGAGGCAGCAACATTAGATTTTCTAAAAAACAATATCGAACATGAAAATAAGATATTATAGATGCATGGGTAGCAACTGCAGAAGCCCGCTTAAATTATAAAAATTGTAGCATTAATGATTATTATAATATTTTTGAATGCTTGTAAGGAAATTTTGGTTTTTTTTAAAACATAATACATTTATTTACTTACTCAATATACGGGTTTACAATTTACAACCTTTCTAATAGAAAAGTATTAATTAATTATTTAATGCATCACACTATTTTTTGCATGATTTGCTTGATGAAAAAGACGCACAAAGGGGGGGGGGGTACCACTGACATTAGTTCGACAAAAAGGCACTTCAAATACAGGACCACTTCTCAGGGAGATGTATGGAACTGTCAATGAGATATCGGACAGCAATGCCGGACAATCGATAACACCATTGATCACATTGTAAAAAAATTGCAAATACAGTTTTAAGAATGTACTCTGAATAGTACACTACCGTCCGAAATTGTGCGAACGCTAACATCTCGAGCTATTAAAAAACACACCCGCACAGAAACAGTGATAACTCGGTTAAAAATGAAGCTAGATGCTGTTTTTAAATTGCATTGGAAAGCTTATTAAATTTCCAATGAAATGCCACTATTTTAAGTTGTATTGCATAAATAGGAAGCGAGATATCATGTTATGAAGACAAAAAAATAATTCTATTTTTTTCGGAATTTCTTACTCTGACTTTGACTCCTGGCACAGCTTAGCAAAGTTTATGAAAAAAATTGTTACTTTTACAGACTATTCCTTGTAACCTAAGCTTTAAATAGAGATCAAGAACAGCAAAAAATATTTACGGGTTCCCAAGATATTACAAAAAGAGTCGGACCGTGCCAAGCAGAATTTTCAATCATCGATTTCTCTAATTCGCCGTTGATTCAATTACTTGTCTGTGAAAAAAGTGTCGAAAATTAATTTTAACCAAGTACATTCTTACTGGGATCCACTTTTAATTTAATTTATTATATATCGATATTTTAAAAAGTGGATCCCAGTAAGAATGTACTTGGTAAAATTAATTTTCGACACTTTATTTTTCACAGACAAGTAATTGACTCAACGGCGAATTAGAGAAATCTATGATTGAAAATTCTGCTTGGCACGGTCCGACTCTTTTTGTAATATCTCGGGAACCCGTAAATATTTTTTGCTGTTCTTGGTCTCTATTTAAAGCTTAGGTTACAAGGAATAGTC
Organism: Leptopilina drosophilae; assembly: GCA_032873175.1. Taxonomy (NCBI): domain Eukaryota; kingdom Metazoa; phylum Arthropoda; class Insecta; order Hymenoptera; family Figitidae; genus Leptopilina; species Leptopilina drosophilae. Next base: position 52,037,880 of record CM065478.1, read on the forward strand.
TGAAAAAGTAACAATTTTTTTCATAAACTTTGCTAAACTATGCCAAGAGTCAAAGTCAGAGTAAGAAATTCCGAAAAAAATAGAATTATTTTTTTGTCTTCATAACATGATATCTCGCTTCCTATTTATGCAATACAACTTAAAATAGTGGCATTTCATTGGCAATTTAATAAGCTTTCCAATGCAAATTAAAAAAAGAATCTAGCTTCATTTTTAACCGAGTTATCACTGTTTCTGTGCGGGTGTGTTTTTTAATAGCTCGAGATGTAAGCGTTCGCACAATTTCGGACGGTAGTGTAGGTGTGTTTATTACAGAACGCAACTCAGTATAGTCATGACTTAAAAAGTCATAAAGTATACTCAACTGCCTTGCTAAAAATCGCAAAAACCTATTCTGAACTCTTTCCAATCTTACGAAATAATAATTCTAAAACGGAAAATAAATAGTAGAAATAAACTCAAGATGTGGCCGTACCACAGAAAAATACAAAACTTTAAAGACTTTAATGACCAAGAATATTCAGAGATTTACTAATTGCGAGATTAATGTGATCTTTGTAAGATATGTCTTTTAATGTCATCTAGTAGGAGCGATTTACTGTCGTACTTGCTACAATATTCTAAGGTTTGCGTTAGTAGGAAAAACCGTTAAAGTGAGGCTTCAAAATACTTTTATTTTTTGTACTGGAAATATAAACTTGTCAAAGTTAAAAACTCACCGAAATTAATTACAATTTTGTAATTAATAAAGTAATGTTATTGTTAGTAGTAAAAGTGTCTCTTAAACAGACTTCACACATTTTTGAAATTTCTTTTTAAAAAATAGACGTAATTTTGTAATTTCTATGAAATTTTTTTTAGCAGTAATTGTTGTAAAATTAAGTTAAAATGTGATTTGGCTTCTTTAATTTTACCGTTATAGAAAGTATATCAATACTATGTTAAAAAAAATTTTGATTTTTTTATTTGTCTCAAAAATTTTGATTTTTACCGTCCTAATTAATATTTGTTTAATCTGTAAATTGATAAATCTTCCTTGAGCCATTACCTAACAATCTGCTAAATTTAGTCAATATCGGTAAAAGCGTTTTCGTGTTATTAGGGTACAAAGCTTCTGTGACAGACATACATTAATATTTTTACAATTATTTCTGGAATCCTTGATGCCAATAACATTTATTTATGCTAAAATTTTGAAGTTTTAAGCAATGTACAGACAGACGTCTGATTTTATTAGTAAGGATTAAACCAAAATTTATTGTTTATAGAACTCCTAGTATACATATGTGAATTAAACATTTTTCTAAGTAAAACTAAAAAGATAAATTAATAACATTTTTTTAGTAAAAATCCTAAGCTTTTAAATGATATAAATTAACTTGCATTTAGAGAATAATTTCCTAGATTTTTCAGATATGACAAAAAATGAGTGGGTTTACACCAGTCTCCCCTACTTAGGTAGTGCTATAGTAGGCGTCGAGGAGAGTACCAGACACTAATTATATTTCCCTAATAATTAATTGATTTATCATTTATTTAGTGTAAGTTTTATTATTTCTTTGGGTTTGATTCATCAAGCAATCGTAAATGAAGACCTTATAGTTTTACTTGTAAATAATGGTGGTCGCCCTTCCTCACAAGATTAGTCATTTTAAACTAGAAGGTTGAAATCATATACAAAAATGTAACATAAGTAAAAAATATAAAAAATTCCTTTCCGAATAAAAAGAATTGAAAAAAAAAATTCGAAAAACATTTCCGTTTAGTACTCGTCCCTTATTCCCAAGCTGAAGATTGAATTGTTTTTTAATAGGTTTTCCCTTCATAGAATGAAGAGAAAGAAAAAAATTTGCTCATTTATCAGACAATAAGGACATTGGAATTCTGCCTTAATATTACCTGCAAATGGATTCGCTCGTGACATTAATACGATCACGATTCTGCAATTTAACGATCATATCCGGGGACCTGTACCAATGGTCTTTTGCACTGGTACTACATAGATTAGGGTCAGTCTGGAATGCATTATAACCAAACGAGAGAATCGCGCAAAGGGCTCTCTGTTTCTCTCTTTTTCTTTTTGCATATAGTAAGGGATAAGGACAACCTAATGGACGAGGAAGAAACGATCACGCGAACCTGCATGCTCTCACTGCGGCGATCATTCTTCGCAGGAATCACTGCGATCGTGATTCCGATTGCATGCTCCTATTCGGGTTACAAATAGCCAATGCTATTGGCTTCCGTCACACATGCCAATTCCGTAATTATATTATTTCATTCTTTTCTCTTCTTGTCGCTTTATGTCATCATTTCGTTTCAATGTCTTTACATTCATTTAGTAAGAGTTACTATTTATTGATGTGTAGTGTAATAAATGTATACTCAGAGAAATGAAATATCAAAAATAAAATCACAAATTATAAATTTATTAACCCCTTGACAGTCCATGGCCCATATGTGGCCACAAAAAGTCGTGCCACCTTTACGTCTGTGGCCATATATGTCCATCTCAAAAATAAAATACTAAACTTAATTCGATTTGAATGACCAAGTGCATACTAAGGTTTTTTGGGTCGCTGAATCCGAATTTCAAATCAGATTTTCAAAATTCAAAATGGTGGACCTAAAATGGCGACTATGAAGATTTAAAAATTATCAAATACGCTTGAAACTCGTTATTTGAGGGTTTTCGGGGTCGCTGATTACGAATATGATGTCAGATTTACAAAATTAAAATGGTCAATCCAATATGGCGGATAATTTCAAGATTCATGCCAATTTGATCGAATTTTAGGTCCGCCTTTTGGATTTCAAAATCTGACATCGAATTCGTAATCAGCGACCCGAAAACCCCGAGTAACAAGTTTTAAAACAAATTCCGTTGGATTTTTTATTTTCTCGACCGCCATATTGAATCCGCCATTTTGAATTTTGAAAATCTGCCATTAGATTCGTAATCAGAGACCCCGAAAACCCCCGAGTAACAAGTTTCAAGCAAATCTGATAAAATTTAAAATTTTCGAATTCGACATTTTGGGTCCGCCATTTTGGATCCGCCATTTTAAATTTTGAAAAACTGACTTCAAATTCGAATTTTGTGACTCCAAAAACCTTAATTACAACGAAATCACATTTTTTAGCAACTTTTTTTTCTAGGACCGTTTTTGAACCACAAGCGATTTTTAGCTGGACTGCGAAGGGGTTAAATAGAGGAGCAATTCCATGTGAAATTATCGACGATTTTTCGACATTGTTAGCAATTTGTTTGAAAATTTTTTTCCTTCAGCTAGAATTATAAGATATGATAAACTGAAGACGATTTTGAAAATTTCGAAAAAATTTTGAAACTATTCAAATTGGAAAATTTATGTGTTACTTTTACATTCTCATCAAAAATGAGAAAGTCTTGTTTTAAATTAAGATAACTCCAGTAATTTTCAATATTTTTTTAAAATTAATTTTTCAATTTCTCAGTATAACTAGTACTTTTTAAATAAATTTTTTAGAAAAAAAATTTCATTAATTATTAGAAATTAAAAAAAAAATTTTTATTTTTTGAAAAACAGCCCCCTTCCGATTTAAAAAATTTTTTTTATAGTGATAGCCAAAAGTAATAACAAATTTTTCGTAAAAGTTTTATAGTGGGATACACTATAACTTTTCGAGATATCAACGAAAAAGTCTATGGCAACGTCATTTCATTTTTTGTCAACAAAATTTTAATTAAACTAAAAAACAAATATTGTGCTACATCTAGAAAACGATAACAAATATTTATTTGGCAAAAAAATTTTAATATTTTTAAAAAATTTTAAAAATTGTTTCTTTTATACTTCAATTTTTTTGAACATTTTTCAAAAATCAAAATTTAAACAAAATAAAATTTGTGCTGAATTGTGCTTAGCGAGCAGAATAAAAAAAGTCTATAACAATTTTACATCAGGTTTACAACAGCTCTTTCTCACACATTGCAATGAATAGAATTGTTTTATATAGTTAAATTAATATAATACCTATATTAGTAATTTTAATATTATGTACCTGCATACTTTTAAGTTTTAAAAAAAATAGTGAGCACAATTCCCAGAATGCTTCATTTTACAAAAAGCTTTGTTTTATTTTTTCATTTAAATTTCATGTAAATTTTTCTTTTTGAAGTCGAAGTAAAAAAAGAAAAAATATATTAAAATTTTTTTTAACTATGCTATTCTTAAAAATCCTTGACAATTTCTTGAAGAACATGAACGCCCAAAACTTATATTTGAAAATAAAAAAATTGGATGATCAAACTTTAAAATATTGTTAAATAATGGAGGTGACTCACTATTCCCCCATTTCCCCTATGATTATTTTCAAATAGTTAATTAACTTTTTGAAACATTCTTTTGAGACTTTATTATTATGCTCACGAGAACAATTCGGCACAAATCTCGAAAAGTTATCGCGATCCCACTATAAAACTTTTACGAAAAATTTTTTTATTTCTTTTGGCAATCACTAAAAAAAAATTAAAAAAATCGGAGCGGGGGAGTATTTTTTAAAAAATAAAAAAAAATTTTTTTTTGGAAAATTTTTAATAATTAATGAAATAATTTTTTTCTAAAAAATTTATTTAAAAAGTAGGTACTAGTTATACTGAGAAATTTAAAAAAATTTTTTGAAAAAACAGAAAATAACCGGAGTTATCTTAATTTTAAAAAATTAAAACATAAATTTTCATATTAGAATATTGTGAAAGTTTTTTCGAAAGTTTCAAAATCGACTTCAGTTTATCATATCTTATCCTTATAGCTACAAGAAAAAAAAGTTTAAAAAAAAATTGCTAATAATGTCGAAAAATCGTCAATCATTTCACATGGAATTGCTCAGAGATAAATTTAACAGGAAACAAAATATCAAGAATAAAGAGGACAAATATTAAAAATCAAATAAAAATTAATTTTAATCCATGGATTTAATGACACATTCATTAAAAACACTGTCCGACACTAATTTTGCCCTTTTAATAATTTTAGTCACTTTCGACAGATTTTTTCACTCTGATTACTAATCTGAAAAGAAAAATACTCCAGCATGTCGAGTTTTTGAGAAAATTAATGGTAAAAAGTGAAAAAAGCATGTTTTTGGCTATATTTGATTGTGGTTAAATGAAAAATAAGAGGTGATAGAATTTTGATTCTGGTTTCAAATGAATGCTTGAATCACAACCAACAATTTTCTTGAGGAAGAATTCAAAGGCATTTCCGATAAGGCGGTTTTAAAAATTATTTTTTCTTTTGCATTAAATTTTGTCAGTAATCAAATTTTATTAGCACCATGTATAACCTAAAAATTGTGAAAATGCTTGTGAATGCATTGTAAAAGTTTATAAACAAATGAATTTTTTAGCATTTAAATTCATAAAATTTTATATTTATTTCAGGTTACTTGTATTTTATTCCAGAAATGAATTTTTTAGCATTTAAATTCATAAAATTTTATATTTATTTCAGGTTACTTGTATTTGATTCCAGAAAAATGTTTAGCAATCTAATTTCTAGAAATTCCTAAAAAAGATTTTAATTAAAATTTTATTTTAGCGTTAATTGTATTTTACAGTTTTTATATCTTTATTTTAAATAAATTAAATTAATCAATTCTTCTAATAGAGATAAAATGCATAACTGGTACAAGAAAAAAAAGTATATTAAATTAGATATTTAGTGATCATACAAATCAAATTTTAATACCAAACATATTCAATTCGATTAAAATATAAATTTATTTAAAATTTTAAAGTATTCGATTTAATGGTAATTTGGGTTATTTTTTTCAAAGCAATGCAGGTAAATACTAAAAACAAAAGAAAACTCACATATTTCGAGGAAAAGGCTTCGGAGATAAAAAATAAATTCTTTTTGACATTTATTTACATTAGGGCAGAATTAAAATAGGTTTTTTTTAGTAAAATATATAAATCTCACATCCTCATTTTATATTACCATCGAAATATTCTGTTAAACTTACTTCTACATTCGGTTATTTATTAAAAAGGAAGGCTTCGGAAATGACATTGAATTTTTACTCGGAACGAAGTGTAAATTTCGATTATTTATAACAGCAATAATTTTTCTCCTTTTCAGAGATAAAATATAGCAAAATCAAACGTCAGATTCTCAGCTTTATTTTAATGTGCATTAAAATTTTTTTAGAATATTTTTAATCTACAAAATATCAGTAATCATTGTGAAGTAATTTTAACATGAAACTGAAGACAAAGTTTAAACATTGTTATCAAAAATAAAAGTGAGGTCTACAATTTTTTAAAACTCACATAATGATAGAAAAAACATTGTACTTTCTGACACTATTTTAAAAAAATTTTTGAGAGAAAAAATGATAAAAATTTAGTTTTTTTAAAGAAGTCCTATTGGACACATGTTGAATAGGATTCGGTGATGAAAGTAATTTTATTATTTCATGAATTCAGTTGAATAAAATTATTTAATTTTCTTTTTATAATGATAAGTAAGTGCTAAATTTTCACTATGGAAGTTGATAATAATTATTAGAAAGTAAATTTTGTAAAATCAATCGAGACGTCAAAAATGTCACACTCAGAAGAATCACCCTTATATGAACGGTTATTGAAAATATTTTTTTAATTATGTTAGACTTATCTGTTCTAGTTTTCTTAACATTTTTCTAAAAACGAAAAATATACCTAAATATAAATGCTTACTAAATATTGGAGTCAGATTAATGAATAGTAGTAACACAAGTAAATTACGTGATCAAATACACTGTAATCAATTTTTCATCTAGCTTTGTATTTATTAGAAATACTACCCCACTGTTTACTAAAATGTATCAAATTGCAACCAATTGATCTCAAAAAGTGGATCAAATCATCATTTGATCTCAATTTTTGGATGATTTTGATCCATTTGGGGGGGGATCATTTTTATATTTTTAGAAAAACAGTGCCTCAATAAAAAGAATAAAGTGAGAAGAAGGTTTTAAATTATTTGAAAACCCTTATTTTTTAATTATGTTATACTTACATTACTTTGTTTTTTTAATTCCTGAAGAAGATGGATAGAAATAACCACACTGTTGAAAAAATTTCGTTATTTTAATATACACCAGGGAGTGAGACTAAGAAGACTGGACTGACTATGTGAAGTCTAGCAGAAATGAAACCTTTTTCTGCAGAAGAACTATACTCCCAGAATGATAAACTTTTCCTTACTGTTCAGAATAATATATATTTATTAAAATTTAATAAAATTTAAAAAAAAAATAAAAAAACTTTGAGAGAGACTTTTTTAATTATACCACAGGGTAAGGTTATGCGTTATGTGAGGGATTACTTCAGAGTTTCACTGCGAAGAATAGTTTCACTCCCCATTGCATTATAGTTCAGTCTCGTTAATCTTACTCCCTGATATACACTAAGTACTGAAATTTAATACTCATGTATATTAAATAGAAATTCAAATTGCAGTGTGTGAACTAAAAATTTAATAAATACTATACGAAACTTTTGTGAATGCGTAAAACAAAGTAAAGAACATATAGAGTAATAATTTTTATAATCCTAAGATCTCAGTGTGATCATTTGATCGTAAGGTTCAAGGCACTAAATTTAATCTTGATTATTGGGTTCCTCTCCCGGTCGACACAAATTGTTCAAATTTTCACATTTTTAAATTTAATATACATATATCTCAAATTTTAGTACATAATGTATATTAAAATCAGTAACTTTATTGCATATTTGCTTCATACATATGTACATTAAAGTTGATACAACTTTTTGAAACAGTGCAGAAATGATGAGAATGATAATTATAATACAAAATAAACGTAAATTGATCATTTCGATTTTGCAACAAGATTTAATATTTTGTACACTGTGAAAAATTTTTGAAATTTCTTATCTATTTATACCTGGGAGTTTTATTATCTTTTTTAATATTGTCATAAAAAGCAAAATTGTAACGTTCATCAATCGTGAGTAACGATATTTATTATTAGAATGAGTACTGATAAGTTTTATTCTTATCTGTAACAAAATTTGGTTTACCTACATGAACAGAAAGTAAAAAACCGCTGTCAAGTTATACATTTTTGTTATAATTTTGGTGCTCATTTCATTTGTTTTCGTAAATCTCTTTGTGATCATTTCATGAACATTTTGCTTCCTCATAGAGATGTTAATAACAATAAAGTATAAATTTTGAATAATTATTCTCAATTGTTGTAATATTTTTTTCTCTTTATTTAATACTTCCATATATAAAAAAAATTTCCTTCACAATTTCTATTTTTTAAAATATCAATAACTTCTTTATTTCTATTCGAATTAGCTTCAAAAATAGGTCAATCGAAAAACCTTTCGAAACTATAATTTGCCAAATTTTTATATTTAATTGTTTAAGATAAAAAATTTATTAAAGTAAACATTACACCGTAGGTGTAGTATATAATATAAGAATTTAATTAAATAAAAATAATAAATTAATACTCAATTATTAAATAATTAATTTAATAATTAATAGTAATTACAATGATATTTTTGAATTTTTTCTTCAGCATTGAAAAAATTTTATTTCCTTCAAATTCTTCCTGTTTTTAAAAATGATTAGACTTTACAAATTCAAAATTAATTTTGGTAAATAATTTGATTTTTCAAAAACTATGAAAAAATAATTGAACTTTATGAAATTTGTGATTAAATTTTTTTTTGTAAATAACACAGTGTAATAGAATTTTACTTTTTTATTATTTCTGGAATCGCTATATCTGCTTCCTTATTTAAACTTCGCCTCGTAATGTAAAATAAGATGACAGTGAGAGAAAATATTATAATCTATTAAATCTCAAGCTGAATAACGAATGATTTTTTAAAGAAACTATTAGATTCTTCGGCAAATCAAAAATAAATTGACACCTCTCTGTTTGTTTATAAAAATCTTATAAGCAAAAAAATGTTGCGACACGAACTTTAAACCACGATAACTCATAGAAAATTAAATATTTTAGAAGGTCTAAGTTGGAAGTTATTGAGGAGAATATGAGCCTAATAAAAAATGAAAAAGTTCCTCATGGAAAATTTCTTCTTATTAATAGTTTTTTTAATAGTTTCAAAGATTGAATTCAATCGAGTACTCTAAAAATATATTCGAGCTTTTTATGAGGCTCGGAGTCGGCTCGAGCTCGAATTGATTAGGCTCTGCTCGAAAAATAAAAAGCTCCAAAATACTCGATCGATTAATGTCCACCAATTAATTCATCTAGCTGCAAATATTAGAATGTAAGGGACAATATAATATCTATTGGACAAAAATGCAAATTCCAAAAGAAGTGCCTATTGCCCCAGTTGTCATGAACAAAAATATAATAGTATTCTTAAGTATGGAAATTGGGAACAAGGTTGAAAAAAGGGTGGGACGAGACGCAGAGAAAAAGGAGAGAATGAGAGAGAAAAGATGCTCTAGTGGAAAGTGCTCAAGCGTATAGTGTAATAGTATTTCACATAGTGGTGAGGGTCTGAAAAGTAGCATAAATTCCTTAGAATCAGTGAGGGATCTCCTGCCGTTTAACCACGAAATAACTTGCATCGGCGCTCTTAAAGCTTCCAGCATCTCGAGCGTTTGCCCCAACGTCCACCTATCTCTTAACAGCTCATTAACCACGTTCACCATTAGTTGACCTCACCATAAACGAACAGCATCCTTTTCTAGAGAAGTGCGCGGTTTTCCGACCTTCCACTCTTCCACAAACTTTTTCTTGTCTCTTCAGAAATATAAATTAACTGTTTTTTTTTATTTTCTCACTTTTTCCGAAGAGAACGTTTTCCAATCAATTTTTTTCTTTTTGAAAGTATGTAATTTACAAAAACAAAAAAATACTCCACAAGAAAACTCGATTTTAAATAAGGAGGACAGTCTTGTTAAAATGAACGAATTGATTTTTTTAGATTAAAAAATTGTGGTAAATTAAAACATTTAAAAAATTAAAAAATTTATTTTTGCATAAATTTTACGTAAAGCAACTAAATTCATTGCTACACCCAGAGAAAAAGGCTATTTAAATTAAGTAAAATGTATTTGCATCAACTAAAATGTGTTTAAATTAAATAGAATTTATTTATACCAAATAAAAAATTTATTCAAAAAACAATTGTTTAGAATAAAACTGGAGACAGAAAAAATTAATTTTCCAGGCACAAGTTTAATTTAAAACAAAGTCTTTGCTTCACATAGAGAAATAATTTATTTGAATTAAGTAAAATGTATTTGAATCAACTAAAATTTATTTGGAATCGAATAAAATTTATATGAATTTTGGCGTAGATTTAAGCTACAAATCATTTTGAGTGTCTATCTTAATTTTCTGTAATAATGAAAAATCAAATCTTTCAATCAATTGATTACACGGGGAGAGAATATATATTAAATTTTGTAAAAATATTTTCAAATTGGGGAAAAAGTGCGACAAAGCGAAATTTTGATATAAAAAATACTAAACTTTAAAAAAACTTATATGAAATTTAGTATAATTATATCAAATATCAAGAATATTAATTAAATTCTAATATAACTTTAATAAATTTCACAAAACTATTTTTAAAGTTTAGTATTTTCAATATCAAAATTTCGCTTTGATGCACTTTTTCCCCAATTTGAAAATATTTTTACAAAATTTAATATATATTCACTCTCCGTGTACTGTAATAAATTTTAAAGAATTGGGTTTTACTCCAGTAAGTTTCTATATGTAATTATTTTTGTAAATACAAAGGCACAAACAAAAAAGATTTTGTCAATTCTGATTATAAATAAAATTCTAAATAAAAATTATTTGATTCAAGCAAATATTTATTTGATAATATCTAGTAAAATATAGTAATTGCTTATTTGAATCAAATACATTTTTTTCACACTAAGAAATCAATGTATTTATGATTCAAACATAATTTTGATTCAATACATAATAAGTTTGACTCACTAAAAATTAGGTTTAATTCAATAAGAAAATATGTCTAATTATAACATTTTTTTTGGTTAGATTTTTATTTTTTAATTCAAATTTTTTTTCTCCCAGCAGTGTAGTGTACAAAAAATAAAACTAAATTATTTATTTAAGAATATATTCTTAAACAATAATACAAATTTTTTATTTCTTTTGAAAAACTAGAGTTTTAATGTAGTAAAATGGAATGTTGACTTTTATTTACAAAAATTTTCTAATTTCAAATTAAAAAGTTTTATTTCTAAAGAATATAATAATTTATGTTTTGAACACGAAATATATTAAGAATCAAGAGAAAAAATTGTAAAAGCTTTTTATAATACTTTCAAAGCACTTAAAAATATTGAAAGACATTGATAAAAACGAAGTTAAAATAAAATTGTTAATACTTTTTCCACTTATGTTTTAGAAAAACTTGTAAAAATTTTTAGTTTTTGTAAATTAGAAAAATTTTTAGATAGGCTTGAAGCAAAAATATTTAATTTTCGAAAAATTTTGAAAACTTTTAGTTTATTTTATTTTTTCGTATATCGTAAAATTCATCCAATTTGAAGCAAAAGTGGCGCCGTAATGAAAGTTTTGATTAAAAGTTTAATGAAAGTTACGGACTAGGAAAAAAAATAAAAATAAATAAAAATATCAATAATTAATGGACAATTTTACCAATTTTGCTAACACAGGCTACTTTGTGAATTTATTCTGAACATACTTTTAAAGGGAAAAATTTTTTAGAATATGTTTCTGAAAGGTTTATTCGTCCTCTCTCCAATGGTGAATTTTATTTTTTAATATTTTAAAAATTTACCCTAATTTTTGATAATTAATATTTAATTTTCAATTTCCCAAAAATCGGTCGGTTTTATTTAAAAATAAATTATTGCAAACGAAAGTTGAGGTTTTTCCTATGAGCAAATAAATTTTCAGAATGCTCTTTTTTTGTTTTTGAAATAATTTATTTTCAAATAAAACGGACCGATTGTTGGGAAATTGAAAATTAAATAGTAATTATCAAAAATTGGGGTAAATTTTTTTAAATATTAAAAAATAAAATTCACCATTGGAAAGAGGACGAATTAATCTTTCAGAAACATATTCTAAAAAATTTTTCCCATTAACAGTATGTTCAGAATAAATTCACAAAGTAGCCTGTGTTAGCAAAATTGGTCACCTCTACCCCCTTCAAATTTTCGAGAAAGGTAAAAAATATTTTTTGGGACACATTTCTATTTGATAGAACAACAAATTCCCCGAGTTCAAATTTTTTTCAAGAAGTTGAAATTTCAACTCAGGACGTAAAATGCCTCATTAGTAAAGCAGAACATTGTAAGTAGAATAAATTATATATTTTTCAAATATATTTTATGTTTAGAATAAATGTAATTTTTTTGTTCTTAATAAATCTGGGCAAATTAAAGTTAAAAAATAATTATTCCTAAACTATGTAAAGTTATTTATATTTGTTTATTTTAAATTAAAACAGGATAAAAAAAACAATTTTTATTAGTCAATTTCATTAAAATACAAATTTTATTTGTATAACCAATAAACAATTTTAAATATATAAATTTATATATTTAAAATCACTAACTTGTCTCTATGGGTGTAAGTAATTAATTGAATTCATCGTTTCTTTAATTCGAGAAAAATTTCAAATCCCAACGGACTTTTTAATCATCATAAAAATCATAATCCTCTTCTATCCGGCGCCTCATTACGCAACTACTTCTGCATTCAGGAAAAAAAGTAAACAGTTGCAATCTATATATCTAATCTGCAAATTCATGTCGAGCCTTGAAAGTCATTAAACTTTCTTGATTAATTTTTCCCACGAGCTCAACAATCTCATTTTAACATCTGTCCATCTCTCAACACTGTATAATATAGTCAAATGTTTGTATCTAGCAAACGAAAAAAAAATGTTAATATTCATCCTAATTATTACAATAATACACTCTACAAAGTATAAGGAAGTGATTCTCGAAAATGTAATTTCTAATGAGGAAGTTCACTGATAGGTATATATATATATATATTTTTTTTTTCATTGTGAGATTTTTTTTCTCTCTTTTGTATAGTTGTGTGTGAGTGACAATTGTGTATAGTTGAGAGAGTAAAATATGAAGAAGGGCAAAAACAAAAAGTGAACTATAACTGCGTGAACATTAACAATGTTTCGTTATGTAAGCGGTTGAATAAAAATGGAACAAGGCGGAACAGTTATATCCCGAATAATTTTCAATGAACTTGGCCCCTGTTAGTAGATGTGCAAAGTGCCAATCTGCAGAGAGAAAGATGGCTATCCAAGTGTGTGAGCCAAATATAGTAAACTTCCCAAAGTTAAAACAATGCTTTTACAACCGTACTGTTATTTCTCTTAACTTATTTTTCCTGCAAGGGAGACATTGTATCGTGAGTTCTAATCGGTCCCACGAATATATCATATACACATCTTTTCTTACTGTTTTTCTATTATTTTTTGTTTCTAATTTCAACCCTTGACCATTATATTCCCATTAATAATTTATTAGCCGTTAAACAGTTCAATTCAATTTTTTTTGTAAGTTATACGACTTTAAAGTTTTAAGTCAAAAAATATGAATATTTATCGAAATTAAAGCACTTACAAAACTTTAAGCAACAATGTATTTTTCAATTGTAATAATTATAATAAAATAAAAATGAAAACAAATAATTTAAATGACTCCGAGATGAATGTGTATTTGGGTGATTCTCCTGAAAGGGACCACTTCACGTGTCTCCAACGTGAGACTCAATATTTACATTAACTTTTTATTGATATTTTGTTGAGTATAAATTTCGAAAAAAATTTACCCATAATCTACGAAACATTATTTATCTTTACATAATCTTGTAATGTTCAAATTTAAAGTTTATTTTAGTAAAAAATTTATTTAATTTTGTCTTTTGGTTTTGATTAAATATGATACATATTTTTAATTATTTTTTAATATAATTACAAATTTTGTAATATAGTCTTAATATATATATATATATATATATATATATATATATATATATATATATATATATATATATATATATATATATATATATCAAATTGAAGCTTAGATTCTACAGTTTATTTTCCACTTACATGTAGTTCAAAGAAAACAAAAGAAATTTTTTAAATAATTAATTAAAAATTACTGGCAATGGGAGTAAAAATTGTAATTAAACTCCAAAACCTCGTTTTCCAGTTAAAAACATCATATTTTTAAACTGGGTCAAAACTCGTGAAATTTTCACAGGAAACAAAAAGTATTTTTTTTAAATCAAAATGATGAAAAAACATTTCTATTTGGTCTTAGGAATGTGTCCACCAAAGAACAGAAAAAAATATTATTTTCCATAAAAGTTCTTGCAAAATTAATTTTTTTGCAACTTTTTAAACAAAATGTTATTTCTCCTAAATAAATGAACCGATTTAAGTGAACTAAGCGGGAATATAAAGGGAATGAAAAATACTTTCGTTCAGAATTAGAAAATTTTTAAAATGTTTATATTTTAATAATTATTTAAAAAAAATTTTTATAAACAATTAATTTTTTTTAATATTTTGTGCCTTTTAAAAATAAAAAAAAATATCTACATACACTTAAAACTATAAGAAATCAAAATCCGTTGAAAAAATTTATGAGCGACAATTATTTAAAAAGTTACAATGGAAATTATATTGGCGCGGTGTAGTGCATCAATATACTGAATTTAATTTTTGATAATTTTTATGGTTATATAACTGAATAAAAATGTTAATTCGACAGTGTTTTGTTTATTTCGTAGTTAAAAATAATGTTTTAATTCTGAAAATCATCAAAATCGCATCTCCGTTCGATATAATTTCAATTACAACTTTTAAAATAATGGTCGGTCATAAATTTTCTCAACGGATTTTAATTTCAAACAGTTTTAAGTGAATGTAGATATTTTTTTTTAAATCTTTAAAAGGCGCAGAACATTAAAAAAAATTAATTGTTTATAGAAAATTTATTTAATAATTATTAAAATATAAAATTTTTTAAAAGTTTTCTAATTCTAAACGAAAGCATTAATCATTACCTTTAAAAAAATACTTTTTGTTTTTTGTGAAAATTTCACGAATTCGGACCCAACTATTTTTTAGTTATATACGTAATCTACATATAAATATTTAAAGTTGTAGCTCAAAAAATTTCTTAAATTATGTTTCAATATTTTTAAATTGAATATAAACGTGAATTTTCTATTTGGCAAACTATTCATTTCCGAAGCCTTTTCCATATTTAGTAAGCATTGTTTTGTTTTAAATAATTATTTTCAATTACCTAACCCTTGAATTATAAAAAAATTTTCCGTTTTGTTTAAAATAAAATATTTTTAAGAGAAAAAAAAGTAGAAAGTTAGATAAATAATAAAATTATAATTAAAAATCAAAATTTTTTACAGAAAATATCAATTTTTAACTTAAAATGATTAATTAAAAAATTCATTACAATTTTTTTTCCGTTCAATATAAAAAAATATATATTAGTTATTTTTCAAAAGATAAAATAGTTAAAAATAAATTATTAAATACACAATTCATTAAATTATAAATGAATAATGTTAAAAGTTTAATAAATTAAAGATATGAAACTTAAAAGGAATTTTTTTACAAAAATCCCAATATTGATTACAGTATATTTAACCTTCAAAACACCTAATATTAAAATGATGCTGCAAGGCTTATTATTTAAAACTAATTTTGCGCAACTCAGATTTGTATCCTTAAACGTATTTAAAAACTGCCCATGACAAAAAAAGTTTCAGAAAATGTAGAAATTAATTTTTTTTAGTTTTTGGAAAAAACAAGGTGCCTTTCAGAAGAATCACCCATTTAAGTAATATGTATTATATAAATTTGGTACAAAAAAACATTTCGTTTTGCGTGGGAAATTGAGATATTGAAAATAATTGCTGTGTCAAAAAATGAGTAAATAAAAAAAAAAATTTCAAAAAAGGATAAATAAGTATTGGAAAATGGAAAAGTTCCCAATAATGAATTTAAATTTATTCAATGACATTCGTTTCAAGGTGAATATTATCTCTGTAAAGAAGCTGAAGAAGGAGAAAATGAAGGAAAATAAGAAGCTGTTTATGAAATAGAAATAAAATATTGTTGAGCGCCGATGCATTCCCATGCACAACTCATATAAACAGAGAGGTCAATGGAGGGTTAAGAAAAAATTGATTACGTAATGTTATAGTTACAGTGCATTACCTCATGAGTTTACCTCTTTTTTATTCTCTACTTAAGAAAAAAAGAAACAAATATACACATGTTTTTTACGAGAACGGTACTTTCATCCCGAATTAGTTTAATTATAAAATTTGTGTGCGCGCTCACCACACACTTTGAGAACCGGCGTGATTTGAAGGCATTTCGTATGGCATTTTATACTTGCATTTGCTCTTACGGTATTCACGGTATTTACTTTTATGTTTCGGTATATTTGCCTAATAATCGCCGTAGTAAATTTTATTCGCTTAAAGGAAAAATGTGCAATAGACCAAGTCCTCGATTACGATCCACAGTTAGATCTAGAACGATTGACCCCTTGATCTGTTTACATTCTGTTTACATAATTTTCATGTTGAAGATGAGTATTATACGAATATTTATATACAGCACTTACTCAGTTCCTGTATTTTATCAAATAAAATTCATAATTTTAGTGGATCGGAAATTTTATATGTATATTGATATTGAGGAAATAGCACATATTAGTTATAAGAGTTTTTTCCCCCTAATGACTCAGATAAAATTATTTTCTTCAGTTCAGGTGTATATTTTTTTAACGAGACGAATAATCTTATCTTAAACGTTATTTATATCATGGCAGAGAATATTCTAGGGTCATTTTTTTTGTTTGATCTATTTTTAGGGAAAAAATTATAGTTTTGTATAATTTTAGTAGATAAAGTCTGTTCTATAGAGATTAAGTTTTTTTGGATTCTGTTATTTTTTTAAATTTGCTTCTTTCAATTTTTTTATTTTTTGAATTAAGTGTAAAAATCATTTACAGTCAGACAGAAAATAAAATTTAATATCATTTTGGTATTAGTAGAAAAGGAGAGTTTGAATAATAATAAAAATTGGTAATTTTAGTGTTATTAACAAAAATCTCTCAAAAAAGGGTTTTGATTTCTTAACAAATTGTATGAATTTCACAATAAATTTTACTAAATTCAAAGTATATTTTTTAAATTTTCAATAAAATTTACTACGAATATTAAAAAGTTTATTCTCACAAAAAAATATTTTTAAAGTAAAATTTACAATTTTCAGTGTTAATTTTTTTATAAAAATTATTCAAATTTTCATCGAACATTACAATTAGCTATTAAATATACTTATTTTTAGAGTGAATTTTACAATTTTTGAAATAATTAATAAATAAATAATTTTTGATAACTTCTCTAGATTTTATAAAAAAAATGTCTTTAAAAATAGTTAAAGTCATTCTGAAAATGACAATTTTTATAATTAAATGTTTTTGTATTATAACAACAGAACACTCGAATCGGGAATAATTCGACTTGAATCGTCCAATTCGAATCGAAAGTAAATTCCAATCGAACTAGCCAATTTGAAACTCCGAATTCAAATTGTACAACTTAACTCGGTTATTTAATTCACACAATTATTTTGACAAACATTCTAACCTAAAATTAGTAGGCTGGTATTCATAATACAGCTATCTAGCACTTAGAAATTTTTTCTTAAAAATGTCAATATATTTTTTTTTATTCTATAATTTTAATATATAAGTAACATACAAATACCAATAATGTGTTGAAAGTGAGCAGGGATCGAACCAGTAAAATTTTTCAAAAATATAGACTTTACGGACCAATTACTGACAAAAATATAACCAGTCCGAGTCAACTAAGAGAACATTTTATTACTTCAAACTATAAATTCAATTTTTCATAACAAAACCGATCACTCTTTTGACATTTTTTTTAAATTTTACGACAAAATATCATCTAATTTTAGTATAAAATGCAATTTATTTCGATTCTTATAATGTGAAAAGCATAACTCTAGACAAATTAATGAAAATTTATTTTTGAATAATTTTTCTAATAAAATTTTTGAAATATGCAATTTAAAAGATTTTGAATAATTGAAATTTTTTAAAATTTAATTTAAAATAAATAATTTTTATTAAGCATTTTATCACAATTTTTAAAAATTAACTTTTAAAGAATTTTAATTGAAAATTTTTAAATTTTATTAAAATTGTATTAAACATAATTCAATTTTTGAAAAGAATTTTACTGTTTATAAATAAAATAAAATTATTTCCAAGGATTTATTAAAATTTTAGAAGGTAACTGAATTCTTATGAGATATACTCTATAACGAATTACAAAATAAATTTTTTTGTGGAATTTTTTGAAAATAATTGAATTTTTGCAAAAATTTAAACTTAAGAAAATAATTGAATTCTTTTGAATTATTTATAAAAAATTTAGAAAATAATTGTATTTATTCGTAAAATTTTATTACAATTTTTTTTTAATAATAATTTAATTCTTACGAAGATCGTCATTATTTATGAAAATAATTGAATTCTTGCCAAGAATTGAATTATTTTCAATATTTTCGATATGCAATATTTTTAATATTTCCGAAAATTCAAATACATACACAAACTAATAACATTAAAATTTTTAAGAATTATAATCATACCTGTTCCAAATTATAAATTAAAATTCCCCAAAAAATGATTTTTTCAAATTATCCAAAAACTCTTTAATTGTTCTGGAAACATTAAATTTATTTATTTATTGAAAATTGTGCAAAAGATTTGCAAAATAAGTTTTTTTCCCTTTTGTAATACAAACAATAAGCGAAATATTTCCTTCACTTTCAACAAGTTTCTAAGTACTAGATAGCTGTATTATGAATACCAGCCTACTAATTTTAGGTTAGAATTTCTATCAAAATAATTGTGCGAATTAAATAACCGAGTTAAGATGTACAATTCGAATTTAGTTTCGATTCGAAGTGGCTCGTTCGATTCGAATTTACTTTCGATTCGAGTCGGCCAATTCGAAATTCGAATTCGGAGTTTCGAGTTAGCTAGTTCTATTCGAATTTTCTACCGATTCGAATTTTGCACACCTCTAATATTTACCACAATTTAAAATTTTTTGTGAATGTTGTAAATCGGAAATAATTTTATATTTTATACTAATCCTTCTTTTTAAGGCAGTAATAATAGACGGTTATATCCAGACCGCATAAACTTACTCCAATGTTAAGAGTATCGATTTAAAAACTTTAGGAAAATTTTAGCAATAGTTGAAAAATTTCTCAAACAGAATGTTTAATTTTTTGAAATTTTATAGCTACTACTGACACAATTAGTGGTAAAAGACATTTATAGCAAGACTTAAACATTCTTATGTGTAAGTAGTAAAATTCGATTCCAGTCAGACAAAACTCTAAAATTCTTGTTATTTTTTATTCATAAGAAATAATATTCTAGTCAGATACAAAGTTCCCTACACGCAAAAAAAGATTGGATAATACATCCAATTTTTATTGGATAGAAGGAAATTAGCTGATATATCTATGTAAACTCATATATGAACAAACGGCGTTGGTTCCAGTGACAATTTTAAATTTATACTTATGATTAGTCATCAGGGGAGACCGGGACGTAATGGATCACTTTTCACTTTTTGTTGCATAACTTCGTCATTCTTGCTTTAATAAAAATTTCATCATGTGGAACACTTAGACTAACGTCTCAGCTTTTAATTAAAAAAATACGCCCTAATATCACTTATACTTTTTTTCTAGAATGGATCAGCAATTAAATTATAATTTAGATCATCAAATATCATTACGGTATTGACAATTTTGGTTTCCATTGTATATTTATAACAAAGAATATTGAAAATGGAGCATATTTAATTCAAACTTTAAACATTTTCATGCAATTTTCAAATTTTAAAAACTTGTAGCGAAATGAAAAATCCATTTCCTTAAAAAATCTATTCTCCAGTTATTTTTTTAATAAAGGGTTATCACTGGTATTTATTAATATATAAATTTCAAAAAATTAAACTTGACAGGATTATTTTATTAATATTTTAAATATAGTAGGTTTTTCTTAATAAAATAAGAAAAGTGATTCACTGTAAAAAGAGGCATCTTATTTTAAGATACTTTGGTAGTCGCACTTTTAAGTTGTTTCCAAAAAGTTACCCAAAGCATCTTAAAATGCATTAGTTTCTAAGATAGAAGATGAAAAAATAAGATGTTTTAATCGTTTTAAAAGTGATTATGATGATTATAATGATTATAATGTATTTTAAGATACTTGTTTTTGCAGTGTTACGCCCCGAAGGTTTTTGTTGAAATTTTTGTTATTTTTTTATCAATACCGTAAGTATTAAACAAAAATTGTCAATCGGTCTTTAAGAACAAATGTTTACAGCTCAAAACCTGATAAACAAAAGTTTTTTACAAGTAATTTTGAAAAAGAAATAACAAAAAAACGAGGATTTCAAAAATTTACTTTCGAGCGTCAAAATCACTATTTCTACCATATTTTTAACAATAATAAATGAATAACAATGAAACTTGGTACAAACTTACAGTACACCAAGTACATTATTTTGATCAAAAACCGAAATTAGGGGAGACCGAGGAGGAAAGTAACAGAGGAGGAAAGTAACAACGCTAATAACAACAACAACAACAAATTAGCGAAAATACAAAGTCTAAATTTTTTTTTAGTCAGTAGTACCCCCTACAACTTCTCCATAGAATTCAAGAGCATTTCCAGTTAGGTGAAGTCCGCTAGTGACGTGACGTTACAAAAATACGTCAAAAGTAAGTTTTCGTTTCAACTTTCAAAACCTCATATTTTTGTAATTTCACAGTTTTATAAAATGTGCTTTTGGGGGTTTTGTAGCTTAATTATCTATCTTTAAATTGCAATAGTGTATTTCTAAAATACGTGTAATACTTTTGTGTAATTCTAATTTTTTGTTGTTTTTTTTGTCATATTTATATTTTTTTTATTTTTTTTTGTCATATTTTAACGAACAAAAGTTCACTGAAAAAACCTAGTCTCAAAATGAGTATCATACGCTACTCATTTTGAGTTGCAACAAAAATGAGACTCTTAGGTGGCGCCACGTTCTATGGCGTTTAACATAGTCTCATTT
Source organism: Leptopilina drosophilae (assembly GCA_032873175.1). Taxonomy (NCBI): domain Eukaryota; kingdom Metazoa; phylum Arthropoda; class Insecta; order Hymenoptera; family Figitidae; genus Leptopilina; species Leptopilina drosophilae. The sequence goes on from CM065478.1 coordinate 52,059,132, forward strand.
TGAGATGCAACAAAAATGAGACTGGATTTTTTGTGTGTTAACCTGTAACTACAGGTTAACTTTTGTTCGTTAAATGTAATAAATTATAAGTAAATTGACTTTCGTTTTGACATATTAACATAACCTAAAAATGGTTTATTGAACCAGGCAAGTTTTAATTCTGTGTTCTTATTTTGTTTTATTCCATGTTTGCCATAATTGTTCATTTTTGCTTTTAAACTTTAGATAAAGTTATTTTCATGTTTTAAATGATTAATGTTTTATTTTTAATTTTTCAAGTGCCAAAAATATGAAGCATTTGAAAAATTTGGCAATTTTTCTTAAGTGGCGAAAGTTATTACGTTATTAATAATTATTAATTTACCTTAAAATATAGAATTAGTACTTTTGTTTCACATTTTAATAATTTAATATTACATATACGATAAGTTTTAAAATTAAATGCTACATCTGTAATATAGATAAGAAGATAATATCGATGAGACATTAATGAACCAAAATGTGTTGAATATGTATTAAATAAAGTATCAAATATGAATAATTTGTACATTGAGTATTTTTGTATTTTTCTAAGTTGATAATAAAAATATTTTAAATTAACAATAGTGTTGAAATTATATAATATTAACCATATTCTATAATGTTACTTTTCCTCGAAGGAGCTGTTACTTTCCTCCTCGGGGGTTAGGAGGAAAGTAACAAATGCATAGGTCGTGAAAAATTCATCCTGTGAACTGGTTATTTAATCTAAATGTCTAATTCAAATTTTATTTAAGAGGTGAAAGTCCAAGCTTTCAATTAACGTGTTAACAAAAATTATTCGTTAAATACACTGAAAAAAATATGTAATTGAATCCAGAAAATTTGAATTGGTTCAAGTAAATGTCGGGATTGCATAGGGTCAATCCAATTATGCGATTGGCTCAAGAAAATGATTTTCTTGGCATAGTATACTTGGTAGGAGAGTATATGTTCTTGATCCAAGAAAATATGGAATTCAGTCAAGAAATTAAGTTACATGAAAGAAATGCAGATTATATTAATTCAAGAACATTTGTGTATCAAATCAAGAAAATATTTTCTTGATTTGAGAAAATTATAGATTTCAATCAAAAAAATATTTTCTCAATTCAATTAAATTATTTACTTGAATTCTCCCCCCCCTTTCCCCATTCCATCATTTCTAATACTTAGGTCAAACATTTTTATTATTTTATTAATTAACATTTAAATTGTTTATTTAACTAATTAAATAATTGTTATTTTACATATATATTTACATTTAATTAATACTTAACACAAATACAACAAATATACCTTGAAAGAAAATTTTTTCGTGGTCAGAGGAATTGAACCCGGGTTGCACGCATCAGAAGCTGTACCGTTACCACTATGCCATCCAAGCCTCAATGGACAGTTTTCAAAAACTGCTATTTAAGTAGCAAATCCACTTGAAGAGAAATATTTTCTTGGATCAAGAACACAGGCATTGTGTTAAGTAAAAAAACGTTTCAAAACAAATGAATGAAATGATTTGATTTAAGAAAAACGATTTCTCCAGACAATACTTTACATAATATTCTTAATTCAATCCTTTTTGGTACTTCGGATAAGTAAAATATTTGATTTGATCAATAACATATTTACTTCCACCAAATACTGAATTATTAATTCAAGAACTCTATCCAATGCTAATAATTACTTGGCACAAGAAAATTAATTTCTCTCCTCAAATAAATATGGGATTGATTAGTAAACTCTGCCAAGTAAATGCATTTACTTGGTTCAATTACAATTTTTTTTCAGTGTAGTTTGAACGCTAAAATAAAAAAACTGAATTTTGTTACTTTCCTCCTCGGTCTCCCCTACTCTGATTTACCACTTTTGAATAAATTGAAGTGATTCATTACGCCCCGTTTTCCCATACCTAAATTTCAGGCATAAAAACAGAGAGCACATATACACATGTAAGAAACAAGCACCTGTTCCTGAAACAAAGCGCTCATAAAAAATAGTGCGCCACTCATCCCCGCAGATGGTCGAGAGGATATTCATTGTTAAAACGAATAACGAACGTAAGAATAGTCTAACGGTACGAAGGTTTATATAGACGGCGTATATGTCGAATCCAATTTCTAGCTCGAAAGATAGGGCGCCTATCGGATAAGAACAAGGAGAAGAAGACGAAGAAGAAGAAGAAGCGCCGTGTGCCCAAGGCACTTCATGTCTCTTTCGTTTGGTTCAATTCCCTGAGTGTCTGGTCTTATTGGATTTCGACTGACAAGCATTAACCGTGTGTCAAGAAACGGAAGAGGGGGGGTCCGAGAGGAGCTTTGGCGGGCGTGGGTACGCGCCCCAAGGAACTCCAAACGAGCCACGCAAAGTTCTCTCATTTCTGGTCCCGCTTCACCAAAGTAGAGTGAAATGGATTTAAAATTGAAAAGAGAAGGAGGGAAAAAATTTTCTATTGCACGCGCCTAACGGATTGAAACCGCTACAAATTTGCAACAAGTCTTATGCCCGCGCGATCTTCGGAGTTTCAGAGGATGAAGCAAAAAGGACCGGTTCCGGGTTCGATTCCCAGGCTGTGCTCTCTCTCTCTCTCTTTCTCTCTATATATATATATAACATGGCGCTTCCACCTTCTCAGATCTAGATGAGAGTTGGAGGAATACCAAACCTTTTCCCAATGATGTTTGTGTTCTGTCTCTCTTTCTTCCTCTTTCTCTCTTTCGCAATATCCACACGAACTGGTAGCAATAAATTATTATTGTCCGGTTCAATTCGCGTCGGCCAAGGGTCAATATGGCCGCAATGGCGGTTTTAAAATGTGCAAACATTGTATATTTTCTTGTGGGTATCGAATATAATGTAAATGAAAAAAAAGAAACAGAAACGCCAAGGAATGTCACTTCTTGAGTGTATTACGTTGCAAGGCCTTTATTGCCATTGGTCGCTTTTAAAAAGCTTTCGGTCCAGTCACCGCAAATTGACGTACCTGATATTATTGCCACGTTGAGAAGTGTACAATTTTTTTTTCTTTTGATTTTTATTTTTTTTTCTTATTGTTTCCGTTCGGCATACTATTTTTGCTGGAATTCTATCATGAAATTATTGAAAGCTTAAGGGATTTTGGTTTAATTCAGAACTGGAAAAAAGTTTTAATTGATAAAATATATAATATATATATATATGTGATAGATAAATGTTTTTTTCGTCTTACAGAGATTTTGTATTTTTATTCAAAAAATTTTTTCTTATTTTCACTATGATACATATTATTTACACTTATATTTTGTTACATTCAAACACTGTATGAATTAGATTTAGCCAAATGAGTATAATTCTTTTTGTAATAAATTTAATAAAACCATTTTTTTATTAATCCATATCGATTCTCTAAAATTGTGAAATATTTTCAAAATTCTATTCTCAAATTAATTTATTTCTACATATAAATTAGTAAAAATTGATCCGATTATTGATTTAATAGAATTTGTTACTAATTTCTAGTCGTTATTGTTACAAAAATTTTAGTAAAATAAAATTGTAAATCCTAACGAATGTTGTAATATTTTACTAAAAGTTAGTGAATATGTTTACAAGTTGAGTTCATGCAAATTATTATTATTCATTATTCTTATAAATGTTGAATCAGTAGATGGAGAGGAAATTATTTCCCGCGATTCACAAATAGAGAAACAAAACTGAAAATTATTCTTATTTTTTTCCTTCTTTATATTTTCCCCACTTTTCTGTGCTTTTCTCAACTTTTTTTGTTTTTTTCCTTTTTTCCCTTCTTTTTTTGAATGAAATTTTCTTGATTGGTGTTTAAAAAGAACGGCGACGTATTTGCACTCAAATTGAAAGTCACGCAACGACGAATTTATTGCACTCTCTTTAATAGCCTTATTATTACGGATGCATTTTATGTTTATACGAGCAGTTACCTTCATAAACTTCACTTCCGGTGACTTCTTTATTTCTTTCTTCAATAGCCAACCATGCAGTTCAACTTCTATGGAAGAATATCGAAATGACGTTTGTCGAACGGTAAAAGATGAAAACAATTAAATATGTTTAGATATAATAATTACTCATGAGCAATGATTACAAACTCAGGGATTTTATACTTATAATCTCGCGTGCTCACGAGAGAAACGGAGGAAGTGAAACAAATGAGAGTAACAATGTAAAGGCAAACTTATTTTCAAGTATAAAAAAATACATATTTTTTCCTAAGAATTTTGTCAGTATTTTTTTATAGACTAGGAAAATAAATCTGAAGACAAAATTGTAGTCAAGTTTTAGCTGAAAAATTATTTTGAAAATTTGTGACTATTTTTTCAAATTATTACAATAATTAAGTTAATGGATGACTTTTCAGTTTTCACTAATTATAATTTAGAGAAACAGAGTACATTTTGCAAAATAAATTTAGTAGAATAGCAAAATTTTCTATTTGTTTAAAAAATGTTTGATAGTTTAACATTTTTTTACTTTAGAACTTAGTGTAAAAATTAAAAAAATTAGAAGCAATTTTTAGAAATTATTTATAGTTGCGTATAGGGGAGACCGGGGCGTAATGGCTAAGGGGCGTAATGGATAATTGTAATTTATTTAAAATTGGCAAATCGAAATAATTTCGTTCTATAGACAAGTTATTGTACTTGGTATACTGCAACTTTGTACGAAGTTTCAATAATATTTGTTCACTATTGTAAGAAATATAGTAGAAAAACTTTTTTTGACATACGAAAGTAACTTTTCAAAATTTTCATTTTTTCGTTCTCATTTTTTGAAAAATAGCTTTAAAAATAAAAATCAAATTGGGTTTTGAGCTTGATACATTTGTTTTTAAGGGCCAATTGGAGATTTTTCATTTACACTTTCTGTATTGATAGAAAATTACAAAATATTGGCCAAGTACCCCTGGGGCGTAATGGCTAGTTTTTCCCGGGGCGCGATGGATAATGCAGCGTAGGTTCGTTTTCGCGGTTACTTGTTACTTAGTTGCAGTATGTTCGTGTGTTTATCAACTTATTTATTTGTTTTGATCTAAAATCGATAAATAGTAGATTTTAAACGATTGAAATGAGAAATTACAAACCAAAAAAACAGCGTTTCAGGAGAAGAGTGGGTTCAGTGCACATCGTGTCAGCTTTGGGCCCACGACGCTTGTGCTGACGATAACCGATTTTTTATCTGTGATTATTGTAAAAGCAAATAATTTTGCTAGTTTACTAGACAAGAAAAGTATTTCGAAAATTCTTATTTAATTGTTATCATTTTATAAATTAAAATAAATTTACTATACAGTTACTTACTTTTTTAAAGATTACTAAAAAAGTTAAACTTCCGATTTGTAATTTTGCTATATTAAATTTAAAAAATAACCAAAAAATATTTTTTTTCATTTGTGAGTAATGTAAAAGCAAATAATTTTGCTTGTTTATTTAAGACAGGAAAAGTATTTTAAAAATCCTTATTTAATTGTCATCGTTTTATGAATCAAATTAAATTTACTATAAAGTTACATACTTTTATTAAAGATAAATGAGAAAGTGAAACTTCAGATTTGTAATTTTGTAATATTAATTTTAATAAAAAAACCGAAGAATATGTCTTTACACTGAAAGAAATTTTCCGACATTACTGCCATAATTATGGCTGATTCTGCCAGAATGAATCACTGTATTATAATGAAATACAACTGCCAAAACAGTTTGGTTAATCCAGCCATACGAATGACAGAAACAGAGGACAGTAAGTGTGAATCATCCTTCACATGTCTAACATAACCTCACTTATGTGCTAATCTGACAGATTGAATGACTACTTCAACCAAAATCCTTAACCAGAAGTTTATGGATGAATTCTCGAAAGTATTTATTTCAGTGTAGAAAATAATTGTAGTTGTATTTTTTGATCTTATCTTCTATACAATAATTATATTTACAATATTTTTTACATAAAATTTAATTCACAAACCTTAATTTACAATATATAATAAAATTTGAGGCCGTAAATATTAATTTTCACTCATTATTCATTACGCCCCGGGAGTTATCCATTACGCCCCGGCCTGGGGCGTTTTGGATAGCTTTGCATTGCTCCAGAAAAATTATTGTAGAAAAAAAAGTAAGAGTCATATCGGGATGTTTTTTTTTTAAAAGAAAGCTGAGATACCAGAGTATCTTTTCCAGAAGAAAAACATTTAATTAAAACAAAAATGGCCGAGAAAAAGCACAAAGAGTGAAAAGTTAGCCATTACGCCCCGGTCTCCCCTAACTTCCTAACAATTTTGACTTACAGAGTAAATTTTAAAAACGCTTATTACTAATCTGTTCAATCAGTCTGATTGAACAGATTAGTAAAATTTTTATTTGTTTGAAAAATATTTTACAATTTGACAATTTATTAATTTCAAAAATACAGTGAAATCTGTCAAAATGTAACTCGATTTTTAAAATTTTATTACAGTAAAATATTTTTGAAAATCGGTTTTATAATTTACTATTATAATATTTTTACAATATTTTATTATTGGAACTAAGTGAAAATAATTCTTCTTAGACATTTTGGAATAAAAAAAATTTTTTAAATAGACTTACATTCCGACAGGTTCACCTGTAGTAAAATTTGATATAAATGAGTAGAAATTATTATGATAATTAATTAAGTATATTAATACCTAAGTAGATGACTTTCATTAATTCAAATGAAGAAATAGAGTAAATTTCGCAAAATCGCAATTGTGATAAGAATTTTTTACTTGAGCCTTAGTGTCGAAATTTATGAGAAATATAGTAGAAAATTTGACTAATTATTTAAATAAATGTATGACTTTTGACTAAAATAAATTTCGAGACTAGATTTCGAAAAAAGATCTTTACAGTGAATTGTTTTTGTTTAACTTTTATTTAAAGTTCCACTTCAACTTCAATTAAACTTTCATATTTATATTTATTTTCGCTTTCTTTTTCACATTCACTTTGACAATAAATTTTACATTCATTTTCGCAAGTAAAAGTGATTATTTATTTTTCAAATAAAAATGAAAGTTCAAATTCTAATGAAAGCTAAAGTGAAAGAGAAAGTGGAAATGAAAATCTACCGAAGTAAATTTAAATAGATTTTCATTTATAAAATAAAAACCTTTAAAGTTAACAATTTAAGAGGAAATAAAAATTTGTCAAAGTAAAAGTGAAAACAAAAATGAAAGTTACAGTAGTAGAAATGAAATTACATAACCTCCAAATTGAAGTAATGGATTTTGCTTTGTAGTAACTCTTTTATGAATTAGTGAAAATTCGTTGATTAGTTTAATTTAACAAATTAGAAAATTGTCAAATTAGTAATAGAGAAAACATTTTTGAGAAATCGATTTTTATTTTCAGAAACAGGACAATATTTTCAAAATCCATTTTTGATTATTAAGTTTACATTAATTCTTTAAAGAAAAAAAATCCATATCGTTTAGTAATTCAAATCATTTATTTACATTTTTAATAAAAAAATGTTTCAAAAGTAGTAAAAATTTAAATTAATCTGAATTACTAATCGAGTTTCCACTTTTTCACCATTTCTATATTGATACTATTTCTGTTAACAAAGATCTCAACCTAAAAAATTGTTTAATATTAAAAGGAAGAAAAGTAATATATTGTTTTCACTAATTTCTTTCTTTTTGATTATTTTTTCCGTAAAATTTAACGACGACTTGTTTTATAATGTAAATTACTTACATTATAAAGCTAGTCGTCGTTAAATTTAAAATTTCCTTAAAATCAAAAATACAGAAGACTTTATCATTAAATCAAAAAATTAAAAATCTCGACTATGTGTACATACATCTCCTAGATCAACTTCGCATTTCCTTAATTAATATATTTTTCGAGAATTAAATTATAATTGATGACTGGAGATCGATAGTTCTAGATAAGAGTAGTATAGAGATTAATTAAAAATGATCAAGCGCGATAAATCCAGCATTGAAAGATAAAGAAGAAAACAAAAACCGCAAAGAGGACGAATATTCAATTCTTTTTTTTAATAATCCACATCCTAATGCTGATTAAAATGCAGACCTTCTGCTTTATTATTTAAAGTCTCTCAACTACATTTACTGTGGATACGTCTTGAAAGCAATAGAGCCTGTAGCGTTTAAATTTTTTAATGTCCAAGTTAGCTCACTCTCGGGGAACTTGTATATAACAGCAAAAAAGTTATACATTTGCCAAGCTGATGTTTTCGCTATATAGAAAAGATATTCCTCAACTTCCTTCAGGAATGGTAATTTGAAATTCCACATCTTGTTTGTTTAATATTTTTTTCTCCCTCATTGACTTGGCAAAAGTTTGTTTATATTTGTATTTGCGGTGAAAAAATTGAAGGAAATAGTTTGCATTTTTTTTCGCTTCCTCATATAATAATAACAATAATAATGGTGGTTACATTGAAGCATCTTCAGATTAAGAATAAAAGGGACATTAATCATTTTGTTTCACTCGACTCGCGCAAACACTTATCAGGGCCACTATTATATGTATATTAATCATTTCTTTTTTCACAGTATGTGTATAGTTGTTTGAGGAAGGTTCTTAAATGTTTTCATGCAGTCATTATAACCGCACACAACCATCTGAGCTTCATAATTGATTACGATTGCATCATAACTGTTTAATTTCTTCGCGAAATTTCTAATAATTAGATATTCAATCTGTTATATTTTTGCGGAATTATTTTACTGCACGGGATTTTCATATGAAAAATAATACATTATTTCATCATTTCCTTTACTACATATTATTCTTCTTCTTTTATTTCCAATTATCGATTTCATAAAAAAATATAATAAATTATCAAACTCTAAATATTTATCAATTTAAAATTCAAATAAACTTATTTCAACAAATCCAGGGATCATAATCAGTCCTCTTTTTTTGGGTTTCACCAAATTGATTTAAATAAATCTGACAATTTAGTAAAAATCTTTTTTCGAATTTCCAAAGTTGTGTTCGTTAAAAGTGCACTTATTTAAGTGATTAGTAAACTTTTCTACACATTTTCAGAAATTTACACTCTAAAGGTTAAATAAAAATTCGTATCCTAATTCTGCTAATTTTTTTTGTCAAATCTACTCTTTCTGCACATGCATTAATAAAAAGGTCATCTACTTCTTAACATAATTAATTAATTAGCAAAATAATTTTTACACATTTATAGCAATTTCTATTATTTCTAAAATTCGAAAATTTACAAATTGTTAAATATTTTTCAAACCGAAGAAAAATTTACTATTTTTGTTCAATCAGTTCTATTTTTAATAATGTCCACACTAACTTTGAAGTAAAAAAATTTTAAACTGTCGAACATTTTTTAAATAAATAAAAAATTCTGCGGTAATTTTGCTAAATTAATTTTGCAAAATCTATTTTCTCTAAATTATAATTATAGTCAAAACTCGTCCATTAAGTAAAATAATTAGCAATAATTTTTACTAATTCTTAGTAGCTTTTAACTAAAATTCAAGTAAAAAAAGTTTTAAATTACTAAACTGAATTCTTTAAATCGAATGTATAGTGTGAATTTTGCTATTTTCTTAAATTTGTAAAAATATTCCATTACTTTTAGTAGAATATTACTATTTTGTAAAGGATTTACATTTTTATACAAAGATTTAGTAGAAAATGTGCAAATTAATAAATATTTTTCAAACAAATAAAAATACTGATAATTATTCTGTATATGGGCAATTCCACGTGAGATTTACCTATGACCTTTTAAAATGGAACAAAAATATTTTTTTTCTATTCTGTATTGAAAATAAATAGATACGTATTTTTTTATTTTCTTTTTGGAGGCCAAATTTTTGAGTTATGAATTTTCGAAATTTTTGATTTGTAAACATAGACCAATTTTCAGTAGCCTATAAGTCTGAAAATATTGAGTTTAGAAAAAAGTTATATTTTGTTGATTTTATTACTCAGTCGTTTTAATTAATTAGGAATTAGAAAAAAGTTGTCAAAGAATAAAAGTTTTAGTTTTCTTTCAACTTTTTAAAAATGGTAAAAAAAATTTTTTTTATAAACAAATTAATTTTTTTAAACTTTGGACCCGATTTTTTTTTATTTTTTAAAAATTTATTTATACCTTATAATGTACAAAAGATTTTTCAAAAAGAACTGGAGTGAGCCTGATGAGTTTATTGAGTTAAAAACATTTTTCAAAAATCACGTGCATGCCTCACAGTGGGTTTTTTTTCAATTAATTTTTCAAAAATGTCTACAGTCTAGAATTTTTAATGGATTTGAACGTTTTTTGGTTTAAATTCAAGAAGAATAATTTTTCAACATTTCCCTCCATGCAAACCTCAGAATATTCAATTGTTTATAATTTTTTTAAATCAAAGTTCACCAATTAATTGTATACACATACTTTGCTTTAAAAATGAACTTTCTTTTTTTTATTCCGCTACTACTCATGTTTTAAATCAGTTTGAATTACTATAATATAATCTTCAGTTAAGTAGCAAATCATAAACTAATTTATGTAAATTGTTAAAAACAATATTACTTAACAAATAATTAACTCAAAAATTTGTCCTTCAAAAAGAAAATAAAAAAAATACGTATCTGTTTATTTTCAATGCAGAATAGAAAAAAAATATTGTTGACCAATTTTAAAAGGTCATAGGTAAATCTCACGTGAAATTGACCATATATATATATCAATGTTTTCCATAATCTAGCCTTTTAATTAAAATTATTGAAAAACAGCTTATTTAATTTTTAGTAAAAATTTCTACTAATTCTTTGTAATCTTTCACTAAAACTTTAGAATAAAAATGTAAAACTTTTAAAGAAAACAGTAAAATTGGATTATCAATAATTTTATAAAGATAATTAAATTTTGTTTTAAGTTCTAGTTCTTAAACTGTATAAAAAACCTTTCCTGACGTAAAAAAACTGTCGATTTTGACTATGAAATTAATCAACGACATTTTGCTATGAAATTTAAAACAAAAAATTTTGTTTACACTCTAATATGTATTTAATAAACAGTACAAAAAGAAATTTCATTCCATTAATTTTTTTAAAACAAATCATCAAAGATATGTCTCTTTTTCTGCCTCTTGAGTAGTACTTAAAAAGTGAGAAAAGCATGTTTTTGGCTATAATTATTTGATTATGATTAAAATAAAAATAAGAGGTGATAGAATTTTGTTTCTGGTATCAAATGAAAGCTTGAATCACAACCAACAATCTCCTTGAGGAAGAATTTAAAGGCATTTCCGATAAGGCAATTAAAAATTTTTTTTTGCATTAAATTTTGTTATTGATCAAATTTTATAAGCACCATGTATAACCTCAGCATTGTGAAACAAGTGATAAACAAATGAATTTTTTAGCATTCAAATTCATAACATTTTATATTATTTTCAGGTTACTTATATTTTATTCCAGAAAAATGTTTAGCAATCTAATTTTTAGAAATTCCTAAAAAAGATTTTAATTAAAATTTTATTTAAGCGTTCATTGTATTTTACAGTTTTTATATCTTAATTTTAAATAAATTAAATTAATCAATTATTCTAATAGAAATTAAATGACTAACTGGTAGAAGAAAAAAAAGTATATTAAATTAGATATTTAGTGATCAAACAAATCAAATTTTTTGCTATATTTAAACACTTAATATTAATTCATAAAATTAATTATAATTTAATTTTTTATTGTAAAAATTATTTTCCCATTGTTAGATGTTGAAATTTATTTTAATTTTTAATATTGTCTGCTTTTATTCTAATGGGTAAAAACAATTACTCAAAGCAATGTTTTAATTTTGGAAAAACAAAACGTTAAATTCACAGGTAAAAACAATTACTCAAAGCAATGTTTCAATTTTGGAAAAACAAAACGTTAAATTCACAGGAATACTTTATTTGAAAGAAATCAATTATATGTTCAAATTATTTATTTTGTTGAGTATGTACCTCAAGATTGCTAAACATTTTTCTGGAATAAAATATAAGTAAACTGAAAATAATATAAAATGTTATGCTCTATAAATGTGAATTAGTAGAATTCTACTAAGAATTAGTAAAAATTCACTAATTTTCAGGAGTTTTCATGAACGACTTTTTACCTTTTTAATTAGTAGAATATTACTAATTTTTAGTAAAATTCTACTAACGTTTTAGTAGAATTCTACTAAAGTCACTTTTTCACTAAATGAATTAGTGAAACTGTTTTATCGACTATTAATAAAACAGTTCTACTAAATGTTAGTAGAATTCTACTAATCAATTAGTAACGCTCTACTAACAATTAATAAAATTTTATTAATTGTTAGTAGAATTTTTACTAAATCATTTAGTGAACGACTTTTCACCATTTCATTAGTAACTTTCTACTAATTCAGATTTAGAGAGTGAATTTAAATGCCAAAAAATTCATTTCTTTATCACCTGTTTCACAATGCTGAGGTTATACACGGTGCTAATGAAATTTGATTAAAAACAAAATTTAATGCAAAAGAAAAAATTATATTTAATTGCCTTATCGGAAATGCCTTCGAATTCTTCCTCAAGAAAATTGTTGGTTGTGATTCAAGCTTTCATTTGATACCAGAAACAAAATTCTTATACTTCTTATTTTTTTAATTATAATCAAATATAGCCAAAAAAATGCTTTTTTAACTTTTTTACACCAACTTTCTCAAAAACTCGACGGGATGAAGCATTTTTCTTTTCAGATCCATAATCAGTGTGAAAAAATTTATCGAAAGTAACCAGAATTATTGATGGGCAGAAAAAAATTCATTTTTGTCGGACAGTGTTCAGAAAAAGTTTAACAAAAGAAAATAATTTGGTTTGAAAAAGGTGAAGTTAGAGGAAAAATTTTAAAAATCTTAAAAATGTATTTTATTTTTGAAAAATAGTTTCCCCTTTTTCACATAATATTAAAAGAAAAAAAAGTGTACTGTGTGATCCCTGAAAATATCTCTTTTACTACTATTATACCTAGATTGAAACTACATTCCAAAAGCAACAAATTATAAAACACTTCCGGAAGAAAATATTTCTCCAGGACAATTATTATTCCCTTGAAGATGTAGAATGCTGTTATAAAATTTTGTTACCACTAAATCTTTCGATGAAGTTGTGATGGCTAAAATTCCGGATTCCTTTTATAATTCGACATTTGACCTTAAATTCGATCCTCCACGAGAGATTCAAATGAAGGAGTCTGCATTACATCACCTGAGACTCGTGTACGATACTTACACATGCATATAGGGGAATAATGTAATATCTATGATGCTGGGTCAAGAAAGGATTATGTGCAACCAGGATAGGACCCATTTGGTTTGATAGTAGAAGAACTTTGGAATGTCGCGCTCTGATTGGATATACAGCGCGAGTGAAGCCCTCCGATTGGCCCTAGGCACGTTTCCCCACCTCGGGAAATTCACTTTTTACCGGCGTTATTACAAAACTGACTGGCATCTCCTAGACCATGTCATTACGGCGCAGTGCTCGACTCTGCGAGCATCCTCTCACGGGACCTCCACCTCTTTTTCTCCCACTTTTCCTCTAACGCCAGATGAGAGGATCTTCCTTAACACTCATTTCGAGTTAACAAAAACAATTTCGCGTTGCGCTAGACTCGAGTCGAATATTTATATAGAAAATATCAATTCTTATTTTATTTTCTTCTCTTCCTTAATTTTTTTTTTTTTGATCTTTTAATTTCTGTGAAATCAGTAATAAGGATTAAAATTAACTGATGTTTTGAATTTGTTTAATTGAAACCAGTGCGGAAATTTTTTTTTTCTTACGAACAGAGTGCTGTGTTATTGGATTTAATTTTTCTTAATTTATTGAGAAAAAAATTTGTTGTTTGGTGCTTTGGAAGGAAGGGAACTTTTTACTCTCGAGGTGACTAACGAGAAATTAATAATCATGGAAGGATTGAGGAAAATTCGTGTGTTAAAATCGTAAGTGATTGTGATTTGTTGATAAATATTGTGCGATGATATGTACGACAAATACGTGTGCAACAAGTGGTTCTGAAAATTTTTGAATAATATTTCAAGGATTTTTCGTCAATTAATTTTGACTCTTTTTTTGTTTCGTCTAAATCTGTTGGGAAATTTTCAATCTGTTTGATATTTTTCGATCAGTTTGGAATTTTATTCTGCAAAACAGTTTTCATTTACTCCACTAAATTTGGTAGTTTCAGGATATTTGATAATAACTGAAATTATTAGCCAAATTATTAAAAGCTTCTATAATTGAAAATTCTCAAATTTTTCCTATTTTCAATTTAAAGAGGCAACTGACCTGAAATAGAATAACTTTTGATAAAGTATTGAGCCAAATATGATTTTTATTTTAAATAAGAATTCATTTTTCCAATTGACACTTTTTTCAAGAACAAGTAAATTTCTTTTTTTTACCATAAATGACCAAAATTGTTAATTTTTTATAATTACAATCTTTTTCCTCTTAAATAACTATCGGATAAATAATTTGACTCACAAGGTACTTAAAAAAAAGCAAAGTAAAAACTAATTTTAAATGGATTTTTAAATATTCTTTGACCTAATTTGAAATTTCAATGAATTTTTCTTAATAGGTAAAATTTTTAATTTTATAAACATGAATCGACTTGACTTTCAATTTCATGTGCTCTTAACAAAAACACGAATTACTTAAATTTTTTTAGAAAAATGTCAAAATTATAAAAAATCACAAATTATTAAAAATCGAGAAAATTTACTAATTAAGTAATGTTACAAAAATTATAAATTAAAATATTTACAATTTGAGTAACATTACAAAATTTACAAATAAATGAAAAAAAAAATGTTCCAGAAAAAATGAAAAAATCTACAAATTTGGTAAAGTCAAGAAAATAATAAATTAAAAAAAATTTACAAGTTAAGTAAAATTACAAAACTTGTGAATTAAGAAATTCACAATTTATTTAAAATTAAAATATTACAAATCAAGAAAAATTAAAAAGTTTACTAAATAAGTAAAGTAAGAAACAATTATAAATAAAACGATTTACAATTCAATGAAAATAAGAAATTAATTAAGAAGAAAAAATTTGTAAATTAGCGAAAACGATAAATATGATAAATTAAAAATTACAAATACAAATTTATTCAAAATTACAAATTAATAAAAATTAAAGAAATTATAAATTAAAGAACATTAAATGAATTACAGTTTAATTAAATTTGTAAAAATTAATTTTTTTTTCGAATTAGAAAAATTAAAGATTTCTGGACGATAGAATCTTCCGATTGTAAAATCATTGGGTAGGAAAAGAGTATTAAAAAAGACATTTTATTGAAGGGAAGTACCTTGAAAAGCATTTTATCCGGTATTATAAAAAATAGAATATTTTTGGGGAAATATTTTTACCGGATATAATAATTACTTAAGCGACAAATGTAAATTAAACGTTAAAATAGTCGCTTGTGCCCTTGAATAGTGTTGACCCTAATTATTGTTTTCCTGTTGAGTGTAAAAAGTTCACAAAATTGGTATAATTTTGATCTGAATTTGGTCTAAATTTGGTCACGTCTAAAATATTTTCCCGTAATTAATAATTTCCATAAATAATTATTAAATTATCTAAATTTTATTAATTTCAAAAAATTTCAAAAATTTATTTTTAGAATTTTTCCTTTTCGATTTTTCTACTTGAAATTATAATTTCATTATTAATTTATATATAATATATATGTATTTATATATTAATTCTATTAATATAATTTATTAATTATAATTATAATTATAATTATAATTATAATGCAATGCGAAGAATATAGATAAAAACATGAATTGATTGTAGATTTTTGTTATCAATTTGATACTTTAAGTCAAAATGTAAAGTTTTTGTAATAAATATTTGTTTAACCATTATGTAAAATTTATAACTAATTTTTCATAATCATACAAACATCTGTTGGTAGTAGAAGTGAATAACAATTTTCGAAAAATTCTTATCTAAATTTGCAATTTTATATATTCTGATATAAATTTAAGAAAAAAGTAAAATTGCAAATTTCCATTTTCCGATCGCAGTTGATTCAGTGGAAAGAGTAAATGAGATTTTGTGCAGTAGAATAAGACTCAATTGGTCAGACGCGATACTTTCTGATTGAATCTCGTCTTTTCAATATTACATTCCCTTCACGATGAACTATTTGCAACTTATTTCTCGTACTGTCTGAAAAAAACAACTAAAACTACAGCTAAAATTCTAAACTAACAATAAGCTAAACAGATAAACTACTTTTTTTAAACTAAAGTTGTTTCCGCAGTTTAGTCAATTGAAAAGTAAAAATTTACTTTTTCGCGAATAAAAAATGGCACTTTCTATTTTATACGATTAGAGAAAAATATTAGTTCTCTATTTCTGTGGCAATAAGATTATGACGATGATAATGAAGTGTAGGTGAAAACTGCACGGAAATTGCAAATGAAATCTGTTTTTTTTCAACCTAAACATTGCACTATAAACGACTTGGCACTGTTAATCAGTGATATTTCACTAATTTAGATGTAGAGAGTGTGAACGGAGGGAAAGAGTATATTAATATCACTTTAATCCGAGAGATTGTCCTAAAAGTGCATTTTTCACAGGCAAATTAAGAGGAAGTGAATTCCTGACATAGTGAGCTAATTTGAAAAAGAAAACAATAATTTCTCCGCTGATCGTTTGACATTGAAAGAAAACAGTTTTACCTTATAATTAAGTACTCGACAAAATTGATACTGGAAAAAATTTATTTTAATCAAATAACATGACTATAATCAATTATTAAATATTTACTTGAATCAAATAATTTTTAAACCAATAAAATGCTATCTGAATTTAGAACCGAAAATTTCAGTTTTTGAAGCAAATACCATTTAATTGGTACAATTAAACTACAATTAAAATTATTTAATTCAAGTAATTTTTTCAGTGAATAAAAATGTATTAGAGAAAATATTGCGAGGTTACGAAAAAAATGCAGATACATATTATGCAGAATTACCATAGAGAGGCAACTAGAGAGTGTTTTTTTAAAAGGTTTTCATATTAGTTTAGAAATAATTTATCGTTAAAATTATTAAGATAATTATTATTAAAATAAAAAATTATTTGTTATAAGTAGGTAAATATTTATTTGTTAATAGTTTAGATGGAAAATAATTTGGATTAAACGATTTTGGATAGAAAATACTTATTACTATAGTAAACCGATTTGTAAGTTAAAAATGCATGGAAAAATATAAAATAATGTTTACTTACTAAAAAGAAAAAAGAAAATAAAGAAAAATTATAATTAAGTAAAATTATTTTTCAATGCGACAAACATTTTTAATACCTAAACGTCTCTTATTTAAATCGAAGTAAATTTTGTTACAATCTTTAATTTTACAACTTTTTCTTTAAATTTTGAGTGGATGAAAAAAATCAAATAACCTCAGCAATTTTTATAGACAATTTGAAATTTTCTTCAAATTTAGAAATTGAAAAAAATTTTAAATTGTCTATAAAAATTGTCTATAAAAAATGCTTAGAGCATTTTAGTGTCAATTTTAACTTTTTCTAGAATAAGTTTTAGTACAATTAATACAGATTTTATATTAATTTTAACTATTCACCTAATCAGAAATAGTGAAATTTACTTCGAAAAAATATAATACAGAATTCGTAGTGAAATTCTAATTAAAAATTTTACTTTGCAAATAGCAAACGTAGCATTATATTTTTTCCATACATTTTGAATTTAAAAATCTGTTTATTAAATTAAAGAATTATTTTTTGTCAAAAATAATTTAATTCAAAATGTCATTTAAGTTAAAAGTTGTCCAGAAAAATAGATAACGTAACTTTTAGAATTTTCATAGTAAAATTAAAATTAACTGTAAATTTTGCTGTTTTTAGTTGTTTTTCACTAGTTTAAGAATTTTAGTCTTAGTTTACTCTGAAAATATAGTAAAAATTGATAATCGAAACTTTGGAAATTGACGACAATTTAGCTTTTTGTTTGTAAATAATAAACATTAGTTAATTTTTTTCATTTATCTGCTGTTATGTTTCTTAACTATTTACAATTTTTAGAGTAAAAAATTTAGTATAGTCGAATTAAATCTTATTCTTTTTTGTAAACTTCATTTAGGATTTAGCAAAGATTTTTTCCGAAAATAGTGGAAATTAAAAGTAATTTAGTAGAGAAATATTTAGCAGTTTAAATTTTACTTTATAAATAATAAAGATTACTTTATATTTTTTAAAAGTATTTTTAACTTGGAATTTAGAAAATATTTTTCAAATATGAAAAACTGTTTTTAATGTTTAACAATATTTTTTTTAATTTAAAAAAAAGAAAGTCAATAATGGTTAATTTTAGTAATTTTATAGTAAATTCTAAATTTGTACCCAAAGTAAAATTTTATAGTAACATTTAAATTGTCTGAGAGTTCTTCAAAGTTTTACCAATTTCGACTAGTTTTAGAGTAAATTTTACTGGGTCTAAAAGTTAAAAAAATAACATTTTCATAAGAGAAATTTTAACAATTTTTATTGAAATTTAGTTTTAGTATTTATTAAAAATAGTAAAATTGTCTATTTATAGTAAAAGTATATTTAATTTCTAGATTAACTTTTAATTTATTGTTTTATTTACGTGAAGTAAAAATAAATAGTAACATTAAAAATTTCTTATTTACGTAAAGTGAAAATAAACAGTAACATTGTGTGGAAATGGTAAAAATTGTGAGAAATGCTCGATGAAATTTCAGCGGTTCTATAGATTTTTCTTTATAAATAATAGTAAAAGTAAAGTAATATAATTTTTTGTAGAAATTAAAAAATATTCCAACAAAACCGATATTCAAACATTCTTTTCGAATAAATAAAATAAATATAAAATAAATAATGGAAAATTTAACAATTCAAACTGACTCATATGTTTCAACCATTCATAATATGAAGTCCATAACGTTCATCAACGAAAAATAGTTTTCATTAAGTATATTACTTAAAGATAACAACATTGATATAAAAATCTCTATAATAAAGAAAATTTTTAGTGTAATAAATTTTACGAGGCCTTATACAGTGTAAGTAATTTTATTTATATTGGTATTTTTTTATAAATAAAATTACATAAACCATGTAAGGCCTCGTAAAATTGATTACACCAAAGAAGATTTTTATTTATGTTTTAACAAAAATTGTTGTTTATTTCTTAAGAACAATATTCGAATAAATTAAGTAAATTTTTATTGTTTACCAATGTCATGAACTTCATCATCCGGAACAAAATATTTTTTATTTAAAATATTTCTAAAAATTACTAATTGCAATGAAAATTAAAAAATTAAATTTAACATTTAGAAACTTTGTAATTAGTATCCGGCTCGATGTATAAAAAAATTAGTTTTTTAGAACATTAGAAACATAATTTAAATGACAAATAAGAATAACAATTTCTTTCTTGTTTCTTTTTAAATATCTACACTTCGAAAAAAGTTATATTATATTTGACTAAGAGCCAACAAGAATTTTTTTTGTTTCGAATAGATTTTATTTGGTATAATTTATTTATTTAACATAACTAAAACTTTTATTTAAAATAAATGAATAATCTAGTGGGAAAATGTAATTTTATTTAACTTTTCTTCTATTTTATGTATTATACGCAAAAGTTACACTAAACATATTTTTCCTGAAAACAGCGTAATAAAACAAAAAAGAAAAAACATTGCGAAAATGCTATTAGAAAATATAAAGATTGATTCGTTCGTCATTTGTCATGAAAAGTGTAAACAGGTACGGAACAAGTTATTTTAGAAAATTGAGATTACGGTAATAAAAAGGTTGTTCCCACCTGGGAAAGAAAGGAATAAAAAAAAGAAAGAAAAAGAAGGAAGAGAAAAGAAAGAGAATCGAGGAGAGGAGACGGATCGATGGTCTAGAGGTTTGCAAGAACTATAGAACGGTTCGATTCGATTCTTAAGTTCGCTTATACCGCCTAGGCGACCAATCAAACGGGACATTAACCACAGTCTTCGGAAGAATCGTGCACTGGTTTGCATGCTTTTATACCGCGAGAGAGGAAACGATCTCAAGCGATCTAGTTGTAACTGGGGATCGTATGCCTTTGCATACATGTAGAGCTGATGCTGTGTGCACTGCACACAAAATACATTTAACTTAGTGGAGATGCAAACTGGGACGAAACTTGATGTGGTTAATTTACAGCTAGTTCTATAACATATAGTTCAGAGTCATATTTATTTTTTCTCCTGTCATATTGTTTATTATGTGTTTTAGTTTTAGATATAATAGTTTTCATACGAGAGGGACAATTTTTCGTTAAATACTGTGTTTAAATCGAATGTCTTTTATCATCGAGTTTTATGTTCAAATTGTCTACTTAGTTTAAAGTCGAAAAATTACGATTTATGGAAATTATCGGAATTTTGTATTGAATTTTAAATTTCCCTCCAACTTCAATTTTTGATTAAATTTTAATTCCTTTTGACTTTTTAATTTTTGATTAAATTTTAATTTCTTTTGACTTTTTAATTTTTTATTCAATTTTAATTTCTTTGTATTTTTAGTGTCTTTTCAGATACAGTTTTTTATTCAATTTTGATTTCTTTGTATTTTTATTGTCTTTTCAATTATAGTTTTTTATTCAATTTCTATTTGTTTACAATTATCTATTCAATTTGAATATATTTTCGATTTTAATTCTTTATTCAATTTTATCTTCTTAACACTGGGCAAACGATTTATTTGATTCAAACATATTTGGTTCAAATCAATCTTTAAATATCTTTACTATGCAGTCAAACAAATTTAAGTTTCATTCAAACCTATTTTTTGCTTTATCTATAGAAATAGTATATTTAATTCAAACATAAGTTATAGTTGATTCTAAATTATTTATTATGAACTTCCAAGTTTGAATGAAACATAAAATTTTAAACATACTTTTTCTTTAAACTAAAACAGAAAATATGTTTGAATTAAACATAATTATTGAAACAAAAATTATTTTTGAATCAAAGCAGTAAATATTTTCTATATATTGGAATTCAGCTTAAAAACTAATTTCAATGAAACAAAATCACTTAAAATTATTTTTTTACTTGAAACGAGTATAATGTTTTCTCAGTGAAGAATTTTAGTCTTTTCTTCTGTTTTAATTTTATATTCGCTTTTAATTCGAATTTACTTTAATAAATGTGTCGCGCTTCGAAGGAAGGTGCCTAAGAAGCAAATCGTTTTGAGGTTATTTTAGTCTTATTTTTACCTTAATTAAAAGTTTCTGCATTTAATTTACAACTAAAATCAGTTTTGATTAATTATTTAAGATGTAATATAGACTTAAACGTCAGTTGTCTACATTGAAAGATGAACTTTTTTGTTTATTTTTATTCTGAAAATTGCAAACATAACCTACAATTTTTTGCTTCTTGGATACCTTTTTTTAAAGGTAGTAGTAAATATTTAAATTACAAAAAATTAAAATAAATGACTTTAATTTTGCAGAATAATAATTTACTTTATTACAAATTAGATGCAAATTTAATTTTCTATAAGAAAAACCTGTCACAGAATTTTTGATAATTATAATCATTAATTTTATCATTAAAAATTTAGGTTCCAAAAATTATGAATAGTCTATTTCAAACGAAATTTTGCCAAACTAATAGTTTTAATTTAAAATTACAATAATTGTAGATAGTACAATTAAATAATAATCATTTTATTTTACACAAATTTACATAAAAAAAAATTATAATTAACAATTGATAAAATATTAAATTTGTAGACAGCTAATTTTACTAAATAATTGTTATAAAAACATAATAAAATTAAAATAAAACAATAATAACAATCTTAATAGAATAAAATTGAATAAAGAAGCAAAATTGAAAAACAATTGAAGAAAAATTCCATGAATTTAATAAATAATAAATTTTACCGCCTTCTGTAGTTTATAGTTGTCTTTACGGGAAAAAATTCAAATATAAAGTGAAAAAAATGCTTTTCACGAATCATGATGAAAAAAAACAGAGTCATTTAGTTAAGACATCGCGCACTGGAATTTAATGATTCGTTAGAGTTTATAAGCTGATTTGAATAAACTGTCTTGGTTAATTTAGATTTAGTGTAAGTAACCGCAGTTTAGATTACATTATGCTGGGGAGGAGTGATTTGCTTCGTTCGAGTAAATGAGATAGCTAAACTAAATGACTTAGGAAATGAATGCTTCGTTTCATCAATGTCGAAAAAAAGTGTTGCGGTTCAAACGAACGGCATTGTTGACTTTTACAGTTGACGTTCTTTAATTACTCATTTAATTATTCATTTCTACTATAAAAGTAATTTATTCCTTAAAATTTAATGCAATATTTCACACTTGAAAAAACGGTTAGAAAATATTCAAATTAAAACAAAAGAGTTTCAAATAAGGACAGTTTTTATGTATTAAATAGTGAAACAAATAATGGTTCAGTACAAAAAAATTGGTTAATATTAAAAATTAATTAAAAATTAATTAAATTACAAATTAATACCAATTACTGTAATTTCAAAATTATTTTTTTGCGATGAATGGATTATGAATTTTAATTGTATTTTGTTTTTATTTATTTAGTTTATTTATTTATTTATTTGAAGTAAATTTTGATTAAATGAAAGTTTCACGTAGGAGAAGAAGTCGTGTTTGGTCAGACGACGTGTAGTGAAAGGAGACGTTTAAAACCGGGTGAAGTATTCTTTAATGTGTCTGACAATTTAAAACTTATTTCACTGCATGAAATATTTTCCTTTTTAGTAATTTTTCGTTTAAAATTTTTCCCCCGATTAAACATTTTACCTCTCTTTTCGTCAAATTCTTGTATTTTAACTTTTCACTTTTTTTTCTCTTTCCTTTTCTCTATTTCTTTCCATCGGTTCTTTTCAATTTCTTCCTCAATATTTATTCCGCGTTCATTAATTTTTTATTCTTGTTCTGGATGAAATATTTTTGCTAACCATACAGAAATTTTTTTTCTTCTCTCCATGTGAAAAATCTCCTAGTAAAGTAAAATTTGAGAAAAAAGTTTTTATATTCTACTCGTAAAATTTTCACGATAACTTATTTCTATTTTTATTCGTGAAGAAAAGAAGAGAGCTATAAAACTTTTTTTTATATTATATTCTCGTGTGACAGGACAACAAATCGCGTCTATTGTATATTGTTTTCAATTTCACAGATTAAAATATAAAAAAAGGAGGTATAAGAGGGGTTGATTATTCTCGAGACTCTCTCGCAGCTACTGCAATCTTCTATGCTTCAGTAAATTTCGCAATTTCCATGTCGGAAATGACCGTTGTCTTTGAGCCCTTTCAAAAGAATATCTTTCTGATTCACGACTCTGTTTCTTCAAATAATCATTTTACACTTTAGAAAAGAAATAGAAGAAGAAGAAGAAGAAAAAAATTGTAACACTAGGGTTGGTATCTTCACGGAAATTCAGAAGATAAAATATTTATGCTCCTTTTGCTTTCAACCAATATTTTACTTTTTTGCTACTTATATTCGTAAAAATTTTATTTTAGTGGAAAATAAATTTAATGAAATAGAAAAAGAAGGCAAAAGAAAACAAAGTTTAAAAAAATGTCTCTTATTTTACACTAAAAAAAGTATTTGCAAAATTACCTTTAAAAATATACATATTAAATTTTGTATATATTTAGAAAAATATATATATTGTATATTTTATTTTATATATATGTATACAATGAAATTATTATATTGGAGGATAAGAACTTTACCAATAGTAATTTATTTTATGCACTGTAATTGCATAATTGAGCTTGGGTTAGAAATTCCATAGATAAAAGGTGATGTAATTTATAAATTCTTATTTCCTTATTAACTGGCAAATGGGCATCATTTACCGGTAACGCCCCCCTATATATGAAAACTGCGAAGGAAATCCTGAGGAAAAATTAAATGAAGGGCTCAAGCGAAAGCGCTTAACTGCCGCATGAAAGATGGAAAGAAAAAATCTAGACGCAACTGATAGTTGAATAAAAATAGATCAACTTCCACTTTATAAGCTCGCACAAGTAATTCACCTTTCAATTCTACTAATAACTGTTATCGTTTAGAAATGAAAAATTATTTTTTTCTCTTTTTGTTTACCCAAAGCTAATAGAAAGAATTAATTAAAGGATAATTAAATCTTCACAATGCTCATACTTTTCAATAATAATGATAATAACAAAAATTTTAAATAGCAGGAATAATAATAATTTTATTTTATTTCTTATTTGATTAACTATAA
Organism: Leptopilina drosophilae; assembly: GCA_032873175.1. Classification (NCBI taxonomy): domain Eukaryota; kingdom Metazoa; phylum Arthropoda; class Insecta; order Hymenoptera; family Figitidae; genus Leptopilina; species Leptopilina drosophilae. The sequence goes on from CM065478.1 coordinate 52,083,505, forward strand.
TATACTATAACTATGATTTAGTACAATTTTAGTAGTTAGCTGCTTAGTTAAGGTCCCTAAGGATCGTGAGGAATGTATTATAAATAAATTAATTAATAAATATTATTATTAATTAATGTTATTATTGAAAACGATTGTTTTGAATACTGCAAGAAATATGTTTTGACATTATCGAATTAACCAACATTTTTCATAACTTTGATTTTAATATTTTTGTTGAATTTTGTTTCACCATACTAGTCGCAAATTTTGTAATAATCAGAAAATATTTTTTATATTGGACTGCATACTCCTAATTTTTAACTTAATTAATTACCAATATTTGGTGGAATATGCCTGGTACACAGGAAAAAAGAAGTGTTATTTAAACATTAAAAGTAGTGTTAAAACTACACGCAACATTTTTAACCGACGCTGTGTGGTTTTAACATTACATTGGTGTTAAAATAACAAAAGAGACTGTTAAATTAACACTAGAGGGTGTTAAATTAATATACATTTTAAATGGGGTTAAAATAACACTAAAATTGTGTTAAAACAACATAATCTGAAAACTACACGCAACACATTTAACACTTATTTTTTTCTGTGTATTCAATTCAATATTCCGGGAGTTTAACTAAATTTTTTTAGTATTTAGCTGAATACTCCTTATATTTAACTGCATGTTTTTAAACTTCAGCAAATTTTTTAAGGTTTATCTGAAATATTATTTATATTTTATTACACATATTCAATATTTAACTAAATTTTACCAGTATTCATGCGAATATTTTTGGAATTTAGAACAAATATTTCTAATTACAATAATTATTAGCCAAATTAGAAATAATTAACTTAATTTTCTCAAGATTCAAGTTGAATTTTAAACGTATATTTCTTACAAATTAAAAATAATTTATATTCAACTGAATTTTTTTAATGTTCAGCGAAATATTCTTGTCAATTTTATAAAATTTCAGTATTGAATGAATGTTATAAGAAATTTTAAAGAACTTAATTTTTTTAAATATTTTAATAATTCAAAGCCTTCTGATATTAGTTAAATTTTTAATAAATATGGACTTCCACATGAAAAGGGCCCATTTTGTCGGTTCTTTGGAAAAATATTCCGTATTTTACTTAAAAAAATTTGGAAAATTTGAGTTCTTAAGAAGTCGCACAAATGATTGCAAAAGTTTAAATATTTTCAAAAGCAATAAAATTCTTATTAGAAAAAAGAATTTAAAAAAGTTTTTCTCAAAATTTTAATTATCTTCATAAATATAATAAAATTATTTTCCGAAATTTAATTATTTTCAAAAATTTTCTAAATTCAACGATTTTGAACCTATCTATTTTTCTAAATTCTAAATTTTAATAAAATTCTAAGCATCATTTAATTATTTTCATAAATTAAAATTTCACAGAAAATCAATCAACTTTATAAATTTCTTCGCAATAACTTTTAAAATTATTTTAATGAATAATAACACTTTTTACAGAGATTCAAATAGAACAATTTTTTAGTTATCCTAGAAACTTCCGGGAATTTTCCGGGAATATTTTTACGTAAGATTCAATTATTTTTATAAATAATAAAACTAACTGCAAAATTTGAATTATTTCTATTACAATAGTTATTCAATTTATCTCGAAAAATGTAATTATTCTTAAAAATTTGATTGAAATTGGTGGAGGGAATTCAATTTTCAGAAACATTTAATTATTCGAGACATTTTTTTTATACTGAAATATCTGAATGCTCGTAGAATTTTCTAATAAAAATTAATTCGAAAATTAATTTTATTTAAAATTTTTAAAAAATGTTGAATATTAAAAGCAATATAGCGTTAATTTGTAGAAATAATTAAACTCTTAAAAAGGTTTTAAATTAAAATTATTCAAAATCGAAGTTTTTCATTATTTACCTAACAATTCTGTTGAATTAATTTTGTTTTAAAAGTTTGATTCAATTTTTTTTGGTCATTTGAAGTTTTTTTTTCTAATATATATTTAATTTTATTTTATTAAGATTAATCCAACAGTCATATAGACCAATTATAGATCTATTAATTTGCGCCATACAAAATTTCCGAATCATTGAAATTTCGTAAATTGAAATTGACAACAAATGAATTTGAAATTTTTCAAGGAACATTTTCGTAAATCATTATTATTAATTGATTTAGAGATGAATTTTAGTTAAATATTTGGGAAAATAATAAGGAAATTGAAACGATGAAAATAATGTTGAAGTTACAGTAACAATATTCTTATAATATTAAATAATGATTTCATCATTTGGCCATCTTTAATTATTTTAAAACAGGAAGAAATTCGAGTCGACGACTCGCGGAGTATTCGATGTCTTCATGTTATATATAATATTTTTAAAGTGAACCAGAATATTTTCTTAGGATCATAAGGAAAAAGTTAAATTTTTGTCTGGAAGTCAGGGAAAAGCAAAATTAAACTTCCATGGCAATCAGGCAATCAGGCAATGAAAATCAGCGCATGTCCCGATTTTCTTTTGAGCGTTACGGGCGATAAATTTTTGTTAATACAGAAGGAATCGCCTCACTTGCGATTCTTTGGGGGATGGGGAGAGGGATAAAAAACTCTGACAAAAAGAAGAAGGAGTAGCCGCACATTAATACCGCAAAATATTATCCAGAACTTGAATGCGCCTAGTCAAGGAGGATGGTTTAGGAGAGGCATTGCTCTCTGAGAAGCGATTTGCGTCAAATTAGTGCATAGTTAGCGCCGCAAACGGCCACTTCAGTGGTATGGCTTGCTCCAGGAAGAGAGACGTAAAGGCGATGTCGCTTCTGCCGCGGATTGTTGTATCTCCCCTTTTCTGATTCCTTCCGCACTCGAAGGCTATACATGCCGATCGAACTATACATACATCCTTCGTGGTACAACCTTCTATAGTCCTCATTTTCTCCTTCTCTCTCTTTCTCTTCCTCCTTTTTTTCTTTTTCTCCTTTTCTTTTCTCTCTTTTTCTCCTTCTTTATATTTTTCTTTCTTTCTCACTCTACTTCTCCTTTTTTCCTCTCTCCATATTCACTCTTGGAAATTTACTTCCATTCGAGTAAAATATATACCTCTATCTACACTTTGCCTCATCGGAATTTTTGCAAATAAATTCGGGAAACAATCAATTTTCCGAATTATAGCAATTTTCCAAATAACATTTCTTTAGGGATAATAATAATTTTTTATGAGTCTGCTTTATTCTTTTTTTTTGTCCCCACTTTTCTGTTCTGTATTCAGGATTATTATGTAGGTCATATTTTTCTTCTTATTTAGAAAAACTTATTGCGAAACACTATTTGTGAGTCCTATTGTAAAGAATCGATATTGTGGATTTTATTACATCTCATTTTCAACAATAAATATTTTTCTTATCGTTAGAATATATAAATTGCTCTACGTAATTGAGAAAATAGGTATTCTCTTTTTTTCTTCATTCAGAAAAATACATTTTTTAATTTTCTTTGGTGCAAAAATATATAGAGAGGTACACTTTTATCTTTGGTTTCTCTTAAATTTTACTCCTTTTCGATATTCTTTTGAAAGATCGAGGATCTGGAAAAATGGAATTTAAAACTTGTTTACTCATTAAAATTTAAATTAATAGAATTCATTGTTAATTTGGGTGAAAATAAGTTATTGTGTCTATGGAAGTTTCAATGAGATCCGTTGAAAGAAATGATAGTTAAATGTTATTTATATTAAATTTTCGAAGACGTAGAGAGACAGAGATAATTTCAGAAGAGAGAAAAATGTAATCGATTTATGCAATATAGAGTAGAGTATAAAAATAAATTTCTCTAACGGACTCTCTCTCTCCTCGTCGTTTCTCTTTGATCCTTGAAGCGAAGTAGAATACAAAAGGAATCCTCTAAGTGTCGGTCGAAACGTACATTTATATTGGCACAGTCTTCGTCGCGCTTTTGTTATAAAGATGGAACACATAAAACTATAGCTCAGGAAGAGGTGTTGGCTTCGTATTTTGCCTCGGTCTTTCATCATCATCATCATCATCGTCATCATCATTATCATCATCATTATCAGCAGCAGCAGCAGCAGAAAAGCTTTCTCTGTGTGATCCAAACAAGTTTCTGGAACTATCTCCATTCACTATTACCAAGAAGAGACAATATTTAATATCTTCTAACTGTGGACAACCATTTCTCATAATAACTGCACTCTCCTTTAATAATCATTTTTCCACTTTGAATTCAGAAAGAAACCTTGAAAAAAAATTCTCATCAACATTATTTTATATACAAAATGTTTAAATTCCGGTCTTAGTTTATTGTGGGCAGTTGCAGTTCTAATTGCCGCGCTTAAGTGCTTATTATTAAATTTTAACCTTTCGACGTTTTTTTACTTTGTAACAATAGCGTCGGTTTCTTTTTACTTATTTTTCTTTAATTAACTTTAACTTTATTTCTTAATTAATTTTCATTTTTTTTCTTTTTAATTTTTTACTATTTGTAATTATTCTAAGTTTTTTAAAATTTGATATCCTTAGAAGAACTGGGTTCGTTAATTAATTGATGTATTACTTTATTTTTTTTTTAAATAATTTATTTAGTAATTTATTTATATTCTTTTTCTATTAAATCTCTCAATTGTTTGTTTATTAATTTATTTCTTAAATCATTTGGTAGTTTATTTATTAATTTTCTATTCACTCCCTCGATTGTTTATTTATTAATTAATTTATTTCTTGATTAATTTAGTAATTTATTAATTGATTTTGTTGGTTATTTAGTTATTGTAACTACTCTCTAAAAAAAAGGTTATAGATTAGAGATAATTTTGGTATTAAAATAGAATCAAATTACGATTTAGTACCAATATTCGAACTGCATTAGTACCTCTCTTTTTTCAGTGAAATTGGTTAATTAATTAATAAATTTATTGACTGATTATTAGTTAATTATTTAATATATATATATTTGCTTTTTTCTTTCTTAATTAATTAATTAATTAATTTTTTTCGTAATACATTTAGTACTTTGTTGATTAAATCATTTTACAATTTATTTTTGAAATAATTTATTAACGTGTATTTAATAATTTCTTGTGAACTGTAGATAAATTTGATGCGTACGACAAAAGTAATAATAGAAGTGTGATCTAAAAAAAAAGATAATTTTTAAATTTAATGCGGTTAAAAGTAGAAAAGCATCAGAGCGTGGAAAGCAAACACTCCAAAGTCCCTTCCTGGCAATTGACAACAAAAAATAAGTCATTTTCATGCTTGAAAATTAATTTGCGAAATAATATTGTTATTTGAAAAAATACCTCAGAGGTGATGTTTCATTTAATTTTTTTTTCAAGTACTTTTTTTAAAATTAAAAAAAATATTAACTTTAGGGCGCATAAAAAATCTTTGTGACTTAAGGCTGTATCTTTTGCAAACAAAGAAATAATTAGGTAAATAAATAGTTGTGATAAATATTAATTAATTAATTAGTGAATATTTATAAAAATATCAATAGTAAATAAAATAAATAGAATAAATAGAATAGATATAGTAATAAAATATAATACAGTAAATAATAATATATAATAAATACAATGAATAATAATATTAATAACAATAGTAATTATAATAATAAATGCAATCAATTCTTATAAAAAACAAATAATACAGTGAATAGTAAAAAAAAGTAGTAAATACATTAAGTAGAAAAATTAAAACAAGTAATACTTGACCAGGTCCGAAAAAAGGTACCTAATAGGCTAACAATTTTAGGCCATGTTTGCAATTTTCGGACTGAAAAATACAAAGGTGATAAACTTTCAACATAAATCATTGATTCTTAAAACTTTATTACACATAAAATAATGCCAAAAATCTGATCATAATTTTATAAAATTAACCAGATATTTTTAATTAAATTAAAAATAATCATAAACATAGCCTTAAAAATGTTTAATGAATTGCTTCTCAGATACCTTTCTTCAGAGCGCATCACATATAATGAATGATAATAAATAAGAAAAATAAATGTAATGAACAATAAATAAAACACAAAAAAATTTGAAAGACTTGTGAAACAAAGAAATATTGCGACTAGAATTTTTTGAAAAGAAACTTGATTCATTTGACAGAAGGCAGTAACTCAAAAACATTTTTTTTTTCCATTCATCGAATATATTACTTAGCATAAAGCGATTTTCAGAATCGATTTGTCGAAGGGAGGGGGGACACTTTGATAAACTGTCGATTCGATAAAAATGCCAAGAAGAAATTGATTGAGATGATCGATTAATATATTGAAAAGTGGCCATCACACAGGAGGGGAGAAACTCAACCAGATGAAAAATGTTCTGTTGGTTTTGAACTTAAATGCATTCCGCGTGCCTAATTAGGACGTTTATGAGCGTACTTCCCTAACTACGGTTCAATGAATTATTATAAAACGTGACTGGTAGGATATTCCTTTATCTCGTTGTCTTTACGATATTCTTAATATCATACAGGAGAGGTTCGACTTTTCACTCGCCACGGGAGATAAAGGAGAAACAGAGGGAGAGAGAGAGAAAGAGAGGGAAAACAACGTGAGAGAAAGAGAGAGATGAGGAAACATAAAAGCGATTAAAAACGCTAGTAGGGGTTTTTGCTTATATTATTTATATGCGATCGCAAATACAATTAATTGTTCTCACTAGCGAGTCAAATAAAGGGATATTCAAAAGAACAGAAAAAATAGATAAATAAATAATTCTATACAATATCCTTATATAGATCATATACCATTTGAAAATTTATGTTCCCGGAAAGAGTGCATGGAGAGGAAGGAAAAAAATAAAATTAGAATTTTTCTAAAGTTTCTAAACGTTATGTATAATCCTTTAATGGTCAAGTGTATAAAATCTTGATGCTTTTAACTCTTTTCAGTGAAAGATATGGTTTTGCATTATTATGCAAAGTCTAGTATTATACTTTGTTCAAACAGGTCTCTTAATACGATTCCATTTATTTTGTAATGGCGATGAGCTTCTGTGCAATTCGTTATTTAAATCGCCTAGGAAGGTAACGTTATTTTATCATTTACAACTCCGATAGGAGGGAAATACAATTTCAAAATTTACCATTTTCTAAATTACATTTCAAATTTTTTTAAAATAGAAAATTGTGTTTTCTATTTTTTGTTCTGTTATTTATTATATAAATTAAATAAATAAATTTACTTGCATTCGCAAATACAGTTAATTTTCTAAATCAGATTTAAAAAATTTTTCTAAATAAAATTTTTTGTTTCTTCTTTTAGCAAATACTTTACCTAATTAACAATTAAATTATTGTTGAATATTTAGTTAATTATTGAGGTTGTTATAATTATTTTATTAATGTAATTATAATTAATAATTATTATTATTAACTATAATTATTTAATTAGTTTATTAATTATTTTATTAATTAGAATTAAATATCTAAAATTTTTTGCGGTTTAAATTTTATAGAGAATATTGCAAGGAGGTTGGAAGGAATTAATTGATAATATCTTGAAGAAAGTGAAGGGCACATCTAATTGTTTCTGTGACTTGAATGACCACAGCCACTGAAGGAAAATTATTTTTTTATGACTTTGGGATTTTTGCGCCTCTCCTTTAAGGAAAATCTTTTAAAAATTATTTCTTAAATTTTTTCTTTTTGCCTTAAATCTTAAATGAATAGTCGGAGAAAAACATTGAACTCTTCTTGTATCAAGAGATATAACTGACATTGAACATTGCCTTATTGCTTATATTTTACAATTAGCCAACGCTTCTTATTAGATTCTTTTTATTATTATTATTATTTTCCTTTTTTTATTGAGGCACCATCACATACCGTTATACTGACATGCTCGTGCGAACGAGAACTCTTATACTTTCACAGTTTGCCAACACGTCGCTCTTCCCCTTCTGATAAAATATATATTAATAAGTTAGGAAAAATGAAAATAAAAAAATAAAAATCCGAAAAAATTCTATAATCAATCTGAACAAATAGAGCGAAACTGTATTCGTTAGAATGTAAGAAAATTGCATTTTAATTTGGTAATTAATGATGTGACTTAAATTTAAAAACAGAAAATTTTTATTTGCATTAGTGATTCACAATTTTTTGGAAATTTATATTAATTTTATTCCTCTTCTAATTACATATATAGAGAAATTTTTTAACTGACTTAAATATAATGTATTTGTGTTATGTAAATTTGTTTTTGACTTATAGCCTATTAACCGTTTTTACTTCATTCAAATAAAACTTTTGTTTATAAAATTAATCAAATTTATTTAAAGCACAAAAAATTTCTTTGACTTGGAGATAAATATGCTTCACTAAGTGATTTAAATCAATTTAATTCTATTTAAACAAACTTCAATTGATTTTACAAAATTTTAATGAACTCTATAGTCAATTTTATTCGATTCATGTTAACTTTATTTAATTAAAAATTTATTTTATTTCATGTACATTATTTCACTTAATTCAAATAAGTTATAAATCGTATAAGAAAAAATTATTTTATTCAAACGAATTTCTCTTAATTACAAATTAATTTTACTCAATTAAAACAAATTGAATTCAATTCAGACAAGTTTCTTACGATTCAAATAAATATTATTTAATTTAATTAAATTTTCTTTGCTTCTAGTAAATTTCATTTGTTTCAAAAATACTTATTTAATTCAATCTTATAAATTTTTTTCGATTCGAGTAAATTTTAGTTATTAAAATAGATTCGGCTTAAATTAAATAAATGTTCTTTGATTAAAACAAAGTTTAGTCGTTTTTAGTTAATGATACTGAATTCAAAAACATTTTTTTAATTAAATAAAATTCTGCTCATTTAAAAAACTTTTTAGTTTAATTCCAACAGTTTTGTTATTCAATTCAAAAAAGGTTTTGTTTAATTCCAACAAATTATTCTTCATTAAAATAAACATTTCGCGAAATCGAAAGAATAAAAATAAATACAATTTGTATTATATTTTATTTAATTCAAATCAACAATTTCCTAAGTCCGTATTATTAAAAAAATAGAAAACTACAGAAGTCAAAGAATTCGAATAAATAATTGAAATTTCATCTGAAATTGAAAAAGAAAATCCGGCATCGAAGGAAATTATATGTGTGAATTCGTTGAACTTAGGAGCGAGTGAGTTTAGCGAAAGGCATGTTGGATATATATTAAATTCCATAACTGCCAGAAAAGAAATTATATGTCAGTTAGTAGGTTGCTGGAGTCGTACCGCTACTTTAATATTACAACTTACCGTTGATGTTGGAAGTGTTGCGCCAGCTCGTAAGAAGAACTTATGTTCTTTACGAGAGAAATGAGGGGCTGCGCGTACAGCCTCACACACGTGGTGCTCAAAGTTTAACCTCAACCGGCAATAACTAATCGACTCAAACACTTTTGAAAAACGAGATGATGAGGTGCATGCGAAACGATTATGCTACACACAGGAAACCACGATTTCCTGAAATTGTGGGCGCCCTCATTCAAGTAACACGTCTCGCTCATCTCCTCGTTAAGGTCTCAAAAGTCATTGTTAAACTGCCAATTTATATTGCAATCTCATCTTTCTTCATCTCTCTCTCTCTTTCTGCCTTTTTCTCTCCTTCTCCCTTTTTCTATCCTTCTATCTTTTTCTCTCTTTCTGACATTTTTCTCTTTCTTTCTTTTTTTTCTCTTCTCTATTTTCCCTTTCTGTCTTTTACTTCTTTCTGTTTTCTTTCTTTTTCTGTCCTTCCCATTATTTTTTCTATTTTATTTACGTCTTTTTTCTTATTCTCACTTTCTTGTTTTTGTCTTCTTTTTTTCTTTCTTTTTGCCTTCTTTTTTATCTTCTTTTCTTTTTCTATTTTTCTGTCATTTCCCTTTTTTTTCTTTCTATCTTTTTCTCTTCTTTGCTTCTTTTTCTCTCTTTCTGATTTTCTCACTTTTCTCCTCTTCTTTCTTTTTATCTTCTTTTCTTTTTCTGTTTTTCTGTCATTTCCCTTCTTTTTTTTATCATTTTCTCTTCTTTGCTTCTTTTTCTCTCTTTCTGATTATCTCACTTTTCTCCTTTTCTTTCTTTTTGTCTTCTTTTCATTTTCTGTTTTCTCTCTTTTCCCTTCATTTTTCTTTCTACCTTTTTCACTCCTTTGTTACTTTTTCTCACTTTCTGATTTTCTCATTTTTCTCCTCTTCTTTCTTTTTGTCTTCTTTTCTTTTTCTGTTTTCACTCTTTTCCCTTCATTTTTCTTTCTACCTTTTTCACTCCTTTGTTTCTGTTTCTCTCTTTCTGCCGTTTTCTCTTTTTCTCACTTTTCTCTTCTTCCTTTTTTTGTCCTTTTTTTCTTCTCTTTGTTTGCCCTTTTCTCATTTTTTCTTCTGTATTTTTCTTTTCTCTTTCACTTTTCTCTTTTCCTTTCTTTCTCTTTTTTAATATTTGTTTCTTTCGAAAAATTGGAAAAAAAGGAACAATTTTTCTTTTCTTTCTCTTTTTTAGTTCTTTTTTTTCTCTGAAAAATAGAAAGAAAGAAGAAGTCTCTCTTTCTCTCTCTCTACCTTAGTTGCAAAACGATTTACCATCACTAATTTTGCATCCCGGCGTTCTCGTTAATCTTTAGATATATTTTCCATCTACGAAGGTGGAATCGTTTCGTTACTGAAGAGTACATGATGTCTTAAGAGGAAAAAAAATTAGTAGGCCTTATGCAAATTCTACTCGCATCCTTTGTCTTCCTTTGAGATTTTTTTATTTCCACACCCTCGAGAGATTTACGTGAGTCTTCCTGAGAACAATAAATCATTGTCGCAATTTCGTCTTCAAATCGTTTTTTTTTCCTTTAGGGATAATTTAGTTCCAATTTGTGCAACTAATAATGATCGTTCCAGAAAATGTCTTAGTTGAGAAAATAAATTTTACAAAAGAAAAACAATTGAGAGAAAATATTTTCTCAATTGTCATATATTTGCTTTTTTGGATTTAAAAGAAACTTTAGTTTTGACAAAATTTACAAATTTCGTTTATAACTCGTGTAATTTCGTTTATAATTGTTCCTATAAATAAAAAGTTCGTTAAAATTTCAGTAAAAGTTCTTTAACTTTCAAAAAGTTTCAATAAATTTTCTATGCTGCTGTTTTATTTTTTTCTATTTGTATAAAAATATTCTGAACAGTTCTAGGAAATTAAAATTTTCCTGCACTGTATAGCGTATTTATTAAGATAGAAAAAGTTACGAAAATTTATAGTAAGTTTAAAGAAAACAATTTAAACATTCGATTGAAAAATAAAGAACTGACAAGAAAAATTCAGCAAATTTTTTACACATCTTTTATTGAATGACTGAAGCGAGTTTTGAAGTAATTTTGAAATAATTTTAATGTTCTTAGAGCAATTCAGAATATTTTTGATATTCAGCATAAACTTACAGAACAGTTCACTAAATACTTATCACAAAAAAAAAATTAAATTCGAAACTAAAGAACTGCTAAATGAAAATTTAGCAAATTTAATTTTGTAATTGTTTCTCTTGAGTGACTTGAAAATCAGGAAATTTAGTTTTTCGTTAATTTACAATAAATAATAGCAAAAAATAATAATTTCTTGAAATAACAAATTTGAATAGTTTTGAATGCATTTGTTTCAATCAATGTATTTATTAGATTTTATCGACAGTTCTTTATTTCCGAATTGATTTACTGGTTAGGTAAATGTTTAATGAATGGTTCTGTAACTTTTACTGACATCATCAAAAACGTCCTAAACAGTTCCAAAAACACTGAATTTTGGGAAACACATTAAAAAACAGTTTTTTAAACTGTTTAAATTCTTATCCACCTAATACTCAGGAAAAAAATAACCTCTTAAGTATAATTCTCTGAGTGAAGTGTGAAATTGAAAAAAGAACTGCAATTACTACATTGTATATAATAAAAGAATAGAGTTGGGAATAAGCATTGACGTGAAAACCTATTGTTCTTCTTATTATCAGTAAATTCCAAGTTAATTGTAATGAGGTCCATGCTCCTTGCTATTATACATACACATATACTGTATAGTTACAAGACATTTACAACAAGCACTCCTTTAAACTCGTTTAGCGAAAAATTTTGTATAAAACAATTTCTCTCTCTCTCTCTCTTCTTTTTTTTAAGTGTTTTGAGTCACAAAATTACGCACGTAAGACGATTACTGTGTTCAACTAGCCAAGTCCCCCTTATAGATGTTCCGTTAACTGCAAAAAGGAGGTGACAAATTTTCAAATTGACTGCTGAACACTTTGACATTGATGAATTACAACTTTTGAATTCAATGATTAGTGTCTCATCTGTTATTACTTGTATATCGCATATTTCTTGTATACCTTATATATCCTTCTAAGACAAGTATTTTCTTGATGACGCGACAATTATTTTTTCTACATAAACATTGATGATTATTATTTAATAGAAGCACAGTTTATTAACTGTACATTTCGTTTATTAAATGTGATTATTGTTTATTAACTGTACACTTAATTTATATTTAATATGAGCAGAGAAAATTGAAATTCTTTTCCATTGCTTTATATTATGAATATTATGATGAAATTCGATTATTAGTTTGCGAACAAAAAATTGATTCTTAGCTTTTAACATTTTTTATTATTGGTATTATTATTATTATTATTATTATTATTATTATTATTATTGGTATTATTATTATTATTATTATTATTATTATTTTACTATACTATTATGTTAATCATATTAATATTTATATTTATTTAAATAATTTTATATTTTTCTGGGTGTACATACACTTTCATTTATATTTAGCGTATACGATTATGGTCGGTCTTCAATTTCAAGTTTAATAACCATTTGGTTATTCGTTGTTCGTTGACCATACGCAGTGCTTTATGACATCGCATGACAAATTTGTGTGAAATTCTCACGTCACGTCAATTAGCGACTGTCGTAATTGCTAAAATATATTTTTCATTGTTGCCTCTCTCCCCTCCCCGCTCCCTTTTTTTATTTGTCTCACTCCAAAAAATTTTCAAGTTGTTTTTGAATCTCAAGTTGTTCAGGTTCATGGCACACATATTATTCTTATCTTTCGAGTACAAAAGCAGAAGAAAATACGTAACAAATTTTAAATACGTAAATTACAAGTTATGCTGTTAGTAGAGAGAGAGAGAGAGAGAGAGAGAGAGAGAGAGAGAGAGAGAGACAGTAAAATGTCTCATCTTCTTTGTCTTGTTATAATACTTGATTCACTTCAAATCAAACTTATAAAAATAAATATAACAGCAATTTATCCTATAAAATTAATGTAGTTTTAATTAATTAAATTATAATAGAATAATTGATTATAATTAATATAAAAAAAAGGAGAATGATAAAAAATGTTAATAAAATAAAAAAATGTTATAATGAATACTGTGACGAATAATAAATAAATAAATAATAGTAAAATAATGATGGTAATGGTAAAATGATGAATAATACTTAATGAATAATAAATCATCATTGAAGGAGATAAAAAGAAGTCAAAGGGAGATTGAATCGGAAAGTTAACGTTTAATTGGACAATTGAGATAAATATTGTATGTATATATTATTTATGCGAGAAAGAGAAAATGATAAACGACTTCCCTACTGACTTTAAAGGAAAATGCAATATAATGCAGATTGAGAAATTCGTCTTATGGTCACGCGACCGCTCGGTGCGCGGATATACATATCGCAATTAAAGCACTTCAAGACGTTTATCAGATTACGAAAGGTATCATCGTTACAGGTTCCGACATTGAATCAACAGGACGCGAAACTGGTAAAAGAGATATGCCACTCACTCTCTTTCTCTCTTTGCTCCTTATATATGCTTCGGATGTGCTGTAACATCGTAATTACGGAATTTTCGTTCGTTTACATCAATTTCCTCTTGATTTTCTTGTTATAATGAAAAAAAATAATTACAGAAATTAATTTTATTTGTCACTTTTAGCTAAAGCAATGCAACAAATTTTCCAAATAGTACAAACTGAAAGAAAGTTTTGATATTTAAATAAAGAATTGCTTGTCAATTGGTAATGAAAGGAGCAGAACATGAAAAAAAATTAATTGTTTATAAAAAACTTATTAAATAATTGTTAAATATAAACTTTTTAAAAATTTTCTAATTCTGAACAAAAGTATTTTTCATTCCCTTTACATATATTCTCGCTTGGTTCACTTAAATCGGTTCATTCATTTAGGAGAAATATCATTTTCATTAAAAAGTTGCAAAAAATTTAATTTTGCAGTAACTTTTATAAAAAATAATATTTTTTCTGCTCTTTGGTGGACACATTCCTAAGACCAAGTAGAAATGTTTTTTCATCATTTTGATTTAAAAAAATATACTTTTTGTTTTCTGTGGAAATTTTACGAATTCTGACCCCTATGTTTTTTAATAATATAATAGAAATAAATTTTTTTTTTAAACAAAAATTATGATTTAATTTAAAACGGCTTAAAAATACACTTTTTCGATTCTCTTCACAGAAATCCAGGGACTATATAGTTCAGCCCCATTTTTCCACTTTTTTATCGTGTTAAACTAATAAAATCACCTGAAATCATCAATTTTTTCCCATTTTGTTTTTATTTTTATGAAAAACTTGTAAAAAATGTCATTTTTTGTATGTTAAACAATTTTTTTAGTTGCGCTTGAGGAAAAAATTTGTACCTGTCGTTAATTTTAAGAAAATTGTAGTATTTGGAAACAAAACAATTTTTTTGTATTATTTTTCAGTCTTTAAACTAGAAATTTTTTAATAAAAGGTGACAAATAATAAAGTAATTTTTACTTTTAAGGAAACTCCAAATTGTTTGGTATTTTTTACAAATTGTATTAATTTAAAAATACATTTTACTAAATTTAAAGTATATTTTAATAATTTTCAATAACATCTACTACGAATATTATAAACTTAACTCTGAAAATAACAAATTTTTATTGTTTGCAAAATAATTTTTCTAATTTTTATTAAAAAACTTGTCTTTAAGAATAGTCAAAGTTATTCTTAAAATATCAATTTTTAATATATTAAATGTTACTATTTTTAAAGAAATATTTTCAAATCTCTTAAAAACATTGAAAAACATTGACAAAATTGAAGTTCAAATAAAATTGTTAATAAAAAAAGAAAATATAGCATTTCGCTTATCATATTTCACGTAAAAAGTTGTCGTTAACTTTTTCATGTAGAATAGATTCAAAATATTTTATTTTATAATTGTTTTAAAATATGAATAAATTTCTAAAATATTTGACAAAAAATTAGGTATTGAATTTTACTTCAAAATAAAATGAAAATCTTAATTTAGATTAATCTAACATTTTAGATATCCTTTTGTGTAAAAAATTGTAAATTGTAATTATAAGTTAATAGTTATAAAAGTAAATATTAAAAAATAGTAAACACTTATAAAAACATAAAAAACCGATTGCACGGATCGTAGTCAGTCCCCTTTTTTAGATGATAATAATTTTTCCAAATCCCAAATAAATTTTACTGTTTTTGGAGGAAATTTACTTCGCTTATCGTAAAATTCATTTAATTTGAAACAAAAGTAACGATGCAATAAAAATGTTGATTAAAAATTTTTTAAAAGTTACTAGGTACGGAAAAGGATAGAAAATATCAATATAATTAACAGAAAAAGTTTAAGAAAAAAATTATTTGATTTAAAGTTAAAAGGAAACTAAAATAATATAAAAATTGAATTTTATGCGCTATATTACAATAATATTAACATAATTTAAAAATTTTCCGTTTTGAAAAATAAAATTCCCTTTTTTTACTTCTTTTCAGAAATGAAACACATAATCCGAAATAATAGGCTTTTTAAAAAAAAGTCAAAAATAAAAGTAAAATAAGGAAATTTTTTTAAAGGAAAAATCCTGTTTTGCTAAATGAAGTACTTAGTATGAGGAAGAAAGTTTTTGTTTTTTGTTGCTGGAACCAAACACTTTTCGCGCAGTGTATATTTAAATACATGACATAATCAAATCACCATCAAATGTAATCACTTTATAACAAGCTGCAGTTGAAGTTTTACCTACAAATTGCTCACTTACAGTTATAAACAAAGATCCTGCCCCCTTGCCCTGGAGGCTGCAATGTTATAACTCTCAAAGTTCTCTCTCTCTCTCATACTCTGTTTTTCTCTATTTCTCTCTCTCTCTCGATTCTTCTCGTCTTGCTCGAGAGGAATCAGTAAAAAGAGATCAATCTGCGCCCGTTGGAGGATGACGAGTGATGAGATCCAGTGCAGCTTCCCACATCTTCAATTATGCATTTTGTCCATTTCAAGATCAAGTATACTGATATCTATCTCGTGAAATATGTTTTTATAGTGTGACAAATGATGAGGCAACCTTGAAAATGACGTCTTCGAGAACTGAAGAAATCGATAATTGACCAATTCAGTCCGTGTGATGACTGTCGTGAATCAGTAGAATATAACTTTGACTTTAAATTTCATCTCGATTTATTTAAGAATCACTTTTTTTTATTGTCGCTATTGTCCCAATAGTGTTTTTCCCTTCAATTCACACGCTAATAAATGCGATTCGAAATTATTTTTCCGGTCAATAAACTCTTGTCTATTTTACATTGAAAGTGATTATTTCAATCCAATTGTTTTCATTAATTGTGGAAATTAGTTGTTTCAGTAATGACTCTTTTTAGTTTGGTGTCTTTTTAAAGTGCTAAACGTTAACTGAACATTTAAATGGTTCAATAAAAAATCATCTTGAAGTAATAAAAATTTTCCTTCAAAGGCAAAATTTATTTTAAACTGCAACAAATGTATTTTATTAAAACATAGTTTTTTCCAAAGAGTCATTTAATTAAATTTTATTTAATTCAGATGAATTTAGTTGATGTAACCAAAATTTGACTCAGCTCAGACGCAAATCATTCAAAGTTAATTGAAATACAAATAAGTTACTAAATTTGAACATTTTATTTTTCTGGTTAAAAAAGAGGAACATAAGAAATTTTTGTTAAGGAAAAAATTCTTCTCCCCTCTATCGATTACTTATATATATATACATTTTGATGCACCTCTCGAGCGAAAAGATGAGAGCAAACCCGTTAAATCAATTGGGAAAAAGATATTCTTTGAAACGGTGAATCGTACTAAGTAAATATTTCTCGGTATGCAATGCTTGGAAAATTGCGTTTTGCATCCATCGAATTGTAGCTATCGAATATCAATCAGCCTTCTAACGCGTAGGTTCCGACCTCTAATTCACTTCGATTTCTACTGTGAATGGGTGGGTGGGGGAAGAAAGAAAGAGAGAAAGAGAGAGATGCACGTGGCCGAGCAGAGATATTCATCTCCAAAGGCTATAAGAGAACTTTAATCGATCAGTTTCAAGAATCAGTATATAAACTCTCTGAATTCAACATCCGGAAGTGTCGGCAAAAGAGCGTTATAAGGGTTACTACGGTAATTTCAAAATTGCAGAATATAGGTATACAGCAGAGAGAGAGGTGCGAGTACTTGGAATCGAAGGTGGGCAATATAATGGGTAAAATGGACCCCTCGTTGCATGGAACTATCGGCTCCCCTGTGCTATACATATAGATATAAAATGCCGGGGCATAAACCATCTCCCGGTATAGGAGGTATATATAACTGGTCTTGTATTCTTCGGTAGCTGGTAGCATATTGCCTTCCGCTTCCGGTGCCCCACCGCAACTTGCGCGATCCTTCTCTCTCTCTCTCACTCACTCACTCGCCAATCATAGATCGCTTCACGATTTACGGGTACAAGGCGTAAAACGTAGACCATAAACGGACACCTCCAAGCTGACAGCGTATTATCCGCGCGCTCTCAAACCGAGACCAGTGAACACCATATTTGACTCCCCATATTGAAATGCCCTTCACTTTCGACAAACTTTATTATTATTAATAATTACCATTATTAATATTATTATTATTATTCATATCACTATTTTTACTATTACCCGTCTGGAAAAATCGATTAGGCTAAATACTAATGTCAACTGCATTTTAATTAATTTTTTTTATCAATTAAATTGTATTTTAAAGATGGAAAATTACAATATGTGACGCGATCTGAAGAAAGGGACCTTAGAAGCAAAAAATTATAGGTTATGTTTGCAATTTTCGAAATGAAAATACAAAAAAATGATTAACTGTTAATATTAATCATTAATGTTTAAGTTTTCATTATAACTGAAATATTTAATAAACACTGATTTTAATTTGCAAAAAGTAAAAAGAAACTTATAATCAACAAAAAAGTAGCACTAACATAACCTTAAAGTGATTTGCTTCTAAGGTCCCTTTCTTCAGATCGCGTCACATATATTAAATAAATTATATATTAGATAAAGAAAAGCGTGTTGATGCAATATAACCTGTTGATAAAAGATTTAAAAAAAGGATTCAATTGAAACTAAAATCTCAAGAAATTAAACTTTCTTTCTGACAGCAATCAACTACTGACTCCAAAATGAGATTTTTCAACAATTGCTGAAATTGTCCTGAACACAGTAAGACATGAGGTGTTAAAATAATACCAGAATGGATTAAAATAATCTGCAACAGTTTAATCCCTCTAGAATTAAATTAACACCAAAAAGGATTGAAATAATCTATTTTGGTATTATTTTTATGAATGAAATTTTATTTTAAATAAAACCCAAAAGTCAACTATTTGTGAAAATTCAACGAATTTAGCTTCTCCTGCGAGAATACTACGTTCTAAATCTGAATTAGTAGTTTTCTACTCATGAAATAGTGCGTATTCGTTTACCAATTGAATCAGTAACTGTTTTTACTAATTTTTAGTAGTTTTTTACTAATTGAAGACCTCCAGGGAATAACGATCTATCCCACATTTTGACATAAATGCAATTAAAACGAAAATATGTGCACATATTATTGAATTTTGAGCCTAAAGGAATGAAATCGAATAATTAAATAAATAGAGAATAAACTAATTAATTAGTTTTCATTAGAAATTGTGGTTGCAATAACGATTTATGGCAATTCAAAGTTGAAAATTGTAAGCATTTTTAAATGTGCCATAAAACGTTGTTCCGTGGAGGTCTTCAATTATTAGTAGAAAATTTACTAATTTGAAATAGTAAAAAATAAGTTTTACTAATTGAATTACTAATTTTCTACTATCACTTAGTAAAAAACTACTAAAAATTAGTAAAAAATGATACTAATTCAAATTGGTAAACGAATCCACACTAATTCAGATTTAGAGAGTAAGTAAGTTACTAACTTAGTTACCAACTTACTAGTTAGTAACATAGTTACTTAAATTTAAAAAAGTTCTCTTCAAAATTTCAGTTCTCTTTATAGATAATAAAATTATTCTCTGATATTCGATTATTTTACAAAATTTTAATCAAACTCTTGTCAAAATTTCAATTATTTTTAAAAGTTTTCTAAAATTCTATAATTTTTAATATTTACTATTTCAATAAAATTTTCCAAAAGAATTACATTATTAAAAGAAAAATTAAACACAATTCAAATTTTTTTATAAATTTCTTCGCAATAATTCAATTATTTTCATAAATAATAACATTTCTACAGGGATTCAATTATTTTTATAAATAAAAAAATTCTTTTAGGCATTCAATTATTTTCATGAATAATGTAACTCATTGCAAAATTTCAATTATTTTTAATGCAATTTTAATCAAAATCCTCGTAAAATCTAATTATTCCGAAAAATCTTATTAAAATTCGTCCAAAGAATTTAAAGATTTAAAACATTTGTTGATAACGTTTTTTATGAGAATCTAATTTCAAGAAACATGAAATTAATAAATTATTTATTTTTGCATTTTAATAATTGAATTCTCGTAGAATTTACTAATAAAAATAGTTCTAAAAGTGAATTTCAGTTAAAATTTTGGATTATACTTAAAGTATTAAAACCATTGTAATGTGGGTTTTTAGAAATAATTAAATTTTGATAAAGATTCAAACTAAAATCATTAAAATTCTTAATTTTTTATATTTTTGACAAAAAGTTCTGTAGAATTAATTATTTTTAAAAGTTTAATAGGATTTTTATTGAAATTATTTCAAGTTTTTATTTTTCAGTATAAAAATTTTAGATTATAATTGAATATTAAAAGAAATATAGAGTGAATTTTTTGGAAATAATTTGCATTTTGAAATTAATATTTTTGAAAAGTTTAATGGAATTTCTTTACTATTATTTGAACTTTTTATTTTCTAATATAAATTTAATTAAAGAATTTAGGAATAATGGAAAATTCGTAAAATTGATTAATTAATTATTATTAAAAATAACAGATATAAAGTAAAATTGTAGTTAAAAATTTAAAAAAATAATAATTGAATTGAAATAATGAAAATAATTTTGAAGAGAAGTATAATATTTTTATAATATAAAATATTAAAATATTAAAAATGAAGACCTAGCAATGTATATAGTAAATAAAGAAGAACAAAATTGTTTATAACATTTGAAAAATAAATAAAATAAACAAAATTGCTCACAAGGGGACACTTTTTTTATTGTCATTACTTGATCCACTATTGTTTAAAGCGATAAATAATGCTAAGAAAAATGAATTGCAGGCAAATGTTTGTTTTTATTAACATTGATTATTATTGTTATTGTTACCATTATTATTATTATTATTATTATTATTATTATTATTATTATTATTATTATTATTATTATTATTATTATTATTATTCTACATATATTCTCGAGGAGTTTTTCTAATAATCTCCCATGTAAATGCAACAATTATGATCTACATACAGAAGTGAAGTTAATATCTTTTGTTAAAAGTGAATTTAGAATAAGTTTGAAATACGCATGTTGAGAAAAGTTAAATATGTTAAAATAGTGTGAGAATATTTAACATCCTGTGAATATGTTAAAATGAATAATTTTGCATTTCCTCATGAGAATATATTATATTTATTATGTTTGCATTTCATTTTCATATATGTTTTGAAATCGTTGAAAGGACGAGCAATGGCAGGTATTTGTTGGAAAATTTCAATTTCCTTCTTTCTGATGAGCATAAAAGTAGAAACGAAAATATAAATTCTTTATTTTTCTTTATTTTAACTTTTTCTTCGTTCTGATAAAACAATAACTTTCGGTAAAGTTCAATTATACCAATTTAAGAGGAAAATTTAGTAATTTTTAATTATCAATATTTCTTAATGAATTATTCTTAGAGTAAATTTGTACACATTCCACGACCTAATGGTTCGTACATATGCATACTTCATCGAGGAATTTGCCATCAAGAATTTTTCTACTTTACTCTCGCCTTCTGGATCGAGGAATCTTTAACCATAAGGATATCCATTCTCGTATTTATTGACCTATAATCCACTTCCTGTATGGTCGATTCCCCTTTCTGAAAGTGACCTTTTTCATGTTCCGGTTTGTTATTGAAAGTCCACTCACTTTTTTATAGTTTGTAATTTCCATACTCTATATGGAAAGAGGATAAACTCTGCGGTTTAGAGGGGGAAAAAAAGTTAGAGAATATTTTCTCTATAAAAAAAAATTATCTGATGGTATTAAGTAGACTCTTCTTATATAATGCATTCTTAGTTAGGTGCTTAGGCTAATTGCTTGCCAATCTTGGGGTCTTGGGTTCGGTTCCCGGCACTTGGGGAACAAGAAAAGTGTTTTATTTTTATTTGTAAATTAAAACTCAATTCTTACGTTTTTGGTACAATTAGAATTAATTTGCATTTGACAAAAATTATTAAATTCAAGTAAATATTTATCTACACACAATAATTTGAATTGTTTCTTCTCGAATGAAATATTTGAAATTTAGAAATTGAGAGAAAAATGATGTAACGAAAATACATGGAATAATAGGGAGCATTTATAATATTTCACTTGAGGAAATAATTTTCTTCGTCCTCAATAAAAATGTTGGAGACCGATAAAGATTCCTTTTGCGACTGACTGCGAGAATTGATGGAAGGGGGGAGGGCAAAATTTAACCGGTGGGAAGTGCACCATGCAATTATGAATAGGAGAAGAATCATCCACGATGAATATCCGCCGATGAACGGCGCTCAAAGAGAACGTTTTCTCAAGGATTTCAGTTTACGAGGATATTTTCGCGAGAAAGCGAACGGCTTTGTAATTACCGCTGTAAAATAATAGGAGAACAAGTGACGACTCTAAGCGAGTTATTTACTCTTTGGCGAGTGACAATTTTTAGACTGTCGTTCGCCCTTCTTTTTTTCTCCCTTTTTCTTTTATTCCTTCTTTCATTCTTTTTCTTTCTGTCTGTACTTTTGTCTCTCTCTCTCTCTCTCTCTCTCTCTCTCTCTCTCTCTCTCTCTCTCTCTCTCTCTCTCTCTTTTTATCTCTATTTTCGTCTCTATTTCTGTTTCTATTTCTGTCTCTCTATTCAAGTCTGCGCGCGACGTTGAGCATTCGTTCTTTTTCGCATTTATTTGATGTTTTCCGTTAGGTAATTTTTTTTTCATGTTCCAACAAACCGTTAAAAGTGCCTTACATTTAAATGGACATTTATTTGCATGGCATCGCTTCTATAATCATCTTCTTTTTATGAACCAATTTTCAAGAAATTCAAGTAGGTCAATAGCTTGGATCGTTTTTTAATGTTATTATGAGATTGTTCTCTAAATATTATTAACACAAATTTGCCCCATTTCCTCTTATTTTCTTTAATTTCCAATATAATAGTTTTCAGTGTTTCTTTTATTGAAACTATTTAACATTTTTGTGTAGCTAATAATTTTCAATTTTTAAGTGCTGTTATCAATTTTAATTTGAACCATTCTTTTTTTCTTTTTATAGAATTTAAAATCTGATCTTTATTTTTTAAAGTTTTTTTAAGTGTAGAAGATTTATGTAATTGTGGAATCGTCATGGAATTTTATTTTAGTTCATGGAATCATGAAAATCTAATGGAAATTCAGATAAGATGATAAAAAATTTTGAGTGCTTGGAAATTCTATAAGGGACAGTTTCACCAAATTTGATTAAAAGTTAATTAATGATGAAAATCAATTAATTAACTTTTAAACGGTATTGGTGAAAATGTCCCTAAAAGTTGTTCCTTTTAATTTCTGTTTAATGGAATTTATTTTAAAATATTTATTCAACTGATCTTTAATTTATACAAATTTTATGTTTCAGCGAAAATTTTTACAGCAGATTGTAATGGTATAAAGTACTCCTAAAACTAGTAAATACAATAGGAAACAATTATAAGCTTAAATGCTGGGTAGCCTATGTCACGTATCTGTTTGAGTTAAAAAGTAGACTTCTCAATCTTAATGAAAATCTCAAAGCGTTAGTGTAAAAAAAATTAACATCACTCTCAATTGAGTTAGCTTCTCTACATAGTCGATGTATTAAAGAATTAAAAAAATCAGTTAAATAAGGCAAATTAAAATCTCCAAGAATAAGTATACTCGCGACATGCTGTGGGGTAAACACAGTCATTTGATGCCATTTTAGCCACACCAAAAATTAATCCAAAGAACACAGAACTTAACTGAATATTCAAAAATATTCGTTAGTAACCGCACCAAGACTTTAATGTTCAAAGTGAGGTTAGGATAGAACAATCGCAAGAGTTAACAGTCCAGAGATAAAAAAATAAAAGTCAATAAAAGTCACCAAATAAGTTAACCGAGAAGACACAATTGAAACAGACTATCTGTTATAAATATAAATGTCTCAAACAGATAAAATATTAATTTTTAGACACAGACAAACGCACAAGCATGTGCACGAATTGGCCACCTAGCGGCGTAGTCGTACAATTTATATTTAGCAGAATTTTTTAATTTATAGGAATTTAAATTTATATTGAATTTTATTTCACTTTTTACAGTATTATAATATATAAACCTAAACATCGAAATAGTCAAAAACAGGAAAAATTAAGAAAATGGCAATATTTTAAATAGAAAATTCTAAAAACAACAATTTTATTTACCATAAATGATTCACAAAAAATATAATTTTTAATATTATTAATAAATCAGAGTTTTTGGTCCTATATTAAATCGTTCGCTTTGAAAATATATTTGATTTTTTTATTTTAATTTTTAAATGATTTTATTACGAGCTACATTGACAACCAATAATTTTCACCAGTAAATAATAAATAGTAAATAAAATGTTTTAAATTTAAGACTTTTTAACATACAGCATGACATGTAAAAACTTTTGATCAATTATATTTTAAGACTTAACAGTAAACAATTTTTTTGTAAACTTATAATTTTAGGGTCTAAAAAGTTTACAAATGTTTGGAAATTCAAATATTTACACCCAATAATTTACATTAAATTTAATTAAATAAATAATTTTTTAAAACATTAATTGAAATCTTTTAAAATAATTGTTTAGTTTTTTAAATTGTTGTAAAATTCAGTTAAAAAATTCATCTGGAAAGAATATTTTACTAGTTTCTAATTATTTAAAAACTTTTTAATTTCTTTTATTTAAAAAATCTATTACCTTTCAAGCATTGTTTAAAAATATTTCAAAAAACTAATATTTCTGCGGAACAATAAATAACAAAACTATTAACTTCTCAAAATTATTGAAATTTTAAAAAATCGAATTTAGGAATTATATTATTCAGGGTCTAGAAAAATAAAAACATAAAAATTTCCGTGACAAAAATGAATAAAATAAAGGACTTTTTAGCCTTTTTTGTTTTTTTATCGACTAAGCCTTAAAGGCGATTCAAGGTCTACTTTAAAAAATTCTGTCAAATCTTAACAACTAAAAATTCAGTGAAATGAAAATTTTCCCATTTTAAAATTTATCTGAATCAAAATTCTATTGAATGACAAATCAGATAAAAGAAAGTTCGGTTAAATTAAAATTCATTTAATTAAAAATTATCCAGAATGCACAGTAATTTATTTAAACAAAACTTCAAGTTAATTTAAAGACATTTTTTCAGCATCGTTCTTTGATTAAACTTTTTAATATATTACGAATTTTATTCTACACATTATGGTAAGACAATAATTTATCACTTGGAATTCGTGGAATATGTTGCTTGGAAAAATTTGTAGAAACAACATTTTTCAGAAACTTTGCGTAGATTTTTATTTTTTCTACCGCGCCTTATTTAAATACAGAAGAGGTAACAGCCGATGTATGGCAATAAGTTACTAAAACTTTTGCTTTTTAATAAGAACTCTTCTATCCTTTGTAATTTTGCAAAAGGGAGTTTGTTGCGCGGTATACTTCGTAGAAAATAGAAAGCGAAAAGAATATACATCCATTAAAGGGTAAAAAGAGATTTTCCAGTTCATGAATATTTGAAATAATAGTGTTTACAGGCTCTTCAAAAAGGAAAAGGAATTTGAACATAAAAAGTTGGAAAAGGAATTCGAACCCTACTGGCACTGATCGGTCCATGAAATAAGATGACTTCCTAGTCACTCGGTCGTGTTTCTCATTTCCGTAAAATTTACAATACAATGCACACTATATATACTGGTAGCAGCAGTGGAATAATAAGATGCATAATTTTGCCTATTCCAAATGTAGGATAATTTTCTGAAACACACTTTGAGCGAGGGGGCATAAATACGAACACGAATCATCTTAAAGCTTTTCCTCATCGCTGTTAAATAAGAGGCGCTAACATTTATTTAAGTGAGAGAAGCTCCCTATGTTCAGTGAAGCAAATCCCCGCCGCACTAGACTGTATACATGTATAGGATGTATCTCTTCCTTTCCCCTCCATTACAAATCACGTGAATAAATCGATCTTTCTAAGAAGGTGCTTATTCCCTGATACTTATCATCATGATGACTCCTGATGTTCCTGCAATGTAGAACAACTTTTAGAAAATGTATATATAGATATAGAGGCTGTAGGGATGTGCGCAACATGAGGGAATATAATAACTTTCCTTTTGTGGTTTCATTCCCTCGCGAATGGATGTTTGCCACGGTTGATCGCTCGTTAAAAGTGTGAAGGACTTTAATGACCCTTTGCGACCGGTGGAAACAACCCTGGACGAACATCGAGAAGACCCTTTTATGGTTCATACCTAGTCGAAAGACGTACATGGACGAAAGATCGTTAAAAACACCAAAGACGAGAGAAATTTTTCACAATGTTATATTTTCAGTGTGTTGTAAATGAAATGCGGGCTACCAATTAACATTGGCGCGGTTACTTCACTTCCATTTGAATTACAATATCCAGAGAGAAATAATTTATTTCAATTCAATAATATTTATTTCAATTCAATTTATTTGAATTCAACAAATGTGACGCGATCTGAAGAAAGGGACCTTAGAAGCAAAAAATTATAGGTTATGTTTGCATTTTTTAAAATTAAAATACAAAAAATGAATTAACTGTCAATATAAATTATTGTTGTTTAAGTCTTTATTACAACTGAAGTATTTAATAAACACTGATTTTAATTTGCAATAAGTAAAAAGAAACTTTCAATCAAGAAAAAAGTAACACTAATATAACCTTAAAATAATTTGCTTCTAAGGTCCCTTTCTTCAGATCGCGTCACAAATTTGGATTTTTTTTCAGTCGATTATAATTTTACTCTTTTTGGCATTAATTTTTCAGTAATATTAAAGCATAAAATATCAAATTTATTCTCGGCGTTACTGATTTCGAAGGGAATTTTTAAAAAGTCAAAATGGATGATCAAATATGTTGCAAACAAAAATTAAAAGATTTAGATTTACCAGTAACTTGAGTCTCTAGAGATTTTTTAATCGCTGCTATTGTAAATCCAAATTCTGTTTTCCAAAAATTCAATATCACAGTAGATAGATTTTTATAATCAGTTGCGTCCAAAAACTATAAATAACTAGTTTTAGGCGAATATAATAATATTTCATTTTTTCGTTCTCCATGTTGATTCCGATATTTTGAATTCTTGATGATTTTCTTCAAATTCATAATCAGTAATCGCAAAAAATTCAGTGTAGTAAATATTTGTTAATTCTATTAATCTCTCATTATTTCATTAAACATAATGAATCTCACATCTTGACTTTTTGAAAATTTGTTTTGTTATTGTTATTTGTTTTATAATTATAAAGTTGTTTTCTAATAATTAAAGTTTCATAAGACTTTTATATTTTAAGAAGTGAAATTATGTCTAAAAATAAATAATTAAAAAAAGTCTTTTTTAATTGAAACAAAAATATTTTAATAACAATTTAAAAAAATCTAATTTCTTCAGAATTTCTAAATTAAATTATTCAAAACTTTAATATTTTTTATCAAATTAATATTTAAATCTTACTCAAAATAATTAGATTCCGTTTCGAATTGAATTATTTCTTAAAGTTACAAATTCTTTCAAAAATTAAATTATTTTATAAAATTTTTTTAACAAAATTACTCAGAACTTTAACAATTTGTACAGAAAAATAATATATTAATATTTTTTTATAATAAAAATTAAAACATTATTATACTTTTATAATTATTAAAAATTTCAATCTAATAACTTTTTAAAATTTAATTGTTTTGTTCAAGTTTCTGTTATAATATGCATCTAATAATGAATTATTTTCTAAAAATTGAACTGGAATTTTTTAATAATTCTTATCAGAATTCAACTACGGGTAATTGAATTATTGAAATACTTAATAATTTTTGAAAAATTCTATTACTTTCCAAATTTTTTGTTAAAACTCTTCAAAAATTCTCAAAAAAATAAATAAAAAAAAATACTTCAAAAATAATTTTTAAAAGTATGAAAAATAAAAATCTTTAAAATTTATTTTTAGAAATTGGACAAAATTTCCAACTTTTAAAATCATTTTCGTTTTTTTCAGGATTTCTAAATTTAGATTGTCAAATTAAAAAAAGTGAATGCGAATGGAATTTTGTAACATTATTGTCATTCAGTAGTTTAATTTATATTCCAACTTATACTGTGAGAGTTTGGACTTTTTTGGAGTTAGTTTGGGACAATTTACTAATAGAATGCACACAATTATTTTTAGTGAATGAATGTAAAATTCTCGATCGTTTTGATTGTTAATATCTCAATAGATTTATTTTTGTTTTGAATTGTAGACAAAATTTTGGTCTGCAGTTCTTAGAACTATTTGTAAAGGGCTTTCTGTTTCTATTTCTGGGCTTTCATTTTAAATAAATGTTTTAAATTCGTTAAAGAAATATTTAAATACTTATATTTATTTATATTTGTCTACAGGAATTTAAGTTTCAAAATGCTTTCTATGTAAAACCGTTTAAAATTTTATAATTTCTAAAAATTATAATTGCAATTCTTCCAAAATCAAATTAGTTTTTGAAATTTTTAAATAGAATTCAAAACTTTAATATTTTTTTTAGAAAAATAATATGTAAGAAACATTTTTTTTAAGTTAAAAGAGAATATTCTTTAAAATTTTTAATTTATTTTAATGAAATTTTACAAAATATAATATTATGTATTTTATAACTTGATGTAAATAATTTTATGTCGCCACCTTTGATACATGTGCTCTATTTGTTTAATTTCTTTTATAAGCAAGTTTGCATGACACATTGGCAGTAATTTGAAAACTGTTAGTGCAAAATTTAGGAAAAGAATAATTTAATTAAGAGTCCAAAATATAAATTTTTCATTTAAATGCTCTTCTACTATTTGCAAATTTTTGTCTCTACACCACTGCATTTTATTAGAACGTTTACGTTAATCTACGAGAGTAATTATTTATCTTGATTTGTTATCCTATTATCCAGTGAGATAACCATGTTGTCTCAGGCAATATCCCTTAGGAATGTCACTGGTAATGTCTTGAGTAACGTTTTAATATATACTCTGGTCGTATAATTTTCGAATTGCCCTCTTAAGGGAATTCTTATGATTATATATAAGACTCTTATAGGAATTATTTTGTGACCACTTTACCAGACAGAAAGAGAGAGAGAGAGAATGATGATTTTATATTCGTTAGATTAAGTTGTTAGTGTATATTGTATATAAAGAATTTCAATGTATACAATTTTCCTTTACAAACGTAATCATTTTAGATGATGCTTTATTAGACTCGGAAAATTTTATATTCATTTTTCTCTGTTATATACGAGCATTTCAAATCTGGATAAATTGCACTGCCCTTAACTATGAGAATCCTTTGAGGTTAAATCCCTTTGCATTTTCTCACGCAAAATTCGCATTACCGGTGATTCACACGTTGCGAAGAGAGAAACGAACTACTTATTTGCATCTTTTTTTTGCTCTTACGCAGTAAAAGCAGATGGAGACATAAGCGAGTGTATAGGCCCTTCATTAAAAAGAAGAAAGTAAATTGAATTTATTTCTTCTTTAAAGTCATTTATCCAATAAGAATTTTTTATGCGATTGTAGAAATTATATTACAATGGAAATTTAGTTTGTAAATAATACAATACAATAATTATCACGCAAATTGAATTGAAGAAATATGCAATGGGAAATTAACAATAGAAAATAAATAAAAAATTATTTTTGAATTTTTTGTATTTCTCTCTAAAAACATTTCTATTTTCTCACTAGTACAAAGTCCTCTTTTCTTGTTTTTTATCCCCTTAAATTAACTTCAATTTACTTTTCGTAAACTTTGGAAATATTTTAGTTAAAGGTGTGGATTTAATCGAGTCGAACCGAAAATTATTTGACTCGACAACAGAAAACTCAAATCAGGAATAATTCGACTCCAATCGTCCAATTCGAAATTCGAAATCGATTCGAATCGAACTAGCCAATTCGAAAATCAGAGTTTCGAATTGTACAACTTAACTCGGTTATTTAATTCGCACAATTATTTTGACAAAAATCCTAACCTAAAATTAGTAGGCTGGCATTCATAATACAGCTATCAAGTACTTAGAAACTTTTTCTTAAAAATTGTAAATTTATTTATTATTAATTCAATATTTTTAATATATAAATAACATACAAATGTGTTGAAAGTGAACAGGAATAAAATAATTGAAAGTTTTTAAAAATACGGACTTTACGGATCAATTGCTGACAAAAATATAACTAGTCCGATGGCAAATAAGAGAACATTTTACTTCAAACTATAAATTCAATTTTTCATAACATAAACGATCACTTTTTTGACATTTCTTCTAAATTTTGCGACAAAATACCATATTATTTTAGCATAAAATGCAACTTATTTCGATTCTTATAATGTGAAAAGCATAACTATAGACAAATTATTGAAAATTTATTTTTGAATAATTGTAGATATATAATTAAAAAGATTTTGAATAATTGTTTTTTTAAAATTTAATTCAAAATAAATAATATTAAGTAAATAATATTAAGTAATATTAAGTAATAATATTAAGTATTTTATCACAATTTTTGGAATTTTATTAGAATTGTATTAAAAATAATTCAATTTTTGCAAAGAATTTTACTGTTTAAAATAAAATAAAATTATTTCAAAGGATTTATTAAAATTTTAGAAGGTAACTGAATTCTTATGAGATATACTCTATAATGAATTAAAAAATTAATTTTTTATTGTTTTTTTTTTAAATAATTGAATTTTTGCAAAGATTTTATAATTTAAGAAAATAATTAAATTTTTTAAATAAGTATTTATTAAAATTTTAGAAAATAATTGTATTTCTTCGAAAACTTTATCAAAATTTTGTTTAAAAATAGTTTAATTCTTACGAAGATCGTTATTATTTATGAAAATAATTGAATTCTTGCAAATAATTTAATTATTTTCAATATTTTCGATATTAAATATTTTCAATCTTTCCGAAAATTCAAATACATACACAAACTAATACCACTAAAATTTTTTAGAATTACAATCATACCTGTTCAAAATTATAAATTAAAATTCCCCAAAAAATGATTTTTTCAAATTATCCAAAAACTCTTTAATTGTTCTTGAAGCATTAAATTTATTTATTAAAAATTGTGCAAAAGATTGGCAAAATAAGTTTTTTTTCCTTATGTAATACAAACAATAACGGAAATATTTCCTTCACTTTCAACAAGTTTCTAAGTACTAGATAGCTATATTATGAATTTTAAGAAATCCAAATTGTTTGGGATTTTTGACGCAAAATTATTTCAATAAATATGGAAATTGAGAAAAAAATACATCAATTTCGTTCATTGGAACGTTTAGAACTTTGGAATCACAATTCAAAGCATATTTTACTAATTTCCAGTCAAATTTACTACGGATATTATAAAATTTATTCAGAAATAACGATTTTTGAACAAATTAAAATATTAAAATATTTTCAATGTCAATTTAAGAAAAAAATTATTCCAATTTTTTCGAACATAACAATTAGTTATTAAATATTTGTATTTTTAAAGTAAATCACACGATTTTTGAAATAAATTTTGCTAAGTTTTATTAAAAATAATCTACTCTTGGGAATAGTAAATGTTGTTCCGGAAATAACAATTTTTAATATTGAATTTTACTTTATTTTATAGGCCATTTTTCCAAGTTCCAAATTAATATTACTAATTTTTTTCAGCAATTCACTTCGTGTCTCTTAAATTACAGGTATAATTTTAAAACAAAAGTAAAGTTGTATAATAAGAATTTTGATTGAAAATTTAAAAAAAGTTAGGGAAAAAGTTTATTAGCAAAAAAAATAATTTAATTTAACAAAGCTGATATTAAAAGAAAAAGTAAACAAAAATCTTAGAAATAAATTTTATCAGTAATAATACAATTTTTACTTAATTCAAAAATTCCTCGTTTTTGAAACTGAGTCGCTTTTTTTACCTAATATTGTATGCAAAAATCAGTATTATACCTGTTAGTATGGAAAACTAAATTCAAATTTAGAGAGTAAATTATTAATAATAAATTGTTAAAAGAAATAATGCAAAATAAAATTAATAAAATACGTTGTTTAGCAAAGTACTAATGATTGTTCTTTCTTTTAAACTTTTTTTTTAAATTAGCCATTATTCTCTTAAAAACCCATATAAGACAACCTTCTGCCTCACGGTAAATCGTTAGGTATTAAAATAACACCGAAAAGGATTAAAATAATCCAATTTAGTGTTATTTTAATCCATTTTGGTGTTATTTTAATACCTAACGATTTACCGTGCTTGAAATCAGTTTATATCTCAAATTTAATTGACATTTTATATAAAATCCCACCTGAATGCTGATTTTGTAATATTTTCTAAATATTCACTAATAGATTTATTGTAGAGAAATTAGTGAAATAGAAGGAAAATGAATTTCTCGTATTTTGATTAAGATGTTCATCTAATTGGAACGTTTAACGTAAATGCGTGCACGCAGAGCGCGTGCCACTTGATTCGCATGGAGCTCGAGGGTAAAAGCGACCTCGTGCGTTGCAAAATATACGTTGTATTTATCTGTGATTCGTATATATTCACATGTATACTGTATATATATAAATACGAGTTACGTTTGTACGTTGACCTTAACGGTTCAAGACAAGCCTCGCCACCCACGGTTTCTCGCTAGAGCGCGTATAACAACACTCTCGCTCTCTCATTTTATGTCGATGGACCCCTCTCACTTTCGTGCATATACATGTCCTGCCACTTTTTTTTCTCATTTTTTGCGAAAACTCATTTTTCCGTATACCGTTCTCATGGTACCTTAATCAGCGCAAATTTAAACAATAGCAATAGGAAGAAAAAAATTGTTCCATTCACTCGTTCGCGTATAATCACAAAGAGGAATCTTTCAATTACTTTTTTTTTATTTTGCATAGTCAACGTTGTCAACTTTATTATTGACATGTTTTGTTAATATTTAAAATTTTAACTAAAATTATTAAAATCAATATTTTATTAAAATATTTATTATTTTATTATTATTATATTATATTATTATATTAAAATAGAAATTTATTTTCCTTGCATCGGAATTAAGAAATACTCTTTACATCCCTTTGTAGAAAAACTCTTACGAATTCTTTTCTTATTTTTCCCCCTACAGAATAACTCAATTTTCGGTTAAATTAAGATTAAAGGATACGAGATTGAACTCAATAATGCTGAGCAAGCAAAACTATTGCTGCACAGATTGATTCTTCAAATAAGGATAATTTTTATGCAAACTTTATCTCTTATAAGCCGCACGCATAAACAACTCGAAAAAAAAGAAAAATAAGCAAAAAAAAATTGGCTTATATCTACTATTGCGATCTGTGGTAGAGTATAATAAGACCTTGTAAGTTTAAAAGATATTGACCAAGGGAACAACCACAAAATAGTACCACTTGCATTATGCACCCAAACGAAAATTATTGCGGTTGAATGTGAGGATACTTAACCTCCGTGAATAATGTTGGAATCAGCCTTCTTGTACGATGTAATATCGCTACCTGATTACGTTTTCTCCGACTTGATATTATTTGTAAAAAAAAGAAACGAAAACAAAAAAACAATAGCTGTATACAAAGTTTTTCTCTATTCGAAAAAGCAGGAAACAAAAATTAGTGTATTTTTCATTTCAATCACATATTGAAGATGTGCAAACATTGCGGACAATAGGGAACAGAAATTCTTCAGGAGTATATTCGCCATTATCCTTTACTAATTAAATGTTTAAACTATATTCATTTATTATTATTATTATTATTATTAAATTATTATAACCATTTTATAAATTTGAATTAATAACAAATACCAGTACAGAAAAAATAATGTTTAATTTTAAACTTGAAATTAGAATAAGAAATAGTGAAGTTCAGTATTTACATTAATTGTTTTGTACATTCTATATTTGTTTAAAAAAAGATAAAAAAAAATTATATAAAATATTAATTAAAAAATAGTAATATTAATGCGAGTAAAAATTAAGCCTCGATTTCTAAATAATAACATCATGTTTTTAAACGTTTAAAACAATAATATCAACAACAACAATTTTTTAATTCTTTTTTTAAAATAAAATTAGCAATTTTTAAAAATAATAGAATTTTAAAAAATTCAACTTAAATTTCCGATGAAAAACGCTAAAAAAATTCAATTTTGGAGAAATTACAAATAATTGCAGAAATTCAATTATTTTAAAAAGTAATAAAATTCTTCTCATAAGATTTAATTATGTTCAAAATTAAAAAAAAATTTCGTCAACATCTCAATTATCTTTATAAATAACAAAATTCTTTCAAAGTTCAATTATTTTAAAAAATTTCAATAAAATTCTTGTCCTAATTTCAATTATTTTACAAAATTTTTCTTATTTCAATGATTTCTAATAATCTAATATCTCTTATTTTAATAAAATTCCCCCAAAAAAGCAAATAACCATTAAAAAAAAAATTAATAACATTGCACTCAATTATTTAATTATTTTTATAACTAAAAATTTTTTAAGGAATTGAATTATTTTCGTAAAAGAAATTAAAAAATCTAGAAAATAATAACTGTTTTGAAATAATGAAATAATTTTGAAAAAGTTACAGTTAATGTAAAGTAATGGATTTTCACACTCGATCATTCTTAATTATAATAAGTTATTTAATTTCAAAAAAATTTGAATTTGAAATATTTAAATGTTTCAATTCCTATAGAATTATTATAATAATAATTATTATTATTGTTGTTTTTGAATAATTTTGCAATTAAAATGCACAAAATGAGTATACAATTCCTACTTCGTTATTATAATTTTTTAACAATTAACAATTTTCTAATATTTTTTATAAATAAAAAGGAGAAAAATTTGGATAATATTTTTAAATTTCATAATATTATTTTATTATCTAAATCTTGAAAAAATACTTGCATATTTTCTATTTGTCAAGCAATATTTTTTAAAGAGATAAAAATAAAAGCCTATGGTCAACATTACAAAAAACGAAACTTTTGTAACGTAACAGTCTTTTTAAAATGTTCATAATTTTTAAATAATAAATTCTAAAAAATTTATTTTCATGAGCAATATTAGTAAAAAAATATATTTTAAGATGCATTCAAACAAATTTGAGATAATATTTTGAAGATTGTATCTAAAAATATTGTTTACATAGAATGTAATATTTTTAAAATTAGATAAAACGAGAGATTTTTGCAAGTAAATATTCATTTGATAATAGTTAAATAAATGATTCTTTGAATAAATTTTTGTCAGGGAATATATTACTCTTTAAATTTAAAGAGTAGTTATTTCTATTACCACAAACTGTTACTATTTTGAAATAGAAAAATTGGTATTTTAAAAATCCAAAATTGAAAAGAAAAGTCTTATTTTTTGAATTTTTTTTTTAAAACGTGGAAGTAATTTTTAACTGTTTTTAACATAATTCGATCAGAAATATAAAAAATTATTGTTATTTTAATAATAAATACTTTTGGAAAATATCATTTTCTCAATATTTTATATTTAAACATTCTATTATTAAACAAAACAATTTTAAATCTATTTAAAAAATATTTATTTTATAAAATTTCAAGTTTTTAAATTATTTTTTGAATTATTTTCTTTCAGCACAAATATGTAGAATAGAAAATATTATTATAGTTTTACAAAAAAAATTTTCACTTTTACTCAATGAATATGTTTAATGAATGTGAAAATTTTTAAGTCAAAGTGAAAGTTACTAGAATGTAACCCCGAAAATTTTAATAATATTTTTGACAAATAGTACTATTTTTACCATAAACAATCAAATTAATAATTTTTGCAAATCTTTAATAAATTAATTACATAATTGCTACATAACACATTCCATTGCATTTAATTTTAAAGAAAAGAAACAAAAGCATACCCAAAAAATAACTTTAATGTGTGGACAGACAGAATGAAATACGAAGATTATTATAGTTAATTAATAATTAATTAACTTGTTCATTTAATCAATTTCATTTGAATATTAAATAATATTAGCTTTTATTTAAACATATTATTCGCAATAATAATAAAAGTATTTCAATTATTCGAGATAGGCAAAAAAATGTTTTAAATTAGCTAGCCATTCTTTTGTCAACTAATAAAATAAAAAAAAACTCTCTCAAAAATTCCTAAAATTGAAAAATGAATGAGAATAGTAATTATCATTGATGACTTCTAAACTTGTCACGCTGCGAATCAACATTTCAACTTTTCAGCTAATTCACTTTTCAATTTTGCAGCGAATTCATATTGCAACTACCAAACTCCCTGCGAAATGTTGTGCTATGTGAGACTGGTTATAACCAGTAATTTTCTGTATAAATGATACTGCAAATGAAGATAAAAAGAATGAAGAAAAACTTGATGATAAGAATTGACGATGCGAGCTTTATTGTTGTTGTAGCGATATGGATGTGTGAGTGTATGTAAATGTGAGTGAGTATAAGAGTCAGTATGTAAGAGAGGAGAATGAGTGAGAGTGGGAGAATATGAATGAAGGAAAATTGATTGTAATCGACGAGTCACTAATAATTTTGACTTACTCCAGTAAACTACAAAACATATATATAATTCAAAACTGACGAAAAATATACTAATTGTGATAATATAATATAAAGTGACGGGAAACCACGTATTGTGAAGCGTGGTTTTCGTGTTATGCTAAGAAAAAAGGATAGCGACTTCTAATCCCCGGGTAGCTGTCTTTGAGAAAATCATCGTGTCGTCTCGATAGAAGCAGGTGGATGTTCAATGTCTCGTTGAACCATCGGTGAACGATAGGGAGAGATCATATTGTAAGGATCCACGCTGTTTGTAGAAACGACGTAAGATTTTGGGCTCACAGTAAGTTAATGTGATCACGTTAGAAAATTGTATTATATTTCTTTATTATTTATATTTAATGCGCAAAATCACAAAGAAGAGTTGCTTGGAGTATTAATGTTTCTAAAGAATGTATGTATGAATGTGCGTATGTGTATGGGTATTTTGAATGTATGAATGTATTTATTTGTCATGGTTATTTAAAATTTAATTATTTATAAAAAAAGTGAATTGTTCTTATATCACAACAGACTTCATTAATTATTTTTATATTTTACACACTTGCTAAACAAAACAAAAATCAATTATAATAAATTAGATTATTCATTTCGATATATTTTTATTTTATTTTATGATATTATACTTAAGTGTTGAAACTTTGTTGGATCATTACATTTGGCGCAACAACAATAGGGCTCGAATCACCTTGAGAGGATAAACATTAAATTGATTGTTTACTTCATGATAATTGATCAATTTATAATTGCTTTAAAATTTTATTCATATAAAATATATTTTTGAATAATTTTGGTTAGAGGAATTATAATACAAGATTTTAATTACATACATATATATATATTTTAATTATATAAAATTAAGGAATAATTAAAATTGCATTTTAATATAATTATAATTTTTACGACAGGAATACTAATATAAATTTTATTACAGGAATATCAATTTTTGAAATATTTTTTATTTATAAAATTATTAATATAATTGTCATATTTGCCGTGAACGAGAGTGGTGATTTATTTTTTTTAGAATTTTTTTTTACATTTTTTTTTAAAATGGCTAGACCAAACGCAAGGTCAACACCATATAAAGTACAATCTCGCGGAACTTTCGGAATGGATGGTACTCGCGGCGTACATTATTGTGATGATAGCGAGATGGGATCGAATCATGAAAATAATTATTTTAATAGAAATCGCGTACCAAGAGAGAGACAATTCGCACCTGCCGGATTTACTATGTATCGGGACGCATCAGATAGAGAGAGAAGGCAATATAACGGGAACAATGATCGGCATAACGAATTGTATCAGAGAATCGAATATTTAGAAAATGAAATAGAATCACTTAGAACAGAATTAAGAGGGTGGAAGGGATCAAATTTTGGAGAATGGTCTAGGCCGCTGTCAATCGATATAGCTTTACCGGTTTTTCGGGGTGATTTGTCGGAAGATCCTATAGAATATTTACAGGAATTGGAACAATATTTTATGTTTCGTCGTGTGCCAAACGAATATCAACCAAAAACTATTCAGAATTCTCTTAGTGGAAATGCGCGAATTTGGTTTGATGCAGTGCGGCATGATATAATTGATTTTCCTCATTTTAAGGATGTTTTCCGACAGGAATTTCTTTCTGTAGATACTCAAGAACGAAAGCGTGATCGATGGCGAAATCGACGATATGAATCATTACAGTCTAGTTTGGTTAATTATTATTATAGTCAAGTTAGCGAAGCGGCTCATTTGCAACCTCCAATGTCCATTAATGAAAAAAATCGAATAATCATTAATCAATTGCCTCGAGAGGTACAAATCGCGATGGCGGGGGTATCATTGCAGGATCAACGTGCGGTGGTCCATGTCCTTTCGCGAATAGATGAAACAGGCGTGACAGATAATCGCAATCAGAGGTGGGGATATTCTGGTTTTTCGAAGGGAAATTCAGATCAGAGAGGTAATAACGGGATAGAGAAAAGGGAGGATAATACTCGAAACACTGTAGAAATAAATAGAGAGAGGGAAAGTTCTCGTCCAGTGCAAAGTCGATGGTCGGGGAACAGAGAGGCGTACCGCAGTGATTATAGAGGTGGAAACAATTCGGTGGGAGAAAGCCGTAATGAGTCTTTATATAGGACTGCCGAAAATAGAAATTGTAATACTTTTCGAGGATCGCGTAACTCCCGCCATATGGTCAATGCGATAAGTATAGATGAGGGGAATGATATGAGACACGTGAACGCTGATGACGACGGTGGGGAATATGCTCATGATAACGGCGAAACAAATCGAAACAGTACATCGGGAAATCGATTGCCCACCATCTTAGAAAATACCGAAGAGGAAAAAAATGAGAGATCGGAAAACTATTAACCAACTCGCACATATTAGGTCCGTTGGCGAGGGGGGAAATTGAAATTGCATTTCAGGATCTAGCATATGACGTCATGGGAGATTGCGCGAAAGAGATTCCAAAAACTTCAATTAGACATTGTCCGCGAATTGTCGTACACGTGGCGGGAGAAAGATGCGTTGCACTTTTGGACACGGGTAGTCAGGTAACTTGCATTTCCGTTGAAAAATTTGAAAATATTGATGTGAATAAAATAAAAGTTTTACCGCTTAGTAATATTACTGTAGTAGGAGCGTTCGGGAAAAGAGCTAAAAAAGTTAATAAACAAATGCAAGCAAATTTGACGGTAGGTGAGGGAGAGTGGTTGGTAAGATTTTTGGTAATCCCTGATTTATCGTATGATGTTATTTTAGGCAATGATTTGATGGACTCATTGAAGGTCATTTTAAATTATAAAAAGAAAAATATTCAATTTGGTGATAGCTCAGGTTCGGGACATGAGATTTCCTTTAATAATGAATTATCGAGTATTGGAAAAGAACTAAGTAAAGTTACAGTGCGTGCGGGTGTGACAGTGACAGAGAAAATAAATGAAGTAAATGTAAATAATGACGTTTTATTAAGGGAATCTGTAATGATTAATGATATAGAACTAAATAATTGTAATGACGTTCCGATTGATTATGAACACGAATGTGATAACGAAGCGGAAGTATTTATTCGCGAATCAGTTAAATTGGATGATGATCAGTTACGAAAACTGATTGAATTGGTAAAACAATATTCTGACGTGTTTTCTGACGAACCGGGATGTCTAATTGGATATGAGCATCAATTAAAACTTATTTCGCGAAATCCAATAATAAGAATGTCATACTCAATTCCTATCGCATATCAAAATCCAGTGCGAGTAGCATTACGAAAATATCTCGACGCGAACGTCATCGAGCCATCAGAGAGTAATCATTGTAATCCGATACGAGTAGTTATGAAAAAAGACGGTACTGTAAGATTATGTCTTGACGCGAGACGTTTAAATAAAGAGATAGAAAGCGATCAAGAGGGTCCACCAGCTATTGATGATGTGATACAGAAATATCACGGTAGTGAAGTGTTCTCTACATTTGATCTTACGAGTTCTTATCATCACATTGTATTAGCGAAAGAATCTAGGCCTTATACAGCATTTGTAATAGAAGGAAAATGTTATCAGTTTACGCGTGTCCCTATGGGGTTAAAAACCGCAGGATCTATTTTTATGCGAGCAATTCGTTTAGTATTTGGCCCAGAATTCGAAGAATTTTTAACTGCATATGTGGACGATTTTCTGATAAATTCTAAATGTTTTGACGATCATTTAATACATTTGGAAAAACTTTTCAAAAAATGTCAAGAAGTGGGTTTGAAAATGCATTTGAGTAAAAGTAATTTTTGTCGGGCGGAAGTATCTTATTTGGGATTTGTATTGTCATCTAAAGGGGTAAAACCAAATCCTGAAAAAGTAGCAGCGATAAAAAATATGGCTGAACCGCGATCGTTAGAAGAATTAAGAAGTGCTCTCGGTGTTATGGGATATTATAGGCGATTTGTCGCAAGATATGCATGCTTTATGGATCCATTTAGAGATATTTTGGCAATAAAGAATAAATTCATATGGACCTCGAAACACACTCAGGCATTTGAAGAGTTAAAAAATCAGTTTATCGATACAGTCGTCTTGAATCATTATATTGCTGATGAACCATTTCGATTGCAGACAGACGCGAGTAAGGCGGGAATAAGTGGTGTATTATATCAGGTTGATCGTCAGGGTGACGCACGAATAGTAGCTCTCGTTAGTCGGGCATTAACCGGATATGAACAATCGTATGGATCCACCGAATTAGAATTACTAGCCATAGTATATGCGTTGCTGAAATTACGAACTTTCTTGTTGGGCCAGAAATTTTTTATAATTACTGACCATCAGGCTCTCACATTTTTAATGAAAACACCTTTTCACAATTGGCGATTGTTAAGGTGGTCTCTAATCGTGCAGGAATATTTCTTTGAAATAAGTCATTGTAAGGGAACGGATAATAAGGTAGCAGATTATTTTAGCCGATATTTTCCTGTAAAAAATGTCGGAGAGGATCTAAATAATGCGTCATTGGTTGATGATGGAGGTGTCCTGAAGGTTTGCGCAATTACCGAGTTGGATCTTCCTGAATTGAGACGAATCGGAATTGAACAAGAACGTGATTCCAAGTTAGTCGAGTTGAAGGAACATAGTCGAGAACCTTATTGTGTTAAAAATCAAGTACTATTTCATAAAAATTATCACGAGGATCGTTTTTGCTTAGTAATTCCGGAACATTTACGTATCGATTTGGTGAGAAAGGTCCATGAAAGATCGGGTCATATGGGAAATTATAAAACTTTTAAAGAAATGACTAAGACGTATTTCTGGCGGGGAATGCAAAGAGATGTAAAAAGGTATGTAACGGGATGCGACCTTTGCCAAAGGGTAAAACCATTATCATACTCGATGGAGGGCGCGTTTTTACACATAAAATCAGAAAAACCGGGAGAAATAATTGCGATGGACTTTTTCGGGGAATTGCCAATGTCTACCGGTGGAGTGAGATACATTTTGGTTATTTTGGACGTTTTCTCGAAGTTAGTTAAATTGTACCCGTTAAAAAAAGAGAATACCCAGAGTGTTATTCTGAAAATGGGAAAATATATGCAGGATGTAAATAAACCGAAACGTGTTTTAACTGATCACGGAACGCAGTTCACATCGACAGTGTGGACAGATTTTTTGACGGAAAATAATATCGAACCCGTGTTTTGCTCTGTACGTCATCCTCAATCGGATCCTGCTGAACGCACAATGCGTGAACTAGGACGTCTTTTTCGCACGGTATGTTCGGAGCGACATTCGGCGTGGGCGAGACACGTAAAAAGAATCGAGGAATGGCTTAATCTTGCGGTGAATTGTGCCACAGGTTATAGCCCAATAGAATTGCATTTTGGGGAAAGAACGCGTGATAAGATCGAAACGATAGTAGAATTCCCGGTGGGTGTTGATGAATCTCACGAATTAATGGTTCAAATGGCAAATGAGCGAATGAATATGGGACGAAAACGCAGTGAACAATACCAAAAGTCCATTTCGAGGGTTAATATTGAGATTGGAGATAAAGTCTTGTTGAAGATTCCACGATTGTCGTCTAAGGCAAATAGACAAATTGATAAATTTTTTCACATATTCTACGGACCTTATTTGATAAAAAGAAAATTCAATGAAAATTCATTTGAATTGGCTGAAGTTGACGATCCTCTAAAAGTGAAGGGTAAATTTAATAAAAAATCGTTGCGACCATATAAAACAAATTAACACACATATTAATGTATGATAGAATGACATGAGGATTATAATACTCGAAATATTATATAAAGTTATAAAACGACGATAAAAAAAAAATATATATATATGTATGATATAGCGCATCTATATTTATAACCACATAGAAAAATGTATAATTTTAAACGATAAAATTGTGATATCAACGAAATGTAAATGAATGTTAGATGTTATTTATAATAAGATTTGTTATGTTTCGGACAATTGGTTTTATTTAAAATTAGATATTTTAAAGTAAAGCCAAAGGGAGGATATGTAGCGATATGGATGTGTGAGTGTATGTAAATGTGAGTGAGTATAAGAGTCAGTATGTAAGAGAGGAGAATGAGTGAGAGTGGGAGAATATGAATGAAGGAAAATTGATTGTAATCGACGAGTCACTAATAATTTTGACTTACTCCAGTAAACTACAAAACATATATATAATTCAAAACTGACGAAAAATATACTAATTGTGATAATATAATATAAAGTGACGGGAAACCACGTATTGTGAAGCGTGGTTTTCGTGTTATGCTAAGAAAAAAGGATAGCGACTTCTAATCCCCGGGTAGCTGTCTTTGAGAAAATCATCGTGTCGTCTCGATAGAAGCAGGTGGATGTTCAATGTCTCGTTGAACCATCGGTGAACGATAGGGAGAGATCATATTGTAAGGATCCACGCTGTTTGTAGAAACGACGTAAGATTTTGGGCTCACAGTAAGTTAATGTGATCACGTTAGAAAATTGTATTATATTTCTTTATTATTTATATTTAATGCGCAAAATCACAAAGAAGAGTTGCTTGGAGTATTAATGTTTCTAAAGAATGTATGTATGAATGTGCGTATGTGTATGGGTATTTTGAATGTATGAATGTATTTATTTGTCATGGTTATTTAAAATTTAATTATTTATAAAAAAAGTGAATTGTTCTTATATCACAACAGACTTCATTAATTATTTTTATATTTTACACACTTGCTAAACAAAACAAAAATCAATTATAATAAATTAGATTATTCATTTCGATATATTTTTATTTTATTTTATGATATTATACTTAAGTGTTGAAACTTTGTTGGATCATTACATTGTTAATGTCAGAGGGTGTAATTATAAAGTTGAAAATCCCTCGCAAATGACGTCTCATTCTCCCTTTATTTCTTCGTTATTCATCTCCTTCATTTATACATGTGTATATACTATATACACCTCTGACCAAGATTGATAGAAGATTCCGTACAAGCATTTAAATTACGCTGCTTTATCAAAATTAACGCAGCTCGAATGCATCTCGGGAAGTAACTCGCGAGCCTTGTTACACAAGCTCATTACTTCTTTCATGGCTAATTAGGTCCGTAGCTCGCAGATCAAGGACGTTATTCATCCTGCAATCTCCCCCTTTATATACATATACGATATACGAAGAGAGAGAGAGAAAGAGCTTATATATCTAATCTCCCTGGAGAACATATGGCATAATTTTTATTCCATCTCATCTCCAATATCCATATGGAACTTGGCTAACAAAATTTACACTTTTCAAATAGAATTTAAAAAATATATTTCTTTCTCCTAAAATTTATGGAAATTATCAGTATATTAATACAAGCTTCGCACTCTTCTACTAAAAGCTACTATTTGCTACCTTTTTGAAACGAGGCTACTTTTTGGCCACTTTTTTGAGCCTAATGCTACTAAAAGTTACTTTTCTGAACAAATAATCAAATTTAGATTGATAGTTTTCACATTTCCATTTAAAAACAGTGTTAAAAACTAAAATCGTTAATGAAAAACGATCTCCAATAAGATAATAGGAAATAATTTTACCGACATTTACTCTATCAATAGTGACTGATTATAAATTGTGTTTAACCTTTAAAGTCCCTATTTTTCACGGCTCTGTCCCAATTTTTACCGCTTTTATTTTCTCATTAAATTTTTTATTTCATCTCGAACATAAATCTACAATTTGGAAAATAATTGAATTAAACAAAGAATTTTTTCAATTTAAAAAAAAATCTTGTCTGTTCATAATTACACGGAGAAAAATGGATAGTTAAAAGTATATAGTTACAAAAATATATAATCAAATTTACTATCTATATAGTCAGAAATATTATCTTCATGAAATATTATATATTCCCGTTTAGTATATACAGATAATCAAATTTTATTATCCTGGATAGTCAACTTGTCGAGCGCTTGCGCAAAAGTTTGACTACCGATCATACTGCGCTGCAACTTCAAGTCGAAAACATAACCTTAAAACTAGTCATCCCCGTCCCCATTGCAACACGTGTTTTTGTCAGTTTTTATTGAAAGTTCGTTAAAAGCGCGTTAGTCTTTTGAAATATTGCAAGAGGAATGAACATTTAATAAATACAAATTAAAAGTTTAAAATTTAAGAATTTTTTTGAAAATTTTTCTGACAACACATTTTTTGTTTAGAATTTGTATCAAAAATTAATTGTGAGAAAAATGTAATGTTGAAATTGCTGGAACAGTGGAAATGAG
This sequence comes from Leptopilina drosophilae, assembly GCA_032873175.1. Taxonomy (NCBI): domain Eukaryota; kingdom Metazoa; phylum Arthropoda; class Insecta; order Hymenoptera; family Figitidae; genus Leptopilina; species Leptopilina drosophilae. The sequence continues at coordinate 52,128,246 of CM065478.1, forward strand.
GAGAAAAAATAAAATACCCGAAACTCGTCCGAGACTTAAGATTGAAAAAAATTATTTTGAACATTTTAAATCAGTATATTTTTCCTTTTTAATTTAAACAAAAATATTTTCAACTTTTTTAACAGTATATCATTTATTTTCGTATTGCATTCATATTCGTTATTTGAAAGATTATTATTTTTTGTTATATGTCTCTATATCTCTCTATGTAATATATAGTCCAAATTTTAATGAAAAAAATTATATTATTTAATTAGTATTTATCACTACATTAATTCATTATTTTTGTCAAAAGATCTAACTTTTGGTTATTAAATATTTCATATTGATCAACATAAATGTATATGAACACTTCAACTTGTATTTATTATCTAGGATAGTTAAATGTGAATATCTTGTATAATGGCGGTTAATATGTTAGTTTGACTATACCAAGATACTAAATTTGAATATCTAGATGGTTGTCCTATAGTTGAGTATCCAAGATCATCACCCATGATTATCTAGATAATAGATTTGACTATCCATTTTTCTCAGTGTATAATTAAAAATTGGATTAATTCAATTTCATTAAAATTTATTGATACTAATTGAATTTCTGCAAAGAATTTTACTATTTATAAAAGTAATTGAATCCTTTAAAAAAATTTTATTAAAATTTTTGAAAATAATTGAATTGTAGAGAACAATTTAATTATTTATAAAGATAATTGAAATTTCCGAGAACTAAAAAAAAAAGTTAAACATAATTGAATTTCTGCGGAAAATTTTATTACTTTTGAAAATAATTGAATTTTTTTTAATTTTGTGGAAATTTATGTAAAGAATTGAATTCTTGAGAGGAATATTTTTCGAAAATAATATTTAAAAGAATTTAGTAAATCGAAAAAATGTTGCTATTTATGAAAATAATTGAAATAATTGAATTCCTTAGACAAAATTTAATCAAATTTTAAAAAATAATTGCATTTTTCGACGAATTTGATTAAAATTATATTAAACATAATTCCATTTCTGCAAACGAAGCTGAAGTCCACAACGTTTTTAAAAACGAAAAATCAAAAAAGAATTGTTTTAAAATTGATTTCATCTGCAATTTTTATGTGCCTTAAATTTTAAGAAGTTAACTGTCGCTGAGGATACAATTATTAAAAAATAGCATGATTTAGAATCAAACACAAAAATACCGTACCATTATTTTATTTCTTTCGTTTTTAAAAACGTTGTGGACTTCAGTCTCATTTCTGCAATGAGGTTTATTATTTATGAAAGTAATTGAATTGTTGCGAGGATTTTAGAAAAAAGTTTCAAATAATTGATTTGTTTTTAAATTTAGATAAACTCTATTTTTAATAATTCAATTCTTATGAAATTTTCATTCTTTTAGAAAATAATTGAATACTTTTTGGAAATTTTATTAAAATAGTAGACATACAAATTATTGAATAAAAAAAAATTTTTTTTAATAATTGAATTCTTGTGGTGAATATAAATGAATTTTTGTTATTTATAGAAATAATTGAACTTTTACAATGAATTTTAATAAAATTCCTAAAAGTAATTTAATTTTGTCGAAGTTTTATTATTTAAGAAAATAATTGAACGTATTGCGAATAAATTTTTTAAAATAAAATTATAATTATACGGTGACTAACTTCCCTTGATTATTTAGAAAAATTTTTTTAAAATTCTTAAAAAAAGTAAATTATTTTTAATAGAATGTAAAGAAATTTCAAGTACGTGAAAAATTTTCAATTATTTGTTTATAAAAATTCAATTATTAAAAAATCTTAATTTTCAAAATTAAAAAAAAACCCGCGAAAATTCAATTTTATTAAAAAATTTGAAGTGTGTATTTTTTTTTAAATTATCTAATAAAAATTTGAATTATAAATCTTCGCACTAAGAAACGTGAATACATTAGAATATGGCTCCTTATAAAATTTAATTATTTATCAATGATCAATTATTAAATTAAAATACTTTGAAGATTGTATTTTTTAAAAAGTTTTTAATGAAATTCTTTAATTCACTTTTTTTGTCATCGAGACTACTATTTCCTACTTTTTTTGTCATCAAGGCTACTTTTTCCTATTTTTTTTAATACTCACAATGGAGTGCGAAGCCTGTAATACCATTGTATTGTTGCAGTTAATTTCGACATATATTTGTTTGGGAGATGAAAATTTTGGTTCTAAATAATTTTCTCAATGTAAGAGAGTAACAGTATCAACATCCGCAATTTGATATTAGCCTACCGTTTCTATTTCGCAGTTAATTTCAAAACGAGTGTGTGCGTCGAAACCGACCTACTCTCAGGGTGTGTAGATAATGCACGCAAGTTATCTTGAAATTGTTTTACTGACCGAGTGTTGCCATGGGCGATGCATTCATTAGGTCGTTTTACGGGCCAATAACAGAGTATATAAGCAGACGCCACGGTAACAACGTGTCATGGCATAACGGAATCTTTCTCCTCAATCTCGTCGGAAGCAATGAGATTGCTTCGCTGTTTGCTGATGTTGCTCCTCTTTCTCTCTCTCGCCTTCTGTTAAATTTTTATATTTGAATAGCTCCGGAGAAACAATTAGGCGCGCTTCTCTTTTTTCAAAAGAATGAAAATCTCCTTCTTCCTCTTCTTCGTCTTCTTCAACTCGTAGTTATACTTTGGCCGTTAGATCGACTCAAACTGTCTCGAATCACCCGCAAATTCCATTTTAACCAGAAGAGACATCGCAAGGTCGTTATTTACGCTCGTTTATGTATATTCGCTCTCTTTTCTTTAACGTGTGAGTGTGTGTGCTATTTGCCCTCTTGGCTTTGTGCCTCACTCACTATTTTCATTTTATACACTTCAATTCGACTCGATGGATTTTAGTTACAGCTTCTGTAAATGGAGGCTCGTTTAAAATATACGAGAAATTCCCGTGTCCTTGACGTGTAATGCTTTTTTTCCGTCTCTTTCTCTACCTCTATTTTTCTCAGTTTATTCCTTGATGCTGCAGCATTTCCGTCATTAACCCAATTTATACGCGCAAAGCAAGAGACACAAATCGAATTGGGAAAAAAGGTTCAAAACTAATTATTATTCTCTGGAATATAAATTATTTTCAAATAATTACTAGGATGCATTTTAATAATTATAATATGTGTGTAATAGTGCGTTTTTTGTCACATTCTCTGTCTCTCTGTGTTCGCAACAATTTACGAGTGTTTTAAAACTAATTAAGCAAAATTGGTTGTTTTATCTTTTCTGTTCTTCAAAAAAGGAATATATTTTATTCTTCATATAAATTGGTTACTTATTTTTCGTTATTTCATGAAAGCATTATTTTATTCAAAATTTTAAAACTCGGTTTTTCTCTGTATTATATTTACTGTTTCTGACTTCATGGCTGCAATTTTATAATTTGACTTTGAATTTCATTTCGATTTTGAAAGACAACATGAAAATATAGATCAATGTCAAGATTAAATTTATTCTTGACTAATAATAATTATAATTAGTCTCTTATTAGTTACATAAAAATTACAGAAAACAAATAAATATAACTATATACTAACTTTTTTTCTCAATACACTATAAAAAATGCAATTATAATTTTTTAATATTGATTGATCATTTTCTCAGTTTGACAGAGATTGCACTTATGTAAGTTTTTCCTTAGTACGGCAGTAAGGGTGATAATAAATAAACATAAAAAATTTATTGATTTTTAATATTTATTTAATTAAAAAAAATAATTTTAGAGCAACAGAATAGCTTTCTTTTACCAGGACATAACCATATAATTTTCAAATAATATACATTGAGTTTAGAGAGATCCACTAAATGGTAATTACTTTGTTTATATAGGGTTTATTATAATTAAATCTTGGCTGATTTTTTACCTTCAGATATTAGTAAAACAATTATTTATTCATTTCTGTAAATATTAGTTTATTGTTTAAATAATTTACAATGACTTGATTACATGTGGAATTGTTTTTTAAAAATATTTTATAATATTTATTTTACATAATTAATTTTCAAAACATTTATTTATTAGTTGTAAAAATAGACATAAATATATTGCAATCAATGTTGAAAAAAAATTTGTTCACTTGATTTTTATTTTTGGCAGTCGTGAGCACGGAAAAGTTTTATAACTCTTTGCAACAGATTTTAAAAATTTACGCTACTCTACAAGGTCAGAAAAAAATACTAAATTAAAATTTTCTTTTATTAGACTTCATATGATCTAGAAACGAAATTGAATGAATGAATTCAATATTGGGTCAACCCAAAATTAAATTTTGTTTAATTGATTTCAATTTTGTTTTATTTCGTTGCGTAAAAAATACACTTACATTTGTGTAATATTTTTTATTAAATATTCAATTATTGTACGTAAATGAAACTATTTTTATCAATTGTCAATAGAAAATTTATTTATATTTACACTATTTAAATATAATACGCTATAATAATTAAAGACTTAGGTATGTTATTTAAAAATAACACATGTCATTTTTTAATTTTATATGTTTATTCAAAATTAACAAACAATGGTTTTGCAAATGTGCAACAACTTGATAAAAATTTCATTATACCACATTCTGCCTTTTTTGCACCAACATATTGATTTGTGCCATGATGCCCCGACTTTTTTGCTAGAATGACATTTTAGAATAAATTGTTAAACATTCTTTTATAGAAAATAGTTCTAAAAAGTTTCTATTAGAAAAAACAAAAAAATTTAAAATTACGCCATTAGTAAAGTTTGTAAGCAAACCAGTTTCGTAAACTTTATAGAAAAAAATTACCATTACATAAACATTAAATGAAAAAAATGTATTTTGTTTTTGATATTGTAAAATATTTACCAAAAAAATGTCCTTCTTTTTCTAATAAATAAAAAATATAATTAATTCTCATCCCATATTAATTGGAAAGATATGAGGCTTCGGATCGAAGAACTTGACTCTCGTGTAGAAAAATCTTCTGGAACAACTAGAGTCAAGTCTGGCGCAAACTACAAGGAAAAAAAAGTTTACGATAGGGAACAGCTAATTTCGAAAATAAATAATACATTTATATTATTAATTAATTGATAATATAAATATTATTATTAATTAATTATAATATAATTATTATTATTAATTAATTATAATAATTAATATTATTAATTAATTATAATAATGACTTGTTATCAATTAATTATTATTTTATTACATTTATATTAATAATATATTTTTTTTAAAGTTCTGGTTAGGGTATATTTAACACAATGTTCTAGTTAAAACTAGAATTTCTGGTAATTCCAGAATATATATCAGCCAAAATTATATTCTTACAATTATTTTCCAAATTAAGTGAAAAATATTCTTACAATAAGAATATTCTCTATTTAATTTAAGTTTGGGAATATTCTTGGCGCACATTCAAGAATATTTTCTTAAATTTAGAATGCAATTTTTTCAGTGTGTTACCTGGCTGTCATTATTCCTTGCAACCGCGTGGCGGTCGAGTTCTTCGATTCGAGGACTCATATTTTTATATTGTATAATTATATTACACTTACGTTATATTCATTTTCGTATCGCTTAAAAAACGAAATAAATTGTTAAGAATCAGGGACCTTCACGAAAAATATGTGTCGTGCCCGTGCCGTGCCTAGGCACGACACAAAGTTCGCTTGGTAATTCGTGCCGTGCCTAGGCACGACACAAAGTTCGCTTGGTAATTCGTGCCGTGCCAAGGCACGATACAAAGTTCGTTTCGTAATTCGTGTCGTGCCTAAAAAAACACAAATAACGCTTGCAAGATTCTACACAGTATTTCATGCGTGTCTTTAAAACGTGCCTTGACACGACACGAATTACAAATTTGCATTTGTGTCGTGCCTTGGCACGGCACGAATTACCAAGCAAACTTTGTGTCGTGCCAAGGCACGGCACGAATTACCAAGCGAACTTTGTGTCGTGTCAAGGCACGACACGGGCACGACACGAATTTTCGTGTTTTTTCGTGTTCGTGTAAGTCCCTGTTAAGAATAATGATTTTTCAAAAAATATAAATAGGAGACTGTTTCTATTTACCCCTAAAAACTGAAAATTCGGGGTTAATAAAAACATTTGATTATATTAAACTTACTTTACATTCAGCTTGGTGTTGCTTAAAAACCGAAATAAATGTACATTTCAAATAAATTGTTAAGAATAATGATTTTTCAAAAAATATATCAATCAAAAGTAATAAAAAGTGAAAGGGTGTTTTTTTTAATTTTTAATTATTTATACAATAGGAAATATTATGTTAGACTTACTTCGAAAGGTTTTAATGATTCCTAAAAAACAAATAAGAATATTAATCTCATTATAAGAATATTTCTCACTTACTTTAAGTAAGGAGTACTCTTGACTCCTATTTAAGTAGTGCTTCTTAAAATTAGATTATCGTTTTTTCTGTGTTTAAAAAAAATAAATTTAGTCTTTATGTAAAATTCCAAATCCATTTAGCATTATTTTTGTTTCAAATACAATAATTGCTGTTTTTCATTTGAAAAATGTATTAAAAATATTACTCAGAGTAATCGATTAAGCCATAAACATTATTAATTATTAAAAATATTATTTTAGTTACGTTGGACTTACAGTCTCAAAATTGGACAGTAGTTGCTAAAAAAGAAAATCACGATAAAAGCATTTTCTAAACATTGAGGTTAAATTCTGAAAAAGTTATTTCTATAATTAATTACATGAAAAAATACACTGTAATTTATTAAACATATGGCGTTATATTTATTACAAATACTCATCTTAATAAACGAAAAACTAAGACAAAAAGATCGGAATTATTGAAAAATCATTTTGAAAAATTTATTTTCTCATTATGTTATGCTTACCTCATGCTGAGAACGTAATTTCTGAAAGAAGAAAAACGAAAAAGATGCACGCATTTTTTTTAAATGCACAAAATGATGATTGTAAATTTCAAATAAATTTTAAATTATTAAAGAATACTTATTTTGTTATTGCATATTACTTACAGCAAGTTGTCTTTCATAGTCCTGCGAAAGAAAGAATGATAAAATGTTTTAATCAAATGATGAATTTCAAATTTATAATTATAAATGTTAACAACATTTTTTCAATTATATAACATTTTTTGAAAATCTTTATTACTTCTTGCGGGTTGGGTGCAGAATTTACCCCAGCAAGAATGCTAATGATAATTAGAATAAAAATACCAAGAAAATAATTCATTTTAGTTTTTACTTTGAAGCAAGTTTAAATAGTGAAATTTTGAAAAATTTTCCTCTACATATATACTACTGTGTTTAATGGCATTTTTTAAGAGCATATAATAGTTGTAACGTTTTTATCATTACAAACTCACGTCAATCGTGAGGAATGATATGTATATTATTTATAACATCTATCGTTTTCACAATATTTTACATTATTCTATGTATTCAATTTTACTAATATCATGCTTGGAAAATTAATTGTGTAAAGTAAATATTATAAAATATTTTTAAAACACAATTTTTTAAGAAATCGATTCGTTACAAACTAGTAAAAAGTTAAAAATATGAAAAATTAAAAAGAATAATTAATCTCTTTATTTGTAATATAAATAAAGTATTTAATAACAACATTTGTAAGTTCGTTAATTTCGTTATAAATTTTTTCATAATCATGCTTTTTATTTTTGCCCTTTGGTCAATTAATATTGAAAAATTAGAAAAAACCACATTTTTTTTAATATAATGAAAAAAATAGTAATTAACAATAATAAATTGTTTAAATAAAACAAAGAGTACAATATATATTCGATCATTTTCGTTTTTTTGCGCTTTAAATCTTAAGTACCCCTTCTTGCCCCACTCTCTCCTATGTTATTCTACGTTGAAAGAACTTATTACATCCTAAAAAAGAAAGAGCAAAGTTAAATAGAAAAAGCATATATCTTATAATAGAAGATGCAACGTTGAAAAAATTATTATTATAGTTTTTAAGTAAAATTCCAAATCTATATTCAATTATTATTGTTTAAATTTCAATAACCGCATTTTTTTCTGAACAATAATTAAAAGTAGTTTTTTTAATTAAGTTGGACTTACATTTATAAAACTTTGCGTTCTTTTTTAAAACAGAAAACAATTACAAAATGTCAAATAAAATATATTTGGTTTAACATTTTTCCATGGGTGTAAGAACATTTTTTTAAGATAGTCCAACTTTAAAATTTTTTTAAAAAATTTTTGCATTTTAAACAGAAACTACAATTCAGTAATTTTTGGCACTACGATGAGTAGAATAAAAATTTGAAAAAAAACTTTTTTCAGCTATAGTCACAGTTAGATTTGAAAATTTTACAAATTGATCAAGAATTATTGGCATCACGTGAAATTATAAACTGATGTAGCCTTTGGGTTTTCCTGTATTTATAGAAGATCGTCTCTGCATAGAGAATTTACACTAAATTTAATTTATGCCCCCCACAAATCAAGAAGGCGTGTTAATGATCGTTTATGAAACATGAGTCGAATTTAAGATTGCAAATAATCGAATATATTTGAATATCGCAAAGCCGGGGGCAACATTTTTTCCAGTCGATATTCATTTTCCCAGGAGAGATGTTCACATACGCCTCAGGGCTTCTCGTTTTATTTTCGTGTTTGAATTTTAAAAACGTCTTTTAATCAATTTTAATTTTTTTTAATTGTTTGTTTTATATATAATAATAATAATAATAATAATAATAATAATAAAAACTGTGGTCAAAATTTTAGATTATTACTCTCGTCAGACGTATCTTCAGAAAATTTTTTTTATTTACATATTTAACAAAACTAGTCACGATTAACTAAAATGGCAAATAATTCAATTATTTATAAATTTATAATTAATCAAATTGACAATTTACTAAATAGGTGACAGGTCATTAAATTGGTAATTAAGTAAATTGAGAATTAATTAAATTAACACTTAGTTGCGTTTTAAAAACATTTTATAACATTTATTTTACATATTTCTTTTTCAAAATAATTTTTTCAAGATTTCTGAAAAATCCGTATATTGCAAAACCTTTTATTAAAATATTTTTTTATGGATTGTAAACATAGACATAAATATAGAACAATAAATTTTCCAATGTTAACTTTGTATTTAGTGAACATAAATAAGTTGTATTGTTCTTTTGTGATCGATTATGGAAATTTATACCACTCGCAAGGTTGGACACTAAAAAAACTTAATTAATTTAATAGTATATTTATTAATATTAAATAAATATTGGAGTAGAGATGATTCTATAATTCAGTGGTATTTTAATAAATAGTGCAATTTAACGATCATCGAAGAAGATTTTATTTTTTTTTATATTGATATTTTATATTGATTTTTTATTGATTTTTTTTATATTGATTTTTATAATCAATATTAAAAAAAAATTTCGTTTCAGAAGACAACAGCTGTGCTGTTAAAATGTAAAAATAATTGAATTTCTTTTATTTTTTATTTTTCCTTGACTCGAAGTGATCGTTAAATTACACTATTTATTAAATATATAGATTTTATTAAATAATTTCCGTAAATTAAATTTCGGTAATTAACTAAAATGATATATAATTAGATTATTTTCATATATTTATAATGACTCGATTGACAATTCGCTAAATAGGTAATTAGGTAAATTAAGAATTAATTAAATTGGTATCTAATTACGTAAAATTAATTGAAGTAATAATTAAATTAAAATGATTGATGCAATAATAATTAAAAATACGATGAAGTTATTAAATATTAAATAATTATTAAATATTAATTATAAATAAAACAAAAATCTAAGTAATATTGATAAAATATAAAATAACTAAGTAATTTTTTATTATAAATAAAGGTATGGAAATTGTCATTGTTGAAAAAATTGAAATTCAATTCATTATTGAGTGAAGGAATATTTTTGTCGTTTTCTTTTTGAATGATGCGTTGAACATTTTATTGGCGCTCTATTCAAGATGACATTCTTACATAACAGTTTGAAGGAGAAGCGTATCTTCCTAGTTCGAGCATGACATTTAAACAACTTTACAGTGATGTTCCTCGAGCCTCCTTCGCACATGTAGAAAACTTATTTTATCTCATTACCATCAGATCTCACACGATGCAGTCAGGATGTTATAGAACGATTAATTTCCGCTCTGTGACGTTCCGGTATCGAAGTTAAATCTGGAGTCTGTGCTCACGTGATTACATACTCATTTACTATATAGTGGATACGTACATACATTTATAAATTCACGTGTGAGGGAAGAAAATACTTCCTCTCCTCTGTGAGTGTATACGTATATATATGTGTGTGTGTGTCTGAATCAATTGACTTAGAAGGCAATTTATATATATAAGCTACTTTTATATGTACGCATTTCACACCATAGAAAACACGTTTTCAATATATAACAAGATCGAAGACAGTATCAAGCAGAAATAGTGAAATAAGTCACAACAGAAGAATTACATGATGAGAAATTGTTCTATAAGATTTTTTTTGTTTTCATTTTCTAATGGGAATTTATTACTAGTTGGGACTTGTTATTTATTATTTAAGAATTAAATCACATTTAAAATACATTTATTGTATTATTCTCTTTCTTACAATATTTAGGTAGCACAATTTTTATGTGACAAATTTTTTTTTGTAGACGAACAATTTTATAACATTATACTCAATTTTAATGAGGTAAAATTTTTTAATAAATTCTTTTTTTACCTAATTATTGTGGAACAATTTTGATTTTTTTTCTTTCACCTTTAATTTTGATTTTTGTTAAGTAAGAAATTTTATAACAATTACGTAGGAGGGAAAAAACCATTTTGCAGAACAGTTCTGTATGAGATTTAAATAACTGCTTGTTATCTTTACCGTCAACCGGGGCTATTTTGTGCACCAAATAGCACTTTTTTGATTAAATGATTTATTAAAATTCAGAATTAAAAGAAAAAAGAAAACCAATTTTTGGTGTGGGTTGTGGGCATCCTTCTAAAGATTTCCTATGAGTTGAGCAATGAAAAAAAATTTTTTTGACTGTGTTATAGTCATTGAAAGTCGTGCACAGAATAGCCTCCTGGATGGGGCTATTTTGTGCATCAAACTTTGTCTTTGTATAATGTTGCCTAAACATTTTTTTTATCGTTTCTGCTTCATTACATCTTTTTGTCTAAATACTTCAGAGTAAATTAAAAAAAGAATGAGTTAGAAAACACTTTTTTGAAGATATTATACATCAAAATGTCAAATAAAACACTACGATTTTCCGAAAATCTAGATTTACTAAAAGTTAACAATCTTTATTTGAATTATTTATTACTCTGGCATTAAATAACATTTTTTTCTTTTTTAGTATATATTTTATAATAATATATTACAATAATTATAAAATTATAATTTAAACACTTGTAAATAACTTGAAAATATCATTTCAGTAGGAGCTTTTTAAACATTTTTAATGAAATTTTTCAAAAACTTGAAATTAATTTTTTTAATGTTAAATAAATAACAATTTAATATCTAATTTACTTTTCAAGTTATTTTACGAGAAATGAGAGAAATAGTTTTCATACTAATTTTAAAAACTTATAAATATTAATAAAAGTTATTCTCTTGAGGTGGTGTTGAGCACCGGTTCAAGTTTTAAGCATTTTAATGATTTTAGTTAAAATTATTTATGGTTTTTTGACAAAAAAGTAAGACAGAAATGTATAAAAATGATGAACAGAACCTTCTTTGCTTACTAAATAAGAAATTTTTGAAAAATATTTGATTTTTTGAAGTGCACAAAATAGCCCCATAGAATCCTGGTTTTTCAGTCTTTTCCACTTTTTTCTTAAAATAATCAATAAAAAGTTAGCGCATTACGTATTTATCATCACAACACAATGGACAATAAATATCTAGTACAGTTTATGAGCCACATTAAAACTCTAGAAGATCTGGTATAATTTTTGAGAACTTTCAAAATTTTTCACACAAATTTTCCGTTTTTAGGAATTTTTTTCTGTTAATTGACAACGAATTAAATAATAAAATTTATTGTCTTCTATTCTCATGAAATCAAACTTTCATTTCTTAAAATAGCAGATTAAAATAATGCATTTTAATAATTTTATTCATTAAAAATCTCGCGTGCACAAAATAGCCCCCGGGTGCACAAAATAGCCCCCGGGTGCACAAAATAGCCCCCGGGTGCACAAAATAGCCCCGGTTGACGGTATGTTATAAAAAAAATTACACAAAAAATTATTTACGAGAATAAAATTTTTATGTTCAATAAAAATCGTGACAATATTATTTGATAACATAAAGTCAAGAGTTTTGTTATTTTTTTTGTTAAGAAAAAAAATATGTTACGAGGAATAATATTAATAGTAGAAAAGGAGAATGAAAGAAACAAACAAGGAGAAAGGGAAAAATAGAAAAACAAGAAAAAATAGAGAGGGAAAGATCAATATGAAAAAAAATAAATAAATAAAAAAAGATAAAGAAGAAAGAAAAAAAAGAAAAAGAAACAAAGTAAAATGTAAATATAAATAGAAAGAAGGAAAAAATAGAAAAGAAAAAGAAAAGAGAAGGAGTAAAAAGAAAAGAATAAAGAGAAAGAAACCGATGGAAAGAAAAAACAGAAACAGAAAAACAGGAAAACAGGAAATGAAAAGAATATCGAAAGGAAATTAAGGAAGAGAGAAAAAGAAGGAAAAAAAGGAAGAGAAAGAAGATCGGAATAGAAGAGAGAAAAAAGGAAGGAAAAGTGACAAAATATAAACAGAGAAGAAGATTTAAAAGAAAATAGAAAAAAGGGATAAATAAAAAGAGTTAAAATGAAAACGGAGATAAAGAAGAGAGAAAAAAAAGTTAAAAGGGAAAAAGTCTCAAAAAAGAGTCAAAAATAAAAAAAAATAAAGAGAGAGAGAGAGAGAGAGAGAGAGAGAGAGAGAGAGAGAGAGAGAACGGAAAAGACCGCTGCAAAAGTTTTCTAGTTCAAGACATTATAAAGTTGGCTAGAGCCCAGTTGCCGATCGTTAACCAGTTAACATGCATTACTTCGATCTCAATCTATAATATAAGTGTTACCGAGAAGCCATTGACAATATAACTAGTGGGTGACCCATTCAGGTCGCAGGAATCTCATTATATCTATCGATAGGTCGTTAATCAGTCTTTAAATAATTGCCACTGCATCTTAATGTACTTTACGGTATTTCAGTGGAGCATAACAAATTTTTTTTCCTTTTCATTTCTCCTGACAATTTTTCTTCTCACATATCCTTTCTGCATTGTAATTTGAAAAATTAATAATCACTTTTAATCTGTTTAATAATTTTTCTTATCATAATTATCGTCCATAATTATGATCTTGATCGATAAGCATCTTTCATGTTGATTTTTGCTTTTCTATAATATGATAATTTTTTATTATAGTCAGGGAATTAATTTTCTTGAAGTGAAGAATTCAATTTAACTTGAAATGTAATAAATTATAGTAAATAAATAAAATAGTAAAATAACTTAAATTTTTTTTAAGTTTTTATAAGGGTTTTTTTCATAGGTCAGAAAAATTAAGAAAAATAGTTAGGAAAGAGAAAATAAGGGATTCAACTCTAAATATAAATTAGTGGAAAGTTAGTAATGGAATTACTAAAAGTCTTCCACAAAATGGTTTAGTAATAATTTTACTAAGAAATAGTGAAATTTAACTAATTGTTAGTAGGAAAAGTCGTCCATAAAAACTACTAAAAATTAATAAAATTTTACTATTTTTTAGTAGAATGCAAATAATTTAGATTTAGAGAGAAGAAAAATGTATAGAATTATTTTTCACGTGTAAAAACTTTGAAATAACAAAAAATTTTATATAAAATAAAAACTCAAATTTCTTATGTCTGAGGATAATTGAATTTTAAACGAAAATCAAATGATATAATTTGATTCTTGAAGAATTTTCTTAAATTTATAAAAAAAGTGTAATTGAATCAGCGAAGAAATTCAGTTACAAATTCCATAAATAATTAATTTTCAGACGAATGTTAATTTTTTTTTTAATATTTAAAGAAGCTGATAAAAATTAATCAACTAAAATTTAATCTGCCGATTTTCTAAGAAACAATTTTTTGAAATTCATCAGGATTGATACGTTGCTAACTTTAGTTAAATATAAATATTATTTTAAAAAGTTAATTTATCGAAAATTTTAAGGTAAACATTTTTAGAATACTTAAATATTAAGAGAATATTAGTTATATTTTTTTAATAATTAAATTTTTTTAAAAACTTGCTAAAATAAACTCAAAGTAAAGTTCGTTTTAAATAATTGAATTAGTAAAAATTTTTCGTCTCAAATTCTAAAATAAATTAATTTTAGATCGGCATTTTTTTTTAAATTATTAATTTAGTAAAGAGACTTTTTTCTTAAAAATACTAAAAAAATGGAAATTTAAAAATTAAATTAAAGGTTTTTAATTTAAAAATTAAATTACAGAAAGAAGGAGGGCCTCTAAGGCCTATATTTAGACCATTTGGGAATTTAATTTAAATGATTGAAATTTACATTTTTACAAGTAAGAATTATATTTTAATCGATTTTAGGGAAAATGGAGGTGTTTTGATAGTATTAACCTTTTAATATTAAGATTTTTTTTAAAAAAAGTTTAAAATCGATTGGATTACAATTTAAAAATTTTTTTGTGTATTTTCTACAGCATATTTTTGAAAAAACCCCTCAATAATTAAGGGTTAATTATACCAAATCACCCCCATTTTTCCTAAAATCGATTAAAATATAATTCATACTTGTAAAAATGTAAATTTCAATAATTGAAATCAAATTCTCAAATGGGCTAAATATAGGCCTTAGGCGCCCTCCTCCTTTGTAATTCAAAATTTATTAAAAATTAAATTTCTATGGAAAAACCAATTAACAAATTATTTTTAAAATTTCATAAAGTTGCAAATAATTTTAATTTTAATCTTTATAAAGATATTTAAAATAATGTCACGTAGTATGTTTAATTTCAGAATTCTTAATTAACTGTAAAAAATTAAATTTTTTAAAAAAAGTTTATTAAACTTTTTAAAAGTGACCAATTCTTTAAAAAAATTTCTCCTTAAAAAATTTTAATTATTATTAATTGATTGTAATTGAATTCTCATAAATACTTATTAATCGAAAAATATTTTATATTAATTGAAATTTCGTAAAATTTAATTCAAGAGAATTTATTATTTCAATTAGGCATAAAAAATGTATTACAATCGTTTTGTATAGTTTTAGTTTTTAAAGATTTTTGTTTTGAAAATAATTGAATTTGACCAAAAGTTATTGTAATCAGAAGAAAAGAGAAAGTTACCTGTAGGAAAAAAATATTTATTTTTTATGGAAAAGAGGATTTTTTGCTACATTATTATTAAACAGGGACAAGTTTTAGGAAAAATTTTTTTTATTTGTCTAGAATATTCGATAAATTAGTATAATTACCAAAAAGTCTAGCAGGGAATTAAATAATTACAAGTTGAAAAATATGTAAAAATTCTCCTAAAATCTACTAAATGAATTTTATTTTCATTTACCGTTTTGAATTCGCGCATAAAGTAAATCATTTCGTGTTTCTTTATTAGCTTTTCCGAAACAATAACCATTTTAGAATTCCATATTAGAAAAAAAATGATACGCCTGACTCTAAATTAAATTGTATACATAGAGAATTTAAAACTACATTTTTATTTTTGCAAACATAAAAGAAGCATTCCTTTACATCATAGTTAATACGAACGTTTCCTTAGTGTATAGATTACGCATATAAAGTGAAACCAAACTAGCAATATGGAAGGAAAATTAGACTAATTCAAGAAGAAATTAAAATATTTATGAGTCAATACTCATATTATTAGGGATCTAAATACTAATAATTACTAAATACTAATAACACACTATTAATAATCAACATTCCTGTATTTAAAACTATATAAAAATTCAGAAAAACAGTAATTAGATATAATGCATCTTTTATACAGGATATTTAACCGCAATATATTTATTATATATATA
Organism: Leptopilina drosophilae; assembly: GCA_032873175.1. Classification (NCBI taxonomy): domain Eukaryota; kingdom Metazoa; phylum Arthropoda; class Insecta; order Hymenoptera; family Figitidae; genus Leptopilina; species Leptopilina drosophilae. Next base: position 52,144,334 of record CM065478.1, read on the forward strand.
TACATAAAGAAAAATTTTTACACACCGTGAAGTTTATTACCGTTTGGAATATTTAGATGAGAACTGCTTTCAATCAGCACAGACACGCACTTACACTAATAAATATAATTTATTGTTGTATTATAAGTCAACATTGATTCATTATTAATTAGTTGAGTGGTAATGAAATTTAATAATTTTTTCCCATTTGTCGATGGAGAGATCGAGTTCTCTTCTCAAAATCGCGCATGTTTATAACGGCTTTTTAACAATTAAATAAAAAGAAAAGAGTCAGAAAAAAGATGATTTTAAACGTGTACCCGAGCGAGAATCCGGAACTTGAAATGACCGAGCAGAACATTAAAAAAAAAATTGTCTCAAAAAGAAGAAGTAAAAAAAAAAGAATATTGTATTCTTCTCACGAATTATATGCGTAATGCCATGACGATTATTATCTTCAACTTCTGTTTAAACAATTATGTAATTATGAATGCACCTTTCAAAGACGTTTATCATAAATTTAAATCGTGGGTGGTAAAGTTGCGAGTGATAAAAGTTCATTTCGTTGGTGGTAAAATTGAAAATTTACTGGTTTTACAATGTATAGTGTTTGACGGGAATTCTTGAGTAATTATTTATTAACTTTTCTTTCATTAGCAATTAAGAAGTTTTTCTAGTTTAATTAACGCGCGGTGCCGATTCATTATTCTATTGTGCGTGGCATTCGTTTATGATAATTTTATTCAGTTACTGACATTTGCTTTTTTGTTGAGGAATTTTATTTACTTTTTTTTCCTTTAACGTTTCTTTGACTAATTTTGCGGAAACGAAAAAAATCGATGGGAAAATTAATTTCTTTCTAGCCTTATTTATAACGAAATTTATGAAAAAAATATTTACTTACAGAATAAAAGTTTCAAAGATCGAAAGTTTTATTAGAAAATTACCATTAATTGTTACTGCGATTCTTAATTATTTTCCTTTTTCATTTTATGTTTTGATTTTATTATTAACCTTATTTTCAATTTTTCAATTCAATTTTCCTTTTTAACTTTATTTTTCAATTCTATAATTCAATTTTGCTTTTCAATTTTACATTTTAATTTTACTCTTCAATGTTATTTTTTAACTTTACTTTTTGATTTAGTATTTCAATTTTACATCTTAATTTATTTTTCAATTACACATTTCAATTTGACATCTTAATTTTATATTTCAATTTTATTTCTTAAATTTATTTTTTAATTTTACATTTAATTTTTACGTTTTAATTTTATTTTTTAACTTTACTTTTCGATTCTCATTCGAATTTTGGTTTTCAACGTTATGTTTTAATTTCATTTTTCAATATTATTTATTAATTCAACACTGAGAAAACGTTATACTTAATTTGAATAAAATAATAATTTTAATTGATTTTGTTTAATTGAAATTAGTTTGTTAGCTTAATCTGCTTTGTTTTTAAATTTTTTTGTTTGAATGATTACATTTAATTCAAACAACATTTTCTGTTTTGATTTCAACAAAATATAGGTTTAAAAATTTTATGTTTGATTCAAAGTTAAATGTTGATTATAAATAATTGAATATTTGAATTAAATACATTATTTCTTTAAATAAACCAAAAATTATGTTTTAATTACACTTAAATATGTTTGATTGCATAGCAAACATATTTTAAGATTAAATTAAACAAAATATGTTTGAATTAAATAAATTGTTTTCTCAGTGTACTTTTTAATTTTACTTTTTGAATTCTCTCTTTAATTTTAAATTAAAATTTTATTTTTCAATATTACATTTCAATTTTCCTTTTAAATTTTGTTTTTTAACTTTACTTCATAATTCTACTTTTCAATATTATGTTTTAATTTTATTTTTTAATTTTATTTTTTAACTTTTCTATTCAATTTTACATTTGAATTTCCTTTTTTAATTTAATTTCCCAATTTTACTTTTCTTCTATTCTTTTCAAGTTTATTTCTTAATTTTAGTTTTCAGTTCAGAATTTAAATTTTATTTCTCAATTTTATTATTCATTTTTTTTTAACTTTACTTCTTAACTTAATTTTTTAATTTTAGTTTTTAATTTTAGTTTTTAATTTTAGTTTTTAATTTTAGCATTGCATTTTGTTTACAAACATTTCTATTTAACTAAATGTTACAGTTATTATTATTATTTTTGATGAATGTTTATTTATTGCTAATTTTACTTTTTTATTTCAATTATCAGTACTTCTGTTTAGCTTGGTTTTGAATATTATTATTTCTCCAATATATTGATATTATTTTATAATTATGTAATTATAATTTTATTTCATTTTTTTCCTGAAAATTCAATGTAGTAAATAAATAAATTTTTTTGCCAGATTTCTTTATCTTTCATTTCTATCTGCTTTAATTTTATCTTTTCTAATGTTTCTCATTTGCATAGACTCTTACTCTCGTCCTATTTTTTCTTCCCTTCTTCTTTTTAACATTTTCCTATAATCTCATTCTTAAATAAGATTGTTATTTATTTGTTTTATTTTTCTTCCCTCCCTCTTCTAAATCTTTTTTCACCGTTCCACGTCAGTTAATTTTTAATACATTATTTAAAATAATACTATCTTACCTTTTTCTACTCCTTTTTATTGTACAATTTCTTCTTTTATTAAAAAAAAAACAGTAGAAATATTTTTCTGCAAATTTTTTTGTTCCCTCTTATTTACCGTTTTCTTTGAAATTGTATATTGTGTAACAAAATTTTATCCTCTTATCCGCGCATCATTGAAACTGTCTCAAGAATTTCATAATAGTATTGCGGTTTTTCAATACATAGATAGAGAGAGAGAGAGGTACAATAATGGAAAAGCGGAAAAGAAAAATTTGCATGTATTTCTAAATTTCTCAGTGACATAATTCTGGGAGTAAAATACGGTTGTTTTCAAAGAGATCGCGTTCCAGTGTCAGCAGTAAGTTTACAACGACAAGTCAACGAGTAACGGTCCGTTCCATGTGGCGCCCTGAGTAAATGTCATCAGTATTCTCTTATTATCGTGAGTTGTTATAATGGCTAATGTTACAGAAACGACCCTACAATTCCACAACTGGACCTTTCATTTTTGCAGAAGAAAAAAGACCCAAAAAAATTCCCCAAAAAGAAATTAATCTACTTCTCATTTTTATTAAAAATAAATCTTTCAATATTTGGTAACTTTTTATCCATTTTTCACTTTCTTGAACGGTTGTTCAGTAAATTCTACACTGGTTTTGATTCTTTTGCTTAACAATCTAACAGTATTCAAATGCAAAGTGTTAAAAAATTGAGTTTCTCAATCGTGTTTTACGATTATACTTTACAGATTTACGACAACCATCAATCTCAAATTGTTCATGACTTTAAATTGAAGTGATTTTTACATTCAATTTATTTTGCATTTTTCCGAATATTTCTTGTTTTATGTTCGTCACTAAAGTCCTTGGAGTAAATTTATTTACATACACACACTGTAAATTTGATGTAATTTTGCGATTATTATCGTTATATATTTGAAACGATAAGATGAATTCAAATTATTTGTAACGTTCGTTTGAATGATAATAAAATTACTTATTATATTTTCTTTCTCTGTAAAATGGAAAAAATATCTTTTTGCTTTTAGGAGAAATAGCAATAAATACTAAACTAGGTGTTTTAGCCCAGTGGTTAGTATCATTGACTTTCATCGCAATACCCTTGGTTTCGAGTCCCCCCGAGCTTGCGAATTTTTACGTCAGAAATAAAACATAAATAATAGAAAAATAAAAAAAATAAAAAATTGATGAAATAATAATAACCGAAAAAATTATATGAAATAATAATAATAATAATAATAATAATAATAATAATAATAATAATAATAATAATAACCAAAAAAATATTAACAAAAAAAAGTAAAAACAAAAGAAGTAATAATCCAACAGAAAAATAAACAAAAAGATAGAAAATAAAAAATAATTAACAAAAAGAGTTTTTATTTAAAAACAAGTTAATGAAAACATGTAATAAACAAAAAATTAGTAAACTAAAAATTTAAACAAAAAAATTACTAAGCCATAAAGATAATAAACAAGAAGATTAATAAACCTAAAATGTAATAAACAAGAAGAAAAAATTAAGGGACATAAATGGTAATAAAATCCTCAAAAATAGTAAAATTTAAAATAATATTAAGTATATTGAATAAATAAGTATAATTAATAGAACAGGAGTTTATAAAAAACGGAAGAAGAAAAAGAAAACTGAGAATCGACAAGCACGATAACATTGGGGTTGTAAAAGCATCAGTGTAACGAGATACGTGTTTTCTTAATGATAATGAATAATATGTGACCGCTATAGTCATAGAAAAGTATTTTGTAAAGTGTTATTGGCATGCGACAGCTGCTATATGTGCGAAATAAGCATTCATGCGTGGCACGAGTGTGTTATTTTACACCGTGAGTGTGTTGTTTGCTTTATTTGCAATATACGCCAAAAGGTTTATCGACGATATTAGAAATGACCGAACACGAACGTTTAACTGCAATGGAAGTGCTTCTAATTAGCAATTACTTCATTCCACGCGATACAGTCAATAAATAACGCACCCGACATACGAGTCCCGAGTATACAGGTCTATTCTTCATATCGCTTATATACGTACTGGTGACTCGCAATAGAAAACATATCTATTTTATTTTTTATTCTTTTCTCTTGAATATAATTTTATTACAGTTTAACACTCGACAATTATATATTAACATATATATTATCCGTGAAGGTGAAATTTCAGTTTTATGTTGATTTATCGTTTATTGTTAGAACAATATCAATTAACATTTATAATGGTGTTATGATAATATTAATAATTAATTTATTGTTCACCAGAACTATTCATTATTCATATTAACATTTTATTAGAACAATTGATCAAAATGGGTGATTCTTCTAAAAGCCACCTGTTTTTTTCCAAAAACTAAAAAAAAAATAATTTTTAAATTTTCTGAATTTTTTTGTCATGGGTAGGTTTTAAATACGTTTAAAGATACAAATTTGAATTACGCAAAATTAATTTTAGAAAATAAGCCTTCCAACATAATTTTAATATTAAGTGTTTTGAAGTATAAAAATACTGTAATCAATATTGGGGTTTTTGTAAAAAACATTCCTTTTCAATTTAATTTCATTAATTTACAAAACTTTTAACATTACTCATTTATAATTTAATGAATTGTGTATTTAATAATTTATTTTTGACTATTTTATCTTTTAAAAAATAACTAATATATATTTTTTATATTGAACGGAAAAAAATTGTAATGAATTTTTTAATTTATCATTTTAACTTCAAAATTGATATTTTCTGTAAAAAATTTTTATTTTTAATTATAATATTATTACTTATTTAACTTTCTACTTAATATATTATATTTTAAAAAATTAAAAATATTTTATTTTAAATAAAACGGAAAATTTTTTATACTTTAAGGGCTAGGAAATTGAAAATAATTATTAAAAACGAAAAAATAACGCTTAGCAAATATGAAAAAGGCTTCGGAGATGAGTAGTTTGTCAAATAAAAAATTCACGTTTTTATTAAATTTAAAAATATTGAAACATAATTTAACAAATTTTTTGGGCAACAACTTTAAATATTTATATATAGATTACGTATAAATGAAAAACAGTTTAAAAATATGATGTTCTTAACTGGAAAACGAGGCTTCGGAGATGAATTTGAATTTTTACTCCCATTGCCAGTAATTTTTAAGTAATTATTTCAAAAATTTCTTTTGTTTTCTTTAAAATAAATGTAAGTGGAAAATAAACTGTAGAATCTAAGCTTTAATTTGATTTATATTAAGACTATATTACAAAATTTTCAATTATATTAAAAAATAATTAAAAACATGTATCATATTGAACCAAAACCAGAAGACAAAATTAAATAAATTTGTTGACTAAGAAAAACTTTAAATTTTAACATTACAAGATTGTGTAAAGATAAATAATGTTTCGTAGATTATAGATAATTTTTTTTTGAAATTTATACTCAACAAAACATCAATAAAAAGTTAATGCAAATATTGAGTCTCACGTTGGAGACACGTGAAGTGGTCCCTTTCAGAAGAATCACCCATATTTATATTCACTAATTTTATGAAATAAAGCAATATTTATTAGTTTTTTACGGAAATATAGTTTGTTTCACTTAGTCTAGTCAGCTGTAATATTTTTCTATTACATAATCTCAACTAAATAGGAACGATTATTTAAGATTATTTAAGTGCAATCAGTAATAAAAATTTGTTAAATTTAATTTGCAAAAAAAAAAAAAACACTTTTCGACGCTAACTTCAGGGACCTTAATGTTGGAAGTACTTGCGTCGAAAACTTAATTTAAATATATATAAAATATAAAATAAATTATTATTTATAATAATTATTACTTGAATTTGATTTTTGTAAGACAAAAATTTTTATTTATTAATTATAATTCGTTTAGTTATATTGACATCTGTTGAACGTAACTAAAATTAAATGAATATTTATTTAAATTACGTTGAATATCAATTTTAATAAATAAAAGTTTCATTTGTTGTTTTCAATTCTGATAAAAAAATATTTCCATTAATTAGAAGAAAAAATAGTTGCATTAATTGAAAATTCGTTAATTTCTTTCACGTAACGAAACTATAATTTGCTTTTTTCAATATTAAAGAAAAAATAATATTTTAATTGAATAATAATATAATAATAGTAATAATAATAATAATAGTAATAATAATAATAATAATAATAATAATAATAATAATGTGATTTAAAATTTTTTATATTTAAATTAAACAAGTAAATGAATGCCATTAATTAAAATTATACCATAAACATTAATTTCATAAAATAAAAATTTCATTTTCCTCTTTCAATACAAAAATGTATATTTCAATATAAAAATGAATATTTGAGTACTAAAGAAAAATGACTACTTTATAATACTAATGGAAAAATGAATATTTCAATACTAAAGAAAAAGAAAATGAAATTAATAGAAGAAAAAAAAGCTGTGCATAAATTTCACAGTGACCCCGTCATGGAAATGGAATAATCAAAACTCAAAGGGTTAATTGAAGTTGTCAGAAAAAGAATCTAATAGATGTAATTAGCAGTTAATCTAAACGTTTTAATGAAGATGGTCAGGAGAAAAAAAATTTTCGAGCGTTGAGTCTTTCTCGTTAGTGTAATAAAAAGAGGCGGGGGGGGAGGGAGAAGAATATTTTAATAAATTGAGGGCGCAAGATAGGAAATAACGCTCTGCAATTTATCACTCACTGTTGGCAATCTCATAAAGCAGAAATATATACGTGTAGGAAGCCGGGTGTCATCGTGAGTGCATATAATGTTTTGCAAAACGGGAGGAAAATACCGTAAGATGCTCATCAATATGATAACGTTAGATGCAAAAGATGCATTTTATTAATTTTACGAATTTACTTTGCATAATGTCAATTTTACAACTAGTATATATGTGAACGTGCTTATATGTTAGACATTACTTATATTGAGAATTCGCGCAGTAATAAAGAAAAAAATTCCACATCTCTCACTTTAAATAGAATCATCGGTAAATTAAATTTTGCTCCTTTGATATTTGCAATTATAATTGAATTTATTGAGGGGATGGCGGGGGGAGGGGAATAAATGCTTGAAAATCGGAAAAACAGTTAAGGTATTTATTTCTTTTGAAGGAGAGAGAATGAGAGAGAAAGAGATTCTTTAATGCATATATACGTGTGAGAGGTAGGTATCGATTATATCAAAGCCCATGATTTTAGTACGTAACAAGTTAGTTTGCAGAGTTGAATGCATTCTCGATCGGGACGTTTTATGGGATTCTTTATAGTTTCGCAGCACATTCAAGAGGAAAAGTGATCGTACGAATTCTATTACTTATCGATTATTGGATCTTGGAATCTGGTGCAGATGCTTATCTTTTCTCTCGCAAGTGTGCGATATTCTTTGGTTTAAGTCTTTATTTTCTCTTCTTTTTTCTTGCATTTTTTCACTTTTTTTTTGGTTTTAAGTGGAAACAGGAGTTGAAATGCAAGTTGGAGAGTATTGAATCTTTCTTTACTCCTTTTTCGTCTTTAATTTTTCTTGGTTTGTTCTTTATTTTTCATTGTTATTATTTTTATTGTTTCATTCTTTTTTCATTGTGTGGTGATTTTAATTCTCTTCTTTTCTGTTTTCTAATACTTCGTCTCTTTTCTTCTTACCTTCTTCTGCTTCTTCGGAAAAGAAAAAGCAGAAAATGGAAAAAAAATCTAAACCAAATTAATAGTTTTTTGGTGTAAATTTTTTTCGTTTCTTTTTTTCTTTTCCTTTGTTTCTTTTTGTATTTTTCTCTTCTCTGTTATTTTTCTTCTTTTCTGTTTTTCTGATTTTTCTTTTATCGTATTTTTTCCCTGATATTTTTGTTCTTCTCTGTTATTTCTTCTTCTTTGTTTTGTTAGTTTTTATATTTTATTTCTTTTCAATATTTTTCTTCTTTCTCTGTTTTTTTTATTTTATGGTTTTTTTATTTCCTATATTTTTTCATACAATCATTTTTATTCTTCTATTATTTCATCTTTGCAATTTTCTTCATGTATTATTTATTCTTTTCTATTTTTTCTCTTTTTATCTGATATTTTTTCTTTTTTTCTATTTATAATTTTTCTTCTTCTGTTTTAGTTTTGTTTGTGTTTTTTCCTATTATTTCTTCTTTTTCGTTTCTTTATTTTTATACTTTTTTCTCTATAGTTGTTTCTCTTTTGCAATTTTCTTCTTCTATTTATTCTTCTTCTATTTCTCATCTCAATTTTTTTCTGCTGTTTAAATTTCTGATTTCATTTTTTTTTTGTTATTCACACTCCTTCTTTCCTTTTTTACAAATTGTTATACTTCTTAAATTAAATTTAACAAATTTTTATTGCTGATTGCACTTAAATAATCTCAAATAATCGTTCCTATTTAGTTAAGATTATGTAAGAGAAAAATATTACAGCTGACTAGACTAAATAAAACTAACTATATTTCCGTAAAAAACTAATAAATATTGCTTTATTTGATTAAATTAGTGAATAAATATGGGTGATTCTTCTTAAAGGGGCAACTTCACGTGTCTCCAACGTGAGACTCAATATTTGCGTTAACTTTTTATTAATATTTTGTTGAGTATAAATTTCAAAAAAAATTTATCCATAATCTACGAAACATTATTTATCTTTACATAATCTTGTAATGGTAAAATTTCAAGTTTTTCTTAGTAAAAAAATTTATTTAATTTTGTCTTTTGGTTAAATATGATACATATATTTAATTATTTTTTAACATAATTAAAATTTTTGTAATATAGTCTTAATATATATCAAATCGAAGCTTAGATTCTACCGTTTATTTTCCATTTATATTTAGTTTAATTTAAACAAAAGAAATTTTTTAAATAATTAATTAAAAATTACTGGCAATGGAAGCAAAAATTCAAATTCATTCATTTTCCGAAGCCTTGTTTTTCAGTTAAAAACATAATATTTTTAAACTGTTTTTAGTTATACGTAATCTATATCTATATATAAATATTTGAAGTTGTAGCCCAAAAAATTTGTTAAATTATGTTTCAATATTTTTAAATTTTATAAAAACGTAAATTTTTTATTCGACAAATTATTCATCCCCGAAGCCTTTTTCATATTTAGTAAGTGTTATTGCTTTATTATTAATAATTATATTCAAATACCTAACCCTTGAATTATAAAAAAATTTTTCGTTTTATTTGAAATAAAATATTTTTAATTTTTTAAAATATAATACATTACGTAGAATGTTTGATAAATAATAAAATTATAATTAAAAATAAAAATTGTTTACAGAAAATATCAATTTTGAATTTAAAATGATAAGTTAAAAAATTCATTACAATTTTTTTTCGTTCAATATAAAAAAAATATATATTAGTTATTTTTTAAAAGATAAAAGAGTTAAATATAAATTATTAAATACACTATTCATTAAATTATAAATGAATAATGTTAAAAGTTTAGTAAATTTTTAAAGAAATTAAATTGAAAAGGAATTTTTTTACAAAAACCCCAATATTGTTTACAGTATATTTAACCTCCAAAACACTAAATATTCAAATGATGCTGGAAGGCTTATTTTTGAAAATTAATTTTGCGCAACTCAGATTTGTATCTTTAAACGTATTTAAAACCTACCCGTGACAAAAAAATTCAGAAAATGGAAAAATTAATTTTCTTTAGTTTTTGTTTTTTGTTTTCTACATCAGTCCCACATTTTTCTAACTTAAATTTCTCCGTTCATTCATTTTTCTTTATCTCAATTCCTACATATATTCTTGCTTCGCGCTTTCTTCCATAATTTTCATCATCTCCTTCTATCCGAAATTCCAGGAACTTGTAACCATTGCGAGAAAATTGTACGTTTTGAATAATGAAGTAAACTATGGTATACTATTATTTATTCGAAATGGCACGAAAAAGAGTTAATACAGTGTGAAAATATTTTAACCACCACCATATAGTGATGATTATTCCCTCTTGGCAAAAAGGGCTCAGTTTTTAAGTGAAAAATATGCATACACATATGCACACGATACATATCCGCGAATTAACCGCAGGATATAAACTCGCACCCGCGATAACGGTCTCTCTCTCTCTCTCTCTCTCTCTCTCTCTCTCTCTCTCTCTCTCTCTCTCTCTCTCTCTCTCTTTCTATATATGTAAAGAAAACGTGTTAACATAACGCGGTTTTCTGCAGTCTCATCCCGACATCCCCCTTAACCCAGCTTATGTACATCAGTGGCGTAATCGACACTCGCTACGGGATTAATAACTGTTGCTCCACATATATATGTGCATTTTTTCTGCTTCTTCTTCTTCTTCTTCTCCCTTCCTCCCTCTAATAATAAAAATATCATAAACACTCTATACGGAAAATCAACGAACCAATGAATCCGATTAATAATATTACCTCATATTATTTGGTTTTTTTCCACTTTTGCGACATTTAATACTATGTTTATTACTTTTGCTTATTACTGTTACAGTAACAGTTGTGTATGGAAGAAAAAAAATATACAGTTATGTGGTCAATAGGCTGTGTGCTTAATTATAAAATTTATTAATGCTGTAATAACCCGATTAGTTAATTAGTGAACTAATTTTTTTTGTATGGTTTACATTTTGTATCCTTCTCTTGTATTTGAACTTTTTACTATTTAGTTCTATTAAATAAATTGTGGCAAAACTATACTATGGTAAAATATTAGTACGCTAAGAAATTACTTTAATGCAACTCTACTATGGTAGAATTATTATTTTGGTAAGAAACGATTATGGTGGAAAATTTTCTGTAGTAAGAAAGTAGATTAGTGGAACTCTTCTGTGGTGATATTACAACTACGATAAAAAATTACAATAGTAAAGATTTGCTATGGTAAAATAAAATTTACAATAGTATATATTTACTATAAAAGATATTTAACAAATTTTTACCATGGTTGAAATTTATCATAGTACATTTTTACTCTTGTTGAGCTTTACAATGGAAAATTTCGTTTACAATAAATATTTATCATTGTAGATTTTTTAGAACAGTAGTAATTTGACTAAAGTTTTACCATAGAACAGTTCAATTTAAATTTTATCTTATCATACTAGTATTTTACTAAAATGGTTTATTTATTAAAACTAAATGGTAAAAATGTAAAATACAAGAAAAGAAAATTTACTACATAGTATAAATCTACCAGACTAAAACTCAACTATAGTAAAATACTGCAACTTCGGTAAAACATTGTAATAGTAAAAGAATTCGATGCTAAAATTACTATTATACTAAAAGTCGACTAATGTGAAAACTACTTTGCTCAATCAATACTGTGGTAAAGATACACACTGGTAAAAATTTACTAAGTCAAATCACTATAATGGTAAAACTTTACCATGGTAAAAATTTCCATGGTAAAACTCTACTATGTTACAATTACAATAAAAAATTCACTACTATACAATAGTAATTAAAATTCAGAGAAATTATTTCTAGAAATGAAATTTCTCTAGAATCTCGATAGTAAATTTTTGCTTACGCCAATGTAATAGTCTTCAAGTATTGAAATCCAGTTAGATAAAAAAATTCGTGACAAGATACATGTTCTAGTTGTACAATAGGATCGAGAGAGGTTCTCTCTCTTGGGGCCCACCTACGAGGCACGGCAGGTGTCGATTTTATTCTGATGTATTTCTCCCTCTTTCCTTTTTATTTCATTTTAGTTATTTTGCTTTATTTTCTTGTATTTATTTATTTTTTTGTTTTTGTAGAATCGATGACAAAGCGAGAATGTAACTCTTGTTCTGATTGTCAGACGATTAGACGAGTGGACGATGGTAACAGACTATTCTTCACAGCTCAATAATGTCTGCATCGCTAACAAAACAAATGTTGGCTCATTCTCTATTAAAGGACATTCGCCAAGAAATTTTTTTCTTCAATACATTTTCTTTTTAACCTTTCACTTATTTTCTTTTTCGTTTTAATTTGGGTTGAGTTCCTTTAGTAAATGTTCGAAATAACAATCGATTGATTGACTGATAAAAAAAATTGATTTTTGGAATTAATTATGATAATTGGCTTTCTGGGAAAATTCATGATGTTAATTGAATATAATTTTATAAATATTTTGAGTTTAATATAATATTAACGTAATATTTATTAATTATGGTTTACTATAATTTATCATTAACTTATTATAATTAGGGACAATTTAAATATCAATTTATTCTAACTAATTATAGGGTAATTTTTATCTATTTCAATTGTTCAAAATTTTTCATTAATATTTACTATAATTAATTGCAATTATTAATTATTATTCAACGATTATAATTAGTCACAATTTATTATTCATTTATGACAATTGATTATAATTTATTATTGATTTATTATAATTACTTTAATTTATTATAATTATTTTAATTTATTATAAATAATTATAATTTTTTATAATTAATTATAATTTTTTATTAATTATTTGTTGTAATTTATTCTACATTGTTATAAATTTTTTTACAATTAATTTAAATTTTTTATTAATTTCTTAAAATTAACTATGATTTATTATAAATGTGTTACAATTATTTCTAGTTTGTTATTATTATATTGTAAATAATTCAAATTCTTTGTTAATTTGTTATAATTAATTCTAGTTTGTTATTTATTTGGCATATTTAATTTAAATTTGTTGTTTGTTTATTTATTTACCATGTCCGTGTGGTGAATAATTTAAATTAATTGTTAATTTATTATAATTAATTGTAGTTTATTATTAATTTGTTATAAACAGTTTAAATTTATTATTATTTTTTTATTAACTATAATTATTATCCATATGTTATATTTTTTTTGTTTGTTATTAACTTATTATAAATTATTCAAATTTATTTCTTTTAAGAAACTGTAATCTATCATATTATATTTTTAATTTTTCATTAATTTCATATAGTTTACTTTCAATTTTATATAATAAAAATTTTTTATTTTTATAATCATCATGACATTAATGTTGGAATTAGAATCACATTTGATTTGAGGAAATGCTAAAGGAAATAAAGAGGAAATAGAGAGAATTTTTTTTTTTGCATAATAGAAGGGGAAATTTTTTCTTGTACTATTGGGGATTAATAAATGATTGAAGATCGAATTTGTTACGTGCGAGTTAAATGTAAATGAGATTCAGGAATAAAATGCAGGCATTGATAAAAGCATGCGTCTTCCGTTTTATGGCACATAATCTCAGCAGTGCCCTTGGCATCGTTGCATACAACAAGCAAAACGGAAATTTGATATTTACCATTACCCGTTATACTCGACTATTCTCAATGTAGTGTCAGAAGTCTCAAGATTCAGGAGACCAAGCGAATCGGGTGCCTATGTTTATTTTGCTTTACAGTTCGCGTATTGCCTCCGGTTATAAAGCTTCAAGCATTAAACACTTTTATTCTATTATTTTTCCTTTTTTATTATATCTATATACTTTTGTCTACTTTTTGGCACAAATAATTAAGAAGAAACATCGTTTCTTACAAAGTTTAATGGGCTAAAGTAAATAATGTCTAAACGATTAAGTAAATATTTATTTAATTTTTTAATTTTGTGTCTAGAATTTCATTTTTTTTCATATAAATTTTCCACCTTTTAATTTTCTCTTGTTTATGTATTTTAATTTTATTTAATTATATCTATCTATTTAAATATATTTACTAAAAGTAACAAAAAAATATAAATAATAATACTAATAAAATATTAAATATTTAATAAATATTTAAATGAAAATCTACTGCAAATTGAAAATTTAAAAAATTGTAACAAAACAAAAATTGGAAAACAAAATAAATTGCTTTCCTCAAAAACAAAGAATAAAAAATCCAGAATAATTGCAAAAAACAAACCCAAGTAAGGAAATTAGTTTCATAAAATTGACATGGCGAGGAAAATTATGTTTCCCAGTGACAGTGTACCGCTTCAAGTCTATCGGATAAATAAATCGAAGAATAAATCAAATTCATACATCCTTGATAAGTATCTTTAAAAAAAAATTTATATTTTCAAACACCCATTTCTTTTTTTTTTTATTGAAAAAAATAAGTCTTCTACCCTTGAGGAATGTTTGCTATTAAGGAAATAGTTGTTTGTTAAAAAATATAGAAAATAATAATAAAAAAAACAAAAAAAATGTAGTCTCCGATCAAGTTTCGTCCGTTATGCTTATACACTCGACTAATCATCGCCACAGTGAGTTGTGTACTCATCACCAGATCTAGATAGGATAGGACACTATATAAAATGGAATAGGGAGGGGGGGGGATCCCCTTAACTGCATTTAATGTTTGCTCTCCGTTACCTAGTTATCATTACCGCGGTTACTGGGATCATATTCGACCAGAGACCAGTTCGTTCGACCGTGCGATCTGACTTTGCGATGCCACACCGTGGTTGTATTTGCGGAGAAAAAAAAAGAAAAATTGCCAAGCGATTCTATTTTATAATATAGAGAACAACAAAAGAATATTGGATTGAGTTACAGTTTCTAGGATTATGACAAAATTAATAGAGTTTCTTGAAAGGAAATGAAAAGAGAAGAGAGAAGCAAAAAAGACGGAAAAGAAATTGAATAATGTCAAGAATTTGCAATTTTTTTCTATGAAGAAATGAAAAAGATTTTCTGACATAGAGAAATAAATGTGTTTTGGATTTCAAAAGGGAAATAAAATTGGGTCAGTATTTGACCAAAATTGGACTAATTTATTTTCTTTTTGTGAACAATTCAATAGGTTAAAAACTAAGTTTTCAATTAAAGTATTCAAGTAAAACGCGAGTAAAAAAAATAAGTTTTAACAACGAAAAGTCGACAAATATTAAACGAATTTATATGAAAAATATTGGTCAATATTGGCTCTGTGTTCAATGCCAAGCTTTGAATTTAAATCATTATTTAATGGCTAATATTTTGCTAAACCTCAAGTAATAAATTAAGTTTCAATATAGCGAAATTTAGCTAAATATTCGACCAATTTTAATTGTAAATATTGGTCGATATTGACCCCGTGTTTAATATCAAGCTTTGAATCTAAATACTGGACTAATATTTAGCCAAAACTTAAGCAAGGATTAAGTTTTATTGGTGAAATTTCTCTAAGTATTAGAATATTTGGCCAAAACTCGTTTAATAAATTAAGTTTCAATATTGCTAATTTGGGTAAGATTCGAGTAAAAAATGAAGTCTGAGTTTCGAAAATCGACGAAATATTTAACAAATTTTTATGGTAAATATTTTCTAGTACTGGCCTCATGTTTAATGCCAAGCTTTCCACAGGACCAATATTTAGCCGAATCTGAAGCAAAAAATTAAGATTCAATGGAGAACTTTTGCTAAACAGTAGACTAATTTTTTATTATAAAATTTGCCAATATTGGCCTTACGTTCAATGTTAAGCTTTGAATTTAAATATTAAATCCATATCTGGCCAAGATTACAGTAAAAAATTAAGTCTCATGGCTGGAATTGGTTAAATTTTTAATAAAACGAAGACTCGGATTTAAATATTGAATCAATACTGTCCCTAACATTTAGCAGAAATTTAAGTGTTCTAAACGTTGGACCACTTTTTATTGTTAATTTTAATATAGACAAAAAATGTCACATTTAGAGCCAAGACTTGACAATCAATATTCCACAAATATTGGTTTAAGATTCTCATAGAATTAATAATCCTCGTAATAGATGCTTGGCTAAAAACTGTCCTAAGATTTACACGGAGAGAGACTATATATTAAATTTTGTAAAAATATTTTCAAATTGGGGAAAAAGTGCAACAAAGCAAAATTTTGATATAGAAAATACTAAACTTTAAAAAAAGTTTTGTGAAATTTATTAAAGTTATATTAGAATTTAATTAATATTCTTGATATTTGATATAATTATACAAAATTTCACATAAGTTTTTTTAAAGTTTAGTATTTTTTATATCAAAATTTCGCTTTGTCGCACTTTTTCCCCAATTTGAAAATATTTTTACAAAACTTAATATATATTCTCTCTCCGTGTACGCAGGAAATTAAGATTTAAGGCCGAAAATATAGATAGATATAGATAGATTTTTTTGTTTTTATTTTCGGATTTCTTATAGTGTCAAGAATACTCTCCTAAAATATTATTGCAAAATTTCGAAATAAAACAAAAATTATACATTTTTATTCTTCGCCATGTCAAAGATGTTTTTGTAGGCGGATAAGCAATCGAATGATTTAAATGTTTTCTCATTTGCATTTTTTTAAAAAAGACAAACAAAAATGTATTTGGTGTTGCTGATCACAAATTAGATATCAAATTTTCGAAATTCAAAATGGCGGATCCTATATGGCGGAAAAGAAAATTTTTTTATTTTAATTTTTTTTTCGTCCGGCATATTGCATCTGCCATTTTTAATTTTAAAATGATGTCATATTTGTAATCAGCGACCCCAAAAAACCCCCCGTAACGATTTTCAAGCAAATCCAATGATTTAAAAAAAAATGTCCGACATATTGGATCCGCCATTTTGAATTTTTAAAATCTGATTCCATATTCGTAATTAGTAACCTCAAAAACTGGAAAATTTTCAACTTTCCTTTTTTTATAAGAGAAATTCTGAATAAAAATACCTTTTTTGCATATTTTGGGGAAAAAGTACTCTAAAAAAAGGGGGAAAAGAAAATTCAACTTTTTTGAGGTTCCACACCTAAAGAAATATCTTACGAAGAGAATGTCTCTTCGTTTTTGGTTTTATCTGTTTTAGAAAATTTGGAATCGATCTTACCACCGAAAATTGGCATTTTGAAATAAAAATGAAAATTCTTTTTTTACAAATTCCTAAATAAACTATTTATTACATGTAAAAGAAATTTTTTAAATAAATGTCATAGTTATTTTAATAATATTTATTAAAAAAGCCTTCTTTTTGCCTGTTTTTAATTGGAATGTCCCCTTAAAAAAATTACAAGTTTAAAAATTGGCTAAATAGTAGACCAATTAAACAATGTCAATATTTTGCCAAATTTCTAATTTTAAAAAAAATAATATTCACGAATGGAGATTGACTAAATATTGGATCATTTCTTCCTGATAAAAAAGCTCTATTATACTTAGCTAATTTTCAATGTCAATATATGATTTTTAATCTTCGACTAATATTAAGCCAAGACTTTAATAATAAATTTCAGGTGCGATGATTGGCTTAGTATTAGATCGTCATCGATTGTAAATATTTTACAATTATTTTTTATTGTGTTAAAATTCAAGCTTTGAATGTAAATATTGATATCAATATAGGCACAAGATTCAAGTAAAAATTAGGTAAAGAAATTAATTTCATTTCTGATTCTTGGCTAAATATTGGTCCAAACTTTAAGTCAGAAAATAAACTTCATAGCTGATAATTGTCTGAATATTAAACTAACTTTTTCAATAACATTCATCGATGCTTGCTTATATTCAATAGTACACGGAGAGAGATTTTGTATTAATATTTGTTAAAATTGGTAATAGAATTTAATATATTCTTTTTCAATTTAGGGAAATCGTGTTTTATATTAAAAATTAATATTGTGCATATTAGTAGGCAGCTCTTAATATATTTTAGAAAAATTAGTAAAAGAATTATAATCTTTAAAACTGAGTATATTAAAATCATAGTCCGGGAAAGTATCGAAAGAATACCTTTAATATAGCCAATACTAAAAATTATGAGTGAGTCGAAAAGGATAGAAAATAAAAAGACGTAAGAAGAAGAAGGGTAGAATTAGAGCTTCGAGAGTATTTCACACACACACATACACACAAATGAGTTAACGCAAGCACTATACTATACATATAAACACAAACTATATACAATTTCGGAGATATATGTTAAAACCTAAAAACATATACATATAAACTTAACCGATACAAATAAACGCAATGTCGCACGCACGCTGTACAGTGAGAGATACAGTTCTCAACTTCCTCATATACTAAACACGAGAAATTTTCTGAACTTGCGAGAAAGTAATATTTTCTCAATATTTTGTTTAACAAAGTTCTTAATTTATTTTAAGTTATAAATAAATAATGTTGTATGCTGGGTCAAAATTTTATTGAGAAATGTTTCTCATAATATTGTTTTTAAAATTGTTTGTTTCTGGAAACTGATTTCTATTAAAGTTACATCCAATTTTACGTTATTTAAAAAAACTCATCATTTAATTTATTGGCATAAGAATTTTTATGCATTTTATATAAAATGCAGCATTTCTTAAATCATTTTTTAATATCTTCCAATGAACTAGTTTAGTTAAAAACTCTAAAAGAAATTGAATTTTGAAGAAGTTACAAATGATTGCAAAAATTAAATTATTTTCAAAGTAGTAAAACCATTTTTATAAATAATAAAACTCATCACAGAATTTCAATTATTTTTATACAGTTCTTATAAAATTCTTCGTAGAAATTTTAATAATCTATCAAAATCCAATTATTTTCAATATGTACTATTTCAATAAAATTTCACAAAAGAAACCAATTATTTAGAAAGAAATATATTATTAAAATTCGTCTTAAGAATTTAATATTATTTTTCAAAGCAAAAAATAAATTCCTTCGCAGAAATTTAGTTACAGTCAAAAAATTAAAAAACTTCTCATCAAAATTTCATTTATTTTTATAAATAATAACATTTTTCTCCAAAATTGAATTATTTTCAAAAACTGTTCTCAAATAAAGAGTTTTTAATATCCAGTACTTTAATAACATTTCCAAAAGAATTCAATGATTAAATAATTGTTTTTATCCTGTCTACGCAATTATTTAATTGTTTTCATAAATAATAAAAATTTAATAAGAATTCAATAATTTTTTACAAAGATTCAATTATTTTTCATATAATTTTCATCAAAGTTTCTCTAAAAATGAAGTTATTCTTAAAAATTTTATTAAAATTCGTCAAAATAATTTTTTGAGAGTTCAACAACTTTAAGAAACATTCAATTATTCAATGAATTATTTATTTTTGTATTTAAATAATTGAATTTTTGTAGAATTTTCTAAAAAAAATTAATTTAAATATGAATATTTCAGTTAAAATTTTAAATAATAATTGAAAACTCTCTTAATTAATTAGTAAAAATATTTACTAATTTAAATTGGCAACTGACGTTTTGCTTTTGAATTAGCAGATTTTACTAATAAATAGACGTTTCCACTAATCTAATCGTAAATTTTTACTTATTTATATATTTAAAGAGAAATTAAACTTAAATGTCTGAAATGCCACGAAGTTTGGCTCGGATAATTTCGGGACTGTTCGACTAAAATGTTCGGCTAATCTCGGACAGTTTCATAACCGCTCTTTGACAGCCGAAAGCCTGTTACTAGGCTGGTCATAATTTTTAATATAGTCGATAACACTATTCGTTACTAAATTTACAATTTATGCAATTCTTCGATAGTATTTAGTATAATTCTCTAGTAATACTTTTTACTATTGTAGACTTTCTTACTTATAATATTAAAATTTCTTACTGACTATTCTAATTTCTGTTACTTCAGAATAATACAAAGTAATAATTTGATTATAAACTTTCTTAAAAATGGTAATATTAATTAATAAAAGTGCACGTTTTCCCCAAATTGCAATCGGTTTTACTAAATACTAATATAATAATACGAAATATTAAAACAGAATTTCTCTCCGTGTAAGTCTTGAATTTTGATAGTGTTCCGAGTTGGTCTCAATTCAGCTTTGAAGTTTAGTTTTCTACTAAAATCTTGAGCCAGTATTTAGCCGAACTACTGCATTTTTTAAAAATATATTCATTACCCTATAAGTAAGGAACATTTGTTGTCCATTTGATATTTTTAGTCGATACTTGTCGATTATTGTTTTCTTTTTGTTCTTATGATATTCTCGTTGAAATTCTTCAATTGCACTCGTATAAAAAAAACATTGTGCATTAGATGCGGATTTAATTCGCCGTGAAAACTCAGTCTTATGCCATGGAAATTGAATCCCTATAATGTTCAATTGCTCTAAAATGTTGACCGTTATATGGAGATAGCGAATCTTGAATTAAAAATGGACTAACGGTTTATCGTCCAATGTTTAAACCAAAACGAATAACAACGGTTGTTGAATCTATTTTGTAAATTAACATTTTTCTTGATTGCTGTCAGTCTTTTCTCTCTATCTCTTTCTCTCTCTCTCTCTCTTGCTCTCTTACTCTTCAATATGGGTGTTCTCATTTTTTCACCATTACTTTTATCATTTTTCTTTTGAATTCGTTGAATCACTTATCGTTCATTTTGACTTTATGGAATATCTTTATTATTCCGTTTTCAGTTTATGGGATAACTTTATTATTCCACTTTGGCTTTGTGAAAAATTTCGCAATATTATTTTACATTTTTTTTTTACTTCGATGTATTACTGGAATATCTAATCTGAATGGAGAAAATTTGTAGCGTAATTATTATCAATTGATGATAATTATTAAAATTATGCTGATTGTTGAATTAATATTCAATTGACTTTATTTATCTTTAGTTCAAGGCTAATTTAAATTAGTAAACGGGAAATAATTTATAATTATAGAAAATAGTTTCTTTCCGATTCAACGAAAAATGGTAATTTTCTCTATTAGATGAATTTTCGCGAACTATTTGATATTTTGATTTCATCATGTCGAACGGTATTGTTTCTGTGCAGAACAAATCGAATATTTTGTAGACTATGATTTTGAATTGAAAATTTAATTTAAAATTTGTCTGTATATAAATAGTTATTGAAGCAAAATATCTCGCGGGAAAATGTACATCTTAATAGCGAGTTATGAGAGACAGACAGAGAGAGAGAGAGAGAGAGAGAAAAGTTTCCTTACATAAATGTATATGCTCCAGACGAGCGGAGAGTCATGACTCGCATATAATATTACATACATAGGTTGTTTGCACAACAAACTCGCGCGGTGGTTTTCACTTAACGTCAAGTGAATCTACTTCTGACATTGAAAGAAATTATGGGAAACCTGCTTTTATATATACTCTTCGTAAATATATTGAAAGTACATGAACAGTTACTAAATTATGCAACTCTTGATCTTGAATAAAAGTGAAACAGTATTAATACGTCTCTTGTATTCTCTTTAAACGTTTCGCATTTCATTTCTTTCTTATTCTTTTCTTCAATACATTATATTACATTTTCACATTCATTCTATTTATTTAATTAATTTTTCATATTTTCGTGACAACATTTTTTTCAAATTATAATTAATGCAAGAGGAAAGTAAAAATATATAGTAACAATGATAAGAAAAAAGCGTAGAAGAAACGAAAAGTGGAATGTCCATAAAAACGATAATAGAAAAGAAATACTACAATAGTAAAAAAAAGTGTTGATGAAAATAAAAAAACAACTGACATTGTAATGATTAACAACTAAAATAATAACAAAATAGAAAATTTATAATAGAAGCAACAAGAACTATTTTTTAATTTTATTTTTTCAAAGAACAAAATAGGAGCAGAAAAATAATACGAACAAAAATCACATTATTGGTAGCAACAAAAATTATAATTCTATTAACAAAAATCAAAATAACTGCAAAAATCATAACACTTTCAATAAAAATTACAATAGTAACTTATTAACAGAAAAAATCAAAAAGTCGTTATATGTAATCATAATAGTAGACAAGAAACGAGCAAAAGAACTATCAACAAAAATTAATATATCAACGATAATCAAAATAATTAAAACAGCAATCTATTAAGAATGTTATTATAAATAACAAATAACAAAAATTAACAAAAAAGTGACGATAATCGGAAAAGTAGATAGAACAATTTATGTAGTAATTTAATAAAATTATTTAATAGAAATTAATATTTGTTTTCATTTTTTATTTTTGTGATGATAATTTCAATAATAAGTATTGTCTTTGCTTTCTGTTTCAGGTGAGTTAAACAACGTATATTTCCTATCGAGTTCATTTCGTAAGTAAAAATATATGAGGGTTGCAAAAAAAATTTGATTTTGTTTTTTATGGACCATTCCCTGATTTTAACTTTCTCCCTGACTTTAAAAAATATTCTATATAGGAATAAATATAGATTTATAAAAAATGTTTCTGATAAATTTATTTATAAATTGTATATATTTTTGATTGTAAAATTATTTGAAACATTAATGCTTTTTTTAGATAAATATTTAATCATTATTATTATTACTTTCCCATAAGAATAAGGATTTTCAAAGATCTCAAATATTAAACCTATCTGAAAATCGTTAGTTTACTGCAATTTTGTTTCAATAATTTTCTAAAAATTATTTTCAAGATTTCGATTCAATTATTTTCTATATAATCTTGTAACTAAAACTCTTTTCCAAAGTAATTAATAATTTAAAAAAAAAATTAAGACAGTTCTTTCAGACCGATTAAGATTTTTAATCTCTTTTGGTCCTTTAAAGATGAAACTTGCATAATTACAACTATGCAAGTTTCAAATTTTTTCTGCAATTTTGAAAAAATATGCAGGAGTTAAAAAAAAACCAAAATAAAAATTTTTTTTCAATTTTTTGTCAAATTTGTTGATTGTTGCAATCTTTGCATAAATTATTAAAATTTCCAGTAATGTATCATTAATCGTATAGGATTAAATAATCTTTTGAAAGGTATATTTGCTAATTTTCTGACATTTGTCTGAAAAATAGTTGAAAAATTACAATTATAAATGATAATAAAAATAATAAGGTCAGAATTCGTGAAATTTCCACAGAAAACAAAAAGTATTTTTTTTAAATCAAAATGATAAAAAACATTTCTATTTGGTCTTAGGAATGTGTCCACCAAAGAACAGAAAAAATATTATTTTTTATGAAAGTTATTGTAAAATTAATTGTTTTGCAACTTTTCAAACAAAATGTTATTTCACTTAAATGAATGAACCAATTTAAGTGAACCAAGCGGGAATATAAAGGGATGAAAAATACTTTCGTTTAGAATTAGAAAATTTTTAAAAAGTTTATTTTTTAATAATCATTTAAATAATTTTTTTTAATGTTCTACGCCTTTTAAAGATTTTAAAAAAATATCTACATACACTTAAAACTATAAGAAATAAATATTCGTCGAGAAAATATATGAGCGACAATTATTTTAAAAATTATAATCAAAATTATATTGGCGCGGTGTAGTAAATCAACACTGAACTTAGTTTTTGATATTTTTTATGGTTATATAACTGAATAAAAATGTTAATTCGACAGTGTTTTGTTCATTTCATAGTTAAAAATAATGTTTTAATTCTGAAAATTATCGAAATCACATCTCCGTTCGATATAATTTCCATTATAACTTTTAAAATAATGGTCGCTTATAAATTTTCTCAACGGATTTTGATTTTTTATAGTTTTAAGTGTATGTACATATTTTTTTTAATTTTTAAAAGACGCAGAACAATAAAAAAATATTAAAATATGAACTTTGTAAAAATTTTCTCATTCTGAACGAAAGTATTTTTTTATTCCCTTTATATTCCTGCTTGGTTCACTTAAATCGGTTCACTTAATTCACTTAAATTCATTTAGGAGAAATAACATTTTGTTTAAAAAGTTGCAAAAAAATTAATTTTGCAATAACTTTTATAAAAAATAATATTTTTTTCTGTTCTTTGGTGGACACATTCCTAAGACCAAATAGAAATGTTTTTCAACATTTTGATTTAAAAAAAATACTTTTTGTTTTCTGTGTAAATTTCACGAATTCTGACCCAATAATATTATTATCAAATAATAATAATAATAATAATTATTATTATATACACAAATAACTAAATGATATAAAGTATAATAATATTAATATCAATAGCATAAATAAGAGTAATGATGATGATGATGAGGATGATGATCATAATGATAATGATGAGAAAAACAAAAGTATATAATTCTTCATTATTCTGTGTGCATTTTTCTAATGATGCTTATCGTTTAGGTATATACATTGTACTGTGTGACAAAAGTGAATACGAGAAAGTCTTCATCTTGAATGCGATTCGCAATATGAATCATGACATTGATCGTGACTTTAATGCGAGTTTCAAGACTCTCGGTTAATGACGCGACGATGATGAAGGGGTGCCTGGCCTCGAGGCTATCATAGAGTCACGACTCTGGAAGCCTTCGATGACTAATTGCGACAAGAATCCAACTACCGAGTTCTCTTGTCTATAGGGAGCTACAGCACGATATACATAAAACTTTTTCATATTACATAATATTCTGATCGAATTTTTGATAAAGAAAAAAAAACAAGTAGAAAGAAAAAAAATATGTTTTGTAAAATTTTTCTGTTTATTCCAACAGCACGAGTGTTAATACAGTTTTCTAACGGAATCATTATTATTTTCTAACATTTTAATAAAGCTCAGCTTTTGCTAGAAATAAATTCTGATGGTTTTTTCGAGATAATAATATCCGATTGAGTTATTATTTAATTATTTAATTTAAAAAATTAATTAAATTAAATAACTACTTAATTTAGATAATTATTAAAATGGAATGGATTCTTAAATTGAATAATTATTTAAATTGAATAGGTTATTAATTTGAATGATTATTTTAGTTGAATAATTATTTAAATTTAATAGTTAATTAACTATTATAATTATTTTACTTTTAATATTAAATTAATTTTTAAATACTCTTTGAATTAATTCATTACGAAGTAGTTTTAATTGTCGCTTTTTTCTTGTTTAGTATTCAAGTTTACACTGGTACCAACAATCATTTGTATTAACAGTTTTCTATGACATAATCATTGGTACCAAATTAATGTTATTCAAATAATCAATGGTACGAATGATTGTAGTAATGTGTACCAAATGTATTTACACTTGGTACCAACAATTATTTGTGCCAATAGGTCTTATGACAAAAATCATTCGTACCATTATTTTTCTGTTTGTAGTCTGTAATGATAAAATACACTTGGTGCCAACAATCATTTACCAAAATTATTATTGAAAAAACAGTACTGAAAAAATTAAATCCATTTACATTTCAATCACAATTTACTCAAAAATGTAAACTTCTTGTGAACTGTTGAGAAAAAAAATTCTTACATAATTCGTTCTAAGGATCATGAGAAGTGAATTCCCTGGACAGTCCAGGGACTTCCAGTTAAAAGCATCAATTCGAGAGAAATCAATTCGACGAGGTTACCAGATTAACGGATTACAATTTGCCAATTGATTAACTATTTTCTCGGTGCATTTTTTTGTCATCATATTGTAATTTCTTTTTTCGTTTTTTTTTTGTTTCTCGAGTGCAACCCTCGTTCACACGGTGGCTTTTGCATCGTTCCTTGAGGACAAGTGCCCTCGACCTTTAAAAGTCTTTGGCGATTCTCTCTCTTTCTATATGATGCGTTCACGAGCTTATAGGTCGAACCAGAAGAGAATGCGCTTTTCTTGCTTCCGCTGTAAGAATTATGCATGGCTAAGTGTCTTGAGAATTTCACACGAAACTCATTATTCTTATAATAATGAAGTAAAAAAGCATTACTCCCTAATTATGAGAATTAGAGAGACTTTGGAATATTGATTCAGAAATTAGATTAAAAATTATAAGGAAATAAAAATCAAATTAGTATGTAGTTTCAGTTTAAGGAAATGAACGAGAGGTAGATTAAGAATACAATAATAACTGAAATGAGTGATTATGAAAATTAAGAAACATTTCGCGAAAAATTGTTAATTTTGTTTTTACTTTATTTCTTTTTTTAAAAATTTTATTGCTCCTTTAATTTTATTTCTATTGTTAATTTTATCTAATTTATTTTATTTCTTTTGGACTTTTTTCTCTTCTTCCTTCTTTTCTTGCTGAAAAATTGCACTTGGGAAAAAAGTGAGTACGAGAATAGAAGTTGTATAGTTATATAGTATCTGGTAGCATGACATGAAAGGTTATTTGTCCGAACCCTTCATGCCTTTAATGATTAGCAAACATACCAGTCAACGGTTATGAAATTCATAAATAACGGTTGATGGTTGGAGCCAAGGTTGTTAGAATTGACAGCTACCATTCTTCAGTCTCATGACTGTAATTTAATACGTACAATATATTACGACATAATGATGTATAAAATATGATACCATCGTCAAATTATATACAGTTGATCGTGAAATATATTTAATAATATTCAAACCACAAATTCACAATTGTAATAATTTCGAAAATACCAAGAATTTTTCTCCTCACATTTTTTCTAAGAACATCAAATTGAGCCAGGGAAATGAATCAAAACGTTGCTTTGCAACACTTTTGATTCGTTTTCTGTCACAAGTTAATATTCTTAGAAAAAATATACTAGGAAAACAATTTAGAATCAAGAATTTACTTTGGTGATAAGAATAAAATTATTTAGTTAAATCAACCATCTATTTAGTACCAACTGTAATTTATTGTTACAAATATTGTCATCAACTGTATTTTTCACTGATTTTATTGGTACTAATTGTTTTCAATAATAGAAATAATTGGTAATACGTGCATTTTATTAAAATAATCATTAGAACCAATGTTTATAGTTTTAAAATACTATTGTCACCAACAATCATTGATACCAAGTGTATTTTATTTTTTACGTCATTGGTACCAGTGTTTGTAGTTATAGAATACACTTGGCACTAGCAACTATTGGTACCAATAGTTTTCTACAACAAAAATCATTGTTTTTTTGTGTATTTTATTAAAATATTCAATAGTACCAGTGTTTGTATTATTAAAAGCAATTGGTTTAAATGACTTTTGTCCTTGGTTCCAACAGTCGTTGTCACCAATAGTTTTCTGTAGCAAAAATTTTTCGTAATATTAATTTTTTTTACATAAATTATTTGAATTTAATTATTACAAACACTGGTACCAACTATTTTTTTAATGAAATACTTTTGGCACAACTGATTGATGTAATAAAATAATGCTAGCACTAAAAATTGTTAGTCTCAAGTGTTTTTTATCACTACAAACATTGAAAAAATTGAATATTGTAATAAAATACACTTGGTACCAATCATTCTTTTTTTAAAAGACTATTAGTGCCAAGTGTATTTTACAACTATAAACACTGGCACCAATAGTTTGCTGTGCCAAGAACTACTGGTATCAAAAAATTCCATATCAAAATCATTGATACCAAGTTACTTTATTATAAAAGTCACTGGTACCAGTATTTGTAGTTATAAAATACAATTCGTACCTGAGTTTTTAACTATAAAATACTCCTTTGACCAAAAATACTTGGTACCAATAGTTTTCTATGACAAAAATCATTGGTAGCAGTGTTTGCAGTAACAAAATACCATTGATTCCAACAAATCATTTCCACAAAAATCATTTTTTATTCCATTAAAAAACTAATAATATTTAGCGCTGACAATAGTAGTGTTTTGTTAACTAATTTGATCTTCAAATTAATTTAAAGAATTTGATATTTTTCTCAGTGTGGAATTCTCATGAATATTACTTTAATGACAAGCGATTTGATTATAAAATTTTCGAGCAATTTTTTTTATTAACGCATCAACAGGCCTATTTTCCGAATGATCGGATCAAAGTAGAGTTAGTGTTTCACGCCTCAAAAGCGATTGGCAAAAGAAGTATAAAAAAGGAAAAGAAAAAGAAGATAAAAAAGAAGAAGAAGAAGAAGAAGTGGAAGATCACGGCAAGGTTGTTGCATCTATACGCAAAAGTAAGAGATCTCTTGGACAAATCGATGAAGCGTCGCTATACCGTTAGAAGCAGATCGGCGCACCTGTACTGCTCGTTAAATGCAAAATCGTGTCCATAATTTAAATCTTATAGTAACATTGGATCACGTGCTGGTGCTTCTGTTGGTTTCTCGTTCGATTCACTTGTATTGGTATATAGTTCCAGAATATGCGGAAGAGTATTCGTGTTCGGCGCCCAAAGCACGATTCTGGTTATAATACCAAGGGCACAAAAATTGCGTCCTTCCCGCGAGAGAGTCCGTTACTTCATGAACTTGAAGGAAAATAACAGTGATCCAAGAAACGGAAGGTCATGACTGAAATTGGAGCGAGAGTGAACTACTCATCTCTCTTTTCTTTTTTCGTTGGCAAAAATATGACTGGAGGCGCAAGAACCAATTAAATTCACTGTTTCGGTGTTATGTAATAGCTTGTACAGTGAATTGTATAGGAAAGAGCCCTGTATAGAAAAGCACCTAATTGCGTGATACCTAATTCATAGAACGTAAAAGGCAATCTATATGTACTGAGCATATCCCTATATGTACTAAGTGAATGTTACTCATTATATACACGTACAGAGGAATTTTCATTAATCGTCTAACAAAATGCTTCTGCCTCTTTGCGCTACTGTAGTACTACTGCTGCTAGAGGAGGAGGAGGAGGAGAAGAAAAAAGTGAATTCTTCCGAGAAAATTCTTCACACAGCGAAAGCGTCGCTTTCGATTTATTTCTGTAATTAAATAAAGTGTTACATCTTCTGCTAAAGAGCATCGACAAATCGATTGATGTTCTTCTGTTAGATGTGTATACTACTGCTGGGAACAGTGACAAAAAAAGTGGTTTTAAATACTGATGATTGTTATTACTATTGTTTGGTTGTAACTATTTTTGGTTGTACTGAAAAAAAATCTCTTGTATTTATTTACATTATCTACTATTTATTATTTCATTTTCTATTTAGTGTTACTATTTAGCAACTTATTTGGTTTTAGCATTTACTATGTAGCAATTTATTTGCTATTTAGCATTTATTATGCAGCATTTTAAATGCTATTTTTTATTTTCCATTTTTTATTTTCCATTTTTTATTTTCTATTTAGTATTTACTGTTTACAATAATGAACAGAAAATATTTTACTATTAAGTTTTTACAATTAACACAATTACAAACAATGTTATTTATTTCTGACACAATATGATGGTGGTATCAATAAACTATAGCTAAATCCATGAACAATAAAGAAAAACACAGTTGTTAATTATCATTGGATTATAAAATACAGTGGTTCCAAAAAATCACCATCGACTTATTTGATGGTACCATTAAATTACAGTTAGTACCAGCAAATTAGTGGTTGGTACCAAAAAAGGAACCAAATAATCACAGTTAGTACTGGCAAATTACATTTAGCACCAAAGGTACTACCAACAAAATGCAGTTGAGATCAAAGAAACTACCAATAAATTGCATTTGGGATCAATAATGGTCCCACCAATTTATATTTTGTTCCAAAAAATTACATTTGGTAACAAGGTTGCTACCAACAAACTACAGTTGATATCAAAAACACTATCAATAAATTTCAGTTGCAATCAGTAGTGATCAATTTTTCCTTAGTACGGAAAATAACTTGAATTTTGGATACAAAGAGTGATACCAACAAACTACAGTTAATACTAAGAATACTATCAGCTAACTACAATTAGTACCAAATGATTTTTTTACAACAATCACTACTTTGAATTGTTATTCTTATAAAAGTCATTGGTACCAGTGTTTGTAGTTGTAAAATACTCTTGGGACCAACAATCAATATAGTAACAGTAGTTTTCTATGACACAAATTTTTAGTATTAAGTGTATTTTGTTACAAAAATCATTGATACCAGTGTTTCTAGTAATTTGGTTCACTTGGTACCAACAGATGTTTGGTACCAATAGTTTCCCTAACAAAAGCATAATTTTATCAAGTGCATTTTATCAAATAATCAATGGTACCAGAGTTTGCAGTTATAAAATATACTTGGTACCAACAATCATTAGTATCAATCAGTAGTTACCAACAATCATTGGTCATATGGTACCAATAATTTTTAAATTAAAAACCAGCTGCTGGTGTTAATGTTCATGGACATAAAATACACAGGGAATCAAAAACAATTTTCAGTAAACAATATTTGATTAATATTAAAGGTGAAAGAATTTAACAATTATTCATTATTATTTTTTGAATGATAAATTCACTTTCTTCAATATTTGAATAAGTTTATATTATAATAAACTTCTACCAACTGTTTTGGTTGGTAAACTTTGGTACTAGTTGTTTTGTATTGCAATAACCAATAGTGCTAGAGTTTGTAATAATAAAATATCATTGGTACCACTAATTGTTGTTATCAGTACAAAAAGTGGTACCAAAAAACAAAACTAGAACCAAGAGTGTTATCACTAAACAAAATTTGATCCAAAAATACTATTATTTAGAATCTACAATTGTTATAGGAATATTTTCGATTATTATCTTCGATGCCAATGATAATATGATCATTATAACCATTATCCGACAGAATTTACAATTTATGGAATTCGCAGCATCCTTATTTTCTGTTTTTCATCGTCTTTT
Source organism: Leptopilina drosophilae (assembly GCA_032873175.1). Classification (NCBI taxonomy): domain Eukaryota; kingdom Metazoa; phylum Arthropoda; class Insecta; order Hymenoptera; family Figitidae; genus Leptopilina; species Leptopilina drosophilae. The sequence goes on from CM065478.1 coordinate 52,175,336, forward strand.
TTGTTTTTTTACTAAACATTAACATTGCATTATGTAACATATAATTCATTTGAATTAAGAGCCACCTCTCATAAACACTCAAGAGAATCACATATTATCGTTGTGATTGTACACAGCAATAAAAGTCGCATTTTCAAAATGAAATCAGTGGTTTAAGAATGAAATTAATTCAAGAACTGAAGTGGAAAAGGTGAACCGTAACGAAATTTTCTGTCTTCGAGAATTACTGTGATGTTTGCCGCATACGACTACACCAGTCAAGGTATCTATTAAAGTGTCGCCTTCATGTCACCTTCTTGCATCTTCTTCAACATATCACACTGTGGAATTTTCTCGTCTCACTCTTTAAACGTTGCAAATCTCCCTTCGTTTCACGAGAATTCTCGTAAAACCTTTCGCAGAGATAATAACACCGGCGTGAAGTTAACTTCACTTCATGATTGATTCAGAATCTACGGAATTTCCTACTGTACTGTCACGATTATATTTCTTTTCATTCTCTCCAGTGTTCATTTTTCTTCCTTAAAGTTCACGAATAATTTTCTTTAAGTTATCAAAAACAAATAAAAATTCTTTCAATAATATATTTTTTGGAAATATTCTTTTCAAAATTCGAAACGAAAACTTAAAATATACACTGTGAAAAGTTTTTTAATTTTTTTTTCCTCAATTCAAAAATTAAGAGCAACGACTAAGATTAATTTGTTCTTCGAAAGTCGTAAATGTTTTGTAGAAATAAGTCTTTACTCTGTAATAGTTTTAATAGTCGATGATAAATTTTATTTAATTGATTTTTTTAGCTTCTTTTCTTTTAAATCGAAACGGGAAGTAAAGGATATAATTTTTCGTCGGCGTGGGACAAGCTAAGAGAGGAAAGGATTTTTTTTATGGGGTAAAAATTAGAATATTATATAACATATAAAGATAAAATAAAATTATATAACGGGAAAAATTATATGGTCATTTGAAACGATAAAGTGTGATTGCTGAAGTAATATTTACGTAGGATGGAAGTACCGCTCTCATGATGCTTTTATAGTAAATGTTCGCAATGCCATAACCGTTTAGTGCGTATATAATAGCACCATGATGTTATTTTCGTTAGAAAAGCTATCAAAACTAAAGAGTGTAATGCGGTTTTATAACAAATTCTAATTAAGTGCTTGATTTCAAAGTTGTTTTCACTTTATTACAAGACGCGCTTCCTGATGAATCAATTATTCCCTTAAAGTATACCTTGTCCACATTTTCACTGTCTACATCATTCATAAAAGCATCTTCCTCTAATTTCATTTTTCTCTTTTTCAAGGATGCGAAAAAATAATAATAAATAAACGGTATAAAATTATACTTATCCATTTGATTCATTATTCGCCCTTTGAATTAACTCGTCCTATGAGGTTGCCTTCAGTATACTCAATTTTGATAATTCCATTTATCAAAATGTTTTTAAATAAAAGTTCGTTTCTTTAAAATTATTACAAATCAAATTAAAATTAAAATCAATTTCGATCTATTACAAATTTAAACAAGTACTTTAATTAATTTTTATAAATATTCACTAAAATTTGAAATTATCGTAAGAGTAAAGATTTATATCGCCAGCATTAAAAGAAAAATAAAAATAAACCCGAAAACACAACTTGGAATAAATAAAATAGAGTTGATTGTTTCTGCTCTTCACCTAGTATTATATTACATAAAAATTTTACCTGCGAGTGATGACAGTGGGCAGAGAAATTACTGTATTTTCATGACAGAAGAAAAAGGAAAAATGAAATGGGAATGTATTTTATTTCGCGAATGAAAAAACATTTCTTTTTCGATACGGTGTATTATAAACGGTGTGCATGGTAAATTTTTATGTGACGCCAAAAGACAACAATGACGCCGATGACGATGACAAAAGATATAATATTAAATAATAAAATGACACTATGCAGTCATAACGGTCTACTTACTTTATTGACGATGAGAATATAAGTTTTAGTTCAACGTTTCGCTACTCAATTGTGAGAGGATCACTGTTGCTATAAAACAATATAACTTTGCAACTATCAATATAAGCGATGAGAATGGACCGTTATGAATTTAAAGACTCGTTTTATTATTATAAAATATAATCGGCGATTTCTTTCTTTTTCATCATATTCCATTATTCAATATTGAACGTCAAATATTTTGAATTCCTTTGTGTTTTGAACAATAAATGCAATAAAATGTAAGTGATGTTGCGGAAAAAAATTTCCTTAGTTCGAATTTTTGTCGAAAAGATAATTACCATGGATGAAAAACTTTATTGATTGCAATAATAAGAAGAAATGGTATCAATGTGGAGTGGAATATAGTTGGTACCACCAGATTGTTTTAACAATAAACTGGTACCAATGTTTACTGTAAATATATACAGTCGGTACAACTTGTACCAATGTTTGCTGTAAATAAATACAGTCGGTACAACTGATACCACTGTTTGCTGTAAATAAATACAGTCGGTACAACTGGTTGTTGTTAAGAAATACGACTGGTACCAATGTTTGTAATAATAAAATACTATTTGTGCTAACAATCATTGGTACGAACAGTTTTCTGTGGCAAACACCATTGGTACCAAGTATATTCACTAAAAAAAGTTATTGGTACAAGTGTTTGTACTTTTGCAGTAATCAAAAACTCTTGGGACCAACAATCAATGATAGTCTTCTATGACAAAAATCATTGGTACCAAGTGAATTTAATTACAATAACAATTAGTACCAGCGTTTATAGTGATGAAATATATTTGATATCATTAATCATTCATTCCAATAGTTGTCTTTAAAAAAATGTTTGTTTACCATCAATTATTGATATATCAATGAAAAAAATGTTTGATGTCAAGTGTATTTTGTTACAGATGTTATTGGTACCAGTGTTTACAGTAATGAAATATACTGGGTACCAACAATCGTAGGAGTATTTTGTTTTCTATTACAAAAAATCATTGGTACCAAGTGTATTTTATTACAATAATCACTGGTACCAGTGGTTCAATCATTGGCAATCATTGGTACCAAGAGTATTTTGTTTTCTATGACAAAAATCATTGGTACCAAGTGTACTTTATTACAATAATCACTGGTACCAGTGGTTCAATCATTGTTAATCATTGGTACCAATAGTTTTCTATGACAAAAATCATTAGTACCAACAGTATTTTGTTTTCTATGATAAAAATCATTGATACCAAGAGTATTTTGTTTTCTATTACAAAAAATCATTGGTACCAAGTGTATTTTATTACAATAATCACTGGTACCAGTGGTTCAATCATTGGAAATCATTGGTACCAAGAGTATTTTGTTTTCTATGACAAAAATCATTGGTACCAAGTGTACTTTATTACAATAATCACTGGTACCAGTGGTTCAATCATTGGTATTCATTGGTACCAATAGTTTTCTAAGACAAAAATCATTAGTACCAACAGTATTTTGTTTTCTATGATAAAAATCATTGGTACCAAGAGTATTTTGTTTTCTATGACAAAAATCATTGGTACCAAGTGTACTTTATTACATTAATCACTGGTACCAGTGGTTCAATCATTGGTATTCATTGGTACCAATAGTTTTCTATGACAAAAATCATTGGTACTAAGAGTATTGTTTTCCATGACAAATTCATTGGTACCAAGTGTATTTTGTTACAATAAAAATTGGTACCAAGTGTATTTTATTCCAATAATCACTGGTACCAGAGTTTACAGTTATGAAATATACTGGGTACCAACAATGATTGGTACCAATAGTTTTCTATGACAAAAATCATTGGTACCAAGTGTATTTTATTACAATAATCACTGGTACTAGTGTTTAAAATAATGGAACACCCTTGGTACCATCAATCATTGACAGCAATAGTTATCTATGACAAATGTCATTACTACTGTATGTATTTTATTCAAATAATCGGTGCTACTAATAGTCTTCTATAACAAAATTGTTTGCTACCAAATGTATTATGGTACAATATTCATTGGTTATTATTATTATTATTTTATTATAACAATCACTGGTGCCCAGAGTATTTTATTGCTATAATCATTGGTACCTGTGTGTATAGCAATGAAATACACTTTATATTATTGTTTGCAGTAAAAAAACAATTTGTACCCATATTTGTGGTAATAAAATACAGCTGGTGCTACCAGATTGTTGTAATAAAATCCTAAAAACAATTGGTACCAACTACATTTATTATTGTATTGACTAAAGCAACTGTTAAGAAAAATTATTTTAGATGAAATCTATTGTCAACTATTATGACAGATTAATTCCATATTAAATCAAAACGAAATTAATTTTAACTACCTCATCACATCAGAGATAGTAATAAAATGTATGAACTAGTATGAAAACGAATAAAATTCTCTCCCGTATAATTAAAGACATAATGAAATGTATTAAAAAGAACCAATGTAGCGTTTCGCCACACACACAGATTTTATATAGTCGACATTATATTGAACATGAGTGGCTACGGTAATCTGGGCCAATTAACGTCGTTTCTTGATTACGTGATAATTTTCTTCCTAGAATTAAACATGAATGAAAAAGTGTTTGGTGAAAAAGAAAAAGCATCTAAGCGTAACATTGATCGCAAATGATGTTCCAAGTGGATGCCGCGCACCGTTCAGCTCGTAAATTCCCCATGCGTGGGTAGGGCTGTTTCTGTCACTCGCGCAACGAATGTAGGACAATGTCCTGTGCCCCAATGCAATTTAATTATGTCTTGTGTCCTTTTTCTATACAAAATTCAAGTTTTTTTTGTTCTTCCTATTATATTTGATTTTATTTTCCAATAATTGATACTACAGTGACATTCTACCACCGAACTTATTCAGTTACTAGCAACTAATCTTTGTTACCATTTGTTGGGATTACAAACAACAGTTGCTTCCAAAATTGATAAAAAATACCTATTGTTATCAACCAGAAATGTAGTTACAATTTTCATTTGTTGCCAATTATCATAGTAAAGAAAAATCAATCACCATTGAGTGTAGTTTCTATTTACATTTACAGTTTTTTCATTGTCATACATCAGTGTGGTAAATAAATACCCATTATCAGCAGAAGATGAAATTCACTCCTTAAAGATTAGGAAAAATTTTTCAGCACCCTTATCTCGAAATGAGATTTCCCCCGTTTGAATTCTGAGAAAATGATTCTTTTGATATGAATATAATGCTAAGAGAGTGTCAGTAGTCGTGGCTACTGCTTGTTTCCGATATTTGTCGATAACTATCGTTTATTTACAGTAGGGGGACCCGCATTCGTTGAAAAACCGTTGGTTTTACAAAATATCTTCGGGCTTCTCCCTCTATGCATATAATACGACCTCTATCGTATGAATCGTCTGAAATCGACTTCCCGGCAGGGTTAAATCGTACGTAAATCCGACCCCCGTACACACCGCGCACTATACAACTCCATCAGAAACAGCTTAGATATCCGTTACGTTTAACGTTATCCTTTTGCGATCGGATCTTTCCTTCTACTCCTTCTTCTTTTATACTTCACCTCCCCCGCCAATCGTTGAAGAATCCGCGACAAAACCAACCGACCATCCGGTTCATTGAACCTCAAACGATAAATACTACTCAAAAATCGAGATTTTTCTCGTAAAATGTCAGACTGTTGCTTAAGGCGCATTAACATTTATACATATATATATATATATGTGTGAATATATATTTATATACATATAGATATATCCGAAGAGGACGCTCTCGTGAGAGGAAAAGGCGAAAGAAGTGCACGGAAGAGAATGTTCGGTCACGCGTGGTTGCCGGGCACTTGAAACAGTAGCCAGGGGAAGTTGAATTTACATTGAAGTTTTGATTTACGGGGTTGAACCCGTTAACTTATCTCACAGTCCCTCTCTTTCTCTCTCTCTCTCTCTCTCTCTCTCCTTTCCTCTTGCATTTTTCGTTTCTCCTTTATCAAATTGAGCACAATGTTATCCTGCTGTCGATAAATAATGGTGTTAACAACGTCAATCTACCATCATTCCAAGCCTATAATCCAGATCAATTAATGGTTCAGCTTCATTAGACGGATTCCTCGCGAGGAAATGAACCTAATCAAAGAGTTCCTCTTCGAAAAGTAAAATAAGCACACTATGAAGCGATATATATGTATATGTGTAATTTATCCAAGTTAAAAAAATTCTATCAAAAGAAAAAAAAATCAGTTAATTAAAAAGACGATATTGAAAAAGAAACATCAATTATCCGATGCGATTTCCATCGATTTATGAAACATAGTAATTATTGCACAGGTAGAAAAAAAATTCTCGTACTGTTAAGAGAATTTCTCTATTTTCCTGCGAAACTTATTATTATTAGATTAATTCTTCAAGGCTGAGGAAAATATGATGCTAATTACGGGGATAACAGGGATTTTTTTTTTGTGTAGTATTACTCAAAACTGTTTCTTTTGTATTGATCTTTGGATTTTATTTTTAGAAATAGGGGATTCGGTTTGAAAAAGAGGAAATTTTCTTAATTATGTAAAAATTATTCTACTATAGTGCATAAATTTCGTTTTGAAGATTTTTTAATTTTTTTTTAATGTAGTTCTTTATATTTCAGGTTTTTTCAAACAAATTATATTTTTAACTTTTCCTGTTAATTATTGATATTTCTATATCATATTTACCGAATTTTGTAACTTTCTTGAAATTTTAAGGTAATAAAATTTTTTATTACCACGCTACGTTTGTTTTAAAATGACATGAATTTTTCGATGTGCGGAGTAAATTTCAGAAAAAATTAGTAAAATTAACTTTCCTTGTGAAAATTTCCTTCAAAAATAATAAAATTAATTATTAAAAATTATTTCATCCAGAATACCTTTTACTATTTTCAAAGACATTTTTTTAGAGAAATTAGAAAAATTAACTTCAAAAGTAGTCAAATTGACTCTAAAAATAAAAATATTTTATAGCCTTTTGCAATGTTCGTAGAAAATTTGAATAACTTTTATAAAAGAATTAAAATTGAAAATAGCAAATTTCGCTAATTAAATACAAAAAGGTTAGAAGTTTATTGGAAAAAAGAAAATCGTTGAAATATGATTTCTTTTGATTTTTAAATGAAATATTTTGATGACAAAAGGATATTTTCAAGTTATTTGACATTTGTAAACAAGTGAAAATAATACAAAAAAAATTTAATTACTCGTTAAATAATGCAAAGGTAATCTGCACAATTTTTACAATAATCATTTATTTATAAAACAACAGTGGATAAATTTAATAATTAATAATATGTAATAATAATAAAACTAAATTTTTTTAATGAAATAAACAATGTATAAAATTTAAATAAAATATTAAAAATTTTGGATAATAATAATAAATATAATAATTATATTCACATATTCGAAAAATATAATTTAATTCATTAAAAATGTAAAATGTAATAAGTCATAACTTTTTGAAATTAAAAAAACTTTTAAAAGGTTACATGCATGGAAATTACGATGAAATAAATTTAGTTCTTATTTTAATATATTTTTTCCTGCCTATCAATATATTATTATTTACAGGCTTGTGTTATTATTATTGTTCTTATTTTTTAAATTTAATTCTAAATATTTTATAAATTTAAGTCAAAAGTAAATAAATTATTATTATAATTAAATTAATTAATCACTGATAGGACAAAGAAATAATACTACTGATAAAATTTTTCTATTTAATAGTAAACAAAAATCATTTAATAATTAGAGGATATAATTAAAAGAAATTTCCTTTTAATAGAAAAAGAATTCGTCTTAGACAAATATTAAAAGGAAAATCCGCTTATGGTAAGAGTAAAAGGATTCCTTTTTACTTAAATAGACTGTTTTGTGATTGTAATATCCGTGATAAATTTATTAAAAATTAGTCAAATATACGTTAAATTTAGTAAAATTTATTCTGAAATTAATACAATTGGAAAAAATTTAAAACAATTTGGATTTTCCACAGAAGTAAAAGTTATTTTATATATTTGTTTGGTTCAATAAAAAAGATTCTATGTTTATAATAAACTAAAAATAATGTAAAAAAATTTTTAAGTTTCAAAATACTATAATTTATCCAAAGTAGGCGAAAAGTAGAAATTTTTTGCTCAAGCATAACTAAAAACATTTTTTAATTTACAAAAAATGAAAATTTCAAAGTTTTCTTTTAAAGTAAGGAGAAATAAGGGGAAGAAAGTTTATATTATTTTAGGTGTTTTAGGGGATTTTATTCATTTAAGGGAAGGAAAAAGGGGAAAAGAGGAAAAAAGGGATCATATTTTGATCTCTATAATTAAAGTACCTAAAATATTAAAACAAAATTTTATTTAATTAATAAAAACTTTTGAAATAATTTCTTCAATCAACAATTTTTTAACCACATTTTTTTACACCACCCGGCAGTAATTGTCCTGTTCCCACACTTTTTAAATTACCATTAAATAATTAAAAAAAAAGAATTCTTCTCTGTAAAAAAATTTGTAACTTCAAAAGTGAAATATCAGTGTAAAAAATATTTTCTTTCAGTTCGATGATTTAGAATCATGACAGTGACGATTTGCGCTAGTTGAATACTGGTTGAAGAGTCTCGCAGAGTTCAACTGACAATGTGAATTTTATCGATAGTCATTCCATTAATAAAGGTGCATTTAAAATTTATATCATTGTGGCCTTTACTCCCAAAAACAATATAGAACGAGTGAAAATCAAGCGAGAACAGTTACTTGGCTTCCTAAAGATATATTGTGATTTGCAAATCTTAATTATCATTCATCATCGTGTCTCTAAGCATTAAAACGAGCCAATCTAGTCTAGGAGTTTGCATTCGAGCTTGAAGACGTAACGGTGAATAATAATTATGACTTTCAAATATTCGATTATGAATAGACATTGAAATTGTATTTTTCAAATAGAAGTACGAAAAATTTAATAAACATTTTTTTTCCAAAAAACGAAATTCAGAATTTAAACTCAGAATTTTTGTTGCAAATTTTTGTTACAGTATATCACTTTTACGAAGTGTTTTCAAAAAGAAAAAAAATTACCCTCAATTTTAAAAACCCTCAATTTATTAAAAAGAATAATTTTTAAAAAAAGGAAAATAAAACCGACTTCATGGACTTAATTATCCTATAATAATATTTTAAAAATTGGTTTGAAATTTTTTTTCTCGAAAATTTTCAATAAATTTGTTAAAGGGGTGGAAAAAAAAGTTGAGTACTCGTGTGCGTTCTTGAGTGAAACTATTACATCTGGTCGTTTATCTGAGACAATACAAGATTGTGGGCGATGTAATACAATGTTGATCACGATCATGACTCTTCCTCTCAATGTAACCTAATCATGCAATTCCCGAGGCTGCTTTGCATAACAGCTTCATAGTGTCTCAGGTTTCTATTTTGCATAATGCCCGATCCCACTTTGATAAATATTGATAATTACAATTCTCCTATTAAATTAATAAATCTGATTAAAATAACATTTTAACGTCAAAATACAATGGAGAATAGAGATGTTACCCTCATTCTCTCAACGCGATGCAAATTGCTCTTGACTTTTCACCTCCTTTTCTCGAAAAAGAAAAAAAATCATTATTAAATCATTATTATTATTACAATTATTAGAATAGTAATTATAATTATAAAATATTATACTTGTTTTTATTACTAGTCTTTGTACTTGTAAGATCTCTATTTCTTCAAAAAAATTTTTTTAATTGTAGTTTTCCATATTCGTTATTAAATACTTTTATTTTTACATTCAATTTTTTAATCAAAAATACTGTTCTATAATTTCTTTCTGCATTTTCTCTCTGTCTTTTATTCTAAAACACAATTTTTCACTTATATTTTTCTTCTTTCATCTAAAATTCTAAAATTATCTTCATCACTGACTTGTAGTTTCTTTACTTTATTCAAAATTACTTTCCTGTACTTGTACTATTACTTTTGTACATAAAAACTCTTTTTTAAATTAAAGATTCTCTTTTTTATTCGTAAAATACTTTTTTTTATTTGTAGATTCTTTTTTATTACAAAAATCCTTCGTTAATGATATTTCCTCTATTTTATTCAAAAATATTCCTTGCAATATTCTTGATGTTTCTCGAATTTAATTCAAATTAGTTTTTTCAATTCCAGTTTTTTTTCTTTATTAGAAAATAACTTTCCTTACTAGTAGCTTCTCTTCAAATTCAAACATATTATTTTACTTTTACTTTTTCTTTTTTTATTATAAAATACTCTTTTTCGCAAATAGTTCTCTAAAATAATCTGAAATACTTTTTTTTAAATACTTTCACATTTTTTTAAACTCGTGATTTTTCTTCCTTATTTAAAAATACTTTTTTTTATTTGCAGTTTCTCTTATTCATTGAAAAATACTTTTCCACACCTGGATTTTTTCTTCTTTATTCTCAAATATTCCTTTTTACTTGTTGTTTCGTTACTGTATTCAAATATATTTTTCCATACTTGTAGTTTTAGTTTTGTACTCAAAAATTCTTTTTTTTTAAGTTTCTCGTTTCATTCCAAAGTACTTTTTCACTTGAAGCTTCGTTTTTTATTCTTAAATACTTTTTTTACTTGTAGTTTTAGTTTTGAATTAAAAAATACTTTTTTTTTAGATTCTCTATTTTATTTATAAAATACTTCTTTTTATTTATAGCTTATTTTTTCATTACAATACATTATTTTAAATAATGTAATGGTAATTTCTCTATTTTATTCAAAAACACATTTTTTAAATTAATTTATTAGTATTTCTTATTTATAAAAAACATTCTTTTTACATTAGTTTTTCTTTTTTTTAAATGCTTTTTTTATTATTTGTTCCAAAATATTTTGTAGTTCATCTTCTTGATTCGAAAAATTTTTTTTAATGTAGCTTTTCTTTCCAGTTAAAAATACGTTTTTACTGATACTTTTTCTTTCTTATTCCAAAATATTTTCTTTAACTCTAGTTTATTATCTGTATTTAAATATTCCTCGTTGTAAAATATATTTCCGTCCTTTTACTTTGTCTTTCGTACCTAAAATTTTGTAAGCTGTAGATTGTTTTTCTTATTCCAAAACTTTTTATATTTGAGGTTCATTCTCATTATTCCAAACTAACTTCGTTCTGAAATATCTTTATTTAAAAATACAATTTTCATAAATTCTTATTTCCTTTTTTCTCTATTATCCAGTTATTTTCTCTCATTTCCCCCCTTTTTTGCAAAATGCGTGAAAATGTTCATTTTATGCAAATTATTTTACTCACCAGTAAAAATAATAAATTTTATAAATGCATAACGGTTTATGTCTATGCACTTTTTTTTGTTGCCTAAAAATAAACGTACAATTCATCATCATCATATTGAAAAAAGCAGAGTTCTACTTCTCTTGTAAAACAATAATTAGGCATACACTATATATCCTCATCTCTATTGTTGACGAATCTTTTCATAGTTATACAATTGAGGATAAAACAATCAACGTTTATAATGCGTGAATACGGATCTAGTTTCTTAATGTTATAAAGACGCGCGCGCAAGAATTCTTAATTGCAGGTAGATGCAAATTTGTCCGTGTGAATTCTTCTGAATTACTTATAATATATATATAGAGACAGAGAGGAACTAACTGCGCTTTAAAAAAAAAGTACAAGACACAGTCTCTAAGAAAAACCATAATCAACGCTTCATTATCGCACGCGCATCATCGCAATAATTACGTCTTCTATTCTATAAACGATCATATACCAGAATTACGCGGTAGAAAAAATTCTCTTCACAATTTTCAAAACAATTAATCGAAAATAAAAACCGAAAAATATTAAACATAAAATATTTAAATGCTACTCGCTACGAAGAAAGATACTTAAAGGAGCAGATTATTTGAAGGTTACGATTGTGTCATTTTTACTTTAATTAACAGTTTTTTGTCCTTAATTTCAAACCAAAATTAGTTTTTATTAATTACATTAGGATGTAATAAAGACTTAAACATCATTAGTTTAGATTTAGAGCCGATCTTTTCAGTGTATTTTCATTTTAAAAATTACAAACATAACCTCTAATGTTTTGCTTCTTAGGTACCTCTTTTCGGAGAGTGTCAAAAATAAAAACATAATATTTCGATAAAATAAATAATATACTACAATCAAAATAGTAATATTTCGATAAATATTAAAAGTAAAGTATTAAAATAAAAAATTAATATTTCGAGATAAGTATTAAAAATTACGTTTTAATTGCCAAGAGCACTGTAAAAAGAAAGGTATTAATTTAGTACAAATTTTGGTACTAAATTGTAATTTGGTTTTATTTTAGTACCAAAATCAGCTCTAATTTAGAACTTTCTTTTTACAGTGAGCCGAAGAAAATACTATTTCAAATATTTCTCCCAGGCATAAATTTGATTTGTTATTTATTTTAATATGAATTGAGAGTGGCAATCAATTAATAATAATAATAAAAGAGAGAGAGAGAAAAAATATATTCTCTGTGTAATTGGTGTTATAGTGGTACATTTAGTTGCGTATATAAAAGGATATAAAAGGAGTGCTCCTTGGCTTCCTCATCTCGTTCATTGCAGTGACTATGACCCAGTCGGAGGAGTTGTAATAATGCTCTAAGCAAAATTCTTCTCGATCACACATACACAAACACATAATGTGTTTCGCTCTCGCAAGAAATCACGATCTTGCTCCGTTTCGCGATTATGATCGTTCGTGCGTTTATGAACCATATATGCATGAGAGGGAGGCGTGCAAAAACCCCCACAGGGTACATAATCCGCTCGCTATATAATCGTTTATTTTCGATTTGAGACATTAATTAGAGAGAGCCTTTAACGTGACCCACTTTTTCGGCAAATTTACATCTAATCAGTTTATTGGGAAATTTATAAAAATTCGCCCTTTCTTTTTATTTTTTGCATAGGAGAAGGGGAAATTTATTTTCATGGTGGACATTCTACTAATGAAAACGTAGCTTTTGAAAAATGTTGTTAATAAAAACTATGCAACTGTTTACTATTTAAAACGTTACTACTGAAAACGCAACAAAAGTTTTCATTATTGAAAACTCTGCTATTGAAAATTGTTCTATTTGAAACGTTACACAAAAATTTACTATCGAAAACGTTGCTCTTGAAAGTTTACCATTTTGAAAGTTACTAAAGATACAATAGAACGTTTGCTGTTAAAAACTATTCTATTGAAAACTTTGCTTTTGAAACAATACCAAAATTTTTATTATTTAAAACGTAGCTATTGAAAATTTATTTATTCGACACGTTACACACAAAAATTTACTATCAAAAACGTTGCTCTTGAAATTTTACCATTTTGAAAATTACTAAAGATACAATAAAACTTTAACTGTTAAAAACAATGCTATTGAAAACTTTGCTATTGAAATAATACCAAAATTTTTATCATTTAAAACGGAGCTATTGAAAATTTTTTTATTTGAAACGTTACACAAAAAATTACTACCAAAAACGTTGCTCTTGGAAGTTTACTATTTTTAAAGTTACTAAAGATACAATAAAACGTTTACTGTTAGAAACAATTCTATTGAAAACTTTGCTCTTGAAGCAATGCAAAAATTTTTACTATTGAAAACGGCGCTATTGGAAATTTTTCTATTAAAAATTTTACAAAAAATGTTTATTATTGAAAACGATGCTTTTAAATATTTTCCTACACAAAACAATACAATGAAGTGTTTATTATCCAAAACAAGACCATTAAAAATGTCATTTCTAGAAAATGTAACTATTAAAAACAATAAAAATGTTTATTTTTGTAAACATTACTATTGAAAACGTTGCTTCAAAAAAATTTTCTATTTATAACGATACAAAATTTTGTTTATTATAAACGTTGCTATTAAAAACTTTGGACTTGAAACAAATCAACAGTATTTATTATAAAAAACCTTGATTTTTAACATTTTATTATTAAAAAAATTTTAAATAATGTATGTTATTAAATATCTTGTTTTTTGACATCACAGTAAAATGTCAGGTGTTAAAATAACACCAGAATGGATTAAAATAATCTGCAATAGTGTAATCCCTCTAGGATTAAATTAACACGAAAAGGATTTAAATAATCCATTTTAGTGTTATTTTTAACTATGAATGAAATTTTATTTTAAATAAAACACAAAAGTCAACGATTTGTCAAAATTCAACGAATTTAGCTTCTCCAGGGAGAATAGTAAGTTACTTACTAACTAACTTAGTAAAATAGTTACTAAATTCAAATGTATTCAATTTTTTTTTTAAATTCTCGTTAAAATTTCAATTGTCTTTCTAAATAATAAACTTCTATTCTGATATTCAATTATTTTACAAAATTTTAATCAAATTCTTGTCAAAATTTCAATTATTTTCAAAAGTTTTCTAAAATTCCATAATTTTCAATATCTACTATTTCAATAAAATTTTTCAAAAGAATTCCATTATTAAAAAAAATTTAAATACGCAAACATTCAATTATTTTTATAAACAATAAAAATTTTTACAGGAATTCAATAATATACAAATTTTTTTATAAATTTCTTTGCAATAATTCAATTATTTTCATAAATAATAACATTTCTACAGGGATTCAATTATTTTTATAAATAATAAAATTCTTTTAGGAATGCAATTATTTTCATAAATAATAAAACTCATTGCAGGATTTCAATTATTTTTAATGCAATTTTAATGAAATTCTACGAAAAATGTGATTATTCTTCAAGATCTTATTAAAATTAGTCCAAAGAATTTAATGATTTAAAAAATTTGTTGATAACATTTTTTATGAGAATTTAATTTCAACAAACATGAAATTAAAAAATTATTTATTTTTGTATTTAAATAATTGAATTCTCGTAGAATTTACTAATCAAAATAGTTTTAAAAATGAATTTCAGATAAAATTCTAGATTCTACTTAAGTATGTGGATTTTTAGAAATAATTACATTTTCAAAAGTTTCAAACTAAAATCATTGAAATTCTTAATTTTTCATATTTTTGACAAAAATTCTGTAAAATCGATTCTTTTTAAAAGTCTCGTAGGATTTGTATTAAAATTATTTCAAGTTCTTATTTTTCAATATTTATTTAATTTCAGAATTTCCCTAACAATTGAAATTTTTTAAAATTGAATTGTAAACGAATAAATTTGAAAATTCTCATAAAACTCATCGCAGCCTTTCAATTATTTTTCATACAATTATAATTGAATTATTTAAAAAAATTAATTATGTTCATGCAAGTTTTAATAAAATTTAACAAAAGAATTGAATTATTAAAAAATTTTGTACTGAAATTTTTTATGAGAATTGAATTTTGAGGAACATTCAATTATTCAATAGATTATTTACTTTTACATTTAAATAATTAAATTCTCGTAGAATTTTTTAATAAAAATTGATTTAAAAATGAATTTTAGTTAAAATTTTAGATTATAATTGAATATTAATAGAAATATTGAGTTAACTTTTTAGACACAATTGAATTTTGAATATAATATTTTTGAAAAAGTTTAATTAAATTTTTTAAATATAATTTGTAGTTTTTATTTTCTAATATGCATTTAATTAAAGAATTTAGGAATAGTTGAAATTTCGTGAAATTGATTAATTATTATTAAAAATAATAGATATAAAGTAAAATTGAAGATAAAAAGGTTTGAAAATAATAATTGAATTGAAATAATGAAAATAATTTTGAAGAAGTATCATCTTTGATTATTGTAAAATATAAAGAAATCAATCGATATCTTCATGTTTTATAGTTATAAAAAATGTAATAAACTAAAATTTCATTTATTGTAAAAAATAACACTAAAATTGATTATTTTAATCTTTTCTGGTGTTAATCTAATCTGCAACACTTTTTAATACCTCACGATTTACTGTGATTATACTATGGAAAACGATGTAACGAAACGTTCATTATTAAAAACGCTATTATTAAAAAAATTGCCTTTAAAAAATGTTGCTATTTTAAACAATAAAAACGTTTAATCTTAAAAATAGTGGTATTGAAAACGTTGCTATTGTGTGTGCTATTTAATTCGTTAAAGAAATTGTCACTAATAACCTTATTTTTATCGTTTTACTATGGAAAACATAATTTTACTATTTACAAAGATAAAATAAAAATTTATTATCGAAAAAATACTAGTGCAAACGTTGCTTTTAAAAACGTCACAAAAAAATTTATTATTAAATACGTTGATTTTGATAATGTTTACTATTGACAACGATAAAGAATTATTCATAATTTATAACGTTGCTATGCTAAATGTATTATTTTTTTAAAGTTTTCTATTTAAACTTTTGATATTAAAAATATAATTAAAAACATTGGGATAAAAAATGCTATTATATAGTCATGCCTATTGAAAAGGTTCCTAGAGTAACTGTTGTTATTGAAAGAGTTGCTATTGAAAACATAAAAATATAAATCATTGCTATACAAACGTTGCTTTTGAAAACGTTTCCATCGAAAACGTCACTAGTAAAAATCATGTTATTAAAAATCATTAATAGAGTTTTTGCTGCTATTGAAAAACGTTGCTATTGAAAAAACCTTCCTATTTACAGTTGTTGCTATGTTATAAATAACTTCTAAAACGTTACTATTGATAACCAATCGTCACCATAGTAATCGATTGAATCCAAAACATTGTCATGACAACAATGTCAATAATAATGAAAATAGCAACAACATTAGGAATACTAAATGGTAATGGAAGCAAAAAAAAACATTATCAATAATAAATAGTAATAGAAATAGTAATAATATTAACAACAGTAAATAATCAGAGAAATAATAATTGAAATAGTAATATTAAATAGCAATAATAAATAACAATAGCAAATAGTAATAGAAATAGTTTTTTTTAATAAACTTTAAATAAAATAATTGTCGGATAAAATATCTTGCAATTAAACTGCATGTTCTTCTCGCAAACTGATAATTAAAAACACTAATTTCTTCATAATCTGTTTATAATTTTTTTCCATCTACTTTAACGGAATAGAATAATTTTTTTTGCGTTTTCCATCTAAATTGAACAATTGTGAAATATCGAGGAAATTCTCACAGTCATCATCATCTCCTTCTCTTGGGTCGCGAGCAATTGCGCAGTGAAGTTTAATCGTCGGTCCTTAACGATGTCGAACCATGAAGTTTATGCGAGTAACCGAGTAAGCCCAACAATTTACTATAGTGACTTATGACTGCTTCCCTCGCATTTCGTCCCAAGTGAGAGATTTACCGGAAAAAATACATCTTTCTCTCTCTCTTCTTTTTCTTTTTCTCTCGGACCAATGATAGGATAACGGAAAACTTGATAAGCTGATGATTCAAGGCAGCTCACTGACTATAAAACAAGGAAGAAAAAAAAATGAGAGAAAAGAAGAAAACGATGAAATAACAAAAGAAAACGATGAAGACTGACACAACAAAAGGTTTTTCTTGCTTCACTGAATTTCTTCGATCTTTGATATATTCCATATATACACGCAAAATCTGAATTCATATTAGTTATGGGGAAAAATGTTCTTATTCTTCTCGTCATGATGGACAATTTTTTATTTTTCATGTAAATTTTTAAAAAATTGGTAAAAATAGGGCGTAAATACCCTCGTTCGACTTGGTGCCTACTGTCTAATGAACTATTTGGTAAAAATAAATGAAATAAATATTGAAAATAAAAAACATGGAAAGAAAATAAAAAAATTAATAAAAATACCAAAATTAATAATGTACTACTAAATAGTTAATTTTATAAAGATAGTGACAAACTTATCATAATATTATAAACACAAAGTTTATTAAAATAAATTATCACGTTCCACTCTAGAGTAATAAAATGAAAAAATGCGATTAACTTTTACATTCTACAATTTATTACACTATGACATATGTATCTAATTTATTGCTTTGTAATTATATATTTTATTAATTATTACTATACACATTATTACATAACTTACCATCAAATGTTGATACACTTTATTAACCGCGTACACTTTTAATCTATTACCATATATTTATTAAGTAAAAGAGAAAAGAAAAATTCACACCATATATTTAAACAATTTGAAGTATATATATTTAAATGATAATTAAATTTATAATTTTCAACGTGTTATTTAGCGCAAAAGGGAGGAAGGAGAAAAAAAACTGAAAAGCTTATTTATAGTTTCAATTAAAATGAGGCAATCTTGAAATAATTAGTTTCTTGGTAATATGAAAATAATTATACAAAGATGCACATTACGGCAATATATGTATATAAATATATAAAAGTGTGTATATAAATATAAATATAAATATTTTATAAAATAAACAGGATATAAGTGTTGATGAGAATCACATGTAAGATCGTATTAATGTTAGAGTAGGTGCAAGATGAAACCGATTAAATCTAATTAACTTTCAGTCTCTTGATGAGTTGACCGAAGGGTATATTCGCATTTATGTTACATATATATATATAAGGAACTGGATTTGAAATTATAGCAAATAAATCATTATTAATAACACGCGATCGATCGTCGATAATATCGTGTATATGTATACCATGGAAATTTACGTTTCATTTCTTTTCAATTCACTCAACGGTACAACTTCATTCCTTTCGGTTGTTGTTAAATTCATGAGACTGGGAATTGTGTCGTACTGTAAAATATGCTAAAGCGTGTATAACAATAGAGTGAATTTTACAAATCAAATGGATAACAGTATTTCACTTTAATGGTGTTGGTAACTTTCGCTTTTTTAGCAAATAAGATTGACTTCGATTTATTCGCAAATTTCTTTTTTTTTTCATTGTACACATTCTGATTAAAAATGGGAAGCTATTTTTCTCTCTGGTTCATCGTAAAAAGAAAGAAGGAGAATTAAGAAGAGTTGAGTTTTTAAATTAAGAAGATTTTTACTTGAAAACAATGTTTTTTAGTGATTAATCAAGTTTTGCTCAAATTTAGATAAAAATGTTTTTTTTATTTTGTTCGTTTGGTTTAATGATAGGGGGACGTAAAGGTTGGACCACCTTTTGAACTTTGTATAACATTTTTTAAAAAATAAATTAGGCAAGTGTTCTCACTTTAAAAAAATTTTAGCAAAAATATGAATCATTTTACGACTTTTTATCCGTTTTTTTGACAGTAAATCGTTGCACTTTGGTTTTTGAAAGTTAAGTCTTTATTTTAATATACACACGGAGAAAAGTGGATTATATTTGATATAATCCAGATTATACTTCTTATGATATTTTTACATTGTACACTGAAAAAAAATATTTGATTCACATAACCGATTATTTGACTATTATCAAATAAATATTTACTTGAATCAAATAATTTGTATTTAAATCAAATAAATTGTATTTGAATTAAATATTTCAGTATTTAAAGCAAATATTATTTAATTGATTCAAATAAAAATTATTTGATTCAAGTAAATATTTTTTTTATTTATTTTATTTTTAATATATTTTTTTAGAATCCAAATTAATATGATCAATAATTTGAACGTTGTAATACTTAGATATTTAATTTTACAATTCTGGTTAACTGTCCTATTACACTGAAAAAAATTTATTTGATTCAAATATCCGATTATTTGATTATTATTAAATTTTATTTGAATTTTATTTAAATCAAGTAAATATTTATTTGATAATAATCAAATAATCGGATATTTGAATCAAATAAATTTTTTTTCAGTGTAATAGGACAGTTAACCAGAATTGTAAAATTGAAGATCTAAGTATTACAACGTTCAAATTATTGATCATATTAATTTGGTTTATAAAACTTGCATCAATATAATTGGTCTTTACGTTATTTTAAATAAATAAAATTTTGACAAATCAGAACTAACACATAAATTTAAAAAATTAATTTAATATTTAATTGCCTAATAATAAAATTAAAAAATAAAAATTTGAATTTGTTGTTGCTAGTAATTTATTAATTAAATTAATTGAATAATTGATGAATCACTAAATTTATTTTTTGTAACATAAATTTATTTATTCGTAAATTTTTGGTAATTTTATTTTTATAAATCTACAAAACTATTAAAACTATTAAAAAAATTATTATTAAACATGTTATCAATTAAATATTAATTGATCAATTAATGATAAATAAATTAACAATTAAATAAATTTTTACTAAACACAAAATTTATACTTTGTTAGTGAATAAAAATACTTTTAAGAAAAGGTTAAAATTAATATTCCCCTGTAATATTTAAACTAAAAATGGTTATAATCAATAATAAGCTAATGATAAATAAATGCATAATGCTATAATTATTTTTAGATTTATAAAAATGAAATTATCAGAAATTTACAAACCTTGAAAATTAAAATAGCAGCACATGTTAAAAAGTTCGATCACAACAAATTTTTAAAACAACTTTAAGCTCATGATACGACAATTTGAAAAAAAACATGTTGCTAATGTAATAATCTAGAATTATAATTTGATTAGATTTTGGATCATAAAATGTATAATCTATTGTGAGTACCAGAAATAATTCTAAAACATTGAAAGGTTGTAAATAGATTATAAAGGGCAACAATCAGATTATATCCAGTATGATCCTATTTTCTATATTCCTAATTGTATAATCCATTTTTCTCCGCGCAATGTTTTTAGTTCCAGATTCTCTTCTTTATTCGAAAATATTTTTTTGTTTAGTACTTCACTGCTCTTCCTTCCCGAGATGAGGAATATTTGAGGAAATGATGATAAAAGAATACAAAAAAAAAAGAATGAGAAATAAACTCCGAACTGAAACTAAAAGTCATTGAACCGGAAGAGAAGGAAAAAACGATAAAAAAAACTTTCTCAAGGTTATATTTACAATATACAACAATACACACTTTACTGAAAGTCATGGATTACGTAAAATAATGACAATAATGATAATAATAGTAGTAATATAATAATAAAATACGGTATTAAGTAATTGCAGTTGCCGTATACGAAACTTTTGAAGAGCAATTAAGTGATTAGTCAGAAGTCAAGTGAAATTAAAGAACACAGAGATTGCTGCAGGACCTTGAAGAGAAATTGTTCAGGTCATTAATCACTTTCCTCAATATAATGCACTTTGCCTTCTGTCTCTTCTTCTTCCTTCACCGCCTTGTTCATCAAGTTCAAAGATTTTAATTTCAGTTCTTGAGTTTGTGTTACAGTTAGGTATATCTTCGCAAGTTCTGAAATTATTCTTTATTTTCTTCTCTTTTTGTTTTTTTTTCTTTTTCTTTCTTTCTTATTTCTTTTTATACTCTTCATTTTTTCTTTTTTCGTCTTTCTTTGTTCTTTTTCTCTTCGTTATTTTCCTTCTTTTCTATTTTTTTCTTCTTTCTTTATTAACACTTATTTTTTCTATTTTCTCTTTCTTCTTCTTTCTTCTTTTCTCTTTTTCCTTCTTTTTCTCTTCTTTTTTTTACTTTTTTTTATTTTCTGTTCTCCTCATTCTTCATTTATTATCCTCATTTTTCCATTACTCTAATTTTTTTCTTCTATTGTGACTTTTTTATTTCCTGTTCTTTCTTGTTTCTTTTTTCCTTTCTTTATTTTTTTCTATCGTTGTCTTCTTTTCTTTTTCCTCATCTTTCTTTATGCCTTATCCTTTTTTTGTTATTCCTTTCTCCATTTTTCTTCTCTCTTCTTTCTTTTCGACATCTTCTCTTCCTCTTTTCTTTTATCCTTACTCTTTCTTTCTTTTTTTCTTTCTCTTTTTTTCCTCTCTCTCTTTTTTCTTTTCCACATTTTCTCTTCCTCTTTTCTTTTTTTCCTTATTATTTTCTTTTCTGATTTTTTATCCTCTTCTTTGTTTCTTTTCTCTTTTATTTATTTTTTCAATCTCTTCTTTGTTCTTTTTCACATTTTGTCTATTTTTTTATTCCTTCTTTTCTTTCTTTTCTTTCTTTTCTTGTTGTTTTCATCTATTCTCTTCCTTCTACTACCTTTTCTTCTTTTTTGCTTTTTCCTTTCTTGCTTTTTTCTAATTTCCGGTCTCTTCTTTCTTTTCTTAGTTTTTCCATTTTTTGTTTTTTGTTTTTTCTATCTCCATTCTTTCTTATTTCTTCTCTTTTCTTTCTTTTTGTATTCTTCTTCTGTTCTTCTCTCCTGTTTAGCTTTTATTCTCTTTTTTCCTTTTCCCTTATTTTCTTTTTTCGCTTCTTTGTTTTTCCATTTTCTTTTCCTCTGTTTCCTCTTTCTTTTTTCTTCCGACTTTCTTTCTTTCCTTTTTCAAAAATCCCAATTAGCGCACGAAAGCTGTCATTTTTCAATTTTTTCAAGTTAATAGTTAGTCTAAACAAAGTTCATTATAAAAGCTGGGAAGTCTCTATGATCTCTTGTCCTCCAATGTTACCAAGGTTAATTTGAGTTTAATTTCTACTTCCTACAAAACCGCAGTGCCTCAATTTTCTCGTCTTGCTGTATGTATATATATATAAACTCGCGAGGAACTTGAATTGCATTCTTCAGAACCTGAAATTATTCCGGTACCGGGCTCCACTCTTTTTCCTTCCTTTAATAATGCATTTTAATTTAACTTAATTTTTTCTCTTCGAACATATTATTTTTTTGTTTTTAAAATATTTTTTGAATTCAAACATTTTTTTCAATTTAATTTTATCAATAAAACACAAATTTATTTACAATCATCATTTTGAAATATTTTTTTCAAATTTTTTATGTTTTTCTTTCTTTTTATTCCTTTTATTTTTTTTATTCTTTTTATTTTTTTATTCTTTTTAACTCTTATGCTTTTACTCCGATTCGTTGCAATTCACTGGAAAAAAATTACTTGATTCAAATAACCGATTACTTGTCTATTATCGAATAAATATTTCGAACAAATATTTGTAATAAATATTTACTTGTTTAAAATTATTATAATAGTGAGACTAGAAGAAAAAATATACAAATTAAAAAACAAAATTCTGAGAAAAATTACTAAAATATTTGTCAAAAGAAATTTTTTAAAAATTGTTATGCTTTTTGTAAAAAAATGAAAGCAAAAACTGGTATAAAAGATAAGGTTTCTGAAAAGTACAAGTTAGTGTGAGGTGATAAAATGAAAATTAGATGTAGGAAGAAGGTGAGGAAAAGGTGACGACCCAAGTTACCCGTAACTTGTATTTTGAATAAGTTTCATATCAGGTTTTATATATAAACATGTATATAGATATACATATATATAAGAGGTGGGCAAAAATAAAGATGAACGATGCACGAATATTGTTTGAGCGCTAAAAACCTTTCGGGAAATAAAGCAGAGGAGACGATGGCGATTGTCGATATCGTGACCGAAAGTTCGCGGGTCAAGAGATACGTACACCAACTTCTTTCGGGGGGCGAGATACTATCATGGATTTAAAATTTATGCAAATTCCAAGAGCTTGCAGGTCAAAGTCGTGGCGTTAGTATATGTATCTCTGACTAGTGCCTTAAAAAAAAAATTTTCCGTTTTTTTTTTGTTTTTTGTTTTTTTTCTTTTTGTTTTTTTCCTTTACAAACCGTTTCTTTGATTCTTAAACAGAGTTTTGCACTGAACCTTTTTCAGTAACGGTATCAGATTCGACGTATCGCATTAAATGTTTCGTACACACACATATATAGATGTATGTTTATATTTATATAAGCTATTTCGTAAAGATATGATCGCACAAAACGTCCAGATTATTACTGACTGTAAACAACTCTCCTGGGCTTTGGAATTACTTTTCCGATAACGAAATTCTCTTATACTATTGTTTTCGCGAGTCTTCTAAGAGAGAAAAATTTTTAATCTTTACTTCTTTATTGGAGAACAAAAATTGTTCGGTCGTCAAGAGATAAATTTGATTTCTGTTAAATCTGTTGGAAATTTTAGTTAATTTATTTTCTATAAAGTTTTTCGCGATAAAAAATGTATTTACAAAATTTAGGTTGCTAAAAAATATTGCTATAAGATTTAATTTTTCTGAAAAATGTTAATAGTTTGAGTTCCAAAAAATATTCCCTAGAAATTTTCTGTTGCTAAAAAAACATTTTGGTCCTGAAGATTTTGATAAAAATTTAAAATGACAAAAAACATTGTTCACGATTTTACTAGAAAAACCTACATTGCAAAAATATTTTTGTCTTAAAGTTTTAATAGAAAAGAAATAAAAGTTTTTTAGAAAATTTTTTCTAGCTTTGCCCTAAAATTTTATTAGAATTTATATTAATAAGGAAATTTCGCTAAATATTTTATTGTAAAATATATTGATTAAAAAGCTTGCTAAGAATTTCATTATAATTTCCATTGCCATAAAACTTTGTTAAATAATACCTTCTCATGTGATGAGAATGTAAAAAGTTTTATTAGAATCTACACTAACTGAAAAGCAGGGAAAAAATTTGCATAGGATTTAAACAGATGTAAAAATTTGCAAATAATTATATTTGCCAGGATTTATATAGATAGAGCAGTGTACTGAACATTTAATTAAAATTTATGATAGGAAAATTTATTAAAACTTTAATACGAAAAATTTGTAATTAGAAAATTTTGTTAAACGTTAATTTACAAAAATTTTAATTTCTTTTTTCAAGAATTAGAAATTATTTTATTCTGCGGAGTAAATTTTGATGATTTTTAATAATTTAAAATTACAGTTATACAGTAACTCAGAGTGTTGGCAACCTGGTTTACTTTAATTTTACTTTACACCGTGGTGTAAATAAGTTTATGTATATGTATGGAGGATAATTTAAAGATCAGCTTGGAGCTATTTTCGCATTTAATATAATTTGTCCGAAAGCATTATTAGAATTTATCGCACTGCTTTTATATCATAGAAAGCGCTTCATCAATTTTGTGTTTTATGTTTCTTAGACTCGGTAGGATTTTTCTTCTCAGTCATATTGCGGTATTTAATTAAGAGTTTTTTTTTAAATTCAGACTGATTTCAAATCAAGATTTCATCATTTTTGTTTTAAATAAAAGTTTTTCATTTCTTTCTCAAAATATTAGAAAGTTTTTATAGAAAATGTTTAAAAGTTAAAGTTCTTTTTTAAGTTTTGGAAGCTTTTTTGGAACATTTTGAAAGATGAATAAATTTTGTAAAGTTTCTAAAAGGTCTACAGAAATTGTAAAAATATGTTGACAGCAACATTATTTTTAAGTTTCATAAAAATTTTTGAAAACTGGCAAAACTGTTTAGAGCTTTTTAAAATATTTTAGAAACAAAAATAGTTTTTTTTCGAATTTTGAAAATTCTTTTGATACATTTTAGAATCTGGATAAATTTTTTTAAGTTTTTAAATATTTGGAAAGTTTTCTGATGTTTCAAACTTTTTTTTAAATTTTATGAAAGCTAAAATATATTCCTTTAGGTTTTGCAAATTTATTTGAAACGTTATAAAAGCTAAAACAGAATTGTCAATATTTAAAATAGTTTTAATAAAATTTTATTGTTTTGAAATCTTTTCTGTAATAACAGTTTGAAAGTTAAAACAGTTTTGAAGAGCTTCTAAAAAATTTTGGAAACTTAAAACAGTTTTATAAAGTATTTGAAAAGTTTTTGAAAAATAATAATGTATTTCGAAGTTTTGAACATTATTTTAAAACTACTTTTGCAAAACATTTTAGAAGTCTAAACAGTTTTGGAAAGTTATTTAAATTAAAAGTTTTCGAAAGTTAATGAGGTTTCTTAAAGTTTTTCAAAATATTTCTTAGGCTCAAAGAATTTTTTAGAGCTTTTTATATAATATTTAAATATTTAAGGTTTTGAAAGCTGTTCCTTAAATATTTTTAAACTTGAAATAATTTTTTTAAGTTTTTAAAGCTTTCTACAATTTTTTAAAAGTTGGTATATTTTTAAAAGTTTTTGAAGCTTTCTTTAAACTTTTTATCGACTGAAACATGTTTTTTCAGTCTTAGAAGCTTTTACTAAACTTCTAAAAAATTGAAACAATTTTTGAAAATTTTAGAATCTTTTTCGGATCTTTTTAAATCTGAAAGAATTTATAATTCTTCGGAAGTTTTGTAAAGTTTATAAAAAATTTCAAAAAGTTCTAATGTAGTAAAAATTTGAAAAATATTAAACATGAAGTACCAAAAATAATAAAAATTAAATAAAAAATTCTTTTCATTACTGTTGGAATTTAAATAAAGACAAGACTTCTCTGAATCAAGGCGAAGTGATTTGAATCGAAAAGTAAATCGAAAGTAAGTTTAACAATTAAAATTTTTCTCAAAATTCCTTTACTATCTACCGTAAAAAAAACCTAATGCATATAGAATATTTTAATGAGATTCGCATTCCAGAGTGTAACTGAATTATGCAAATGAGATGAATGGACCTAGGGGGCAGAATATCATAAGAAATTTTGCCTTTTTTTCTTTTTGCTTTTCTTTTAAATAACATTACAAATGATTCCCAGTAACATGATCTTTCCGCAGCCAATTTCATTCGCACTATTCACAATGATTGGCATGAATCTAATTAAAGTGCGGAAAGAGACACGCGAGTTTTAAACATTAAATATATAATCTCGAATATGTACTCTAATGCAAACAAAATTAGATGCCTCCTCGTATACAGTATTATTTAAAAAAAAAAGGAAAAAAAAGAAAGAAGTGAGTGCGGGCGCAGATCCAAAACCCTTGTACAGTAGCTGGTTGGATTATAAGCATACATATAATATTGACGCGTCAATTATATTGTATCAAGGCAACGTTTTGAAACCAAGACGAATTATTAAAAACCCTTTGGCATGATAGATTCCTTACGTAATATGAAAGGATAGAAGAAGAGGAAAAAATAGTATTTTTAAATTACATAGTAATCATGTTAGCACACGCAAAGTACAGAAGCATAAACACTCAGGTGTGTTGAGTTGATTACTGATGATGAATAATCAACAATTACATGTCCATAGGCAAGAAATATATAAATTCAAAGTGCGATTTTATTTCCGAGTCAAGCTTTCTGGTGTAATTTTTTTCTAGTTTTTTTCTTTTTGCTTTATTATGATTTTCTTTTTGCTTTTATTTTTCAAACTTTCGCATGTATAGATATGAATCATGTGAAATTGTTGGTTTTGCCTTATTCTCTCCAATTATGCAAATTGTAATCATTTGTAAAATGCATAACAGTTGCGGGGGAAATGTGTATAATTTCTGTCATTTCAAATGCATAATGAATCTATAATTTTCGATTTGAAAAATTATTGTATTTATCTAGCTGTCAATTATTTGCTTTCGAACATTCGTATAGATATCTCTCTCTTCTATCTATTTTTCACTTTTTTCATTTGTATTTACATTCAATATTTGGATTGCAAAAAAATTGAAATAAGTTTTTTCAATATAAAAATTAAATTTTCGTAAACTTAAATATTTATAAATTTATTTAAATTGATTTATTTATGTAATTTATTTTATTATATTATATTACATTATTTATAAATTCTTTATAAAATTAATAATTAAGTGTGTTGAAATTTTAAATTAAAATATGAAAACATTAAATGTGATGCGCTTCAAATAAAGGTACCTAAGAAGAAAAATTTTTAAGGTTATTTTTGTATTATTTTTCTCTTAATTAAAATTTTCTGTGATTAAATTAAAACGTCATACTGAATAACATGACCTTTTGAATATATTAATTACAAAAAGTAAATAAATTTTAATAAAACTTATTTTACAACTAAATTATTATTTTTTTACATACACAAGTAGAATATTAACTAAATTATACTTTTACTCTCTAAATTTTAGAAAAATTAGAAATATTGTTTAATTATTAAAAAATCTTTAATAATAAAATAAAGGAATAAAATATAAATGAAATAAATTAAATTTAATGACCGATTTTTTATTTATTTATTTTTTTGAAAAAAAATGAAACAATTTTAGTAAATTGAAACTAATTCATATCTAAAAACAGAAAAATTTACTAAGAAGTTAGTAGAAAATGTTATGTTTTACTATTTATAGTCAAATTAAGTAGTATTATTGGATTTTTTAGTCAAAAAATTATAATACATTAGTATTTTCAAAAGATTTTATTACTAAAGTAGTAATATTGTTTTTAACATTTTTAAGAAAAAATGAATTAATGTAAAAGCAAGAAATAGGTGAATTTACTATGAAATTAGTATAAACTATTTTGTTGACTATTTATAGTAAAACTGAACTAATTGAAAGAAAAAGTAAACTACAAATTTAAAATATTTTTAAAAATTTCGTTATTTTCTAGTTCAGAATGGAGGATAAATAAATATTTTCTCCAAAATAAATTAATTATCAAATTTTATAAAATTATTCTACAATTTAGGAATACTAATGATAAAAAGCAAGACTTTTGTAAGAAAAATAAAAATATTTACAAAAGTTAATCTAATATTTAAAAAAGATTTTCATCATTCTAATCAAATTTTCCTGAATTCCCGAAGAGTTAAAAAGTTAAAATACTTATTTTTTAATTACAATACTTTTTTTTAATTTTCATTCACATTATATTCCATTTTTTAAGCAAAATTTTTTTAGCTAAATTCTTTTATACGCGAAAAATATTATTAATTGAAAATTAAAATTGTATTTAAACAAATATTTTTTTCTTCTTTTCGCAAATAAAATCTTAATCGGATATCATAAGATCTGATTTTATAGTTGCGATGTTCAATTAGGATAAAAATAAAATAGATATACAACATTTATCCAGTTATGTAATAATTACCATCGTAAATTTATATACAAGTCTCTTAATTTAATAGTTTTCAATCGAAATGTCGGAAATAAACTTTAAATCGCACTTTAACTGTTAAATGATGAAAGGAAAAAAATTTTTACTAGTAGAAAAAACCAATTTAGCCAGACAAGTGACAAGATAATAAAAATCCAACTATGTAAAAATTTTCAGTTTTTATTATTAATTAACAGGAAATAAAATTTTAAGTTTAGATTTCAGACAGTAAAAGTTTTAAAAAGTTTCAAGATTGAAAAGAATATAAGAAATTATATTTTAAAAGTTAAGTTCAAATTTAAAATATAGTATATGAATAATGACATAATAATAAAAATAAATAACAAAAGATAATAGAAGATAATAATAAAAATATAAATTAAATTGACAATTTTTAATAAACAAAATATTAAAATTTTAGTTTACACTGAAGGAAAATGTATATTAAATTTTGTAAAAGTATTTTACAATTTGGAAAAAAGTGTAGCAACAAACCGAAATTTTGATAAAAAAATACTAAACTTTAAAAAAATGGATGTGAACTTTAGTAAAGTTTTATTAAAATTGAATTCAAAATCTTGATATTTAATATAATTACACTAAATTTCACATAATTTTTGTTTTTATATCAAAATTTCTGTTTGTTGCACTTTTTCTCCAAATTGTAAAAAAATCCCAAATTTAAAAATCCAAATCCAAATTAAATAAAAAAATTAAAAATAAAAAAAAATTAAAATTAAATCCAAATTTAAATCCAAATTTCAAGAAACTTTTACAAAATTTAATACACATCTTCTTTCAATGTATTAAGAAAACTTAATATAAAAGAAATGTTAATTTTTTTTCTTTATACTAAAAGGAATAAATTTGAAAGTTCAAATAAATAAGTTTGAAAGTTTAACCATAGGAAATTGTAATCAAAGACATTTTAACTGCTTAAAAAAATATTTCCGACGTTTAAGTAGTATGACTGTAAATTTGGTCAGACACGTAAAGAAAACGGCGCAATATTCGTATTACATAGTTGCGTACACATATATTGCTTTAAAGTTAATTAAAATGACGCTCTAAATAAATTATAAACGTTACAAGTTAAAACACGAATTCCAGATGTCTTGGGATTTTTACAATTTATACTCAATGCTGATACATTTTTTTCCTCCAGCATTACATACACAACGAGGGAAAATACCGTTTACCCTTCTCGGAAATTCTGTTTCTTGTAGGCGACTATATAGAACAGTTTTGTATAGTGTAAAAAGAAGAGGAAAGAAGAGAAGAGAAAAGATGAAAAAGGAGAAAAAAGAGAAAAACACATCTAGTTCATCGATGTCTAGTCGCCATTGTAAAATTATACATGCGTAAGAAGCCATTTACACGCAAACGCACACGCACACTATGAAGGGCAGGTGGTGAAAATAATAATTGAAAAGCACATTAAGTGAATGTTGACTCGACAATGGGTCGTTACAAACGGCATAAATGGGATTGAAAAATAAGACAAAGTAATAAAATGAGAGAGAGAAAGAGAAAAAGAAAAGAGTATTAATAATGCTCACACTTAATTATTAGTTTCTTGCTTCTCTTTAATTTCCGATGACTGGAAGCATATATGTACATACAGCCAGTCATGTATTCAGAGATACGTGCATAATTTGCTGGAATATCTACATACCAATGTTTTATGAGATGGCATGTAACAAAGCGAAGTAAATACTGTTGAGAGTAGTTATGTCTACCTATAAGGTGGGTAGTAAAAGATGTATCGTCTTTTCTTGCACTTTAACGGTTGCATGCAACCAGCGACAAGGACGAGCGAGGTCGGTTGCTGGCCCAGGAGTGGGGGAGGTCTCTCAAGGTGTTCGCAAAAGTGGGAGACGGAAGACCCTCTTACATGGGGGAAAGGAAAATGTAATACGTGGGGGAATGAGAACGAGAGCTGCTGCTCTCAGCAGCTCAACGTGCGAGAATTATCATGATAATAATCAACACAGATAGAGGGAGATATTTTCATTTTTTTTGATTCCAAATCAAATTTATTTTCTGGTTAATTTCAAATAAATCTTTTAAAAATTTTATCTTTTTTTTAGTTTGTTTATTAAAATAGGGATGAGTTAATTAAGTGCTTTGGAACAATTAACAGACTGATAATAAATAATAAAAAGAATGAGGAAGAATGCAAACAAAAAAATAATAAAGGAAAAAACAAAAGGAATGAGAAGAAAAAAAGAAGAGAAAAAAAATGAAGAAAGAAGGGAAAGGAAAAAGAAGGAATAGAACAAAATAAATAAACAGCAAACTAAAAAATTCACGAAGAGAAAAGAGAGGATGAAGTAAATAAATAAATAATCAAGGAAAGAAGAAAAACAAAAGAGAAGCAAACGAAGAAAACCCTAATAGCAATCGATATACTGAATATCCGGAAATTATCAGGGAGAATAAAAATAAAAAAAGAAGATAAAAAGTATGGGGGAGAAAAGTAAAAAAAAAATAGACAGGAAGAATAAATTGAAGGAAACGGAAAAAATAGAAGAACTAAAAGAAAAGCAGAAAGATATAATACATTGAGAGCAAGAAAGTATGCAAATAGAGAAACAAGAAAGAAAACAAAGAAGTAAAGAAAGAAGAAAGCAACAGTGAAATAAATATTAAAAAAAAGAAAACTTAGGAAGAAAAGAGAAAGAAGGGAAAGAAGGCGAAGGAAAAAAGGGATATAGAAAATAAAGCAACATAAAGTAGCAAATGTAAAACAAAAAAAGGTGAAATAAAACAAAAAAGAAAATGAAAGATAGAAAGCAAAATAAAATTTTACTAAATGAAAAATAATAAATAAAAAATAATATTTTAAAATTTAATAAATAATTTTATAAAATAAAATAAATAAAAGAATTGAAAAATTAAAAAAAAAATGAAGAAAATAGATAAAAGAAAAAAACAAGAAATGAAGGGAAATATGAAACAATATAAAGAGAAGAAATTGACAACCACACAAAAACAAACACAACAAAAGATATATGAAGACAGAATAGAAGAAAAATCTAAGAATTTGTAGAAAGCTGCGAATAAACAAAGACAAAAATTGAAAAGACAAAAACGACAAAGAAACAAGAAAGAAAATTTAGAAATAAAATTTAAAAAATGTATAGAAAGATAGGAAAGTCTAAAAAACAAAAAAAGAGAAAAAAGAAAAGATAGAAATTAAGAAAAAAATAAAACGAAAATAGGAAATAGAAAACAAAGAAATAAATTTAAAAAAAAGAAAAACAAAGGGTTAATAAAATAAATATAGAGAAATAAGATAAAAATGTTGAAAAAATAAAGAAAATTCGGAAATAAGTAAACAAAAAGGAAAATAAGAGAAATAAAGAAAAGGAAGATTAAAAATACGAAGAAAAAATGGAAACAAGAAAAGAGAATAAAAAACAAAAGAAGAAAACAGACAAGAAACAAAAAGAAGGAATGCAACAAATTAAATCGAGAGAAAATGGAAGAAAGCCAAATGTCAAAAAGAAAGAAAAAAAGCATTACAACCGATAGAGAAAAGAAAGGAAAACAGAAGATAAAAGAAACTATGAAAAGAAGGAAAACAACAAGGAAAATCGAAAAAATGGGTTCTTTTCGAAATAGGACGATTTTTTAATTAATAAACAATTTTTTTTACAAGGTTAATGATTGGGTAAAATTTTATTGTGCCATTTAAAGAGAAAGAATAGACATTAAACTTAATTACAATTTTTTAATATTCTCAATTATAAACAATTTGACCAAATATCGAAATTTTCACTTCGACTGCTACGAAAAAAAATTCTAACTAAATCTAATTCTAACTAAATCTCTGGTTTTTCTGGAAAATTATTCAGATAAGAATTTTTTCAGTCCAGGGCACCTTAAAAAGATGAAAAAACAATAGGTTTAATTTTTTTCTCTCTATTTTAAAAATACGGAATACTTTTGCAAAGAACCGACAAAATAGGCCCGTTTCATTTTTCTAAAGAACCAATTAAATCTAACACTTAAATTAATGATAAATTAATAAAAAGCGCATTATTCGACAAAATGAGCCCTTTTCGTGTGGAGTTTTATTAATAAAAAAACTAGAAAAATATCAAAAAGAAAATATGTAAATAAAAATAAAGAAAGCTAGAAGAAGAAAGGAGGAAAGAGTAACTAACGCAAAAAGTATAATGAAATGCCGAAAAAGAAAAATCATCAAAGAAGTAAATTGAAAAAAACTAATAAATCAAGAAAAGAAAAGAAGACAAAAAGAAAAATTAATAAAACTACAAAAAGAAGAGAAAAAAGAAACGCAAAAACAAAAAAATTAAACGGTGAAAAAGAAAAAAATAAAATATAAAAATAAACATTTAGAAAGCAACAAAAAGACAAGGAAAAAGAAACACATGATGAAAAATAAAACGATGAAGAAGAAAAATGTTCCAATGAAACAAATAGAAAAAAATAAATAAAACAAAAAAATAAAAATGAAAAAAAGAAAAGACGTAAACAAAAAAAAATACATCAAGATATGTATGAAGAAAATAAATAAAGAAAGTCACAAAGAGAAGGGAAAATAATTAACTCATTAAAAAAAATGAAACAAAGAAGAGAAAGAAAGCAAGAAAGAAACAAAGAAAGAAAAAGAGAACGAAGTGTTAGAGGAGATAGAAGCGATAAGAAAAGAGATCCAAAAGAAGATATTGGCACTTGGCGATGCTGACACAGATCGCAATTTTGCATTGCGTCCTTATTTCGCACGATGCGCTCCGTGTGCAATAAAAGCTCATTAAAAAGTTTCTTTCTATCGTACCAATATATATGTTGTGGTCGATAAATTTTCTTCTCAACTCCCTTTCGAGGAGAATGGTTATCGGCCCTTTTTTCTCCAACCTCTTGTAAATTGACGATCACGCAGGTCTCTGCAAATTGTCTCGATGACACATCAGGATCAATGTAAGCGCATAAGCTCCATTCCTCTCATCCACTCGATTTCCTTCCCCCTCCCCCCCTCCACCCCGTTTTGCGA
Source organism: Leptopilina drosophilae (assembly GCA_032873175.1). NCBI lineage: Eukaryota > Metazoa > Arthropoda > Insecta > Hymenoptera > Figitidae > Leptopilina > Leptopilina drosophilae. The sequence goes on from CM065478.1 coordinate 52,209,159, forward strand.
GAAATCTCAAGGCCGTTCTTACAAAACCGGTCACGTACACCGCTTTATATACTTGTCTCTCTCGGCGAGACTCCTCCGGTTTGTACCTTCCTTTTCAATTCAAACGAGTCTATTGAAGTTATCGTTATTGGTCCTCACTTTGCATTCATCATAATTCTCATAATCCGGTTCATATCTCTTCTATCGCTGCACTGTTACAATTACTGTTAACATTTTTATTAATATTATTATTTCACTTATAATATTATCATTATTATCTACTATTGTTAATATAATTCTTAATTTGGCTGTTTATATTAAATTATATTATCTATGCATTGTTGTCTTTATTAATATTTAACCATTTGTCTAAACCATTCATTAATTATTAATTAATAACTAGCAAAACTAAAAGCGCGTGAAATATTCTTTTCCATTTTTTTACTTGTATAGTAAATGCCAAAATATTTCTAACAGCAACTTGAATTAAAATTCAAAATTTATTTCAGTAAAAGTTGGCAAAATTTTCAATTGTTTCAATTTTTAAAAATTATTTTCAGAAATAGAAGTAGTTTTAAAAAATTTTAGTTTCATTTTTTTCCAGAAACAATTTTACGAAATTAAATTTTTCAAACCTTTAATACTTTTTGTTAAATAAAAATTTAAAAACTTATATTCGTATTTATTTTTGCCGAGGAATTAAAATTTCAAATAATTTCAATGAAAAAACCTCATGAAATATAATTATTTCTAAAAGTTGCAACTGCAATTAATCCAAAATTAAATTATTGTTTTAGAATTTTTAAAGAAAAATAATGTTGTTAATAATTTTTTAAAACAAAAATTTAAAGATTTATGAACTTTTGCTTCATTTAAATTTTCAAGGAATTTAATTTGAAAACCTTTTAAAATTTAATTAATTCCTAAAATTCATGTTAAAAACGGTTTAAATATTTAATTGTTTTTTAAAATGTTAACTAAAATTTTTGTTAAATCAATTCCTATTAGAATTTAACTATGAGAATTGAATTATTTAAATAGAATAATTTCTGTAAATTCATGAAAAGATATAATTTAAAAAATATAATTAATTAAATAGTCTTTAACGTCCGAGATACTTCATAAATAAGTCAAAAAATGAAAACGAAAACATTCGGACAAAGTAACAAATTTTATTTACTCCAACGTTTCGAAATCAAATCGATTTCCTCTTCAGGGAGTCTATTAAAAAAAAAAAATATTCACAAAATTAAAAAATAATAAAACTATTTTAACAATAAATAAAAATAAAAAAAGTACACATTCAAAAATTATCTTACCAAAAAATAATAATTAAATAAACGAAGACTTAAAATTTAAACCCTGACGATGGAGTAGAGTCTGGAGTCAGAAAATTATAAAAATTGAATTAGAAAAAATAAAAATAGAAAATAAATACAAATTAGACAAATTAGAAATAAAATAAGTAAATAATAAATTCAAAGAAGAAACAATAATCAATAAATAAATTTTGAAAAATCAATAAAAAATTTTAATAAACAGAATAAGTAAAAAGAAATAAAAAATAAAATTAACATACCATAAATAAATAAATAATCCATCTTAGAAACACATAAACAATAATAAATATATAATAAATCACTAGACAAAAAATCAAAATCAAAAAATAAAATAAAATGTATTGCAAACTGCAAAGTCAAATTTAAAACTGAGCTCCAAACTCTAACGACACTTTACAATTAACATTAATTGAAGAGAGACAAATAAAAACAATAAGATGAATAAGAACAGAGAATGAAACACAATGAGTATTATCACGTTAATTACTTAAAATAAAATTTACAATCATTTCGTAAGATTTATCAAAATTGTCTAAATCGGTCATTTTATTTAAACTATTTTCTCCTTCTTTTTTTATGAAAAACATTTCTGACAATAATCTTTTGTTAAGACTTGGTTCAATATCCAAAATATCAAAATCATCCCATTTTATAAAATGTGGAGAAGTGTCACTATTAGAATTTGTCAAATGGTTAGTAATGGCATTATGATATTTGTCATTTAAATTAGAATTACTCATATGTTCCTTTTTACGAATATGTAGCGGTCTTTTTGTCTGCCCTATATATGATTTACCACAGTTACATTTGAATCTATAATCTAATATAATCTAATCTTGTAGGTTTTTTGCAAAAAAGGAGAAAAAATTTAAAACTTATTGATTTTTCATCTTTAAGGTGCCCTGGACTGAAAACAATTTTTATCTGTATAACTGCTTAAAAGAACCAGAAATATTAATGTTAACATCTTTTTTTCGCATTTATAACAGAGACTGTTGAAAAATGTTAAATAAGTTTAATTTCTATTCTTTTTCTTCATGTGGTACAATAAAATTGTTTCCAACACAGGAAAAAAGAAGTGTTATTTTAACACTAAAAGTAGTGTTAAAATAACAATAGAGACTGTTAAATTAACACTAGAGGGTGTTAAATTAATATACATTTTAAATGGGGTTAAAATAACACTAAAATTGTGTTAAAACAACATAATCTGAAAACTACACGCAACACATTTAATACTTATTTTTTTCTGTGAATCATTAACTTTATAAAAAATGTTTTATTAATAAAAAAAAACCTTCCTTTCATTGATCACTTAAATGTATCAAATTGCAACGAATTGATACCAAAAATGTGAATCAAACCAAATATTGATCCAAATTTTTGGCATCAATTCGCAATTCAAAATTTTGCAAGGAATACGCTCGTATAGATAAGTCTAATAGTGCTAAAATGGGCCCTTTTCATTTAGACGTCGAGATATTATTTAGATAACACTTTTTCTAATAATATAATTATTGCAAATGAGAAACGTTTTGCTGTCTGTTTTTTATTTTAACTATTAAATACTAAATAGAAAAGAATTTGAATAATTTGTCTGACTGAAATTTGTTTATACTACTTGTTATCGAGAATTAGAAGAACTAATTTTGTTTGACTCTGTCATTCTTTCACTCTACTTCATTAGCTACAAAAATAATCAATTTTTTCAAATGATTACTTGATATTGTAAAAAATTATAAAAAACTTATTCAAATAAAAACAAAAAAAAGATGATTTTAGTATTTTGTTAAAATTTTAACAAAGGAAATGAGTTATTTGGCATAATTTTTGCAATTAGCTAATAAATTTTTGTAAGCACATATATTTTTAAAAAGATTGTAGTTTTCGAAAAATGTCAAAATTTAAAAATTTAAACATTTAAAATTAATCTCCTATTGCAATTTTCAATATATTTTATCGAAAATCTTTTTCTCGGCTTTTTTTATAGTTTTAAATAACTTGTCGCATAGATTTGCAAAAATATGCAAAGCGAGTAAAAAAATAAAAATCTTAACCTCTTCAAAAATTAAATTTTCAAATTTTTAACAATCCCATATGTTTTTGTGTTAAAAGTGATGTAAGAAAAAATATAACCTTCTTCGATAATTACAATTCAAAGGGGTCAAAGTTGGAGTTGAGTGTGAATTATAATTCTGAATTAGTAAGTTTCTACTAATGAAATAATGCGGATTCGTTTACAGTACGGGGAAAAATTGTCAGTCCACCCATTTTTGAAGGAATGAAAAAAATTTTTTAACATAAAATTTATGAAAACTCAAAATTTTTTTTATTTATATTTTAAAGACGATAAAATTTTGAAAAGAATAAGATCTTATAGAAGTCATTTGGCCAAAATTTGTAGAAGATATTCTTAAAAATCGTCATTTTCAATGTTTTACAAAAATTTGAATAACTTCTAAAATAATAAACGCTTTCTAATAATCTTAGGCTTACTTTAAAGGTCATTTTCTACGGAATAAGAATTACTTATAGTCATTAACCTGTAATTTTTTTCTTGAAATAAGGATGACGTCAAAGTTGGGCAAAATAATTGTGAAAATTTGAAATACATGTTTTATTCTAAAAACTATTCTAGAACATATATAAAACATGATATGATATAGATTTTTCAAGAAAATTTAATAAAAAAATATATTTGAATTTCAAAAACTATTTTTCTTTTAATAATATTATTTCAAATTTAAAAAATTTTTTTGTCCAACTTTGACGTCATGCTTATTCCAAGTAAAAAATTTCAGGTTAATTCCAATTAGTAATTTTTATTCCGTAGAACATGACATTAAAAGTAAGCCTAAGATTATTAAAAAGCGTTCATTATTTTAGAAGTTATTCCAATTTTTGTAAAACATTGAAAATTACGATTTTTAAAAATATCTTCTACAAATTTTAGCCAAATAACTTCTATAAGATTTTAATCTTTTCAATATTTTACCGTCTTTCAAAATATAAACCAAAAAAATTTTTAGTTTTTATGAATTTTATGTTCAAAATTTTTTTTCTTTCCTTTAAAAATGGGTGGACTGACAATTTCGAACGGTACTGTACCTATTTCAATTAGTAACATTTTTTACTAATTTTTAGTAGTTTTTATAGTAATTGCTAGTAGAAAACTACTAATTCAATTAGTAAGTCGTATTGTTTACTATTCCAAAATAGTAAGACAACTTACTATTGAATTAACAGTTTTCTACTCGCAATTAGTAAAAAACGCAGTAATTCATTATAGTAGAAACTTACTAATTCAGATTTAGAGAATAAATAACAAATTATAAACAATATAATTAATAATAATGGTAAAAGATAAAAATATCAATAATAAAATAATATAAATAATAAACAATAAATAATAATAATAATAATAATAATAATAATAATAATAATAATAATAATAATAATAATAATAATAATAATAATAATAATAATAATAGTAATACTCGAAACTCTTAGAAACAGATATACATGTAAAATGGTGGAAGTAATAAATAAAATAACAGCAATGTAATAACAATAACTGCAATTGAAATATAAAATTGATGCATGAAAGTTATATCACCTTGCAATATATGTATAGGCACATATAATAGAACATCGTATATTACTATATATGCAACATAGTTTCTATATAAAAGTTCCATTTCCTGCACGTGACTATGCACGCGGTTATCTTCTGTTATTACCTTCTTCTTTCTTCTTCTTCTTCTCCTTCTTCTCCTTCTTTTTCTTCCTTTTCTTCTTCAACGCCCCACACACATGTGACTGACCAATACAACAACCAAAGAGAAAGATATTCTTTGGGTGTGAAAATTAGCCAATATATTTCTTTTTTTCTCTTTAATATCAAATCACGCGATAGAGAGAAAAGTAACGTTATACATATATTATCATAATATTTAAACTTGACATTAAAGTACAAAGTCCATTTTTTACAGACAGATATACTACATGTACGGTCTGGTCCCTTCCTAGTGCCCTCATATCCCCCACTTTCTAGGGGGGAGGAAATTAATGTATAATAACAATTTCTAAGACATATTTATAAGTAGACATTTATTTTTGATTGTTTTTTTCTTTTCTTTCTTTTTATTTAAAAGAGGATCTCGACGTAAACGACCATTCAAAACGAAAATTACAGTGTTGAAGATTCTGTCTGTAATTTTGCGTTCCGTTAGAGACATACTTTAGAAAGTTGCACTTTTCTTTAGTTTGTATTTTATGCGCGCCTTTGGTCAACGTAATTGAATGCTTTTAGAGATGCAAAAGATTATATCACTTCCAAATTGATGGAAAATAATAATGGTATCCAACTCATTATATAGATTCATGTATAAGTCTCAATTTTTTTTTGGGGATAATTTTTCGAATCTCTCTCTCCCTTATGGATCGAATTTCAATGCGGTGAATGCGAAGACTAGATAGGAGAAACACATCACCTACGCTTTATTATTTATCAAATGCAAAATATGGTACAGATATAATCACTTGTTGATTCAATTATTTCTTGATTTATCGAATTGATGATGATTTATTGTATTTATGATTTATAAAAGCCCAAGTATGTAACGATGTACACGTAGAAATTACTGCCCACTGGTTTTTTTTCACACGAAAGAAATATTTTTGCGCCAAAAAAAAATTGAAACTTTAATAATATGGTTTCTTTGACAGATGACTGTTAACATAGTTTGAAAATAATAGATTACAATTCTTCTCTTTTGTAATTTTATTTTCTCACTTTAACGTCAAAATGTAAAGAAAAAATGGTAGAATAATTTATTACTAGACTATAATGTATAAACAGTAAAATGTCGAATATAATTAGAAACGGAAAATTGAAATAAACGTGCTTTTATTTTTCATGGGGAATATTTTAATAGGTGCATTTGCAGAAACTAAGACCGTTAACTGATTTGATAGCTTCAATTTAAAGCTGCGTATATATATGTATATAGAAAAAAAAGAGAGAGAGAATATCCGTGTTTGTATTTTTCAATAATGGGTTGTTAACTCTTTTTTCCGTTTCTTTTTATTGTTGTTATTTTGTGCTTGTTTCTTTCTTATTATCTAATGAGATGAGTGTACGGAAGTATCGATTTATAACTGACTAATTATTGTTTTTAGTATAGGAAAAATTTCCAACTTTTTTGAAATCTGTTTTTTGAATTTTTCATACATTTCTCTTCGATTTCTTCCGTTAATTAATTTTTGAAATTTTAATATTGTTTTTCTGATTCTTACTTTTTTCGAAATAGTATTTTTTATTTTTTATTTTACAAAAAAAGTGCATTGGCTGAAGAAAAACAATATTTATTTGGTACAAAATAAAATTGATTTGGTTCGAATAAATTTTATTGCTACCAAATAAATTTAGATTAATTCAAATAAATTTCGGTATTTGAAGAAAAAAAATTTAAAACGTTCGTAATTTGGTAATTTATTTGGTACAAAATAAAATTGATTTGGTTCGAACAAATTTTATTCCTACGAAATGAATTTAGATTAATTCAAATAAATTTCGGTATTTGAAGAAATGCTAAAAATGTATTGTATTTTGTCTCCAAAAAATGTGATTTTGGTTGGGAAATAATTTCACTTTGGTAAAAATAAATTTGATTCGGTTTAAGTAAATATGTGTCCATTAAAAAATATTGTAATTGGTTAAAATAAATTCATTTTGGTTAAAAAAAATTAGATATTCTTTGGTACAAAAGAAATATTTGTTTTGTCTCAAATAAATTAGATTTGATTCAAAAAAATTTGAACATTAAAAACGAATTTTATTTCACTCAAATAATTTTCAATTTCTGTAGATGCAAAATTTAATATTAAGTAATATGTAATAGATTTGTAAGAGAAAAATTTTATGTAGAAACACTTGTATAGCTGGATAAGCTTAAGACTGGTGTATACACAAATAAATAAAAAATTAAATCCAATTCAAATAAATTTGTTTTGGTTCCTTTGTTAAAAAGAAGAAATAAAGAAAATAAGTGTTAAATAAATTTTAGTTTAGTCCAAACAACTTTCGTTTGGTACAAGAAATTTTCTGCTGCTTTAAATAATTTCACTTATTTTTAAAATATTTGGTATATTTTTTGTTTGAAAGAAATTTATTAAAAATATGCAAACAAAAAAAAGTTTCTATGAAAAATAAAGTTTATTAAAAAAAATTTGTATTTGTTCCAAAGATCTGTATAAAAATTTAATTTGATTCAAGAGACATTCTAAAAACGTTTTTTTAATTTGCTTAAAAACTAGCAACAAATCGCGCGCTAAAGCGCGGCTAACTTTTTACTACCTTTTTAAAATAAAATTAACAATTTTAAAAATAATAAAATTTGAAAATTTTCTAATTTAAATTTTTGTTGAAAATACTAAAAAAATTAAATTTTGTAGAATTTAAAAAAAATTGCAAAAATTCTTTTAAAAAAAATAAAATTCTTCTTATTAAATTCAACTATGTTCAAATCTTGAAAAAAATTCTCGTAAAAATCCCAATTATTTTTATAAATGACAAAATTCTTCTCCAAAGTTCTATTATTTTCAGAAATTTTTCTAATTTTAATGATTTTCAATATCTACGATTTTAATAAAATATTTCCCAAAACGAATTCAGTTATTTAAAAAAAATTTTAATTTGAAATTTTAGAAAATGACAATTTTGAATGAATGAATTTAAATAATAAAAATTTCAGAGAAATTCTACTATTTACAAATTTTTTATAAATTTCTTCGCAATAATTCAATTATTTTAATGAAGAATAACATTTTTTTAACCAGGAATTCAATTATTTTTATAAATAATAAAAATCATCACAGAATTTCAATTATTTTTGGTACAATGTTAATGGAATTTCTCGAAAAATGTAATTATTATTAAAATTTTTATTAAAATTAATTTTCAAAGATTTTAATGAAATAATTTTTAACAATTCGATTTTTTTCAAAATAATTTGAATTAAATTCTTTGTAGAATTTAATTCTTTTTAATTTCAATAATATCAAAATTCCATTATTTCTAATATCTACTATTTCAATAAAAATTCACAAAAGAATTCAAATATTTAAAAAGAAATATATTATTAAAATTTATCGCAAGAATTAAAGTATTTTTCATAAATAATAAAATTCTTCTCAGGTATTCAATTATTTTCAATACAATTATTAAAAAATTCGATTGTATTCAATAAATTAAAGAAATTCTGCAAACGAATTTAATTATAAGATTATCTAAAATTTTAATAAAATTCTTCCTAAATTCAATTATTTTCATAAATAATAAAATTTTTTAAGGAATTCAATTATTATTTTCATAAAAAATAATTTAAAATTCAGAAAGTAGTAATTTAATTAAAATGATGAAAATAATTTTGATGAAGTTACAGTAACAATATTCTTATAATGTAAAATAATGATTTTATCTCTCGGGCATCTTTAATTTATTTGAAAACATGAAGAATTTGATCACTCCGAGTCTACGACTCGGAGCAATTGATATCTTCAAGTTTTTTAAACAATACTTTTATAAGTTGTTTAATTTAAAAAAGGTTTGAATTTGTAAATGTCTAAATTCCTGTGGAAAATCCTGTTCCAATGATAAGATTAAAATATAAATTGTACAAATATTTTTCTTTTTTTTCTAAAACAAAATAATAATTTTCTTAAAAAAATTGTGATTCAAAAAGAAGATAATGGAAAATAAATAAATTTTCTATTTCTTAATCACAGTTATTGAATAATTTTGTAATTTGTTTAGAAGTAAAGAACAAAAATAATTTCAATTTGACAAAACATAATATTTAACAAAATTTTAGTCTTTTAATGAAAAGAAGTAAAAAAAAAATTCTGATGATTTCTATTTTCTATCTAAAGTTAACAAAAAACAAAAGTATAAACAAAAGACAACTTCAGAGTGTGAGGGACAGAAAAAGTGAATGAAAGAATGAAAGAACATTCAAATTAATATAGTTAATAATTAAATAATAAAATAATATTATGATAATTAACAATAATAATAATAATAATAATACCATCACTATATCATAATTTTTTAATGCAATAATTAAAATAATATTTTACGTAAAACTCTGTGTATAATTATGAGGAGATTTTGTTTTTTCCCCCTTTTCAACCTGCCTAACAAATCTATATTTATCGCTATATATAGAAACCTCTGTGGAATGATTTTATAAACTTTAATAGAGCAAATGATGCACGAGTTGATTAAGTCTTATCCGAAAGTCTTTTACATCGTGATTGCAGTTGATTACATACGTCTTACTAGCCAAGAGTTTAACAGGTCAATGCGATGATCGTTTGTAATTAGTGACTGCTAATAATGGATAATATCGTGTGGCACGAGCAAACTAGAGAAAATTTATCGCTATTTTCGATCCGCGTGTTGTGTTATATGTTGTGTTGTGATATACTCTGCCGTAATCAACACAACAACACAGTGAGCGGTTTTCGTTAAGAAAAAAATATATAGGATACAAACAAGCTACCAGGAAAAATTATCCTATTTTTCTTTTCGCGTGCACTTCCATCTTACGCCATATTCGCGATGTTTATCATTACTTTAACTCGCATATCTTTTATTTCAATCGAAATATGTTGGCAAAAAAAAGAGAAGTAAAAAGGAAATGAATTACTTGTTTTGTAAATCCGTTTCTTTTACAAACAATTATGTCTTGGATAATTTTCGCACTTTTTTTTGCAAAAAAAAAAGTAAATTGACATGCGAATTTTGACACTTCCTCTCAATGGTATATTGAAATAGAAATTTGCTCTTTTGATAATTACAAGAGAGAAATGGCGAGAATTAGTTATAAATTTTTTTGTCATTTTTAAAATATTTCGAAAAAAAAGGAAAAAGAATATTTTGAATATTTTTTAATATTTTTCTTCGATTTTCTTTTCTACTTTTACTTTTTTATATATTTTTTTATCCTTTTTGTAGATTTCTGGTTTTTATTATTACTCTGCTTCTTTTTTATATCATTCTTTGTATTTTTTGTTATTTTTGTTTAAACTGTTTTTTATTTTTATTATTCTTTTTTAGGTTTAATTTAATTAGTTTTTAATATTGATATTGTTTAATTTATTTTTATTTATGTAAGTCTTGTTTTTTGTACAATAAATTTATTTATAAATATTTATTTTTATTGCAGATATTTCATCGTATGGATGCTAGCAGTTGTAATTGCGAGGTGCAGGGTGAGTCTTCTTCAATTTTTACATTTATTTTTTTTTATTTCATAGTTTTGCAACTATTATTTTTGTTTTTTTGTTATTTTATGCCTTTGCTATTTAATTTATAAACAAATGTCATTAACATATGTTTAATAGTTTCTTGCATCATTTAGTCCTTGCTTTCGTAACTTTTAGTTATAATTATAACTTTTTTTTTCTTTTCTTTTTCCTTTTGTTGTTTTTTGTTTCCTAGGTATTGAATTTGTTATACCTACTTTGTTATCTTTAGTTATTTTTTGCTTTCTTTAGTAATTGACTTTTTTATTTTTTTAAATTTTCAGTTTCTTTAAATTCTTTTTTTTCAGATATTTGTTTCTTTCTTCAGTATTTAAATTTGTTATTTTTTGCTTTTTTATATTTTTCTTTATTTATTTTTTGTTTTCTTTAGTATTTGATTCTGTTATTTTTTTTCTTATTTATGTTTCAGTTTTGTTTTTATAATTATTACTCTTGCTTTTCTTATTGTTTTACTATTAGTTATTGTTTTTTTTCTTTTAGCAGTCTTTTATTAATCAACTGTTTATTTTTTTCCTATATATCATTAAAATATTTATTATTTTTTAATTAGTTTTTGTTATTATTTGAAACCTTATTGTTTATTTTATATTGTTTTTCTACTTTCAGTGTTTAATTTTGTTATTTATTTTATTCTTTAAACTTTTCTTTTCTAATTTTTATTTTTTTGTTTTTAGTTTTTGTTTCATTAAGATTTTCTATTGTTAGTAAAAAATTCGTTGAATTATTTTTTTAAATTTCTATTTGCTTTTTTTCAATCAACTATTTATTTTCTTCCTAAATATCATTAAAATATTTTTTACCTTTTATTTTGTTATTTATTGCTTGCTTTAGTCCTTTCTTTATTTTTTGCTCTTGTTATTTTTATTTTCTCTAATTTTCTCTTTTGTAATTTTTATTTTCTTTATGTTTCTCTATTGTTAATAATCTAACAATTAAAAAATTCGTTAAATTAATTCTTTCTCAATTTCTTTTGGATTTTTCATTTAAATAATGTAGAAAATAAGGTAAAAAAATATTCATTTCTTCGATAAATGAATAAACTTTATGGATAAATAATAACTAAAAATAAATAATTTGTTTTTTAAATTTTCCTTTAGTTAAGGATTGTTGAGAAAAATATTTTTCTACTTTCAATATTTAATAGGCGGTGGGTCACGACAATTCAGAACTCGAGGCAGCAGGAGACGAGGCGGCAGTGGATGACGCGACGGAAGATTACTGGGCCGGAAGTGGAGCGGGTCCAGAAGAAGAAGAAACGCATCGAAACGAATCGAGAGAAGCGTTAACACACGAGGCGAGCGATCACGATGCTGTAAGTAAAAACTATTTTCCCTTTTAAAAACAAAAAATTTAATTTCCTCCATTCGAGTATAAAATATTCGAAAAATTCAAAAAATCTTCCCGTAAAAAAAAAATAGAAACCCCAAGAGCGGATATAAGGTACCAAAAAGTATTAAAAAAGCAATTAGTACTTTCTCAATCTGCAACAAAAAAATTGATAAACATTCCCTCGTTTAAGTCAGTGAGTTATAATTTATATGCAAAAAGGGGAAAAAGAAAATTTTTTTTTCACCGAGAGAAACTAGGCGTGAGAAGTGTAAGAATGTTGTTTGATGCTGCGTTAACTTTAAAAGGCAAAAGGGTTTCGAAGGCTGTTAAGTTGCGTAAGTGCGAATCGTTTCCATGGAAAGAATATCTATATAAAACACTGGCGTAGTTTTAGCAAAAGCATTTTACTTTGACTTCCTCAAGAAAAGCGCAGCGTGCAGTGAATGAGAGCGAGCGAGAGAAAGATCCATCTTGTCGGCACGCTGTTACACGAGAATTCGAATAAAACAAAACAAAAACGAGATCGATGCGGGTATATTATAAAAGAAGAAAGTGAGAACGAAATGAAGAAGAGGGAAAGAAAAATGAAAAAAAAGAATGATAAAGAAGAAGAAGAAGAAGATTTGCACGTGCAAGGAATAACAACTTGTATAATACTTATATCCTGTTATATACTTACGACATTAATGGGTGAACGGTTCCCTCGAAACCAGATTTGAAACGGATCAAACAGGAAGAAGTCTTTGCACACGCCTCAAGGCATTTCAAAGCCAGGAAGATCAGAAAGAAATTTCAAACGAGGAGAAGAATAAAAAAAAAATATTCAAGAAAATGAAACAAAAGTGTATCAAGAAGTTGAGAAATAGAAAAAGAAAGAGAGAGGGGGAGGGGGAAGAAAAAAAGTAAAATCCCTCATCCGCTTGCGTTTCGAGAAAAAGAAGAATATTGAAGGACTTGCGCATTTTGATGATGATGATAGTATTTGTTTCTCATGACTTACTACGCGAGGGTTAATTATCAATGAGACCTCCGCGAAAGGGATAGCACGATAGTATGAGATTTATTTTAGCGCTATGATTTCTTGTCGACATTGCGTTTGCATTTACTATTCTGGCTACTTGGAATATATACAAGGAATGGAAATTTTTTTTTTCATTTCTGGAACGAGAAAAGTAATTCTTCTTTTTTTCAAAAAAAAAAAAAAATTAAAAATTAAAAGAGAAGAAATAATAAAACTGTACAAGTAATTTTATCATTTCACGTAAATTACAAATATGTGAATTTTTATCAAGAATGAAAATTTGGAATTCAAAATTTTAGAACCGAGTAACAGAAACTCATTTCTAAAGAAAATTTTAACGTTGAATTCGAATTCATAGACAGTTTTTTTACTACACGTGAGGTTATTGAGAGAATTGCAATTTTTATTTATTAATACTTTAAATAATTTTTATTGTAAATAAAAATATATTATTTAGAAAAATAGTCATAGTCTATATTAAATATTTTCGATGTAGATGATTACAAATCCGATCACTGGTTTCAAAATTTCAAAATGGCGGGTCCAACATGGCGTCTGAAGAAGATAAGAATCACTCCAATTGCTTGTAACTTGTTTCTCGGGAGTTTTTAGGGTCGCTGATAACGAATATGAAGACAGATTTTTAAAAATCACTTGGATCTGCATGAAACTTGTTATTTGGAAATTTTTTAAGTTTCTGATCACAAATACAAATATAATTTTAATATTTTAAAATGACCCTAAAAATCCTTGAGTAATAATAATAATAACCTCCTTGAAAACCTCCAAGTAACAAGTTTCAAGCAAATCCTTACAAATTTTTTTATTTTTTTTCATAATTTTGGAGTACAAAATAAGTTAAAAAGCGTTTTTGTCTTAAATAAATTTAATTTTGTTAAAAAAAAATTGCTTTTGGTTCATATAAATTTGATTAGCTTCAAATAAATTCGGTGACTTTAAAAAAATATTTTTAATAACTTTTAATAAAAAAATATAATAATAAATTCCATTCTCTTAAAAATTATCAAAATGTAAGAGAGAAAATTAATTTTAGTTCAAATAAGTTTGATACTTTTTATTTTTATTGAAAAAAGTAGGATAAATTATTCCAGGAATCAAATCTTGTACATTTTCGAAGCGTTCACCCTAAAAAAAGTAATCTTATAGTTAGAGGAAAAATCCTCTTCTAATATCCTCTCATGTTTTCCTCTCAAAACAAAACTATTCAACTTGAATGTATACTATTTTTATTCTTTGGTGGTTAATAATAAAACAAAACAATTTTTTGAGGTTCAAACGTCAAAAACATTGAATTTAAATGAAATAATAAACAAGGGGAGAATACATTAATTAATGTAAGTAATTAACTATTAATAACTAATATTTATTTAATTAAAAACGCTTAATTCAGCGCATAAAAATATCTTTTCTTTATTATCTCATAACAATAATTAGCAAATAATATTGGAGATGAAAATCCTTTAAAGCAAAGTATATTACTTTTGATACCATATATAAGAGGAAAATATGCATTCAGTTTAGAGAAATCAACATCAAATCAAGATTAATTTTTTTACGGTGTTGTATCGACATTAAATATTTGTTGTAAAAATTCTCTCTAAAGGATATAAAAATAAAATTTTTACTGAAAAATATGGACAAAATAATAAAAGAGAGAGAATCAAATTGGAAAAAGTAAAAAGAAAAAAAGTAAAGAAGGTAAATATAAAGAATTTTAATGAACTTGACATAAAAAAATTTGTTTTAATTTAATAAGAGAATTAAAAAAAGTAAAAAAAAACTATAAATGAAAATTTAACGAACCCTTTTTTGAGAAGTTAATTAGCCTTTAGTATTCGACCTGTTTAACTAGTCGAATCAATTATATGTGTTACCAAAAACAAATAGTTATAAAAAAACGTAAATTTTCAATTACATATTATTATAAATACGTAAATTTCACTCAAGAGCCAAATCAGTAAAATTACAGTGACTAATGAGTGCTTAGAACACTGGCGATTTTCTGTATCACGAAGAAGATAAATCCGGAGAGGAAAAAGTTGTAGGGAATGAGCATATCCTGCTCATACTTCTTCATTTACAAGGATCCTCTCATTCTCTCTCTCCATCTGTTCCTCTCTTTCCTCTCCTTTCTCTCTTTAATTCTCTCATCTTTGACTGAACTTCCTGCTGACAAGCTGCATTCTTGATAAAAGCTACTGCAATTAGTAATTAATTCTGTAATGTGAGATTTTTCATCTGGCGCATGCTTCTCCTTCTTCTTCCTTTTCTTCTTCTGCGAGTATATTATTTACGTCAGAGATAACCCCTCTTTGATGTCTTAATTATCTTCGAATGCAAATAAAAAATTTCCAACTACGGTTTAAAATAAGGATAAAAAAAAGAGGAGAGCTAAAACTCGAAAAATTCTGCCGAGAGAAGGAAATTATAAACTCATACGGAAGCTGCCTAGTGCTTCATGGATGTTCTTCGTCCAAGCTAATTTAGATTAACCCTCGAGTTCAGATTTCATTGCTGAGAAACCAATTTCTTAATTTTCATCATTTGTCGAACAACATTTTTTA
Source organism: Leptopilina drosophilae (assembly GCA_032873175.1). NCBI lineage: Eukaryota > Metazoa > Arthropoda > Insecta > Hymenoptera > Figitidae > Leptopilina > Leptopilina drosophilae. The sequence continues at coordinate 52,224,743 of CM065478.1, forward strand.
TTTTCATCCACTTTTCCATTTTGCCTTTTTATTTCCTTTTTCTTCTTATGTTCTTATTTTATATTTATTATTTGTTTCTTATTCATTATTTACTTTTTCTTATTTTTATTTAAAGTATTTTCACAACCAAGTGCGGCATAAACTAGAAATCGTTTGGTTTCGAGTTTTTTTTATTTGTTTGTTTATTACTATCTATTTACTTATTTCGTAATTATTTATTTATTATATTTAATATTCGTGATTCAATTCAAAGTATGGTAGCTTAGTAGCAGAAAAGTCTTATCAAAAAACTTTTAATCCCCCCGACAAAAAAAAGTTAAAAAATCGTTTGGAAAAAATGGAACCAAAAATGTAGAAATATTGCGACATTCTGCAGAGAAGAGGGAAAAATATTACAGTATTAATAAAAGAAAACAAGCAGAATGTATGTAATTAGAAAAATCTGATTTCGTTGTCACGATACAATTCACCTTTTTTGTCATCTTTTTTTATGACTACACGAGTCATTTCGTTGACAATGTTTGTTATAATTTTCAACAATTTTGTTCTCTTATCTTTATAGACGAGACGATGTCACAGTTCCTATTCCGTAATCTCTCATCAAAAATCTTCCGTTTATGTATTTTTTCGAGAGCAAAAATGCTTAAGTGTCCCGCTAACATCAAACCCGTTAAGTCCAGTTTTATATAAGGATATTCACATTCTAAAAGAGTATCACAACTCGCATTAGAGAGTTAACAAACTTTTAACACCGTTTTACGCATTCAAATGTCTCAGAATTATTCCTGCAATTGCTCACTATATATTACATCCATACATAAATTAAACTCGTCAGGAAATAAAATTCATAATTCGGACATCTTCATTCATTTACTGTTCATTTATTACGAAAACTCGATTTTATTAATTTTTTTTCTATTTCTAAATAGTTTCTCATTTTTACTGTATTTTCAGTGATTAAATTTAAATTTTCTTTCGTTTGTTTGCTCGGTTTTTGTTCGATTTTGTTAATCGGAAAAAAAATTGGGTTTTTTACCCAATTCCCTAAAAATAAGAGAAAATGAGAGGAAATTTATTATTTTAGGTACATTTTAGGAGATTCTTTCGCAATTAAAGGGGATAAAAAAGGGAAAAAAAGAAAAAAAAACAGTGATCTTTGTTATTGCACCGGGTTTGGGAATAAATTCACCTTTTCACCTCCTTTTTGGAAAAAGAGGAATGATGACTGTAATAAAGATTATTCAATTCCACACATTATGTGCCAATTTCGTCTCGTACTAAAGAAAATAGTTTTCAGTAATACTGTAAATTACGTTAGACGAATAAAAATTCTAATTTGCTGCTATGAAGACACGTGATGTGTGGGAATTTCTAGGACAGTAAGCCAGAGCAATTGTAAATTTACCGTCAATTTTGAATATAATAAAGAACAAGTGGACTAAATATCTTGGTAATTATTCAACAAATGTAACGAAAATTAAATTACACACAGAAAATAAATTTAAGGAATAAGAAACAAATGTTTAAAAATACAAAAATAGAGCGACAAAAAAGCAGAAAAAATTAGGAAAACTAAAAAAAAGAAGAAAATAATAGAAAAAAGAACAAGAAAAAATAGAATAAGAAAACAGCAATAAAAAAATAAAACACAAGAAAGACGATAGGAAAAGTACAACAAAAATAGAAAATAACCTTTTTTAAATATCAACTCCTTTGTTACATTAATAATAGTGGCATTTTCGCCTTATCCGTGAAAGACATGGACACAAAAGTTAGAAGTGACCACCGTAGGGGCCATTTCTTCTTTCTTTTTCTTTCTTCTTTTTTTCTACAAAAGTCCTGGACAACTTTCCTGAGAGTTGGAAAAAGATCCCGTTTATAATGTGAGCTAATTCCTTTAATAAGATGACTTGGCCTGACCTTACGGTGTAAGTGACCTCTGACGCTTCCAGCAAACTTCCATTCAGTACTTTCTTAATCTTCATATTATTATATTCAGAGAGAACAATTCATTTGCTCTCACGATAATTCCGACAAGGGAAGGTAATATCCTCGCGATATACACACAACAACATGATTTTATTCCAACATCAATCATCGCCTGTCACTTTTTCTATAATACACTGTTTATAAATAAAATATAAACTTCAAGTTTCGTCTTACAAATGACGAACGAAATAAGACAAGTCTGTGAAAGGTTATACAAGTATATGGAAAAAAAATGATTCACTTCCGACAGAAAAAGAGAAAAATGATTTCTTCTTCTTTCTCTTGTGGCTTCGACTAATCAAGCCAATTTTTATAAAAGAATGATTTAATTGAATGAATAATTTAATAACTCAAAATAAATTAAGCTAATATTAATTCTGCGACTTGAACTTTAACTTTGACTTTAGCTTTGATTTTGGTATTAGATTTTTTCTTTCACTTTGACTTTTACATTCATTTTAACTTTCACTCCAAATTTGACTTTAACTTTGACTTTAATATTGTCTTTTTGTTTTTAATTTTGACATTAATTTTGATATTGACTTTTTTCTTTAACTTTAGTTTTAACTCTCACTCCAATTTTGACTTTAACTTTGACTTTAATATTGTGTTTTTGTCTTTAACCTTGATTTTAACTTTCATATTTATTAATTTTAACTTTAATTTTAACTTCGACGTTGACATTTAATTTTTATCTTCAAATTTGACTTTAATATTGTCTTTAGCATTGATTTTAACTTTGGTATTAACAATTTTTTAACATTGCATTTAATTTTATTATTACTTGTCACTCCAATTTTACTTCTAACTTTGACTTTCACTCTAAGTTTTAATTTAACATGAATGTGACATTAACTTTTTTCTTTAACTTTGGCATTAACTTAAATTTTAACTTTCACTTCAATTTTCACATTTACTTTAACTTTGATTTTGGTATTAGCTTCTTTCTTTCACTTTGACTTTTACTTTAATTTTAACTTTCACTCCAATTTTAACATTAACTTTTGACTTTAAATTTGACTTTAACATTGTCTTCTTGTCTTTAACCTTGAGATTAACTTTGATATTGACTTTTTTCTTTAACTTTAGTTTTTACTCTCACTCCAATTTTGACTTTAACTTTGACTTTAATATTGTGTTTTTGTCTTCAATCTTGATTTTAACTTTGATATTTACTTTTATTAAGTTTATCTTTAAATTTGACTTTAACATTGTTTTTACCGTTAATTTTAACTTTGGTATTGACAATTTTTATTAACATTGCATTTACCTTTATTATTAACTTTCACTCCAATTTTGTATTTAACTTTGACTTTTACTCTAAGTTTTAATTAAACATAAATTTGACATTAACTTTTTTCTTTAACTTCGGCTTTAACTTAATGTTTAGCTTTCTCTTCAATTTTCACATTTACTTTAACTTTGAAATTGCCCTTTTCCTTTTAACCTTGACTTTAAATTTAACTTTAAATATGATCTTAATTTTCACTTTGACCTTTATGATGACTTTCAAGAAATTAAATTAAACCAAAAAATAAAAATCAGGGCCAAACTTACGGTCAAAGTTACTTAGTGAAAATTAAAAAGTCAATGTTGAACTCAAACTACAATCGAAAGTCAAATAACAAAATTGCACCCTAAATAAAATAAATTTATTTTTGTTAGAAATATATTTAGCTTGGTTTAAATATAATTTATTCGTTTCAAATTAATTAGGTTTGTTTCTAAAATTTTTTCTATTCTTTAGTAGAAAAAAATTGATTTTATTCGCTTAAAAATTCAAAGAAATTCACAGTCAGTGGCAAAAAATTTGATTCAGTTAAAATTTTTTTGTTTTTTATCCAACAAAAAAAGGGAAAAACTTTTATGAAAATGAAACTTTCAGAAAGGAAACATGAATAAGAAAACGAAACTTCTTCAAGAAAAAAAAAGAAGGAAGAGAAAAATTAAAACGTGAGAGAAGAAAGAAAGAGTGGGTACGAGAAAAGGGAGAAATAAGGAAAGAGAGAGAGAGAGAGAGAGAGAAAAGAAGAGTTGATAAGAAACAGGAAGAGTCATCATCACTGAAAGTTTCCACGTCAGTTTGAATGTAAATTTAGAAAATTTTTCCGTGTCCCTAAAGGAGAAACAAACTCATGCTGACTCGAGTAATGCTCCTCTCTCAAATTGAGATGCAGGTTGGCAAGTTGGAAATAAAGTAAAAAGAGTTAAAAGAGTGTTGAAAAGCCAAGGCACGTCTTTATCCATTTACAGATCGCGAATCGATGTTTATCTCATGTGGTTGGAGTGCGCAGTCTGTTAACCGTCATCTGGATGAGTGCATTTCGCCTCAACAGAGATGCCTGTTTATAGGTGCGCTCACTTGCCCTATCCGCCCCGCTTATGGTTCAACTTTAATGACTTACGACACCACAACCGCGCGACCGTTAATCATCGCATGAACGACGATGATGACGACAACGACGACCGATGCAAACTTGAACTTGAGAAGCACAACTACAAACAAGAAAAAAACAAAAAAAAAACGAGAAAAAGAAAGAAACAATGAAAAAAAACAGATTCTTATGCAATAATACGGTGACTCGGCCAAGGAAGCAAATATTCTTCCGGACAAGCACTTACATTCAGTTCATTGACCTTCGACTTATCTAATAAAATTCCTCGACAAGTTTCTTCATTTTTAATTCTTTTTTTTCATTTTTGTTTTGTTGATACGTAATCTCGCGGATCTTTCATTCTTCCTTTCGTACATATGTTTGTGTGTGTGTGTTTACAATATGACGTCAGAATAATGCAAAGGTCGTGAGATTTTTACCAGTTTGTCCTATGCGGAAATTGTTTTTTCTTCCGGATTTGGTTTGTGATGTACAAACGCAGAATTTTAAGTAATGTGATTAATTACTTTAAATTATCACACTACTTAAAATTCTGCGTAATGTGTTATTTTTAATTACATTTAAAAAGAGGAAATGTTGAAAGCTTTTTCTCTACTTTGTAAAGCTGAGAGATAATTTTACTTTATTAGTTGAATTTTTAGAGTTATCCTCGAAGAAGAAGAAAAAGGTGAGAGAAGAGTAGAACTAAAAGGAAAAGAAGAAAGAGAAGAACTAAAGAAAAAGAATAAAGAAATAAACAAATGTCCTAAAAATAAAAAACAAAGAATTTGTTGATGAAGAACGAAAAGAACAATCAGATTAATATCAAAAAGAAGAAAAACAACAAGAAAGGAAAGAAGCAGAATATTAACAAAAAAAATTATATTAAAAACGTTAATTGACAAAAAAGGACAAGAAGAAAACGGAGAAGAAGAAGAAGAAGAAGAAGAAGAAGAAGAAGAAGAAGAAGAAGAAGAAGAAGAAGATAATGAAAGACAGAAAATCAAAAATTAGTAAAACAAGAACAATAATATAAAAAACAGTAAAAATGATATAAACAAATAAAGCAGAAATAATAATAATAAGAACCAAAATATTAACGAGAAGACCTGCAACATTTAGAACAAAAAAAAAAGAAACGAAATATGTATAACAAGAAGAATGGTAATAAAAACAATTACAAAAACAATATTTGAAGAAATTAAAGCTCAACAAGAAAAGACAAACAATAACAATGAAAAAAAAGAAACAACAATTAGAAAAAAGAAACTATTGACGAAAACAAGAGAAACAATGAGAGCAATAACAAATAACCAATAAAAACAAAAACATTAATAAAATGGAAGAAAATATCAACAAAAAGAAGGGAAACAATAAGAAAAATGGAAGAAATACAAAAAGAATAAAAAAAACAGAAACAAAATTATTTAAAAAGAAAAACAGCATGAAAGTTAAGAAGAAAATAATAAATTTAAAAAAATAGTTAATCAAGAATACTGGAAATAACTAGAAGAAGATCATCAATAAAAAAATAAGCACGAAGAAAAATAACAAAAAGAAAATTAAATCATCAAAAAGAAGTTTAAAAACTACGAAAAATAAAGGTTTCAAGAAGAGGAACAAGAAAAACAAAAAATAATAATCGAACACAAGAAGTAATGATCTTCAAGGATAAAAATATTAAGAACTAAAAATAAAAAACAATAAGAAGGATATGAAGAATATGTAGGTTAATAGGACAATGAAAAAAGAAAGAGTGAAATGTAAACAATAAGAAAAATAACAAAAAAGGATAATAATAGTAGAAAAAGAAATTACAACAAGCAGAATAAAAAGAAGATTAAAAACAAATAAAAATAGAAAATAAAAAAACACCGAAATGAACAAGAACATTGTCAAAAAAAGAACAAAAAAAGACAGTTATCATAAAAAAAAGCAGGAACCAGTTTAACAAGAAATGAAAAAAAACACAAAAAATAAAAAAAGTAACAGAACAAGAAAAAGAAAAAAAAATCAGCAAGAACAATAGCAAGCAAAGAAAAAAATGAAAAGAACAACAAAAAATAAAGAAAAAAGAAAAACAAAAACACAGTAAACAGAACAAGTAGAACAAGATGAAAAAGAAAAAAAATCAGCAAGAACAATAGCAAGCAAAGAAAAAAATGAAAAGAACAACAAAAAATAAAGAAAAAAGAAAAACAAAAACACAGCAAATAGAACAAGTAGAACAAGAGAAAGAAAAAAATGAAACAAGATAAGAAATAGAAGCATAAGAAAATTAAGAAGAAAAATGAAGGACAGGAATAAGAACAACGACAAGAATCTTTTTTTCCAAAATTTAAACAACAAAAAGAATTCTGAATAGTTCTAAAATTTTCAAAATTAATTCATAATAAAAAATTAATTAATTTCCAGTCTTTGCAAAAATAAAAATATTGTCTGTAAAAGAAACAGTTGCTAAACAATAAATTGTCCATATTGTAAATGTTAATTGAAATGCATTCTTGCGTGAATACATTGAAGGAATAATAGTTTTATGTTTACAACTTCCTCAGATTTATTATAGAGGAAAGTTTGTCTTCTTTTTCTATTTATTATATCTACACACGTTGCAAAATTGTTCTTAAGTTTAACTTAATTAGTTAAATTGTTGAGAGAGAGAGAGAGCAATCCATGTTGACAAGTTGAAAAAAATTTGTATACAATGTTACAATTTACGTAGGCGAAATCACCGCAAAATATCTTGTATATCAATAGGTATGAGATTATTTTAAAACCGCAAAGTTCCGTAATGTTAATCCCCGCATTAGAACTCAGGTAACATTTAGTTAGAGGCATGGCTCAGAAGCAACAATAATGTTTTCCTTTTTTTTTTAATTCAATCCTTGCGGTTCTTTTAGGAGCAGAACTCTTGAAAATTTCAATCTTAAAATCAAATTATCTTTCGATCAATTTTTCTCCATTAATCGTTGATCTAGTTTAATATTAAACTAAGAACTTTTTCTCTTAAGAAGAATCAAATTCGAAATGTATAAATTTTTTTAAAATTATATTATATTTCTTAATAATATTTGCTTTGTTTAAAATTTCTCATTTTAATTTTTCAAAAATTGTTAAAGTTGATAATAAAAAAAAATGATAATAATTCTTGATTAATTAATTTTGAAAGTTACAATAATAGTTATAATAATTTCAATTATTACTATCATTAATGATAATTACAATGACTATTATTTTTATTAAAAAAGTAATAAAAATGTCGACACTTTAAAAACAGTACTTTTCTATATTTCATGAATCAGGGAAGTAACCGTTTTCAGAAAATAAGTGATTGAAGATAATAATTTCTAATTAGACAAAAAGCTGTTGAACAATAAATAGTAAATTTACATTTTCCCATAAAAGTTAATATTCGTCCCTATAAATGTTAATGCAATCTAAATGCAAAACTACCAAGTGGAAGTGTTCAATTCTTCTCAGCGAGAACAAAAGCTTTATGATTATTACGTGATTTATATAATGATTATAATACGACAATCTTCATTGACATCGTAACTATTCTTTTATAATAAACTTAGAGCTACTTTGCACACAATAATATATAACATTTCAAGTTCGAAATTCTCTCAAGAGAGTTCATATTTTTTTTTATTTCCCTGCTTCTTTCACCTATCGGGTGTAATTATTATTTTTTTCTAAATTAAATTTTGATAAGATTTCTCTGATTATATGCTTATTTTTTAATGAATTTTGATATTACATTATTAATTTGTATTTTTAATTGAATCAAATTCAGAAAAATAATTACAAATTTTATTTTCTTATTTTATTTTAGTTGCAAATTTTAGATACTAAAAATTTTTAATGTTTTTGTTTTTTTTCTTTTAGCATTTTTTGTTCTAGTGAATTGCATTTGAATTACAAATTGCTTCTTTATTTAATAATTCAATTTCAAATTCGGATTTAAATGGAAATCATTTTTTAAGGAAATAATTTGATAAAATCGTCGAGTAATTATTTATACCAAGTAAATAATTTTTGGATCAAATAAAACAGGATTGCCACAAAAATTAATTTGTTTTCATCAACTTCTCCGTAATTTTCATAAAATTGTGACTATTTTTCTGAACATAATGAATATTCTGATTTACTATAAAAATTATTAGATACTCAAAAAAATGTTCTATTGCATTTATTTAGGAATTTAATTTATTATAGGAATTTTATTTTTAAAATTATTTTTATTATTTTAATTCAATTCCTATTTTTCATAATTTTTAACTAAAATTCTTCTTTAAATCAATTTGATAATAATTTTTCAAAAATATTAATTCTACAAAATTTTTAGTTGAACGTATGAAAAATTCAGATTTTTAATTATTTGAATTTAAAACTTTTTTTAAAATTTAATTATTTCCAAAAATTCATGGTATAAAGTTTTCAATATTTAATTATTCTCTATAATTTAAACGGAAATTCTTTTTTAAAGCAATTTTTATCAGAAAATTCTACGAGAATTCAATTATTTAAATGCAAACATTTATAATTTGTTGACTAATTAAATGTTTCTCAAAATTAAATTCTTATAAAGAATTTTATCAACAAATTTTTAAAAATAATTACATTTTTCGAGAAATTGAATTGATGAAAATTTTTGAAAATAATCGAAATTTTGTTAAGAGAATAGAGAATTAAAATTGTAGAATATAATTGAATTTCGGAGAAGAATTTTTTTATTCATAAAAATAATTCAAAATTTGGGGAGAATTTTATTGCCTTTGAAAATATTTGAATTTCTGCAATTATTTGTCACTTTTACAAAATTGAACCTTTTAAAAAGTTTTTTACTAAAATTCATCTATAAATCCTGTATATATATCCTCCTCTCTATAAATCTTATTTAAATTTAATTCATTATATGTTAATAAGTAATTTAATTGATATTAAAAAATTTAATTACCTTTAGAATAATCTAAGCTTTTTAAAATTTCTAATTAAATTCAATCAGAGTGGAAATTTTATAAAATTTCAAATTATAATCTTTTGAAGTTCATTTGAAGGGTGGCATGACAAAAGAGGTCAAGCAACAACTTCTTGATTTTATAGGAAACGAAAATAACACATTTAAAAATTTTCTTGATTATTTAAAAAAAATCTAAAAAAAACCGTTTAGAAATATTATTTCGCTTCACCAGTGGAAATAAAATTTATAAAGATAAACCTACATATCAGTGAGAAAAATAAATAAAAGAAAACCATTTTGGGGTTACATCAAATTCATATATTTTCTTATAAAATTAATTATTAACAAAATATACCTACAATTTAAAGAAAAACTGAAAAATTAATTTTTTAATATTGAATTGACGAATTGAATGCAAAAAGTTGTTTATTTTCAATAAAATTGTTAATTACATGTTTGCTTTTGAAATTAAAGAGTAACGAAATTTTTCAATGCAAACTACAAACAGCAATATTTAAAAATTAGCAGAAGAATAATACTTAAATTGTTGAAAATTAGATAAAAAGAATAAAACCAACCTATTTATAAAAATATTTATTTCTTTTGTTTTCTAACTGAATTGCATTGTAAGTAAAAATTTAGGCTAATTTTTATTCATATTTTTATTGAGTACGAGTTTTAAAAACAATTTACAGGAAAATTCTTTTACAAATTTGTGTAAATGACTTTACCTAATTTTTTATAAAAAAATCTCAATTTCGAAAAATTGTGGCTTAACCACTTTTGTCATGTCACAGTTCATTTATGTATAAAAATTGCAATCGCAGTTCTTTTAAAACTCAATTAATTTAAAAAAATGTAAGTAAAAATATTCATTAAATAATAATTGTATGATACATAGTGTTTCTAGAATTTAAATTACACTGAAGCTTCACTTTTAGCATTCGAGTTGATTTGATTGGTGGATTCTTGAACATCAACCAATGGGAATGCGCGGAGAACCTTTCAGGTGAAAATAAACTAGACTGGAAATAGTGAAAATAAGTGCGACTACAAATAAGTGAGACTGAAAATATGTTAAGCTTCAGTGTATTAAAAAAAAATTATTGTCAGAAACAGAAAAAATTAAAGATTTTTCCAGTACACTGAAAAAAAGGAACATCTTAAAATACATTGTAGTCACTTTTAAGATACTTAAAACATCTTATTTTTCCATCTTTCATCTTAGAAACCAATGCATTTTAAGATGTTTTTCAAAACTTTTTCGAAGTAACTTAAAAGTGACTACAATAATATCTTAAATAAGATGCCTTCTTTTTACAGTGTACTTTTAATATAGTCTCTGACTTTTCTCTGACAAATTCTACTTTTCTTGCCTTTTCCCTGACCTGTGTCATTCCTGTAAAATTTTCCTCAGTTGTAGAAATAAAGAATTATAATAATTATTCTACACTTTCTCAAAAACAAAATAAAATTTCTTGTACACAGCGCGCCGTGAAGCTAATTTAAAATTTATTTCTTCTCTCTCTCTCTCTCTCTCACTTATTAAATAAAAAGCCTTGGAAATTTTCTTTTCGTTGAACAAATGGCCTCCTGAAGTGGAAGAAAATAGAATTAATATTCTCCCCGAAGCGTCAAGAACTGTCTATCTTTCTTCATCTATATGGAGGTTGCGCTAGCGAGCGCGCGCGCCCGCTTCCGAGAACAGATGCTGTTTTGTACTATGGAATCTTACGAATTGTAATCATTGCAGGAATCAGGAATTTTATCATGTCTAACCGCGAGCAGATTATAGTCGTTCTATGTTGTTAGACGCGTGTTCAAGAGACGAGAGATTATATATAGAGAGAGGGAGAGAGAGAGAGAGAGAGAAACTTGAAAAGCGTGTGCGCACCGTTTCATTATTATCAACATTCAGCATCTATATATCCTCCCCCCTCATACCTCCCGATTTATCCTTTATATTCTTGCTCGCAACAACTGTAACCGTGCGCGCACATTTCTGGGGGCGCCATTGTATATTACCGCTACTATTTACATGATTAAGAAAGTGGTAGCTGTTTGTAGCTGTGGCAAAAGGGAGAGGCCTACACACAACAAAGTATAGAAAATCTAACAGTTCTCATCCCGCTTTTTGCTATGAATTCAACAAGTGGGTGTACAACAAGTACGACGCGCGTCTGTACGTATACACACCACCCACAGGCATTTTAATGTGCGAATTAGGAGAAAGAAAGCGATTTCTTCTTGCTGGAGTTGGCATGCGGAAGAGACTTTGAAAACCATATTCTAGAGAATTACTTTTCCCTTCTTATCCATGTGGAGGATCAAAGTGAAAAGAACAACCCCCAAGGGAGTTTCTTGGCACATACACGCACGCAGGCACAGGCACACATGTATGCGTGGTAGGTAGAGGGGAAAAAAATTAAGATAAAAACATGTTTCTTCATTGCGCGTGTGTCGAGTATGTTCACGGGTTTTTATAGACACCTGAACTTGACAACCACGTGCTGAGAATTTCTCCTTCTGCGAAGAGAATAACGTTGACGAATGTACGCTATTCTCTTCCGTCTCCTGGACCATTTATTCATTGACTTCAGTAGAGAATGAACTCGTAAATCGTTAGTCTCGTGCGAGTCATGCACTTGCTTTTTTTCTTCTTCTGTGTAACCATGTTCCTGAGGACGTTTTTCTTTTTGTTTAACTTCAAAACTTCCCACATACATAAGTGTATTTTGTTGGATGAGACTGGTTTTCTTTTTTTGTGAATTGTGATGAATTTATTTATTTTTTTTGCTTGCTTGCTTGTCTCAGGCATTTTTCACTTTTACTTGATGTCTTTTTCACTTTCAGTGAGAGTGTCTTCACTTTTGTTCAGATTTTTTGTTATTACAATGTTTTCTTACTGTAAGGTTTTTTATATTCTTTTTTTCTTATATAAATTCTTCCACCTTCTTCTTCTTTTTCCTTATTTCCCATTATTGCATTTTCTCTTATTTTTTATTTCTATTCCAAATATAAAAATGGAATTTCAAAACGAATTTAAAAAAAAGAGCAGGAAAATGAAAAAAATTAACAAGAAGAAAAATAGAAACAAAAGTAATAATAACAAAGAGAAGAATAAAAGAAAAAGGCGAAACAGAAATAAAAAGAAGGATTACTACAAGAACGAGGACAAATTTTTAAAAGTAAAATAATAAATAAGGAAACAAATATAATTCTTTATAATTGTAAGTAAATGTAAGTAATTTCCAAGTAAACTTGGAATAACAACAATAAGATAATAGTAAGCAAGAACAAAAATAAGAACATGAATAACAACAACAAAAAAAACAATAATAAGACGAAAAATTTAAACAATGATCAAAACAACATTAACAATGAGAAAAAAACAATAATAAAAAGTTTTTTAGCTCAAAAAAAAGAATAAGAGACAAACATATGAAAACAAAAAGAAAAATAATAAGAACAAAATTATTAACAAGACCAAGAATAACAATAATAAGAGGAAAGAAAAAAACAATATCAACGGGATTAAAGTAGAAGAATAAGAGAAAGAGGAAGTAGTAAGAAAGGGAGAATAAACCAAAAAGGAATCGAATGTTTAAAAAGAAGCAGTTGAAAAAACAACAAGAACAAAAATGATAACAACAAGAAAACGAAGAAGTCTAAAAAATAATATCAAATAAAATAAAAATATTGGCGCATCAAGAAGAAGGACAATAAAGAAGAGAAGAACAACAATAAAAGCAATAATAAGACCAACAACAAGTAAAAGAAGAAAAAGAATAATAACAAGAAAATAAAGAATTTAAATAACAACAAAAAGGTAATTAACAAAAGAATGAATAAGATAAATGAGAGCAATAACAATAACAAGTAGAGAATAAAGAAAAAAGCGAAAAAACCAACAAAAAATAAAAGAAAAGTATAGACAACAATAAGAATAAGAACAACGAAAAAAAGAAGAAAAACAAAAAGACCAACAACAAGAAACAATTATTACAACAAACATTATATATCGGTATTACAATACCGAAGAGAGGGATATCAAAAAAAAAAAATGATAACAAGATAATGGATCAATAACAAGAAAATAAAGAATTTAAATAACAAGAAGATAATTGAGAAAAGAATTAAAAACAATAATTAAAGCAATAACAACAAGAAAATATTGCCTCTCAAATAATGAAAAGAAAATATTATTTATAATTTAATAATTATTTGTAAAACAATTATCATCAAAACATAAACATTAATTTATTTTTCTAATTATTTTTGTGGCAATGTTAGTGCGTTATCTATAATTAATTTACTTAGTAAACAATTTTTTTTCTTTGATCAACGTTGTGGACTTTAGTTTGGTAGCAGTAACAACAAGAAAAGAAGAAGAAAAATAAAAAATCTAACAAGAAAAATAATAATGGCAAAAAAAAGAAGAATACATGCAACAAGTAAAAAAACATTGTCGAACAGAAAAATAACAAAAAAATAAAAGCCAAATAACAGGTCAACAACAAGAAAATAAAGAATGTAAATAACAAACAGGAAGGCAATTGGAAAAAGAATGAAAAGCAATTATTAAAGCAATAAAAACAAGAAAATATTGAAAAACCGAAAAAACAACATATAAAAGAAAAAAAGGTTACAAAGAAATAAAAACAACGAAAAGAAAAAGAGCAACAACAACGAGAAAACGAGAAGAAAAACAAAAAATGAACAACAAGAAAAACAATAACGAAGAGAAGAATAACAAAAAAAAGAGAAAAATAAGAAAAAAGAAGAAATACAGGAAGAAAAAGACCAATTACTAGTAAAAGAAGAAGAATAACAAAAAAACCGCTGCTAAGTTATACATTTTTGTTATAATTTTGGTGCTCATTTCATTCGCTTTTGTAAATCTCGTTGTGTTCATTTCATGAACACTTTACTTCCTCATAGAGATGTTAATAACAATAAAGTATACATTTTCAACAATTATTCTTAATTGCTGTAATATTTTTTTCTTTTTATTTAATACTTCCACATAAAAAATTACCTTCACAATTTCTGTTTTTTAAAATATGAATAACTTCTTTATTTCTAATCGAATTATCGTCAAAAATAGGTCAATCGAAGCGTTTTTTAATGTTCTACATGATGATAATGATGGTTTTAAAGTTATTTCTCCATTTTTCAACAAACTATTCAAAAAAAGTTTTATTTTCCAAAATTTTTGATTTTTAAAAGTTTAATATCTCCGGTGAATATGGACGAAAAATGTTTATTGAGGGCTCAAAAAATGCGTCTAAAAAAATTCTACAAAATTAGAGAAAAACATTTATAGGTGTCCTAACATTTTTTTAAAGTTATGGGCAAAAAACGTTTTTTTGAAAAATTAAAAATAAAAAAAATATATAGTTAAACTTTATTAATCGACACTGAGAAAACATTATACTTAAATGAAACACAAAATAATGTTAGACCATTTTGTTTAATTGAAATTAGTTTGTAAGTTTAATCTCAATATATAGAAAATATCTACTGCATTGATTCAAAAGTATTATTTGTTTGAATAATTATATTTAACTCAAACATATTTTCTGTTACGGTTTAAACAAAAATTATGTTTAAAAATTTTATGTTTGAATCAAACTTAAAAGTTGACTGCAGATAATTTAAAATCAATCACAATTTATGTTTGATTTCAATATATAATCTCTTAAACTGAACCAGAAAATATGTTTGAATTAAACTTAAATACGTTTGACTGTATAGCAAAGATATTTTAAGTTTGATTTAAACAAAATTTGTTTGAATTAAATAATTTTTTTTCTCAGTGTATCTCAAAGTACTCTCATTTTATATCCGCAAGTGAGACCTACAATTTAAAAAAAAATTAAATATGTTAAAAACTCTAACGTGAAAAATTTTCGTATTACAGTACTTCTTCTATATGAGGAAGCAATAATAAATAAATATAGAGCAATAAATAAGAGCAATAACAACATTAAAATAAACAAGAAAAAATGGCAACAAGAGAAAAAATAAATAACGAGGATAAAAAGAAAAAATATGAATTGAAAAAAAGCTGCAGATTGAAAAGTATTTCGTCTACGAGTTCCAATATTGTAAAATGCATTCCCCCCTCCTTTTTCACTTTTCACTGTTCCATTAGTGCGTCTACTCTCCCGCGCTGATGAACTTTTCCATCTCCCGAAGCAAACGAACGCAACGGCTCGACAATGCGGCCCGCCTTGGGTTAGGCCGAGTGGTTAACGTGGGAGAGGTCAGGGTCTGAGAAAGTAAATGAGAGGCTACTTCGCCTGGTACTTCGACCTCATCCTCTTCTCTTCCGATTCGCACGAATGCCAAAGCTCATGAACTGCCTTCTATACAATGTTACTCCGATTTTTATTTTTACCTTTTGTTGTTATCATTGTTATTATTATTTTTATCTCATTATAATTCTCCTTTACACCTTTCTCGGGTGTTTACTATTTTTTCCGAATTTCCGCTTTTTATTACATCATCCAGCATCCTCAAAATTAACAAAAAATTATGTTTACTATTTTTTAAATTCATTTTTATTGATTTTATACAATTATTCTTTTTCACATCTTTTCTATTCTTTAGTTTGTTTTCAAAGAAATGTTTTTTTTCTGTTTAAAAAAATATTACTTTAGCCCACTTTCAAGTGAAACCGTTTACTATATTAAAATTATTATTAACAGAATCAAAGCTGTAAAAAATTTTTAATTTTTCAGCATATAATTCTAAACTTAGTTTAGTTTCAACGTTTCAAGCTTAAAAATAGGTTTTTTGTTATCACTTCACGGTAAATCGTTAGGTATTAAAATAACAACAAAAAGGATTAAAATAATCCAATTTAGTGTTATTTTAATCCATTTTGGTGTTATTTTAATACCTAACGATTTACCGTGTTAAAAAATTGATTTTTCCACTTAAAGTTTAAATGCTTTTTCTTCTTCTTTCTCCTCTATTTTATGTTTAGATATTTCTCAAGTAAAGGAAACAGAAATGAAAAAGTCAAAAAATCGCATTCTTTCAGTGCTTAAGAAAAAAGAAAGAAGAAGAATTGCGGAAATGAAATTATGAAACTTTCAATTGATGCTATTAGATGTTTATCTCTCTGTCCCTCTCTCCTTCTTTCTGTCTCTCTCGGTAACAATTGCAGTGTGATACAGATATAGATATTGGATCAATAGGAGCAATTATGGATGGGCTTGCATATCCTACGATAAATGATATCTATACATACACGGATAGGAGTCATTACTCTCCTTGTTCTCAAGATACGTTTACAATAGTATTATTTTTATTTTTTTTCTACTTCCAATTAATTTCTTCTCAAGATATTATTAATAAAATTCCGTTAAAATTTTGACTTTGAAAATTTTTTATTTCTCTCAAGGAATTCTCATTTAAGTATGTTTATTTTTATTTTTTTTATTTATATATTTTTTAATTAATATATGAAAGAAAATGATTGCTATATTGTTGTTGTTTACTGTAAATTAATTGTTATTAATTAATTAATCAATTATTAATCAAAAATAATAATATGTTGCTAATAATAATAATAATAATAATAATATGTGACGCGCTCTCAAGAAAGGTACCTAAGAAGCAAACGAGAAAGCAAACGAATTATATAGGTTAGGTTCGCGTTAGATTTATCTTGATTAAAAGTTTATTTTTAATTATTGAAATTTGAAACCAATTTTCATTGACTGTTTTGGATATAATGAAGACTTGAAGATCAGTAAGTTTTAATTAATAATTTATTCTCTTTCTGTACTGTTACTGGAAAAATTAAAAACATAACCTCAAACATTTTACTTCTTAGGTACCTTTCTTCGGAGCGTGACACATATTTAGAATAAATAATATTATTGTTTTACTAAAAGTGACAAATTGGAAGAAATTGAAAATTTCGTATAGAGAAGAATGTGTGTATACTATTTAGCAGAAAAGTAGTTGTTTACGTTAATATAATTGAATAAGTGAGATGTTATTTATTTTACAGGTGGTTTATGTCGGTGAGGGAGCACAATATGTACCAGTGCCTTCATTGAAGAGCAGACCTTTGAGCCCCAATTTGCAGGCTCTTCAAACACTACAAGGTCTCCAGGGTCTCGCAGGTGGTGGCGTCGGAGGAACAGGACTCGCATCCGACGAGGAATGGAGAAGACATCCGGAATCTTGGGATCGCGAACACAGAAGATATAGGCCTAATACCACCAGAGTGCAACGTGAGTTTTCTTCTTTCATTTTACTTCTCGATTCTAATCCCCTGGCGGAATTAACCTCATAGAGCATAGCAAGACTCTATATTGCAAAAGCATTACAGTATAAGAAGGAAACGTGCAGAGACAACACGATTTAATTAGTAATCTCCAACTTGAATTCCAATCCCTTTTTTTCATCTTCTTCTTCTTCTTCTATTGCTGCTTCTTGGCCTGCCCAACCTCCGCCGGAAGACATTCTTTACTCTCTTATAGTCCCCTTTTTTGTAATTATTTCACCAACTATAATAGAGAAAAATATTTTCCTTCTCAATTTAGAAGAATATCAGAATTGACAAAAGAATTTCATATTCTTTTTTCCTGATTTCTAAACAAAATTTAAACCTTGGCCTTGAAGAATATTCTGATTCACTCGAGAAATTAATAGAAACACAAGGATATCTTATATTAATTATATATTTATATTATAAATTATATTTTATAATTAGGATATCTTATATTAATTATATATTTATATTATAAATTATATTTTATAATTATAAAAATTATATAAATTATATAAATATAAAATTATATAAATTATACTTATTTACAAATTTAATTAATTTAAAAATTATTCATCAAAACATTAATAACTTCTACTTTTAAATAAATATTCAGTAATTATTATTTTTCTATACAAATTAAGTTTTTTAAAAACTTCAAATTCAAACCTTTTTGAAATTCAACCTCTTATAAGAATATCATTACAGAAAAACTTCGAATAATTTCAAGAAAAATTCAATTAAAATAAATAAAAAATAATTTGTACAAAATTTTTAATTTATGTTCAAATATTCAAAGACATTAATTTGAAACCTTCTGAAAGTTTAATTATTTTTAAGAATTAATTTTTAAAGCAATTTTTATTAGAAAATTTAATGCGAATTAAATAATTCGAAGACAAAAATAAATAATTTACTGTATAATTAAATAATTCTTAAAAACTAAAAATTTCCATACAGAATGTCATCGACTATTTTTCTAAATAATTACATTTTTCGAGGAATTCTTTTAAAATGTCATTAAAAATAATTGAAATTCTGCGATGAATTTTATAATTTATAATAATAATTAAAAGCATATTAAGAATTTTATTATTTCTAAAAAATTGTGGAGATATTACAAATAATTGAAGAAATACAATTATTTTCAAAATTAATGAAATTCTTCTCATAAAATTCAGTTTTGTTTGTTTAACTTATGGGAATTTATCAACGATGAATAAACTACAATTAGTAAAAGTCGCATCGTTTTTTTATCCCTTAGATTTTTTTATTTCGAACTTACTTAAAAAATTACTAAAATCTCAGAAATTTTTGTGAGTGCTGGATATTGTTTATAACAATTTTTTTTGTTTAATTTTTAAAAATTCATTACTGATGTATAAACTGCAAATCTCAAAAGTTGCATTGTTTGAATAAACATGGAGAAAATAAAATTTTAGAGAAATAATGAGAAATGAAGAAAGAGAGATAGAAATAAAAGTACAAGAGGTAATAAACAAACTTTATTTGTTAATCTCTTTTTTTTTTAATGTTTATTTAAACAAAATGAAGCAAAAAACAGAATAAAAAAAATAGAATAGACTCAGACCAGCTCAACTGTGTTACAAAAATTTTATTGATTTTCTAAAATGTTAAAACATTTATGAAAATCGGTAGTTCACAACGAAATAAAAAAACACTTTTTACCATTTTTTGAAATTCTAAATTTTTGTTATTGTTTTTGCATTAACAAAATAATACAAAATTAAAAAAAATTAATAACTCAAAAACCGTTTGCAATAAATTAATGAAACTTACACTGATTACACAAAATTGTTCACTTTTTTAAAAGAAAATATTTGCAAGATTGTAAATTCAAAAATTCCATATTTTTAATACCAATTTTATAAACAATTTCAATTATTTATGTGTTCTACCCCTCCAAATGCAATGAAATTCATAGGAAGTGTACTCAGTAGTCTCTTCTTGAAGAACAAAAAAAAATTTTTATATTTTCAATTTGGAATGTAGATAACGAATTTTTTTTATTAAAAACGCGCGCCAACTCCACAGAGAGAGAAAGTTAATTGTCATGGACACTTCAGTGTAGAGGTTACAAATATTATTTGTTTTTAATAATTTTTTTTTTTTAAATGAAAGTTTATAATATTGTGCACTAATCAGATCAAATCTGATATCTTAACTTAAAAAAAATATAAATGTTACACATTTGTTAACTAATATTTAGTACATTTTTTTCTCCTCTGTTCATATATATTGTTAAATAAAACAATTTTTTTAACAGTTTTCAAAATTTTACCGCCATAGATCGCTGCTCAATTTTATAAACTTATTCATTAAAAAAAAATTATTAATAACAAATAATATTTGTAATCTCTAGACTGAAGTGTCCATGACAAACAACTTTCTTCCTCTGTGGAGTTGGTGCTCGTATTTAATAAAAAAATTCGTTATCTACATTCCAAATTAAAAGTACAAAAATTTTTTTTGGGGGGGCTTCATGAAGAGACTACTGAGTACACTTCCTATGAGTTTCATTGCAATTGGAGGGGTAGAACACATAAATAATTGAACACGGAAAAAATAAATTTAGCAGATTTTACAAAACTGTTCCTGAGCAGAGGATACAGCTTTTAACGAAACTGAGTTTTGTAAAATGTAAGGAATATTTCAGGATAAAGTACAAATATTTCGTAGTGTATACTGAATATGTTTAAAGTTTGTCCTAAAATATTTCTTACATTTTACAAAACTTAGTTTCGGAAAAAGCAGTATCCGCTACTCCGTAACAGTTTTGTAAAATCTGCTAAATTTATTTTTTCCGTGAAATTGTTTATAAAATTGTTACTAAAAGTGTGGAATTTTTAAATTTACAATCTTGCAAATATTTTCTTTTAAAAAAGTGAACAATTTTTTGTAATCGTTGTAAGTTTCATTAATTTATTGCAAACGATTTTTGAGTTATTAATTTTTTTTTAATTTTGTATTATTTTGTCAATGCAAAAACAATAACAAAAATTTAGAATTTTAAAGAACGGTTAAAAGTGTTTTTTTATTTTGTTGTGAACTACCGATTATCAAAAAAGTTTTAACATTTTAGAAAATCAATAAAATTTTTGTAACACAGTTGAGCTGGTCTGACCCTATTCAATTTTTGTGGTTCTGTTTTTTGCTTCATTTTGTCTTCCTCTCCTTTTTCAATGTTCAATTCTTTTTTTCTTCATCTCTTGTACTTTTATTTCTATCTCTCTTTCTTCATTTCTCATTATTTCTCTAAAATTTTATTTTCTCCATGTTTATTCATTTGTTTCCACCGTTTTCTCCCCGACTTCTTTTCCCTCCATATTCGTATTTTCCCTTTTTCTGTTTTTTAATACCTTTTTCGTTCTTTCATTTTTGTTTTTTGCTTAAAATGAACTGCCCTTCGATGAGTCATTATTAGAGGCAACCTCGGGGCGGTAGGTAATGGTCTAAAGAAAGTAATTACTTAGGTTAAATAATGTATGATGCTGACTTTCTTGTCCTCTTCTCTATTGTAGCCGGAGGAAATTCTCGCTGAAATGCTCAACAGAGTTATTCTAAACTGCAACGTGGAAACATTAAACGTATTCAATTTGCTTAAATGCAAAAAAATTAATATCTCCTTATTTTCCGGAGGAATGGATATTAGACACGGTTTTCTTATTGGTTGTTCCTCTTTATCTCTCTCTTTGCGTCTCTTTTTCTCTTCTCTTTACTCTCGCGGGATGTTTTCGTTGTGTCTCTAGAGAGTAAAGGAGAAAAGAGACGCAAGAAAAATGAGAACAACCCTTTCGAGAATTATAGTGAGAATTTTAAAGTCCTGGGAGTGAAGAATAAAATCGTATAAGAGGTCGTTTAGCTTTGTATATGTTTCTACGAGGTCCTTTAGATATCTGTAAAACATCTCAAAGAACTTAAGATTTTACATTTACTGTGTATTACCCTCTAAGCTTACCATTATAATGCCGATAATTCACCCCTCCCTCCAGTCAAATGTTATTCACTCCTTTGTTTTTTTTCCTCTATAAAATTAGTCTTTTACACTTGGAACAATCACACTTTAAATCCTTCGGATCCTTTGTACTCGTGTTTTTTCTTTTCTTTTCCTTTTTTTTTGCTTCTTTTTAAACTAGATCTTCTGCTTTGAAGCATAATTCAAATCGTTTCTTCTATTTTCGAAAAACTGAATTCTACTTTTTATGAATCTTGAATTTTTACGTTTCCTATTTTTAATTTTTGTTTGACAATTTTTGCTACTCGTGAATTTCTTTATTTCTTTTTTTATTTCCATTTTGCATTTTTGCTTTCTACTTTTACTATTTTAATTTTTTTCCTAAATTTTAGAAATTTTTTCGTGTTTTTAGTTTTGATTTTCTTGTTTTAAATTTTCATTTTTAATTTTACGATTTCGTGTTTCTTCTGTTGAATTTTTTATTTCTCTGTTATAATTTCGCTTCTTTCTATTTACGCATTTTCGATTTATCTTTCTTAATTTGGCTTTTTTATTTTTGGTTATTACATTTTTTTTGTTGTTTTTTTCTATATCCCGATTATTAATTTGTTTTTATTTGCTTTCTAGATTTTGCTATTTTAATTTTTTTCTATTTTGTCTTTTACTTTTTATTCATTTTGTAGTTTTGACTTCCAATTCTTACTATTTAAAATTTTTTTGTTTTTATTTTTTATAATTTGTTTTTTTATATTCTAATTTCGCGACTTTAATTTCTCTTTTCTATTTTTGCCAACCGATTTTCCCTTAATTTTTCCTATTTTACTTTTTTAGTTTCAGTAAAGTTTGTAAATTTCATTTTTTTTAATTTCCCTTTTTTTTTGATATTTTTGTTTATTTGTTCAAAAAAAGAATTTTATTGATCTACTTTTTGTTTTATTTCATACGCATCTTTGTTGCGTAGACATTATGTGTAAATACATGCTCGTAAAATTGGATTCCATAGCGGCAATTTATTCACTTCCTTGGGGAAGTGATGCTTATCTCTTTTTCATAAGGTGGTAATTTCGTTTATTCTTTTTTTCATTTTCTCTCTGTCTCTCTTTTTTGATTCCGATAAGAGAATGACCAGAAGGTTTTTTTGATAAAGAAAGTGGCAAACCACTGTCTCAGGATCTTTCTGCAATTTTTTTCCTCAAGTTTATTGACTGATTCGAGATTTATTTAAGTATATAGTTACTGCTTCCAGCGCGTCTAAAGGATTATTATTTTCATTTCTCCATACACTTCAAATATGACTGGATGAAGAGATTCACGAGTCTTGATAAAAGAAGTCATTTTTTTCCCTCTCTTTTCTCGAGAGGAACGCACATTCTTGCTATATTGTTGCCTTAGAAGATAAATTCCTCATACTTCAGTTGTCGACTGCTAATTTTTTCTTGTCTTTTTAATTTTTTATATCTTTTAGTTTTTTTTGTAATTTTAATGCTTTTTGAATAATTTTACAATTGATTTAATTATTTTTAGAGTGAATTAGAATATTTTTTAGTGTCAGGAAAGAAGTCAAAGAAAAATTGAAAGAGCTAATATTTATAAAGAAAAATATCACCTGGTGATCTTGAAAAATCGAATTAAGAAGGAAAACACGATACCAAACGACAGTTGAGAAAAAAAGGGAGAAAACACTAACTAACGGAGCAAAGAGAATCTAACATCGTGGACTTATGGAAATCGGTAGTCGACTGCAAAGAGGATACATTAAACTTAATGGCCCTCCTCTCATGCAATAATCGACGATTCCACGGGTGGGCTCAAGTTCCCGCAGCTTTACGACTTCATTGAACCTGAACCCATGGTAGCGAGGTCCTCCGATACTCGACAGAAATTTTTCCTTGTTTTCTGACCCCCTTCTCGTCCTACCGACTTATCTTCACTTTTGACCCTTTCTTCATTCCACCATATCCTCTAATCTTCCTCCTTTGCTCTGACCTCTTCTTGTATTTATTATACATATATGTTCGGAATTTATATGTACATGAACATGTGTGTTAGACCGATGACTATGACGACTACGATGATGATGATGATGATAATGATAATGACAATTTTCTGAATGATGACGATAATCACGATATAAGCAGCATTAGGCTGAACTTTGGTGTCAGATTTCCGACACCGTTTTAATTCGTGTTCGTAACGGGATAGGGAGCAAATTTTATGTCTAGTTGCGGTTTTTTACAATTTATTTTTATTTTTTCGCCTTTTTTAGAAAAAAACTTCACTTTTATCCTCAATTTGATAAAGTTTTCTTTTACAGCAAAAACAAATTGTTTAAAATAATTTAGAGTACCATCAACTGAAACTATTTTGACTAACGTTTCTTGTTGATTGTAAATAGTATAGATAAATAATAATGAAACTCACCTTTAACAAAAAAAATAAAGAATCATTAGAATAATGTTTAAAGTATTTTATATTAGCAAAAATGAGTATTTTGATAAAATTTTTTCCGAACTTAGTAAGATTTGATAAAAATTCCAAGCACTTAACGTTTTTTTAAATTTGCTTCGAATATTTTTAAAAATATTAATATGTGACAACAATTCCAAACTATTTAGATTTCACTTTTCAAAGAGTAAAAATAACTACATTTTTCCATGCATTAATTTGAAAAGTTATTCTTCAAAAGAATATTAAAGACAGCTATAAAAAGATCTATAAATAATAATTTTCAAATTGACAAAACGACAATTTTCGGCAAATGAAAGTCATCAAAAGTCATTGAAATAACAAGTGTGAAAAGAGAGAGAGAGAAATAGAGAAAAAAAATTTTTTTTCTACTTGTGCAACATCTCATTGTGTATGCACGGCCGTTTTGCCGGACAATGAACACAAAAGCATTGAGGAGTAAATACTAAATGGGTGTAGAGTACTTGAAAACATATCCAAAGCCTCTTATGCGTCTCGAGGAATATAACGTTGGATTTTAAATCAAGAGAGTAGTACAAACGCAGTTGTATCATCGGTCTTACGTCAAGTGTAACTATCGTTTCATCTTTTTTTTCTTCTTCTTCTTCTTTTATATACATCTATCTATGTATCTATATATATATACATGTGAAACGTTACGTCGTCACATGGAAACTTCTTTTTACCACGAAGAGCGCCTATAAGATCCATTCCACTTTCACTCTCGTCATCGATGACTGAATTTCCGTTTGCATCCACTTCAACGCATCCCCATAATAATGTCGACGAAATTTCGACACGAAAAATCTTATCTGACCATTTCCATGTTAGTCGAAAGACTAATTAATCTATTGTGTTATTATAAGAATCAGCTTCCTTCCTGTTACGATTAGATTTTGAAATTTTCTTTACGAAAAATTATATATTGAAATCCTTCATTATTTATAACCATGTTATTTGTTTATTTATACATTAAATTTTTTCGTTTTTTGCCTTTTTTGTGTTAAATTCTCTTCACGTTTTCTTTTTTTACTGTTTTTTTTATTTTTGATAATTTAATTTTTCTTTTTTTTCTCATTTTTTTTCTATTTTCGCTTAATTTTTCTTGTAATTTTGTCTTTATTGTGTTTTTTCTTCTTATATTTTTTATTCCTTTTAGATTTTTTTCACAATTATATATTTTTTCAAATACATTGTTTGATATTTTAAATAAATTAAAATTTATTCTTTTTATTCTCATCGCTATTTTTTTATTGTATTGTTCCATTTATTTTAATTTGTGTTGAAATGTTTCATTCAGTTTGCTCCACTTTTACTTTTATCAGTGAAATGAATTATTAATTGTAAC
Organism: Leptopilina drosophilae; assembly: GCA_032873175.1. Lineage (NCBI taxonomy): Eukaryota > Metazoa > Arthropoda > Insecta > Hymenoptera > Figitidae > Leptopilina > Leptopilina drosophilae. Next base: position 52,250,153 of record CM065478.1, read on the forward strand.
TTATCTTAATTTTCATTTTACATATTTACTATTATAATTCCATTAATTTATATTTATTTACTTTATTTTACTATTATTTTATATTATTATTATTATTATTATTATTATTATTATTATTATTATTATTATTATTATTATTATTATTATTACCTAATATCAGTATTGCTATTATAAATTTATCATAAATATTTCTGTGTTTATTATAATTTTATTTATATTCTTTTTTAGATTTTGGATATTTATGAGGGTAGGAAAAAACAAAAATTATTTGTTCAATATAAAATTAATTTATTATTTAATTTATTAATTTAATCATAATAATTTAATGAAAAAAAGGAAATGAAGAAGATGGGAAAAGGGGATGAAACTTATATTTTATTCACGGTAAATCATTAGGTATTAAAATAACACCAAAAAGGATTAAAATAATCCAATTTAGTGTTATTTTAATCCATTTTGGTGTTATTTTAATACCTAACGATTTACCGTGTTTTATTTAAACAAAAAATTACATCGAATTACTTTTTAATTAACTCTAATTACTTACTCTCTAAATATGAATTAGTTAAAAATAACTGATTGTCAGTTAAGAATAACTAATGTTTCAGTAACTTTTTTTTTGACTGATTCAATTAGTCACGTTTAACTGTTTTTCATTTATTTATTACTGAAAATCAGTTGTTTTCAACTGACTCAGAAGCAAAAGTCAGTCACTAATTGTCAATTGAAACCATAATTTTTAATTCATTCAAATTAGGAGAATAATTTTTTTATTCGTTTTGTTTGACTTTTTAATTTAAAAACATTGTGTTTGTAATATTTTTATTTTGTTTGTCCTGTTTAAAAAATTGATGAAACTATATTAAATTATTATACAAGTTGGTTTTTTTTTAGTTTTAATTCTAGAAAATTTTAGTAATTTTTATAGTTAATTAAGATAATAATTGAACAGACTATTAGTAATTTTTCGTTTTAGTAGTTACTATTTTAGTTTGAATATATTTTTAAAAATGTTATTAACATGTGCTGTTTTAATAATAATAATATTTTTAAATTTTTATGTATAATAAATAATAATAATATTTATATAATATATATAAATATATATAAATATATATATAATATATATATATAATAATAAAAATATATAATAAAAATAAAAATATATATAATATATAAAAATATATATATAATAATATTTATATATAATAATATTTTTAAATTTAAATAAGTAAGAAAAATGTAAAAAATAATTTTTGACGCCAATTTTTAGTAAAACTACTTATAGTTTTGATTAATATTTTTTTTATTTAAAATCGCGTTTTAGTAAAATTAATTGAATTAGTTTCATTAACTTTTTGTAATTTTAGTTAAAAACGTTAAATATGCCTAAAAGTTATTACAATTTATTGTTTACTGTTTTATAATTTAGTATTTTTTTAATTATAATAAGAATAATCACTTGTAAATTAACATTTAAATTGATTTCTTTAAATATTTATTTATAGTTTTGCTTTAAATTTTTGTTTATTTTTTGACGGAAAATTGAATTTTATAGATTTCAATTATATTCAATATTTTAGTATTTAATAATCTTTTATTTAATATTGAGTTTTAGATTTTAGTAAACTATGTTTTAGTATTGCTATGTTTTTGAATTTTTAGTTTCAGTGTTAATTTAAATTTAGTTTTCTTTTCAAGTTTTAGAAATAGTCACAAAATACCATTTTAAATTAATTTTTACTTAATAGTTATTTATAATTTTTGAAGTAAATGTTAATTATTATTCTTTTTTTCATCTAAAATCATATTTTTAAATAAATAGTAATTCAATTTAGTTGTAGTATACATTTTTATTTTAGTAGTAACTGTATTAGTTAAAAATATTTGTTTTTAATTTCAATAGGAATGTAAAATAACATTTGATTTGCCACTAAGTGTCCTTGGAGACAATGAATACTTAATTCTAAAATATACATTTATTCAAACTGTAAATACTATTTATGAATTTAACATTTTATTTAGTGAAATAATTGCAACCGATATTTCAAACTAATTCATATTTTTTTTACTAAAGCTGTATCAATCCTACTTTTTATTCATTTAAAATATTTCACTATACAACATTATGCTTCTAGATGTATGTTGTGAATTATTTTATTGTTTATCTAATTCAATTCAGAAATGATTGTTTCAAAAAATTTGAATAGCAATAATAAAAATGCAACAAAATGATATTAATAATAAAAATAATAAAATAATAATAGTAAAATGAAATAATAAAATAAATAATAATAATAATAATAATAATAATAAAAAGACATAATAATAGTAATAATAGTAATATTGCGGAAAATTTCCTCAACTATTTGTATGTTCATTTTCAGATATCGAGGCGGAATGTCAAGACGATTACATGAAGATCCGAATTGGCTTTAATGGCTCGTTCGCCGGACTTCTCTACTCTGCAGGTAAAGATTTATTACAGTAATAATAATTTGGACTTATTACGCGCAATGATCCATGAATATTATATATAGAGATAACTTCATATAGTTACGCAGTACTTAATTGGAGCTCTTAGAAAATGAAAAGAAAGAAGAGAGGGGAAAAAATTTTCTACGTAAATGTATTATCTTAAAGTTACTCATGCAGAAAGGTTCCATTGGAATATATATATATATATTCTCTCTCTCCTTCCTTCTTTTCTTTCGCTCTCCCCGTCTCTCTCTTTCGAAGGGAACATAACGAGTTTACATGGCGCTAATAATGGAAAAGTAATTATCGTAAATCGATCGGGCAGGACGATTAGTCGAGAGCACGCTTTTTTCGTCGCGGCATAAGATTGTACTATCTCCGTTATTCCGATTCTGCGTGTTTTCCATGGCGCGGTGTATTGCACACGGGACGAAGAAAAGGAAGACATGGATTCTCAGGTGGTCCGTAAATATCTAACGCTGCATCTTTCTATACACTCTCTATACGTCCCTACGAGTTACCTACGAGTCCTTCGCAGAAATCCTATTGCAGTGATCATCGCAAATTATATGGATGTGCGCTAGCAAGAAAGAAAGACAGAGAAAGAGAGAGAGACTCGGGTCGGACATGAATTTCATTCGATTTATTCCCCGCATATTTACCTCTAATATATTAATTATGAAACAATTCAAAGCGTAATTCTCTGTGCCATGCCGTCGAATCTTTTTCAGAAATCATATATAGATTATGAGATTTTATGATAATGAGTTGTACTTATTTATTTCAAGTGTGTGATTTTACATAACGGTCCGAGTCTTATTTGAACCGTGCTTTATTAGTTTTCTTGTTTTTAATTTTACTTTTTCATTGATTAAATGCCGTGATAAGGCTTGCACTTTCGAAAGGCGATTTGGAAATTTAATTTCTTTTGTAATTTTACATTTGTATTTAATTCAAGTTTCTCTTTATTTCCATTTGGAAACAAATTCAATTGTATTAAAATTTTTATGTACTACTTTATTTTTGTATATTGAATTTATGTAAAATAATATATAATTAAAAACAAAAGGGAAAACAGGTTTTTAGTAATTAAAGTTCTGAGAAAAGAAATTGTCTAAAAAAATTAATATTTACTACTAAATTTTTAAATTTGTTAACTAATAAAATTCTTTGTAAATAAGAACAATGAACCAGTTTTAAAATTCAATTCTCATAAAGAATTTGAGTAAATTTTTTTTAATAATTCAACTCTGTTGACGAATTTTATTAAGGGGATGTCAAAGTCGATGCGATTTTCCCATTGAAGCTCAATGCAAAAATTCAATCGACTTTGACACCGCCTTAAAACTTGCAAGAACATAATTACTTTTTTCAAGGAATTCAATTAAAATTATTTGAAAAATAATTGAAACGCTGCGATAAATTTTATTAGAGTTTTCAAATTTATTCGATTGCAATTCAATTTTACAAAATTTCAATTATTCGGAAATTCTGCAATTAAATAAATATTGAAAAATAAAAACTTGAAATAATTTCAATAAAAATCCTATTAAACTTTTAAAAAGAATTAATTCTACAGAATTTTTTGTCAAAAATATGAAAAATTAAAAATTTCAATGATTTTAGTTTGAAACTTTTTCAAAATTTAATTATTTCTAAAAATCCACGTTAAAACCCCTTTAATACTCAAGTATAATCTAAAATTTTAACTGAAATTCATTTTTAAACCCATTTTTATTAGTAAAATTCTACGAGAATTCAACTATTCAAATACAAAAATAAATAATTTATTAATGTCATGTTTCTGGAAAATAAATTCCTTTAAAAAATGTTATTAACAAATTTTTTAATTCATTAAATTCTTTGGACAAATTTTAATAAGATTTTTAAGAATAATTACATTTTTCGAAGAGTTGATTAAAATTGCATTAAAAATAATTGAAATTCTGCAAAGAGTTTTATTATTTTTGAAAATAATTGAATTCCTGAAGAATTTTATTATTTATAAAAATAATTGAATCTCTATAGAAATGTTATTATTTATGAAAATAATTGAATTATTGCGAAGAAATTTATAAAAAAATTTGTAAATAATTGAATTCCCGTAAAATTTTTTTATTATTTATAAAAATAATTGAATGTTTTCGTAGAATCGTATGCAAATTTTTTTTAATAATGGAATTCTTTTGGAAAATTTTATTGAAATAGTAAATATTAAAAATTATAGAATTTAAAAAAACTTTTAAAAATAATTAAAAGTTTGACAAGAATTTGATTAAAATTTTGTAAAATAATTGAATATCAGAGAAGAATTTTATTATTTATAAAGAAAATTTAAAAATTTGACCATTTTTTTAAAGTTTTGAACACAATTAAATTTAGTAACTATGTTAATAAGTTAGTTAGTAACTAAGTTAATAATTAATTTACTATTCTCCTTGGAGAAGCTAAATTCGTCGAATTTTTATAAATCGTTGACTTTTGTGTTTTATTTCAAATAAAATTTCATTCACAGTTAAAAATAACACCAAAATAGATTATTTTAATCCTTTTTGGTGTTAATTGAATTCTAGAGAGATTAAACTGTTAATAATAATACTTTCTTTACTTATAACGAGAATATATGTAGAAAAAAAAATATTATTAAAAGTTTTGAAAAATAAAAATAGAATAAAACACCATCTGTCTGACTAAAGATTCCTTTTACTACTGCTATCGAAATTAATGAAGTAAATAAGTTAATTGATATTAATTGTATTTATATGAGATGATTAAGTTTTGTCTACCTGCAACTGGTTTTTAATTATAGCATCAATTGTAGGATAATTCAAAATGAAGTCTGACTATAAACTGACTTTTATTACTTATATGAATAGTATATGAATTAATTAATGATTTATAATTAATTTCAACTGTATTAATATATGAATTGTTATTGCTAAAAACAAATTTGTTTTTTAATCAAACTTACAAAGAAAAATAAAATTTAAAAAAAAAGAAAAATTTCTGTAAAATTCTTGTTAAAACGAGAACGATTTTTACTACTAAGTTTCTATCTACGAGAATTAAAATAATTGCAATAGTTGTACGTTTTACTACACTCACACAAAAAATGATTAAATTACAAAAAATTAACAATTGCAAATATACTTATTGCTTAAAATTGACTTCTATATATGACTAAAATTACTGTACTACTTTACTGACTTTTACTATTGATAGCAAAAATTACGATATCTTAAAAATTTGCTGTTTAAAAAATTCAGGTTTATTAAAAGTAAAAATTTTAAAAGTTTTAATTCTCTAGAAATGTGTTTTTATCCTAATTATTCAAAATCGTCACGAATGCAAAGCTCCCTTTCGAGGAGGAGGCAATAGGTAAAAGATAATAAATAAAATAACTAAAAATATTAATTAAAGTTGGTGTACTCTCCAAATTTGATTTAGTTGGAAGTTACTAATGAAATGACGAAAAGTCTTCCACCAAATGGTTTAATAATAATTTTACAAATATATATTGAAATTTTACAAATTTTTAGTAGATAAAACAGTTTTAGTAATTCATGTTATGAAATAAGTAATTTTCAATTACTGGAATTCTACTATAACATTCGTAAAATTTTACTAAAAATTAGTAATATTAACACTAATTAAAGAGGATAAAGACGTCTATGAATTCTTCTAATTCAATTCAGAAAAAAGATAAAAATAAAAAATAAAAAAATCTAGAAAATGAAAATTGTAAACAATTGAAAATAAGAGAATAAAAAAAAATATATAAGAGTCAAGTGTGAAATGAAATTTCATTATTATCTTTGTTTACAGGTTATTCATATGATCCAGACTGCATGTACGTTAACGGAACTGGTCGTGATTACTACGAATTTTACATTCAACTAAATCGATGCGGCACTCTTGGTGAGAATACACATCATCAGGACAGTAGGAAAAATCCCACGGTATGTGAAGTTTGTAATAAGTGCTTTATTCTTTGCAATATTAAGTCAGTAGGTACAACAACACGCGTGAAATTAACTTGATAAAAAGCGCTGTTCGTGACTTTAATTAATAATACGTGTAATTTTGCAGAAAAATTTAATGTGGAATACCGTAACTGTACAATACAATCCACTCATTGAAGAGGAGTTCGATGAACATTTCAAGGTCACCTGCGAATACGGCTACGACTTCTGGAAAACTGTCACTTTTCCATTTCTCGATGTCGAGTGAGTTGAAAATTTTTATTTTTTCCTTCTTTTATTTCATATGTTGACTTTTTCCAATATTATATTTCTCCTTTTTCAATTTTATCACCTATTTTTCAATATTTATTACCCTTTTTCAATTTTTATTTTCCTTTTTCAATTAATACATTTTCAGTGTTTTATTATTAATTTCTCGATTTCATATTTTGTCTTTTCAATTTTGTTTTTATTTCTATTACTTTTTCTTTTTTTTTCATTTTGGAACTACTGAGAGTAATAAAACTTTTTTTAATTCGTAGTAAAATTATAAGAATATATACTTTAGTCTGTTTAAATTAGAAGTACTTTTACTATTTACTTAAAAAGTGAATGAATATTAAACGATGGTCTGACTAAAACTGCTGAATACTACTGCTTTTAAAATTTCCTTTAGAATTTAAGACTTGAAATGTTTTTCTAAATAAGTCTTTTACTACTGATTCTTTACTTCCTGACTTACTTATTCACTAAATAAATAAACCACTAAATTATTTAATTAATAAATTATTAAGCTACTAATTAGTAATTACTCAGTTACTTAATTAGGTACTAAATTACATAATTAATAATTTACTAAATTACTAAAATATTAAATTACTGGATTATTAAATTAACGAATTAATTAATCATTAAAATGCTATAACGAAAAACTGCTAAATTTGCAAATTGATGAATTGCTCAATTATAAAATTACTAAATAACAAAAAATACTAACGTCTTAAAAACAAAGAAATAAAAATTATATTATTGTTTAATAATAATGGCATTCACTACTAATAAGAAAATTGTAAAAATTTACTACTTATTGAAAAGTAATTTTTAAAGCCCATGTCTGACTTAAATAGCTTTTTACTTAAACCACAAAGAACTGACAAGAAAAAAATATAACAATGAAGATGAAAAAATACAATATTTTATTTAGATAAGAAAATAGTATTTTCTTTTCTAAATAAAATATTGTATTTGTAAGTAAATGTATTTTCAAAATACATTTACTTTTTCAATGATTTTGCAAATAAATTAATTATATTTCTGCGTCTAATAAAAATAATAGAATACTAACTATAAATAAATTTTAAAACCCCTTCGGTCTGACGGAAACGTCTGTCTACAAGTGATTTTTAGTTCTAAAATTTTTTATTCACATGACTATTTCTTTTAAATTCACTAGAATTAAAATTTTCAAACATTTGTCTAGACGTGACTTTTACTACTGATTCTTTAATAACTAATTTACCAGATTACAAAATTTCTATGAAACATTTGTCTAAACGTGAAATTGACTATTGATACTTGAATATTTTAAAATTACAGTTGAACTGGATTTTATTTAATAACTAATTTTAATATCAGAAGTAAAAGACATTTTTATTTTGACAAGTATAGAAGTTTTCGTAATTTTCGTATATTTAGAAAATTAATGAAAAATTTAATGAAAATTCTTAATTTCTTAAAAAATATAATTTTTCTTACTGTTTTTCATTAAATTTAATTATTTAAACAACTCGAATAGTAAATGCCAAAATATTTCCAACAGCAACTTGAATTAAAATTCAAATTTTATTTTAATAAAAGTTGGCAAAATTTTCGATTGTTTCAATTTTTTTAAATTATTTTTGGAAATAGAAGTATTTTTAAAAAATGTTATTATCATTTTTTCAAGAAACAATTTTTTAAAAATTTTTAAATTAAATTTTTCAAAACTTTAATACTTTTTGTTAAACCAAAATTTAAAAAATTATTCACATTTATTTTTCCTGTGGAATTAAAGTTTCAAATAATTTCAATGAAAAACCTCATGAAATATAATTATTTCTAAATTTAAAACTGTAATTCATACAAAACTCAATTATTTTTTAGAATTTTTAAATAAAATTATTGATAAACTTTAATAATTTTTTTAAATATAAATTTAAAGATGTTTAAACTTTTTCTTTTCATAAATTGTTAAGGAATTTAATTTAAAAATCTTTTAAAATTTAATTAATTTCTAAAATTCCTGTTACAACGGTTTAAATATATAATTATTTTTGAAAATGTTAACTGAAATTTTTGTTAAATCAATTCCTATTAAAATTCAACTAGGAGAATAGAAATAAAAATAGAATAATTTTTGTAAATTCATGAAATGATATAGTTTCAAAAATATAATTTATATAGACAATCTTTAAAGAGGAAAAAATAAAATCATTTAAAATAGAAAATTTTACAGAATTTCCAATTGTTTCAATTTGTTAAAATTATTATTGTGAATTCAAGTACCTTTTTCTCTAAATAATTTTAATGACTGCTTTTTAAAATATAATTTTTAAAAAATTTCTAAATTAAATTTTGCAAATTTTAATAACTTTTGTAAAAGAAATATTTAACTAATTATTGTTCTTTATTTGTTTAAAATTTTAAAATACTTAAAAATTTGAACTGCAAGTCTTCCAAAATTGAATTAATTTTTTAGAAATTTTGAATAATTTTATTCAAAATTTAATTTTTAAGGAAGCTAACAAATTAAAACACTACATATTTAACACAATTTTCTACACATTTTTTAACACACACTCTACAAATTAAGAGGCGGATGATTTCAACCAAATTATAATATTCATAATTGTCATATATCGGAATTTTAAACTTAAGAACCATTTAATAATATAATAATGATTCTATCACTCGGTTTTCAAATTAATTATGTGTTGAAGTTATCGATCACTCCGAGTCAAGTTACTTAACTCAGAGTGATCGATAACTTCAACACATAATTAATAATCATTTATTCGAAAGGTTAGTTTTTTTTAATTTAATGATATCATTATTACAATATTTAATTGATATTTGATATAATTTATTTTTAATCCAATTCTTATTTTCTAGACTATTATTAATATTAATATTAATATTTATTATTATTAAAATTGATTACAATAAATCTCAAACTATAAATTTGTACGTATATTACATTTTTTAAGTATAATAATTATTTTTTATAAATTCTATGTAATCTAATTATAAATTCCCATAATTTTTAAATTGAGAAATGGGAAGTAATATAAATGTTAAAAATATAATTATTATTTCTTATAATTTTTATAAAATCTAATTAGTAATTGAAATAATAACTTTTCATTGAATTCCTCAAATTATTATTTGTATTACTATTATTATTATTATTATTATTATTATTATTATTATTATTATTATTATTATCATTATCAATTTAAACTATGAAATAAAACATTGTAATAAAACAACACTAACTTCAGATGAGGACAGATTATGTCGATTATTATAATATAATAATAATTTCGAATTCAGTTTATTTTTATACCAATGGTAAAAGTTAATATTTAGTCAGACATAGGTTATTCAAAGTGCCATAACACTGAGATAAAAAAGCTAATTACTCTCTAAATTTTAATTAGTAAAAATGTTTACAGATTTGAATTAGTAATTAACATTTTGCTTTTGAATTAGTAAATTTTACTAAAAACTTAGTGGAAATAAGTAGTTATTAAACTTGTTCTTGTTTTGTATTTACATTTATAGTAAATATTTCATTAGTTGGTTAATTTTTGATGAGTAGGGCAGATCAATTTTATTCCGACAATTACTGCACTGAAAAAACAATATAATTAAATCAAACGTGATTTCCCGTTTTTATACAATCAACCAAAAAATAGTTTTTGAATTAAACATAATAATTGTCATTCAATGCATAAGAGGTTTGGTTCAATAAAAATAAACTTTAATTCAATTCTAAAATATATTAAATTTAAATTTTTAGACATATATTTTTATTTGGCTACAAATTTTTGACAAATACAATTTTTTGCGATGTAACATAGGTACTAAATTGCTAAATCACCTAACTAGTAATACTTTTTTCGAATAAAAATATCAGAATAAAAAATTCCTTTCTCTTTTCTACTGTTAACAATAAAACAACCCAATTTCATGAAAAAAAAATCTCTAAAAATAAAAAATCAGCCACCACTTTAGTGTCACAATCAGTAATAATCGTGGAATTTGTTTTATAATTAGAAGATGAAAGCTGGGTGGGCATTTAGTGAATCGTTAAGGGGCCTGTTATTACATCTCAGCAGCACTTTAAAAAGCAAAAGCCATATAGAAGTCGTAAGCATCACTTACGATGGACTTTCGTGCATAACGAAGTTCGACGAATGTACACAGCCTGTGATTATATAGACTCGCGTGCATACTCTCCCATATATATATATGTACATATATGATGATGAGCATCGGTAGCTAAATGATTTCATGACCAGTAGCAGCGCGAAAGGGGGAAATCATTACACTCATTATTCTCATCATAGAGGCCAAATAGTGAAATAGTTTTTTTTTTGCTTTGCTTTTTTCAATTTATGACGTGCTGGCGACTAATGAGGCAATTTTACTATATATATGATGATTCATGATGGCTTTTTTGTTTAAAAACTTGAATCGTTTTTTTTCCTCATTGTAACAAATATCTAGTTGACGCCCCGTATGTTTTGTGTCGTGCCAAAAAATTTCCCTACGCAGGAACTTGATCATTATTTTATGATTTATATACTATTGGGTGTATGGCGGGGTAAATCTCTTCCTTATAGCGAGCATTGCTTTAAGTGAATTTAAAACTAAATTGTCCAGACGAGATAATCATTTTATATAGAAGAAAATATATAATGATCTTCTCTTTTTATCGTAGGGTTGCCACGGGAAATCCTGTAGTCTTTACTCTTCAGCCGCCTGAATGCTACATGGAAATTAGATATGGATATGGAGTAACAGGAACGCGAGTTGCTGGACCAGTTAGAGTTGGAGATCCATTAACTCTCATCATCTATATGCGTAGCAAATACGGTATGTTTAGATCTTCATATGTTTCTCTACTTTTTTCTCTTTTTCATTTTTCCCTTTCTTTCTGATTTCCCTTTTTCTATTTTCTGTTTTACTTTTATTTATTTCTATATACGCGGGTTCATAAAGGACTTTTTTTTGTTTCTTTCCATTATTGTTTATCCTCTCTTTCTAATTCTTATTGTTTTAATTTTTCTCCTTTTTGTAATTTTCTTTTTTCAATTTTACACCTTTTCTATTTCTCCATTTTTATATTTTTCTATTTCTTATTTTTCCTTTTTCTTAATTTTCTTTTTTCTCTATTTTCACTTTTTTCTTTTTTATTTTACTAGCCGAATTATCCGCGCGTAAGCGCGCGGGAATATTGTGCTACAATGTTTATTGTAAACAATTTCAAGTCATTTTAATTTAAGTAATTAATTAAATTTTCAAAATATATTATATTTTTAAACTTTAAAGTATATAAAGAAACTTTAACAAATTTCGATACTAATTTCAAATTTGGCATCAGATTTTCAAAATTGAAAATAATTAAACTTTCTTGTACGAGGAAAATTGAATTTCACAAAAATTCTTATCTGATACCTAAATTAAAAAAAACTTCATTACGAAAATTTTAATTATTCTAAAGAATAGAGAAGGTAAAAAAAATTATCAGCTATATATAGGTATTTAACTTTCCGAACAAAGAATATAAACAATATTTTTTTTAGAGAATTTCCACTACTTTTAATTCGTTAATATTGAAAAAAATCAATTTTATTTAACAAAATTTTATACAATTTTTATTTTTCTAATAATTCAATTACTTTAAATAATTATAAAATTTTTCATGTAAATTCCATTTTTTCAAAAAAATTTTTGATTAAATTCTAAGCATGAATTTAATTATTTTCATAATCGTCAAATTCAGTTACTTTCACAAATAAAGTTTTTGACAAGAATTTATTCAATTATTTAAACTAATAAAATTTTTATAACATTTAATAATTCATTATTGAAAACAATATTCATAAAATTCTTATAAAGATTTCAATTCCTTTCAAAAGTAATAAAATTTTCAACAGAAATTCAATTCTTTTTAACAATTTTAATAAACTTTTCTGCAATAATTCAATTATTTTCAAAAATTTAATAAAATTATTCGAAAGAAATTAATTGTTTTAAATATAATTTTAGTAAAATTTTTATTTAAATAAAAAAAAATTCAATTATTTTGAGGTATTTCAATAAAATTCTTTTCAAAATTCAATTATTTTCATAAATAACAATTTTTATCACAATAATTTAATTATTATTAAAAGTAAAAAATTTCTTCTTGGAAATTCCATTATTTTAAAAAATTCGAATAAATCGTTCACAAGAATTCAATTATTTTCATAAATAATAAAATGTTTTTTGGAAAATCCAATTATTTTCAAAAAAATTTAATAAAATTTCTCACCGATATTCAATTATTGACAAATTTTTTAATAGAATTATTTGTAAAATTTAATTATCTTTAAAAACTTTTCACATTTCAATGATTTTTAATATCTACTATTTTTATGAAATAACCAAACAGAATTCAATTATTCAAAAAAATTTATTATAAAATTCTAGGAAAAAATTCAATTATTATCTTTAATTTTAATAAAATTCGCCGCAAGAATTTAATCATTTACCTAATTAATAAAATTCTTTGGAAGAATTAAATTATTTTTATAAATAATAAAATTCTTCGAAAGTAATTAAATTATTTTTTTATCAATTATTAATAAAATTTCTCGAAATAATTCAATTCTTTTCATAAATTTCAAAATCCTTAGAAAAAATGTAATTCTTCAAAAAATTCAATTTTTCTCAAAATTTATAAAATTTTTCAGAAAAATTCAATACTACTATTTTACTATTACTATTATTACTATTTACTTTTACTATTTTTATTTTTATTTTTTTATTTTTTTTTTTTACTACTATTTTCCATATTTTTTTAAAATTCTTCGCAAGAATTCAACTATTTTTATAAAAATAGAAAAATATTCAAAAAAAATTTAACTATTTTCTTAAATTATGAAATTCTTAAAAAAAGTCAATTTTTTCTAAAATTTACTTTCCAAATTGTTTTAAAAATTCTTTCCCAAGAATTCAATTATTTTTAAAATTTTAAAAAAAAAATCTTCGCAAGAATTCAATTATTTTTAAAAAAATAGAAAAATATTCAAAAAAAATTTATCTATTTTCATAAATTATGAAATTTTTCTAAAAATTTATAAAATTCTTCAGAAAATTTCAATTATTTTCAAAATTGTTTTAAAAATTCTTCGCAAGAATTTAATTATTTTAATAAATAATAAAATATTTCAAGAAATTATTATAATGTACATGTATATGTGTATGTATATTTCTATATATATATATATATGTATATTTCTATTTTATATCAAAACGTATAAAAAATAAAAGAATAACTTTAACTAACTTCAAGTGTCGACAGAGATCCGGAAATCTGGAATCACGACGATTATTATGTATAATTTTTATATTTACCCTTTTTTTCCTCTTTTTCTCATTTTCCTTTTTCCTAATTTCAGATTTTTCTATTCCCTCTTGTTTTAATATTTACCCTTTTCATAATTTCACATTTCATTTATTTTACTCATTTCCTATTTTTCTCGTTTTCATTTACCTTTTTTTCTTCTATTTTACTTTCATTTTTTTTCTGTTTTCCTTTTTTTCATTTATTCTCTAAATAAATTTTTTTTTTGCTATTTTCATTTTTTGACTTATTTCACTTTATCTCTTTTTTTTAAATTTCCCTTTTCTATTTTTTTTGTTTCTTTTTTCTCAAAGTTGTCATATTTCAAAAATTTCAAAAAAATCTAGTCAAAATTTCAATAATATCTTTATAAACAATAAAATCTTTTCCAAAATTAATTCATTTTCAAAAATTTAATAAAATTTTTAGCAAAATTTCAAAATTATTTTCACAAAAATTTTCCTTAGTTTAATGATTTTCAATATCTACTATTTTAATCAAATTTAATAAAAGAATTCAATTATATAAAAATTTTTTTAAATTTTTTTTAATTTTTAAAAATTTTTATAAAATTTTACATAAATATTTAACTATTTTCATAGGTAAATTTCTCTTTAATTATTAAATTATTTTCATAAATATAATAAAACTTTACACAGGGATTCAATTACTTTTATAAATAATAAAACCTAATGCTGAATTTTAATTATTTTTAATAGAATTTTAACCAAATTCCTTGAAAACTTTAATTATTTTACAAATTTTTATTAAAATTCTTCGGAAGAATTCAATTATTTTAAAATTTGTTGATGAGAATTTGAATTCAAATTTCGTTATGAGATTTAAGTATTTTAAGAAACATTCAATCGATTATTTATTTTTGTATTTATTTATATATTCATTTACAAATTTCTTTTTATAAATTTCTTTTCAACAATTTCATTATTTTCATAAATATGTAGAAAATATATTTACATAAAAATTTTGCCATAATAAGTTTTTGTTACATTTTTTAATCTAAAATTTCTTTGAAACTAGAACTTACATTTTTTGTTCCGTTAAATAAACATTTAACTAAATAAGAAATTGTATGATAAAAATTTGTTTAAATTAGAAACTGGTTTAAATAGAATAATAAGAATTTAAAATAAAAATTATTTTAAATTAAAAGAGTTTTAAAATTTTTACTCAACCGTATGGGTGAAGTAGAAATTCGCCTTTTTGAAGGAATAATTTTTTCTATGTCTCATATTGCAAAAAAAGATTGAAGAAATTTTTTTTTAGTTTTGCTTTTCAAAGAAATAGAATGAGAGAATATTGATGATTTTTGAGAAAGAAAATCTAATTTCTTATTCTATTGTTGTCTTTTATGCCTATGGAGTATAGAACAATTTGTTTTCCTCGAAGAGCATCTTATGGACATTCCAACGTTCGCTTGATGCCTCTTCTTGTTCGACTTCTTTAGTCGAAAGAATGTATATTTTAGAAAAGAAAACCATCGCCATTTAAGTGCCCCTCTACCGATTCTCTTTTATTCTTATTTCTGACACTTACGGTGTTATTACGTAGATTTACGAGCATTATTGCTGTACTTTTAATAATATTTAAGAATTGTTAACTCGCTTTTTATTCAACCGAAGAATTGTTTTTCATTTTCTTTTCTTAAATTTCTATTGAATTTGAAGAAGAAGGGAGAAAAAGTTTCAAAAATTGTATTTCTTTATCTCTTTTCTCTTCATTTTATTATTATTTCTTTAATTCTCTATTAAATACTTTTTCTTTAAACTACAATAATTTAAATTTATTTGCAATTTGTAAAACTTTCTTTTTTTAAAAAGTAGAGAAAAAATAAACCCATAGAAAAAATTAGATAAATTAAAAAATAAGAAAAATTAGAAACAAAAAAAAGAGGAGAAATGTAAATATATATAAATTAATATAATTTATAATATAATTTATATAATTTTCTTTGCCAGCAGATGGTTTTGACATTGTCGTGAACGATTGTTTCGCGCACAACGGCGGCAACAAGAGAATTCAATTGATCGATCAATACGGATGTCCAGTTGATGACAAGTTAATAAGCAGGTTTCGAGGTTCCTGGTCGGAGAGTGGACTTTTTGAGACACAAGTATTTGCCTATATGAAAACCTTCAGGTTCACGGGTTCTCCGGCCCTCTACATTGAATGTGATGTGCGGATGTGCCACGGACGATGTCCGGTGAGTAAAGTTTTATGCTTCGACGAGAGTTCCCTCTGCGTAACGTTCATTCCAAAGAAAAACTGTTGGAGACACTTGGATTTTTTAAACACACACACACATTTCCTTCATCCACTTAAGTTCATTGCTACTAAAAAAAAGTATACGTACTTTTTATTTTTTTATTAAAAATTTATTATATTTTCTCACCTTGTGGAGATTTTATATAAAATTATTATTTTCTGTTATTACTTACAAGAATATTAATATTTATAAAAAAAATATATCTTATGACATTTGAGTTCATTGCTACTAAAACATAATGCGTATATATTATATTTTCTCGCACCTTGCGAGAATTTTGTATAAACAATTAATATTTTTTATTTTATACTCAAAAATATATAAATAGGGTTAAAATTTGTGAAATTTTCAAAGAAAACAAAAAGTATCTTTTTTAAATCAAAATGATGAAAAAATATTTCTATTTGATCTTAGGAATGTGTCTACTAAAGAACACAAGAAAATAGTATTTTTTATAAAAGTTATTGCAAAATTAATTTTTTTGCAACTTTTTAAACAAAATGTTATTTCTCCTATATGAATGAACCGATTTAAGTGAACCAAGCGGGAAAATATAAAGGAAATGAAAAATACTTTTGTTCAGAATTAAAAATTTTTTTAAAACTTTATATTTAAATAATTATTTAATAAATTTTTTATAGACAATTAATTTTTTCTAATGTTCTACGTCTTTTAAAAATTTTAAAATAATATCTACATACACTTAAAACTATAAGAAATCAAAATCCGTTGAGAAGATTTATGAGCGACAATTATTTTAAAAATTATAATGGAAATTACATCGAATGGGGATGCGATTTTGATAATTTTCTGAATTAAAACATTATTTTTAACTACGAAATGAACAAAACACTGTCAAATTAACATTTTTATTCAGTTATATAACAATAAAAATGATCAAAAATTAAGTTCAGTGTTGATTCACTACCCCGTGCCAATATAATTTCCATTATAATTTTTAAAATAATTTTCGCTTATAAATTTTCTCGACGGATTTTGATTTCTTATAGTTTTAAGTGTATGTAGATATATTTTAAAAATTTTAAAAAGGCGCAGAACATTAAAAAAATTAATTGTTTATAAAAAATAAAAAGTTATTAAATAATTATTAAAATATAAACTTTTTAATAATTTTCTAATTCTGAACGAAAGTATTTTTCATTCCTTTTATATTCCTGCTTCGTTCACTTAAATCGGTTCATTCATTTAGGAGAAATAACATTTTCTTTAAAAAGTTGCAAAAAAATTAATTTTACAATAACTTTTATAAAAAATAATATTTTCTTCTGTTCTTTGGTGGACACATTCCTAAGACCAAAAAAAATGTTTTTTCATCATTTTGATTTAAAAAAAATACTTTTTGTTTTCTGTGAAAATTTCACGAATTCTGACCGAATAATGATATTTGAATTATTATATTTAATAATATTTATATATTATTTATTGAATAAATAAATAATATATTTATTATATTGAAAAGTGATATAATTTATAGGAATATATAAATTGCCAGTTGGTCACATTTTCTAAAAACTATTTTCTAATATTTTTGGTCTGATAAAAAAGCGATTTCTAATGGAATAAGTTTTCTAAAAAATGTTTTTCTATCAAATTCTGATTTCTAAAAAAAGTGTTCTAACAAGTTCTGATTTCTAAAGTTTATTGTAACAATTTCTGACAAGATTTAGTTTCTGAAATTTATTTCATTATATGTAACAAGATTTGGTTTGTAAAATTTATTTCATTATTTCTAACTTGATTTCTAAAATATTTTTTATTATTTCTAACAAGCTTCGATTTCTAAAATTTATTTTTGTGAAATTCTAACAGTTTTCTAAAAGTACAATTATTTATAATTATTTCTGTAACTATTTTTTTATAAATAACTTTTTTTAATAAATTTTTTACTACTGATTTATGTTGTGACAAGCATTTGCTTACTGTGAATTTATAAGCTTGCAATTTAGTTAAAACAATGCTGACATAGTTTAAACTTTCCAACGTTGCTTGAGAATAATAAACAACTACTTCTATAATTTCAAATTTTATTATTCTATAATTCAAATTGTATAATTTCAATCAATTCATTTGATTAAATTACAATTATTTATAATAGAAATTGAATATTGTTAGAAAAAATAATAAAAAATTTTGTTAGAAACAAATTTTGAGGAAATTATTTTTAATAGAAAAATAAATGTTTGAAGTCCATCACTATTTAGTAGAACATATTTTAGAAAATTAAAAATTAGAAATTTACTATTTTAAAAGCAAAAAATCAGTGAGTAATTCAAATTCGTAAACATTTTCACTAAATCAAACTTGGACGGAATATTAAAAATATAAAACAATACAAAAATGAGTAAAAAAAATTGATATATATATATATGAAATTTAAAAATTAAAATACACAAAATTTATATTCAATTTTTATTCATAAAATCGGAAGTTACAAAAATAAAATCGGAAATATATCTCCGCCTTTCAGTGGACTAAAGTGTGTTGTTTATGATATTATCGTTTTGAAAGTATCATCCTATTTGTAAATGGAATTCTAATTAGGGTCCGAGTCAGATTATGTATTTTTATATAGAAATTCAAGAGGGGATTTTCTTTATTCTGGTTTATAAAATCATTTCCTTTTTACCGGACGGAAGTTTATTTTTGAAATTAATAGATAAATGAGACATTCTACACAGGTGTCATCAGGCAGGCCCTTACAGGCCCTAAAGGCAAATGGGTGCAAGCGGAAGTGCTCTATTCTTCACTTTCGTATTATTTTTACACGAATACCGACAATTAATTAGACACTTGCTCTTTTATTATTTTTTCTTTGCTTCTGTAAATAAATACACGAAGTGTGCGATGAATAAACCAACATAATAATTTGATATTATTTATTTTCCAACGATTATTTTTTACTTATTCTTAATATTAATAATAATTGTTATAAAATTAAATAGTAATTAGTAATTTCTTGATTATAAATTATTGAAGCAGTCACTTCGTTTATTAATTAAGTTGAATATTTAATTAACGAAATTAATTACTATTGCAAATGAAAATAATAATTATTTAATTTTTAGTAACTGAGATTAAAATAAATATAATAATTCAATAATTGAATGTTTTTAGAGCCAACCGTGTCATTGGAGAAACGCAAAGAATGTCGCTAAAAGATCGCTGACAGATCTGATTGGTGGTCCATCGACACCAGCAACGAGCTTATCAGAAAACGTGAATCTCTTCCAGTCTCTTCGTGTATTACAAGAAGGAGAAGTTGACACTGAATTCTTCCAAAATACGACGTCCACCGTTCGTTCTGGTAAGACAATTATTCAATTTGATTTTTACTTTCCATTCTTTTTATTTATTATTTAATTATTTATCTTCTAATAATAACAATAATAATTTATTTCGGCCAACATAAAATAAAAATACAAAAAAATTGTAAAGTAATAATATATATTCATAGAATAATAAAATACATTTGTAAATTAATAAATTCTATTTAATATAACAAATATTATGTTTAAACTATTATTAGGTATTTAAACTATTTAAAATTGTTTTAAAATTATTTTTCTGATTATCTCAAAAGCAATTAATAGGGATCGAAAATGATAAACGGAAATAAGATAAAATCAATTTATATTGCTGTGTATATTATTAGAGAAAATCATAATTAGTAATTAATTATAATTGAATGAAATTGAAATTCAACAGGTGACAGAGTCTGCTTAAGGCCGAGTGTAATTAGCACAGTGGTGGGTCTTGGATGTGGTTTGCTCTGCATAATGGCAGGAACTCTAATGGCCATGTGTTCGCGAATGCGACGTGTCGCACGTGACAAATTTCTCACTGAAAGTTTAAGTTATATGACACATAAGGGTAGAATCAATTAAAGAAACAAAAAAAAAAATAACGAAGAAAACACTTTAGCGATATAGTGGTATAAATTTCTGCCATTTTTCTTCTTGCCGATTTTTTTCCATCGCGCATTCATTATTATTATTATTATTATCACATTGAAAGAGTCGAAGAAACGTGAGTCAAAAAAGCATTCTTTTCATTTCTACCATTTTTTTGAAAAATAAAATATTTTTATCAAAATGGCAGAGAAAGAAAAGAAAACAGAAAAAAAATAAAAAAATACTTAATTATAAGACTCTAGGATCTCGATAATCTGGATATTAGTTAAAAAAAGGGGAAAAAATCGGTGGGGCATTCGACGAAAAATCGACTCTCCGGACTGAATAATAATTTCGAGAATCTTCTCTCGAGAACATTTATAATACACATATCAAACTTTTCTTTTCAAATCAATTTAGTGTCAAACTTTATTAATATTTATTCCTGTTTTTTTGTATTCGATGAGTTTGATGACAAAACTCATCTTAGTGGTTTCAAGTGTAGGGTCGAAAAAATTGTACACAGTTGAGTTGCAAAACTAATAATAGAAAAAGGAAAAAATCCGTAAATCGTTAATAGGAAATTAGTAAATTAATAAATTGATAATGTAATTATTAATTTGAATTCAAATTTACTATAAATTAAATACTATTTGACTGAAATTAGTTAAAATACTATTTAGAAAATAGTTACTATTTTCGACTGTTTACAAAAATAATTTCTATTCTCAACTATTTATAAAATAGTTGAATATATTCAAGTAGTTGTTTGAAAAATAACATTCCTTGCGATTGTTTTTTTGTCTCATTCCATTTTTTCGTCGTTTTGCAATGAAACTGTAAATCTCAATTTGAAATGAATTTTATACTAATTAACGGGAATTCTCATCATCTTGTGAGATTCTATTTATAAGAAAACTATTTTTTTTATTAGAATAAAAAGTACTATTCTGCATGTTCAGAAACGATTGTAGTGGTGCATATCTCGTGTGCACCTTGGTCACGCTCCAAATATTTCTGCGTTGTTCAAGTGACATGAACATTATAGTTTTAGTAGGAACTGAATATCTAAAAGTGTATTTTAAATGCGGTTTAAAAAAAATATTGAGATGTTCGTATTTGTTTGTTTTTCAAATTTTCGAATTTCACTTTTTACATACTCTATCAATCTTTCAGTTAATGAGAAAAAGAATTTTAATTTAACAATGGATGGAAGAAATTTAATTTAAAAATTTCTTTCAATGTAAGAACTATTTTTCGAATACAATTTACGAAACGAAATTATTTTCAATATTACTTTTTTATTCTGTCTATAAATAAATAATTGAAATTATTATCAACTAGAATATAAATTTTCTACAACAAAATTCCACTACATTTTTTGACAAAAATGTCTTCCAGAAATAATTTTGATAATAATTTCAAAAATTATTTTGATAAAAAAGTATTTTTAGGTAATCAAATCGAGAAAAAAATAAGAAACAAAACTAAAGAATATTTTCCAGAAAATATTAACAATTTTGAGAATATTAATTAAGTATTTTTTAACAACTAGAATTTGTTGTAGTATATTTAACAATTTATGCTAATAAAAATTCTAAACTATTAACTGCAAAAATTTCTACTGAAAAATTATATATAATTTTTAAAAAAAGTGCCTCGAAAGAATAATTCGGAAAAATTTCGTTAAAAGAATTTTTATCCGATAAGAAAAACTAAAAAAATATTTAAGAACTAAAACTGTAAATTATTTTTTAAGAATCACAGAAGAATTCAATTTTAATAGTTGATTTTTTTTATTTTATACTTAAATTAATATTTCAGTTAATGAGAATGAAATACTCATTTGAGAGATAAAGATTTAAAGAAGATTTCTAAGTTTAAGAAAATTTTTATACTTAACAATTTTTTTTAACTTGTGCCTAAATGAAGAAAATGAAAAGTTATGTAACTAAATGAAGAAAAAAAATTGAAAATTGCAATTAAATGAAAAAAATTGAAAATTAAAAGTACAGAAAATATTACAAAACTGTAATTAATTGTTACTAACTGAAAACAAAATTAAAAATTGAAACTAATTGAAAAAGAAATTGTAACTAGCAAAAGAAAAAATTTCAACGTAATTAAGAAAATCGAGTAAAAATTCCAACTAAAAAGAAGAAAAAAAGTGAAAGATTGTAAATTTACTCAAAAAAGTTTTCACTATAACACCGCATTTAAAAGGACAATAAAATTAAACATAGACAATAAGAAGTATATATGCAACGAAAGAATGCGCCTTAATTAAAACAATCTCAAAAAAATCTCTCGAACGATCAGCGAAGATTAATTAATATATATAAATATATATTTTATTTGTGGTGCAAATGTAATAAAGCCTCACAATTATTATAAACCACTATAGAAGATGGAATAATTTTTTTTGCCATTAGGATACGATTTCTCATCTAACTATATATTTTAATTTTTTTAACGTATATAATTTAACAAAATATTAATTTCCCTTCCTGATTGTTCTGGGACAATTATTTTGTATAACTATATACACATTTAATTTAATATTCTTCGGGTTACACCGTATCAGTATCCCTCTGTTTAATAAATAACTTGTAAATACAGTGTATTAGCCTTTGTATAATGTTTAAGACAAGAGAAGGAAGAAAAAAATATATATATTATTAAATATATATATTTTTAAGTTATATAATATTAAAAATTTAGCAACTAAGTGACATGTGTGAATTAAATATTCAATTTGCAATTGACTACAATTGTTACATGACTTTTTTGACGCTTGAGCAAAAAAAAATCAGCTTTCCAATGATTAGACAAAAATCGTTTTAGATATAATTTTTCGTAATTTTTCTAGAAAATGAAAAATAAAAATAAAAAAATAAGAAATTAAATCTAACTAAAAAATGAACAAAAAATTAGAATTAAAAATGAAATAAAAGCAATAAATAATTAAATAAAAATGAAATGAAAATCAGAAATGAGAAATAAATAACAAATAGTAAATAAACAATGAGAAATAAAATTAAAATAGTAAAATAAAAAAGAAACTGAATGCTATTACAGAAATAGTTTCTGAAGAAAATGTCTTATCGTCTTTATTTTCCTCTACGGATTGTAACTTCGATACTTTTTTTTAAATAATAAATGTACTTCGATAAATAATGTTAAAATATAGGAGTAATACTTATAATTCCTTTGATTTACGACATTTATAATAAGAATAATAAAAAAAAATGTGCAATTTTGTTTTGTATTAGCAGTAACAAGAAAAAATAACCGAAAGCATAATAGTCACATTTATTATTCTCTTCTTTCTTCTTTGGTATAATTTAATCAATTAACAAAATACAATATCTCACTGTGGCGAAGTGTTAAACGACTGAATACGAATTATTAGTAATTGTGGATATCGACAGAGAGAAATATCTTTTCTTTTTTTAGAATTAGTTTTGGTGGTGCCACCGACTCTGTCATATATCTTCAATTGATCAGTACTTAATGTATAGGACATTTTCTAATAACTCAATAAAGCGGATAATAAAAAAAAAGAAACCGAGAGTACTAATTTATTTATTTTAAAATTCAAATAAACCTTTGTTTGGCGCTTGAGAATAATTATCTCGTGTCGGTATTGTAGATGAATGTTGGTAAAGTAGAATTTACTATTGAATGGTAAGGCAGGGTTTGTTTAGTTACCAACGGTCGAGATGTTATCATATTAGGGTGGAGAAGAGAGAGAAAGTCAAAGTTCCGTTTAACGATAAGGAAGAAAATATCATTGATTTCAATTTATTTCACTCCCTAAGTATTTATTTTTCTGTTCACTTCATTTGTATAATATTCTTCTGATTTTTTCTATTTTTTAATTACATTTCTTCCTATAGATTTTTTTTTCTTTTTGTTCTTCATTCTCTTTAGGTTCCTTTCTTTTTTAATTTCTCATCTTTAAATACATATTTTAACTTTTTTTTCTTTTTCTTGTTGCGTCAAATATACATTTTTTATTTTTATTGCTCTTTTTCCCTAAAATATATTTTTTTCTCCTCTTTCTTACTTTTAATATATTTATTCTTTTTTTTATTAACTTTTCTTTAGGTTTATTTTTTCTTTTATCGTTTTTGCTTTTTAAAGTATATATTTTTTTCCCTTATGGGTGATTCTTCTAAAAGGCATCTGTTTTTTCCAAAAACTAAAAAAATTCATTTTTACATTTTCTGAATTTTTTTGTCATGGGTAGATTTTAAATATACGTTTAAAGATACAAATCGGAGTTGCGCAAAATTAATTTTCAAAAATAAGCCTTCCAGCACCATTTTAATATTAAGTGTTTTGAAGATTAAATATACTGTAATCAATATTGGGGGTTTTGTAAAAAAATTCCTTTTAAATTTAATTTCTTTAATTTATTAAACTTTTAACTTTATTCATTTATAATTTAATGAATTGTGTATTTAATAATTTATTTTTAACTATTTTATCTTTTAAAAAATAACTAATATATTTTTTTATATTGAACGGGAAAATAAATGTAATGAATTTTTTAATTTATCATTTTAACTTCCAAATTGATATTTTCTGTAAAAAATTTTGATTTTTAATTATAATTTTATTATTTATCTAACTTTCTACTTAATATATTATATTTTAAAAAATTAAAAATATTTTATTTTAAATCAAATGGAAACTTTTTTTATAATTCAAGGGTTAAGTAATTAAAAATAATTATTAAAAACAAAACAATAACGCTTACTGAATATGAAAAAGGCTTTGGAGATGAATATTTGTCAAATAAAAATTCACGTTTTTATTAAATTTAAAAATATTGAAACATAATTTAACAAATTTTTTGGAATTACAACTTTAAATATTTATATGTAGATTACGTATAACTAAAAACAGTTTAAAAATATGATGTTTTTAACTGAAAAACGAGGCTTCGGAGATGAATTTGGATTTTTACTCCCATTGCCAGTAATTTTTAAGTAATTATTTAAAAAATTTCTTTTGTTTTCTTTGAACTAAATATAAGTGAAAAATAAACGGTAGAATCTAAGGTTCAATTTGATATATACACTGAAAAAAATTTAATTGATTCAAATAACCGTTTAATTTTAAATGGTATTTGAATCAATAACTTCAGTATATTTGAAGCAAATACCATTTAATTGACTCTAATAAATATTATTTGATAGAATAAAATATTTAATTGATAATAGTCAATTAATCGTTTATTTGAATCAATTAAATTTTTGTTCATTGTATTAAGACTATATTAAAAAAATTTTAATTATATTAAAAAATAATTAAAAATATGTATCATATTTACCTAAAAGACAAAATTAAATAAATTTTTTTGTTAAGGAAATGTTTAAATTTTAACATTACAAGATTATGTAAAAATAAATAATGTTTCGTAGATTATGGATAAATTTTTTTTGAAATTTGTACTCAACAATAAATATCAATAAAAAGTTAATGCAAATATTGAGTCTCACGTATAGGAGACACCCTTTCAGGAGAATCACCCACTATATATAGTTATTTTGACTCGGAATTACATTTAATTATAAGTGTGAGTTATAATAAATTTAATATAATATTTAGACTATTTTATAATTGTTCTTCACAATAGTTTATTATGGTTGTGAAAAAATATTTTGTAAAACAGTTTTGTAATACAAATTTTTTTTGGAATATAAAGAACTTTTATACAGTACAATTATTTTTTTAAATCTTGGAAAAATTTATTATTAATTGTAAAATTTACACAAAAATAAATTCTTAAATTGTTTCGAAAATTTTTATTGGGAAATGCTTTCTCAATAATTTTGAAGAAAATTCAACAACTTATTGAAACAAATGTTCCCCAAGCGTTTGGGGAATATTTATGAAATTTATGGAAAAAATTTTCTGTAAAAGTTTGGGGAATATTTAAAAACATTTTGGGAAAAGATTTTCACCAACATTTTTGGGAAAAATTTTTCCTGAAAGATATTAGGAAATATTCAACAATTTTAGGAAAAAATTGCATCATCAACTTTTTGGAAATTTTCTTCAAAAAATTTTTTACAGTGTATATATATATATATTTTAACTTATTGTGATAAATATACTTTATCTTGTTTTTTCTTTCCCTTTTCATAAAGTTTTCTTATTTTCTCCTATACATTAAATATATTTGTTTCCTCTCTTTTTTTTTACTTAAGACATTTATTTCCTCTTTTTATTCTTTAATTTTGTATAAGTTGAATTTATCCTTTTTTCTCTTCCTAGAAACCTATTAAAAAGGGAAAGAAAAAAGAGGAAAAAATAAAACAGAAGGTAAAATGCATATTAAAAGAATAGAGAAATATAATAAAGAAACTTAATAGAAATTGAAAAAAAAGAAGACAAAATATTCTTTTTATTTCTTTCTTATCATTAGCAATACATATTTCTTTTTTGTTTTTTACATTCATCAAAATTATATTTTCTTTTTTCTTCCACTTTTCCTTAAATATTTTTGTTATCTTCTTCTTTTTCTCTATTAGTCTTAAGATAACTTTCTATTTTTCTTCTTTTAGATTTTTTTAGACAAATGCATTTTTCCATTTTTTCGTTCTCTTTCCTTTCCATTTCTATTTATTAGTTCTTTTCGTTAATTCTTTTTAGATACATTTTTTTCCTTTTCTTTTTATACGAGAAAGAAGAAGAAAGAATGTAAAAAATATTTAAAGAAAAAAGAAGGTACAATATTTTTACAAAAAGAAAAAAATTCGTCCTTCTTTTTCTTCTCTTTCTTCTTTCTCTTAAAGGAAAGACAGAAAAAAATAGAAATTTTTATTATATTTTTCCCTAATACATATATGAAAACACTGGGAAAAGAATTTTAATTACGGAAGCAAAAAACTTGAACATTTTCCAAGAATAGATTTGTAACCAATTTATTTTCACCAAATTTTTTTAAGTGTTGCATTAATTTTACAGGTAAAATGCGGTTCCTGCTTTAAAGTATATGTATAAAAGACGCACCGACCGTGAATGTGAAAATCGATTTTAAAATCATTAAAAATAAAACTTTTGTTAAACGATGAAAGACGTTACTTTGTTTTGGAAAATTATAGGTTATTAGGAAAACGATGTACATGCATTTATTTTTTTTAATAATATACTTGGAAAGAATATATTAGGTTACTTTTCGAATGAAATATTGAGTCTGATTTTCTGCCAGGTCCTTTTTCTATATATACATATATATACATATACGCATATATACTAAAAAGGATCTCATTTAAAGCTTTCCCTTTCTATTTCAGCGTGAAAAATTTTATTTTGGAAAAACAAGATTCGTTCCGTTCACATTCATTTAGACACATTATAATAAATGCGCGCGTCGTTTCTGAATCTTTTTTCAGGAAAAACGACTCCTGTTAACCGTCAGGTAGGCCGATTTCGTCACGCTAATATCTTTTGTAATTTGACTTTTATATTATATATACACACATATATTGTATGGATTGTAACGGAACGATCAGAAAAACCGAAACTAAACAAAACTATTAAAGTTTTAGTGCATACACGAATACAATCCTTACAAATTTCTTCTTTTTTTCCTCTTTATGTATACTTTTCTACTGTATCTTACATGAGGGAAATCCCTTGAGCAACGAATTTGATGCATTACAAAAAGTGGGCTTTCTTGTCAATTTTTGCGAATTGGAAAGTTTTTTTTTGAAAAGAAACGAAAGGATATGAATAAGGAAACATATTTTCAGTTTAAAATTTTTGGTTTTATATTATGCAAATTAATTTATTTTTAACTGATTCGATAGAAGGTTGAATATTGAGGAAGAAGAAAGAGAAACTCAAAACTAAAAGAGTCAGAGAATGAGAATAACCAACATTCCAAATCAGAAGAATTTAAAATATTGTATCGCCAATTTAATCGAGTGCAATATAGACGCACATGTTTAACGAAATCGCCGCGCGTCTATTGTAAGCGAGCAAAAGTTGTGCGACTAAAACTCTCGATTCTATTATATTCAATGGGCGAAATTCTCGTTCAGAGATAAAAGGCGCCAATTGCACAATTTTCTTCCTGGCGCGTATAATCCTGTGAGAGAGAAGTTCTATTACGACTTTGGTATATGTATATATAACATAAGGAGCAGGTACATATATATAAGTATATAATATGAAATCGTAAGTCGCGTCTTCTCGGTTCGCTTCTTGTGCGCGCGTTCACCATCCAATCGCAATTCATGTATATGTATATTCAACCTTCTCCTTTATAGATGCGTACAGTGCATAATTGCTTAATTGTACCTCAATATATCATCGAGTAAGGCACCTGTCAGACTTTATCGTGCGAGAAGATCACTTCGCTTATATGTGCGTCTATAGCATATTTATACACTCTCATCGGAAATATTCTTTATATTATATATAGTATATATTTAAAACGGATGGGTTATTTGCGAGTATTAATCAACGACAATATGATATTCGAAATGATATCAAATTTTTTGTTTTTCTACTTCTTCCACTTTTTTTTCTTTCTTCTCTTCTGTTGTCTTTATACTTTTCTTTATTTTCCTACATATTTTTTTTTCTATAACTCTCTTCTTTTTTTTAATTCTTCTTTTTCTTCTTCTTCATCAACTTATTTTTTTCTACTTCTTCATTGTCTATACGAAGACAAAAAATATAGAGGGTAATTTGGGGTAAATGTAAACAGTAGACGTTTCATAGCTAAATTTACAAATTTAAAAATAACTACGACGTCAATATTTTTACCTCAGCTCACCTACAAGATGTTCTAAGTAATACCAATACAGTGGAACCTCGATTATCCGAACTAACCTAGGCAATGCCTGATTCGGATAATCGAAAATTCGGATAATAGACGTTTTAATGTTTTTCATAACTAAAGTAAAAAAATTGGATAGTTGAACTATATGTATTTAATTTAATACATTTTTTAAAGATATATAAGTATATTTATGTAAATATATATTAATTTATAATAATATATTAATAAAACACAGAATATATGATTTTTTTAAAACCTTTTTGGCATAAACATAAACATAAATAATAAAATAAATAGAGAAAATAAATTTTTAAATTCGGATAGCTAAAAAAATTCGGATAATAGAAATTCGGATAAAATGATTTTCGGATCGGATAATAGAAATTCGGATAAAATGATTTTCGGTTCGGATAATAGAGGTTTCGGATAACAGAGGTTCAGATAATCGAGGTTCCATAAAATTTTATTTTGACAATTGGCAATGCCATAGTGTAAGTTATCTTTTAGTGCAAAAAAGATTGAAAATCAAAATTTTAATGTTTCAGTATTTCGTCTCGCATTTGCATAAAAATAAATTAAAAAATCAAACTAAAATTTTTAATTCTTCCTTATTAATGCCTTAATAAAAATTAACTTTCATTTTTGATTTTTATCAATTTAGATAATAAATAATTAAGTATTTACATTTACCGCGAGAATTCGAAAACTCGGGGTAAATGTAAACAGAACTTCATAACTACATTGAAAAAAAAATTTAATAAATTATTGAATCTGTCATTTTGAAATTTAAAAATTCGATTTTAGATTCTTATTCAGCAAGCTTAAAAACTTTTTTTTGCCAAGTTGAATGAAAATCTATTAAAATTTGTTGAAATTATTCATGTTTTTACATTACTAATTTTGTAGTGGTTGATTCTTTATTTTATATGATACACTATCAGTCAACTGGTTGATTTTTCTATATACATAGTTGAAGTAACTTGTTTCTTAAACCTCGCTTAACTACAGAGGTGTTTACATTTACCCCGAATTTTAGGCAAATTTCAAAATCTCGAGGTAAATGTAAACAGTCAGTTGTAGACGATTCAGGTGCATCAATATTTTTTTGAACCTCATAAAATTTTTCTAGGGAGCTTTTAGTAACAAGTTCATGCAAAAAATCCGTTTACTAAAATTGTTATTTTTTTATTATGTGATGTCGAAATCACATAATAAAAAAAAACAATTTTAGTTAACTTTTAATGTAATAATTATTTTTTTTACTGCGTTTAGTATTTTCTATGTCAAAATTTCGGTTTTTTGCACTTTTTTCCCAAAGTTGTTCGTGACGTTCTGTTATAATATGCGTTTTTTATTATTATAACCTGACTTTAATTCATTGATATATTCTCATCTATTGTTTTAAAATTCTTATATTTCATATAATTATACTATATTTCACATAAGTTTCTTTAAACTTTATTATTTTTATATCAAACTTTCACTTTAGTTTTCCTTCTTCTTATTCTTATTTTCTTCTCATATAATAAAGAATTTATTTCTTTGTATTATAATAAAGCTTCAAGCGAATAATAAAAACTAAACAAAATTTTTAAAGAATGAAAAATTTGAACGACGTGTGCGCTTTTATGTATATTCTACATCGTAGAGAAAATCAAATCAGGTTTTGCTATATATATATATACAATATAGCTTGAACGAATAAGAAGAGCCGCTTTCAAATTAGCGAACACGGCAAGACTTGACCTATTCTCTGGTACCTATATTGGTACCACTGGTATAATCCTATACCGCATAATATAACTTTGAGTTCGTACTAACGAGCGCGTGGACGTTCGTTAAAGGTTGCACTGTAGAATAGCGTTAACAAAGTTTACGAAGCTACTCACAGTAACGAGCAAAGCCAATCTTACGTCATCAAATACTACGTGCAATTCCCGGGCATATGTACCAAATCCTAATTATCGTCGAATAATTTCGATACATATTGCTCCTTTTGCATCCGCGTAAATACTTTTTAGTTCATTTGCGCATTATATTTCCTTTTTTACTCTATACTATTTTTATTCAAATGGAAGGTGTTTATATATAAAATAAAAAGTATCAGCACGAGAATAAAAGTTATTAAAATCAAATAAAATAAAAATACATACATACATACATACATACATACATACATACAAAAAACGAAAATAAATTTTAAATAAATACTAACAAAATAAATAAAACTATTAGTTAACAAAAATGAAATAAATAATAAAGTAAATTAAAAAGTATATATAGACAAAAACGTATAACGTAATCCTATAATTAATTAAATCACCCAGTATTTAGCAACACTTTTTGAATATTAATTACGATCATTATAAATTAATTACAATCATCTCGTTTCAATTAATATACATTTAGATTCTCATCATCACCATCAGTGCGATTAAAACTTTTTAAAAACCACATCTCATTGAATTTAAAAAAAAAGAAAGAGGAATATAAATCATATATAATTAAAAAATTATACTAAATGGAAGAATTAATAAAAAAAAACTGCGATACTTATTCACACGCCTTTTATGATTCTCTAACGATCCTCAATTATAATTTACTTCCTAATGATCCAAATAATTAAGAAAAAACTCAAGGCGCATATATTTTAGAAACATGATGAAGACAGATGCGAGCAATTAGCGCTTCTATCTTCAAAGAATATTTGATTTATTTCGTCTTCTGACTTTTTCAAAAATATTGTCGTACCGGAAAAAATATAAATTTTAAAACAGAAGTACGAAGACATTTAGAGAAAGATTCGTTTAATGTTATATAGTCCAACGTTTCGAAATCCACGGACTAAATGAATCTTTACAAATGTCTTCGTTTTTCTGCGTTTTATACTATTGCTGGTTGCTGCTGTGTATTTTTAAAAATCCAAAATGGCGGAACCAACATGGCGGCTGAAGAAAGATAAACTCATTCGTTAACGAATGATAATTATACTTAATAATTATACTTGGCTGTTTTTGGGGTCGCTGATTACGAATATGAAGTCATATCTTTAAAATTCAAAATGGTGGATTTAAAATAATTGACAAATAAAGTTGAAAATCAATCCGATTTGCTTGAAACTTGCTATAGTTGGTGATTTTTTTTATGGTTTCTATCTCTGTTTAAAATTATACCGGAATTTGTAAACATGTGTTGATATTATTATTGTTAAAAATAAATTATTAAAGGCGCGACTATCTATAAATTACAGAAGTCTTTAAGGGAGAGGGGAATAGTTTTTCCTGAATAATGAACAAAAATGGCGCTAATGTAAAATTTCTTATACAAAAAATGGGGAGTATTAAAATTTCCAAAAAGTACAGAATTTATAGACGGTCCGTAAATAATTATTATTGTTAACTAACCGAAAAATTAACTCAAATTAGTAGAAATTTTTATTAATTTGCATTATAGTCGCTTAATTTTCAGATTTTTGTTCACTCGCATGATTTAGAGAGTTTGTAATAGTCGCACATTATATATATGAGAGCGAAATAAATAAACGAGCATTGGAAGAAAAAAATTGACATCCGCATTTTATATATATATACCTTGTTTTCGTTTGAAGAAAACATTCACACGCATTTATATTATATACTTATATATTGCTAAGAGAAAACGAATATAAAGCAAACGGCTTTCTTGGAAGATGGAAATAATATCGTCAGTTGAATAACGAGTCTATTGTTAAATAATAAGGTTCACGAAGAATTGTGAATGTGAAAATGAATGGGACATTTGATCTTTATTATAATAAAATATATTAAGATTTGGTAATAACAGGAGTGTCAGTGCATGCGGCGGTTAAACATATATTACATATATAGGTATATTTATATATACATGTATATATATATATAAAAAGAAGTAGCTTCATCCTGTATATTGCTAACTGCCTGCATCCTCTCTCTTGTCGTCAAAACAGGAAAAAAGTGGTTTCCTCCATTCAGTTGTCTTCTGTTTCAAAGTACTTCGTCACCCCTGTAAACCACTTTTGGTGGAGTAGATCAGAGAGAGAGGGGGGGTTGGCAATTGAAGAATGACGATTCTTGCCATATCGACAGCTGACGACTGACAAGTGGTAGTTAAATCGATTCGAGATAAAAAGATGTATATATCCCTTTTGCAACAACATCTCTCGTGGGTATTATATACCGCACACACTTCTTCATTCCTTTTCTTCTTTTCATCTTCTTTTTATATATTAGCGCACATACGATGACATGCGCGTTTCATTTGGAAAATCCGAATGACAACAATATATATCTTTTCAGTATTATATATATTATCAATTTACGGAAGAACGATCATAAAACACTTCCGTCAATAAATATCACATATATAATTGTTCGCGATCTGAATTTCATTCTTACTACCTTGTCAATCAATCAATATAATTGTATTTTACGTAATTATTTGTTTTTATAAACTCTTTAGACATATTGATATATGTAGAGAATGTATAAGATTTATTCTTAAGATACGATAGTAAAATTATATCCTTATTATCGTTATACTTATCAAATTATAATGAGGAAAATTAAAAATAATTGCTATTATCATTACTGCGGTGTTGCTATCACTATATGAATAATAATTATTTTTTCAAATAGCACAATATATCAAATTTATTTCTCTGTCGGTAATAATTTTTTATCAAACCATTAATAATTGTTTATTTAACTATTAATATTTGTTTATATTAATATATCGATGCTTCCCGTTAATATATAAAGCTTTTTGAAAAACAATTGCAAGGATTATTCTTATTCAATTTTAGTGCAAGACAATTCTTTTTGGAGTTTTCGTGCAATAAAATGCTTATTCAAAATTCTATGCAAAACAATTGCCATTGACAGAATCATAAATGTAACCCAAAATTTTTCTTTTCATATCACGGTAAATCGTTAGGTATTAAAATAACACCAAAAAGGATTAAAATAATCCAATTTAGTGTTATTTTAATCCATTTTGGTGTTATTTTAATACCTAACGATTTACCGTGATGTTAAATTACAATTATATATCTGAGCATTTCAGTGGGTATCTTTTTTTACAAGTATTTTTTTATTCTCAGATTGTAATTTAACATTAAAACAAAGATTTAAAGTTACATTTATAATTCTCTCAGCGGCAATTGTCTTTCATAGAATTTTGAATAAGCATTTTATTGCACGAAAACTCCAAAAAGAATTGTCTTGCACTAAAATATTGAAGAAGAATAATCTTGCATTCGTTTTTCAAAAAGCATTATATTAACGGAAGGCGTCGATATATTTTATAAAAGTTTTATTTTTATTTCAGGCTGAAAAAGTTTTATAACAAATCATAGAATTAAGAATAGAAAAAAAATTATTACAAACATGTAATGTTATTTTAGATTTTCTTTGAAAAAGGTGACGTACTTGTAGTCGCAGAATTGCAAAGTTCAAAATGACTGATCCATTATGGCGGATGAATTTTTGAAAACTCAACGGATTTGGTTGAAAATTGTTAGCTGGGGAGACATTTGGAGTCAATGATTACCAATCTGATATTATATTTTTATAATCCAAAGTGGCAGACTAAAATTAACAATATGTCGACTAAATGTTAAACATTTGTATCAGAATGTGTATTTTTTACCCTCTTAAGGGTAGAAAAAAAGACAAAAAGTATTCAAAGAATTGAATTTGAGAATTTCACCTATTCCTTCCTACCTGTTCGAAACGAAACTGCCGACGGAAAGAGATGCGAAAGTTCCGCCGAAAGAATTTCGATAGAGAGAGAAAGAGGGAGAGAAAAAATAAATTTCCAGATAAATTCGATAATAATTCCTGAATATAAACTGAATTTACTCTTGAAAATATAAGATTAATTTTTTTTTAAGATTCATAAACATTATTTTATGTATTCGTTGTATAGTGGAGAGCGAGGTGGAGAGCTTATTATATAGACGCAACAATAAGAGCGACGTTCAATATATAAAGACGATAGAGAAATATTAGTATATTTTATGCGGTTGAGACGAAAAAAAAAATGTTCGCGCAGACACACAAGACACGTTGAAATTGAGAGGAGGGAATATGGCTTATATGCTCGAGCAAAGGAGATTTATAGTTCATAATATTTTTTCGCAGCGCAACTATCCAAGCTAAGACTGCTGTATAATGAGTCTTAACGATCGTCTTGGCGAAACGCGTTGACGCGTTGAACCTTTGGCGAAAAATGAATAAGTGATGCACGACTCTTGTGCACGCTAGCCCGCAAGCTGTCAAATGCATTTTGCTTGAATATATGCATCGCTTTTTTTGTGTATATGCACATTATGTATGTATGTATATATGCGTATATATTCACCTATAAGATTCACAAGGTTTTTTTTATTATCATATATTTGTAAGAAATGCTCCGTTCGGAGAATTTTCGCTCTTCTCGAATTTCAAAATTCTGCCTAATTCGAAATTATAGTATAGAATATGTGATATTTATTTTTTTATTCCTTGTGGCAGTAGATTTATCCTTATATACAAACACGCATTTCTTCTATAAGATATTTATCAAAATGTTGCTTCGCAGCATTTTTTATTCATTTTTTCTCAATTTGATATCCCTATAGAAAAACTAAGAAAACAACTGAAAAATATAATTTCGTATGTAGATTCAGAAGAAATTTTTCTGCATGCTGATATTTAAGTTTTCTATCAAGAAAATTTATCAATTGCATAACAAAAATAACAACATTTTTTTCTATAGTTCTGGATCAACGGAATGAAAATGATGTGAAGAATGTGAAATAGAGATAAAGAGAGATAAAAAAGAACCAAAAAAATTAAAGTCAAACTAAAGAGATTTTTTGCACTCCAACAGCAACAGATGAAAGGAATTGATCAATTTAGAGAATATTTTTTAAGATCAACAATAATGGAATGAAAAGATCAAAATCGGCAGCGGCAAGAAGTTTTTTTTGCACAGCATCGCAGATACAGATTAAGAGAATTGATCATCTGCGGAGAAAACTTTTCGAGATCATATAGGGGAATAGATAATGAATTCTATCAGAAGTGGAAAGAGGACCCATCTGTGAATTGATCAATTGAACACAAATTTTCCTGATCAACACTAATAGAGTGCAGCATATGATCTATAAGAATAATATATTAGATCAAATAGCAGCAGAAACATCAAAAGTATTCACAAAAATATTTTTTACCATCATCAGTAGATTAAGATTTAGATCAGGGAAAATTTGTAATTGACGCGAACAGTTTTCAAAATCAGCAATAAAATAAAAATTGCTTATTCTTTAAAACATAAAAATTCACAAATTAGAAATGGAGGAACTCTTAGCAGAAAATCTCACTCAGCACACCACCATAATTTCAGATCGCGAGAATTGATCAACTGCGAACAAAACACATCTCAAGATCAACAACAATAGAAATACATCAAAGAAGAAGAAATATATCAGTGGGATTTCTTATTAATTTTTTCCCTCCCACTCTCCTCTTAAACTGTCTGTGCCGATAACGTTGAATCATAAAACAAAAGCGCAATCTTGATCATCATCATCAGGATATTAATTTGATCTCCCACTGAATAAAGGTTTATATATATAAGAGAGGCCTTATGGATGTGACTCCATCACCACAGGAAGAATTCCCCCCTGTGTTGTGTCGGACGCGATAAGCCAGTTATAATCGTCGAACGTTTGGAGGAAACTTTAGATTGCGTACGTGTGGATGCATTAACACTGCGTAAAGTAAAGAGGCAGTGAACAGCATAAGGAGCATCAAAAGACGAGGAGAAGCCTCTGAGAATACCTGCAGTGCAGAGCGGGAGGAGGTGGAGAAGCTAAAGAAGAAGAAGGTAGAGCGATAAGGGGGAATTTGGGTGGAGAAAAAGGGGGACTTGACGATCGGACGTTACGTGAAATGAAAGTAGAAAGAGGGGATTGGAGAGGAGGAGGAGGCGACTTAATCGATGCGGGAGGAGAGATTAAAGTTGCGAGCGAGAAAGAGAGGGGGAGAAAAGGGGGAATAGAGAGAGCGAAAGGGAGTGCGAGAGGGAGAGAGAGGGATAGAGAAAGAGAGCAAGGGTTGAGAGGGGAGTCCATCCAGTTATGCAGGAAGGTAAAGGTAGAGAAGGGACCGCCCTTTTTTTGCAGCCTCGCCGACATGTGGAACTGGGGGATATCATAACCCCCGGAACCCAGGGAGCACTGTGGGCGTGTCTTTCGTGATTATTCGTTCGCCACTCACCAGATGTCTGGCGGTTGCACCCACCGACATCTTCTCCCCGCCAAATTGGGGCTTGCCTGACCTTGATACCGCCTCGAAACGCCCCTAGCCGGCCCTCTACAGTCTCTACACTGCAGACGCGTCGCGGCAACCAACTGGACAACTTAGCCGGCCCCAACACAGCAGGTCAAATCCTGCGTCTAACCGGCTCTTCCCGTGGTCCAAATCGAGAATCGTGGTGTTCATTTTCAATTGACGTTATCAGTGTTCGATATCAGTGATAACTAAAAGTGTTCCCCAACAGTTTTTCATCAATTTTCATTCACAGTTTCAAGACCACGAAAACAAAACATTCAAAGACGATATTCGGAATAAATTAACAATGATTCGGAATAAAATACCAATGACACGGAATAATTAGTGCTTATTATGATAATTACAAAACTAATGACATGATGCTATTTACAATTTAAATTCTTCGCCAATCTCGATCGGATGTTTTCGAGTACTTCAATGAGGCGACGGAAGAGGATAAGCTAATATTAAAAATCCAGAATGAAAACACGATTGCGTCGCCTCTGAATAGAGGGTTCGCACTATAAACCACACGGGCTCCGACAAGAGTTCGTGGAATTGTACTCACCTCAAATATGTCAAGCGGCTCAACCGAGGTATCACCAGCATCAGGGTTCGATGGATTAGGACACCCCGGCAGCAACAATAAGACAGTGTCGTTGCGCGACGATAAGGAGACAAAGTGTCGTTCGACAAACGCCGACAGCGATTGCGAGAGTGATACCAGTGAGGTTCTCAGTGTTGGCAGTGAACCGCCGCCCACACTCACCGAATTCCGTGACTGTAATAATTCCGCGAAATATGAAGAAACTAGTCGTACCGAATTCCACGATGAGGAGAACACGAGGATATCGTGCACACCATCGCCATCGAGTTCAATCAGCTGCAACGATCCCTATTACAATAATCGTTCATCGAGCAATCCAATTCAGGCACCAAGTCCACCTGCCTACAGTCAACCGCCATCATCACCCACCGCATCATCCGTACGATCGCCGGCGTCCTCGAGTGCCACTGCATCCTCTCCAGGTCGACCAGATCTTCCTCAGGAGACGATACTCTCCCGATATCAATCAGCTCATCAACATTTACTCTCGAGGTTCGCCAGGGATTCAGCCGATCTCGCCGATTATCCACCCCGAGTACCGCACAGTTTGACTCATGAGATCATTTATCCATCGGTGGAGAGGTTGCATAGAACGCCAATCAGCGTTCCCTTAGTGACCAGAATCTCCCTATCGCCACCATCCGCTATGACGGTCACCGGCCTGCAGGCATCGACGCCCGTTTTGCATCCTCGTGAAACCCTGATGCCCCATCCCCCCCAGCACATCCATCATGGACTATCAAATTCCCACGGTCATCATCATCATCACCATCATCATTCAAATTCCCAAATACAACACGTACCCGCGAGCGCAATTCATCAGCAGCATCGTTTGTCAGTCAGTAAAATACTTCAACGTGATCATGAAAGTGTTTCACCAAAGCCACGAGAGGAGAATGGTAATGGCCGCAGTGGTACCA
This sequence comes from Leptopilina drosophilae, assembly GCA_032873175.1. Classification (NCBI taxonomy): domain Eukaryota; kingdom Metazoa; phylum Arthropoda; class Insecta; order Hymenoptera; family Figitidae; genus Leptopilina; species Leptopilina drosophilae. The sequence goes on from CM065478.1 coordinate 52,289,108, forward strand.
ACTCCTCGAATGGCAATCAAAATAATGCGAATGCAATGAATAATAATGACAATCATAATAATAATAATAATAATAATCTTCAACATCAGGCGGGTTTAAAGTTCAGTATAGACAATATTCTAAAGGCTGATTTCGGTAGGAGGATAACGGATCCAATTTCACTGAAGAAATCACGTCCTAAAAAGGTGATACCAAGACCGATTGATTTGACAAAGGATTTTCTTGAGTCGTCGTCGGAGGGTTCTGAACGTGGCTCGGAAGCCTCCACGACAAATACATCGCCAGGAGTTCCCACGAGTAATACGCCCACTAGTATTTCAACAACTCAAGGATCAGAACCTGGAAAAATGGTTTGGCCTGCTTGGGTTTACTGCACGAGATATTCCGACAGACCTTCTTCTGGTGAGTCTCGCGCTTTTATTTCTATTATTTTTTGCTGCAACTGCATCGAAAAATTAATTAGAAGCAATATCTAATTTGTTACCAATTGTTAAGTAATTGTAAGTCATTTCCCTGGAAAATGACTTTCATGATCCAAGATTCTTAGTTGATTTTATCTCATTAATCAGGAATTTTATCTAAGAATTCTATCCTTAATCTGATCAACTATCCGCTACTTAATTGACAATTTTTCGGTTTTATTATGTCTACTAAATAATCAGTTACAGTTAAAACAATTGCTCTCTACCTGATAAATTTTGTCATCTAGGTGATTGATTCTATTTCGAATTGATTCAATCTTTTTTTTAAACTGGTTCATTTCATCCTCCAACGAATTGATTCTCTTTTATCTTAAAATATACAATTTGTTTAGTTGGATTCAGTAGCGAATTTAATTCGTTAATTAGTCTATTAGATGCTAGAAAGAAAACGATTAAATATAGTTTAAATACAGAGACAATTTTTTTAGTTGATGAATCTAACATTTTGGACAGTTTCTCAATTGATGAACAATAAAGAATCTATATGTTGATCAACAAAATTAGCCTAAACTTGATCTAAAGTTGATCAAATAAATAAATTATAAGTTGATCAACAAATTGATAAGAAAGTTGGGCAAATAAATTGTAACAATAAATTGATGAACTAACTAATCCATAAGTTAATGAATTAAATTATTCATAAGCTGCTCACCTGAGGAAATCAGAAGGTTTTTAATTATATAATCTACAACTTGATGAACCAAAAATTTGAACCAAAAGATAGTCCAAAAGATGATTAGTTACATATTCGACAAGTTGATCATTTAAGTAATCCACAAGTTGATGAAATAAATTATCCAAATGTTGACCAATTAAATAATCCACAAGTTGATCAGCTAAATTATCCAAATGTTGATCAACTAAATAATCCAAATGTTAATAAATTAAATAATTCACAAGTTTAACCTTGAGAGGGCCGGGGTGGCCACTATAGTGGCCACCATTTATTTTTACTTTTATTTTCATCGAATTGATTTTTTATTTAATTTTACTTAATAAAAAACTAGTAAATTTTATTTTAATTTTCCGGCCCTCTGAAGGTTAATTACACAATCTATAAGTTGAATTAAATAATTCATAGGCTGATTATGTAAATCATTCAAAATTGATTATGTAAATCATTCAAAATTGTTTAAGTAATTAATCCGGAAGTTGATCAAGAAAAAAATCCAAAAGTTGATCAATTGATTAATCCACATGTTAATCAAGTGAACAATTCAGAAGTGAATCCACTTAATAATCCAAAAGTTAATTAAATAATTGATTTAAATGATGTATCAAAAAACTAAAAGCACTTCAATCGATTCTCTAGAATGATAAACAAAGAAATTTTAATATTTGCTAATACGACTGATTCCGTCGGACAGACAATCGAAGTCAATAAGATCGAACGTAATTGAAACTTTTCTTACTTTAATTGTTTCTTTCTCATTTCTTTTTGTTTCTCATTCTTTTATTAAATACAATTTTAACTTTTTTTAATTTATATATAAATTAAAATAATTTTTTAGTACAAAAAACAAACAAATTAAATTAGTATTAAGAAGTGATTATATCGAACTAGTATACTTCAGTCTGTCAAAAATAAAACTTAACGAAGTTTGATTAACTAATTTAATTGTATTAATTATAATAATTGATTAAAATCGTCAACAATGTGAAAAATATCATTCCTGTCAAAAGCCTCTTTGAACAAAATTTGTCAATTAAATTAAATCTTATTGCTTGTTCAAACAACTAATTATAAAACATTATTGAATATCAATGAATATTTAGATGAATAATCGTTTGATGGTTGATGATCAAGTGACTTTAACTCATAATCAATTAACTGATTTTACCAGATAATTAAGTAATTCATTCTAATAGCATTTGGAACCAAAGTGGTTGTTGATCAAAATCTAATTCCGTCGGACAATGAATCGAATACTTCATTATAACATGAAAAGTAGAGTTGTACTTTAAATTAATTTTAAAGGAGTAAATTGGCTACAATTTATTTAGATCACACTAGAAACTCTATTTTTTGAATAATCGAATATTGATTCTTTCGAATGATCAACCAACTGTAAGCTGTTGGGCATTGTTCTCTTTTGATCAACTTAAACACAACTTGATAATTAATTAACATTAATTAAATCAATTGAAAAGTACATTAATCAATATTGGATAATTAATCAGTTGAATCAATTAAGTGACTAAAGAATTGAATCAATTGGAAGATTCACGAATTTAATCAACTGGATTACTATATAGTTATTTACGTCAATTGGAAAATTTATAAATTAAACCATTTTTTTATAAATTAGTTTAACCAATTAGATGACTAGTCATTTTAATCAACTGTAAGATTAATCAATTTAGTCAATTGTAAGATTCAATAAGTTAATCGATTGGATAATTAAATTAATCAATTAATAAACTAATCGAATAAATTAATTGCAAATTATTCAATCGATTTACTATTAAATAAATTAATTTAATAAATAATTGAATCAATTGATCAAAAATCTGGATCGATCTTTAAATAAATCCTTCAGTAATGATAAACTAATAAATTTCACTTGAAGATCATCCAATTATTTCAGTAACCCATGAAACTAATTATTTCATCAGTTAAATTAATCAATAAGTTTTATGAATTGCACCAATCAATTGATTTCATCAATAGAATCAATTAGCTGCTTTCATTAATTGAATGAAGTACTTTTATTTCATCAACATTATCAATGAAATGATTTCACTAGTTTCATCAGTTGCACATACAGATTGGACCCTCTAGATGCACTCGTAGATTTTTTCTTCAATAGAATCAAACACTTGATTCCATCAATTTAACTAAGAACTCAGTTCCATCTATTTAATAAAGCACTTGATTCCATCAACTGAATTAAGAATTTAATTCCATACATTGAATGAAGAACTTTTTTCCATAAATATATTATTTCCGACTTGCTTTCAACGATTGAATCTAGTTTTTTTTAATGAATTAAATCAGTTATTCGATTTAATAGTTTGAATCGATTAATTGAAGACATTAATTAAATTTGTCACTTGATTCCATCGTTTGAATCGATCACTTGAATAAATTAATTATATCAGTTATTTAATTCAATCGATAGTACTGGAACCCATTGGTATACTTGCGTCAACAATTTGGTTTGAACCGTTGAGTCAATGACATGATTCCAATGAATGATGATTCCATCAATTGATCAGTTAATTGATCCATTGACTGAATTGAAACCTCGTTTCCACCAATGGATCCAAGAACTTATTTTGATTCGTTAAATCAATCACTTGAATCTAGTGATTGTGTTAATACCTAAGTATAAACCGATTTAATTGATTAAGTCAATCACATGATTCCAATAATTAAATCAACAACTTCCTTTGATTCGTTGAATCAATAACTTGATTCCAATAATTGAATGGAAAATTTAGTTTCATCCGTTAAACTAATCAATTTTATTCCAGTGATGGAATCAAAAACTTGCTTTCAACTATTGATATAAAATTTTTATTCCAGTGGTTGAGTTTAGAAATTGGTTTCATCCATCAATTGGTTTTCATCAATTGAATCTGAAAAACTTGCTTTCAACTATTGATATAAAATTTTTATTCCAGTGGTTGAGTTTAGAAATTGGTTTCATCCATCAATTGGTTTTCATCAATTGAATTTAAAATTTGTTTTGACCCTTTAAATCAATCAGTTGGATTCAATGATTGAATCAAGAACTTTGTTTCGTCCATTGAATCGATAACTGAATTCCATCACTTGATCAATTAACTGATTCCATCCACTGATCAGGTGGATTCTTTCATTCGTCGATCCGTATTCTGTCAGATTATCAACAAAATAGTCTTTGAGTAAATCATAAGCAATTGTAAGTCATTCATAAAATAAAATAAATTTAATAAAATAAAATAGTAAAAAGTAAATGTCAAGCAATCTTATTATTTTCCTAGTCCGATTGATCGCATTTCAAAATAGTGTCAGTATTAATTATTAAATAATTTTCTCTCAATGATTTTCACTATGCAACATTTTTTTTGTCAACAACTCGCGCAATAAAGTGACAATTTAAATAAAAACATATAACTGTCGTGAATAAAGCAAATTAAAACCATATATATACCAAGCTTGAATTCCATTTCCGCTACAAATTACAACCTCATTTTGATAGAGAGTCATTTCAAATTCTAATTACATGCACTGCGTCTGAATATCGTTATCTGTTGACTACTAATAAAATGATTAATTCCTGCATCAGTCAAGTCCTATTAAACACATAAGATAAAACACACCGGACAATTATTATTAAGACAGTAGTTGCCAGTAGAGTGCAATCATCATCCTTATAATTCCTCAAGTACTTGTTTTTATTGTCCGCACAAAATGAAAGAAAAGTTAAAGCGAATTATTCTTTTCTATAGAAATATATGGGGTCAGTGTGTAAATTACCATTAAACTATCTCTTTCAGGAAGGAAGAGTTTTTTTCCTTCTTCTTTTTCTAAATGGGGATTATTCATTTTAAAAAGATGAGTTTTGCTCATCGTTGTTCGGAATATTCTTCGCAGTGAGGGAGGGGAGAGAGGCCTAAAGGTTATAATTTATCCGAATGGAAGCACGCGGGACAGGCAATTAGCTATGAGAACCATATGCAGCGCATATACATGCATAATGAGGCGTGCGTTTGCTAAAACATTCGTTGGCTTTCGTTCACCGTGTATAACTGAACACGAAACAAGTCTAAGAGATTGTACGATTATGCGACCAGTTTTATATATATATAGTGACGACTCGTGTTGCCGTCATGGGTGCCGACGAGAGCGAGTCCCGCCGGACGATGAAGGTGCTCGATTATATTTCCTATATATAATTGTCAAAACTAATCTAATCTCTAGCACACATCTTTCAATGGTTTTAACGTGATTCCTCTTTTACTATGTGCGAAAATATATTTCCGGCACTTTAGCGTGTAAACATTTACACGGATTATTTTCTTTTTTGCTCTGATATTTTATTTTTTCTTCTTTGAAAAAACTACATAGGATATGTAAATTTGATTCTATCAGCATCTTTCTTTGCTCCTTTATTATAGTTGAAAATTATTTTCTTGATTATTTGATTTACGCTTGGAAATTCTGTGAATTAATGCAAACACTTTGTTGATTCTGGAAGACTGGAATAATAATGTTTCAAGACCGTCGGATGATGAAACAAAAATTGCTTGCGTAGAGAATAGAGTTGATCAATTGTGTTACTTCAATATTCGCGAAGTGGAAGTTTAGAAAAATTTGAATTGGAAATATTTTTTCAAATGGAAGACAAAGGGATTAATCTATTATTTGATGAGATGATGAACTATTGGATGGAGTGGTAGACTATTTGATCAGATCATCAACTACTTGGTTTGATGATCAACTGTTTGATGAGGATTGATTATTTCATCAGGTGATGAACAATTTGACTGTGTGGTCAAATATTTCATGAGGTTAACTATTGATCATGTGATTGACAATTAAACTAAATGATAAGATTATCAACTATTTGAAAAAATTCGTTATTTGTTAATTGATGAAACCATCAATTAATGAAATTAGTTCAACTAATCGTTTAAGCGATTAGCAGGTAAAATTTGTTATCAGTCAATTGTTTAATTAATCAGCTAATGAAATTAGTTATAGACTTATCATTTAAGTAGTCAGTTGGTAAAATTACTTATCAAGAAATTGTTTGAGCGATCAGCTAATAAAGTGAAATAAAATCCAATTGATTACCTTGGATGATTAATTAACGATTTAATTAGTTAATCAACCTAACGATTAGATCCGATGATTTATTGATCCTTTTGCTAGTTTATTAACCAATTGATTAAATGATCAGATAATAAAATTACTTTTTAACCAATTGACTATAGTCGATGGACTGATGAAATTAGTGGTCAACCAATTGATTAGTCAAAAAGCAGATAAAAGAAATTATCAACGAATTGATTTAGCGTTACAATTAATTCCTATAGAGGATCCTCGAAATTATTTAATCGATTCACTGATTCAATTCCTTCAGTTTATTAATCAATTCCAAAAATATTTGATCGAATTGTCAAGCTGTAGATCCAGTCATCCAATTTACCAGTTAGTGTAAACTAATCATCCATGATTGGTTCAATCATAATCATCCGACAAGACCTATAACTAACCTGCTATTAATCAAACGACTGATTAACATAGTGACAACTAACGTGATAAAAATCAGTGTGAAAACATTCCTACAACAAAATCTACGGTGCAGAAAAAGATTGTTTTCTGCACCGTAGACTCTTGTGCACTAATTCTTTTTTCACTCTTTCTTTTGCACTGCAAATATCGAAAGAATGTAAAGCGGAATGTTTGACTAATAGAATCAGAAATGGAATTTCTGACAACTTATTAATTCAAATATATGTTTGCGGTGAAGTATAAAAGAGACATTAATTCGTTGCGGATTTAGATTGCACTTAATACAGAGGACAAGAGGTTACCTTCCATATCGGGTAGTCTCGCGGGATCCATCCATCTTATTAAGGTTAAATTGAAGGTGCTCGTTCCTTGCGGTTGAGCACGATAACAAACCAGCCAAGTCCAAGTTGCGAGAGTTTAAAATGCCTATCCTAGAAATTCCTGTGGGTAAGAGTCAGACCTCGATATGATACCAGAAGGTATTTAAACAAAAACAGAAGAGAAAAAGATTCGAAAAAAATAAATACAATTTTCTGTTTTTTAACTATTTAGAAAAATTACAAAACTTTTCACTTTTTGGAATTCAGATAAATAATTAAAAACAAAAGAATAACTTCACAAATTATTGTCTCGTATTGTCGAGACAATAAAAAAAAATGTTATCTACATCAACAAGTGGATTTTAATCCACAAGTAATTAGTGCTATTGCTGTGAGGAAGCTACATGAACAACGTAATTAATCAGTGTGATGCTGTGCCGGTGGAGCGAGATTATTTTTCTCAATCTGACTGTAACTAATATCCTGCAGCTATACAAAACCGTTAAAACGTGCAATTTTGTAAGCATCTGCATAAATCTTTAACCGCTACAGGATTTCAAGAATAGATTAATTAAGGATTAATTTTCCCGCGCGTTCAACTTGAGGAAATAAAAAGAGCGATGAGCAGCGCTAAATAAACGTTAGAATAATTTATTGCTCGAAAGATGTTTCCATTTGGCCTTTTATTTTATGAACAGATGAATGTAATTAATGGCAATTAAATGCAAACAACTTTGATGACGGTACATTTCGGGGAGAGAGAAAGAGAGAGAAATAGATATCATGTACGGAAAATTGTACACTGTGAGAGAGTAAAAATTTTTCTAAATCAAGTGATTTGTTTGTAGAATTCATTTGTGGATGTTGTAGATTATTGCTCAGATGATCAAGTAATCATTTTGTAGAATTTACAAGTTAATCAACTGATTATTGAAATGATTATTCACTTGCTAATTATTAAAAATTCACTCGTTGATCATCAAAATGTTCACATTCTGAAGAATTCACAATTGAAAAAAAATCAATAGAAATCAAAATGGTCAACTGATTAATCTATATAGGATTTATTAATTGATCTAAATATCAATTTGCAGAATTCACAAGACAATCAAATGATTATTCAACTGATTATTCAATTGATTTTTCAACTGATTATTTAACTGGTTATCCAACTGATTGTTTAACTGATTATCCAACGGATTGTTTAACTGATTATCCTACAGAATTTACCGGTAGATCAGCAGAATTATAATTTTCTGCAGAATACAGCATTTAATCAACTCATTAATCTAAAGGAATCATCAGTTGATCTCTTTATCATTTAGTAGAATTTGAAAGTGGATCAACTTGATGCTTTTGAAAAATGTACCAATTGTCAACTGATTATTTTATAGAATTTACCAGTTGATTAACAGAATGATCACATTTTGCAGAACTCAGAATTTGATTGAACTGCTGAATCAGCAGGAGTCATCTAATTAATTAATTATGATGATTAATGATCAACTGGAGGTCCTAAAAAATTCATCAGTGGTTGAATGGATTATCACAAAATGGCCAACTGATTATTCGACAGAATCTGTCAGTTGCTAAACTGGATTATATACTGCAAAATTCATCAGTTGGTGAATTAACTAATTATTTAGAAGAAAACCAGATTATACTGTTGATCAACTTTAAAATTCTTCAGAATAACCAGATGAATAACCAATTTAATAATCAGTTAAATAATTAGTTAAATAACCTATTAAATAACCTGTTGAAAAATCAATCGAATAGTCAGTTAAATAATCAGTTGAATAACTACTTGAATGGTCAGTTAAATAATCAGCTGAATAATCACTTGAATTAATTAGTTAATTAGTTTATACATTTTGCAGAATGATTAGTTAATCGACTGATCAATTAATTGATTAATGATCAACAAATGTGTCAAAATTGATCACTTGGTCCACTGAATATATTTCTACAGATAATAGTGAATTAAGGATGAATAATCACTTCATTGTCCTGCAGTAAATTAAGCCATGAATGATCAATTTGTAATCCAATAGAATATATCAGTTGGTAAACTGATTATCTAGTAGAATCTATCAGTGTATCAGGTCATGAATGAGTAATTAACCAAAAACCTTAAAGAATCCTTCATCTGATGAAATGTTCTACAAAAGTTATTATTAAATCAAGTTATGAATAATTAAATGATTGCCCTGAAGAAATTATCTGAGATTCAATTGATGAATCTACGGAATCTGTTAATCATTTGGTTATTAACAAATCTTTTTGTTAAATCCTTTAGCTGGTGAACTGATCATCCGGCAGAATTTAATTCTGCATCAATCGATTGATTATCAACTGATTTTCCTATAAAAATGATCAGTCAATTTATTGATTACTCTACATTGTTAATTCTACAATTGTTAATACATGGATTTGACATAAATCATTCTGCAGACTCATTCCTTCTCCTATTATTCTCCATAATCAGTAGATCCATTAATGAACTGATTATTCAAAATAAATTATTAGTTATTCAATTTATTCTATCATAACAGTAAATTATTCTACAATTACTACATCAATGAAAAAAAGATTTTTCAAAAGAAATCTTCAAAAGAAATCATTTAATTGATTTTTTTTGCTACTAAATCAATAGATCAAGGGATAATTATTAATCAACTGATAATGTTTCAGAACACACTGTTTCAATAAACTGATTATTCTATAGAATCTGATTCAATCAATAATTAGTAATTAACGTTATTGATTTGCAATGAATGATCATCCTCCAGAATACAGCAGTTGATCAACTGATAATCCTGGAGCGGTTGATTCTGAATCAAAATAGTTGATTGACTGATGATTAACAGCTCATGCAACGGAGTCTATCAGTTAAACTGATGGTTTGCGCAAATGAATCCAGTTGTACTCATCGATCAATTAAAGACGATCATTTGATCATTCGTATATGAATCTATTACTTGATCATTCAATCGAATGATTGATTATTAATTTGACAGTGATCATCTAATTCACCTTTATCAATGTATCATATAATCAAGTGGTTAGGTACATATATCAATCAATCAAATCCATCAGGTGAAGAAATTCATTCTATTCACGAATTCTTCAATTCTTGATTGATTTTTTCTTTCATTCTTTTTATTTTTTTCTGCCTTTCCGTCCGTCCGTAGTTTCTAACGATTGCCATAGGGACCGTGGTTGTGGTTATCATAGCAACCGTAACCATGGCGACCGTTACTATGGTAATAGTTACCATAGCAGCTGTTTCTATAGCAACCGTTGCTATGACAATGGTTACCATAGCAAAGTTTATCATCTTTTTTCTTTTTCATTCTTTTTCAAATGACTCATTCCAAATTATTCAAAAACAAAACAAATCCATCTGGTGAGTTGGTAAACTGATTCCATTAAGAACAATTACTTTCTCCTTATCGCACTGGTAGCACTAATTATTTTCAATAGATCACTTTATCTCCAATAACCAAAGAATGATCTAGCAATAACCAAGGAATGATCCGCTGTATTTAGAGAATAATCATCAAATCAATCAGAATCAGACTAATAAAATATCCCCATCTGATCATTATTCTCCTCTACACCATGAAGCATGTGATAACATCAAAGGATAATGATAATCTGATAATAACCATAATACCGGATGACCAACGTGATCTTCCGATAAAAATCATTTATCAATTGGGAAACACATTTTAAATCAGCAAATGAAGCAAGAAAAGCAAAAGGAAGTAATTAACTCTGACAAATTTCCCTCCCAATGGGAAAGAATGAGAGTAAATGAAAAGGTATAACATTTGGAAGGAAGATATCAAAGGAAACGATCGTATTGAGCATCAGGTAATATTCCGTAAATCAAGAAAAGTTGAACATTGCTTGAAGGGAGTCAATCAAGGAAATGTTTTTGCGCGAATACGAAAAGCGTTGCTGGCGACGGATCGATGCAATCTTGATTCAACATAAGAAGAAATCCGGGACGGCATGTGTACGTCTACTTAAATCTCGGTTAACACCAGTCGCTTACACGTGCTTGCTCGTTTCAAAGTGCGCATATATAAAATCCAGAGGAAGAGAGGAGAGGATTGCATTCATGGTATAAATGGACGTGCCGTTAGTATATACGAACGATTAACAAGCAGTGGAACTGGTGGATGGCACCACGGGGGATCCACTTACCAGTCAGAACTGCCCTTCTCATTCTCTAAGTCACTGACTTATGGATCTGGCATGGAAGTTACTTCAACATATTATGTATACATATATATGGTATATAGTATATTGTGTAGATGCGTGGGTAAACGCTACTAGAATTTTTCAAGCTTGATCGATTAAATTCATTTTACTCATTTCCTAACGACTCCGAGGAGAATAATTTGCTGTTTCTTGTCACGCGGGGGGGACCTTCCACTTTGGAATCTTAATCAGACAACATTTTCTAACAGGGGGATTACATTGCTAAAAAGAATGTGATTTATGATTTTATTCAGAAATCTCACTCCTGCATTATTCAGTGATCATTTTTTTTTCCTTCGGATCGTAACATTTTTCACACCTGGATTTATGAGTGCTTCATAATGAATTCCTTCCAATTTCAGTGCGATTGGAACAATGCTGAATACAAATAAGGCAATTTCATTGTTTTCATTATTTCTGATCGTTGGAGTTTTCATTAATTCTTGATTCATAGATTTTTCATCAATTCGTTGTGTTTAGAGAAATTATTTACTTAGGTTACCAGTTGATTGACTGGTCGTTTTGCAGAATTTATCGATTTATCAACAAAATGATCACATGCTGTAGAATGAAACAGTTAATCAACTGATCAATATTCAAGAATCATCAGTTGATTTATTATGAATCTACTGATGATTCTTGAATATGGAACTACTGAGCTACTGACAACTTTGCAGAATTTATCAGGTGATAAAGTGACTATTTTTTTAAAGCCATCGGTTAATTAGAAAATACAGAAATCATCAGTTGATAAAGTAATTATTATTTTAAAGCTAGCAGCTAATTAATTCTTGAATGATCAATGAATGATCCTACAGAATCCATTATTTGTTAGACTAATTATTATTTTAGAGCTACCAGTTAATAAAAGATGAATCGGTGATGCTATAGAATTCATCAGATGATGAACTGATTATCTGTTTAATGCTACCAGTTAATCATAAACTAAAGAACTCTTTAGTTCATCATCTAATTATGATTTTCAAGCTATACCAGTTGCTCAAGTAATGAATGTCATTGTATTCAGTGAAGCTGTTAAATCAGTGACTTAATTTGCTGATTAGTTAATGATGATGAAGAAAAGATTTCGGAAATTTCTGATTCATTTCCGATAAATTATCATCTAGGGATAAGATGATCGACTGAATCTGTAAATTAATCATAAATTGCAGAATTTATCAACTGATAAACAATTTTGTGTGGCATTGACCATTTAGTTTAGTGGATCTTTTTTGGGGTGATTATCCAAGTGTTGATCTTTTGGATCATCCAGGTCATTCCATTATTCATGGAGTGAATTCTTCTTTCAATTGATCAACTATCTGATTTTACAGGCTAAGTATCAAGTTGTTGATACTACTTATGGATCATCCAAGTTATTCCAACCTCCAATCAATCGCTGCACATCATTAGATTAATCACTAATCTCAGTATATTGATCAATCTATGTAATATTCAATTATTATAATTGGATCAGTTCATCAACTATCATATTTTTTAATACAGTACTTAGTGATTTAGCAAATGATGATTCTACTAAATTCCTCCTCTAATTCTATTCAGGCAAATCCATTCCTATTCCATAAAAAAGAGACTGTTAATTAATTTCTTACTTATCAGCTATTTGCTTCTTTCAACCTTCCATCAGAAAGTTAATTAGATTTTGAGTTGATTAACCAATCAACTCAAAATCTAATTAAATTTCCGATCTTACAATTTTTATTGGTTGTTTTCCAAACTAATTTCTTTCAATAATTAATTTTCTTATTCTAAAATTTCTATTGGTTATTTTCCAAATTGTTTTTTTTTTGTTGAAATTTTTAAACCTTCAACAAGAAATAATTTAAAATTTACTTTCAAAACGAAATTCAATAAACAGAAATATAAAATTAAGTAGCATCGTAAACAAAGTACTTTACATTTATAATAAGGGGAGAGAGAGATTGTTTTAGAATCGAGAAAATTGAGTACCGGCCAATTTTCAACTCTATATATTCCGTGTGTGTCCAAAAATATAATTAGTCTTGAAATTCTCAAGTAGATAGAAAATGAGGTAAATTATTGTTTACAACGCAATAAAGTCAATTTCCGTCGACACGCAATCAACAGCTTATGTGTCATAAGTGCTCGCACTACTTATATGTATTTTACGAAGAGGGAACATTTTTAAAATAATTTTCTTTTTACTTTTTAATTTTGACTTTCGAACTTGACGAGAGCGCATCAGGAGAAAAGTATAGGAAGAATCCAGAAGCATATATGTATATAGTGCAATTGCATATAATTACAACGGGGCGATCAGTAGCGGCGATAATATCATGCGAATTACTTGAATTTCGATACGTACACATGGTTATTTTCGTTAATAAGATAATGTCCGGCAAGTATGACTTTCGCTTCAAGCTTGATTTGCCGATATATACATATGGCACTCTGGAACTCGACTCACAGTGGCAAAAAGCCATTATAATACAGTTTCGCCTCATACCAATAATGTATGTTGGATATGTGTATAAATTGGAGAGTCTGTTATTACGTGTGTATCGTATCGAAATGCGCCACACCCCCGCGAATATACGATGAAAGCCATTTCCAAAGGCATATTATAAGCTTGTTATAAATATACCAGCTGAACTTATTTATTCGAATTATTATTCTTGGTCTTATTATTATTGCGCTAGTAAACTCTAAACAATAAAAATAAAAATATCAATGAAAATACAAATGCAAATAAATAAAATTTCAAATAAAAACAAAAATAAAAATAGTTAGAAGAACAAAAAAAAATTAAAAAGACAAATGAAAAAAAACATAAATAAAAATAGGCACAAATAAAAATACCAATAAACAGAAAAATAATAAAATATCAAATATGCAGTTTCATAGGGTATTTCGGAAAAATTGTTACTCACGTGGGTGTCCCGTGACCGGAATTTAATGTAATGTGTGTAATAAAAATAAATTTATGCTTTATTCACAGAGTGAGGATGAAATGATAATGGAGCAATATATTTTGAAGTGCGCATTAAGAATAAACTCAACTGATTCGATCATTTGATTGACCAATTTCTATTTTTTTCTGGATCAGTTGCAAGTAATTAATTGTGATCAGTTGACATTATCACTTGATCAATTAGCTGATTTCATTATGCTACTTTGATCTACGAATTGGATCTATCGCGTGATCAATCATTATATCGATTTCATTATAGTTACTCCGCTAATTGATTTCCAAGGATCATTATCTAAGTTGGTTTTAAATTGTTTATTACGAAATTAGATTAATTAGTTTGATGCATTATGGAATTTAGATTAAGAGATAAGAAATCCAGATTAATCGTTATGGAATCCAAACAGTCAAGTATAAAAATCACATCATTGAATTCCATCCAGATCATCGAATATGGAATCCAGTTGATTGAATTCAACCCAGATGATAGAACATAGAATTTAGAGCTTTCATTTCAATTCAGATGATCGAGTATAATATTCAGATCATAGAATTGAATTCAGATGATTGAATGAAAAGATGGGTTCATCGAATCAAATCCAGATGATTGAGTATAATGTTCAGATCATCAGGTTTAATTCGCAGTTGTTAGAGTGTATGATCATTAATTGATCATTTATTTGAATTCTTTGGTAATTAACATAAACAGTTGGGTCCTTTAATTGATCATTTAATTATCATTAATTATTCGCTGATTCTGATGATGCTTGATTATCGAATTTAATTCTATGCTGTAAATTATCGAATGTAATCCATTGATTGCAATGATTAAAATTGAATTCATTACGAAATGATTCAATATTCTCCGAGATCAATCAGAACGTTTTCATCAGTTGGTGGCCAAACAGAAAACATCCGACTGATTAATCAAGTAATTACAATTCAGTATTATTAATTGCAATAAATACCTGAATAATCATACATAATTCAGACAAAGATTTTGTTTCTTTCTTTTTGCAACAAATCAAATTAGTACAATTACAATTATTAGAAGCTAACTTATTAAACGATAAACTAATATTTTTCGGAGACAAAACAAATCCTATCAAATGAAAAAAATAGAATTGAATTGATTGGTCGGTTGAAGATTTAATAATTGATTAACTTTTAATCGGTGTTGGTAAACCAGCAATCAACTTACAATAAATAAATTAAAGTTAATAAAAAATTGTAACAAAGACTAGGTGTTTATTATTACAATTGCAATATTATAATTGTAATAATAAATACCTAGTCTTTGTTATGAATCCATTCATCCAATATTCTTCAGAAAAAATAAAAAATCCGATCAGTTGATTAACAAACAGAATTGAATCAAGTGATTAATAAAACTAATAATTATGATCATCTTGTGAATTGCAATAAATAAATTAGAGTAAATAAAGTATAACAAATAAGTAATAATAAATAATCTCAACACTTATTATTAATTACTGCGATTAGACTGCATTAGATCAATTTAGGTTTGACATGAATAAAAATACCAAGAACCACACTACGAAAAAGAGATCAGGGTCGATGTACCTTGATTGTCGTGCACAAATTTCGGGTCAAGTGCGAATTTTATTTATTTATCATCAGACCAGTTAGAGTGATGAAGAAATATTGGAAGGAACAATAATCATTTTGATGTACGACCGGAAGTAAATGAGTATGATGATCATCCTGCTGCTCATTACAATTTTAAAACCTTTGGATCCTTTACAGAGAAATTCATCCTCTCTCTCTCTTTCAAGCCAAAAGAAAAAAGGGGCACGTGGAAGTAATTCACGACGGAAGTGGTCCTGTCATCAAACGGCAACATGATGAACGAATGATTTTACGAGTGAAGTGATTCTCTCTCTGTCTGATGACGAGGGAGAATTATGTATGTAGGTGTATTATATGATTTAAAAATGAAAAGGGCTCGAAGACGTGGGCAGTGAAGCTCGTGCGACGGACTCTCTTTGCAAAGTACCAGTAATTCGAATGTAAACTGCCTGCGAGGACAAATGAAGATCGTAAACACATGTTAAGATTTAAGTGCCTATTCCTATACGTGCTCACAGGAAGTAACACTTGGCCAGGCTAAACTTATTTCCCTCCCCCACTCTTCTTCCTTTTTATTCTTTCATTCTCTCTCTTTCTTTCTTTCTCTTTATACAATGATGCATAATAATCTCTTCTGAGATGTAAATGAATCACTCTCTCTCTCCTTCTTCCAAAGAACTTTGTTTGAACAAGCTTGACAAAACAATAAAATTACCACGAGTCGTTATGGTCGTTTAAATAACGATGAAAACCATACACATACTCGTGTACAACACATAATAAATAAACTTAGTTCTACATTTAGAAATACTGTGAAATTAAATTATCATTCGAGAAACATTCTTTGGGTTTAGGAATATTTCGTCGGTTTTTTAGGATATTTCAATATTATTAGATTTAGATATTGGGTGTTTAAACATTTAATTGGAATATGATTGAAACGAAACATAGAATGTTTCGCAGATTTCTTATTACAAAAATATTCCAAATATTTCAAAAATGTTTCATCCTTATGTAATGAGGTAGAAAATAAGTAAAGAACACTTCATCCTTTCTTTAGGATATTCCATACAATAAATTTTGTAATGTTACCATATGTTTTAGAGAGTTAAAGAATAGAAATATTTCAAGTATTCCAAATAATAGAAAAGTATTCCAAAATAGTCCCTAAAGAGAAAAGAAGTACTTCAAAAGATTCATAGAAATAAAAAAATGAGAAATATTTAAAAGTATTTCCGAAAAACATATAAAACAATACTTTAAAAAGAATTCGTTGCAAAAAAATTATTCTTTATTGAAAGAAAAACTACTGTTAAAAATGCAGAAGAAAAAATGAATATTTCAGTCCACTTACAAATAAAATAAAATCCACTAATTTAAAAAAAACGGAAATTCCTCAAAATATTCCCGAAGATATTTTAAATAATTTCTAAAATAAAAAATATAACAATGTATTACAAAATTCTAAAATATTCTAGAAGATTTATACACTGAAAAAAATATTCTTATCTTGAAAGCAAAATTTCTTTTGCAAAGATCTTCTTGAATTAAAAATATTACTCTTAATCGATGAGTATTTTCTTCTTATTTTAAGAGGAATGTTCTTAAGTGAAGAATAATCTACTTAAAATCACGGTAAATCGTTTGGTATTAAAATAACACCAAAATGGATTAAAATAACACTAAATTGGATTATTTTAATCCTTTTTGGTGTTATTTTAATACCTAACGATTTACCGTGATAAGAATTTTTTTAGCCATATTCTTAAGGAAAATATGCCATGAAATAAGAAGAATCTTTTTAAAACAAGAATTTGTTTTTTTGTGTAGAAAAAAAGGAATCTAAAAATATTTCTAGACAAGAAAAATATTCCCAACTATTTAAAAGAAAGAAATTACTTCATGAGGTATTTTTTAAGAATAAATAATTAAAAATAATGAATGTATTTTTTAGTAAACAGAAATAATGAAAAAGATTCCATGAGAAAAAGAGAAATACTTTTAAAAAGTCATAAAAATAGAAAATTATTCCAACTTGTTTGAAAAACCAAAAAAAAATATTCTTGAAAGAAAATAGAAATATTACAGTGCATTAAAAAACAAGAAATACTTTAGGGTCATTTGGGGTAAATGTAAACGGAATATCTATTTTTCACTAAAAACATTAGTTTTTTTTTGTTTAAAGGTAAAACGAACGGATTTCTTTTGCATGAACTTGTTACTAACAAATTTTGATAGATTTTCATTCAACTTGGTAAAAAGAAGTGTTTAAGGTTGCCAAATAAGAATCTAAAATCGAATTTTTAAATTTCAAAATGATGGATCGAATATGGCAATCAAACATAAAATATTGTTAAAAATTGATCAAATTTTCTAGAATCTGGCGAAAATAAAAAATCAAAGTCAATTTTTGTTAAAAAATTAATAAGGAAGAATAAAAAATTTTAGTTTGATTTTTGAATTTACTTTTATGCAAATGCGAGACAAAATACTGAAACAGTAAAATTTTGATTTTCAATCTCTTTTTTATTAAAAGATAACTTACACTATGGCATTGCCAATTGTCAAAATAAAATATTGGCAATACTCAGAAAATCTTGTACGTGAGCTGAGGTAAAATTATTGACGTCGTACTTATTTTTCAATTTGCAAATTTAGCTGCAACATCTACTGTTTACATTTATCCCAAATGACCCTAAAAGATTTTTCAAAAAAGTAAAAAATATTCTAAAACTTTCCAAATTCCACAATTTGTTCAAAATACGCCCATTTAGAAAACAAAAATACTGTAAAAATACATTACAAAAAAAATATTCACCCTTAAAAGAGAAATATTAAAAAATATTTCCCAAAAACCAAAAATACTGAAAAACAATTTCCGTAGAAAAAAAAGTCAAATCATCTGTATTCGTAATTATATACTACGAATATTGTCAACTAAGAGTCAAACAATTTTTTCCCTCTAACAATGAAATCATATACAATATGGGTGAATTTTCTGAAAGTGACATTTTTGATGTCTCGATTAATTTTACAAAATCTACTCTTTAATAATTATTATCAATTTCCATAGTGAAAATTTAGCACTTATTTATCGTTTTTAAAAAAAAATTAAATAATTTTATTCAACTTAATTTACGTAATAACTAAATTACTTTCATCTCCGAAGCCTTTTCAACATGTCTCCAATATAGGACTTCTACAATAAAATTAAATTTTCATGGTTTTTTTCAAATTCTCAGAAATTTTTTAAAAATATTGTCAGAAAGTACAACGTTTTTTCTATCATTATGTGCATTTTAAAAATTTGTAGACCTCACTTTTATTTTTGATAAAAATGTTTAAACTTTGTCTTCAGTTTTAGGTTAAAATTACTTTACAATGATTACTGACATTTTATACTTTAAAAATATCTTAAACAAAATTTTAATGCACATTAAAATAAAGCTGAGAATCTGACGTTAAATTTTCCTTTATTTTATCTACTAAAAGGAGAAAAATTATTGCTGTTATAAATAATCGAAATTTACATTTTTCTCCGAGTAAAAATTAATTTCATCTCCGAAGCCTTCCTTTTTAATAAATAACTGAATGTAGAAGTAAATTTAACAGAATATTTCGATGGTAATATAAAATGAGGGTGTGAGATTTGTGTGTTTTACTAAAAAACATATTTTAATTGCGCCTTAGTGTATACAAATATGAAAGAAAATTTATTTTTCATCTTCGAAGCCTTTTCCTTGAAATATGCTAGTTTTTCTTTTGCTTTTAGTATTTACCTGCACTGCTTTGAAAAAATTAACCCAAATTGCCATTAAATCAAATACTTTAAATACATTTATATTTTCATCTAATTGAATATATTTGGTATTAAAATATACAAATTATTAATTTTTAAGCAGTGTAATTTTATTTTCGATTTCGTGAACGCAATATTGGCGTGAATTTTTAATAGAAAAGCTCGCCAATTAAATAAAATTAATTTAATGGAGCAACAATAATATTTTTCAAATGAAAAAAACTTTAATATTTTTAAGAATTAATTTTGCGCAACCTAAAATCTTACTCTTGAGTATGAAATTAAGTAGTTTTAATAGAAAAAACCATATAATTGAAGAAAAAAATTAATTGAAAAACTGAAATTTAAAAGTGTCACTTTTGGAAAATTCACCCATTATATACCGTATACGTCATTGCAAAAACGTAAGAAGACGAAAAAAGTAGTTCTTATCTCGAGTGATAATATTAAAGTCTAAAAGGTGTTTCAAATGCGAGTGGAATTACGTAAGAGAATCAATTACCATTGCTAATACTGAAAGAGAGCGCGCGTTATTAATGAACTCGTCAGTTTTCTGTTAAATGCTTCCTCGTGGCTTCACATATCTTACATTATCGACACACATATACGCATCACATACTCACATAAACAAAGGTTCCTCCACTTTAATATACTTGAGTCTGGTCTCCAGCACCATTATATACACCCAGGGCGGGTTCATCGATTCAAATTAGCAATTAATATTCACTTCCCTAATGATAATTAATATTCAAAGCCGAGAGTTGCTGATTCTGCTCCTGTTGATGATTCGAGTCCTGTACGCGCTAATCTCAAAAGACGATGTTGATAATTCGAGGGTTCATGTTTCGTTTGTGATAAATACTAATAAAGCGTGGGTAGATTTAGCCACGCTGCCGAAAAACAACCCCTCGACTATATTAAGTATGAGAGATCTCTCTCTGCTCCTTTTTGGGTTTACTTGAAACCCTACTTAACACTTAACCACCCCCCCTTTATTTAAAATTAAAATTAATACTAAATCTCTTGTGTTTCAAAGGGGGAAAAAAAGGATGGGGGAGGTATTAAATCACAGGGGTATTAAATCCCTTGTATTGTAAGCCATTACGACGCGTATTATCACATGTACGCGATCTTCGAATGGGATACAATTTCATGTTTATAAACTGATGGCGCCGCGAAAGTCAACAACTGTCTTGTTAACCTTTCCAAATTGAATGGCTTTACGCTTTTCCCATATAAAGGGAAAACTATTCAGTTTCATTTCATAGTAATCTCTATTTCTCTCTCACTCTCGCACTGTCTAAAGACAAGACTCTTGATTTTATAAAACGAAAGGTATATGTATACTCTGGGATTAAGTGACATACTTTTTGCAATCGTGTCGTAGATACATGTGTAATTTTTTTTTATTTATTCTCTACTCTTGAGAGCTAAATAATATAAATAATAGACTTCTACACGTGTAATTGCAAGTTTGTAAGTGATTGAATAAATTATATAAATTTATTGTAGAGATTAGAAAAAACTATTACGATTTTTCTTATTAATATTATATTAATTTATTATTATTATTATTATTATTATTATTATCATTAAAATATTTAAAGAAGAAATTAATAATTAAACTTGTTTATTGTTTATAGAAATTATTCCAGGGGTCATATTTGTATAAGTTGGTCTAAAATTATTTTAGGCTTTTTCTCATTAATTTAGAGGTTTTATTTATTAAAGAAGAGCTTTAATTAACACCCAAAAAGATTAAAATAATCAATTTTGGTGTTATTTTTTACAATGAATGAAATTTTAGTCTATTAAATTTTTTTATAACTATAAAACATGAAGATATCGATAACTCCAAGTCGAAGACTCGGAGTGATCGATTTCTTAATATTTTATAATAATTAAAAATGACCAAGTAATAAAATCATTACTTTATATTATAAGAATATTATACTTCTCCAAAATTATTTTCATTATTTCTATTCAATTATTATTTTCAAAAATTGTTAACTACAATTTTACTTTATATCTATTATTTTTAATAATAAGTAATTAATCAATTTCACGAAATTTTAATTATTCTTAATTCCTTCATTAAATACATATTAGAAAATAAAAACTTCAAATAATATTAAAAAAATTCAATTCAACTTTTTCAAAAATATTAATTTCAAAATTCAATTATTTTCAAAAAGATCACTCAATATTTCTTTTAATTTTAAATTATAATCCAAAGTTTTAACTGAAATTTATTTTTAAATCAATTTTTATTAAAATATTCTACGAGAATTTAATTATTTAAATGCAAAAGTAAATAATTTATTGAATAATTCAATGTTTCTTAAAATTCAATTCTCATAAAGAATTTTAGTACCAAATTTTTTAATAATTTAATTCTTTTCTTGAATTTTATTAAAACTTGTATGAACATAATTACTTTTTTCAAGCAATTCAATTATAATTGTATGGAAAATAATTGAAACGCTGCGATGAAATTTATAAGAATTTTCAAATTTATTCGTTTAGAATTCAATTTTACAAAATTTAACTTATTCGGAAATTCTGCAATTAAATATATATTGAAAAATAAAAACTTGAAAAAATTTCAATATAAATCTTATTATACTTTTAAAAAGAATTAATTCTACAAAATTTGTTGTCAAAAATATGAAAATTAAGAACTTCAATAATTTTAGTTTAAAACTTTTTCAAAATATAATTATTTCTAAAAATCCACGTTATAATGTTTTAATACGTATAATCTCAAATTTTTACAGAAATTCATTTTGAAAACCATTTTTATTAGTAAATTCTACGAGAATTCAATTATTCAAATACAAAAATAAATAATTTATTAATTTCATGTTTGTTGAAATTAAATTCTCATAATGAATGTGATCAACAAATTTTTTAAATCATTAAATTCTTTGGACGAATTTTAATAAGGTTTTTAAGAATTATTACATTTTTCAAGGAAGTTTATTAAAATTGCATTAGAAATAATTGCAATTCTACAATAAGTTTTATTATTTTTAAAAATAATTGAATTTCTAAAAGAATTTTATTGTTTATAAAAATAATTGAATTCCTGTAGAAATGTTATTATTTATGAAAATAATTGAATTATTGCGAAGAAATTTATAAAAAAATTTGTAAATATTTGAATTTCTGTAAAATTTTTTAGTATTTATGAAAATAATTAGATGTTTGTGTGGAATTGTATTCAATTTTTTTTTGAATAATGGAATTCTTTTGGAAAATTTTATTGAAATAGTAGATATTGAAAATTATGGAATTTTAGAAAACTTTTGAAAATAATTAATATTTTGACAAGAATTGGATTAAAATTTTGTAAAATAATTGAATATCAGAGAAGAATTTTATTATTTATATAAAGAAAATTGGAATTTTGACGAGAATTTAAAAAAAAATTTTTAACTCAATTGAATTTAGTAACTATGTTACTAAGTTAGTTAGTGACTAACTTACTACCCGAGTCGAAATTTAGACCCTCTTTTGAACCTATTTAACCTTCTATTTTTCAGACTTTGGGAGAGTCAAAGGAGGTTTAGTTAGCATGCAAGTGAGACCCTCTTTCGAACCTCTAAATGAGCGGAAAAATACAAATCTGCACGGATTAAGGCTCAAAAGAGGGTCAAATTTTAACCTCTTTTAGGTCTCATAAATCCTCTAATATAGTTTCGCTTCCTATTCTATAGCACATGCGCTTTAAAGCGCGCACTTTTTCAAAATTTGTAAAACTTCAATTTAAACATTTCTACTAAATAATCAATATAAAATATTAAAATATATTTCACATTGATTATTTATTAGAATTTTTAAATTGAAGTTTTTCAAATTTAGAAAAAGTGCGCGCTTTAAAGTGCATGTGCTATAAAATAAAAACGTTTTATTTATTAAAAAAATAAGGTTTATTAATCTGATACATAAAACATTTGGTATTAAACTCACATATTTATTCAAAAATCAAATTGAATCTTACATATAACCTTAAAAACCTCAAAAAGTGTTCCAAATTTTCAAGAAAATTATCTTAAAAATTTTATAACAAAACGTAATAACACTTAAATTATTAAAGCTTTAGTGATTATAACTCTTTACTCTGAATTAAAAGGTTCCCAAAGTTGGCGTCGTCGCTGATTGTTAGAAAACTTTTTTTTTACAAAACGAAAAAGAATAAGACACATTTTTTGTTAAAATAAAGTAATTTTTTAAGAAACATTTTTACTTACTGAGCAAATAAAAAAATGTATTTATTGACACTTTTATAACTAGGCATAAAAGAAATAGCTTTCACCGACGCCAACTTCCGGAACCTTAGTCAAAAACGATTCCAACTTTTGGAATCTATTGAAAACTATTGGTTTAAGACTGAATAATAAAGAAGTGGAATAAAATTATTTTGATTATTAATTATTTTAATATAAATTAATTCTTTTTCATACGATTTTAAAAAATCATAGCATATATTATATAATAAAATTAATAATTAATTAATTATTAATTTATAATATATTATATTATATATAATGAAATACGTAATATATTTTTAATATACCTATATGTGACGCGATCTGAAGAAAGGGACCTTAGAAGCAAAAAATTATAGGTTATGTTTGCAATTTTTTAAATGAAAATACAAAAAAATGATCAACTGTTAATGTGAATCATTAATGTTTACGTTGTCATTATAACTGAAATATTTAATAAACACTGCTTTTAGTTTGTAAAAAGTATAAATAAACTTTTAATCAACAAAAAAGTAACACTAACATAGCCTTAAAGTTATTTGCTTTTAAGGTCCCTTTCTTCAGATCGCGTCACATATAAAAATTATAAAAATTTTCCAAAGAGGATTTAGAAGAATGAAAAGAATTCTAAAAAGTGAATAGAATTTTAAAAGAGGGTTTAGAAGAATGAAAAGAGTTGTTAAAAGTCAAAAGAGGTTTAAAAGAGGGTTTCAAATTTTTGATAAAAATTTGATGGAGGTTGAAAAGAGGTTAAAAAGAGAGTGAACAAGAGTGAAAGAAGGGTTTTGAGAAGTAAGCAGGTTTAAAAGAGGTTCGATTGAGTATTTGGTAGGTTTAAAAGAGGGTCTAAATTTCGACTCGGGTATTCTCCCTGGAGAAGCTAAATTCGTTGAATTTTTACAAATAGTTGACTTTTGTGTTTTATTTAAAATAAAATTTCATTCATAGTTAAAAATAACATCAAAATAGATCCTTTTAATTCTTTTTGGTGTTAATTTAACCCAAGAGGAATTAAACTGGTGCTGATTATTTTAATCTATTCTGCTGTTATTTTAACACCTCACGTTTTACTGGGAACTTTCTTAGAATTTATTTCCGATTCGGAAAAAATTATCTTGGAAAACTACACTGGTTGCAAACATAATTAAAAACCATTATTCGAAAATCGTTGAAAACCTATTTAAACTTAAACTATTCTGAAGCTGATTAAAAACTACCCGAAAAATGATTTTTGATTCCCATATTTATTCTTTTTTCTCAAATTATTTGAAAACAAATGTCGTAATTATTAAAACATAATTTCGTACATTTATAAAATTCTAAATTATCCCTCACCGACGAATTTTTAAGAGAAAAAAGAAATATTCCTTGTTTCTTGTCTCTCTCTCTCTCTCTCTCTCTCTATATATATATATATATATATATATATATATATATATAATTGCGACTATTCAAACTGACTGCGAGTAAGCGGAAAATTGGATTTTAAGTGCAACGTTTAAGAAGGGAAAAATATACTATATAGTGTATATAATGTACATCATACATAAAAGAAAGAATAAAAGATAAACAAAAAACCGTATCATTGAATGCAAGAAATTTTTCTTTTTTACGGTGTACTTGTTTCTTAATTATGTTAACATGAGCGCATCTTATATATACGTAACTCGTTGAAAAGTCAAATTAAAAAGAAATTAAGGTACAGTGAAACTTGATGACATTGCATTGCACTACAGAAGGAACACTTAAAAAGTACTTTGTTATTCAATTCTTCATACGTGAATGTAATTACTTTCCTCAAGATATGTGTATATATAATTAGGTCGTACATTATTTATGCGTGCATCAGCATCTTGCGAAAAAAAGTACTAAAACATTGAAAATATTGCAATTTATTTCGAATATTTGGTCATTGGAATTTTTTTTCAAAGTTGATCAAGTTTGTTTGAATCTTGTTAATAGGGGTGGCCATTTTGAATTTTGAAAATCTGACTTTAGATTCGTAATCAGCGGCCCTGAACACTCCCAACTATTAAGTTTCAAGCGAATTTGAGCAATTTTAAAAAAAAATATATCCGACATGTTAGATCCGCCATTTTGAATGTTGAAATTAACAGTTTTGACATCCCACAGAATAGTTCAATACTTTTTTAACATTTTAATTGAATGCCTAAATATGTTTTCTTAATGTTTCTAAAATTGTTGAGAAATACCTGAATATTTCAGTAATTATTTTTAATATTTCTAATATTTTAGTCAAATACCTAATTTTTTCTGTTTTTAATATTCTTGCAAAATATCTAAATTTGTTTTTGTAGTTTTTTTTGTTTTTTTTTTGTATTTTTTATACTAATATTTCTTTTATTTTCCCATATAGAATTCCTAAATATTCTTTTAATCCTTCAACATTTATTAATATTCCTAATATTCTAGTTGAATACTTAAATATTCCTGTAATATTTCTACGCTGTAAAAAATTTAGAAAGTTGACGATCACTAGAGTTGGGAGTGGAATTTTTCGAGTTAAAATTCAACTCCAAAAGGGAGTTTATTATTAAATTAACTCCATTTTGGAGTTAATTCTTATTTTAACTGTGTAAATTTTTAATCCCTTCATTCAACTCCCTTTGCTTTAACTCTCAAATAGGTGCGACTTTTATAGAACCTCCTGGGGAGTTAAAATTTAACTCCCTCTTCTTACAGTGTAATTAATTTTTCAACAGTGTTCGAATAAAATTTAATTGTAGTATTCCGAAAATAAATTGAAGTATTAATGAAAATAAGAAGAATAATAAAATGAAAACAACAATAATAATAATAGTAATAACAATAATTTATAGCCATGTTTCGTAGTAAATACCGTGAAATAGACGAGTAAAGTTTGATAATTAATTTTCCCGAGTTCAATTTGTTAAAATGTCTATATAGACATGAGAAAGTTTCCAACGAGAGGAAAGAAGAGAGTGAGTAGAGAGGGTTATTCGTTTTGTTTGAAGAGAGTTGTGCCCGTGCCCCCCCCCCCCCCTTCCATCCCCCTCTTGTCTGAAGCATTTCGAGCAAATGAATAGGTCGAAAAATCTCGAGGAAATGAAATAAGACATTTTTGTTGGCAATAATTTTCGTGCGAGCCTAAACGTAGTCATTAGCCGGTAGTCAGGTGGAAATTCGCCTCGCGATCCATGCTACATGTATGCGAAGAGATCGACGGGCCACCCACGCCAAAGGGCCCAAAAAACCGGGGCCCATCTTCCTTCCGTACACCTATAAATTATCCCGGAATGACTGACTGGTCGTTACAAGAGCGATATAGGAAGATAGAAGTATATATAACTATAGTGTGTGCGCGTGCGAGTGCAAGAGCATTTCTTTCTCTTCCGCTGCCCACGGCGACAGAGTTCAATCTTTTCGTTTCATTTTCTTTTCAATTTTTTTTTTAATTTAACGAAAAAAGAAGAAAAAGATACGAACGGTGTTCTTTTTACCCCTCTTCATCATTACTCTGTTGTATTTTTAATTTCACTTTCATTTTCACTTTGACAGATTTTTTATTTATAATATTCAAAATAATAATACTAGCTTTACTTTTAATTGACTAAAATTAAAAATCTATCCAAGTTGTAATGAAATGGAAAATAAAAATCTTCAAAGTGAAAATGAAAGTCGAAGTAGAAATAACATTACACAATCCACGCCTCAAAATGACCACACTGAAAAAAAAATTTATTTGATTCAAATAACCGATTATTATTTGTCTATAATCAAATAAATATTTACTTGAATCAAATATTTTTTATTTGAATCAAATAAATTGTATTTGAATTAAATATTTTTTATTTGAATCAAATATTTCAGTATTTGAAGCAAACACTAATTAATTGATTCAAATAAAAATTATTTGATTCAAGTAAATATTTATTTGATTATAGACAAATAATAATCGGTTATTTGAATCAAATAAATTTTTTTTTCAGTGCATAAGAATTTGGTCAGAAAGAATTCTTCGAAGGCAGAATTTATTAAACTGAATCAAATGTGTTTATTTAAATTAGATAAAAATTTATTTAACTGAAAAAAATTAACATTAACTTCAAAATTATGGTTAAGTTCAATTAAGCTTTATGCAACAAAATAGAGTGTTTGATTCAAAAATATAATTTTTTTCACAAAGTGCTAGTAAATAAATATTATGCACTATTAAAAAATAAGTCTTTTGTCGCAAAGCAAAAACAAGTGGAAGAATTTGTTTCTCCCCCACGAAATAAAAAAAAGCTTCTTTTCAGAAGTGTCAATTCATTTTAGGGTGCTTCTTGACATTGGCTTGTAAAAAAAAGTAACTTTCATCCACCCTCTGATCTCAAGGACTATGCCTGGAATTCAATTGCCCGCGTTGTATAAGGGTCAGTGGCGAAGGGTTATTTTAATGAATTTATAGACTGAGGGTAATCCCCTTGCTTTTCAGGCTCGAGACTTACAAATACTTGTTGACACGTCCCCCAAAGAATTTTCTTCCCACATCCTTTACGACTTTTAATACCTTTCAACGAAACTTTTTTCATTTCTCCTCATTTTTGTTTTTATTATTCGTATATCAATATGTAAAAATAATCGAAATGAATTTGAAAGTAATAAGTTAATTCAGTTCAAAATTTAAATATTAATAAAGACTTCTTCCTCTTTTAGTTATTATTAGTGAAGACTGTTAAGGAATATTAAAAAATTCTTGCTTCTGCAATCTTTTGAATTTTATTTGTAGTAATTTTTTTTGCATATTCTTTGGAATTCTTCTGAAATTTTCTTTGGAATACTTTTTCAATTTTCTTAGAATCCTTTTGAAGTATTTTTTAATGTTTTAAGAATACTATTTCGAGAAATGTTCCTTAGAATATTTGGAATGCTATTTAAATATTATTTGGAATATTCTTATTAACATTTTTTGGAATACTATTAAATCTTTCCATACAACATTTCATGAATATTACTTACAATATTATTGAATTTTTCTTTAAAATAATTTATGAATATTACTCCGAATACTATTTAAATTTTCTGTAGAATAATCTTTGAATATTCTATATAATACATTTTAAGTTTCTATTCGGAATTTAATCTTGAATATTATTCGGAATACATTATAAAATTTTCTTTAGAATAAGTCTTGAACATTACTCGGAATACTATTTACATTATCTCTAGTTTAATTTTTTAATATTCCACGGAATACTATTTAAGTTTATATCCTTAGAATTCAATCTTGAACATTATTTGGAATACTATTTAAATTTTCTTTAGAATAATTCTTGAATATTACTTGGAATAGTTCACGAACAATTTTTAGAATACTTCGGATAGACAGTTTTTAGATTATCCTTCAGAATTCTTTTTGGTTACTATTTGTAATATTTATTTAAAGAATACTTTTTATATTCCTTAAATATTCTTAAAATTCCAAAACAAAAACCGATCGACGAAAAAAATTACAGTTTTTCCCTTTCCTTTACAAAAATTGAAATGAATTTTTTTTTCACCCACAAAAGTAATAGAGACCCAAAATTCAAAACTGCCAGAAGGAATTAATTTTGAAGCGCAGTTTTTGATCTAAAAGATAAAGCGGATCAGTTTCTTTTTCCCAGCAATTAAAAAGAGAATCATCGAGACTCTAGAGAGAGATAGTTAATTCGTTTATTGTGCCCACATATATTCACATATAACTTTAGAAAGACATCATAAAAAATTTATTTCCCAGAAGGTGCTAAATCCACCTAAGCGAAGTCAAATCTAATAAATTATATAATACGTCAATTAGCTGAAATCAAGACTTTATAAATTTGATGTGAAACGCAATCGTTCGAGTGGACATTTATATATTCATATACATATAATTCCGATTGGTTGCGTCGATAAAATTAGATCGATTGGCAGCATGGAATGATTCGTTTATATATTCATCAGAATCGTGAGAGAGTATTTAAATATATAGGTATGTATATATACGAGTGAAAATTTCACGAACATTCGGCGAATCATCAGTCGATTAATTCGTTTGAGGGTATATGTATATATATAAACGCGAATGTATAAGGCCACCCTGCAGCTGAGTTTTGCCACACACCTTGTCAAGATCGCTCTGGGGCAAGAGAGGCGGCCCCGGCGTCTTGGCTCATTAAAGCTAATAATGTGGATTTACTAATCTCACTCCGTTAAAGACGGATATGGCGCAGAAACACTGCGAACGTCCGGTAATACATGAACTCGTATAAACTCTCTCTCTTCTTTATTGTCAAAAAGTTTCAAGTCCAAAAAGCAGGACAGAGATGAGACGAGAAATGGTTTATCGTTTTTAAACGTTTGCTGTCGTTTTGTTTTCTCCTTTTCTCCCTTTTACTCTTTCCAGTATACTCTCTAAAATTGAATTAGTAAAATTTTACTAATATTGCTTCCTCATACTGAGGAAGTATTGTAATACCAAAATTTTTCGACTTCGATTTTTTGACATATCTTTATGTTATTTGACCTCAAGAGTTCAAAAAAGAAATTTTTACAAAATGTCATTCCGTGTGTGTGTGTGTGTAAACATCACATTTTCATAAATATCTCCAAACTATGAAGAGCTTTTGGACTGAATTTTTTTTTAAATTGTAGGTTTCATCTGCGGACATAAAATGAGAGTACTTTGAGACAGATTAATAAAGTTTAACTATATATTTTTTTGATTTTTAATTTTTCAAAAAAACGTTTTTTGCCTATAACTTAAAAAAAATGTTAGGACACCTATAAATGTTTTTCTATAATTTTGTAGAGTTTTTTTAGACGCATCTTTTGAGCCCTCAATGAAAATTTTTTGTCCATATTCACCAGAGATATTAAACTTTTAAAAATTTTAAATTTTGGAAAATAAGATTTTTTTGAATATTTTGTTGAAAAATGTAAAAATAACTTTAAAACTATCATTATCTTCTTGTAGAGCATTAAAAAACGCTTCGATTGACCTATTTTTGAAGCTAATTCGATTAGAAATAAGGAAGTTATTCATATTTTAAAAATCAGAAATTGTGATGGAAACTTAAAAAAAATTTTTTTAATGTGGAACTTGAATTTTTAATCAAATAAAGAGAAAAAATTATTACAGCAATGGAGAATAATTGTTCAAAATTCATATTTTATTATTATTAACATCTTTATGAGGAAGCAAAGTGTTCATGAAATGATCACCAAAATTATAACAAAAATATATAACTTGGCAGCGGTTTTATTGATAATATTTTACTACCATTATACTGACTCTAATAAAGAATTATTTCTCCATAGAAATTAAAATTTTCCAAAAATTTAAAATTCAAAGCATTTAAAATTATTATTATTATTAATATCATTATTTTGTAATATGAGAATATCATTTCTGTAATTTCTTCAAAATTTATTTTCATCATTTCAGTTCGATTATTATGTTCTAGAAATTTTAGCAAAACTTCTTTAAATCAATTCTTTTTAATATTTTTTTAACAAAGTTCTTTGAGAATTTTCAAATTCATTTGTTGAGAATTCAATTTTACGAAATTTCGATTATTTGTAAACTCCTTAATGAAATATATGGAGAATTTTATTATACGTGAAATTTTTCTATGATAGTTTAAAGTCAGTTAAATATATTTTTGAGTATTGAGAATAAAGTTGAAGAAAAACAAAATTCTTAAAAATTTTTAATTAACAACTAAATTTTTTTCTTGCATTACTTAAAAGTTGAAGAGAAACCAAGATTTTCTTTTTCTGGCAACTTTTTTCTAAACTCAATACTTTCAAACTCAAAAGCGACTGAAAACAAGAACTACTTTTAAAAATGCAAATTTTCAAAAATTCATAGCTCAAAAATTTTGGTAGTTATACAACAATTAAAAAATACGTATTTCATATTTTTCTGTAGAGTTGACCATATAAATTAAAAAATAAAAAATACAAATAATTTAAAAAAAACTTAATTAAACTTCTTAAAAAAATTAATTCTACACAATTGTTATAGTTAAAAGTACGGAAAATTTCGATTTTCAAAGATTTTAATTTGAAACCTTTTCAAAATTTCATTATTTCTAAAAATTCACGCTATAATGCCTTTAATATTTAATTATTATCTAAAACTTTATTTGAAATTAATTTTTAATTAAATTTTTATTAGAAAATTCTACGAGAATTCAATTACTTAAATTCAAATTAAATAATGTTTTTTAATAATAGAATATTTCTCAAAATTGAATCCTTGTAAGGAATCTTATAAACATATTTTGTAAATTACTCTATTTCTGTTAAGTTTTTAATATTTATGATAATAATTAAATATTTGCCTAGAATTTTATTGAATTTATTTTAATAATTGAATTTTTTGAAAACAATTTATTTTCAAAGAAGTATTTTATTATTTATAAAGATAATTGAAATTTTGAAGAAAATTTAAAAAAAATTTCAAAAAAAATATTTAGCTTGTATAAGCATGAAAGTTACAACTACTATAAAAAATTAATAATTAGGTAGTTCATTTATTTATTATAAACATTAGGTAAAATATTTATAAGAAATCTTCAGATTCGTAATCAGCGTCACCGAAAACCCCTAAGTAACAAGTTTTATGCAAATTTGAGCAATTTTGAAAAAACGGCCGCCATATTGGATACGTCATATCAATTTTGAAAATTTTTTAAATTTACTTCAGATATGTAATCAGCGACCCCAAAAATCCCTGAGATAAAAAGTTTTAACAAAATAAAATCGCTACGTTTTCCTGGTTACGTAAAGGTTAAATTAAATTTTCTAATTAAATCCATTAAAAAATGAAATTTTATACAATATTAAATTGAAACCTTTTGAAGTTCATTTGTTTACGAAAATTGTTTTAGTAATTAATGTAATTAGTTAAATTAAACTATTTTGTAGTTGGTTATTTACTAATAATAACTTATTTCTTAATATTAAATTCCAAAACAAAAAGACAGACCATTTGTTTTTCATCTGCTATACTGTAATTTATTTTTCTAATATTATATAATTGTAGATAAATAAAATTCAAAAATTCTTCAAACAATATGCATTATTTACAATTATGTACTATTTTTCACTTTTACTAATTTTAAAATAAATTTTATCTAAATTAATAATACTAATGTTTGCTAATCTGCAAAATAAACATTATATTTATGATTTTTTATTTTTTGTTACAGGTGAGTCTCATTATCATTTACACTTTATAATCAACAAAAAACGTAAGTCAATTTTTTAAACAATTCCAAATCAAAATTGGTAATTAAATTCCACATGGGTAAATTTGTTACGTTTGTATCAAGTTAAATTTTTTCTCAAATAATCATCCGCAAAAAGGTGCGTAAGAAGCTTACATTTCTAGGTTGCATACTTAAAATTTTTTTTTTAAGAAAATATACAAAAGGGATCAACTTCTAATTTATAAATCCCTGACGTAGTTTGTCTTCATTACACAATCTTGAAAACTACAAGCAACAACTGAATTGTTACTTAAAACTGAGTGGACTGATTAAATTAGTAAAAATTCGATGCTATTTAAAAGAGAGTAGGGAGAAGAAAGAAGAAGACTCGAAATAACAATAAATGCCAGCTCGCAAAATGTCAAACTCAAGTCTTTAAATTATTCAAATTATTTCTACAAATATATGATGCTCGGATTTTGGACCATAAAAGAGAGAAAGAAAGAACCGAGGGGGAGAGAGATAGAGAGGGAAATCATCAACTCAAAAGCAAAACGCCTGAATCACTAAACTAAATCCCCGCCGGACGTTTGTCTCTTAATTGAATTATAATGCCGGACGTTTAATCGTTATGTCTCTGTTCAAGATGTCTATAGCTTCGTTTTTTACATTTCAATTTTGAAAAGGAAAGTCAATATTTAAGGTGGTATCTCGCCTCCTTCTTTTATTGAGAAACCACTTTGTGTCTTTCGTTATGAATTCTAAGTGTTTTGCTTTTGAGTGCTTATTAGCTACTGCCTTTAAAACAAATAGTCTCATTCTCTCTCATCTTCTTTCTTTCTTTCTTACTTTAGAATCACACCTTTTTATTTACTTTAAATCTACTCTTTTATTCATCCTTCAAATATTTTAAAGTTATAGTTACTGTGGCTTTTGTTATTTGCTAATTTTTTATTTTTTTGTGCAAGAATATTTCTTGACAGAATAATCTTGAAACAGTATAGTATATGCGAAGAAGGATGTAATGGGATTTTTTTTTTAAAGGGAATATTTTTGAATATTACCCAAGTTGTATAAATATACAAATTTTTATTTAACAAATATTTTTATTAATCTACTCGAACTATTGGAAAATAAGCAACAAAGATTGTTGAAATAATTCTGGGAATATTTTTTAGAATCTTTTTTGGTATATGTTTTCGATTACTGGTAGGAACTATTTTTTGAAATAGTTCCCGAATATTCTTAGAATAATTTGAAAATATTATGTTAATGTTTTTTTTAGTATTATTGAATGTAAAACTACTTAAGTATTTTATTGAATATTTTCTTGCATGTTCTGTGGAATAATTAGACGAATATATTTTTCTACAATAAGTCTTTAACATCCTTTAAAAGAAATTTAGATAATTTTCTAAAATAACACTTGAATATTCTCTAGAATATTTTCTCGAATTTTCTCCAGAATACTATCTTGAATTTTCTTCAGAATAATTTCTTGAATTTTCTTCAGAAAACTTTCTTGAATTTTTTCTAGAATATTTTCCTGAATATTCCCCAGACTCTTTTTGATACCCATAGAAGAAAGAAAGAAAGAGAAGAAAAAATGATAAAAAATAAAAAAAGCAATTCAAAAGAAATTTTCAATCAGTTTTAAAATCACGAGAAGAGAATTTGGAAAGGAAAATGCGCGACGACGATTCCGAGGTGGGACACAGGATCAGTAATCTGCATCCGCGAATCGGTTGAAAAAACACGCTGCCGGTCTCTTCTCTCGATATGTATAAACGTGGGCAGCACAGCAATGCACTCCCTTTGAGTTGGAGTGCAATAAAGTAATAAGCGTCTATAAATAGCAGCACGGATTCAAAGCGGTATTAAGCCACGACTTACTGAACAGCAGAGGCTGAAAGGAAGCTTGACCGCGAAAGTCAAGAACATAATCATAGACTGTAGTAAGCCAGACCCTCTTATTCCCTCTCCCTCTTCACTTACAGCCTTCCTCAGGATCTCTTTTCTTTTTCATTCTTTTTCTCTTGTATGATGTGTCTCCCAAGTCCATCTCTCTCGGATCTTTTACTTTTTTGCCCATCTCTTTTTCTCGTATTTCACTCTCCTCCTCTTGCACTTGAAGACTTTTACTCATCCTGCATTATCTCGTAGACTGACATAGACGCACCCCAGTGAAAATTATGCTTGTCACTTCACTCAGAGTGAGAGGAAGGACGCGAGTACTTAGAGAGGGAAAAGTGGATAATATTACGCAGACTGCGTGTCTAAGTAATTTGAATTATTCTTCGTTTTATTCTACACTGTGGTGCGGTGGAGAGAAATGACTGTAAACTGATGGTAAATGCGCTGACGTTGATAGAAACAATTTGATTATTCTTATCATTTCTACGAGCAATATAATATTTTTAATTACTCTATTTTTGTTTTATGTTAATTAAATATTTTCTAAAAAACAGAGTAAATCGTGAGGTATTAAAAAGTGTTGCAGATTAAATTAACATCAAAAAAGATTAAAATAATTAATTTTGGTGATATTTTTTACAATGAATGAAGTTTTAGTTTATTAAATTTTTTATAACATGAACTATAAAACATGAAGATATCGATAACTGATCGATTTCTTCATATTTTATAATAATTAAAGATGACCAAGTAATAAAATCATTATT
The DNA here is from genome assembly GCA_032873175.1 of Leptopilina drosophilae. NCBI lineage: Eukaryota > Metazoa > Arthropoda > Insecta > Hymenoptera > Figitidae > Leptopilina > Leptopilina drosophilae. Next base: position 52,324,902 of record CM065478.1, read on the forward strand.
TTATATTATACGAATTACTTCTTCAAAATTGTTTTCATTATTTCAATCCAATTATTATTTTCAAAAATTGTTAACTACAGTTTTACTTTTTATCTATTATTTTTAAAAATAATTAATTATTCGATTTCACGAGGTTTCAATTATTTCTAAATTGTTTAACTAAATGCATATTAAAAAATAAAAACTTTAAATAATATTCAAAAATAGTGATGCACGACGAGACTCTGTCCTTTCATAAAAGAAAAGAGATGAAAATATTACATTCAATTGTTTTCATTGTTTTTCTCGCGAGATTCTCGGTTTTTCGAGACGAGACTCGCTCAAAGTGCATCACTATTCAAAAAATTCAATTAAACTTTTTCAAAAATATTAATTTCAAAATTCAATTATTTGCAAAAAGTTCACTCTATATATATTTCTTTTATATATTTAATTATAATCTAAAATTTTTACTGAAATTCATTTTTAAATCAATTTTTATTAAGAAATTATACAAAAATTTAATTATTTAAATGCAAAAGTAAATAATTTATTGAATAATTGGTTTTTCAAAATTACATTATCATAAATAATTTTATTAACAAATTTGTTAATAATTCAATTCTTTTGTCGAATTTTATTAAAACTTGCATGAACGTAATTACTTTTTTCAAGAAATTCAATTATAATTGTATAGAAAATAATTGAAACGCTGCGATGAGTTTTATGAGAATTTTCAAATTTATTCGTTTACAATTCAATTTTACAAGATTTCAATTATTCGGAAATTCTGCAATTAAATATATAATGAAAAATAAAAACTTGAAATAATTCCAATAAAAATCCTATTAAACTTTTAAAAGAATTAATTCTACAGAATTTTTTGTTGAAAATATGAAAAATTAAGAACTTCAATGAGTTTAGTTTGAAACATTTTCGAAATTTTATTATTTTTAAAAATCCACCTTATAATGCTTTTAATACGTCATCTAAAATCTTAACTTAAATTCATTTTTAAAACCATTTTTATTAGTAAATTCTACGAGAATTCAATTATTTAAACACAAAAATAAATAATTTATTAATTTCATGATTCTTGAAATTAAATTCCCATAAAAAATATTATCAACAAATTTTTTAAATTATTAAATTCTTTGGACGAATATTAATAAGATTTTTAAGAATAATTAAATTTTTCGAGGAATTTGATTAAAATTGCATGAAAATAATTAAAATTCTGCAATGAGTTTATTATTTATGAAAATAATTGAATTATTGCAAAGAAATTTATAAAAGAATTTGTAAATATTTGAATTTCTGTAAAATTTTTTATTATTTATGAAAATAATTAGATGTTTGCGTAGAATTGTATTCAGATTTTTTTTAATAATGGAATTCTTTTGGAAAATTTTATTGAAATAGAATATGAAAATATTGAAATGAAAATATTGAATATTGAAAATTTCATAATTGAGAATTATGGAATTTTAGAAAACTTTGAAATTTGAAATAAATAAATATATATTAATAATATAATAATAAATAAATAAATATTGAAATTTTTTTAAATAAATAATATTTTAATAATTTTAATAATTGAATTGGATTAAAATTTTGTAAAATAATTGAATATCAGAGAAGAATTTTATTATTTATAAAGAGAATTGAAATTTGGACGAGAATTTTTTAAAATTTTTGAACACAATTGAATTTAGTAAATATGTTACTAAGTTAGTTAGTAACTAACTTACTATTCTTCCTGGAGAAACTAAATTCGTTGAATTTTTACAAATTGTCGACTTTGATGTTTTATTTAAAAAAAAATTTTATTCATAGTTAAAAATAACACAAAAATAGATCATTTTAATTCTTTTTGATGTTAATTTAATCCTAGAGGAATTAAACTGGTCCTGATTATTTTAATCTATTCTGCTGTTATTTTAACACCTCACGTTTTGCTGTGAATTTTTTGGAATATTTCCCGTAGAAAACTTTTTTGAATATTATCTACAATATTTTCTTGAGTATTCTCTAGAATATTTTCTTAAACATTCTTTGTAATACTTTCTTGAATATTTTCTTAAAATCTCAAACTGAATCATAAAAATAATTGGATCAAGAAAATATTGTAGAGAACATTTATGTGTCACCCCAAAAAATGTTTCAAGAAACATTACTCTAAATATTGTTTAAAAAAATAAAAAAATAAAAATCGAAAAGTATTCAAAAAATATATCTGAGGAATATTCAAGTGATATTACAAAGATTTCACATAAAGAAATATTCCAACAAATATTCCAAGAATAATGCAATAAGTATTTCAAAAATATTGCAAAAAGTATTTTGAAAATTTTTCAAGAAGAATTCTAAAAATATTTCTAAAAGTATTCTAAGAATTTTTGAAGAAGTATTCTAAGAAATAATTCATGAATATTTCAAGATGTATGACAAGAAATAATCTAAGAATATGTTATATAATCTTCCAAGAATATTGCAAAAAATACTCCAAGAATATTTCATGGAATATTTCTAGAATCAAATGTACAAAATTATCGTGATTATCTTCGCATAAGATGATCATAATTATCTTTCTAAAAGATAATCATGATTATTTTTCTATAAGATAATCACGATTATTCTTTGCCTCCAAGATGATTATGATCGTCTACTGATTGAATTTAACCCGTTGTTTTCCCAGAACTGTCTGCAAAAATAAAGAAAAAATTAGATTCCCACACGGAGAAAAGTGAGTTTGCTGTTATATGGATAGCAAATTTTTAGCTATTACAACTAATAATTAGCTGTTTTAGCAAAATAAATTAGCTATTTTAGCTAATTATTAGCTGCATTAGCTAACAATAATTGCTATCCATATAATAGCAATTAAGGTTAGCTAAGGTAGCTAAAAATTAGCTGAAATAGCTAACTATTTTTCTCCGTGCAAATTTCAGTTTCACGATGCTCTGAATGCTGATATGTTGCTTTAAATACCAAGTTTCCTCTTTTTTTCGTGTTCCTCTCTTGAATTTCGTTTTGTAACAAAGTCTCAAGGTCATTGCTACTTGAAACGGTTCCCTGTAGGTCCAAAGAGAGACTTAGGAGAATCCTTTTCTTTATTCCTCGCGAGTCCCTGTTTCGAATGCACATAAATTATTTCTTCTTTAAATACGTGTAGGTGTCTGATGCGTGGAACCGGAAAGGTCTATTTCATTCATAAGCTCCCACTCATTCGGAACTAATCTTGGCAATATATTTATATATTTTCATTACATATCTCAAACTAAACTATTAGTTACGGTCTAGTTTCCTTTTTGTTTCGCTCAAAAATTCGAGATTAAGAAAATTCATAAGTATTTATTTATACTTGAAAAATTCTAATAACGGAAATACAGTTAAAAATACTTCTATCAATTGACATGAAAAATTTAAATATTAGTGTTTTTGAATGAAAATTTTTCTTTCTAAAATGGACTATAAAAATGTATTGAGTTTATAAAAAAGCCAAAAAAAGTATAAGTGAATAAAATTAATTTAGAAAAATTATAAAATATAAGTAAAATTTGCTTAATAAAATGTTGAAGAATTTTTGTTATTAAAAATTGAGAAAAAATACCTCTTGGTTAGAAAATGTTCAGAAAAGGAAATTTACCGCACGTTTGGAAAATATGCTATTAAAAAAATTATTTATGCTTATGAAATGTTGCTATAGAAAAGAGAAGAAAAATAAAAGTTTAACGTTTGTAAAAATTCTGAAGTCATATTTGAATTTTTTTAAGGGAAAAGGGGAAGGGGGGAACAATGAAGTATCATTCGTGTTCGACAATTAGTGCCGTTGTAAGGAGACAGGTGATGCATAGCGTCACGCCCCTTCAATGTAACCGCGGTACTCGTTTAATTTTCTTTAACCTCCCCCCTCCCAGTTGTGGGTCTTATCGTTTGGCGATCATCTCCCGTGCTCGACCCTGGCCCAACATATCCAATAGTGGACCTGGTGCAAACACACCGCGCCTCTCAATTTGTATTGAAGGACTCAAAAAGAGGAGCTTGTTTCAAGCCGCTGCTCCAGAACTAATTACACGAAAATGGAGACTTATCTCGTTAAAGAGGTTCTTGAATCTAGCATGCGCTGAATTTTAATCATTCATTGCAATGTACTTTTAACAAGAGGATGGACTTTTGTAAACCTCTTTCATTTGCAGTGTGAGATTTTTTTCCCGATTACAGGTGAATTTTCAATAGGTCTGTTATATTGCAAAAGCTTGCGATGAAAAGTATTCTGCAAATTTACGAAACGAATTTTGCAAAATTTTCCATGCAACCTTAATGAAACTTTAATATTATTTGCCTATCGAAAGCTTGTCGTACTGTAAATTTATTTTTTGTTATTATTTAATAATAAATATTTATTTACTAATAATGAATTAAAATAATATTGAAAATTACTATTTTTAATATCAAATACAGTAGTATTATTTTTATTTTCATCTTTACTTTTACTTCGGAAGATCTTTATTTCCACTTCCATTTTCACTTTCACTATGAAAAATTTTTATTTGAACTTTAATTTGCACTTTGACAGAATTTTATTTTTATATTCACCTTTAATAAATTTTCACTTTCACTTTAGTTTCCACTTTGATAGAATTTGATTTTTACTTTTATTTTTACTTTGATAGACATTTTATTTTTTTCCTTTTTTTACTCACACTTTGACATAGCTGTATTTTTTTCTATTAATCTAAATGATAATAAAATACTACAAAATAAAACTGGCTGTAAGGAGAAAAAATAAAATTCCATTAAAATGAAATTGGAAATGAAAGTGTAAATAAAATTCTATCAAAATGAATGTGAAATTAAAAGTGAAGTTGGTAGTGAAAATAAAGTCCTATAAAAATTAAAGCTAAAGAGTAAAAGAGTTAATTAATTTTGAAAGAGAATGGAAATTAAAGTGAAAGTAAGAGAAAAAAGCTATTAAAATGAAAGTGAAAATAAAAATCTAGAAAAGTGACAATGAAAAGGGAAGTAAAAATTTTCCAAGGTGAAAGTGGAAATAAAAGTGTATATAATAATAAAGAAAAAAAATGAAAAAACTTTTCTCCAAGATTGCTTTGCAGAATTTAATAAAATAAACTGCGAAACTACACGAAATGCGAAGTTGCAAATAAGAAAATAAAAAATTGTTGGATGACACTAGCCAGAAGATTTGTATTCTATTGCAATAATTACGAGTGACACTTAAGAGTGAATTTCCATTTTGTCATCCTTTTTTTCCACATATACTGCTATTTCTGCAATTGCGAATTCCAATCGTAAAACTAACACAAAGTTTCAGCGAGATTATTACGTAAGGAAAAAATCGTTCATAAAAATCAAAAAACACATAAATATTTAAATATCGCAATATATCAGGTTTCGAGTCGCGAGAGAAAGGGATTTCTCATGATTGAATTTCGAGAAGAAAAAAAAATGCGCACCTACGTACAGAGTGAAAACGTCATAACAAAAACCAATTTCCTTTTTTAAGTTTCAGGAGAAAGTGTGTATACATGTAGAGGAATTTTTTTTTTCTTTTAACAAAAAAGTTTTTTAAATAATGTCTGAAAAGGTAATTTTTAGTATTTTCTTTGGAATATTTTTTGAATATAGTCCGGAATGTTTTCTGGAATATTTTCTAGATTATTTTAAAGATATTCGCTGAATGTTTTTTAGATACTCTATAGAATATACTATGAAATAAAATTATGAGTAAAATATAAATTAAATGTAAATGTAAATTTTGAGTCTAGAATATTATGTTAAATACTTTCTGAAGCATTTTCTGGAATATTTTCTTCAGTATTCACCGGATTATTTTCTGAATACTCTTTGGAATATTCTCTGGAAAAAAAATCTTGAATATTCTCCGAAATATTTTTCTAGATACTTTCTGGAGTATTTTTCTGAAATATTTCCTTGAATAATCTCTGGAATATTTTTTTGACTATTCACTAAAATATTTTTAAAATCTTTTTTCAGATTAATTGATTAAATATTAACTATAATATTTAAAAAACTTTTTCTGGAATATTTTTTTAAATGTTTTCTACAATATTATTAAGAATATTCTGGGGAAAAATGTTTTTTTTTATATTTAAAAAAAAATCAAAATGATTAAAAATTTTTATTCCAAAAGTATTCCAAGAATATTGCGCCCATAAGTTGCGCTATAGAGATACTATAAACTCTCATTATGATGTAAATTTCTCAAAAACCATAATGAAGAAAGAAATAAACAAAAATTGAAAAGAAGAATGAACGACCATAAGACGAGTGTGCGATGACGTTGAATAAGGAAAACGACACGTGAGATTTAAAAGGAATAGCATCAATATAGAGACAGGAGGAGGGAGAGGAGGAGTATGCTCGGGTCGACGATCGCTTTTTGTTCTTCCAACTCTCGAACCCGCTATTCTTGTCGTCTTGAATCTATACTCGCCTGGCACAGATACAAGCATTACGACCCCCGATCGCGAGAAGCCATCAAGAGCCAACTTTATGATCGACGTCGAATGTCCGATATGTCGTTGCATTATGTACGAGCCTAACATTTAATATAAAGACACACACACACAGACACAGAGAAAGGACATTAATGCAAGGCACTCAATCACTCTCATTTTAAAAGTAGAATTCCCCATCGCATTCAATTTTCTTCTCTCGTCTTTATCTGTAACTAAACTTATTTCAAATAAACCTGATGATGCAAAACGCACTGAATGTTTAAAATGCGAGAATTTATCAGGATTCGCGCTCGCACATCTCAAGAAATCGAAGATAGGTATTCCGTGACTCCTCGAACCTTGATAGAGCGATTTTGTTCGGGACTCCTCTTCAAGTATAGGCTGTCCAACAACTTTGAAACCAGTCCACGGCTGACAGTGCAAACAGACCCCACAATTTTCTCAATGACCCCGGTACTTAACCAAAGTAACCGTTGGCAGTAACGGACTGTAATACAACTACAAGCTGACGATTAGTCCTCGCATAGTGTGTATATATATAGAGAGATAGAGGTCCAAAGGGAATAAGGATTGCCTTCAAGGAGGAGGCTATATTCGCTTTTCCAAGGGGGATTTCTCAGAATCAGTGAAAATTGCCGATCTCTCGTTCCGCGATGAACGAGAAGAAAAAGACAAAAAAATGGTAAGACCAAGGATATTCGAGGAACGATTAATCCCTTCTTTGGCGATATTATTCCACTGCGAGAGAGTCATTTTTATTGCACTTCACTATATAATCCTGTCTTGCTCACGCGTAAATGCCCGCTTGCGACGTTTCCTCGATCTTGCCCAGCGCTAACGATCTGTTTGTTTCTTTTTCAATTTCACAATATTGCGCACGGGCGCGCGTACATTCTATAAATTAATGTTAAATGCTTTTCCACGATGTAGAATTTTTAAACATCCCACGTGAAAAGATTAACGGTATAATATTTAAGGAATCTCCGCAGAGTGATTCTGCTGAAAGTCCGCAAAATTTTCTGTTTCGATTCCTTTGGAACCAAAGTAGGAATGAATATTTTTACTTTGGTTCCAATGACAAGCAATGCTCCAGCAGTATTGCCGAATGACTATCTAAGAAATTATTGAGGATTCCCAGGGAATAATGGAGTATCTTTTCTGGAATTCTAGAAAATATATGAATAATAGTATCCTTAAGGTTAGTATCCTAACTGATTCTTATCTAAATAATGATATCTTAACTCATACTATCCTAAATAATGTTTTCCCAAATAGTGTAGTCGATGATGGTATCCTAAATGTTGATGTATTAAATGATGATATCCTCACTGATGCTTTGAAACAATGATATCCTAAATTATTTCTTCGATTACCTCATCCTAAATGTGGATACGAAAGCATAATGATAGTATCTTAACAAAAGCTGCCAAAAATGACGGTATCCTAAATGTTAGCAAGCTAGATTATGGAATCCTAAATAACGCTACCAAAAATAAGGGTATTCTAAATGTTTGTATGTTAAATGATAGTATCAAAACAAATGTCAATCTAAATGGTGGTATTCTAATTGATACTAACATAAATGATGACAACCTAACAGATGATATATTAACTAATGGTGTCCTAAATTCTACTGTTGATGATGATGTTAAATGTTGATATGCTAAATGATAATCTTCTAACTAAGGCCATCCTAGACCATGATATCCTAGGAGATGCTATTCTAAATAATGGTATAATAAACGTTGGTTCTCTAAATGATTGTATCCTAAATGTTGATATGCTAAATGATGGTATCCTAACTAATGCTATCCTAAACAATGTTGTCCTAAATGATGGTCAAATTCTCTATTTTTGACAAAGAAATCTTTCCATACTTTCTACTAACCAAAAATGCTTCACTTGTGTACCATAATTCTCTTCCCTTCTCATCTTAAGAGAAGAAAAGTCTAGATGTTCATATTACTTTATGCACTAAAACTATAATTGAACAGTAAAAAATTTATTTCAAAGTCTAACGAAATAACATCATCATTTCAGATATCATCACTATTATGTCACCATGATTCCTAAAATACTATCATTGTCGACATTCAATGATGGTATCCCAAAAAATTATGATGACCTAAATAATGTTCTAAATGATGACGTTCTAACTACTGTCATCCTAAATAATACTTTCCTAAACGATAATATTCAAACTTCTCCTATCCTAAACGATGGTATTCGAAATATTGAATAATTTCTTTTCAATTTCAATTCCATAAATTCTAAAAACGTACACAATGACACATACAATATAAATAGACTTTACAAATATATAAATAGGCTCTCCACTGATAAATTCTCCTCCGCATTGTCGATATTTAACGAAATTCTTGTCAACAATTCTAAATAGTGAATTGTGTACAAATATAGACACTAGGCATTACGACAGAAGCGACCACACAATAGGGATAGAAACAAAAAAGAAATGACACACACACATACATACAGTGAGTAATTGATTACAAGCATTAAAGACCCATCGATTTAGTGAGTGATGTTGAGCATTCATGGGTATTAGCAAAGATGCAATTTTCACATACATACATAGACAATATTATCTGTATTGCTGATATAAAACTGTGTGTCTCTTTGTGCGTGTATGTGTGTAAACATGAATACGGCGGGAATGAGTAAAACCATACGGCAATACAGCTGGCAGGACGTATTGCGAGAGACTATATACTCAATGCAGAAGAGCATTTAATCAGTGGATTTCTTTGACCTGAGAACTGCTGCCGACTGCGCATTCTATGCAATCATTTTCAACATCACAATTCACTCACCAAAGAGAAAAGAAAAAAAGAAAGAGGAAAAGAAAAAAAAATGCTCTAACCCACGCTGTTTTACCCTCTTTATCTCGCAATTATGCGAGATATTTTTGTTGCTTTTTCTCTTTCACTGTATACAAAGTTCCGCAGCATTTATCGGAGACTATTGCACCCTTTATTCTGATTAACCTTATGTATATCACAATTAATAAACGTATCTTTTTGTTTTTTGGTATTAATTAGAGTACAATTTTTGGTTCAACTGGACCACTATAATAAAAAAGTGAAACTGCCAATCAAAAACTAAGGGACCTAATCGAAAAATCAAACTTGTAATCAAAAAGCAAAGACTCCGAAGAGTCCAACCAAATCGAAGTAAAATATTTGCCACATTGCACAAACTGCTCCTTTTGGACTCCATATGGCCTGGGAGAATTCTTTTCAGCAAAAAGAAAACGAACAAGCAAACAAAAATCCCAGAAGAGTTTCTTTATCCAAGCATCTAAATTGGTCATTGGATCGTCAGGAGGAGATGTTCGTTCCTTCGTCCAGATGTTCCGGAAGCGAAATCTATGATGTCGAAAAAAATTGCAATCCTAGAAGTAAAGTATTGTCGAAGTTAAAAAATTTTTTTATACAGATGATGAAAAGAGGAAGGGGGAGGATTGTCTGGATTGAAGCAATGAGTCACATGAAGCGCGAGGGCGCGTTAACTTGGACTTGGCTCACTCTAGTCGGACTATAAGCACCGGCCGGAATTCGCCTGGCTAGATTGAGAGATATTCCAGAGATGGTTATAGGTGCTGGTGGTTTCGTGTGTGCAAGAGGGAGTAAGAGAGAGAGAGAGAGAGAGAGAATACTGTCGACGAATGTGAACGTATAAGCGTGTTGTCGATGTGTACGAGGGCCGGGTGGCCGCAATGGTGGGAGGAAAGAGTTTTTCTGGTGGGGGACGGCCTCTGCGTGCGGTCCCTTCTTCAACGGACCACCCAAGTAGATCGGCTTGTGCCGACTATACCTACACCTACACCTACACGCGTACTCGCTCCTGCACCTACACACCTGCGCCGCTGTTCACCCACTCTCTCTTTCTCTTTTCTTCTCCCTTTTTCCTTCTCTCTCTCCAACCATCACTTTCTTTCTCTTTCTTTCTCTCGTTCTCTTTCTCCCTTCCTTTCTCTCTTCAACATTTTCAAGCGACGGCAGCCGCAGTCCCGCGTCCGCGAAATCGCCGAATCGACGAGACGAATCTTATGAATGAAAGGGATAGATATGAAATAACTATGTGGCGCTTAGCTCGCGTTGTTTTCTTTTTTTTTCATCATCTGCAAAAAAAAATTTACATAGTTCCCGCGTTGTATTATATATACATGCATTTCGAGCAGCTGTTGGAATTAAAGTTCTTTTTTTTTGCTCATAGTGATGATGATGATCGTAAATTTAACTAATTTGTCACATTCGTTATTCCTTAAAACTCATAAACGATATCTTCTTTTTGGGGTGAATATTGCACAAAAAGTATAATAGGAATTTAGAAATGTTTTGTGAATTTCAACAGATGGTATTCTGGAATTTTGAATTGGGAATAATGATGCGCGAGTGCTATACATAAAGTTTGGAATTATGTCCTGAAGATTGGGAGCCTGAATAGTATTCTGTTTGGTGTCCTAAATATTATTTTGAATAATGACCTAACTAGTATTCTGAATACTGCCCTAAATAGTATTTTGAATGATGTTCTGAATACTATTTTGAATGGTACACTAAATTGTGTTTGAAATATTATTCTAACTTGTATTCTGAATCCTAACCTGAATGGTGTTCCAAATAGTATGTTTAATCAAATCTTTATTAATTGTAATAAATCTTCTAAATTTTTTATCCAATTGCATCTTAAGCAGTATTCCAAATCATCAACATTAGAGTAAATAGTGTACTGTTTAGTATACTGTTAGCAGTAATGTTTTGTCATCAGTAGTATCCTTAGAAATATCTTGAGTAGTATCATCAATAGTATAGACTAAAAAATATTCCGAATGGTATCATCAATAGTAACTTAAACAGATCTCAAAATGTTATTCTAAATTGAAACCTAAATAAAATGCCTAGTAGTATATTATTAATAGTATCTTACACAATGTTCCAACTAATATCATCATTACTGTGATAGCAATATCAAAAGTGCAATATTTCATTAGGCAGTCGAATGGTCTGTCCCAACCGAAATATCTACTTATATTTTCTTGCTAAAGATTAGGTCTGACTAATAAAGGGATTAGATTCTACTCTCCTCTCTGTAAGTCGAAGTAGATATTCCTGTTGGGACAGACAATCGGATCTCCTAATGCATCGTTGCGTGAGTAACCTCAACTAAATCATCAACAGTTCTCTAAACAGTATGATAAATAGTACCTTAAAAAACCTTTGTTCCTATAAAGAATAACAGCCTTGTATTGAAAAGAAGTTCATGTCCAATTTGATGATATTATAAAGGATGAAATCCCAAAAGATAGTATTGTAAACGTTTGGTATTATCCTCAATATTTAGTGTCCTAAATTTTTATGCTCTAAATGGTAGTAATCTAAATGATGATGTAACAAATATTAGTGATCAAAATGATGGTATCCTAAATGACAATATCCAAAAGAATAATGTTCTGGATGATGATGACCTAACTAATGTTAACCTAAATCATGTAGCCCTAACTGATATGCTATCCTAAATGATAATTTCCTTAAAATACTAATAAAGGATTACTAATAAAGGATGGTATTCCAAATGGTAATAGTCTACATGATAGTATCCTAAGTGATAGAAGTAGCCTAAATAACATAGTAGCCTAAATAAAATTATCCTAAATAATGGTAAACTAAATTCTAATACCAAATCTGATGACACTTCTAATTGTGGTATTTTAACAAAAATTGCTGAATGTATAAACATTTCCCAACTGATAGTTTTCTAACTAACTATCCTACTTCTATCTAAATCATATTCTAAACAATCACATCGAAATAGTATAACTATTGTTCTAAAAATTATCTTCTAAATGGTATTATGTATTTAGTCTCCTAAAAATGGTCCGTAAATAATATCCTAAATTTTTTCCCTAAAAATTCTTAATTGAACAACAGCAATTCTTTTACAAATGTACACTTTAACTGCAGCAAATAATATCTTAAATTTTTTCCCATAACATTCTTAATTTAACAACAGCAATTATTCTACTAAAAAAGTGCACTTTAACTTCAGCTATAAAAAAAATTCCAGTTAAACATCCTTTCTTCAAATCTTTTAAAAATTCAAAAACTAAATTTTCTCTAAGCTAATAATTTCTACCTCATTCTGCAATAATCCAAACTTTAATAATCCTCCAACAGGTTGATACCTATTTTAAATATTTAAATACTCTTTTATTTCTAAACTTCGAAATGTATAGGAAAAACATATGTAAATATTTTTTTTTCTATATAGATTGATAACTATATAGAAGAAAAATTTTTTTCTTCACATCTTATATACTGAGAAGAGTCGGGATAATGAGAAAGTGAGACAAACATGATTATGACATCAATGAACAAACTATGTGGGGTTTTTGATGATGATTAAGTTTCAAAGTGAAGAAGGTGGAAGAAAGGGGGGCCCGTGAATGATCGAGACGAATCGAGATGGATGAGAGAATATCTCACGAATCTTTTTCTCGGCGACGCGGTTCCATCGACCTCCGGCGTCGAGAGACAGCCAAGATGGGTTCAAGGGTCAACTGTGTAAACTCGACGGGTTACTACCGGCAAGGTAACCGGGTCTTGAAACGTTATAAAATCGCGAAACACCTGTTAAACGTGTCGCATATTTTCAATAACCATTTATAAATGTGTGTCCATATGGACAGAGTATATTTTTATTGCTTTCTCATTCATTCCAATATTTAATATTTTTCATTAATTTTAATCTTGAATGGTATTTTCTTTATAATTTCCTTAACAACTTGTAAGTTAATTATTATTTCAGTTTTATTCCATCTATCCAATTGATAATTATTTTATTTTTATATATTTTTCCCTATTTTTATTATACTTTTTATTTTCAGAATTTTTTTATTTTTTGAAAAATCTTTCACAAATAATAATAATAATAATAATTATTATTATTATTATATTTTATGCGCACAACTAAAGCACTAGATTATAAACTTTTTTTTGCAAATAACGAATAACAATTATCTGTAGATCAGCAAATCATCGCGTGCAAGCAGGTCATGTATAAAGTTCATTCGTTTTTTATAATCATTTGTCATTTGACCGTTGTTTTTTCTCTTTTTTTTCAAAAACAATTCTTAATTTCAGAACAATAATTAATCAGCACTCATTATAAATCAAGAATTAAAACAAAAACATAATTTTCAATCATTTATAAAAGTTTCAGAGTACCAAAATTAGCAAAACAAGAAAAATTACTACCAGAGGAAAAAAGATTTTAAAACAAAAAAAAAACGTTAATTACAATGTTATTGTGGATACAATTTAAACTGAATTGGTCAAATTGATGGAAAACAAATAAATTTTAGTTTTTTCTCGAATTTAAAAAATTTTTAATCGTCTCTGATTTTCTTGTTTATTAATATTTTTTTCTACTAAATATAAAACTTCACGATATTTACTAATAGTTCTGTACTTTTTTTCTAAATTATTGCAAAATGAAGATGTAATAATAATAATAAAAGTGCAACTAACCATTGTTGATAAATAAAATTAATTTCGTGGTATTTTAAATTATACACGTTTTTAAAGGAAAAAAACCAAAAAAGTAAATTTTACTATATTTTTTCGTGAAACCTATATGTAAATAAACTGTCTGCAATTTCTAAGTGACAGTTTTTACTATTATCGCAGCAAATTGCCTTCGTTTGAACCGAAATTTACTTATTTTTTTACTAAAATTTTAAACTATTCTAAATTTTAGTGCGTTCTAAATAAATTTTTCTAATTTTTACTAATTCTTTTTAAAACTTACTGCCAGTTAAAAAATCAGTCACAATTTTACTATTTTTTGAGAAAATAGTACTTCTGATTATTCTAAAATACAAAAATACTACTAATTTCTACTACTATTTCTAAAATAAATACTGCGAACGAAATAAATTTTACTATTTTTACGAAAAATAATTACTATTATTAGAGTAAATACTAACTATAGATACTATAGGTATTTTCAGAGTAAATTTCACTTTATTCTATAAGGAAGTACTACATCCAAATATTAAAATATAAGATTAAAAACTAATTTTTACTAAAACTTTTACTTCTTTCGGAATAAAAAAGACCAACTGAAGTAAATTTTAATATTTTCTACAAATAAAATTATTTACAGAGAGAATAATTCTTACTATTTTTGCTATTTAAAAAAAATACTACGAACGAAATAAATTTTACTATTTTTCACCATAATTAATTACTACTATTAGAGTAAAACTATCTCCGACGTATAAATTTTACAATTTTTATTTAAATTTTTACTTTTATTCCAAGTCTAAAGTAAATTTTAATAAATTTTTATTAAAATTTTTACTATACTTTCAGAGTAAATTTTACTAATTTCTTCAAGAACATATTACGTCCAAGTACTAATATACTAAAAATTTTTGTTTTTCCAGAGTAAATACAATAATTGAAAAAAATTTTACATATGCAGATATTAGTATAAGATTTAATACACAGAAAAAAAGAAGTGTTGTTTTAACACTAAAAGTAGTGTTAAAACAACACGCAACATTTTTAACCAAAACGAGGTGATTTTAACCTAAATTTTGTGTTAAATTAACTCCATGAGTGTGTTAAAATTAATGCACATTTTTAATGGCTGTTAAAACAACACCATCTTGAAAACTACACGCAACAAATTTAACACTTATTTTTTTGTGTGTATTTTTTCTCGTGCAATTACTACCTCGAAGGAAATTTTATAATTTTTTACTAAAATTAATATATTTTTCCAGAGTAAATATTATTATCAAAGTAAAATTAATCATTTTTTATCGAAATTAACTATTACTATATGCTAGAGAAAATTACCACATTGGAATGTAAATTTTATTATTTCGTGTACTAAAGGTTTCACTATTTTTGAAATAAATAGTTAACGTTTAAACTAAACCCAATAAATTTTATTAAAACTAATTAGCATTTACAGAGTATAAGTTTTGCCATCTCCGAAATATATTTTACCAATTCTTCATTTGATTTTTAGTTTTTTACTATTGGGCAAAGTTAATTTCACTTTCCAGTAAATTTTACTATTTTCGAAATAAATTGTAGTTATTTCGGATTGCAATAAATTGCAATAAAATTTACTTCAGTCTTAATAAATATTAACAATTTTGGTGTAATTATATATAAATCCTCCTAAGAATATAAAAGAGTAATAAGTAAAAAATACTTTTTTGTTGTTACAAAAAATTATTTCGTCTATGTTTATTATTTTTTGCTACTTTCTTCTTTGTACACTGTTAACTTGAAAACATCAAATTGCAACAAATTGATATCAAAATAGTGAATAAAATTATGAATTAAACTAAATTTTATTATTTATTTGTTATCAATCTGATCCACTTCGGTGTCAATTTGACACTTTCAAGAAAACTGACTAGAAAATAATTTTTATCTAGAACAGCGAATAGAAAGAGTCTTAACTGAAATTTGTTGCTGTTCCAGGTGAATATTTTTTCCGTATGCAGGCTTCGCACTCCATTATGAGTTTAAAAAAAGTATCAAAAAGTAGCCTCGATGACAAAAAAAAGTAGAAAATAGTAGCCTCGGTAACAAAAAAAAAGAATTAATGAGTTTCATTCAAACTTTTTAAAAAATCGAATTTTCCAAGTATTTTAATTTAATAATTGATAAATAATTAAATTTTATAAGGAGTCACATTCTAATGTACTCACGTTTCTTAGTGCGAAGATTAGTAATTAAAATTTTTATTAGTTAATTTAAAAAAATACACAATTCAAATTTTTTAATAAAATTGAATTTTCGCAGTTTTTTTGAAAATTTTGAAAAATAAGATTTTTTAATTCTGTTATTTCAAGATCATTGAATTTTCATAAACAAATAATTGAAAATTTTTTATGTAATTGAAATTTCTTTACATTCTATTAAAAATAATTTACTTCTTTTCAAGAATGTTATTTTAAATTTTCTAAATAATCGAGGGAAGTTATAGTCACCGTATAATTATAACTTTATTTTTAAAAATTTATTCGCAATACATTCAAATATTTTTTTAAATAGTAAAAGTTCGACAAAATTAAATTACTTTTAGGAAATTTTTTAAAATTCATTGCAAAAGTTCAATTATTTCTATTAATAACAAAAATTCATTTATATTCACCACAAGAATTCAATTATTTTCAAAAAATTTTCTTAATTCAATATAATATGTATGTGTCTACTATTTTAATAAAATTTCCAAAAAATATCCAATTATTTAAAAACAATTTTGACAAAATTCTACACGAAAATTTAATTATTTTCTAGAAGAATGAAAATTCCATAGGAATTAAATGATTAAAAATAGTTTATCTAAATTTTTTTCTAAATCAATTATTTGAAACTTTTTTTATAAAATCCTCGCAATAATTCAATTACATTCATAAATAATAAAACTGATTGCAGAAATGGAATTATGTTTAATACAATTTGAATCAAATTCGTCGAAAAATGCAATTAGGTTTAAAAATTTAGTTAAATTTTGTCTAAAGAATTCAATTATTCTAATTATTTTCATAAATAGCAAAATTTTTCCGATTTACTAAATTCTTTGGAATATTATTTTTTGAAAAATATTCTTCACAAGAATTTAATTATTTTCATAAGTTTGCATAAAATTAACAAAAAACAATTCAATTATTTTCAAAATTAATAAAATTCTCCGCAGAAATTCAATTACGTTTAAAATTTTTTTGAAATTCTCCGAAATTTTAATTATCTTTATGAATAATTAAATTGTTATCTACAATTCAATTATTTTCAAAAATTTTAATAAAATTCTACATAAACATTTAATTATTTTCATAAATATGTTATAATATTCATTGGAAGAATTCAATTACTTTTATAAATAGTAAAATTCTTTGCAGAAATTCAAGTAGTATCAATAAATTTTAAACGAAATTGAATTAATCAAATTTCCAATTATAATTATGAACAGACAAGACTTTTTTTGAAAAATTTATAATCAGTCACTATTGATAGAGTCAATGTAGGTAAAATTATTTCCTAATATTTTATTGACGGTCGTTTTTGATTAACGATTTTAGTTCTTAACACTGTTTTTAAATGGAAATGTGAAAACTATTTGTTGAGAAAAGTAGCTTTTAGTAGCATTAGACTCAAGAAAGTAGCCAAAAAGTAGCCTCGTATCAAAAAAGTAGCAAATAGTAGCTTTTAGTAGAAGAGTGCGAAGCCTGCGTATGTATAAATTTATGAAAATAAAAAAATTCTAAACAATTAATTCGAAAAAAACTCCACACATTTTTGATTTCATAACAATGTAGCTAAAAGTGAGTGTTAAAAAATAAAATATACGTGCAATTTTATCCAAGAAAGTGTAAATTTCACGAAACAAAATTTATCGATGTTTTAATGATTTGTTCGCGTGTTTAAGATAAGGTTTGAAATTGAGAGAAGGAGGGTTCTCGGTTGATTCGTTTAGGAAGGGAAAATCGAGTTGGATGAAGCCGTAAAGCTTTAAGCGGACTGCCATATATATATACATGCATATATAGCTAGCTGACTTTTGCCAACGTTCAACATACACACGCGCGCATCTAATAGTCATTTACGAACTATGCAATTGGAATCGCAGCAGACGCTATTCATTATTTCATATTCATTAAAGACAGACCTAGTATTAGAGAATTCTCTAATTGCAATAATGAGGCAAACTGTTAAAATCTTTCGTGCTCTTTATAAATTTCTTATATTTCCATCTCGCGCTCGACGCTTAATATCGTTAGCGATATTTAGTCACTCCGATCAACGAGCGCGCAACACACGATTCACCTATTTCCATTCGCTCTCTTTACTCTCGGAAATGCAATCGTTCCTCTCTCTCTATACATATATTCCTTCGCAAGTAAATTGTGTACGTGTCATGAATCACTTGCTCTTCCGTCATTAGTGCGAGCTGACTTATTTATGTTTCGAGTTTAGCGCAAAACTTTCCTCTATATACGTATGTCTTCACCAAATTAGTATTACATGCAAAAAAGAGAGAGAGAGAGAGAGAGAGAGAGAAAAAGACACTCACCGAGACGATCAAGTCCAACTAAAATTCCAATTCGTCTGATAAATCTCCTCTGCTCCTTGTCCCGCGCGCGAGAAGCTGCGTCTGTAAAATGTGTCAAAAAATTTTAAATTTATTGAGTGTCAAGATTGAAAGTTAATTGCGATAAACAAAATATAATTGAAATTTATTGACCAATTCAATTTTTGAAATCGTGTATTCAATAAATACGTAGCATGTAAAAATTAAATACCAACTTTTATTTGTTTAGTCTGATGGAGAAATTTGTCATTTTAAAAAATTAATCCAGCGTCAAAAAAAGTGGCAATGACTAAAAGTCGTTATTATCACTTTCTATTATTCTGACAATAATTATAATAATAATAAAATAAAATCCATTATAAAATGAATAATTTTCCAAACTACAATAAATACTGAAATAGTAAATAATTTTTTCCATGTAGGTATAAAATTAAAGAAAATAAAATGAGGAAAATAAAGTTCTATTCATACAAATCTATTTTTTTACTTTTATTTATTAATAACAATGCAATTAAATTTGGTTACATTAAAATTTAATTCCTGAAATAAAATTGATGAATAAAATCAATTAAAAATAAAATGTAATAAATAAAATTCTATTTATTATTTTATTAGATAGTAATTATAAAAATAATTTGCATCCTTAGTAGAATTAGGCCCCAATTTTTTCATATTTTTAATTATTTTTCAATAATAATAATAAATATATTTTAATAATAATAATAATAATAATAAATATTATTATTATTATAATTATTATTATTATTATTATTATTATTATTATTATTATTATTATTATTATTTTACTAATAATAATAATAATTATTATTATTATTATTATTATTATTATTATTATTATTATTATTAATTTTGTGATATAGAATAATAAAATTTTGGAAGATTTTCCAAGTTAAAGGTCAATGGTTAATCGAGAAGTGTATAGAAAAAATGATCAAAGTAACTTTTGTGCCTTGTTATATAAATAGCGAAAAACTCGACAAATGACGGCGGTTAATTATTACATGAATATACATTTTATTAGAGCTATTCAAATGATCTACCGTTCGTACAAAGTCATTACAACTTAATTGCAACCTAACACTTTGCTGTAACAGCTGAGTGGCAGAAACTGCATTTAAATTGCAGCAACAGATTAAGAACGCACCATCTGTTGCTTGTCAGACTTTATATAAAATCATTGAAATTTCTATTAAAACGATTTATAAACAAATTATTACTATAAGAGCGTGCATATTTTTACAAAAAAAATTACAACTTCATTACCCAAATATTCTGTATGAAAATACTTTTTAAATTGTTCTCTCTTATTTTGAGTTTTTATACCTAAAATAAAAATAAGCGACAATTTGATTGAAAATTTTAGTACACTATTACTATTTTTTTTACTTTGTCTTCTATTTTAAAAATATTTTTTTAAAAAAATTGACAATTTTTTTAATTATTAGTATTTTTATTAAACTTTTACTATAGAGTAAAAACTGTTTCGTATATTGTATTTGTTGAAATTTCAGTATTATTTTAATACAATGAAATTCTTTTTAAATATGTTTACTACAGTTTTGCAGAAAACTGTCAAAACCTAGGAAAAACTTAGTAAAATTACTTAGTAAACTTAGTAAAATTTAGTAAAAGATTTTAATACAATTTTTAACCTACTAATTATTACAATAATAATTATAACTATATCAGGAAAATGTTTTAATTCTTTCATAAAATAATTATTTTAGTAATTTTTTTAGAACAATTCAATAGTCAGAATATATTCAGACCCTTTTTGAATTAACTAATCTCAAATCATAATTATTGTATTTTATATTTTTTATTTAGAAAAATTAAAATTTTAAATTTGTCTAAAAAATAAAAAAATCAATTCCCATAAAAAATGGAATAAAAATTGTATTTTGTAGAATTTTTAATCTAAAAATAATGTTCTTTTCAAAAAAAAGCTTCAAATATATAATAATAATCGATTTTTTCATTCAAAAATATTTCATGGAGACAAAAACATATTTTCTACAAAATCACTGATGAATTTTAAAATTTTTAAATGTTTTAAGAAAAATAAAAATTCAAAAAGGATAAAAATATTTGCTGCTAATTTAATTACGATAAAAATAATTTTATGGAAGATTTAAATCGTTTTCTGGAAATTTTACTAAAACCGATAAAATAAATATTTAGTGAAAATATTTACTATTTTTTGCTAATTCAAATATAAAGAGTGTTACACTGAAAAAACATGTGTATTAAATTTTGTAAAATTATTTTACAATTTTGGGAAAAAGTGCAATAAACCAAAATTTTGATATAAAAAACTAAAATTTAAAAAAATTCATGTGGAATTTAGTAAATTTATATTAAAATTGAATTAAAATTCTTGATATTTGATATAATTATACCAAATTCCGCATAATTTTTTCAAAGGTTAAAAAAAAGGTTTTAAGGAAATTTTGAAATTTTCATTTCAAAATTTCGGTTTATTGCACTTTTTCCTCAAATTGTAAAATACTTTTACAAAATTTAATATACATTTTTTTCAGTGTAATTAGAATTAGTGGACGACTTTTCATACGAAAGAGTGACTGACTATAGTTATTAGAGAACAAATAAGAGATAAAATTAAAAATAAAGTTATATACCAATAAAACGATCTAATAAGAAATAATTGTGACATTTATGTTTGATAAATAATATTGAAAACTTTCGCCGTGACTCGATTTTGTTTATATAATCCAATTTGGAAAATTGACGATGCAGAAAACTGCTTTGCGATAGCAAGAGAGAAAAAGAAAGGGAATAGAGCAAAAGATGGCCAGAGACAGAGAGTGATAGAGTGAGAGGGAGAAAAAGAGAGAAAAAAGAGTAGAAAAGAGGCAATAAAGAAGAATTATAGTGTTTATTATCAAACCAAATGGACTGTCAGTAATCGTGCATTGAATCTTTACGTTGTATAATATATTTCTGGAATTGGGTTTTTGAATGTGTTTTCGCGAAATGAGA
Source organism: Leptopilina drosophilae (assembly GCA_032873175.1). Lineage (NCBI taxonomy): Eukaryota > Metazoa > Arthropoda > Insecta > Hymenoptera > Figitidae > Leptopilina > Leptopilina drosophilae. The sequence goes on from CM065478.1 coordinate 52,346,546, forward strand.
ACAGTTCTAATTGAAATGCGTCTCGTGTTACGGACCCGTTTCCTAATTACAAGTATATATAGCGATATATCGACAAAATTTTACTCATCCAACATATATATCTATATATCATTGGAAGCGAGTTCCTTTCTCTTTTCTTTCCATTTATGTGCGAGTTGTAAAAAAATTCTTTTTTTTTCTCCCAACTTTATAAAATGATTGCACACGTGTCAAATTGATCATTAATTTTCAATCGACAACCTCTAAATATTTCTCACTGCCAAACTTGCATGTATTTCTAAATGCTCGCATTTTCTCTCCTTTGCGATTTCGCAAAATTTCATACCTGCGAGGAACTTTTCCATAGATACAGACACACACATTAATTTATAATTACAACTCATTGAATTTTATTTATACTTGGAGAAAAACCGTGTCTTTTTCCAAGAGTAATTAAATGTTTCTGGAATTGGCTTTCGGTTTTATTTATTTATCTTTTATTTTTGCAAGTTTTTTCTTTATATTTTGACTCTTATTAGAATTTTTCCAGGTGTGGTTCATTTGGAATTTTTGCACAGATGTTTTAAACTATTCCACTGGGATTTTAGTATCAATGAAATAGTTGGATTGTTTCTTTAGAATTTTAATTTTAATGGAAGACTTGAACTGCATTTGATTGGAATTTCAGTTTCGAAAAATCAAGTGGAATGTTTGTCATCGAAAAAAACTTCCATAATTTCATTTTAGTAAAAAATTTAGAATATATTTCATGAAAATTTGGTTCTTATGATGCAATTGGAATATTTCTTTCAGATTTTAGTTTCAATTGAATATTTGGAACAAGTTTTAGTAAAATTAAATTTTCAAAGGAAATGTTTGCATTTTTTTAAAATGTTTTAGTTCCATAGAATATTCCACTGTAAATTTTATTTCAATTGAAGATTTAAAATACATTTTATTGGAGTTTTAATTTTTCCTAAACGATTTGAATATTTCTTTTGAATTTTAGTCTCAGGGGCTGTGTACAAATTACGTAAGGACAATTTTCCGAAAATTTAACCCCCCCCCCTCCCCCTCGTAAGAATAGTTGTATACATTAGCGCCATTTTTTCTGCTAGTCGTAAGAAATAGCTGTACCCCCCCTCCCCCTTAGAGCCTTACGTAATTTGTACACGGCCCCTCATTGGAAAATTTTAAATATTTTTCAGAGGGAATTGAGATTTAATAGAAGATTTAGAAGATTTTTATTTTTCAATTTTAGTTTTATCAAAAGAGTTGGAATACTTTACGGAAAACATAGTTTTAAGAAAATGTTTTTTAAATGGTATTGGAACTTTAGTTTTATTGAAAAATCAGAATATTCCGCACTGCAAAATTAGTTTTATAGAAATATTTGGAAATTTCTACATGTAATTTAGTTTCATGAAAATATTTGGAATCTTACACTAGAACTTTAGTTTTTTAGGAAAAAATTTAGAATATATATTTAATTGTAATTTTCATATTTCATTAAAATATTTAGAATATTTTCTTCAGAATTAATGTAGAAGTTGAAATGTTCAACAAAGGGAATTTCATGTTTTCAATCTCAAAATAAACCAATATTCCTTTCGCAAATTACTTATAAATTTACCGTTTCAAAATATTTTTTATTCAACGAAATAAAAATCCCGGTATTAATAATTATCGAAAGAATCTTATTTATTAGAGAAAACAATTTTCCATTAAAATTATTTCATTACTTATTCTCTCACTACTCAATAATTACCACCATATAAAGTTATTATTATTCACACAAGTAAAAAGTTGAATAAATAAATATTTCAAAAAAAAGAAAAAGAAAAAGAAAAATACTATTAAACGCCTTTTCTTTCTCCTATATGACTATTGAATTATTTCATATCTAACAAGTTTCGCTCGAGTTTCACGTGTCGAACTTGTATATTTTTAGACTATTTTTTCTCTCGCTGTATAAAGTGTATATACGTACAGTTTGTAAGAAACTATAACACTCAATATATGCGGTCAGTATTAAGAGGTCGATTCTATGTACATGAATTTTGAATGAATTGAGAATACATTGTAAAACATTGTTTCTAGGTTGTAAGTAGTTTGTGAAAAAAAGAGAAATATTAAAGCGACAGAGAGAATTTTATGTTCAATAAAATATTGAATTCAAGTCTACTAAAAGGATATATAAAGACATGGAATTATAGACACATATATTAGTCAATACTAATATATTTGTATTTGTACTAATATATATATGTGTGTGTGTATATATATAAAATGGTGGGTTAAAGACTTTGAGTTAACAATTTGCATTAAAGAACAAATTAACCATCAATAATTGAGATATTTACTTACCAACGGTAATTTTTTTGTTTTACTCTCTAGAATTTTAGTACAGTTTTTATGCTTACTCATTTTTTGTAAACTAATTTTCATTAAAAATATTAATTTTCCTGGACAGTATAAATTTTTCTATTAAATTTTTTATTAGTAAATTTTGTGTATATTCATTTTTTTTATACATATTTTCTTCTATGTATTAATTTTTCTGCGTGTTAATTTTTTTCTATATGTGCATTTTTTCGGTCCATTTTTTCTATATATCTTTTCTTTAATAAACTAATAATTTATTTTAAATTATTTTATGATATTATCATTCGGTTGTTAAATTCAGTGTTTAGTAATAATTTATTTTATTGAAGGAAAGTTTTATTAAAATAAATGTTCTTATTATGTAGAAAAATTCCAATTGGCTAATTGAATGTTCTGTATCTTTTTTTTGTGAAGAAGAATAAATGGCACCTATTTGATATTGAAGGAATGGAGGGTTGTAGGATTTTGCAATGATTTTTTGCCACTTCATGAAAGGGTTAACGAGAAAGAGAAGGAGGAAGTTGTGTGCGAGGAGGCCTCATCGCTACAAAGGATGAGGCGCATATAGTATAAGAGGAACGGTGCTTCTTTTGCTCGTATATGTGCTCGCTTAGGTTCACCATTCGTCCGATCGTCCCGTTAATATCGCGAAATTAAAACCCCATAATTTATGGGCTGTTTGAAGTAAACGACGACCTGGTGCTATCCTCTGAATTATGGCTCCCTTAACTAGACTTGAAATACGACGAGCCACAGTGAGACCCGTCCTCCTTCTATAAACTCTTTCAGTTGTCTCTTCTTCGTCTTCCTTCTTCTCTTCTTTCTCCTCCCTTCAAAACCATTTCACAATCTTTCTTCTTCTTCTTCTTCTTTTCCTTTTTCTTCATCTTCTTCAACTTCTTTTTCTTTTGCTCCTTATTCTTTTTTCTTACATCAAAAGCTGCCAGTTCCAATTATTGATTCATTTTTAATCGCGGCCACCAAGAAATCGTATTTTTCTTCGTTGAATAATTTTATTTTGCTTTTTCTTTTTTATTATTTTATTTCCCGTGTTATTTTTATTTATTGAAAACTTTATTTAAATCTTATTTTAGTTATTAGTAACTTTATTGAATTTTATTTGCAATTATTAGTAATTTTGTTAGTAATTTTTAAATCTGCTTTATTTCCAAAGAAATATTTCTACAAAATTTCATAGAAGAAAAGAAGAAAAAATTCTAAATTCTAAAGGAAAATTCTTTTACTTCTCCTACAATGCGGTTAGCGAATATTGTTTAACAATATTCCCACGGTAAATCGTTAGGTATTAAAATAACACCAAAATGGATTAAAATAACACTAAATTGGATTATTTTAATCCTTTTTGGTGTTATTTTAATTTTTAATACCTAACGATTTACCGTGCCTCGAATACTTCCAATACATTATCCCAAAGAAATATTTCTACAATACTCTATAATTCCATAAATGAAATATTCCTAAATTTTGGTTCTCTTCTTTTTTGGAAGCAATTGCCAAGAATGTGTATGAAAAGATGGAGAGAGAGGGAGAGAGCACAAGCGCCACTTGAGATTCCTTTTTAACCTTTATCCGTAATCGTTCCGATGCAGCTACCGTTCGATCATAAATTTCCAGAACCTGGTTTCTGGAGCCTATCTCGAGCGAAAAAGGTATTCCACCACCTGTTCCCTGCGAGAGACTACCTATACAGTCTTTTAGGTATATAGAGATAATAATAGTCCACTTGTAAGTGGCGTTCGATACATCGTGCGCTGAACTTTGAACGACGTCCAACTTAAAGACAAGTAAACGATCCAACAACAACAACTACGACGAGAATGACAAAAGAAGAAGTAAAGAAGAGACGAACCAAACACGGTGTGGAAACAAGAGACGAGATAAAACACACACAATCACGTCCATATGTCATCACCCACAAAGAAACACCTCTCTCTCTCTCTCTTTCTCTCTCTTACACTCCCTCGCACCGGAAACAACACTTTCCTTTTCCCCTTCATTCACTCTTTCTCTAAAAAAATTATATTTATTTTGTCAAAAAAATAATCAGAATAATTGTTTTTAATTTGAAAATTATATTCTTAAAGGAGGGAAATTTATTACTGAAATCATGACGACAAATATAGGAATAGCTTTTTTTCTTTCGATTCATTGGAATATCTTACTGCTTGGAATATTTTCAAACCGTTGGAAATGTTCTGGAAGTTCTATACAGAAAATTCCATAGTTCGCATTTTCTGAAGCTGCGAAGTTACATTTCTTGACATATTCTACTTATATTTCTTGAAATATTAGGTTCATATTCCCGAAAATATTACACTTATATTTCTTGGAATACTGTGGAATTCTAGGAATATTTTCATTTATTTAGTAATATTTTGAAATATTCCACTTAGAACCGTAGAACTTATTTCTGATAATAATTTAATAATATTCTCAACAACAAAATTAAAACAAATTTTTGAAAAAAAAGACAAGAAATATTCCCTATTCAGATAAAAAAAATTATTCATAAGAAATGTTGGAAAAGTAATACATTCGTCTTTACTCCCAGCAAATATTTAAAAAATGTACATAAAGAATATTCCTTTGGAATAATATAGAAATTTTCCAAAACAGTATTTTCAATTCTCCAATGGATTATTCCTTATAGTCCAATAAAATATTCTAAAAAAATATTCCCAATTTTTTAAATCAAATATTCCAAAAAAAATTCACAATGTTCCAATGGAATATTTCAAGAATGTAAATAGAATATTATTATTATTATTATTATTATTATTATTATTATTATTATTATTATTTTCATTATTTCAATTCAATTATTATTATTTTCAAAAACTTTTAACTACCATTTTACTTTATATCTATTATTTTTAATAATAATTAATTAATCAATTTCACGAAATTTCAATTATTCCTCAATTCTTTAATTAAATGCATATTAGGAAATAAAAACTTCAAATAATATTAAAAAAAATCAATTAAACTTTTTCAAAAATATTAATTTCAAAATTCAATTATTTCCAAAAATTTCACTCTCTATTTTTTTTAATATTCAATTTATAACATACAATTTTAACTGAAATTCATTATTAAATTAATTTTTATTAAAAATTTCTAAAAGAATTTAATTATTTAAATGCAAAAGTAAATAATTTATTGAATAATTGAATGATTCTCGAAATTTCAATTGTTATAAATAATTTTAGTATCAAATTTTTTAATAATTCAACTCTTTTGTCGAATTTTATTAAAACTTGCAAGAACATAATTACTTTTTTCAAGGAATTCAATTATAATTGTATGATAAATAATTGAAACGCAGCGATGAGTTTTATCAGAATTTTTAAATTTATTTGTTTACAGTTCAATTTTACAAAATTTCAATCATTCGGAAATTTTGCAATTAAATATATATTAAAAAATAAAAACTTGAAATAATTTCAATAAAAATTCTATTAAACTTTTAAAAAGAATTAAGTCTACAGAATTTTTTGTCAAAAATAAGAAAAATTAAGAATTTCAATTATTGTAGTTTGAAACATTTTCAAAATTTAATTATTTCTAAAAAGCCAGTTTATAATGCTTTTAATACTTAAGTGTAATCTAAAATTTTAACTGAAATTCGTTTTTAAAATAATTTTTATTAGTAAATTCTACGAGAATTCAACTATTCAAATACAAAAATAAATAATTTATTAATTTCATGTTTCTTGAAATTAAATTCCCTTAAAAAATGTTATCAACAAATTCTTTAAGTCATTAAATTGTTTGGACGAATTTTAAGAAGATTTTTAAGAATAATTACATTTTTCGAGGAATTGGATTAAGATTACATTAAAAATAATTAAATTTCTGCAATGAGTTTTATTGTTTATGAAAATAATTGAATTCCTAAAAGAATTTTATTATTTATAAAAATAATTGAATCCCTGTAAAACTGTTATTATTTATGAAAATAATTGAATTATTATAAAGAAATTTATAAAAAAATTTGTAAATAATTGAATTTCTGTAAAAAATGTTATTATTTATGAAAATATTTGAATGTTTGCATGGAATTGTATTGAATTTTTTTTTAATAATGGAATTCTTTTGGAAAATTTTATTCAAATAGTAGATACTAAAAATTATGGAATTTTAGAAAACTTTTGAAAGTAATTGAAAATTTGGCAAAAATTTGTTGACAATTTTGTAAAATATTTGAATATAAAGGAAGAATTTTATTATTTATGAAGAAAATTTAAATTTTAAAGAGAATTTTTTTTAAATTTTTGAACACAATTGAATTTAGTAACTATGTTACTAAGTTAGTTAGTAACAAACTTACTATTCTCCCTGATGAAGCTAAATTCGTTGTATTTTTACAAATCGTTAACTTTGATGTTTTATTTTAAAAAAATTTCATTCATAGTTAAAAATAACACCAAAATCACACCACTTTAATCCATTTTGATGTTAATTTAATCCTAGAGGGATTAAACTGGTGCTGATTATTTTAATCTATTCTGGTGTTATTTTAACACCTCACGTTTGACTTTGGTGATAATGGGTCTTTTTTCGTAAACAAAATTTTATTTCCGTAAAATTGTTTTCTATTGAGGCGAAGCAAATTGATAATAAATCAACAAAAAGTAGAAAAATAAGTATAGTATTCATGTGCATGCTATACGTCTATATATGCTGTATGTATACCCGAGTATATAAACGTACTTTCGAGGTTGCTGTCATACGTTAGAGTTAATTAAGTCCGTTTAATTAAAGTTGTTGTCCCTCTGTACCCCCACCCCCTCTTACAGTCCTCAAAGTATATATAGGAGTATGTGTATTCCTTCGGTAATTCCCATTTGCAATCAATACCCAGCTGTTCCTCTCCAAAGTATACTAATTATGGTTTTCGCTTCGATTCCAGCAATGCGGTAGGAATTTCTCTTAAACGGCATTCAATAGCTATTTACCAGTTCAAAATATAAAATATATATATATATATAGATAAACAGAATGGAATGACTGATTAATGCGAAAATAGACAGAGCCACTTTTCGCCAATAGACTATAAAGAAAAAAAATTATTTCCTAAAACACGAGGAATTTTTTTTCTTCATTTTATGCGAGATTCTACAATTCTCATTTATATGGTCAAAACGACTTTGCTTTCATTTTTTAATTTGTGAGAGTTTCAAACCTCTTATTTATAAATATATAATAAATTACTATTTTTCTCCTGATGCTAAAAAGTTAAATTTCATTTTCACATTTTAGGAATTTAAGTTAATACTATTAGTATTATTATTTATATTTAAATAATTTTTAATAATTATTACTGTTGCTAGTAGTCAATAATATTAGTTTTATTATTTATTTTTTCTATTGTTATTTTTTAACAGTTACTATTTGTCTTAATAACAATATAATTATTTTGTTGCCACCTAACAAATGGTTTGTAAATTATTTTGCCGCTAAATTCAAATCTTTCGAAACAAAATAAAGTAATATTATAATAAATTGATCATTATTAGTTAAAATTTTAATTATATTATTATTATATTTTTCGTTTTAGTATGTCGTTATTAGAAAAATATTTTTCCTGTCCTATTAATATGAATTCATGAATTTAATTTTTCTCTACATTTGAAGATCTCCCAAAAAACACTCGTACTTTTTATACATAAAAATTAAAATAAAAAAACGACTCTAATTAAAAATTAACTAATTAGTATCTTCCTTTATTGTTTCAGGTGAGTCCACATTAAGTCTACAGCATTTTGTATTCGTAAGTAAATATAAAAGAGCACCTTAAAAATCTTATCTATTCATATATCCGTTTAGTGGAAGTGAAAAATAAACACTTTAAGGCAAAAAAATTTTTATTTCTCCCGCGAACGGAAACTTGATGAATTTAAATGTTGAAAACCGATAAGAGAAAACAATATATATATATATAGACTTGATTTTATTCAAGAGATATAAGAGAAAAAAAAATGATGAACGTGTGTAAAATAAATATACAATGTTAGAAAAGTGCTAATCATCATCACCATTTCGGAATATAAGTATCAGAAAATTTAATTCAATTATAAAATTATGCAAAGTGTCAGGTAATTAAGAGGATAATTAGTGTTGATGAAAAAAGAAACACGAATGTATAATAATCGAGACGTCGTGCCTGTGTGTATTCTCTCAATACACGTACGCAATGCGTATATCCGCGAGAACGCATAACAATTTTGCGCACAGGGAACACGTAACGATTCCTAGGAGACGTAATGGCACCCGTTCGTGGGGTAAATGAGAGCGAGGATGTGTAAAAGGCAATTGCCTCTTCATTTATGGTCCGACATACTATGCGACTCGCATAACTTGAGACTCTCATGAGCGTTTTCCACAAGTATGTCTTTCTCTCTCTCTCTCTCTCTCTCTCTCACTCACTCATTCTCGAAGATTGTGTTATATAGCATGATGATTATTTATGTGCGTGTGGTCTAAACGAGTTAACGCATACAAACAACTTGCAATATAATAGGTACACAATTAGAAATAGAAAAGTATATCTTGCACTACATTAGTTTCCATTGAAAAATTACTGCCTTTCAAGACTTCTTCAACTTCATTCACAAGTCTCTTAACATTTTCTTTCACTCAATTAACGATTGTATACTCTCGTCGTTTTGATTTTACAATTTCTATACAACTATGCTTCTAATTTTTTTTCCTTACTTTTTTATATTTTAGTAATAAACAATTTAGATTTTATTTTACACTAAAAAAGAATTTATTTAAATTAATTAATTGAAATTATTCTGAAAAGTATTTATTCGGTTCAACTAATTTTTATTTTGGTGTAAAAAACATGTTTATTTGGGTCTTAAAAAATTTATTTATTTGATTCAAACAACTTCAATTATTTATTTATTTCTATACATGGGTTCATAAAGAAAACCCCATCGAATTATGAATTACATTGATTTTAACCAAATAAATTTTAACTGGATTAAGTAAATAATTAATTGAATCTAATAAATTAATTTATCTAATACAAATAATAACTTATTAGAAATTCATTATTACCTATTTGACGCAAGTATTTAAGTTTTTGATAAAAATATGGATTACTTGGCACAATTGATTTATTTTATGAATTCAAGTGAGCTAAATATTTATTTAATTTATATTAAATATTTATATTAATAATATATTATAAATAATTTATATAATTAAATAATACAAATAATGTATTATAATATACTGCTAATGTATTACTTCATAAAAACAGTTGAAAAATATTTTGATTTAGTAAACAATTTATTAAAAGTGAAAATAGATGAGTTATTTGATACTATATATTTATTAATTTCGCTCAAGTATTTAGTTTTCTGATATAATTAATAAAATTCTACTAAAAGATTAGCAATAGTAAAACTTGACTAACAAATAGTAATATTTTTATAATCAAAAAGTAGAAAAATTATGCATAAAAATTACCAACAATTAGTGGAATTCTACTATTTCTTAATATTCTACTTTCACATTTAGAGAATAAGGTTTTAATACTAGCTTATTATTTGTTTAAATCAAATAACAAAATTAACTTAAATATAAATTTTCTTTTTAATAATTTCTGAATTGAGTAAAAATTTAAATATATATTTAAATCCAACAATGATTTTTTATGCAAATAAATTTTTTATTTGAATTAAATAATTAAATAGTGGGTTCAAATTAATTTTTAGTTTTAAAAAATACAAATGTTTTCTATTTGTGCAAATAAATTCTATTGACCCGGGAGATAATTTATATAAATAAATGTAAATTATTCATTTAAATAAATTTCGGAATTGATTTAAACTTTTAAACCATTTTTTTATTGGCTCCAAATGTTCCTTTATTTTGGCACAAGGGCCCTCCCCTTGTGCCAAATAGGGTTTGGCTAAATTTTTTCTTGTATCAAGAAAAACATTAATAAAGTTATTTTTATTATCATTTTTTGAGAGGTTTCAATGGTCAGAAAATATTTTGAGCGAACATTTTTGAAATTTTAGTTTTCTTAAAAATTAAAAGATTTTAAAATCTATCCATCATTTTGTAAAAAATGTGTTTTAATGTCTTTAAAAAAGTTTTTGATCGAAAAAATTGGATTTTACTATTTTTGAAGCATTAAAAAAACATTGTTTTTATGTTGAAAATTCTAAAAAATATAATTGTTATTCCATTTTTTATATAGAAATAGATTTATTTTTCTAACTAATTTCAATTCAATTTAATCATAATTATTTCATATGTCATTTTTTTTATTTTTTAAATTATTTTGTGGAAGATTTAAATTATTTTCTTGCTATAGTTAAAATTCATATTATTTGAATTAGTAAAATTTGACTTAATTAAATGTATGACTGAGTTTCGACTCTCCAAGTCTAAAAGCGAATGGAAATCGTTTTACTAATTAAAATTTATTTAAATTTTTACTAAAAACTTTTACTACATTTTTTACAAATTTTTCACTAACTTTTAATATAGTTTTCTGTAAAACTGTGGTAAAAATGTGGTAACTAAAAGTTTTTATATTTTTTACAAATTTTTAACTAACTTTTAATATTGTTTTCTGTAAAACTGTAGTAAAAATATTTTTTAAATGACTTTATTTTTTGAACATTGAATTGATCTCAAAAAATTACTAGAAAAATAATTCTATGGAAGATTTAAATAATTTTTTTTATATACAAAATTGCAGTCGAACCCTCCCCTTAATTAATTTTTACTTGACGCAAATAACTATTTATATAGATTCCCTATCGATTTTCCTAAATGTAGATTCCTAATTTCAAAGTTTCCTAAAAACGAATTTCCTAAAATTGAAATTCCTAAAACAATTTTCCTAAGAGAAAATATCTAAAGTTATTAAATTTTCCTAATTTCCTAAAAATTGTGTTAAAAAATTAATCAATAATTTTCTTACAAAAATACAATGCAAAAATGTTTTAAATCGTTTTATTAAGCACGGGACCGATTTTTGAGTATTTATCTAAAAAAAAAATCTTCCTTATAATTTCACCTTTCATTAAAAAAAAAAAAATTATCGGCTTTTGATGTTCTTGGTCTTTAATGAAATGGGATAAAATTTCTATGAAATCTCATGAAATTGATTTCTGAATTTTTAATTGTTTATTTTTTTCACAAAGTTAACAATTTAGTTAATAAATGTGTTTTTTCGCATTTTTCCACATTGTTGTAGAAAAATAGTATTATTCGGAAAAAATAATTTAGGAAAATTGAGTTAAGAAATATGGATTAGGAAAATAGTTTTAGGAAAAAGTAATATTAGGAAAGGTTGTTGTTTGGAAAATACGTTTAGGAATATAAAATTAGAAAATTTGTCGGGGAACGATTATATTATTAACATATGAATTTTATTTTATCGTAATACGATAAAATAAAATTTTTAAGTTCAGTTAATAATCACTTAGTTCTAGCAAATATTTAATAGATTGTGGAAAAGTAAACGATTTAATCTAATAATAATAAATAACCTGCTCAAATAATTTTTCTTCGATACAAAATAATTTTTTGCAGTTTCTAATAAAATAAAAGTTTTTTCAAGTTGTTGAATAAATTATATAATTATGTAAAAATCAATTTAAATACTCCTTATAATATTCCAGTTAAATATTCCTGTTTACCTATAACACAAGATTCGGTTTGAAAGATTTCTATAAATTTTAATAATAACACTAATACGAAATTAATATTTGTTTTATAGTTTCGAAGGAATATTAGTACAAAAGTATACTAATTTGCATCAGCAGCATTAGCGAATGACGTTAAAAGAAAGGCTTTTAATGAAAGAGATATACAATTTAAACTATAAAAGAGCATTGAGAAGATCACAAATATAGGATCATTGGGTATAAATGCGTCCTCATTTGATATTTATGGAGGATCATCTTAATAGCGTGCGATCTCTCGTTTTAGAATCGCACAATCGTTATTCAGGATTCTGTGCGAGCATCACGGGAAGCTGGATTCCATCTAATGATGATTAACCTCCTTTGGTGTGTCGGGTGTGCCATTGGCAAGGACATTGTTGGCCTGCCTCTTATAATGTGCCGACTCTGATGGTGATCCCGACCTTTAGGCGAACCCTTCTATATATATATGTATACACACTCAAGCAGTATTTAACGGGACACATTGAATTTTCTGCGTTGGCTAAAATCCTTCCAGCAAACTTTATATATATATACATATTGCAGTCCAGACTATATATATAATGGAATAATAATAATCGAACGACCGTGACGAGCCTCTTTATAGAAACTTTTATTTCTAAATTATCGTTTCAGATAAGTTACATGAAATGGTGTTGTTCTTAAGCACAAAGTCCTCCTCCTTCTTCAACTTCTACTTCTTCTTTTTCATATTTTTTTTTATTTTTCTTCGTCAGTCCTGATGGAATATTATATATGGTAGACGTAAAAAAATTCTTTTTATATACTGCTGTATTTTTTATAGGGTCATAAGATTTGTCTCGCGTTTGTTGTGCGAATTCTTATAGAAATAGTCGCTGAATTTGTCATATAAGAAATGTCATAAAGCGATACACCGCTTGATATTTGAACAAAAGGAGAAAATGAATTTTCGAAAAATAACAATAAGAGGTTTTAATTTATTTTATTGCCCTGCAAACTAGTTAATACGAGTCTATTTTTACTCCTTTACTTTAAAACTAAATATTCATAGAATTTGTAATTATTACTTTCGAATAACATTGGCTACCGTATTGTTTTCATATTTGCGAAAGTAATAGTTTATAATTAATACCATTAGTATCTGAAATAGTATTAGCAATACTTGATTAATTCTGTTTAGCATTCACCGTGACGCAACTTTTATGAGTTATAATAATAAATGATAACGAAAATTCAACACATCTCTCAATTAAATAAGAATCCAAAGTTCTTATCAAGACACTAACTCTATAATTTATGTAAAAATGTCCACACTGCAAATCAAAAGAAACAAGAAACTCTCAAGAGATCCATTTTTGGACGAATGTATTTGCTTTAATCGCAGGAATTAATCTCAATATACAACTGAGTGTAAAAAGCGTTTCTTGATTTCCTAGAAATCATTATCATTCAATATTTGAAAAAAAATTACCAAACCACCTCCTCGTTTATAAAACACATCATTTCTATACTTCCATTCTTTAGACTGAATCTGAAATAATTTTTCTCCGACACATTTCTCGTTTTTTTAAAATGAAGTCGTCATTTTTTATAGGTACAAATATTTTCAATACATACATACACATGCAGTATTCGTGAACATGTATTCGTGAATCAGTTTCGATTGATTACTCGAGAAGGTTTTTTGGCATTAATCGTTGTCAGTCCTTTAAACTATATAAATGACGAATAACGAAACATATTCATGGTATAATCATTTTGATCGATGTGCTGCTCTCGGTTGGAAATTTCACGTCCTCTTGATTATCATCATCAACAGCATCATCATCATCATCATCATAATCATCATAATCATAATATTCCAGTATTAAATTGTGCCTTTTATATATTGACCATATAATGTTGAATACTTCATTGATGTTTCTATATATGCGTATGTGGCATTACTCTCACACTCTGAATTCTAAATGTACTCTATGTGTATTATAAAAGTGGCACGAGACTCATCTTCTTCACTGACGAGTCAATTCATTGCTTGCGGACTACTGACCTCAAAAAAAGGGGTCAAAAAAAAGAGAAGAGAGAAAAAAAAAGTTACACGATGATGTCACTCTTTTGACTTCCATCACTTATGGACAATGATTAGACGCATAATTGTTGCAAGTGATCCACATTCTAGTCGCTTAACTTCCATACCTGGATGAGAAATCAATTAGCGCAACGCTACTCTCTCGAGGTCGAATTCATTGAGTTTCAAATTAGGAATTTATCACTTAGAGTGATCAATTGCATTACAAAAATGGTTAAACTCGTTAAATTCCACTGTTTTCAATATATTCTTTCGCTTTTTTTTTCTTTTGCGTTTGAAAAATAAATGTCGTTTTTATACTGTATTGGAGATGTGATAATAATTTATGTATAATAAAATTTGCACGCGATTATAAATAAAAAAGTGAAAGATCCAATTGAATTACAGCTTAATATTATTTTGTCGTACTCTTAAAAATATTATTTTCTAAAAGAAAATTTAATTCTCCTGCATGATAATTTTCAACGTACGAAATTTTAATTTGTTACGTTTATTACCTTATTTAATAAGGTGTTAAAATTCGCTTGTGAGAAAAGTCGCCACCTGGAGGGACGCGCTTAGAACTAAAATCTCTACTGTTCGTCAACTTTAATAAACCTTTGTGCAGATGTCGCTTTACCTTCCCGCGAAAATTCAAACTCCTAAAAAAATCAACTATAATAATCTTCGTATTTCATTCTTTTATTAATTCAGTCTAACCACAATTTGAGGTTAGTTTTCGTGTATGATTTTGTCTTTTTTCCTTTAATACATATTGTTTGACAAATCAAAAATATGCAGGTATTTTTTCATTATTTATAACTAAATAATATTTGAAATTAGAAAATTAGGAAATTAAACAAAATTATAATTGTTCTTTGTTAGAAAAATATGATTAAAAAGTAGGAAATGTACTCATTTTATGCATAATTTTTATACCTCAATAACAATATTGTTCAAAAATTTATTCTTTTCTTTTGGAAAAAAAACATTACATAATCCCATTTCTTTATATTTTTGCAGAAAATTCTCAATTTTAATAAAAAATACGTAATTTAGGAAAGATGATAAATACATAAAATAATCTACATCATAAATGTTTTTAAAAATGAAAAAAATGTGTTTATACTGTTACATTTATTTGAAAACGTTTTAATTGTAAAATTATTCGAAAACATCCTTCTTCTTCTTTAAATAAAACTTTAATTTATTTAATTTTTTTTCTTCATATTAAGAGTTTCAAAAATTTGCAAATTCAAACCTTTTTGAAATTAAAAATTTTATAATAATTAAAGATGATCTAGTAATAAAATCATTTTATACAAAAAAATTATTCAAAAATATTATTATATTTATTATTTAAAATATAGATTTGTTAAATTTATCACTTGGTCAAATATATTCTCATTTATTGTTTTATATTTATTACCCTTATTTTGTTCAAAATTATTTTCATAATTTTAATTCAAATATTATATACTAGAAGTTTTAATTATTTTTTGTGTAAATAGTTGAATTCCTAAAAAAAATTATTACTTATGAAAGTAACTGAATTATTGCGAAAAAATTTGTAAAAAATTGTAAATAATTAAGTTCTTTTGAAAATTTTATTATTTATAAAAATATTTAAATATTTGCTTAAAAATTTATGAAAATTGTTTTTAAATTGAATTCTTTTTGAGAAATTTTATTAAAATAGTAGATATTGAATGTTATTGAAATGAGAAAAATGGTTGAAAATAATTGAAATTAGGACAAGAATTTTATTGAGGTTTTTGAAAATAATAATTGAACTTTGCCAAAGAATTTTGTTATTTAAAAGGAAAATTAGGATTTTGACGAGAATTTTATTTAAATTTCCAACACAATTGAATTTTGGGTGATGAATTTTATTGCTTTTGAAAATAATCGAATTTCTGCAATTATTTTTAACTTCTTAATAATGCAATCTTTTAGTGTTTTTAATAAAAATTTGAATTTAAAATTTTTAAATTCTATTGTTTTTAAAATTGTTAGATTTATTTTAAAAAGCAAGGAAGATGTTAACCGCGCTCAAATTGTTGATAGCTTTTTAAATATTACTTGAAAAAGAGCGACAAGGAAGTTACGATATTTATTATAATATTATTATTTTATTATTATTTTATTATTATTTTATTATTATTTTATTATTATTGATAATATTACTATTGTTACTTTATTCAATAATCTAGCTCTCCTGATGAGTACAATTCATTTTCGTATTTACAATATCAAGATGTTAAAATTCCCTTGTCAGAATAGTCGCCACCTGGAGGGACGCGCTTAGAACTAAAATCTCTACAGTCGGTAAATCAGTCTAACAAATTTTTATTTCAATATATCCCTCTATTTTTTTGTTGGAAAATACTTTTAATTATATAAACAAAATATAAATTATTAAAAAATAAATGTAATTGTTAAATAACCATTGTAAGGTATGATATTAGTACTTTTTGTGTATAAAATAAAATTTGCGCGCGAATATAAATAAAAAAGTGAATGATTCACGCACGATAGAGAATGAAGTCATGATTTATGAATAGTAGATAAAAATTTAGAAGTCTTGACAAAAGATGTGTGCCTCTAAAGTTTTTCTAGACATAATGATTTCTTTTAATTCCATTCAAATTTCGAAACACGACTGATTTACGACATCTCTTAATCTTTCATCCTCAAAAGGATTAACAATCTTTTTAGTAAAGGAGAGTGAGAGAGATAGATAGAGAGAGAGAAAAAAAGTAGAAACATTTTTTCTTGCTGAATTTATCATTTTCTCTCTGTCTTCTTCTTGCTCGCATACTAAATCAGTATAATTCAAGTAAACAAACAAGTTTTTCAAATAATAATAAAATGTAGGTAAATCCAATAACTTTTGCCAACAAGTCGATTACAATCTTTTGCTACTGTATTTCACAATACCACTTATATGCATTGGCATATATATATACGCACATATATTTATTTATATATAATCTAGTTGTGTGATCTAAATCTTGATCACATATATGTATATGCAAGTATATTGAGTGAGTGAGAGAGAAAGATTGAATGTCTATTCCTCTCTCGTTCATAGACGTAAACGAAAGCAATGAGAGAAAAGATGTTGTCGAAGCATATGTTTGCAAAACAGAAGTTATGTGAACGTCAGTGCTCCTTATAATTAATTTATTTGGGGTCACGTCAACCACTGACAAGGGTTCTCTTTACATTCAACGGAAGGTTGAATGCTTATACATGTGAAATGTATATATATAATCTTCAAATCAAAACGCTTCTCCCTATACTCTCCATTAATTGAATTTTCTTAAATACATAAATCCCTTTTCTCACACTTTCGCTCTTTTTGAAAACAAAATTCTTTTCCACTTATTCCTTCAATTTTGATTCGGTTTTAAGTACTTTTGTTATTAGTAATTCATGAGAGTAGAAAGTAGAAAATTTAAATACATGAATAATGGTAAAATAATTTTTGGAGGCGTTAATATTGAGTAAAAATAAAAAGAAACAATAATGATAATTGAGGAAAAAGTAGTAATAATAATAATAACAAAAAAGACATGTAATAATAAAGTAATAAAAGTAATAATAAGAAAATAAAACAATAATAATAATAATAATAATAATAATAATAATAATAATAATAATATCGAAAAATACAAATAATAAAGAATTTTAATAATTTTGTTTTAAAATTTTTTGAATTTAGTGCCGAAATAAATCACCAACTGTCCGTTAGGGGGCAAAAAATCTCGCTCACAAACGAGACAAAGTGGACGAACTACAATATTTCTTCTCCTATTATTAGTTACATTAAGCGAATAATTATATAGTTATTAGTGTTATACTTGTTATTTTTGATAACAATAGTAAAATAATAAAAATGGAAAAAAAATTAGGAATAATAAAATAATAAGGATAAAGTAATAAAACTAATAGAAAAATATAGAAAATAATAAGAATAACAGCAAAAAAAAAAAATAAACGACAATAAGAATGATAATAAGGATAATAAAAAAATAATAAAGTACTAGAGATGAAAATTTATTACATTAAAAGAGCACTTCTTTTGCGCCATTTTTTATCAATCAATAAATGGGGTAAAAGGCACAGTTGCATCGTTCTCAATGAATTAATTTTCTGATTTTCATTTAGATAGAAATATGTAAACAATGTTCTTCTATTAACATTTTTTAATACATATATTATTGAGTTTCTTATATAATTAATTTTCCATTTCATATGTATATGACAAATGAGTAATTGAAGTAATAGTCTTCACATATATTTGAGCGAGCGCACTGTCATTTATGTATAGACATATACATGAAACGTTAGTTAAATTATGATGGATGATATTGTTGATGATATTTACAGCATGTCAACGCGTGCGCCGCTAATTTATAATATAAAATAATAAACGCTGAGTGGATTATTAATTAATTTTCATCTTTTCCTGACACTTGTTTCTTTAAAATTGCCGATTTATTTATATAAATTAAATACATATTAGAAAGTTGATTAGAAAATATAGGTGTGCGGGGTAAATTTCTCGTGTATGATATTAGTATGTATATCAAGGCAAATGGAAAAGAAATAAATATAAATGAATAAATAAATTTTAAAAATATAAAAAAAATGTAAAATCTAATAAAGAAAGAAAAAAATAAAGAAAATGTAGAATTTGAGTTTGATGAAATTTTCACATGTCAATCATGTGATAATAGAATAATGACAGATATTTGATTTATTTGTCTCATTAAAAATTGATGCTAATTATTTTATAGGCAATGTGGTTTTTTCTTCTTTTCTCCGCTCGCTATAATTTTAATTAATATTCATAAAAATATAATATATATTGCATATGTAACACGGCGGTATAATATATAAACTCGTTTAAATCTTTTATGCAATATTGATTTTATGCAATAAGTTCATGTTTTATTTATTCTATACTTTATCGTTTTTCATTAAAATGAAGTTTATATTCTCCTCACTGAGAGTTAATAATAATTTTTTTAACGTTAGTATTTTTTTCCAAAGTTCACGTTTTTTTAAGTAAACCTTTTAACACTATTTAAAAAACAGACATTTTTTCATTATCTACATTATTTCTAGATTTTATACTTACATCATTTTCGTTTATTTTTTGGCAAAATTATGCTTTAAACAAATTTAAAATGTTGACAGAAAACCGAAAGGAAGCATAGAATACGAAAAAAATTTACTTTCTGTTAATTAGTAAATAAAATTTTAAAGATTCATTATCTGACTAACTACTGGTCTTTTCTACTCATACCAAAATTAGAATAATTGCAAAAAAATTTCTGTTTCACTGTTAAAGTAATTTACTGCTGATTTCAAATTGCAATCAATTTTAAAGTCTGACTATAAATACCTTATACTACTGAGAATATAATTAGACCATTTCAAATGATTCTGTCGTAGTGAAATAAAATGAGAGTGAAAAAAGAATGTTTTAATAAATTAAAGCAGCAAGCAATGATAAATTAATTTACAAAAAGAAGAATTTCTTTTTTATACTAAAAAAAGAAAGAAATTACTAGTGGGAAGTAATAAAAGTGTCTAAATTTTTTTGTGAATATTAAGTCTCAATTTAACCTTCCTCGTAAATTTAAATCTAGAAGCACTTTATTTTTATTTTAACTAATTTATTAATAAATTGATGAATTCATTTAAGTATATTCAATAAATTAATCAAATAAAGTAATGAATCGTTAGTTTAATTAATGTTTGTTTTGTTATTTAGGTCATTTTATTTCCGAATAATTATTTTAATTACGTAAATTATCAATTGACTGATTAATTAATAGTTAATAAGTTCATTGAATTAATTAATCAATTATTATTTTTTACGAATTAAACACTTATAATTGTAATTTATTTATATTGATGATTCGGTTTTAATTTTAAATATTAATCAACAATCAAACCTGTCGGAATGCAACTCTATTTACAAATTTTTCTTTCCAAAAAGTCCAAAAAGAATCTTTTTCACTTAATTTCATAATATTGTAAAATATTACAAAATTAAATTAATAAATAAGTTTTTAAAAATTGTTTACATAATAAAATTTTAAAACATCGAGTAAACACTGAATTATAATAACATTTGTAAAATGGTCAGAATTCGTGAAATTTTAACAGACAACAAAAAGTATTTTTTTTAAATTCAAATGATGAAAAAACATTTCTATTTGGTCTTGGGAATGCGTCCACCAAAGAACAGAAAAAAATATTATTTTTTATAAAAGTTATTGCAAAATTAATCTTTTTGCAACTTTTTAAAGAAAATGTTATTTGTCCAAAATGAATGACCCGATTTAAGTAAAACAAGCGGGAATATAAAGGGAATGAAAAATACTTTCGATTAGAATTAGAAAAGTTTTAAAAAGTTTATATTTTAATAATTATTTAATAAATTTTTCATAAACAATTCATTTTTTTAATGTTCTGCGCCTTTTAAACAGTTTTAAAAAAACACTTAAAACTATAAGAAATCAAAATCCGTTGAGAAATTTTATAATCGATAATTATTTTAAAAGTTATAATGGAAATTATATTGGCGCTTGGTATTGCATCAACACTGAACTTAGTTTTTGATAATTTTTATGGTTATATAACTGAATAAAAATGTTAATTCGACAGTGTTTTGTTCATTTCGTAGTTAAAAATAATGTTTCAATTCTGAAAATCATCAAAATCGCATCTCCGTTCGATATAATTTCCATTATAAGTTTTAAAATATTTGTCGCTCATAAATTTTCTCAACGGATTTTGATTTCTTATAGTTTTAAGTGTATGTAGATATTTTTTTAAATCTTTAAAAGGCGCAGAACTTAAATCGGTATATTTATTTAGGAGAAATAATATTTTGTTTAAAATTTGCAAAAAGATTAATTTTGCAATAACTTTTATAAAAAATAATATTTTTTTCTGTTCTTTGGTGGACACATTCCTAAGACCAAATAGAAATGTTTTTTCATCATTTTCACCGAAAAAAAATATTCTTGTTTTAAGAGGACAATTCCTCTTCTAAAATCCTCTTACATTTTATTCTTAAATTAAGAATATTACTCTTCATTGGAGACTATTCCTCTACTTTTAAGAGGAATTACTCTTAAGTAGAGAATAATCCTCTTAAAATAAGATGACGTTTTTTGGTCAATATACAAAAGGAAAATATGCATCGAAATAAGAGGAATCCTCTTAAAAGAAGAATATTTTTTTCGGTGTTGATTTCAAAAAAAAACTTTTTTTTTCTGTGAAAGTTTCACGAATTCTGACCCTTTTAGTAAATAATTGTAGTTTAAGTCAATTACATTTTTAACTAATCAATCAGTTATAATTTATATTTAATCAATCAAGTACAATTTAATTTAACCAATCAATTAATTGCAATATGAAAAAATTCACTAAATATATTTTAACTATACTTTAACTAAGCAGTGAATTATAATATTAATAAATAAATCCTAAAATTTCATTATTATAATTTAAAATAATTGCTTAATGGATTTATTATACTGAAAATTAATAAATCAATGATTTAATTTACTGTAAAATAATTAATCAACGAATTACTTTAATATAAAATAATTAATCAACGAATGACTTTAATATAAAACAATTAATCATCGAATTACTTTAATATAAAATAATTAATCAATGAGCTTTTTCAAATACTAATTGACGAGTGAATTATAATTATGATGCAAATTAATTAATCAACAAAGTAATAAAAATCAAAAATCGCTTTTCTCAATTAAGATGAATTAAATTTTTAAAAATACAAATTTTACTCAACGGTGAAGTAAACGCAGGTAAAGGAAGGAGGAATGAAAAGAGAAGAATAAAAACAGGGAGAAGGGAAGCTAAAGAAAAATGGAAAAAAGAAGAGTGAATGAGAGACACAAAATGACGAATCAATTGAAGTGATGAATTAAGAGAACGACCTTGAAAATGATCAGAATATATCGATAATGATGGTGACGAGATCAAAGACAGAAAGAGATCTGATCTTTCTCGTGGAGTCCCACGGGGTCCGTATCGAATGCTAATTAAACGGGTGTCGACTGTATCAAAATACCTAACGGCTATATGCCACGGCCGGCGACTATATAAGAGCGATCGAGAGCGAGAGAAAGAGAGAGAAAGAGAGAGAGAGAAGAGGAGCGAGTGAGCCGGTATAGTTTTCGGGGAGCCACGGGCCCTAATGTATGCCAGTGGGCTAGCACGGTGGTCCCGCGGCACCGTGTGGGTGGTCCACGTCCTCTCTTTGCCAAGGCACTCCCCTATATATGCGCTATGGGCACTGCTATGTGCACTATATACATACACTATTACACTTTATAAGCTCCGTAAGCTCTCCCCCCTCTCTGTACACGCTTCTTGCGTTTTGCCCCCATCATAACGTCTTGTCATGAAACTCATGTCTCATAACCCACCAAGAGAGAGAGAGAGAGAGTCGATTGAGAAGCTCTCATGTCTCCGTTCGTCTTTTGTACGCGCTTCCGTGAACATTTGCGTAGCCCCCCGACATACATATATATATAACACACATTTGTATATCGCGAATCACTTTTCATCCCTCGCTTCTTGGATCAAGAACAAAATAATTCGGATCAGGATTTTATGGCTCACCTAGGATATTATAATAAACCCCCTGACAAAGTTAAAGAGTCTACACATGTACACAGGAAATTTGATATCTGTCGTCTCTTGTACGTATAAAAGACTACGTCAAGCTTTATTAGTCTCATGTATAAATTTTTATGTCATTATTTTACTTTTAGAGAACAAGACTTTTTTTTGTTTTTCAAATGTTTTATTACATTCTCGTGAAAAATAAAAAGGTTTTGTTTATACACCATAAAAAATTAATCTTGATTTAATGCGGATTCTTCTAAAGTGAATGCATATTTTCCTCTTATATATATAATGATATCATGTATACCATTATACATAAGAGGAAAATTATTATTATATTACTATTTTTGCAAAAATAATATACTTTATTTTAGAGGATTTTTCTTTCCTAGATTATTTGCCAATTGTATGGTTATAAAGAATAAAAGAAAAAGAATAATAATAAATAAAATAATAATAAATAATAATAATAATAATAATAATAAATAATAATAATAATAAAGAATATTATATTTCGTAACGAGTGCAAACAGTTGATAATTTTTGAATGAGGAGTTTATTCCAAGAAAAGTGCTCTTTCAAAAATTGCCAATTGCTCGCACAAGTTACGAACGATATTTTTTATAACAAGGTGCAAAAAATGCTCTTTTCAGCACCGCGTTATGAAAAAGCTATTTTGTTGCACTGAATTAAATGTTTTTAAATAAATAAGTTTAATTAGTTATTAACAGTTAATTACTTACATTAGTTGATATATTAATTTATTTATTTACTTCATTTAAATTCAATGCTTTTGATATTTAAATCTCAAAAAATTGTTTTATTTTATTGTTAACCACCAAAAAATAATATACATTTAAGTTGAGTACTTTTGTTTTGAGTCCATTGGGGGCCAACAAAACTCGTGAAAAATTTCCAAGAATTTCTCAGTATCATTTCAGGGGAACTTTTCGCGTGGGTTCATCTCATTCAATTTGAATTTCGCGCCAAAGTAATTTACAAATGTTCCGTTAGGTGTCAATAAAACTCACCCACAAACGAGATGAAGTTTGTTTGCTTTCATTTTTAGTTACATATGGCAAGTAATGATATTGTTATTAATAATATTATCAGTAATAATAATACAATAATAGCAAAAAAGAAAAAAAAAATAGCAGTACTGGTAATAATAAAAATATTTTTAATTACAAATATTTTTTACTCTCGGCTTTAAAATAATCTTTTATCACTAGGAACATTTATATGACATTATAATAAATTACAAAAAATCGAAAAGGATTACAATATTTACAGTATAGGAAGAATTCCACGTGAACTGATATGCAATAAAAAAATAGATTTTAAAGGATATTGTTTTATGCAAAATGACATAACTTTGTGAAAAATTAAGCGATCTTAATTTTTATATACACTGAATGTACCATATTTTTAATTTAAGTACATAATCTGAGCTCCTATTTAATTATATTTTCCGCATATATTTTATTCTTAAACATAGAATATAATATTCCTTAAATAAGAAATATTTTTTAAATTCGGAAATATTTTTATTTTAAGAAACATTTTGCTATTTTAATATTATATTCTATCTTTAAAAATTGTGGAAAGTATACTTAACTTGGTGGTTGCTAGCTTCTGAATGGTAATTTTTTTAACCACTTTTCTCATTAAATATATAATAAATGTAGGATTCAAATTCCAAAAAAGATTAATTTAGATCGTATTTTTTTTATTAATATCAAGATAGAAAAAGAGAATAAGACATATAAAAAGAACAAAGGAAATTACATAGTTATAAATGAACGTTAAAAGATCTTTACTCTCAATAACCAAAAACTCGACTGACTCATGATCTCTTTGCCTCACAGGGCTTGAGTCTCTAATCGTGTTTTCTTTTTTCAATTTTCACACTCTTATTCTTTCTTTCATACAGTGTTCAAAAGTTCCACGTGCATTCGCCGAATTCAAATCACACCACTTTTGTCCACTGAGATTGCTTTGGTTAAGCGTTATCTTTATAAACACTTTGGCGACGATCAGGCGCCTTTTAATAAACACTTTAGAAAACTTTTCTTTGTTTCACTTATACCTTTTTTTTAAATATTTTTTTCAAAAATCACTACACTCGGCCATTCTGCAATTATGCATCGTCCTCGATGCATTCATCTTCTGTATCACCGTCAACTGGTTCATCCTCGTCGTCCGTCTGGAACTGAAGTTCATTTCTCATGGGCCAAGGTTTCATATAATCAGCTGCTGTGCTCGTTTGTATTGGACCTTCATGTAGACCAACTTTTTCGACTTGATACCGATGATTTCTCAAAACTCTTGAGACTTTGTAAGGGCCTAAAAACTTTGGAAACAGCTTGAGACCACCACCAAATTGTGTTCTTTGAATAGCAACCAAATCGTTTACTTTATATCCTTTTGCTTCTTTTCTCTTCCGATTGTAAGTTCTGCGATTTTCTTCCTGGATTTTTAGCAAACTCGTTCTGGCTTCATCTCGAGCAATACTACGTTGACTTTCGAAATTTTCAACTATTTCCGCTTGAATCAATTCTTTTAATTTCAAGTCATCTTTCAATTTCATGTTGATTCCAACCATTAATTCGAAGGGACTTCTATTGATGCTGCGGTTGAAGGATGAGTTTAAATGCTGCTGCACTTTATCAACATACTTATGCCATTCCAGAGGATTTGACATTGACATCTTGGATAATATTGGAATTATACACCTGTTCATTCTCTCGACTTGGCCGTTTGCGCGAGGTATTCCTGTTGTTATCAAAACATGCTCGATATCTTCTTCTTTACAATATTCTTCGAAAACTTTAGAGGTGAACGATGATCCTCTATCTGAAATTATTCTTCGTGGATTACCAAAGACAGTTGCTTGCGTTTGGAGTCTATTAATTACTTCGTCAGCAGTTGTTGACTTGGTTGGATACAACCATATGAATTTTGTGAAGGCATCAACAACAGCAAAGATATGATTGTAACACTTTTTTGTCGATGGCATTGGACCAAGATGGTCCACATGATAAGTATCTAACGGCTTATCGCCTTTCCAGATAGCACTTAAAAATCCTTCTCCTTTTCCCTTTTTCTTTTCAGCTAACAGACACTTGACACAATTTGAAATCACTTTTTGAATTTTTTCTTTCATCCGGGGAAACCAAAATTCTTGTTGTAGAAGATATTCAGTCTTCTTCACTCCAAAGTGTCCTCTTACATGCGCTTGTTTAATCACATCAGTTTGCATCGATTTTGGAACCACTAATTGTTCTCTTCCATCACTTTCGCGATATAATACACCGTCAGAAATCAATTTGAATTCATCTTTTTCACCTTTAAGCGTAGCTGCGACAACTTTTCTTATTTCTTCGTCTTCTTCTTGAGCCTTGAATATTTTTTTCGTCAATATGTCTGAATCATTTCGTAAACACAAGACACTTACGGGGTTTCGGCTTAATGCATCAACGTGACGCATTGATGTTCCTGGGCGATGTTCAATCGTATATTGAAATTGTTCCATTAACAGGACCCAATGAGCGACTCTTAAACAGGTATCTTTCTTTCTGACGGTTAAAGCAAATGCTTTGCAGTCAGTAACAATCTTAAACTTTATTCCGAGCAGGTGAACACGAAACTTTTTCAAGGCTTTGATCACCACCAACATTTCCAACTCGAAACTTGTATATTTTTCTTCTGCTGGAGATGTTTTCCAGCTTGCGTAGTAAACAGGATGAAAAAGTCCATCGTTCTCATCTTTTTGCAACAAAATTGCACCTAGCCCTTCAAGACAGGCATCAGTGTGCAATTCTGTTTCTGCTCCAACTTGGTAAAGACGTAACACTGGTTTGTCAATTAACACTGTTTTCAGCTGCTCAAAAGCTGCTTCTTGTTTTGCACCAAAGACGAACTTTACATCTTTTTTTAGTAAATCACTGAGAGGTCGAGCGATAGTTGCAAAATGGGGAATGAATTTTCTAAAGTAGCCTGTAAGACCAAGAAAGCTTTGAACCTGCTTCACAGTTGTTGGTTTTGCGAATTTCGCCACTGCTAAAGTTTTCTTTTCTGAGGGGTAAAATCGTCCGGCTTCAACTATATAACCAAGATAATCAACACTTTTAACCAAAAATGTACACTTCTTCCAGTTGATTATCAAACCGTGTTCTTCAGCAACTTTTAAAACTTTTTGCAACTTTTGTAAATTCTCTTCATACGTTCTTGCAGGCACAATTAGATCATCAAGGTAAATGAGAACATCACCATCTGCAGTTAATTGACGAAACACTGCTCTTATATGTCTTTGAAATACCGCAGGTGAATTGCACATTCCAAAGGGAACTCTTAAAAATTCGTATTGTCCATCAGGCACTATAAAAGATGTATATTTAACACTTTGTTCTTCAATTTCCACTTGCAGAAAGCCATCCTTTAAATCCAGAGTGCTGAACACTACGGCGTCTTGTAATTTATCCAGCTGATCTTCAATTAAGGGAAGTGGGTATCTGTCTTTAATAATTTTTTTATTCAACCACCGGTAATCAACACACAGTCTCCACTCACCATTCTTTTTAATTGTCAGTACAATCGGACTTGCATAATCAGAAGAACTGTGTCGAACAATTTTTGCAGACAACCAAGATTTAATAATTTCGTTTGCCATGCGATTTTGTTCAGCTGATAATCGACGAGCGCGTTGATAAACGGGAACTTCATCTGTCAACATTATCTTCATTTTAACTCCAGTGTCCTTAACTTTTTGAGGGTTATACTTTTCAATTATTTTCTGCAACTCAATTTTCAATTCTTCGTCTTCAATGTGAACTAATGAAACTTCGAATTCGTCGTCTGGTTCTTCAAGAACGTTGATGTTCAACACTTCATTCCAGCCGCTGTCATTTGTTTCTACTTTTCTTTCAGCAGGATCAATTTTTGTAAGAGAGGCATTTCTATTTTTAATTCTTACTTCCGCGAAATCAGAAAGTTCTCCTCCTATCAGCACGTCATGAGCAATAAAATGATCGGGCACTACATCAAAAACGAACGAGAAATTGATTTCATCAATGATTATATTTGACTTGAATCGTCCTAAAGTCTGATTTTTTGAAGCACCAACACCTTCAAATGTCACCACATCTGATTCCAACTTTGGAGCTCCTAGTTTAAAATAAAAACTGGAACGAATCAGATGTAAATCACTTCCTGGATCAATAACAGCTAAAACTTTCTGTCCTAATATTAGCACTTCTTTGTAAGTCTTTTTGTCACTTGATTTTACCGCGTCAACGCGAACTTTTACTTCTTTTACATTGGATTTTGACTGTCTTTTTTCACTTGTACACTTTGGGGCAGTGTGTCCAAACTTATCACAATTAAAACATTTCGGACCTTTCTCCTTATCTGGGCAATCATTACTCATGTGATTTTTGCTTCCACAATTGAAACAATTTCTTCCTTGTACTGGATGTTTAGTTGTAGAATTCGGCTTTTTCCCTTTATCGTTCGTTTGTGGTTTCGTAACCGTCTTGTTCTTGGAGTTGCTCTTTTGGATTTCGTATTGAGCCAATTTTTTTCGGAGTTCTTTAATTGACGTTGCACCATATAGAATAGATTTGTTAGCCTCTTCATCTTGAATTCCATCTATAATATATTGAATTTTAGCTTCCAATTCAATATCACTGTGACTTGCGATCTCTAGAACGCGATATACGTAGGCTTGAAATGATTCGTCACCTTTTTTCTTTACAGCCGTCAACTTTTGATGTACTTGTTTGCTATTAACAGTTGTTGAAAATTCGACCACTAGAGATTTCCTCAAAATTTTCCACGATTTTGCTGTACATTCAAAATTAGCAAAAAGTTTCGCGGATCCTGAAAGCAGTCTTTTAGCATATATCACTTTTTGTGCTTCCGTCCATTGGCACAATTCTGCAGTCTCCTCGAAATTTATTAACCAACGATGGATATTTTCACTTCCGTCTCCACTAAATGTCTCCAGAGCGTCTTCAACATCTTTAAACGATAAGGTTGGTAGCTTGGTCGAATGAAATTCTCTTTTATGTTCTTCAGAATGGACACTAGGTTTCTTTTTTGTCTTGTAATCTTTTTTTCTAACATTTTCTTCTTTCTTTTTCTTACGTCTTCGATCTTCACTTTCGTCTTCACTTTCACTGTCATTATCTTCTTCACTTTCTTCTTCACTTTCCGTTTTTTCACTGTCTTCATCATCTGTCTCTCTTATAGCTGCTTTTAATCTTTCACACAATTCAGGTTTCTTGCCAGAGGCACTTTTCCCTAATTCACGTAAACGCTTCTTTAATTCTATGTAAGTCATAGATTCGACTTCTTCGGAGATTGTAGTGACACTTTTATCTTTACTACAAGTATCTACTTTTTTCTTAATCAACGTTTGAGTCATTGAGTCTTTGGCTTTTCCATTATTTATAAAATCTGCACTAACTTCGTTATTTTTCTCGACCAAGGCCCGTCTTAGCCTTTCAGTCAGAGCTGCTTTACTTCCTGTAATTGAAAGATTCAATTCTTCCAATTTACTTCTTAAATCGTCTTCAGTCAGAATGTCCAGATTCACTTCTAAATCGTCGAGAGTAGACATCTTGCGTAAATATGTAAACCTTTAAACTGAGGGAGATCACTTATCAACTTTACAAACTTATTCTCATTGTCTTTGACAAACTTGTAACGAACTAGAAAATAATAATTTGGCTAGATCCCGGACGAGCCCCCAATTTGTAGGATTCAAATTCCAAAAAAGATTAATTTAGATCGTATTTTTTTTATTAATATCAAGATAGAAAAAGAGAATAAGACATATAAAAAGAACAAAGGAAATTACATAGTTATAAATGAACGTTAAAAGATCTTTACTCTCAATAACCAAAAACTCGACTGACTCATGATCTCTTTGCCTCACAGGGCTTGAGTCTCTAATCGTGTTTTCTTTTTTCAATTTTCACACTCTTATTCTTTCTTTCATACAGTGTTCAAAAGTTCCACGTGCATTCGCCGAATTCAAATCACACCACTTTTGTCCACTGAGATTGCTTTGGTTAAGCGTTATCTTTATAAACACTTTGGCGACGATCAGGCGCCTTTTAATAAACACTTTAGAAAACTTTTCTTTGTTTCACTTATACCTTTTTTTTAAATATTTTTTTCAAAAATCACTACATAAATAATAATAATTATCAAAAATCGTTTTCCCATTTTTTATCATAATTTATTGAAAAAAATCTTACACTGAAAAAAAGTATATTAAATTTTGTAAAAGTACTTTGCAATTTAGAGAAAAAGTGCAACAAACCGAAATTTTGATATAAAAAAATAGTAAACTTTAAAAAAAAAGTTTTGTGGAATTCAGTATAATTATATCAAATATCAAGAAGATTTATTCAATTTTAATATAATTGACTAAATTTTACATAAATTTTTCTAAAGTTTAGTATTTTTATATCAAAATTTCGGTTTGTTGCCATTTTTCCCCAAATGGGAAAGTACTTTTACAAAATTTCATATACATTTTTTTCAGTGTAGCTTTCTATAATAAAAATGATAAACAAATTTTTTAAAAAGAGAAAATTTTTGTAAACAATTATAAAATAAGGTTTATTCTTAAAAACGGATTACAATTTTTAAAAAAAAGTTTCTGAATTTAAAACTGCACGAGATGATCTAAAAATGTACTATTCCCATAATTTACAGTTTAACACAATTAATTTTTATAAAATTAAATATTTTAGGATTACATTACTTTTATACAGAACAATAATTTTTGCCGAATTTGAAGCCACTCCCAAAGAATTAAAATTTTTTACATCATCGTTTCAAGTGGAATTGCTGAAATATTTTTTTTCTTTTTCTTGTATTTTTGATTTATCTTTTTTGTTGAGAAACGATGAGAGAAAAAGTTATGAAAATATACATTGAAGATAAAAGCGATTTGCGCGTCACGTACGTCTCGTTGGAATGAATGAAGAGACTAGCGTAAGTTGGCGATTACTTGTGAGACGCTCTAAATTGCTCTGGGTATACAAACATACACACACACTCACACAAATATGCATGCCAAACGATTTTACAAAGAAAATATAAAGACAATGCCCCGTGTATGTATGTTAAACCCGTTCTTATCGACATTACCGACGATCCTTGGCCTCACTTTACCGACAATGGAGAAGACATACCAACTTGCCTACTGTATTACCTATATGTATATATTTATACATACATTCAAGTTGGCGGGCCACTTGAAGCAAATACGTGTGTGGTCAGTCGAGTATCGTCTCAATTGAGCAGTAACAACAGTAATTTAAAACAAAAAAATTGAGCTATTCAGAAGAAAGTTTCAAAGAAAAAAAAGAGAAGATATATTCAAAAAAGATAATATTTAATAATATGTCATGTTTATTTTCTTATAATTGTAATTACAACGAATTAGTATTAATTATTAATAGCATTATAGTATTATACTTTATACTTTATTACAAACAACTATATGTAAGAGGAGAAATTATTTTAAACAGGATTTTTGTCGATAAATTGTTATTTTTTCCTATTTGCATAAGGCGATGTATTTTATTAATTTATATTATTTGCTGCTGTTTGATCGTGATAATATAATTAAATTATGTTTCTCATTGACGTATGAATTATCAAATCAGATTTGCAATGAGCGTATAATACTAAAACAAATTGAATGTTCAATTACTTCATTACGTATCAATTTGTTTAAGTGCGTGTAAATTACATACAATTAGCGAAAGAAAGAGGAAAAAAAGCAAGCATTAACTAAACTTCACGGTTAGATAACATTTTAGAAATTCTGCTCTTATCACCTGCAATAACTCTGTGTAGTCAAGTTATTACATGTCTTGTGTATATTGCTTTTCTTTAAATATTATTTTCAAAAAAAAATTTTTTTCTACCTTTTACAAATAGGAATGTAGTTCTCAAGTATTCGAATAGTAAACGATCAATATCTATGTCGCAAATTGTTAACTTTTAGGTTAAAAAATTAATAATTCTTAGAAATGAAATTGTTAACTTATATACCAAAGAAAACAAATCAAAATAGAAATTTTCGACCATTTCAAAGACGAAAAAAATTATACCTTCACTGTGTTAGTGTTACACACAGAAAAAAAAATTATTTAAACCAATTATAATTTATTTGACTTAAATAAACGGATATTTGTCTCAAAAACCAACTATAGACTTTTTATTTGAGTCAAATAAAATTTTATTTATACAAAATAAAATTTATTTATACAAAATAAAATTTATTTAAAACAAATGAATAGTCTAGTTGGTTCTGAGACAAGTAAAACAATTTTTCTGGGTATAGCGAAATTTTAAGTTGCTTCAATTATATTTTAATTAATAATATTGTTAAAAAAAAATTTTCTAGATTTTTTTAAATTAATTGTTTTTTAATTATTAATTATTTAAGAGTTAATTAATTCTATCTTTAATATCTGCATTTTTTTAGATAAATAGAAAAATTTCAAGAATTTATCAAAGTTATTATGT
Source organism: Leptopilina drosophilae (assembly GCA_032873175.1). NCBI lineage: Eukaryota > Metazoa > Arthropoda > Insecta > Hymenoptera > Figitidae > Leptopilina > Leptopilina drosophilae. The sequence goes on from CM065478.1 coordinate 52,378,925, forward strand.
ACTATCCAATTTAAATAACTAAAAATGTTTACTAATTTGAATATAAATGTATGTATAATATAAATAATTATAATACAATACAAATAAAAATATATTTGAATATAAATATTAGTGATTGACTTTTTGCTATTGAATTAGTAAATACTAATAAATTATAAAAAAATACTATTTATTAGTAAAATTTACTAATGCAGAAGCAAAAAGTCAACCACTAATTCAAATTAATATTCATAAAAAAGAATTCAAAGACATAAATTTAAAAAAATGCTTCTTGAAAATATTCCCAATATTTCGAGGCAATTAAAAATTGTTTTTCAAATATTGCGTTAATTTAAATTTGAAATATTGAAAATTTTTCTTGATAACTTTTTTAATATTACTTATTAGAATTGAAGGAATATTGAGATTATATTATTTGACAAAATTGATTCAATATTTCCAAACAATATTATTTGGTAACATTTCAAGTATTCTTTGATAATAAATTTTTAATATTCCCTAACAATATTTCGAATAATTTTTCCTAAAATAAAAAAAATAATAAATAATATTTTAAAATAAACGATACAACACACATGTTAATAATAACTTGACTACACAGAGTTATTGCAGGTGAGTAAAAAAATTTATTTTATATATAGAATATTTCTCGGATTTATTTCGAATATGTTTAGCAAATAAATTTTGTAAATTTCTTTACAAAATATTTCAAATATTTTCAGGTAACAAATTTTGAAAATTTCTTTATAGTATTTCAAAATATTTATTGGTTACAAATTTTAAATATTTCTTTGCAATGTTTTGAAATTTTTTATTTTATGCAATTTAATGTTTCGAACATTGTCTGAAAATACTCGAAACTTGAAGCAACATTACTTGTTAAAGTGAGTAAATATTACTTGATAATATTGAGGAAATATTGCTTCAGCATTATTTTAATAATTTATTTGCAACATTGCCGCAAATTAATTACACAATTAATTATCAGTGTATTCTCCTCTGGTATTTAATAATCACGAATATTATTTTTGAATAGAAAAACTAAATTCAACTATACAAAACAGAACAATAAATAACAATTTGAAATCATAAGAGAGGAATTAAAATTATTTGAAAAAAAACAAACCTCGGGTTAAAAGTCAAGAGGCATTTTACATTACTTTTGTATTTATATACGAATATGAGCGAAAGAAGAAGAAAACAGAAACGAAAAAGACATTATTAATTGATGGAATAAAACGATTTGGAAATTTTATTATGCACTGGTCTCAGACATTATATGGCAAGTCGTCTGCCTTGTGAATGAGATGCTGTGACTGAATCTTTGTATGTGTATATCTATATATTTGAATGATTCACGCAATCTTGACTCAATTCGATGAAATAAAACACTATATAAATATAGAATGACTTCTTTTTTTCATATTTTTATATATATATTTATATACGTACAAACTGGAAGTTGAAAATTATGGAGTTTTTGGTATAATTAAAGTAAATTTGTGAACTTTTTCTCATTAAAAATGAACGATTGAGTTTGTCCTTAATAGAGTCTGTGCTGATTATCGCTCTTGCGACGAGAAAGAGAAATAAAGAAAGAAATAAAAAGAGAAAAAGAGAGAGAGAGAGAGGGAGAGAGTATAAAATACAAGCGGAATAAGGAGAAACAATTTTAAAACGTTGTAAAAGACTTTGCCACACGCACGAAAAAAAATATATATGTGATGAAAAAAAGGGAGAGAAAGAGAGAGCGAGAGATGAAGAGAAGTCGAATGTTAATAAAGAAGTCGACGTTTTAATACTGGCGCTCGACGGGACCATTGTTTGTTTTTATTTTCTCTTTTGATTGAATCAATCAAGATTTTTTTAAATACCAGTTTGAGCGAAAATTATTCTAGCGAAAAATAACTTTCAGGATAAATTTGTTTTCCCCTTCTTCTTCTTTTTTTCTATAAACAAAATTTGGTAGGATAAGATGAGAAATTGAAAATTTGTAGTAAAAAAAACCATTATAGGCAGACAAGTGTTCCGAATTCTTGATGTTTTGCTAGCAGTAGTCAAAGATATTTATTGTCAGACAGGGTATATTTAAAGTACGCGATAATTTTTTACAATTTTTGTTAGTTTGGAATTTTATATTTTGTAGTTATTCTCTTAGTTATTCCTGATATAATTTAATTTATATGGGTGATTCTCCTGAAAGGGACCACTTCACGTGTCTCCAACGTGAGACTCAATATTTGCATTAATTTTTTATTGATATTTTGTTGAGTATAAATTTAAAAACAAATTTATCTATAATCCACGAAACATTATTTATCTTTACATAATCTTGTAATGTTAAAATTTTAAGTTTTTCTTAGTAAAAAAATTTATTTCATTTTGGTTTTAGTGAAATATGATACATATTTTTAATTATTTTTTAATATAATTAAAAATTTTGTAATATAGTCTTAATATATATCAAATTGAAGCTTAGAATCTACCATTTATTTTTCACTTATATTTAGTTTAAATCAAATAAACGAAATTTTTTAAATAATTAATTAAAAATTACGGGCAATGAGAGTAAAAATACAAATTCATCTCCGAAGCCTCGTTTTCGAGTTAAAAACATCATATTTTTAAACTGTTTTTAGTTATACGCAATCTATATATAAATATTTGAAGATATAGCCCAAAAAATTTGTTAAATTATGTTTCAATATTTTTAAATTTAATAAAAACGTGAATTTTTTATTTGACAAACTATTCATCTCCGAAGCCTTTTTAAAATTTAGTAAGCGTTATTGTTTTGTTTTTAATTTTTTAATAATTGTTTTTAATTACCTAACCTTTAAATTAAAAAAAAATTTCCGTTTAATTTAAAATAAAATATTTTTAATTTTTAAAAATATAATATATCACGTAGAATGTTGATAAATAATAAAATTATAATTAAAAATAAAAATTTTTTACAGAAAATATCAATTTTTAACTTAAAATGATTAATTAAAAAATTCGTTACAATTTTTTTTCTGTTCAATATAAAAAAATATATATTAGTTATTTTTGAAATGATAAAATTGTTGAAAATAAATTATTAAATACACAATTTATTAAATTATAAATGAATAATGTTAAAAGTTTAATAAATTAAAGAAATTAAATTTAAAAGGAATTTTTTTTACAAAAACTCCAACATTGATTACAGGGTATTTAATCTTCAAAACACTTAATATTAAAATGATGCTGGAGGGTTTATTTTTGAAAATTAATTTTGCGCAACTCAGATTTGTATCTTTAAACGTATTTAAAACCTACCCGTGACAAAAATATTCAGAAAATGTTAAAATTAATTGTTTTTAGTTTTTGGAAAAAAACAGGTGCCTTTCAAAAGAATTACCCATATGTTGTATAAAAGTTTGAGTACAGCCAATTTTTTTTGAAATTCCATTAGTTTTAGTAGCGGTAAGTAGTAGAAATAAACTGCAGTCAGACTTGTAAATTTCTTTTTAATTTTGAAAAAAGTGGTAAAAGTTGATTGTAACTAAAAATTGTTAATGCGAATATGAACCGAGATTGCACTATTTCTCTAAAACTCCTATTAAATTAAAAAAACACTAAAATAAAAAAAAATAATTCCCGTCAATTGAAATAAAACACTGCCGAAGAATTATGAATTTGAACTGAAATATACGAGACATATAGGAGGCGGAATAAGAAACGAGAGGGAAAAAAAGAGACGGATCTCGTCATATTCCCCAAGGAGAGTATTATGATGGGAAGCGGAGGTCTGGTAATGAAGACGTTTCTCTAGGTTAGGGGAAGTTTGACGTTTTTATGGGTCAGGCTCAACTCTTCGTTTTTTCTTTTCTTTTTTTTTCTTTTTTTCACTCTCTTCTCTACCATCTTATCTCTTTTTCTTTTTCGTTTTCTTCTCGAAAGAGAACGCTCGAACAGTCTTGTTTCTTCTGTTCTTCGAATGAACTGCGTGGACCGCCGAAGCAGTGAGCCGTAACGGTCCCCTTCTTTTCATTGACGGGTCTATCATCACACTAATTTCATAATAGAACATTTTCAATTTTACGCCGATGCTCCTTTAAGTAAAGAGCTAACGACCGTGCAATGACCTTATACACTCATTTTTTTTATCTATATACAAAAGACTATAACCACATTCTTAACATTTTAAGTGCAACATGAATCCAAACTATTAAAAAAGAATGTCGACTCTCCCCTCTCTCTTTCTCACTCTGTCTCTCTTTTGCTTGCTTGTCTGGGAACTGAAACATTATACGAAAGCGCGTATTCTTCGACGTTGTCTGAGAAATCGGATGCGTAAATTGTCATTGTCTATTGATAAAAGAAAAGGAAAAAAAGTGTGATCTCATTAGTCAAGATGAAAATGTTCCATCTTAATTAAATTTTTCATTAATTGTAAATAAATCTAAATTTTTCCTTGTAGAAAAATTCTGGCATTATAAAAATTTGATTCACGTCAAAAAAGACAATTTATCTAGACCTGTAACAATCCTGAACTATTACTGTACATTTACAGGGTTGCCATAAGTCCATAAGTCAGGAAGATCAAGAAAAAGTCAGTCAGTCATAATTATATATATTTATTTATTAAAAATCAATAATTTATAGAACAATTTTCTTTAAAAAACTAAAACCATTGAATTTTTGGAAAAGTTACAGATGTTTGCAAAAATTCAATTATGTTTAAAAATTGAAAAAAATTCTAATAAAAATTTCAATTATTTTTAAAAGTAATGAAATTCTTCTCCAAAATACAATTATTTTTATAAAAGTAAATAATAACAATTTTACAGAAATTTAACTATTTATAAATTCAATTTTCTAAATTTCTTCCTAATTATTCAATTGTGAGGCAATTTAAAGAAAAGTACCTAAGAAGCAAAAAATTATAGAATATATTTGCAATTTTTTTAATGAAAATACAAAAGAGGATCAATTGTCAATTGTAATCATTAATGTTTAAGTTTCACTACAACTGAAATATTTAATAAAAACTGATTTTAATTTTCAATTAGTAAAAAGAAACTTTGAAAAAAACTAAAGCTAAAATAACCTTAAAATAATAATCTAAGGTCCCTTTCTTCTGATAGCGACACAATTATTTTCATAAATAATTCAATTTTTTACAGAGATTCCATTATTTTTATGAATAATAAAACACATCATACAATTTCAATTTTTTTTTAATATAATTTTAACCAAATTCCATAAAAAATGTGATTATTCTTGAAGATTATATTAAAATTCGTCGAAAACTGCAATTATTTCAAAAATTTTTTTAAATAAAATTTTTATGAAATTTCAATTTTGAAAAGAAATTAATTAATTAATTAATTTTTAAAAAAATTTAAATAATTGAATTCTTGTAGAGTTTTGTAATAAAAACTGTTTAAAATTGAATTTAAGGTCATGTTATTCAGTGTAAAGTTTTTCCATAGAAAAGTATATGGGGCACGTGACCACTGAATAACATAACCTTAAGTTAAAATTTTAAATAATAATTGAATATTAAATTTTTTGCAAAATTGAAATATTTAATATTTGTTCAATTATTTTTTTCAAAGAATTTTAATACATTCTTTTTAATTAATTATATATATTTTTTAATTAATTAGGAAAATAATTAAATTCTTGCAACTAATTTTATTTTTTTTTTTAAATATTTAAATTCTTTTGAGAAATTTTATTAAAATAGTGGATTTTTAAAATCTTTGAATTTTAGCAAAGAATTTCACTATTTGAGAAATGCAATTGAATTCTTGAAAAACGTTTTTGAAAATAATTACATTTTTTGAAGAATTAATTTCAAATTTTATTAAAAATATTTGGAATCCAATGAAGAATGTTATTATATGTGAAAATAATTGAATTACACACTAATTACACACTTGACTACATTTTTTTTAAATAATTGAATTGATGTGAAAAATTATATGATTCATAAAAATAATTAGATTCTTTCAAACGATTTTTTAAAAACTTTTGTAACTAATTTTATTTTATTTTGGAAAAATTTAATGCAATTTTAAAATATTTTAAAACATAAATTGAGATAGTGAATGAAGATGGAAAAAGATAGAAAAGTTATTGAATTTCATAATAAAAAAAAATAAAAAATAAAAAAATAAAAAAAAATAAAATAATAAAAAAATAAAAAAAAATAAAATAATAAAATAAAATAAATATATTTATTTAAAAAAAAGTACTAATTTTTAGTGTATAACAGAATACTTTAAAAAGTCATAATTTTGACTGAGCAGTAAAAGTCAGGGAATAACAAAATTAATTTTTTATGGCAACCCTGTTTTAATTATTTATTGTCAATTGGGAAATAATTATTTGGCTAGTAATGAATTATGATTATTCTCGTAAAAATAAATTTTCAGTAAAAATAGTTTCCAATATCGAATTGATGTCACTATCAATTCGATATTATCTATCAACGACAAAAAGTGAAATGTCAGTGCTTATGAAAGGAGGAAATAAGGAAGCGATAAACCTTTTGTTTTATTGTGTTGCATTATAACAAGGAGGGAGAAAATTGGTCAATTCCTCTGCAACATATGTATCGTATTTCACGCGGAATTTTGAATTTTATGCACCTCAGCTTTTGGCACTTTCCCATCGCTGGAAAGAAAGACTATAACGTAGGCGTAGAAAGTTCACAATACTCGACCTCGACGTGATAAATTTTGCAAAGTCTGTATGGTAGTCTTTCTCCCATGGTATATGGTATACGAGAGAAGGTATTGAAACCCGAGAAGCTCTCTTTTTCTCTCCACATAGTGCCGCCGATGGTACATTTTTTATAGTCTACAAAAAATTAACCAGTTTTCTCTATTTTGACAAATTATCTATTATATATTTTATTTATTTAGGTAATTATCATTATTTAAGTAATAATTGCAATGAAAAAATTAATAAGGCTAAAAAGTAAAATTTTTAATTTGAATTTCGCGCTCCACCTTCCCTTAGTTGAGTTTTTCTACGCAAGCGCAAGAGTGGGAATAGACAATGAGTGTGAGAGAGAAAACCAGAACTTTCCTTCTCGCACTCATTACTCCCACTCCGCACGTATGTTCCCCTATTTATACACGGATCAGATTGATTCATTTACGAGCAGAGTATCCTGTCGCCACCTGTCGGTCATTAACAGAATTCATTCCCGCGAAATTTAAATTTTATTTATTTTAAATATACAGAAAATCAATTGGTACGAAATACTGCTTAGAAAAAAAAATATTTGCAATATTAATTATTGCTTTCAGATTCCACTTTTCGTTACCTAAAAATTTCAAAAGGAATGAATAGTTTCTTTTGGTTTGTAATCAGTAGAGATAAAAAAAATTTTAAGTGACAATACATAGATTAACTGTCATCTAAAAACGATTACATCTCTCTGATTCAAAATTCCTGATGATGCCTGCGAGATTGCCAAGATTGTGCAGGCAGCAAAAGCACGCAGGAATGTTTCTTCTCTCGATACTGTCCAAGTGTTTGCGAAATCGTTTTCACGAATCGAATGGCCTTCATCGTTTTTGATGCTTTTTCGAATGTGCGGAACCTTGTGAAAATCAAGACGCTCTGGAATTCGCCAACCACAGGGTTCTAATGATGAAAAGCCATTTTGAGAATTTTCGCACCTTTTTTCGATTTTTAAACAGGAACTATGTTTAACTTTTAATGTTTGACTTATGTTTAACTTTTAACTATATACAACTAAAATTGTTCAACAGCCAAATATAAGTTGTCCAATTCAGTTTAGTTTACTACCGAAGCCAACTTCAATACTCCACTCAATCTCATGAAAAGATATACTATCAAAAAAAGAAGTCCGAAATAAACTTGTTTTCTCACAACTCGACATCATCAAAAAGAAAGGTCATCGAGATCGCAGTAGATCATGGCACACCCAAATTTCAAAGGTGTCTTCGATACCCGAAAACATAAAAGAAAAAAATATTGACATCTAGATGAATCAGGACAACCGAGTCCGGTACAATAGTTTCCCTCCTCTCCTGACATTCTAAACGAAGATCTTGGAGAAAGTCCTTTCGACCTTTCAATAATATCTTCAACACAGGACTTGGAATGCAATATCCATAAAATTGCTTCCGTTGACGATAAGCGTCTCCCAAAGTAAAAAAAAAATTAAGTTAGGTATTCGTGTATTCTTTCGGTTTGCCTCCCTCACTCATCTCTCATATATTGCACGTTCATTCTATTCTCTTTAGCCGCGCGAGCACACGACAAAACGATCGTATAGCATGTTGAAAGTTTATGAGGATCTCGTTTTGGCAAAGAGAAAAAAAAAGAAAAGATCAACGTGTATAACAGCAATTTTCTGCTTTGAACGAACTTTGGGATTTTTGCTTTAATAGACGGCTCCCAAAATGCTTCTTCCTATTGTCAAACAACAGGTCTTTGTAACAAAAAAAATTCCTCGGGGACCACCAACAGAAGAAGATATCTCTTCTTTGCTCAAATCTGTCATTCAAGGAACGTGGAATGAAGTCGTAAAGAGCAAGGGTTATTTTTTTTAATGATTTACACATTTTTGTACTGAATGTTAACTTGTTTTTTCTTCACTTTTGTAAATATTGGCTCCTTTCATAAAGACTAATTTTATTAAGTCTCCGGATAAGAATATTCAACGTGGGGAATTTTAATTTTTTTAAACTATTTTTATAGCATGGTATTGGAATTTCTTGTGAGGAAAGTCACCACCTGGAGGGACGCTCTTGAACTAAGACCCCTCCAGTTCAACCCGGGAAAATTCGAAATTTTCTAATCTTGTTATTAAAAGAAAACTGCTACAAATCTGTTACGTCTAACCTAAACTGTACAACTCTCGTAAATATTGACTAAACCTAGCGTAAGGTTTAATTCTCCTGAAAGAACGATTTCTAATTCATTTTCCTATTTACATAACAAGTTGTTAAACATCGCTTGTGAGAAAAGTCGCCACCTGGAGGGACGCGCTTGGAACTAAAATCTCCACTGTACCCAAACTTCAATAAACCATCCACAAGATGTCGTTATATCTACCCCAGAAAATTCAAACTGAAATAATATTTTTTCAATGTTACTTAAAGAGTAAGTTTTAACTTAAAGAGTAATTTTTAAAGATGTTCAAGAGTTTTAGGGATAAAAAATGTTTAATTAAATCTACATTGCGATAATTACTACTACATTTGCAGAAGGCAGACAAATGTGAAAATTGCCACTCTATGCCTATAAATAAAGTGTGAAAAGCAGTTGAAGTAGATGAATCTTGGTAATGGAGAATTATTTGTGCTGCTTTTGTAACAATGTAAGACGGAGGTAGAAGAAAAAGAAAGAAAGTGCATGTGTGTGGCAGATAGAAGCGGCGTGTGGCGCCGTGCGTTTATGCGTTCATGCCTATCTCGTCTGCTGCTCTAATTCGAGTCCCGTGCCGAATATAACCTACTTCCGTTGAGTTGTGTGTATAATGCGAACGTTATCAGACAGTAGCACGCGGAGTCGGTGTATCATTTCAACGGTGTCATTCGACCTCTTCTGTCTTCCTCTCAACAGTCATCAGTCAGTCCTACGGTCTCTGTTTCCTCTCCGTCTTTCTCTTTCTTAATCTCCCTCATTTTCTCCCTTTCTCTCTCTCTCTCTCTCATTATCGTTCACCCGTCCGTAGAACTTATGTCGAGCTCTGCGAATATTAAATTCACCGTGGCTTCATATGAGCCACGAAATTAAGCGATTTCCTGCCTGAGCGTGGATCCCTCATTTAGAGCAAACATACAAACTTCATTCAGAATAAGCAATAATATAGTTATTTAAATCCTTTTTCCCTCAAAAATACCTTTTAATCAATTTCGGATTTTATAGTCAAGCTGAATGTTCCGTTTTTCTTGTACTTTGGATAAACTTAGAAGGAGGCTTGTGGAGAAAATGTGGTGTTATGATTGACTTTCACCATGCAAAAATTTACTTTCGTCCCTCTCTTCAGAGAAGTTGAGAAAAGTTCTTTTCTAACAAGAATAGAAATTCAGAGAAGGCGTTCGTGAAATTAATTTTTTCTCTCACAAGCGGTGATAAATTCATCATTTTTCTATATAAGGAACTTCAAATTAACATCATTTAAATGTATAATCATATTTCAAATATAATTAATATAATTTAATTGTATTATGATTATAATACATTAATGCGTTCATACTTCAAATATAATTAATATCATTTAATTGTATAATGATTGTAATACATTAATACGTGCAATGTTCAATATCTTAAAGTTTATATTTAAATAAACTGTGACTTCAAATCATGTTGTTAATTTCTATGTCAACTTGTGTATGTTGTGTGTAAAACTATAAATAATTCGGAACTAGAGGTGTGTAAAATTCGAATCGAACAAGACAATTCGAATCAAAAGTAAATTCGAATCGAACGAGCCAATTCGAATCGAAACTAAATTCGAATTGTACAACTTAACTCGGTTATTTAATTCGCACAATTATTTTGACAGAAATCCAAACCTAAAATTAGTAGCCTGGTATTCATAATACAGATCTAGTACTTAGAAACTTCTTCTTAAAAATTGTAAATATATTTTATATTAATTCTATAATTTAATATATAAATAACACAAATGCGAATAATGTGTTGAATGTGAAGAAAATATTTCGCTTATTGTTTGTATTACATAAGGAAATATAACTTATTTTGCAAATCTTTTGCACATTTTTTAATAAATAAGTAAATTTAATGTTTCAAGAACAATTGAAGAACTTTTGGATAATTTAAAAAAGTCATTTTTGGGAAACTTTAATTTATACTTTTGAATAAGTATGATTATAATTCTAAAAAATTTTAATGTTATTAATTTGCATATGTTTTTGAATTTTTAGAAATATTGAAAATATTAAATATCGAAAATATTGAAAATAATTAGTTCTTTGCATAAATTCAATTATTTTCATAAATAATAACGATCTTCGGAAAAATTAAATTAATTTAAAAAAATTTTAATAAAATTTTACGAATAAATACAATTATTTTCTAAAATTTTAATAAATACTTCAAAAAAATTCAATTATTTTCTTAAATTGTAAAATCTTTGCAAATATTTAATTATTTTCAAAAAATTACACGAAGAAATTCATTTTTTAATTCGTTATAGAGTATATGTAATAAGAATTCAGTTATTTTCTAAAATTTTAATAAATCCTTTGAAATAATTTTATTTCATTTATAAACAGTAAAATTCTTTGCAAAAATTGAATTATTTTTAATACAATTCTAATAAAATTCCAAAAATTTTCAATGAAAATTCTTTAAAAGTTAATTTTTTAAAATTGTGATAAAATGCTTAATAAAAATTATTTATTTTAAATTAAATTTCTAAAAATTTCAATTATTCAATACCTTTTTAATTTTATATTTCAAAAATTTGATTAGAAAAATTATTCAAAAATAAATTTTCAATAATAATTTGTCTAGAGTTATGCTTTTCACATTATAAGAATCGAAATAAGTTGCATTTTATGCTAAAATTATATGGTATTTTGTCGCAAAATTCAAAAGAAATGTCAAAAAAGTGATCAATTATGTAATGAAAAATTGAATTTATAGTTTGAAGTAAAATGTAAAATGTTCTCTTATTTGACTTGGACTGGTTATATTTTTGTCAGTAATTGGTCTGTAAAGTCCGTATTTTTAAAAACTTTCACTGATTGAAGCCCTGTTCACTTTCAACACATTATTGGTATTCGTATGTTATTTATATATTAAAATTATAGAATTAATAAAAAATATATTGACATTTTTAAGAAAAAGTTTCTAAGTACTAAATAGTTGCATTCCCGGACATTTTTCCGAAACTAACTTTCCGAAAGTCATGTCTTCCGAACATTAAATTTCCCGAAAGATTAATTTCCGAATTCAAATTTTCCACATATATATTTTTCTGAGACAAAAATATAACATTGAGCAACTTCACATTTGTTTATTCTTTTTTTATCACATTTAACAACTGTTCGCTTTTATATCTTACATTTTTATAATTTTTAAAATTTATAGTTTTTTTTAAATAAAATGACTTTTTACCCTAAAATTGTTGGGAAAAAATTATATATTGACGGGTATATTTATTACAAAAAGAATTCGGAGTTTGAAATTGGCTAGTTCGATTCGAATTGGACGATTCGAGTCAAATTATTCCCGATTCGAGTTTTCCGTTGTCGAGTCGAATAATTTTCGATTCAACTCGATTAAATGCACACCTCTATTCGAAAGTATTAATTTTTTTAGTTGTTGAACTCTTTGAAAGAAATAATTTTCTCTAAAAAAAAACTAACGAAGGAGAAATGAAGAATTTTTTGTAAATTACAGTAATATGAGGCTGATCTTTGGCACTCAGATCCATTCCTCGGGTCTGTATTGATTGACCAACGGTACAACAGAAGCTCGACTGTCAAGTTTCGCTGGGGACATTATTTGATAGCAGAAAGACAGACGAAAGGGAGAAATGAAGAGCGAACAACAGTGTTGGTGGTCCAGGCCAGCCTCCATTCGAAACAATAAATTTACTTCATAAATCTCAATTCAGCCAAGACTGCGAGCCAATTAAACTTAATCGCGCGCGGTCACCGCCACACCACGATCGAATCATTTGCCTAAGACTCTTTTATTTCCCTCTCTCTCCTTCTTTTGGTCTCACTGTTTCTCTCTTTCACTATCTTCAATATTCTCTTTATTTTTTTCTTTTTCACTCTATTTCCACTATTTCGCGCTTTTCCTCTCTTTGATCCTTTTCTTTTCCTCACTTTCATTATTTTTTACTCTTTTCCCTCCCTTTCGCTCTTTTCCATCCTTTCAACCTTTTTCCTACTTTTTTTCTTTTTTCCTACTTTTTTTCCTATTTTTTACTCTTTCCTTTTTTACACTTTTCCTATATTTTATTCCAATTCTCTCTTTCACTCTTTTTTACTCTTTACTTCTCTTTCGCACCATTTTGCCATTATTTTCTCTCTCTCTCTCTCTCTCTCTCTCTCTCTCTCTTTTTTTATTCCCTTTTTCTCTCCATTACGTGTCATACTATGATGAATATAACCACAGAAATGGATAGCCAGCTAACTTTGACGATTAAGATCAAACTCACTCCACATGTCAGACCAGATAGAACTGTATCAATTTGCGCGGAATAAAAAATACACTGACGACTCAACTTATTCTCACGCCTCGAGCACTGCATTCACTTTATTTAAATTTATTTACATAAATATTTATGCACAATTTTACACTAAAGAAACACGAGTATGGCAAACGGAAATTATTAACAATTTTCTTCACTGAAAAAAATTGCAAATCACTTCCTTAGACAAAATAACAACAACAAAAAAAAAACCATGGTTTTTCTACACTTTTAAACACGCGACACTTTTTCCATTGTAAACAAAAGAAAAATGTTGCAGATAAAATTTTTGAATTTTACAAATATTTCCATCTTGTTTGATCATTTTAATTCTACATATTTCATCGAGAGAAATTTTTGTATGAATGGCTCAATTTACTTCTTTTGAGGCACACAAGTGAGAAAATTAATTGGCTCGGACGTTGAAAGACCTTCATTGAAACTGTCCATCCAAGAGAGAGATAGAGAGAGAAAGAGAGCGATATGTGGAATGATCGACGGATACTATGGAGTGCGGAATCTCGAGAGTGTTCTCCAGGAAATTGAGTTCCAGGAACGCACTTCAACGTCTACTACTGGAATATACAGAACGTTTGCGTTCACGTAAGTGGTTTGGGTTCGGGTCGCAACGCAGGGATCGTAATTTCTCTCGAACTCGTGATAAGTTGTTCGCACGTGTAACTCTCAGAATTTGAGAAAAAGTTGCCAGTTATGATAATTGCGCGCCTCTCTTTCTCTCTTTCTCTTTTTTTTTTAAAGTTACTCGTTTACACTGAAAATCTTAAAAATTCCCAACTGTTCTTCAAAATGTTTCAATTTCGTCTCTCTGTGTATCGCTCCTTCTTTGTTTTTAATATACATCATCCAACTCACAATTAACTCCGTTGCAACGAAATCGTAATTTCTTCGCCTAAATGACTCTTTATCGTCTTAACTGAGGAGAAAAAAATTTTTTTCAATCTGTATTTCAGAGTAATTAATTTATTACAGAGGAGGAATTATTATACTTCTTCCTGTTAAATTCATAAATTATTTTATGTTGATTTTGTTTCATCTAAGAAATATAATATTTTTAAATTATATTTTTAAATTTATTGTTTTATTAATTTATACTATATCATTAATTTATGATTTTATTAATTTACTTTTTCATTAATTCATTAATTAATTATTATTAATTATTATTAATTATTCTTATTTCATTAATTCATTAATTAATTCTAATTTTATTGAATCTCCTCATGTTGAGAATACAAAAGAGAATGCAGTAAAAAATATGACTACAAATAAAGCAGCAGCAGCAGCAACAAAAAAAAAAAAAAAAAAAGAACACGAAAGTAAAGCGCAGGTAGAAAGTACACAAAAAAGGAGAGAGAAAAAAACTCTTTTAACATAAAATACATAAGTAAAGTCGGTAATTTTTGGAAATTAGTAGGTTATTAGGGGAAGAGATTTGAGCAGTTAAAGAAAAAGAGAGAAAATTAAAGGGACACGGGTAGGTTGCGCTTGAGAGAAACCAAAAAATAAAAGAAAAAAAAGATAAAAAGGACGAAAGAAAAAGGAACCCGGGGGCTACCGCGAATAATTAATAGCTTAATTTCCACCTTTCAGGAAGTCGTTATTCTCGCGCCCGCCAACGACGAAGACATCAACCTTGTACTCAGGAGTTCTCACCCGCATGATGAATAAAACTTTATCGAACACGAATCGCTTCTTGTAATAAAATCGTTATAAAATACATTATCTGCGTGCTTTTACAGGCTTTAATTACACGCCTCAGATGAAATATTATCAGGCATCAGTGTTGATTATGCAAATTAGTGTAATATCGTGATTCCCGGCATTATAATGAACGACCGATTGTGTGTTCAATTCATTGCAAACAATATCTTTTTATATTGATAATAATTATACTTGAAGGGAGGAAAAATATAGTTTCAAATAAATGAGAGAATTAATTGGAGCAATTTCTGACTACTCTGTAGTTGGAAATTTGCATTATTAAAAAAATTTTATTAAAGAAATTTACATAAATTGATTTAAAAATTTAAATTACAATAAATTAAATCAAATTGAATCAAAATAAATCAAATTAATGCAAATTAATGCAAATTTAATTTTATTTACAAAGAAGGAATATTTGATAAATTTTCCAATGTAATTGCTTAGTACGTAATGTAAAACTTAACATCGTTGTAATTTTAATTTAAAATATTTTTCCTCTGCAAAAAAAATTCCAATCTTCGTCAAGAATCGAACTCTGAATTATTAGTTACGAGACGGAAGTTTTAAGCACTCGGCTAACACACAACTTTCTTATTAAAGACGTTTTTCGTAAAAAAAATTAGCCTATGGGAAAATTTTAATTATTTGCTTCGATAATTATATTTTGTAGCGATTATTTAATACAATAAACAATTTAGGAGCAAAAATGCAATATAAAGTATTTTTGTAATCGATTTCACTGATGCAAAATAATGAAAGGTAAAACTATGTCGAAAACAAAAATTTTAATGAAAATTATTTAATATAAAACTAATTTGAAAAACAGGTTTCTGTAAAAAAAGTTTACCTGCACCAAGAATCAAACCCTGAATTTTTTGTTATAAGGCCGAAATTCTAGTTATTAAGCTAACACGGAAAATGAAAAACTAAGGCAATTTTTACCAGTGTTAATAACAATTCTAGAGCCACTTTAAAAATTTGTTCGATAATATTTCGTTTTGTATGAATCGCTCAATTAAATAAATACCTAATGGGTAAAATACAATTAAATTTATAGAAAAAGGTATAAATTAAAGCAAGCACGAAAATACAAGACGTAAGTAAATTTGTCATGTGCAGGAAAGTTGTTTTAATTTTAGGAAAAATCTATAAAAAAAATCCCACCTGCATAAAGAATCGAACAACGGATTTTTTATTATAAGACGGAAGTTCTAACCACTCGGCTAACGCACAAAAATTTAAAGCTATATTCAAAAATCATTTCGTCTTCGATTAATCACCGAAGTAAATAAACAACTGACTGGTAAAAAATACAAATAATTTTATACAGTTTCGATAAAAATAAATATATTTAATAAAAAACAAATAGTTAATGAACAGCGGGAAAGTACGGCAAATACGAAAATACAAGAAGCGAGTAAATTTGTCGAGTGCAAAAGGGCCATTTAGATGGAAATTATTTAAGTAAACGAGTTTCATTTGAATACACAGTACATTGTAGAGTGATGGTGGAATTGAGACAACACAGTAGTTTTAGACAAGGCCATCAAAGAAGGGGCTGTCGGTGAAAGATTGCTCCTCATCTTTAGGGGCACGTATAAACATACGACAAACGCAAGAAGACACTTTACTACATGAGTCGTGGTTTGGCGTGGCGTATTTTCGGCCGAGCACGAAATTAAGATGTATCGCCGAATCTGGTGCGGGTAATTTGCATGTTCCGCGACGCCTACGCAACAGTGCAGCCCACCCGCAATACACCCGGGAATATTTGAATGGGCCCGCGGGCCCCCTACCCCCTCCTCCCTTCCAAGTTACGTCAACCGTCAAAAATTTACGTCTCTCTCTCTCTTACTCTCTTTCTTATTGTCACCTGATACTCGTCGAGGCCAAAACAACGGGAATTCACGCCTATTTTTTTATTTCCTTTTTTTTTTATTCTCTTCTACACAATATTTTTCCACTTTTGTCGCAAGGAAAGGAATAATAAAATAAATTTGTCTGATTCACATATATATTTTTATTTTCGACTCGAATTTCAAATTCCAATTTTGGATGAAGTCATATATATCGAAACTGGTTTCTGTTTAAAAAAAAGAGAGAAAAAAATTCCAATCTGCAAAAATGTTAAAATATTTTTTTTTGTTCAAAAAAATCGTCATTTTAAAAAAAGGAAATAAGAGTTTTATTGAACAAAAATTTCCTTCTCAAGAGATAATAATAAGAAAAACTTTAGTTATTCTTTTTGTAAGATTTAATCTTTTTTCTTAAAAAGAAAGAAGAAGGGGGAAAAAAGGGTAATTTTGTGTAAAGACCGAAGAAAAGTGTGGCAATAAATTCAATGTTAGATTTCACACTTGAGGGTTTGTGTGTTGGAAAAACAACTTGGGAGATGAGAAAGTTAGTGACGCGTACGACGTTACGCCTGGTGTTCAGACTCAATTTTATATCCGCTTTTATCTTCGACCTCCGTAACCAATCTGTCGAGTGTCTCTTTCGTTTTCGTCACTTAAAATTCGAGTCACAGCAAAAAAAACAGAGACAGATTTTCATGGCCCACGCACATACTTCTTCTTTTTTGGTCTTTTAATACAAAATTTATGTTAAAAACAGTCTTTTTCACTCTTAACACAATTCTTTCGTGTCGTATGTCTCACGAAATCATCATTTCAGTTGCCAAGCAACAAAATCTTTCAGAAATTTGAATTTCCCGAAGATTTATGTATTTTAATTTTTTATTAATTAAAATTTGTTGTCTATCAAGAAATTATTAAGCAATCATTAGAAACCGCTAAGCAATATTTAATATTTTTTACCAAAAAATAAATACCAAACAACTGTTTAACAGCAATCAACAATAAATAAGACTCCTTCTCTTTACTAAATTGTACTAAGAGAGTACAAAAATTCACTAATTATGACAACAATAATAATTATTATAAACAGAAAATGAAAAAAGAAAAAGAACATATTTAACAATAATAACAATAATTTATTACAATAATCAGAATAATAAAGACAAATAGCTAAAAGAAAATATTATTAAACATTAAACAGTTAATAATAAATAAAGAAATAAGTAATTAAATTTTTACAAAGATTTTACTATTTCTTTAAAAAAAATAATAATTTGAATTTTGTCGAAGAATTTATTAATTGTGACGGGATCTGAAGAAAGGGACCTTAGAAGCAAATCACTTTAAGGTTATGTAGCGTTGCTCTTTTTCTTGTTTGAAAGTTTATTTTTACTTATTGCAATTTAAAAGCAGTTTTAATTGAATATTTTGATTTTAATGAAGACTTAAACATCAATAATTTATATTTACAGTTGATTCTTTTTTTGTATTTTCATTTAAAAAATTTCAAACATAACCTCTAATTTTTTGCTTCTAAGGTCCCTTTCTTCATATCGCGTTACAATTAATTATTAACTAATTTGTAAATAATAAATCCTAATAAATCCTTCGACAAAATTTAAATTATTATTTTTTTTAATAATTATTAAAATCTTTGCAAAAATTTAAATACTTTTAAAAAAATTTTTAAAAAAATTTTTTATATTTAATTTATTATTATTATTATTATTATTATTATTATTATTATTATTATTATTATTATTATTATTTTTATTATTATGGAAATTACAACATTTTATATTCTTAAATATGAATTATTAATTAATAATTTAGTTAATAATTAATTAATAAATTCTTCGACAAAATTCAAATTATTATTATTTTAAAAGAAATAGTAAAATCTTTGTAAAAATTTAATTACTTTCAAAAAAATTCCATGAAAGAATTCTTTTTTTCTCTTGATTTATTATTAAAACTTTCAAAACAATTCAATTATTTTTTTTTTAAATTAATAAAATTTATCAATTTCGTGTTCAATTTCAATTATTAGCAAACAAGATTATTTTTAAAAACTTTAAAGAAATATTTCATAAAATTAAATTATTTCCAAAATTTTTAATGAAATTTATTTAAAAAACTCTATTATTTAAAAAAAAAATTCTACCAAATTCTTTAAAAAAAATCAATGAGTTAATTCAAAACTTTTAACAAAATTCTTCGCGATAATTCAATAAATTTCAATGTACATTATTTTTTAAATTAAAAATATTTTTAAAAAAATCTATTAAAAAGTTAAGAGACAAAAAAACAAACAAACAACTTCAAACTGCAAACAGACTATCGAGATACAATATATATTAATATACATAACGTAAAATGTAATAATCTAATTTGAATTTAGCGCCGAATAGTTCGCCAACTGTCCGTTAGGAGTCAAAAAAACTCGCTCACAAGCGGTACGAATTAGACGAACTATAAGTATCGGATTCTAATGTTTTCTGTTAGCAATTAAACTGAAAAAAAATTATTTAATTCCAGCGCTGCCAAACGGTGAAAATAATAACTTTAACCCTCGCAAAATCACTCATTTCTACGACTAATTGCATAATGTACTATTTTAAGTAGTTACAGCGAACATTTATTGGGAAAAAAGACTTATTTTTCATTTTATTTAAATTATTGCTTGACAAACAAAATTCACTAGACTTAACGTTATTGGACAAATAATTTATTTTTCTCAACGTACCAAAATAAAAAAAAATAATAACTACAATACTATTAATAAAAACAGTCAGAATTTCAGAAAATAAAAGGAAAATGAAAATTCACTTAATTTTGTTGAATAATTGTGTGTCTTGTTATCGCATGGAGTTGATCGCAAGACACGCACGTAAATTAGTGCGTAAAAATGCGTAATATTCATTTTCAACGTGCTGGACAATCTGCAGCAAGTAAACTCCCATGTATTATATTAACACATTAAGCATTGGTTGCGTGCCGAAACCCATACAGTAAGCTGTGAGTAACAATAAGCAAGGGGCGGGTGTATACCCGACATTTGCCCATGGGGGTAGGAATCATGATGACTGAATGGCTCTGTATATATGAAAAGGGGTAGAAATTCAGTCAAAGGGCATGTGTGGAGTGTATTTTCACATTTATGATACTATATATAGACACAAATATATGACCCCTCGATTTCATGTTCTTATGCATCGCGTTGCAAATTTCATGTGACAGTGCGCATTTTATTTGCAGGTTGTAAAAATAGAATTTGCAATTTATTATTATTTTTATAACCACAATAAAAAAAAGATAAAAGTAATTGTTCGAACAATTACCTAAATAAATACCAATTAAATAAAAATAACTAAATTAAAAATAAATAAAAATTACAAAATAAAAAATTAAGTGATAAGTGCACTGAAAAAAAATTATTTGATTTAAATAACCGATTACTTGACTATTATCAATGAATCGTTTAATTGAATCAAAAAATATTTAATTTGGAGTCAGTTAAATGGCGTTCGAACCAATAATTTCAGAATTTGTTACAAATACCACTTAATTGACTTCAGTAATTATTATTTTATTTATTTATTTTAATTGACATTAATAGTTCATGAATCGGTTTTTAGAATCAAATAGATATTTTTTCGGTGTAATAATAAACAATTACAAAAAAATAATAATGTTAACTTGCAAGGTAAAAACGTTTTATCTTACAACAGCAATAATTTTCTCTGGAATATTGAAAGTTTTAACTGAAAAAGATAACAATTTTGCTATTGCAAAAATTGTAGTTGTTTCAGATAAAGATTTTTTCATGAGCCTCCAGTCTGCAAAAAATAGAAAAAATTATTGTTTACATTATTTATTAAATCTTATTGTTGCTAATATTATTGCTACTACTATTATTATTACAATTATTATTACTAATGTTATTATTCCCGTTTAGAAATTCTTCCTAACTTTTCCCACGTGAAATAGAATTTTAATTTAGAATATTTTTGGAATATTTTTCGATTAATAAAAGTAAGACTAATTCTATACAATAATAATTATAAACAATTACAATACCATCACAGAACTGAATACTTAATTCAAATTTTGAAACGAAGTAAAACAAAATTAGTTTATTTAGTTTGATTGGCAACATTTAAATTATTGTCAATTACAATTTTTCTTAATGAAAATTCTAATAAAAGTTGTAATAAAAAAAAATAAATAAAAATGGATTCGATAAGTTATATATTAGTAATTAGAGGAAATTGTGTGTACATGTGTAAAAAAAAATACAATCTAAAATTAGAATGAGTAACACAGAAGTCCTCTATTTTAATATATTTTCGATTATATAAAGTGAATTGAAAATCAAGGAGGCAATGATCGATCGCAAATGACAGGGTATAAATAATATACAGAAGGCGTTGTGATATGTTTAATGGAGAAAAGTTGAGCACCGCTTTGGCCACACACACACTACTCGGTGGCTCCAATTAAGCGGGCAACATTAATTTCAACCACCCGGCTCGACCCCGCGGTTATCTGCTCCTTCTCTCCTTCTCGCGCTCACCCCTTCACTTGCCGTCTTGCAAGTAGATTTCTCTTTCTCACTCTCTCTCTTTACCCATCTTTCTCTCTATCTATCCATCTTCTTTTTACTCTTGCACATTTCGCGACTTTGTTTTATTTCTTTGTCTCTCTCACAAGTGCCTTTACTGTGTACACACTTCTTCATTTATGCCTCCTCTCTCTTTTATCTTTCTCAAGAGCGATACTAAGAGAGGGGGGCGGGCGATTTAGGATGTACATTGTTCTCATTCATGTTTGAGAAAAAGAAGAAGAAAGGAGAGAAAATAGGAAAAGGGAATGAGGAAAGAAGAGATATAATAAAAGTGAGAAAAGAAAGGCAAAGAATTAAAGAAAGTAAAAAAGAAAAAAGGGAAGAGAACTAATGGAAGAAAAAAGGAAAGTTTTTGACTTTTTATTTCATTAGAATTTTATACTATTTTAGTTTTTATTCCTCCAATTTGTCTTTTCTCTCCTTCTACCTCCCTTCTATTTTTTCTCCTTTTTCTAATAAAATGGATAATAATAATGTTTTATTTTATTTTTTACTATTCCTTTTTTTCTTTCTTCATATTATTCTTTATTAGTAACAAAGAATAAAAAATAGTAATAAAGAATATAATTTAGTAATAAAGAATAAAAAGAAAAGAGTGAAAGTGAAATAAAAGAAGAAGAAGAAGAAGGAAAAAAAGCAAAGAATAACGAAAAATAATGAGGAAAAGTATGAAGAACAATGAAAAGTGGGATGATTTTTTTCTTTCATTATATTATTCTTTAGTAATAAAGAGAATACTTTCTCGCGGAGAAGAAAAAATAGAAAAAAAAGAGCGAAAATGAAATAAAAAAAGAAGAAGGAAAAAAAGCAAAGAATAACGAAAAATAATGAAGAAAAGTGTGAAGAAGAATGAAAAGAGGGAAAATAAGAGAAAGACATAGAATAAAGAAAAATAAACTAGAAAAGAGAAAAAACAATACATTATTATAATAAAGAAAGAAAAAGAGAAAAAATGAAAAAGAAAGAAAAGCAGAAAATAAACAGTTAAGAAAAAAAATAAGCTTAGTAAAAAAAAGGAAATGCAACGTAAAAATCGGAAAAAGTACAACAATAGTAAAACGTAAATAATAAAAAATATTAATTAATTTAATAACAAAAGTTAGATAATAATTTTATATTTATTGCTTTTTATATGTTTAGTACTAATAATAAAAAGTGTAATTTATTGTTGTTAGCCCATTTATAATATTCATAAAAAATAATAAATAAACAAGAATAGAAAAAATACATGAAACCAGTAGAAAAGAAAACAAAAAACTTAAAAAATAGAAAAATATGGAGAAAACATAATAATGAAAAGAAAAAAAGCTGAAGAAATAAAGAAAAAAAATAACAAAAAAGAAAATTTAATCAATAATCGAAAAAATAAAGAAGAAACTGAATAAAAAACAAAGAAGAGAGGAAAATAGAGACATAAAAATTAGAAATAAAAAAGTAAAAAAGACAGAAAAAAATAAAAAGTCAAAAAATAAAGCAAAAGTATAGGAAAATATAAAATTAATTAAACAAATAAAAAGAATATAACCAAAAGAAGAAAAGACAAGTAGAGGAAAAGAAATACGAGAAAGAAAAATGAAAAACAAGAGAAACAGAAGATTATGCGAAGAAAGAAAAAGGATAAGAAATAAAAGAATAATGATAAAGGCAAAAATAATTAGTAAAGAGAAAAAAAGAAAAATAAAGAAAGTAGGATAAATAAATAAACCAAAATTCAAAAATGGAAAAAATGAAAAGAAAACAAAGAACAAAAAAAGAAGAGAAAAAATATATAACAAATGAAAGAGAAAGAAGAGACAAATAATGAAAGAGAAAAAAAAAGATAGAAATTAAAGATGTTGAGAAAGACAGAAAAGCAAGAAAAAATATAGAAAAATGAAAAAAAAATTAAAAAGGAAAAAATCTAAAGAGAAAAAATAATATTAACGAATAGGAAAAAGAGAAAGGGAGGGGGAGAAAGTTAGAGAATGATAATCTACGTGATGCGACGTTTTGCGACACAATTGTGACGTAACGTGACATCTCTCACGCGAAACAGAGAAATTAGCGAGCTAGACACTAATGAGCTGTCTTATTGTCGCTGCAAAGATCCTCCACTTCAACCATAATTAATTTAAGTCATTAATGTGTCGTCGAATACACTTTTCCCGAAAATTGTAGTTTGCAATTGAAACAAATTATTTTATTCTTTTTATTCTTCTTTATACTTTCGTTTTTATAATAGACGACAAGGTTTTGTTTAACCTATAGGAAAGATATTTTTTATCGTTCTCTATTCTTACCTATATTCAGATCAAAAAAAAAATTTTTATTTATTATTTCTTCTCGAACAAATTCATTCTAATAAACGTTAAATTTGTTGCACGAATTATGAAAAACGATCAAAAACCTTCTTCATTTATACAATAAAAAAATTAAGTTTCATATTTCCGATTCTAAAAATAAATATTCCTATTATATACACTAAATAAAGAACATTTATTGAAATGAATAAAACAAAGCAAACCGTATATATGCTAATGAATAGAACAATCAGAAAGCTATTAAAGAAATATTAACAGACTTTCATAAATATAGCGCGAGCACTAATAGAATTATAGTTGTTGTCATTATCAGACATAATTCAAAAAGTAAAATAATACATCCAACATTATATTGAGAGATATGTATATATACGCATATATACACTATGTAATTGAGCAATTTGCTTTGTGCCACACACAGCACTTCCATACTAATTCAACATAATCGTAATTGGCATCAATTTATGCTCATGTTATTATCATAATGACTTTATTACTTACATGTTGAGAGTTTGTTTTTCTGTTTTTCTTAAAAATTAATACACACGCTAATGTGCCTCAACATTAACCTTTATTCACTCCTCTGCGCACTTATATACTCTGCGTAAAAATTTTCTTTCCCTATAATACACAGAGAATTTACAGTGTAACAGAGAAGTAATATATTACAGAAGAAAAAAAATCATTTTTCAAATATTCATCATTATGGGGAAAAATAATACGAGTCTAATTATTAGATTTCGATCTTTTTTCTGGTACTTTACCTAATAAATGACTTTGGTATTTAAGTGGGAAAAATGTTGTTACACTGTGCTTGTTATTTGCTTTTTTGAAATGTAATTTGTATGAATTCTTTGAAATTGAAGCTAAATTTGTACTCAGAATTACCTGGAAAGTAATTAATATTTTTTTCTATCTAAATTTGAATCAGTCGGAAAGAAATTTATGTCAGAACTTATATAATTTGGTCAAAAATCAACTATTAATTATATTTTAATTTTTACATTTTCTTCTTTTTAAATTTTTTTATATTTATATATATTGTCCGTTGGTGAAGTTCACAACGTTTATAGTCATCGATTTCTGATGAAAAATATTTTTTACGCAATTTTTTATAAATTTTTGTACAGGAAATTAAACATTTTATTTTTTGAATAATGATTTACAAAAAAAATATTTGTGAACAAAAATCTTTATTCGTTTTGGTGGGAAAATAATTTTTTTTCTTTCAATCGTTGATAATAAACGTTGCGAACTTCACTGACTTTATATTGTTATGGATTTCTATACTTTATTATTTTTAATATTCATTTATTTTATTTTAATTAATTAAATTTCGTTGTGATAAATTTTTACTAACTTATTTTTTACTAATATTCAATAATTAGAATTTTTTATTCCTAATTATTTAAATATGATAATAAATAATCAAAATTATGTATTATTTAGCTAATAATTGAGGGGCTGGATGCTATAACGTGTTACGCGCCATTTACTTAACATGGCGCGTAACACATTACAGCATCCAGCCCCTCAATTTTATCAAAAAATAAAAATTCAAATGAACTTTAATAATAAAACGAAGATTTAGTTAGAAAAATAAAGAAAAACATAAAAATGAAAGAAAATAATAATGAAGAAAAGGCGAAGAAAAAAATTGAAAATATAAAGAAAATATTAAAAGAAAGAAAAAAGAAGAAAATTCGTTTTTCCAAAGATGAAAAAATGTTATTCGTTTCAAGTAAATTTTACTTAATCGAAGTTAATAGTGAAATTAAATTGTATTTTGCCAAATAAAATCTTTATCTGCACAAAAGAAACTCAGTTCACAACGAACCTTTCCAATTATTTCCTGAATTAAAAAATTTATGTAAATTAACATTTCTCTATTTTTGGATTTGTCGCCCAATTTTTCTCCCTATTTTGATTATTTATTTATTTTTTTGTTTTGAAAGAACAATTTTTTTCAGAAAATAAAACTTTTCGATCAAGGTCTATATTTTGGGGGGCACGCACAATTCGTATTAAAATTATATTAATATACTAGAAAAAATTTGAAATTAGGATTAATAAATAATAAATTTTTCTAATTCCTATGAATTTCGTTCACTCTGTAAGGTACTTACAGAATTAGTAACATTATATTCATATACTAAAGAAATTAGAGAATTAAATCAAGGCCTCTGTATTATGAAATTTATTCCTTACTACAAAGGAATACGTTTCATCAAAATTTGCTTCTTGATTTTTAACTCCTTATATCGACATCATATAATTAAATAAATATATCGTAACTATAATTATCATTTCAATTATATTATGTTTTTCTGTAAATACTATAATTTTTTAGTCAATACTAGCGTTTAATTAAAATTAATTTTATGAATCCCTGATTCCTGAAGATCATGTAGAAGTACAGATTGTATGAATAAATAAATAAATTAATTGGTTAATTAATTAATTTATTGGTTAAGTAATTTATTGATTAAAATAACAGCAATCTTTTCTATCCAATGAATAAATTTCCCCATAATTCAACCACCCATATTTGATAATAATTAACATTTATTTCATCAACATTACGCACTATTCTTTCGATAAAATTTCAATACCGAAAAAAAATTATTATCTCCCTCCTCAAATATTGCATAATAAGAAACGTTTACCTCTGCGGTAACTTAATCAAAGCGACTATTAAAACATATAATCAAAGAAAATCTATTGCTATTAAAATATCCCAAAGGAACTTGATAATCCAGTTGATCCGAAAAATCGATCAACATCATACATATAGTTTTCTATGGATTTATATAGGAGACAAGAAATTGAAAGGTCTTTCCGTGATCGTAACTATTGGTGCGTTCACGAATAGATCTGATTACTAGATTATTTATATACATACATATATAGTATACATATGTGATCTCTGACAAAACTTCTCTTTAAAATCACGATTCCTCTCTAATAAACATAGTGCGTTCTAGCGTGAACACCTAATATCGTTGAAAACGCGATGTTTATTTTGTAAGCGTGGGAAAGTTGCGAGTCCAGGTCAAGACATTGCGATTAACTCTGCCACGTCAATTTTTGCAAAATAATAATAATAATAATATTAATAATTATTATTATTATTATCGGTATTGTTATTTTTTTAAAATTTTATTTGTATTATAATTTTTATTTTGCTATTTATTTATTTAATGAAGAATTGAGCCAATAACGGTTCTTGTTATTGTTATTATTAAAATAATAATGTAAAGCACCAATCTCGTGACTCAATTAAAATTTGAAATTGATTAGATCGTTGTTGTGTACATGTCGGTAATATATAACATTTATTTCCTCTCAAATAATAAATTTGCTCCAATTCTTTTGCTCGTAAATGTTTATAATCTTATACACATTGGCTTCAGTGGGAAGGAGATAAAATCTTTAAAGATTGTTGGTCCAACTGGTAATAACTAAGGAGACTTAATTGTACGTCTATATTGTTGAAGTAGACTCAGTATGCTACTGCAATTAGTCACTCTTTCTCTCTCCTTCTCTTACTGTAAGTTAGCAATATCAAAAATATATTTCTTCTCGTTAGTCTTGATTTTTATTACTCTTCATTTTTTCCTTCAAATATAATAGTGCGCACGAATAAATGCTGTCGATAATTGTTCACTTTTTTTCAAACAATCTTACTCATTGTCCACTTTAATAACAAATAAACCATTCTAAATGTTTATGACTATTTTTTGCAAAAAGAAGAATGAAAAAATTATTTGAAAAAGTTTGCAAAATAATAAGGTGAGAAAAGGAAATAAATTGAAGTAATTAGAAGTTGATTACGTTTTTTTAGTTATATAATTTATTTTTACTTTGAAAATATATTTTTCAAGCAAATATATTTTTCTTTTAAAATTATTGTTTAATACTGAAAAAGAAGGAGAGGAGAATGGGAAGAAAATCAAACAAATTGAAGTTTTGTTAAATTCTTCCATAAACCGTCTGCTAATTTAGTAGAATTTCTCTTTTTGTTCCGCAAGTAATTTGTTTTCTTAATTAAATTAATTAAAATTTCGATTCCATATTCGAGAATTGAATTAAAAATATTTGATTGACAGATTTTGCGTACAAACGAGAATTTTACCAATTCGATTGAAAAAGAGTAATTTTTTCTCCATAGTTTAATTTGTGCAATTAGTGTAGAGAACATAATTCCTCAGTGCGTATTAATAATCCCTAGTCTTAATATATATCTATATAAACACACACACACACACATTAATAAAATCGTGGTAATTGTGGAATTAATCGTATATCATTTCGATAGCCGCTGGCTGGATTATTATTATTATAATTATTATATATTTGAGAATTTCGAGGCAAAATTGTTTGAAAATTCACGAAATTAGCTCGTGCCGAAAGCAGCAGAAGCAATTAAACGAAATACGTGTCCCGAAATCCTGCTTGATTCCTTCGTTTAATTAAAATACTGTTCAATACACATACTCGATTCTCGGCTTTTGCCGGATATAAAAGAAAAAACGATCGATAAAAATGTTTTAAATATTTAGCGACCAATCAGTCGGAGCATTTATTACTGTTCATAAAAAGAATCCAATTAACGTTGTTGTTTTCCATTAATTACATTCTAAAGTATAAATAATTCGATTTCAAATTTCACGTACGGTATGAAATTCTCTTTCTCTGCTCTTTTTTTGCAAATGTACGATAACATTGTATATTTTTTTAATTGACTCAAAAATTTAACAGAGCAAAGTAGTTTTTAATTATTGTTTTATTGCTACAATTATTGTATTATTTTTACTTAATTTTATTGTTTAAAATTTTTGTGAAATATTTTCTGCTTAATTTATTCACGATTTTATTACAGTTCCACTTATAGTGATAAGATTAATAAATAAGTGGAAACGATCGTTAAGAGTCAGACATGTTGAGAATTTATTTTTATCTTACGAAAAAAACAATACATTTTTTTACAAAAATACTTTTGAAAATATTTTACATATGACGAAAGTTTTTATTGCTGTTTTAAAATGACAATAACTTGAATTTTAGAGTGGTGACAGACATTTATAGTCAGACATTGTGAAAATCTTCAAAGCCGATGAAAAAATTCAGACTTTCGATCAGAATATATTTTACGACTAATCGAAGTATTTATATTGCTCTTCATTAAAAACTTTTGCAAATTATGATTTTTTGATGCAAAACTTTAATTAAATTAATAGTTTTTAAAATATTTATTATTTATTTATTTTTTTAACTTTGAAGAAGTGTTAAAATTATTATTAAAAGAAAATTAAAAATAATTCTAAATACTGTGGAGTAAAAATTCCTTAATATGTAGAAGACGAAAAAGAGTAGAAATAGTAAAAAAAAGGAAAAAGCTAGAAAAATAGAAAAAGTAGAAAAGGACGCTAATGCGCAGACAAGTGAAAAATTTAGTTTTAAAAGATGCGCTTTTCTCTCGCGTTTAAAAGACGAAAATATAAAGATGCATATAAAGAAAGTAAAAGAAAACAAAGGAAAAATAGAGGGATAAGGATTTGAGGCCGCGCCTTAATGGAAACGAGTTAACGACCCGTGGAAACGTAAGTGCAGTCACGTACTCTCAAGTAACGATCGACGAGTGACCAATCAAGGGTCATTACTCACAAGCTTCTACCTATATGCCGGCGAGAGAATATTTTGCACAAGCGCCACATGTCATTTCGAAAAATCCATTTTCAGATTTAATGACTCTTTAAATGTGCCTCTTACAGTTGAATTCTTCTTTTTTCTTTCCACAGAACTTGACATCGATCCTCTTAAACCTGACTTGCCAATAAATTAAATTTAAACAAAAATACCCTTAAACTTTTCTTCATCAACCTAATTCACATTTTATGCAAAAAAGAAGATGTTTTGACTCTATTTATTGCCCATTTTTTCCAGTTTTAATTTTACAAATTTTAAGTCTGTCTTTTTTAAAAAGAAATTTTTCATTTCTGTAATTTAATATAAAACAAATATTGTCATAAATAATAAAAAAAAAAAAAGTAAAAAAAGTATAAAAAAATATACTTAAAAAATAAAAAAAAATAATATATATATATATATATATATATATATATATATATATATATATATATATATACACTTTAAAAAAATTAACAGAAAATTTTTATTGTGATTATATTTAGTATAATAATAATCACTAATATTTTACTAGTCTTATTATATTATTATGTAAGTAAGTATTATCGCCTTATTACACTATTATAATTAAATTAATATTTATTTCTCATATATGGGTCATAATTAAAACCATTAAAAAATATAAAATTATAAAGTAAATTTAAAAAACTAAAACTGAAATAATGATAAGAAAATTATAATTAATTTTAAAGTGCTAATTATTAATAAACATTATTCATTATTTATTTATAATAAAAAAACTAGCAATAATATAGTAAAATTACGAATAATAAATATAATTATTTGTAATAATATATTATAATACCTAATAATATAATATAATTACTAGTTATTATTGTTATTATTATATTAATTACAATTATTTTTTATGACTACGAAATTAGCCATTATTACATCAATATTTATTCTAAGAATTAAAATAATAATTATAAAATTCTAAGAATTTAAATAATAATTATAAAAATTAAATGGTTATAGATTTTATCTCTCGGTAAAAAAGAGTTAAAAGTATCAAAAAAATTATCAATCTTCTAAGTCAAATATTAAAATAAAAAAACAATTTTAACGTTTCGACAGTCCTGCCGTGTTTGTGTTTTTTATTATTTTAATATTTGACTTAGAGGATTAATATTTATTTATTTATAAAAAATTATTATTATTATTGTAATAATAATAATAATAATAATAATAATAATAATAATATTATAATAATAAGAACTATGTTTAAAATATTAATTATAATAACAATTGATTGTAGAAAATGTAATAAATTTTTTATTTTAAATTTTATTCTAATAAATGTATTTTCTTTTTTGTTCTCAGGACGAAGTAAGTAACCAGGCCGTATACAAATTTATGCACGAGTTGACGAAATGACACTGAAATAACGTGAGCTTTTTGAACGAACTTTACATCCTAACAAATTCCTTAGCTTAATAAAAACTTATCCAATATAGATTTGTAACCATTTGAATCCATTTAGTTTTATTTACCTTTTTGGATTATAAAATTTACAAACTGTATTACAGAATTTATCATATAAGTTATAGTTATAAGAAATTATGTCATAAAATTTAGTGTTTGAATTGCAATCTTCTTAATTCACTTGATAGGATAAAAAATCTGCATTTATTCACAAAACTAATTTGTAATATTTACCATTAACACTTATTTACAATTTACCATTTAAAAGAATTAACTAATGTAGAGTTTACAATACAAATAGCTGGGTTTACATTATAAATTTTAAAACTTAATCAGTATTGTAAATTTTACAATTTAAATCGTAATGATTACCATCTGTATTGTAGAGTTTTAAATTTAAATTTTAAAGATTAAGTTTAAATATTTGTAATATAAGTATTTATTTATAAGTATAATTCAAATTGTATTAATTAAAATGTCTATTGTAGGGTGTTAAAATAAAAATTAAAAGGCTTATAACTTTTATTATAATGTTTACAAAACAGTTCAAATTCTTAAAATCTGAATTGTAAGATTTATAATATATATTTGAAAGCTTACAATATATTATGATGTTTACTAGATAAGTTTTAATATTTCCAGTTTAATATAAAGTTTCCAATTTTAAATAAATCACAATCTAAATTGTCATATTTTAATTGTATATTTTATAGACTACAATCTAAATTATGTTGCTTACAATTAGTACAGTAAATTTTACTATCTCAATTGTACTACTCAAAATATGTATTGTGAATTTTACTATCTAAAGTATACTATTCGCACAATATGCATTATAAACTTGACAATCTAAATTATATTACTTACAATCGTTAAAAATACATTGCGCATCGTTTCCAATCTGAATTCTAAATTTTACAATCCACTTTCTCACTTTATTTTCCACTCATAATAATTATTCACAAAAAAAAATCTCTACAAAATCAAATTAACAAAGAATTTTTCTCCCATTATCATAATTTTATAATGCACACCTAAAAACAAATTGAAAAATGCAAATAACAATAATTTTAATTCACTAACAACTAGTTTTAAAATTATTATATCTTCAACCGAAAGCAAAAAAAAAAAATAATAATCACAACTCGCGGATAAAAACAAGTGTGAATAGAAAAATAAAAAGCAAAAATAACATTTAAAAGGTATAATTTACAATAATTTTACACCACATATTTAACAAAGATAATCGAACAAGAAAAATAATAATAATCATCATTAAAAAAAACTATAATAAACAATTTTGGAATGAGTAAGCCGCAGGCTATGATTACGACTCGTTAGAAAAGTCACTGAATTAAGTTTCGAGAAAATATTCTACACTTTGCATAACAAATTTTATCTTTACATAATTCAAACAGAACAGCAGTTGGAAGTATATAAGAGCTAAAGTAACTGAGAAAAGTTTAAAAGCGCTTAGTTTTTTTTCATGCATAAATACATATATATATATGAAGAGTTGAACTTTAAGAAAATTGTTATATAGTAATAAGAACAAAGCCTATAAAGATGAAGAATAACGACGATAATAACATAAACGAAGAGTAGATCCTAAAACTGACAGGTGATAATCGTGAGGCAAAGAGACTACTACTCACAGAATAGTTGGCTCTCTAGTATAATATTCTAGTGGTTTATAATAGAAAAACAATTCATCGCGAAGGACGCGAACAATTCACGTTTCATGTCTCGACACGCTTTAGCCTCGTTTGTTCAAGTAATGGTAGCAATCATAAGTCAAAGACTCTTTCGACTTAACTCGTACAATTTCCAACATCAGAAGCAGAAACACAGACAGAGATACGAAAATATATATTTACTAACACTCAATAATAGACATTCAAGGAAATGACAACCGGATCGATTCGCCAAGTATCCCTTCTTTTGCCAGCATCTTTAAGCCGAAGAGCGCAGAAGTAAATCGTCATCTTTCTCAATCGTTTGACGATGATGAACCATTCTTCATGATCGTACGAATTAACGGTTCGATAAATTTCAGGGAATTAGACGCGACAGACGATTCCTTGTTATGACATCGGATATAACCTAATGGTGCCATGGTCGTGTCGCATTTTTATTTTATAATTTTATATTCTTGCTTGATTCACTGAAATCTGATTCTAATTCATTACTTATGTATATATGAACGTCTTAATTATATTCCAGTTGGAAAAAAATTTATATTATTTCGACCTTAATCGTGTACTAAATCAAAAAGAGAAAAATCGAGAGATACTAAATTTAAGACTGGAAATAGAAAACTTTATGCACTGAAAAAACTTAGGTTCAAATTAAGTATTCTACGCTACTCAATTTAAAACACAACAAAAATGAACGTCGTAGGTAGCCCCACGTTCTATGGCGTTTAACATGGGCTTATTTTGAGATGCAACAAAAATGAATCCAGGTTTTTTGAGTTTTTATGATTTTGCATCTGAATGTAATTATATTTTTTCTACTGATTTTATACTATAATTATAGTCATAAAAATTACAATAGCTACACTAAATAAAGAATTTAATTCATTCAAATAACCAATTACTTATAACTATTATTATTAATTGAATTTTGATTTAATCTAATAATTTTTACTTCATTCAATCAAATGACATTTGCTTTAGATGCATAAATTATTAGCACAGTAAATCGTGAAGTGTTAAAAAATGTTGCGCATTAAATTAACACCCAAAAAGATTAAAATATTCAAATTTTGATATAATTTTTAACAATAAATGAAATTTTAGTTCATTATATTTTTATATAACTATAAAACATTAAGATATCGATAACTCCGAGTCTTCAACTCAGAGTGATCGATTTCTTCATATTTTGTAATAATTAAAAATGACCAAGTAATAAAATCATTATTTTATATTATAAGAATATTATATACTTCTTCAAAATTATTTTCATCATTTCAATTCAATTATTATTTTCAAAAATTTTTAACTACAATTTTACTTTATATCTATTATTTTTAAAAATAATTAATTAATCAATTTCACGAAATTTCAATTATTCCTGAATTCTTTAATTAAATGCATATTAGAAAATAAAAACATCAAATAATATTAAAAAAATTCAAAACTTTTTTAAAAATATTAATTTCAAAATTCAATTATTTCCAAAAAGTTCACTGTATATTTCTTTTAATATTCAATTATAATGTAAAACTTTAACTAAAATTCATTTTTAAATCAATTTTTATTAAAAAATTCTACAAGAATTTAATTATTTAAATGCAAAAGTAAATAATTTATTGAATAAATGAATGTTTCTCAAAATTCAATTCTCATAAAGAATTTTTGTAACAAATTTTGTAATAAGTCAATTCTTTTGTCGAATTTTATTAAAACTTGCATGAACATAATTACTTTTTTCAAGAAATTCAATTATAATTGTATGGAAAATAATTGAAACGCTGCGATGAGTTTTATGAGAATTTTCAAATTTATTCGTTTACAATTGAATTTTACAAAATTTTAATTATTCGGAAATTCTGCAATTAAATATATATGTATTGAAAAATAAAAACTTGAAATAATTTCAATAAAAATCCTATTAAACTTTTAAAAAGAATTAATTCTACAGAATTTTTTGTCAAAAATATGAAAAATTAAGAATTCCAATGATTTTAGTTTAAAAGTTTTTGAAAATTTAATTATGTCTAAAAATCCACGTTATAATGCTTTTAATACTTAAGAATAATCTAAAATTTTAACTGAAATTATTTTTTAAAACCATTTTTAATAGTAAATTCTACGAGAATTCAATTATTTAAATACAAAAACAAATAATTTATTAATGTCATGTTTCTGGAAATTAAAATCCCTTAAAAAATGTTATTAACAAATTTTTTAAATCAATAAATTCTTTGGTCGAATTTTAATAAGATTTTTAAGAATAATTACATTTTTCGAGGAATATTATTAAAATTGCATTTAAAAATAATTGAAATTTTGCCATGAGTTTTATTAATTATGAAAATAATTGAATTCCTAAAAGAATGTTATTATTTGTAAAAATAATTGAATTATTGCGAAGAAATTTACAAAAAGGTTTGTAAATAATTGAATTCCTGTAAAAATGTTTATTATTTATGAAAATAATTTAATTTTTGTGTAGAATCGTATTCAAATTTTTTTTAATAATGGAATTCTTTTGGAAAATTTTATTGAAATAGAATATGAAAATATTGAAATGAAAATATTGAATATTGAAAATTCCATAATTGAGAATTATGGAATTTTAGAAAACTTTTGAAAATAATTGAAATTTTTTTTAAATTAATAATATTTTAATAATTTTAATAATTGAATTGGATTAAAATTTTGTAAAATAATTGAATATCACAGAAGAATTTTATTATTTATAAAGAGAATTGTAATTTTGACGAAATTTTTTTTCAATTTTTGAGGACAATTGAATTTAGTAACTATGTTACTAAGTTAGTTAGTAACTAACTTACTCATCTCCCTGGAGAAGTTAAATTTGTTGAATTTTTACAAATCGTTGACTTTGGTGTTTTATTTAAAGTAAAATTTCATTCATAGTTAAAAATAAGACCATAATAGATTATTTTAATCCTTTTTGGTGTTAATTTAATCGTAGAGGGATGAAACTGTTGCAGATTATTTTAATCCATTCTGGTGTTATTTTAACACTTCATATGTTTTACTGTGAGTTGAAATATCATTCAATTGATTGAAATAAAAATTATTTAATTCAAGTAAATTGGTTTTTACTACTGATTATTAACATTTTTCTTTATTTTACTACTGATAAAAAATACGAAATTATAAATTGCCAACAATCAAAATCGTCCCAACAAAACTGACTTATGCTACCACCGTAAATCGTTAGGTATTAAAATAACACCAAAAAGGATTAAAATAATCCAATTTAGTGTTATTTTAATCAATTTTGGTGTTATTTTATTACCTAACGATTTACCGTGACTGATTAAAAATTTCCACGTCTGATATTTGAACACTGACTATCTGATAATGTGTTTTTCTCTAATAAAAAAATTAAGCCTTTAAAAGTAATAAATTTTATAAATATACAGTTTATTTTGAAAGTAATGTTTGACTGTAAATATTTTTAGCTACTAAAAAAATATTTTACAAACTTCGTTAATGTTCCACCAGCTTGGAATCTACTTTTACTACTGTTGCAATAAAATTGACTTTTATCACTGATTCCAAAATTATCCAAAACTTATAATCTCTGTCTGTCCAAAATCGAATTTTACTACTTGTAATCATGTAGGATTTAACACAAGCATTTGTCTGACTAAAAATTACAATTTAAAGTTTTACTACAATTTTCAAGTTTTTAAATAAATCTAAAAAATATGTTTAAAATAACTTTACTTATTAAAATTATTAAATTGACATAATTAAATTAAACCAACTATAATAACGATAAAATTGACACCGATCACTATAATTAATTTGAAAAAGGGAAAAATGTCAAAGAATCAAAAGAAAATTGTAAATTCATCATATTTATAGGAAGAGGAGATTTATATTTAGAAAAAGGTAAGACCTCGCGTATACTTAATCGATAATGTTGCCTGTCAAGTATCTCAGTGACAACATCCAGACCGTAATGACTTAACGACTTAACAAGGTATCTTCCTCCTCAATAACATTTAAAGTCATTTCAATTGCGACGAGTGTCGTGCGGAAGATAATAATTATTGCTAGTAAATCATCTCTATCAGCTGGCATGTAGTGACCATACAATGTACATTCGCTCGCTTCTAGAAAACACGTTTAGCTGAGTTTTATTCTCATGAGAATATTTCCAAATCATTATTATAAACGCACTTCTTCTATTTCCTTGAAATTTGTATTTCCAAACAATTATCACTTTTCTAGTGAGACAAAACTTCTTTCCGATAATTTCTCACAAGTGCCATTATTGATTTGTTTATCGAAAAAAAGCAAGATATGTGTTATATTTAATAATATATCATTATTAATTGTTTATTATATATTTATACTGAAGTTTTTACTCTGTTGTACTTAAAATTATTACTGGAGAATCCAAATAAATTAAAAAAAAATCGGAAGGTCATTTTTATATCTATATTATAGGAGGAAATCCAGACAATTTTTCCAAGTAGGAAGTTCAAAAATTTTTTGAGTTCTTGTTTTCTAAATTAGTAAGAATTAATTAATATTTAATGGACTTTTTTGCTGTATAAAAAACAGAGGCAGTAAGTAAGTTAGTTACTAACTTACTAACTAACTTAGTAACATAGTTACTAAATTCAATTGTGTTCAAAAATTTCTAAAAATTCTCGTCAAAATTTCAATTCTCTTTTTTATTAATAAAATTCTTCTCTGATATTCAATTATTTTACAAAATTTTAATCGAATTCTTGTCCAAATTAAATTATTTTCAAAAGTTTCCCGCGTGGAAATGAAAGCTTGGGCGAAATCCAGCAAAGTATGGGAAAGCTTGGCAAAGTATGGCAAAGCTTGGCAAAGTATGGCTAATGAGCGTTTCCCAAGCTTTGGAATCTAGATGATTAACAACGATTATTAAAGTACGCGGACACTTAGGAAAAGTATAGAAACAAGAAAATAGGTATGGGAGAATAAAAAATTTATTATTTTTTTCTTATTTTTTTGAAAAATTAAAAATCTCAATTTCTGGAGCTTGGCAAAGTATGGCAAACCTTGGCAAAGTATGGGAGAATAAAAAATTTATTATTTTTTTCTTATTTTTATGAAAAATTCAAAATCTCGCATTTTGGAGCTTGGCAAAGTTTGGCAAACCTTGGCAAAGTATGGCAGAATAAAAAATTTATTATTTTTTTCTTATTTTTATGCGAGATTTTTAATTTTTCATAAAAATAAGAAAAAAAATGCAAAATTTTTTATTCTCCCATACTTTGCCAAGGTTTGCCATACTTTGCCAAGCTCCAAAATGCGAGATTTTTAATTTTTCATAAAAATAGAAAAAAAAATGCAAAATTTTTTATTTCTCCCATACTTTGCCAAGCTTTGCCGAACTTTGCCAAGCTCCAAAATGCGAGATTTTTAATTTTTCATAAAAATAAGAAAAAAATAATAAATTTTTTATTCTCCCATACTTTGCCAAGCTTTGCCGAACTTTGCCAGCTCCAAAGATGCGAGATTTTTAATTTTTCATAAAAATAAGAAAAAAATGCAAAATTTTTTATTCTCTCCATACTTTGCCAAGCTTTGCCGAACTTTGGCCAAGCTCCAAAATGCGAGATTTTTAATTTTTTCATAAAAATAAGAAAAAAAATAATAAATTTTTTTATTCTCCCATACTTTGCCAAGCTTTTGCCGAACTTTGCCAAGCTCCAAAATGCGAGATTTTTTAATTTTTTCATAAAAATAAGAAAAAAATGCAAAATTTTTTATTCTCCCATACTTTGCCAAGGTTTGCCATACTTTGCCAAGCTCCAAAATGCGAGATTTTTAATTTTTCATAAAAATAAGAAAAAAATGCAAAATTTTTTATTCTCCCATACTTTGCCAAGCTTTGCCATACTTTGCCAAGCTCCAAAATGCGAGATTTTTAATTTTTCATAAAAATAAGAAAAAAATGCAAAATTTTTTATTCTCCCATACTTTGCCAAGGTTTGCCATACTTTGCCAAGCTCCAGAAATTGAGATTTTTAATTTTTCATAAAATATGAAAAAAATGCAAAATTTTTTATTCTCCCATACTTTGCCAAGCTTTGCCGAACTTTGCCAAGCTCCAAAATGCGAGATTTTTAATTTTTCATAAAAATAAGAAAAAAATAATAAATTTTTTATTCTCCCATACTTTGCCAAGCTCCAGAAATTCAGATTTTCAATTTTCCAAAAAAATAATAAAAAAATAATAAAAAAATAATAAATTTTTTATTTTCCCATACCTATTTTCTTGTTTCTATACTTTTCCTAAGTGTCCGCGTACTTTAATAATCGTTGTTAATCATCTAGATTCCAAAGCTTGGGAAACGCTCATTAGCCATACTTTGCCAAGCTTTGCCATACTTTGCCAAGCTTTCCCATACTTTGCTGGATTTCGCCCAAGCTTTCATTTCCACGCGGGTTTCTAAAACTACATATGTAGTTTTATATCATATAAATCATTGCGAATCATTGCGAAGAAATTTATAAAAAAATTGTAAATAATTGAAATTCTGTAAATTTTTTTATTATTTATGAAAAAAATTTAATGTTTGCGTAGAATTATATAAAAAAGTTTTTTTTTAATAATGGAATTTTTTTGGAAAATTTTATTGAAATAGTAGATATTTAAAATTATATAATTTTAAATATCTACTATTTCAATAAAATTTTCCAAAAAAATTCCATTATTAAAAAAAAAATTTTTTTATATAATTCTACGCAAACATTAAATTCTTTTCATAAATAATAAAAAAATTTACAGAATTTCAATTATTTACAATTTTTTTATAAATTTCTTCGCAATGATTCAATTATTTTCATAAATAATATAACATTTCTACAGAGATTTAATTATTTTTATAAATAATAAAATTCTTTTAGGAATTCAATTATTTTCAAAAATAATAAAACTCATTGCAGAATTGCAATTATTTCTAATGCAATTTTAATCAAATTCCTCGAAAAATGTAACTATTCTTAAAAATCTTATTAAAATTCGTACAAAGAATTTAATAAATTAAAAACTTTGTTAATAATATTTTTTAAGGGAATTTAATTTCACGAAACATGACATTAATAAATTATTTGTTTTTGTATTTAAATAATTGAATTCTCGTAGAATTTAATAATAAAAATAGTCTTAAAAATGAATTTCAGTTAAAATTTTATATTATACTTAAGTATTAAAAGCATTATAACGTGGATTTTTAGACATAATTAAATTTTGAAAAACTTTCAAACTAAAATCATTAAAATTCTTAATTTTCCATATTTTTGACAAAAAATTCTGTGGAATTAATTCTATTTAAAAGTTTAATACGATTTTTATTGAAATTATTTCAAGTTTTTATTTTTTAATATATATTTAATTGCAGAATTGATGAATAATTAAAATTTTGTAAAATTGAATTCTAAACGAATAAATTTGAAAATTCTTATAAATTTCATCGCAGCGTTTCAATTATTTTCCATACAATTATAATTGAATTTCTTGAAAAAAGTAATTAAGTTCATGCAAATTTTAATAAGATTCGACAAAAGAATTTAATTATTAAAAAATTTGTTACTAAAATTCTTTAGGAAAATTGAATTTTGAAAACATTCAGTTATTCAATAAATTATTTACTTTTGCAATTAAATAATTATATGCTTGTAGAATTTTTTAATAAGTATTGATTTAAAAATGAAATTCAATTACAATTTTAGATTAGAATTGAATATTAAAAGAAATATAGAGTGATCTTTTTGGAAATAATTGAATTTTGAAATTAATATTTTTGAAAAAGTTTAATTTAATTTTTTTAATATTATTTAAAGTTTTTATTTTCTAATATGCATTTAATTAAAGAATTTAGGAATAATTGAAGTTTCTTGAAATCGATTAAATAATTATTATTAAAAATATTAGATATAAAGTAAAACAGAAGTTAAAAATATTAAAAAATAATAATTGAATTGAAATAATGAAAATAATTTTAAAGAAGTATATAATATTCTTATAATATAAAATAATGATTTTATTACTAGGTAATCTTTAATTGTTATAAAATATGAAGAAATCGATAACTCGGAGTGATCGATTTCTTCATATTTTATAGTTGTAAAAAACTTTAATAAACTAAAATTAAAGAATTGTAATCATTCCATGATTAGAGAGAGTAATTTTTTTTATTTTTGAAAACAAAGAAGCAAAAACTACAAAGGTTCCTATGAGCATATATATAAATAAATATATATAGATATAGTAAAATAACTAAAAGCTGAGATTTAGATTTAGAACTTCTTGTGGGTTCCCCTTGTGCGCGCTCGAGGCTGTTTTCCGAACATAGTTCATATTCGCTAATAATTCACGAAGTAAACACCGTGTGAGTCTGTATATGAGCCATGGCGGTTTGCACACGGTTCTCACTCTGTCTTTCTCTTTCTCTTTCTCTGCAACTGTAATTGCAAATAAATCAAATCATAACGATCAACACCAGCGCTATCACTCTGTCCGATCTTATATACACCCGCAGAATCTTTGTGCGCGAGCGCGCGAGAGAAAGAAGCAGTATATAAACGACGCGCGGGAACTTTATGTCCGGTCCTGACAGCGCCGCATTTCGTGAACGCGAGAACGAATGACTCAAAAGATCATTGAATTATCAGCCGGTCTTGCTAACGATTTACTGCCCACAATCACATTCGTCGATTCTCTTCTTTTTCTTCTTTCAAAAAGCTGATGCGCGCTGCACTCACGATTATTTGTATTTTTATCTCTGCGACTGCGCATTTGCGCACAACCTCGAACTTTGCCATGTTTCAAATAAAATTTTTGTTTCTTTTATTGCGATTCTTTAATTGTTAGAAAATATGAAGACAACGATGATCGTTATCTTTATATTTTATAATAATAACTAGCAACAATTCGCGCTCTAAAGCGCACGGCTAATAACTATTCTTATATATACTTTTTAACTAAAATTATGAAATTCAAAACAAAATAGAATTTAAAAATTTTGTAATTCAAATTTTGTCTCTTAAATATAAAATATACATTAGAATATCTGTATTAAACAAATAATTAGTTTATGAAACACAAATAATAATTTCAACAAACAATAACAAAACGTAATTAAAATAATTGAAATCAGCATTAAACAGTTAGTGGAATAAATTAATTACAGTATATCTTCTTAGGAAGAGAAAATAATTCTTTCTGCATAGACATAATTAACAGAAATTATATTGTAGAAAATTTTGTTCGCATCTTGAGTTGCGTTGCCTGAGAGTCTTGGAAAGTTTCTTGTTCTGAAGCAATTCGGGAATGACTGCGAGGTAACGAACAGCAGTCTAATTACTTAAGCGAAACCTCGTTCTCGGAGGAAGTGCGGCAACCGACCCTTCTTGACGCTGCTGCTTGAAGTGTCGGTTGTAGGTGGAGGGGTGAAACCAATAACGCTAAGACGTCTCTCGTACTGAAAGCGAACCATCATCCCCCTTTCCTCCCCTCATCATTCCAAAAGTATCCCGGCATACCAACCGACGTGTGGCATTAGAACCACTAATTTCCATCGCCCCTTGAGTTAGACGTTAGCTCCTCTCATCCAGCATCAAGGATGAGGAACGTGTAACGTGCTTTAACTCGATATTCCGGATGAGTCGTTCTCACAATATACTCGACGACGCTGCTTCATTAACACTTAGCAGACAAGTCGCAAACAAATTGTCAGGAGAAAGTAATTTACACTTCCTAGTTTCTACAAATCCGAGAAGAGGTTATTTGCACTTTTATAATTTCTTTCAAATTTTCGCTTCTCTCAGTTTTTCTCGATGTGAGTTATTTATCATTTTGTGAAAGAATGTCGACAATTCTGTGATTTTATATTTTTTTGACACTGATGTCTGAGGATTTTAATTTGTATACTTATTTAGTTTTAACAACTAAACAGTAAAAAGGATTTATTTATTTATTTCATAAAAAGTATCCACGTTTACTTTATGAACTTTATTTTATTGCTTTTTAAAATAGATGTAAAATTAAAATATATGGGTGATTCTTCTGAATGGCACCTGTTTTTTCCGAAAACTGAAAAAAATTAATTTTTACATTTTCTGGATTTTTTTTTGTCATGGGTAGGTTTTAAATTCGTTTAAAGATACAAATTTGTGTTGCGCAAAATTAATTTTCAAAAATAAGCCTTCCAACATCATTTTCATATTAAGTGTTTTGAAGTTTAAAAATACTGTAATCAATATTGGGGTTTTTGTAAAACAATTCCTTTTAAATTTAATTTCCTTAATTTATTAAACTTTTAACATAATTCATTTATAATTTAATGAATTGTGTATTTAATAATTTATTTTTAACTATTTTATCTTTTCAAAAGTGACTAATATATGGGACATTCCATTTCAAAACGAACCACCTTATAAACAATTGCCATTGCAAATAGTGATGCACTTCGAGCGAGTCTCGTCTTGAAAAACCGAGAATCTCACGAGAAAAACAATGAAAACAATTGAATGTGATATTTTCATCTCTTTTCATTTATGAAAGGACAGAGTCTCGTCGTGCATCACTAATTGCAAAGCAATTTTTAAAAAATTATTTCTCCCATTTATTAAAGCCAAACTTTATTTACTATAAGTGATTTTAAAATAAAAATTTCTGAATTTTATGATGGTAAAAATTTTTTTTTAAAAAATAATAGAATTTATAGAAAAAATTAAGTTTTAAAGATAACCTTTTGAATATCTCAAAACATGTCGTGTCCGATTTTCTTAAAATTTATGTCAAAATGAAGCTTAAAAATTCTAGTTTCATTTTATGTAACATTACAATGGACAATTCGCGGAAATTGAAGAAATTAATTAAAATTTAC
Organism: Leptopilina drosophilae; assembly: GCA_032873175.1. Lineage (NCBI taxonomy): Eukaryota > Metazoa > Arthropoda > Insecta > Hymenoptera > Figitidae > Leptopilina > Leptopilina drosophilae. Next base: position 52,422,348 of record CM065478.1, read on the forward strand.
AAGAATTTCGAAGGTTATAATGTATGTACCGAGAAGAATTTGTTTTTTTTCAAATTTTTACACAGTTTAACCTTTGACTCCTTCATAAAATTTAATAAAATAATAAAATTGTAATGAATTTTTTAGTTTATCATTTTAAATTTAAAATTGATATTTACTGTCAAAAATGATTATTTTTAATCGAGGAGCAATTTTTCAAAAGTTAATAAATCCATTTTTAAAAAAATTGAGATAAACACATATTTAAAATATTAAAATGTTTAGAAATCCATTTATCACTGTTCAATTTAAGAATAAAAATTTATCAATAAAGAATTTTCAGTTTAAAAAATATTTTGGCCTAACCTTGATGATTTTTAATTTCTATCTTTTTATTAGAAAAAATTATTAAAAACTTTAAATTTCCTATTACAATAGAATTTAATTACAAACGTAGCATTTTAAATAGAAAAAAATATTTAAAAATGAATAATTTATTACATTTTTTCTACATTAAAGATAATTTTAATGGTTATGTGAAAATTGTCATTTGTTTAAATTTCTCGAAATGACAAAATTTGGATTTATCAGGTTTTGAAAACTTACTCCTCAATTATAATTTTATTATATATCTAACTTTCTGCTTAATATATTATATTTTTAAAAAATAGAAATATTTTATTTTAAATAAAACAGAAAATTTTTTTATAATTCCAGGATTAAGTAATTGAAAATAATTATTAAAAACAAAACAATAACGCTTACTAAATATGAAAAAGGCTTCGGAGATGAATAGTTTGTCAAATAAAAAATTCACGTTTTTATTAAATTTAAAAATAATGAAACATAATTTAACAAATTTTTTTCGGCTAAAACTTCAAATATTTATATATAGATTACGTATAACTAAAAAACAGTTTTAAAATATTATGTTTTTAACTGAAAAACGAGGCTTCGGAGATGAATTTGAATTTTTACTCTCATATTGTTAGTAATTTTTAATTAATTATTTAAAAAAATTTTTTTGTTTTCTTGGAACTAAATATAAGTAAAAAAGAAACGGTAGAGTCTAAGCGCCAATTTTATATATATATATATATATATATATATATATATATATATATATATATATATATATATATATATATATATATATATATATATATATATATATTAAGATTAAATTACAAAAATTTTAATTATATTAAAAAATAATTAAAAACATGTATCATATTTAACCAAAACCAAAAGACAAAATGAAATATATTTTTTTACTAAGAAAAACTTTAAATTTTAACATTACAAGATTGTGTAAAGATAAATAATGTTTCGTAGATTATGGATAAATTTTTTTTTGAGATTTATACTCAACAAAATATCAATAAAAAGTTAATGCAAATATTGAGTCTCATGTTGGAGACACGTGAAGTTGTCCCTTTCAGAAGAATCACCCATATATGTTTATATGGAAACAAAATTTTTGTTTTAAACAGCTACAAATATCATTATACTAGCGAAATATTTTATTCTTTTTTTATTTCTATCACAAAGCGGGCACAAAAATTAAATTTTGTCATTCTCTGATTTCCAGATAGAATTCACGTTATTAACACTTAGCACTTTCCAAAAAATGTGCAACTAATAAGTTTTGTCCGAGAAAACTACGAGAACATTTATTTAAAAATGTTAATTTTTTTTTAAATTTTATATGTAGATTTTTATAATAAAGCTTGAAAATAATTATTTTGAACATATTGGAGCTTAAATTCATCTATTAATTTTATATAAAACAATTTAAAAAATTTTCGTTTTGAGGTTAAATAATAAGATTAAAAAAGTCACGTTTTGTCCATTAATAATATAAAATAGTGTAAAAAACAAATAAATTGTATTCTGAAGGAGCTTATTAAACGACAATTAAGTAATATTACAAAAAATTTTAACAAAAAACAATTTTTAAAGATGTGTGATAAAAAATGAAATTTTCAAAGAAACATAAACACTTACATTGAAAAGTAGCTCATAATTTTCAAAACTCACGCCTAAGTTTGAATAAAATAAATATGTTTTCATGAACAAAATTTTTCAATAATTGTTTTATTATTTTTATCTTCTTGAATTAATAAATAAAAACTTATTTTTACTCACACCTGTTATTGATATGTTGGAGGTTAATAACATTTTTCCATAAAAAAAAAACATTTCCATTACGCGAATCGAAATTAGGCACCGGAGTTTACAAATCAAAGAAAAAAATTCATTAAAGCCATAAAAATGAATAAAAACAAACTATATTAGAATATTAAAAAAATTTCTTCACTTTAAAATTTTAAATCACTATTATTTTTATTTATTTTTATTAACTATGAATTCAATTATTCTCGCAGAACCAGAGTTAGCACATCATTAAAATACGCCTTAAAATACTAGTCATTTTTATAGTTTTAAATCTAAAAATGCTATTTCTTTTTACAAATTTAACATAAATACAACTTTTTAACTGAATAATATAAATTAGAAGCAAAATCGAACTATAAAAATGTCAATACAAAAACAGAAAACACATGAAAATATGTAAACACCATTTCCAAATAAAAAATAGCGGGGAAAGTATTAAAAAAATATTTTTACGCTAATTTATTAATGAAAATTGGAAAACTTTCGAATGGAAGAAATAAAAACAAGATTAAAATAGACTTTGTGTAAAATAAACCATATTAAACTTCACGATTTCTGTGCGGAGAATCGAGAAAAGTGCACTTTTGGGGCATTTCCAATTAAGTCATAACTTTCGTTTAAAATAAAAAACTTTTTTCGACTAAAATATTAATAAAAAAACATGTTAAATATTAATTATGAAAAAGTTTGAAGCAAATTAGAAAATAATTATTAAAGTTATTAAATAAGGAACAGGGGGAAGCAAAAGTGCCTACTGAAAAAAGAATCACCCTTATACAAAAGAACCAAAAAAACATCTTAGAGTTAAAAATAAAGAACTTACAATTATCCAAAAAACTGAAAATTGCGTAAAATAAAATTGAATTTGATAACAAGTTTTAAATCAACTTTCTTAATTAACAAAACTCAAAAAACTAAATTCGTAATTTTTTAAAATGAATGCAAGACTTTGCTGACTATATATATATTCCATTCTCCATATAGAGGAATCGACTGTCGGCATAGATATAAGTAAGCAATAAAATTTAATAAACAAGAAAAATTTTAAATACATTTTGTCTTTGGCGATTGAGATAAGAAGTTACATTTGGGTAGATTTATATACAATATTATATGGAAGATTGAAATTTGCCTCTGGACTTGAGGTGTAATGTAAATTCACGCCTGAACCATTGGGGGCATTTACTGTGTAAACGTGAACGTTTAGAGGGACCTTATATAGAGAGAAGGGAGCAGATATACCGTATAACGCACCGCGGAGGCAATAATAATGTGTTTGATTTACGATAAAGCAAGATCGGAACGTGCTGCCCGGTTATAAGTGGTGTCTACGTTTGCGAACCCATCTTCTACTATACGTAATCACTTGCAAGTGAAATCTACCGGTAAAACAGAAAAAGATCGATCAACAATTTATAATCGACCTATTAGGGTCGTAGAAATAATTTCCACCCCTCCGTTTTTTTATTTTTTATACTTTTTAAATATCTTCATTACATATTTTAACTAAATTTAAAACAACAATGTTAAGCAAAGTTTTTGAAAATTGTAATTCATGGATTTAAAGGCAAATACAATGACAAATCGTTACTGAAAGTAGTTAATTAATTTAGTTGGTAGGGGGACACTTTTTCGAAAACAAGTTTCCCAATACCATTTTTTTCAACAAATTGATTTTAAGAAAAAAACTTTTTCTAAAACATATGATTTTCCCAAACATATGTAAATTGTATCATAGGAATTATTCATTTTTAAAAATATGTGATGAAATTTTGTTTCCATACTTGTTTTTTCAATCACCTTCATTCGTTTGCCAGTTCCACATTTAAAACTAGTTTTTCAAAAAAAAATGTCAAAAATATTTAGGATTTAAAAAAAAATTAGTTAAATTTTGAAAAAAATTGTTGCACTATTCGAAAGGGGAAGAAAAATGCTTTCGAAAACATGTAGGTTAAAATTTTATTAACCCTACTGCATTTTTACTACAGCAGCTAAAAAAATCCACAGTTTACACTTAACCAAAAAATGTAACCCTTTCACCCCTCTGCACTTTAAAAAAAACTTATTTATAAATAATAAGTAAATAAATTAATCAAACTTGTTTTGGGAAAATTGTCTTTGGAAAAAGTGTCCTACAATCAATTAAGTTAAATAATTAATAATTTTTCTTATTTTTAATTTGCTAATTTATTAATTTATAAATAACTCCACTAATATATAGTTTAATTATTTTAATGTAAAACGTGGGAAGAGATTAGAAATATTTGACACAATTAGGTATAATTATAAATTAATTTTAATTTATTATAATTAGTCTACATGAAGTAATTAAAATTTATTATAATTACTTTTATGATTATTAATCGTAAATAAAGAATGAAAAATGAAATTATTATTATTAGTATTTATAATTACTTTATATAAGGTGCTTAAAGTTTATTATAATTATTATTTATACGAAGTAATTAAAATTTATTATAATCACTTGATATGTAGTTAAAAAAAGAAAAATATTTTTTCATTTTAAATGTGTAAATCATTTTTAGATAAAAAAGTAAAAAGTGGAATGCATATTCAATACTTTAAGTAAATAAATTAATGCAGAATAGGAAAATAATTGTTATAAATAAAAGAAAAATATACATAAATGCGAAGATATAGAAAATAATTAAATTTGAACGAAAAATTATTTAAATATGTTAAAATAAGAACAAAATAGGCAAAAATAAATTGAAAATAATGTAAAGTAAGTAAGAAATTCTTTTCTTTGTTACAAGGAATTAAGTGAAAATGTACAAATATGAATCTGTTTCTAGTTAATTTCCAGAAAAATAAGAAATTAAACAAGAAAATTAAACACAGGAAATGAGTGCTTAAATTAATCAACATATTTCACATAGACTCACTATAAACATTTTGTTGACTATGCATAATTTCTTGGACGTTCCGAAGGCTTTTTGCTTGAGAGTTAAAGGATGATCGTCATTATTGTCAGTTTGCGTTTGTTGCTTACTTGAAGTGTAGACACGAAGTCGTAATTTTCTCTTTTTTATTATCCCAGCTTACGACTTCAAGTTCAAATACCTGATTGACTTTGATGTGAAGTTATGTTTCCTTTTTTTTCTTAAAAAAAAAAATTAAAATTTTTCCACAAATAATCGAAATACGATTTATTTCGTTACCTTCACTAAACAGAATTAAATAACGCATTTAAAATAACATTTTATTTTTCGATGCAAATCAAATTTTCTCAGTGTATAATTTATTCATATTTTGATTTTTAAATCGACGACTTTTGAATTATAGTATAAAACTAAATGTTTCATTTTAAACATAAAAATTTTCAATTTTTCAAATTGACGTAAAAAATCTTCTTATGAAACATAAAAAAGAAATTAAATTACACTATAAAGAGATTTTGTGAAATAAAATTAATCATGATTGCTTGAGGTTTACCTCGCATTTTAAAATCCACTTATTCAATATATATCGTAAAAGTCATAAAAGTGACGAATAATCCATATATTCAAATTAACTTCTTTATCTTTCACACAGCGAACATATAGCAAAATATGATATCTTGCAGCAAATAACAAGAATAAATGAATGATTGTCGAACAAGACACGATTTATTGATCGATAGTTTAAATATATTAAAACCCAAACGCAAATGGTGTGGTAAAGTACTAGTAAAATAAAATTTTTATGTTAGAAAACAGTATTTTTAATGATGTGGCAGAAAATATGGCTGAAAATTTTCTGACACACACACACACAAAAAAAAGAAAATTATTTTTTTTTCGAAATAAACGAAATATTAATCGTTTATTGCATTCCATTTGGTGATTTTATGTTTTATTTTTCTTCTGATTTATCTACATGTCAGAAATAATTTATTGCTTTCGATTAAAATCTTGAATAGAAATAATTTTAATTTTGACAAAAAAAAAAATTGGACAGACAGTCAAATCAAAAGTTAGTCCTGGTTTATGAATTTTTTTTTTTGTATTTTGAAATAAAAATTAAATGCAATTTATATTTTTATGATTGAAAATTGGAACTTAATTCATCGGGATTTTTAATGTCGAAGAAAATATTCAACTTGTTTTATTTATTAATTCAATTTATTTATTATCAATAACTTTTTTATTAATTAAATTATCAATTGCTCTATTTCTTTCAATTGATTTATTTTTAACAAAATATTTCACTGGTTTCATTTATTAACATAATTTATTTATAAATTCTTAACAAATTTATTCATTACTTTACTTAATTATTATTATTTAGATTAACTATGAAATTGTTAATGGATTTATTTATTGATACAATAAATATAGTTTTAAATTTATTCAGCGATTTATTTATTTCTTTATTTCTTCAGAAATTATATTAACAATAATGTTTAGTAAATAAATTATTATTAATTATTTATTCTCTAAAGTTATTTACTATTTTATTTATGTTTATTTTGATAAACATTTTAATTTTTTACACTAGAGTTTATTTATATTTTTCTTCATTTTTGATAAATAGTAATTAAATTATTTATTTTCCACAACAATGAATAATCAAGAAGTGATTAATTTTTTAAGAAATATATTTTTTCCACATATGGAAATAAATTCTAATGAGACAACTTTTGTCTGTGATTTCAGGTCCACGGACGAGAAGGGTTAAACGGTCGAATGAGGGGAAGGTTGCGGCAGCAACACCCGAAGAAAAGAGACCGAGAACGAATTTTAGCGGTGAACAGTTGACAAGGTTAAAGAGAGAATTTGCCGAGAATCGATATTTAACTGAACGCAGAAGACAACAATTGTCCCGCGATTTGGGTTTGAATGAGGCCCAAATAAAAATTTGGTTCCAAAATAAGAGGGCAAAAATAAAAAAGGCCTCGGGACAAAAAAATCCTCTCGCACTACAATTAATGGCCCAGGGTCTCTATAATCATTCAACAGTCCCGTTGACCAAAGAAGAAGAAGAACAGGCTGCAGAACTTCAAGCAAAATGATAAGTCCCAAAATTATCCTCAAAAAAAAAATAAAATAAATTGTCAATTGGGCCAACGTTAATTTATTTCGACGGAGAGGAATAATTGTCTGTAAGCCTCGGAATTAAAGACTGATAACGAACGAATAATCGGAGATAAAAAATAAAAAAGAAAACGGAACTGAAACTGCCAAAGTTTGGATTAAATTTTTTCAGCCTGAAATATTTCGTCGCGTCGCAAAAAAATGTGTGTAAAAAATATTCTGCTTTACATTCTATCAAAAGGGAGATGGTGTTAAAAAAAGTCTTCCATTAAATTTCACTTATGGAAAAAGTAAACTTTCGACTTTTATTTATAAAAAAAAAATTAAATAAAATAAAGAAGGAAAGAAAAAATATTCGCTAAATTCTTTTCAAGAATGTATAAATTTTCGACTATTTTCAATTAATTTGAATTTAATAACAAGAATTAAACCCAGAGAAATGTTTTAATTAAAATATAATAAATATCAATTGAGTTAAATAAAAGTTTGTTACAGAGCCTACTAAAGAATTTGTTTCAAATAAAAAAATTTATTTAGCACAAAAACAATATTTAGTAGGCTTTAAATCAAATATAACTTCTTTTTGGATGAAATTAAAATAATAATGAAAGATATAAAATAATAAAGAATATAAATTCTAAATTTTTTTCCTTCAAGTTAATTTCATTAAAATTTCAATGAAAACGCTTGAATCAATAATTGAATATAAAAAATTCGGAATTTTCATATATTATGTAATCTTTATAAAAAATATTAAAAGAAATATATATATTGTAAAATTGTAAATTTCTCTCGTGTGTCCAAAATTCAAAATTATATATTCAATACGCGGCGGACGAAAAAATAAAAAAGCAGTAAAATAAAAATTATAAAACTAATTTAAAAAAAAATTATAAATACGACGAATATTATATGCTTACATTGTGCCATTTTGTTGCCGACGGTGACCACAATTCTATAAAATTAATTTCTCCATTATTCTTCTGTACAAAAAACGAAATGAAAATTTTCCTTTTTCTCTCAAATTTGTCGAGAGTTCTGGTATGAAAGAAAAAAATGTTAAAACAATTTCCGCTATATAATTTATAATATATGTAAAAATGTAAAATATTCCCCGTTCCCCTTTTACCCTTCACTCCACTTACTCCCGAATCGCGACAAGAAAAACAAAATAATTGCAACGTGCAATAGATTCTTATACATATAAATAGAGAGAAGTTATAATAGTGAAGCTGTTATAGTAGAGGTGATCTTTAATAAATAAATAAATGAGAATAAAAAAAAATGATGCAAAAAAAACCGACGTGTACATAACATTCGACTTGTAGCTTGTATCATCGTTTATAGACTGTTTAAAGTAACTTAGTTATTTATTTACTTATGTATTAAGAGCAAAAGAGGTAAAACGTACATATGAGAAAAAAAAATAAACAAACAAAAAACCCGCATATATGCTTGGTGAAGATAAGAAAACAAAACACAGTGATCCTGTACGTGTAAAATTATTTAAAAATCGATTAAATACACTTATTATCAAGCAAACACTCGAATATTCTTTTATTTCTGCCACCTTTCTTATTCTTTTATAGTTTTAACACCTTTTTTCAATTTTTTTATGTAAATAAAAACATCTCTTTTCATTTAGATTTTTTTATTGTTTTCATGAAATGAAATATGTAAGAATTATATGGAAAATATAAAATACTAATCAAAATAATAAGAATAATAATTATGCAATTAATAATAGTACCTAATAATAACATAACAACTTTTATAATTTTTAATTAATAATAATAATAATATTACATTAAACAATTTTTACTACAAATTAAAATATATTAGGATAAACATTGTGCAATAAATTAAGTGTTTTTGTTTCTTATAACAAATCCGATGTCTATTTTTAAAAAATCAAAATGGCGTATCCAATATGGCGTCTAAAAGATATAAAATCACTAGGATTTGCTCAAAACTTGTTACTCCGGGATGTTTAGGGTCGCTACTTACAAAAATGAAGTTAGATTTTTATATTTCAAAATAACGGATTGAATATGACTGACAAAATAGTTAAAAGTCAATCGGATTTACTTGAAACTTGTTACCTGCGAGGATTTTTTAAGGGATGGTTACGAATATGATTTTAATATTTTAACACCATTCTAAAAACCCTCGAATTATAAGTTTCAATCAAATCCTATCAAATTTGTTATTTTTTCTAACACTTTGAACAAGTTATTTTTAAGTTTGCGATTTTTTTGTAAATATAAATGTCAGAAAATTAACAAATATACCATTTGAAAGATTATTAAATTCTCCAATTACTGATACATAACGGAAAATTATAATAATTTATACAAACATTGCAGCAATCTTATATAGGTGCAATCATTGGAGTTTCATCTTTAATTTAAGACCAAAATCAAATTCAACTAACTTAATGCCTTTGTCAAAAAAAACATACTCGGACGTTTACAATGATATTTCACTAACCGAATAAGATTTTTGAACTCTTCTGGTCTTTAATTAAAGATGAGACTATACAAGTTTCACATTTTTCTGAAACAGTGAGAAAAAAAATTATTCAATTCAAACAAATTTTGTTTAAATCAAACTTAAAATATCTTTTCTATACAGTCAAACATATTTAAGTTTAATTCAAACCTATTTTTTGGTTCACTTTAAGGGATTATATATTGAAATCAAACATAAATTGTGGTTGATTTTAAATTATCTGTATTTAACTTTGAAGTTTGATTCAAACTCAAAATTTTTAAACATAATTTTTGTTTTAACTGTTACAAAAAATATGTTTGAATTAAATATAATTATTCAAACAAATAATATTTTTGAATCAATGCAGTAGATATTTTCTATATATTGAGATTAAACTTACAAACTAGTAAAGTGGAAAAAATTGACAAAAAAAATTTGAATTTACAAAAAAATCGTATTCTGTGTAAAAAATACATTAAAAAGAAATTATGATTTTTTTAAAATTCTATTATTCTTATATTTTATTTTTATCACTATTAGCTTTAATTAAATAACTATTTAATAAAAATAAACTCATTATGTTGCTTCAATTAAAAGCAAAAAAATTTATTTTTATTTACATATTTTTTTATTATTATTATTGTTTTGTTATTCATTATATTGTTTAGATACTGAAATATAATATAATTAATAAATTTTAATAATAATTAATGCAAATGAAATAATTTATAACTATATTAAAGTTTGGTTATAAAAATTATTTAAATTTGTATTGAGTCACATGACCTTTAAAGTAGCACTATATTTATTTATTTATTTACATTGGCAAAAAAATGCATTTAATTTAGATAATCGATTATTTATTGCTATTATTACCAAGTAAATATTTACTTGAATCAAATAATTATTTCTTAAATCAAATAAAAATTTTTTAACCAATAATTTCAGTATTTAGCGTAATTAAAATTTAATTGATTTATTTAATTGATTGTGACTGTAATAACTTAAATGTTAATTTATCAGGCACTTTTCTCGTAAAACATTAAATAAATTATGCTGGTATTTGTGAATAATTTTAAAATCGAAATTTTATTTGTTCCACAGAGTCTGCCTTTTTTTATAATGTTTTAGTAATAGTCACATGTTGTTAAATGAATATTATTTGATTCAAGTTATTTTTTATTTGATAGTAGAAAAGTTATCGGTTATTTGAACGAAATAAATATGTTTTTATAGTATTTATTGTAGAAAATTTGTTATTTTTAAAAAAATTTTTGAATATAGTTGGGCGCGAAGGGAGAAATCTGTTTCAGTTATTACTTATATATTTCTCATTATTATCTTAATTATAGACAATTTTATTGAATTCTTTATTTGTTTATTGTTAAACTAACGAATCGAAAATATATGAGTTAACTCTCTAAATCTGAATTGGTAGAATTCTACTAAGAAATAGAAATAGTTTACTAATTTTTAGTAGTTTTCATGAACGACTTTTCACCTTTTTAATTAGTAGAATATTACTAATTTTTAGTAAAATTCGACTAATGTTTTAGTAGAATTCTACTAATTGAAAGTCACTTTTTTACTAAATGAATTAGTGAAACTGTTTTATCGACTATTAATAAAAAAAAGTTCTACTAATTGTTAGTAGAATTTTACTAAACAATTAGTAACGCTCTACTAACAATTAGTTAAATTTCACTAATTGTTAGTACACTGAGAAAACATTATACTCGCTTCAAGTAAAAAAATAATTTTAAGCGATTTTGTTTAATTGAAATTAGTTTCTAAGCTTAATTCCAACACTGAAAAAACCTAGTCTCAAAATGAGTATCATACGCTACTCATTTTGAGTTGCAACAAAAATGAGACTCTTAGGTGGCGCCACGTTCTATGGCGTTTAACATAGTCTCATTTTGAGATGCAACAAAAATGAGACTGGGTTTTTTGTGTGAATATATAAAAAATATTTACTAGTTTGATTCAAAAATAATTTTTCTTTCAATAATTATGTTTAATTCAAACATATTTTCTGTTTTGGTTTAAACAAAAAATATGTTTAAAAATTTTATGTTTGATTCAAACTTAAAAGTTGATTATAAATAATTTACAATCAACCGCAATTTATTATTAACTTAAATATATTATTTTTTTAAATGAACCAAAAAATATGTTTCAATGAAACTTAAATATTTTTGACTGTATTAAAAATAAAAAATAAAAAAAAGATATTTTAAGTTTGATTTAAACAAAATATGTTTGAATCAAATAAATCGTTTTCTCAGTGTAGAATTATCACTAAATCATTTAGTGGACGACTTTTCACCATTTTATTAGTAACTTTCTACTAATTTAGATTTAGAGAGTACTAACTTATAATAAATTTAATATTTTCTGATGATTTTTGGTACTCATATTCGTAATACCAATTATATACTATCTACTAAATAATAAAAAAATAAAAATTAGATTAAGAAGAAAAACAGAAAAAGCCAGAGAAGATAATTTTCTTCCAACATTTTTGAAAAAATAAAAAAAAATTTATCATCCGTTGGAAAGAAGAAGGAAATTGAACGTGCATGTAAAATGAGATTGTTCACGATTTTTCCAGCTGTCTATAGCTATATATATTGCCCCCGGGGCGGCAATTCGAGTAGAATGGAGAATTGGCGAAATCAATTCGCATGTACGTTTTTTCGCGCCCCATTTCATGGATGAGGTGAGGGTGTGCGAGAGTTAAAAGGAATGCACACAGAGGGTGAAAGAGGACGATACCATTACTACTATCCGGGATAAAAGCTCTGGGGCGGGTCGATCTGTATTCATGCATTTTGGCGCATGCTTCCCTGGAATTGTGCTCTTTCTCTCTTTCTCTCCTGCCCTCGCCTCGGAGCAACCCCATGGAAAAACACCCTTTCCTATTCACTCACTCTTTCTCTCTCTCTCTCTCTCTCTCTACTCGTGATATCAATTGATTTACAGTCGAAAGGTGGCCATCGCTGATACGAAAAGCAGCCACGCCTACATTACCAACCCTGCTGCTCTGCGTTTATTGCGATACGATCGTGGGTACCTCACACTTCATTTAACCCATAACCATCGGGTCTCGCGAGAGCGTAACTTTAATCTTCCTACATGAAACGACCAACGAGTGCCCTCTACAAAGCTTCAATCGGATTTTTCTAACCTTTCTATATAACGCTTGAAATTCAATCCTAGATTGGTTCAATTTTTTCTCTACTCGTCTCTATTTACACTTGCGTTTTTTTTTGCTATTTTTAAATTGAGTTTTTTGTTTCTTATGCATATTCCGACAAAATTTCTTCTTTTTTTCATTTGTTCTTTCTTCATGGTCGACATATAAATCTTTATGTTTAAGAATCAGAAATAGTCGGAACAAAAGTTAGTCCAATTTAATTGTTTTTTAATTTAAATGAAAAAAACAAATTTTAAATTCTTTTTCATATGGGACATTCCATTTCAAAACGAACCACCTTATAAACAATTGCCATTGTAAAGCAATTTTTGAAAAATTATTTCTCCCATTTATTAAAGCCAAACTTTATTCACTATTAGTGATTTTAAAATAAAAATTTCTCAATTTCATGATGGTAAAAAATTTTTTAAAATAAATAATAAAATTTATAGAAAAAATTAAGTTTGAAAGATAACCTTTTGAATATCTCAAAACATGTCGTGTCCGATTTTCTTAAAATTTATGTCAAAATATAGCTTAAAAATTCTAGTTTTATTCTATGTATAAACATTATAATGGGCAATTCGCGGAAATTTGAGAAATTAATTAAATTTTACAAGAATTTCTAAGGTTATAATGTATGTATCGAGAGGAATTTGTTTTTTTCAAATTTTTACACTGTTTAACCTTTGACTGCTTCATAAAATTTAATTGGTTCTTAATTTCAACCGAATTGCCCATTGTAATGTTTACATAAAATGAAACTAGAATTTTTAAGCTTCATTTTGACATAAATTTTAAGAAAATCGGACACGACATGTTTTGAGATATTCAAAAGGTTATCTTTCAAACTTAATTTTTTCTATAAATTCTATTATTTAACAAAAAAATTTTTTTACCATCATAAAATTGAAAAATTTTTATTTTAAAATCACTAATAGTAAATAAAGTTTGGCTTTAATAAATAGGAGAAATAATTTTTTGAAAATTGCCTTACAATGTCAATTGTTTATAAGGTAGTTTGTTTTGAAATGGAATGTCCCATATATAGAAGGGTAAAAAATTTAATTTTCAATCTTATGAACAATTAAATGTTGTATTTGAATAAAAATTAAAATACAATTCTTTATTTACGAAAATATTTAATCAGTGTATTTTCTTAATTTTTTTTATTACTTATTACATTTTTATTCTTTACTTACTATTTACATTATTTTTTCAATTATTTCATTTACAACTAAAAGTAATAATTCAAAGTGAGACTTCGTCTACACTTGTAACTAAGAAAATTATTTAAATCTTCCATACAATTGTTTTCATAGTAATTTTTAGAGAAGAAATCAATTGCCAGAAAATAAATCGATCACAAAATATTCTGACCCTTTCCGAATTTTTATTTTTCTTAAAAATTAATATGTATCAAAATCCATCCAGGAGTGTGTAGAAAATATTTTTTTATATTCATAAAATATCTAATGAAAAAAATTATTTTTATTATTTTTGGAGAGCATTTTTTTGAAGAAAAATTGTTTTTACGTTGAAAATGCTAAAAAAACCATTGTTTTCCCATTTTTTATATGGAAATCCAGTTGTTTATTTTTCTAATTTCTTTCAAATCATAATTTTTTTTAATACAAAAATTATAAAATACAAATAAATTATGACAAAATTATGATTTGAAAAAATTAGTTAGAAAAATCAAGAAGTGAATTTCCATATAAAAATGTTGAATAATAGTTTTTTTAGCATTTTCAATCTAAAAACGTAATGTTTTTTTAAATGCTTCAAAAAAAATAAAAATTGTTTTTTTCATTCAGAAATTCTTTTGTGAATACAGAAAATTTTTTTTTACAACATTATGGATGGAGTTTAAAATATACTAAGTTTTAAGAAAAATAAAAATCCAAAAAAGGTCAGAATATTTTCTAACCGATTTTATTATCTAACCATTGATTTCCTCTTTAAAAATTACTATGATGATAAGTTTATAGATTTTAATTAGGTTCTTAATATAGTTAAAAATGTAGTCGATAGTCTCACCTTAAAACATTTTGTCAGTTTAGACATTCTCGAGGATATGTTTTGTATCTGGAATGTTTAATTATTTTCTATTTTTATTTTAATTATAAACTTATAAAATAGATTTTTTAACATAATGTTAGCTTTAGAGTATATGTCAATAAAACAAAAATTAAATAATCAAAAATATTCATCACATTATATAATTTAATCTAAATAAATTTTATTTTAAGGTTTATTAAAATTTCCATTTTTTTTTATTTCGATGATTTTTATAATTTAAACTTAATATTGCAATCATTTTAATGGCCTATGCAAGTTTTGGACGTTCAAATAAACAAAATACTTAGTATTAAAAATATTTTCAAAAATTGATACTGATTGTAATAGAAATAAAAACTTAAATCTCACATTTAGACATTTTATAATTAATTTATTTTAGTGTCACAAAATTATTATTATAAGAATTTAATTTGAAGACAAAACATTAGAATCATTTATTTCATTTCTAAATATTAGAAATTAAAATTAAAATTAAAATTAAAATTAAAATTAAAATTAAAATTAAAATTAAAATTAAAATTAAAATTAAAATTAAAATTAAAATTAAAATTAAAATTAAAATTAAAATTAAAATTAAAATTAAAATTAAAATTAAAATTAAAATTAAAATTAAAATTAAAATTAAAATTAAAATTAAAATTAAAATTAAAATTAAAAAACTCAAATCTTGAAATGAAAGAATTTTAATAACAAATAATTCCATTTAGTGTAAAATAAATTTATGTAACAAATAGTAAATAAATAATAAATTAATAAAAAATATTTTATTACTACTATCATCATTATTAATACTTTAAATTATTATAAGAAAAATAAAATTATATTTATATTTATAAAAGTAATGTTTCCGCAATACTAAAGAAATATTGGTTCAAATATTTGGATCGATGAATATTCCTACAACATTGAAGAATGGATAACAAGAATATTTCTAATTTGCCACTTATATTATAGCATAAATTAAAAAATTGAAAAAGTTAAAAATTACAAAATTAATAATTTACATTTGCAAATTAGCATTTCAATACGTAAAAGGACAATTCTCATTCGATCCACTGATAACGTTTTGATAAATTAATAAATAAATAGTTTCTTGGGTGTGAAATATTTCGTATATTTTGCATAAAACATCATTTTGAAAAGAAAGAGAATAAAAAATGAACAATTTTTTTGATGATTCAAGTCGATGAAATATTGTTGGAGATTAAATATACAAAGCAACCTGAGATATACAATCATATATTAGGCAACTTGAAAAACTGTGGACATTCCATTGAAAAATGAGCGGAAGCATTTGTGTGATGGCACCCAAGGGACCCTCATTCATTTCAAAAACCTCTTTATGGGACCACTGTTGGAACATAAAATAGACATTGGGTGACAAAATAAAACATAAAACGGTAGAATTATAGTTCCTGTATTTTTAACTCTACTATACCTACCAAACATATAAGTCATCACAACACTCAAAATAGACGAGAAAAAAATTGATAATCTATTGAAAAATGTGAAACTGATAATAAAAAAAATTTCTTGGAAAATTGAACGATGCTGATTTTTCGTCTCTGGTGTGACAAGAATGGGAGAGGGGGGAATGAAGAAATGTGAGAAATATTCATCAATTCCAAATAGATATCTGCTACCTTAAAAGAATAAGAACAACGATAAGTTATTCCCCATCAGAAGGTAAACGGAAATTGTTTCTTCTCCAAAGTGGTCAACTTTGTTTTATCGACATCTGAAGAATTTCTTCCCGTCAAAGTTCCATGTTCTGTCATACCTGCCATTTCTCACCTTCCGAATAACTCAACTCAAAGATTCTTTAAGGAGATTACATTATATTTCCTTATACTATTGCTTTGTGAATTAAAAATTTTTTAGCGTCAACGAACTTTTAAATGTTGGACGATAATAATGATGTTAATGATAATGATGTTGTAGTTGTTAATGATGATTATGATGGCGATGAAGAAATAGAGTATATTAAAGTCTAAGGTGAAAATGGATTAAAATGAAGCTGTTGATTAGGTTCAGGCGGAATTTTTTCTGGTGAATGAAAATAAATGAAAAAAGAAAAAAATTTTTAAAAAGAAAAAAAAGAAGAAGAAGAAAACTAATGAGCATTATTAGGATTATTATAGTTACAAGCATCATTAGCACTAGCAGCAAAACATTATATCTAAAATTCTTTTTTTCTTTTCTTTCTGGTTATGTCAAAATAAACAAAATGTTGTAACTAATTTAATTAATAACCTTTTTCTTAACAAAAAATATTTTCTTACTAACTCTGAATTAAGTTAAAAATAAGCAATTAGTAGAAAAAACTTGGTTGACACAAAAATTTAATTTTGTTCGTCCTTAACTTTTCACTGATTTCTAGAATAAATTTTGGTTTCTTCGCTGGTTCTAAATAATATTCTAATTCACTCTAAAAATAATTAAATAGTCAAAAAATGTTGTATTACATTTGTTTACAAATTTCTTTACAATCATGAAATTATTCCAAAAAATCAATAAATTATTTTTCTTTCTTCAAAAACCATTATTTTTCTGAGAGAATTAAAATTCTTCAAAACATTCAAATTCAAATCTCTTTGAAGTTCAACAGTAATAAAATCATTATGTTTTTATTACAAGAATTCAAATTTTCAAAGATTTTAATTCGAAACCTTTACAAAATTCAATTATTTCTGAAAATTGCAATTATTAGTAACTTCTCAAAAATTCAATTCTTATATAAAACTTTAACTGTAATTAATTTTTAAATAAATATATTTAATACAAAATTCTACGAGAATGTAAAATGTAAATACAAACATAAATAATTTACTGAGTCATTGAATTTTTATTAAAATTAAATTCTCATGAAGAATTTTATCAACAAATTTTTGAATAATTGAATTTTATTGGCGAATTTTAATAAAATTTTTCAAGGAATTCGATTTAAGTTGTATTAAAAATAATTTAAATTCTGCAATGAGCTGTATTATTTATAAAAATAATGGAATTATTGAGATAAACTTTATAAAAAAGTTTCAAAACAATTGACTGTACTAATTTTTCTTAATACAGTAATAATATTACCTATTACTTTTGAAAATAATTGAATTCTTGTGATGAATATTGTTATTTATGAAAATAATTGAATTATTGAGATTTAATGTCAAATATTAAATTTTTTTAAAAAACTTATGCAAATACTATTTTAAATAATTGAATTTCTGTACAATTTTTATTTTTATTAAATAATTTAATGTTTGTGTGGAATTTTATCAACAATTTTGTTTAATAATTGAATGTTTTTGAGAAAATTTTAAAAATAATAAGAAAATCTAAAAATTGTAGGTAGAAAATTAAAAATCATTGAAGTAAACAAAATTTTTGAAAATGATTGAAATTTTTCAAATTAAACAAAAATATTTTATTTAATAATATAATTGAAATTATCGATCACTCCGAGTCAGGTTAAGAAAAACATATAACAACTTTTTATTTTTTAACGTTGCAACGGCACAACAGTACTCATCAGAAACAGTAAAAATTTATAACGATAGTAAAAATAAATCTTTAAACATTTAAAAGCTTGCAAACTTTTAAATGTTCCGATCAACGCGAATTGCTACTTGCCTTTTAAAAGTTTGCAAACTTTTAAATGTTTAAAGATTTATTTTTACCATCGTTATAAATTTTTAATTTTTCTGATGAGGACCGCTGTTCCGTCGAAACGTTAAAAAATATAAAGTTGTTATATTTTTTTCTGACTCGGAATCGATAATTTCAACTATACTATTTTTGATAATAATTTAATTTTAGTGATGAATGGGTACTATTATTATTTATAAAAATTATTTTATTATGCAATGAATTTTACTATTCATTTATAAAGATTAAAAATAATTGAAATGATGCCAATTTTTGTTTATATTTTTTGAAAATAATTGAATTTCTGCAGAGAATGATATTAATTTAAAAAACAATTGAATTCTTGTGACGAACATTGATATTTATTTTACAATGAATTTCATTAAGGGGACACCCAAGTCACCTAAAAACAATGCAAAAAGAGTCAACTTTCGGTACACTTTTCTCGAAAACTATTATTCCAATTGCGTTTCTCTCTTTTTTATTTGATTAAAAATATAATCAATAATGTGAATAAAAAGTAATACGACCTTATCTTCAATAGAAACTTTTTTATGAATATTTATACCAAAAGCAGAATAAAAATCTCATTTTCTCTGATTCATTGACTCCATATCTCCGTTTGTGCAACTCAAAATGATGTTAAACTTCTTATTCGTATTCTTGGAACCTTACTGAAAAAAGTAAACAAAAAATTACAAATCGGTTTAGTAGATTCGGAGAAAAGTGTGCCGAAAGTTTAAAAAATTGGAAAAAAACAATTTTTACAGGAGACACGAAAAAAGAAAAAATACTAAAAACTCATGGTATTCAAATTTATTTAAGATACTTCTACTCTTCAGAAAAGGTTTTAAAAAGTCTTGTTCTATTCCTAATTGAGTCTACTTTTAGAAAATCAAATAAAAACATCGATTTTTTTGTCATTTTTCCACTTAGGTGTCCCCTTAAACTTTCGGAAAATTAGAAATTGGAAAATTAATACAATTCGTGATAATTTCGTAGTTTATGAGGTAAACAAAAAGATGCAAAAGTTGAAAATTTTCTTATAAATTCTAAACCTTTTTTTTCAGTTATAATAACAATTGTTGACATTTCCCTGATTTTCCTATAATTAATTCTACTTTCTCTGACTTTTTCCTGATTTGTGGCAACCTTGAAGAAAAAGAAGAAGTAAAACTTATTAGCCGAAGCTGAGAATAAAAAAACTCATATCATCAGTATTCAAAATGAAAGATTATCAATAACAACAACAGCAACAACAACAACCCCGCGGAGTCATTTTGAAGAATTCCTCTATAGACAATAATGTGTTTTGGAGAGCGAACATTACTTAGAATCGTGTAGTTGAATTTTATTTATTTGTTTGGGGTGATGTATTCTGGTTGGAGGGTGTGCTGTTGACTAAAGAGAGTCCCTCGGGATGAATCACAAGGAAGGGTGGTTGGATGGATGCATAATTTGAGCCTTGACCCCGCTTGTATATACCGGAGAGCTCAGGAATGTCGAACGTGTTTGCCTCTTTTCTTTTTGTCTAACATCTATTCCCCCCTCTCTCCTTCTCTCTCTCTCTCCCGCACTCCACACACACGCATTCACTTATACACAAGCACTTCTCAACAGTGGAATCATTTGTAAAGATTCCAGGACAAAGAGCAACAATCGGAGGTATGGATCTCGCGGTTGACCCCGTGAGGCTTCACTGACAGACAGAAGCGCGAGTCTGTCAAGTCCGCGATCCTAATCTGACAGCGACGTATTGGACGGTCGTGCTGGAACCTCTCGGTAATCAGACATGCCACCATGAACGATTATTAGTCACTGACCACTGGCGATTTCCATATATTTCGATGTAACTCCCATCTCTTTTTACATTTCTTCACTGGAAATCGTTTTCTTCTTCTCGTTCATCTTCTTATTCTTCTTCTTCTTCTGCTGCTTCCTCTCTTCTTCATTTTGCTTGATCGCATCTCGTTTTTTACATGTTTAGGCGAACAAAGTGTAATAAATTTCTTTAATTTTGCTTCTCCGTTTAGAATTTCGATTTCTTTTTTCTGGAATTTGGATGAAGGTCTAGAAATGTCGTATTCAGTATTACAAAACAAGTTTGAAAATTGCTTTTTTAATTTGTAAAATATATTTTTTTCCATAACTCATGAGGTTATAGTGTACTTTGCACAAATTCTTTGCAGAATTTTAGGTAAATTTTTGGTTTTCTAACAATTAAATTTAATTGAGATAGAGAGAAATAATATTTCCATTAATAAAAAAGTGAAGAATGGGAAATAAATAGTCATAAAGGATTTTAATAACTTACTGCTGATGATAAAAAATAATAAATCGTAGAAATTGCTTTTGATGTTGATCATAAACAATAAAAATCATTAATCATAATAGTGGTCAAGGATTAATAAAAAGTTACTACAGATGATAATAGCAATCATGAATCAATAGAAACTGCTGCAGATGAGCCCAGAAATTAAGAATTAATAGATGATACCAGCAATCAAGTATTAACAAAAGCTGCTACATTTACCAATCAAGAATCAATAGAAGCTGATACAGATGATAACAGTAATCCAGAATCAACTAAATTTGCTGCTAACGATAAAGGATCGAAAATCGTAGAAGATGCTGTTGATGATAATCTTAATCCAGAAACAATAAAAATTACAGTAAATGATAACAATTGTCAAGGATCAACAAAAGCCGCTGCAGATGATAATACTGATTAAGAATTTTATCTACTTGCTGCTAATAAAAAAGGATCAAAAATTGAAGATATTGCTGCTGATGATCATATTCGTTAAATAATAAGAAAGAAATGCTTCTAATAGTGGCAACTGCAGATGATAATGTTAATCAAAATTCAACTTTACTGCTAACGATAATAAAATAAAAAGAAAAATAATTAATAATATCGTGATTGTCATAGTCTTAGAACCGTAACGATGAAACATACAACTTAATTACTCTTTCATGTCATGTCATGTTATATTTTGTAAATTTACAGTTTTCTAAATTATGTCTGAAGAGGTCTGTCGTCGATGGACGAATTTTAAATTGAAAATAAATGTGGATTCTCAACAAAAACAACCTTTTACATCTTTACTTTAATTACTCTTTAATCTTCAATTAATAAAAATGTTTTCCTAATTAAAGAACATTTTTATTAATTACAGATCATTCTATCTACTAAAATTCATTCCAAGATAGTGAGTTTTTCATTCTTTTCAAAGCAACAAGAAATATAGGGACAATTTTCTCATATTTTACGATCATCATCATCGTTATAAGGTTAGTGTTATTAGAGGTAGAATTTTTGCTGGCTAATGAATCAGGAGGAGGGAAAACGCTTAGTGAGAGTCTCCTCTCCAAAGAGAAAAAGAGAGAAAGAGATAGATAATTTATTGGTCAATCAAAATGACGCATGGAGGTATAAGGTGACACGTCAGCGTACGCAGCTGACCATTAATTTTAATACCCGTCAGCATCAGATCTTTCCTATGGTGATGCTCCTCTCAACGTCCAATACACTGACGACCACATTCATCGACATCGGCTACCGTATAACTATAATGCACGCGTTTATATACATAACGATCATCATCCTTGGAAATTCTCCGCATTAGGCTCAATTTTCTATGAGGAAAAATTATTAGTCGCAACTTGACATCCTCTTGTCTCCAATCATCTATCTGGGGACTAAAATATTTTTAAATGGGAAAAATCAATCGTTACGTGTTTCTGAAGACGGGAGATAAGGATCAGTTTAGTGGATAGAATGCGGGATTTGATTTTTTTGTGTCTAAAATTGATTGATGGCACTTTTTAGTTTGTTAAATTAGTAGAAGAAAGTACACTTTCTTTTAAATTTTACAGAAGAGAATAGATTTATGGCATTCTTGTTCATATTTTTATTCTGCTTGAACATCTTGTTCTTATTTCTGTTGCCATTCTTATTCTCTCTCCGCATCACTTGTTCTTCTTGATCCTCAACCCCCGGAACTCTTATATTTTTCTCACTCGCAAGACTGTAAATCTTGTTTACATCTAAAGAGAAGTTTTCGGGGATTGTCGTGAACTGTCGTCTTGATTCCTTCCTCGAATCACGAGCTCTTAAACTTAATGGCTCAATCCTCAAGTTCCGACAACTCGATGTGTGGGCTACGAACTGGGCCCAAAAGATATATTCTCAGCATTTCAGAGAGGGTACACGTATAGGCGCCTTACCGAGCACCAATTTTTGTTTTCAGTACGCCTTGAGCTACAAATGATCAGGAACAGGCCACAGTCTCATGCATGAATGCAACGTCAGCTGCTATTCACCAAACTCTTCATTAACCAAATACATCTTCAAACAGGGCATTAACAGTCGAGACAATGATTCCTCAACCATATATTTTGATATACATTTTAGTCTTCACTATCCTTATCATTTTGTACTTCCGACGGAATTCAACCAACAAAGTTGAGTTGACATCGTACAAGAAAAGAAGAAATTGTTTCCTTTTTTGGGTATTTTTCTTCGTCTCAACCATATACAAATTTTACTTAAACACGAAAAACCTCTTTTTCCTAATACTCTGTTGGTTTTGAAGGAGAAATGCGGGAATTAAGATAGGACTGGTTCACTGGACCATTTGTGACAGTTTTCAGATGAACGATCGCTCTCTGGAGCGATCATCTCTCGCAGGTATTTAGTTTCTCAGTGTCATGTCTATTCTTACGCGTCCGCGCCTCCTAACAAGTCCAGAACTCTAAACACGTCTTAGTTAGTTCCCTCCATGCAACTCACAGCTCTATCTGACGGACCAACAAGACGATCGTTTTTTTCTCTCCTCTCCTATATATGTAAACCAGCTCACAAACAAAAAAAAACCTCCCAATAATCAAGTTATTCGATACGCAGATATGTCAAATCCATTTTTTACTAAACCACAAGAAATAGGCGAAAATTTGTCATTCAATTCTGTCCAAAGTATCAAAACACTGCTCAGCATAAATGTCAAGAGAATTAATAAGGGGTGATGAAAAATTCAATCTCTAAAGAAATCATTTTTTTCAAATTCACGAAAATTGAAAGTAATTTTTTGAAAATCCCCCCTCTTCGATTATTATCAGGAATAAAAATGGATTACTTTCCAATAGTGTATATTGATTTTTTGTCATGAAAAGTAACGAGCAAGAATAAGATAATTCGAAACATGATAAAAATACAAAACATATTTAATTATATTCCCCTTCCTCTGTATATATAATATTGCTTTCAATCCACTTCGAATCATCATTTTGACAGTAAAATTGTTATAATCAAAAATCGCAGAGTGCTTGTAAACCACACATGCCCGCAATGATATACCCGCTGATCAGTCTTGGAGGAACAGCAACTCATAAGAGTTTTTTTTCGCCTTTAGGTCGAGCAATTCAATTAAACTGCTAACCTTGAACGTTGATTGGTGAATAATGTGCCAACAACACATCACCATTTTTAGTATAAAGAATGAAACAAAAAGAAAATATTGCTTCGAACCATTAGATGAAGGCTGATCACTATCACCATTACCATTATTATTATTATCATCCTCATGGATAGTATTATTATCGTCATTCTCATTCACATTATCATCTTCATTTTTATTACTATCATCATCAACATCACTATATTATCATCTTTATTATCTGTACCCTAAAGTATTGAAGTAGATTATCATTATCATCAGTACCAAAAATTATAAAGCTTCACTGTAAAAAATTTTTGGGGTAATTTACCAAAAATGTTTTGGAAGTAATTGTCACCAAGAATTTATGGGTAAAAATGCATAAAATTCTTGGTACTTTTACCTAAATCTTTTGGAAACAATTCCTAATAAATTTTAGGTAAAAATGCACAAGATTTTCGGTATTTTTATCCGAATATTTTGGAAGAAATACCAAAAATTTGATGGGTAGAAATTCATAAAATTTTTGGTACATTTATCCAAATTTTTTGGAAAAAATTCCTAATAAGGTTTAGGTAAAGATGCACAAGATTTTTGGTATTTTTACCCAAACATTTTGGAAGAAATACCTAAAAATTTCTGAGTAAAAATACAAGCTTTTTGGCACTTGTACATAAATTTTTCGGAAAATATAACCAGAATTTTTTAGGGAAAATTACAAAAGCTTTTGTATCCTTACCCAAAATTATGTGTAGAAATACTTATACATCATAGAGCAAAAATAAACTAGATTTTTGGTAATTTTTTCTAATTTCACATATATATTTTGGAAAAAATACTTTGAAATATTTTGGTAAAAATACAAAATTTTTAGCATTTCTATAAAAAGTTTTCATAAAAAGTGAGCAAGAATATTTCATTAAAATTACATAACCTCGAGTAAAAAATATCTGTGAAATGTGATGTAAAATATATTCTTTTTATTGTAATTTAACTCCAATTTTGAGAAAAACATAGCAAACAACTTGTTTTATATATTTTTAACAGAAACACCACAAATTCTATACAGAAAAAATGTCGTTACACTAGTATAAAATAGTATTATAAGTATATTTTACATGTTTACTAAGAAATTAATATTTCACAATTTTTAATAATATTGATAGTTGTATTCAGAGGCCTTTCACGGTTAAAGATGTTCGTTTATTACAAAAAATTGTATACATTGCTACAAGTTTCGACTTTATTAAGTCCTCATCAGGCAATTCTCAATGATAATTAAAAATAAAATTTTAATCTTAAAACGAACATATAAGCAAATCAAAAAACAAATCTGTAATGAAAATTAATATATAAGATATTAATTGTCATCAAAGAGAAAATATATTTTTAAAAAATATTTTTTGAAAAAACAAAATAAAGGAAAAAAACTAACCTTGTGTTTGATCACATTAATAATCATATATAATAAAAGGTTAAAAATAAAATTTATTTGAAAAACTTGATGGTAAGAAAGTCCATGGTAATAAGAAAGTTCATGGTAAAAACGGTTCTTAAATAAATTTATTAATTTAAATAATATTGTTAATTAAAGTTTCCGACTTTTCTGAAGTTTTGATACTTTTATGCCCTTGCACAGGATTAACATCCTAGAAAAGACATATTGAAACTGTTACCAAATATAACTGTAATCAAATAGTAAAATATACTGAAGAAAATAAAATAATAATAAATAATCAGGGGCTGATACGTAGACGAAAAAACTCTAAAATTCATTGCCTGGAATTTATATGGAGATTCAATACAAATTCTGCAAATTTTTTATTTCAATATTATTTTATCATTTCTATTATATGATTAGAGACTAATAAAAAACTTTGCTGCAATATTTTTGCTTAATGTGCATTTTAATCAATTTTTGCAAATAAGTTACAACAAAACTTATTATAAGACTCTAATCATAATGGAAACGTTGCAATATTATTAAAATAAAAAACTTGCAAAATTTACATGGAATCTCCAGGGAAATTCCATAAAAGTCTATATGGAAGTTTTCGATGTATGAAACTGCATCGTTTTTCAAAACACAAATTTTTCCTAAATCAAAAATAAATTCTAAAAATCTTTTTGAGTACCTCAGTTTACAGGAAAAAGTTCTTATTTAATAAAAAAGCTTCAATTTGATGAAAAAAAAACAAATTTGATAATCGCCTCTAAAAATTGTTAAAAAAATCGTTCTTTTTCAAGATAATCGTTAACATTTTTAGGAACAATTCCTTAAATGTTAACTAAAGTTATTTTCTTGAATGCTAACTTTATTTGCTTTAAAATTTCATGAGCTTCGCATCTAAAGATTCCGGAGGTTCCGGACAAGTTAATCTCAATTTTTAAAAAACTTTCGGTGCTACGTAGGTATTATCATTATCATCTTATTATTAGCACTAGAAAATTATAAAGTCGATCACCATGATCATTATCATCATCATCATTATTTTTTTAAACACCTTTTTTTATTATCCTCACCAACATTATCATCCTCAGCGTTATCATTATCATCATAACCATTATTATCATCATCATCACTATTATCTTCATCATGAGCACCAAAAATCATCAGAATCATGCTGATTGGACTGCAATATTGCTAATAGGAACTGTGTGCATATACCAAAGGAACGATGCGACAAGGAATTCCCGGATGAGCCTCTCTTGATGCAGCATCCGATGAGTCACCAGTCCAGAAGAGGAGAAAGATGGAGCAGAGAGAAAGAGAAGGAGAGTGAGACAGAACGGGTTGAGAGACTACATAAAGAAGAAGGAAGGAGAGAAAAGTAAAGTGCAGTGCCAGTCTTTGAAAATTGAATGTAGTGGGGATGGTTTTCTAAGTGGTGGGACGATGCGCTTGAACGATGGAACTCGGGAGGAAAGGAGGTGGGATTCGAAGTCAGGACCACACACGACGCTCCACGCGTCTGCGACTCGGTTACATTGCTTAATTGTAAACGGCCCAGGGGCTCTCAACCGTGGGCTTCTTATTTTGCAAAAATTTAATATCCCATGACCAATTCGAGGCGAATTCATTTCACAAAAAGGAGAAACAAAATTGTGCCACGTACCAATTATTGAAATCGAATCATCATTAAAAAAAATTAGGTCGTCATTTTTTTGCAATCTTCTGCTC
This sequence comes from Leptopilina drosophilae, assembly GCA_032873175.1. Classification (NCBI taxonomy): domain Eukaryota; kingdom Metazoa; phylum Arthropoda; class Insecta; order Hymenoptera; family Figitidae; genus Leptopilina; species Leptopilina drosophilae. The sequence continues at coordinate 52,449,576 of CM065478.1, forward strand.
ATCTCTCTATATTATTTCCGCAACTTCTGTAGATTTCTTCTTTTCTTCCTTAGTTTCTAGATTTTATTTCTCCTACTTTTATTGTCCTTATTTTTCGCAACTTTTGTAGATTTCTTCTTTTCTTTATTAGTTTCTAGATTTTATTTCTTCTACTTTTATTGTCCTTATTTTCCGCAACTTCTGTAGATTTATTCTTTTCTTCTTTAGTTTCTAGAGTTTATTTCTTCTACTTTTATTGTTATTCCCTTTTTGTTGTATATTTTTCTCCTTCTGCTACTTCACCTTTCTCTTCTTAAGTTTAATTCTTTATTGTTCTTTTCGATATTTTCTTCATTTTTTTTATTTCTTCTTTATAATCATTTTTTTTCTTTTTAGGTTCTACTCATTTTCATTTTTTTTGTCACTTCTTCTTTTAGTTCTTTTTTTAAGTTTCCTTCTTCTTCTTCTGCTCTATTTTTTTCTAAATTTCATTCTTACTCTTCTTTTTTGTTCCCTTTCTTGATACTTTCCTTTTTATTTTTCTTTATAGTTTTTTTTAAATTTTCTTTTTTATTGTTCATCTTTTTCCTATACTTGATACATTTTTTTATTTATTTTTTTTTCGTTTTTACTTTTCTTTTTAATTTTCGTTTTCAAAGCTTTAGTTTTTTTTAAAATTTTCTGTATAATTTCTTAGTTCTTTTTATTTTCTTTTATAAACTTATTCTTCTTTAGTTTTTCTAATTTTCATTATTATTTTTTATCGTCCGTTATTTTTTTCGATATTTTTTGTCATTTCTTTACTTCTTCTATTAAATTTTATTCTTCTTTCTCCTATTCCTTGATTTTGTAAAAATTTCTTTCTTACTCTTATTTCGTTTCTTTTCTAGATATTTTTCTTTTATTTTATCCTTTTAGTTTTTTTTTTAATTTTTTTGCTCATTCTATTTCTTTTCTTTTATCCTTTTGGTACATTTAAACATTTTTTTTTTATTTGTTTTCGTTTCTATTTTTTTTATTCAACTTAGTTCTTCTTTCTAATATTTCTTCTTCCTTTCCATTTTTCAGGTGTTTTCTCAAATTCCATTCTTCAAATTAAATTGTAAAAAAATTTTTACGATTGGTTAGTTCTTTCATATTCTCTTGTCAACTTTTTCTCTCGTTTTTTCCTTACTACCTAATTTATTTTCTTTTCTCTTCTTAATTTTTTTTAATTTAATAAAGAAAGTTTTTTATTTTCTTTATAATTTTTCATCTTTCGTTCTTTTTCTTGATATTTTTTGGCACATATGTTTCAGTTCTCCTTTTATGTTTTCTTCTTCTTCCTCTTCTTCAATTCTTTTTTTAAATTTCTTCTTTTACTCATTTTTTCATATTTTTCCTTGACATTTTTTTAACTTCCTCTATTTATTTTTTCTTTCAATTTTCTATCTTATTCCTCTCTTTTTTTCCTATTTGATGCATTCTTTTTCTTTTCTTTTTTACTTTTCTTCTTCAATTTTATTTCTTTTTTAAAATTTTCCTCTTTTCCTTCTTTGTTAGATTTTTTATTTCTTCTTCGATATTTCTTTTTATTATTAATTTCTCTTGTTTCTTTTTCGTTCGATTCTTATATTTTCTTTTTTCTCATTAAGTTCATTTAATTTTTATTCTTCTTGATAAGTTTTCTCATTATTTCTTTTTTTCTTTTCCTTTTTTTCGTTTTCTTTACTTTTTCTAGTTAATTTTATTATTTTTCTTGTCATTTCCTTCCGTTTCTCCATGTTTGAATTTTCTACATCCTTTGATACCTAGTAGTGCAAAAATTGTTCTACTTTCCTTAACACAAAACACAATTTGAAATAAAGTCTTGTCAGTGATAAGAAAACTGACTAGATCCCTACAATTTCATGTCGTTTAGGAGCGAGTTTTTATTGGTGTATATCTACAGATTTGTAACGGCGCGAAATGAAAAAATTACAATTTTTTTGGTTGCATTCGCGGTTTAATTTTCAAAAATTTACATTTCACTTTTATACAGACAGTTATTATTTTCTCCTTACAATGAATACCAAATTAATTTATTATATAATCTGTAATAATACAGCATCACTCATTTACGCTTTTATCTTCAATATAATAGATAGAGACTTTCTACATGAAAAAAAAACAAAAGAAAGGAGCACATATTTATATATATATGTAAAATAATTGGTTAATTGCGCGTATATGAAAGAAGGCACACACACATTAGTATGCGTAGAGTCTTTCAGAATTCTCTTATTAAGCCATTCTGTCCTCTAAATGAGTTTATCGATACGGATAATGTGAAATCGTCGGGTATCGTTATCCCATTTCTTCTTCATCTTTTTCTTTTTTTCTTTTTTGAACGAAGAAATGAAACAATTCGTATATCAAAGATGCCGACCTACGTTTAACGATCAAAGAATCCTGCAAGCACATTTGCTTTTGCGCTATATCCCCGCAGCTCCTGTGAACTTTTCAGATATACATATATTTTATATATGCGTATATTTTTCGGCATCTTCGACCAGCAAAAGGTATATAATGTTAACTTTTGTGAGGCGGCGTGCGGAAGGTTATACTATACACAAGGGTGCGCAAAGGAGGAGGGGGGTTCCCTTATCTGCGACATAATTAATTCCATTTGATTTCTATCGTTGAATGTGGCGGTTTCAACTAATTAAAGCCAGAGATTTCCCCTTTTTTTCGCTCTCCTTCTCTTTTGCTCTTATGCAAATCGTTTCATTACGTCTGTAGCCCTCTTATTCTTATAACCTCTTCTTCGACATATGCCATAATATGTTTGTCTTCTCTTTTTCTTCTCTATTATTTTTTTTCTTGTATCTCTACTTTTTGTTTTTTTATATGTACTTTTATTCAGATGCTCGATTTTTACTGTGTTTGGTTTTGATCGAATAATTTGTAAATTTATTACTTCTTTTTTCGATTTTTTTGCCTTTTCCAAAATTTTTTTTCTCGCATTTTTGACTAAAATTCTTCTATAAATCCATTAGTTTTAATAAATTATTAAATTTATATTAAAAAATGTAACTCAAATTCTTCTATATAAATCCGTTATTTTTCATAATTAATTGAATGCATATTGACTAATTTAACTAATTTTAGAAGATTTTTAATTATTTAATTTTTTCAAAAATCTGAGTTCTTTAAGATTTCTAATTAAATTCATTATATATTCAAAAATTATAAAGCTTGAAATTAAAACCGTTTGGAGTTTATTTATTTATGAAAATTGTAAACGCAACTCCTTTAAAATACAATTAATTTTGAAATATTTAAGTAAAATTACCCATTAAGTAATTTGTAAGTAATTTTACGATAGATATTTAAGAATTAAGTTATTAAAAAAAATTATTGTCAGAAATTGAAAAATTTGATAGTTTTGTATTATAATTAATAAAATAAATAATTGAATTAAATAAAATTATGTAGAAATTGTATTTAATATTTAAAAATAAAAATTTTGTATAGAAAAAGGAATATTTTAAAAAATTGAAATTCTTGTAATAATAATAATGTATAATAATAAAATAATAAACTGATTTCAACATTTTTCGCACACACGCGGATAAAATTTACTTCTTTAATGAATAAATCGGTACACTAAAAAAAATTTATTTGATTCAAATAACTGATTATTTGACTATTATCAAACAAATATTTACTTGAATCAAATCAATTGTATTTGAATCAAATATTTCAGAATTTGAAGCAAATATTATACATTTGATTCAAATAAAAATTATTTGATTCGAATAAATATTTATTTGATTCAAGTAAATATTTATTTTATAACAGTCAAATAATCGGTTATTTGAATAAAATAAATTTTTTTTCAGTGTATAAATCGAAATAAATAATAAAAATGATAAGTAATATTTATTATTCCTTCTAAAGTTAAATTCGAATCATTTACCGACAATTTCTAATCAATATTTTTTCAATTTGCAATTTATAATCTAAACCAGTGTTAAAAATTAACAATAAGTTAATTTCACAGTTATCACATGGAAATGAATCTTTCATGGATTTCTCCACACGTAAATTTATTGCACAAACACCTCCCCACCACATGCACCTTACTCTATGTAGCCTATAAAAACTATTGCGGTCACTGTAATATTTGATCAAGTATTGTTGATAAAACAAAAGAAAACGAAGACAAAAATTTTAGAATTGAAAAAAGTGGAGAACTTTTGGTGAAAAAATAACAAAACTAAAACAATATGATTGCTATTAGAAAGTTCTTGATATTACCAATTGTAGCAGTAATATTAATTATTTATTTGCAAAGTGCACAAGAAATTCTTATTAGTTCTAGTGACAGTATATTTCCTACATGGTCATATACCTAGTATGTATGATATTTATTACAATCAACATTCGATAAATAAACTCTCAACAAATTGTATATTTTAAAAAATTAAATTTGTTTTATGATCCCTTAAAGAATTTTATTTTTAAACCATTAGGTAAATTAGATAAATAAAATGAAAATTTTTGTGTGTCTCTAGAGATTAGATTTATCGAAAGTGAACTGTAACCTTCAATAATTTGATTCGTTTCCATGTTCTCTTTAGATTCTATAAAAATTATTTTTTACTGACAATATGGATAATTATGTTGTTGAAACTGCAAAAAACTAGTAGTTAATAATTTAATAAAAATAACTGAGAGAATTTATAAATAAGTCTCTTTAGTTTGAAATAAAAAATTCCTTAATACTACATTTTCAAATTCTTTTTTTTAGTTTAAAGTGATTTACCAAATATAATGCGCAGATCATTGATAATGGTTAACATTTATACAGTTTTCTTAAAAGTATCAAATTGATACTAAATTGGATCAAATTAATGCCAAAATGTAGATCAATTTTTCATTTGATTCACATTTTTTGTATCAATTCGTTGTAGTTTGATACTTTTAAGTTTACAGTGTAAATAATTTAAATATTATTAATAGTAGAGGAGTGTATCCAGTTGTAAGACACCTCCAGTTGTGAGACTGTCTCACATGTATAGAAACACTCCCCTATATTTTCTAAGAGAGCAAATAATAGAATTTTCAAGTTTCAAAAATTGTTTGAATAATTTTTTATGATCTTCATTACTTCGAATTAAAATCTTTAAAATGAAAGAAAAAATATAAATCTAATACATCTATCTAATATAAATCTAATTTAAAATTTTGTAAAAATTACAGCTCAGACACAACTACTTAAAAAACAGAAGGATTCTAATCAAAATAAATAACAATTCGTCAAAAGATCTAAGTAAGTGTAAACAAAATTATATATTTTTGTGCTAAAGAAATTTGTAGTTAGTAGACTCTTATTTTTATTATCTGAAAAAATCAAATGATTTTATATTTAAATAAATAATGAAAACTTATTTTGTAATTAGTCCAGAACGAAGGAATGAAGGAACTGCACCCTAAAAATACTATTCTTCATTTTCTACGGATTCCTCTAAATTAAATGCATATTTTCCTTTCATATATGTGACGTGCCGCGACAAAAGGGACCTTAGCTGCTTAGAATTTTAGTTTATGTTTAGAGTACTTTTAACTTCATTAAAAATTTATTATTGATTATTTAACATCAAAAGCATATTTTTCTGAAAATATTGCACATAATAATGAATTAAATATTAATAGTTTGTAAAGAAAATTGGTCATTTTTATTTATTTATACTTTTGATTTTAGTTCTGTCAAAAACAGCTAAGGTCCCTTTTGTCGCGGCACGTCACATATAGTATCAAAAATAATATACTTCACTTTAGAGGATTTTCATCTTCAATATTATTTGCTAATTATGGTCATGAGCTAATAAAGATAAGTTACTTTGATGCACTGAATTACACGTTTTTAATTAAATAAATACGATTATATATTAATAGATAGTTAATTACTTACACAACTGAATATATTGATAAGCACTATACTGAAATTTTTTTAATATAATTGAAATTTCGACAAGAATTTTGTTAAAATTTCGTAAAGAATTTTATTAAAATTTTTGAAAATAATTGCATTTCCACAATTATTTGTAACTTTTCCAAAATTCAAATTTTTAACTGTTTTCAACTAAACTTCTTTCAAGAATCAATTATTTTCAATAACTATTATGTAATTAAAATTTTTCAAAAATGTAAGTTCTTAAACATTTCCAATTTAATTAATAAAAAATTAATTGAAATTTTTGATGTTCATCTATTTATGAAAATTGTAAACTCAACTCTTTTAAAGTTACAATTATTCATCAAGTAATCTATTAAGTAATAATTTAACAATAGCTCTTCAAGAATTAAGTAATTAAAAAAGAAATTATTAACAGAAATAAAACCTTAATATCAGAAACAGAAAAAATTGAAGATTTTATGTTAGAATTCGAAATAATTTTGATAGTTTATGAGGAAAACAAAAATGACACAAAAATTCAGAATTTTCCTATGAATTCTAAAAATGTAGTTTTTTCCATTACATTTAATAAAATTGCCTAACTTTTCTCTGACCAATTCTATTTCACCTGACTGTATCCTAAATTCCTTAATTCCTTAAATTAAATTATAACTTTTTGAAAAAATTAATTTTTTTCGATTATATACAGAGAAAAATGGATTATACAATTAGGAATATAGAGAATAAGATCATACTGATTATAATCTGATTATTACCCTTTATAATCTATTTACAACCTTTCAATGTTTTAGAATTATTTCTGGTATTCACAATAGATTATACATTTTATAATCCAAAATCGAATCAAATTATAATTCTAGATTATAACTATAGCAACATGTTTTTTCAAATTATCATATCATGAGGTTAAAGTTGTTTTGAAAATTTGTTGTGATCGAACTTTTTTACAAGTGCTGCTATTTTAATTTTCCAGGTTTGTAAATTTCTGATAATTTCATTTTTATAAATTTAAAAACAATCATAGCATTATGCATTTATTTATCACTAGCTTATTATTGACTATAAACATTTTTAGGTTACATATTTAAAGAGAATATTATTTTCAACCTTTTCTTAACAGTATTTTTATTTACTTATAAACTATGAAAAAAGTTAAAAAAAAAAATTTAGTGATTGATCAATTAATTTAATTAATAAATTATTAGCAACAACAAATTCAAATTTTTATTGTTTTAATTTTATTATTAGGCCATTAAATATTAAATTAATTTTTTTAATTTATGGGTTAGTTCTGATTTGTCAAAATTTTATTTTTTTAAAATAACGTAAAGACCAATTGAAGCGTTTTATGCAGAAACAGCATAAGTCTATAAATCGAAATTGTTCAGGAATCAATAAAAACGGTTTTACTTGTAAATGTTGAGATTTTTTCTAATTCTGCTTTTTGCATTATATTCTAGTAACCTATAAGTTAAAAAATCTAATTTGATTAATTTTTTATCTACTTAATGTAAGAAATAAAAAAATAAATTAACATTTGGACTTATGCTGTTTATCTGCACAAAATGAAATGAAAAACACAAAAAATTTATTGAATCGAGTAAAGTATCAAAATTTTATTCAATTCAATATCATTATATCTTCTGTTTAAAAGTCCATTGTTATTTAAATGTTTTAAAATATTAGAAGTATTATTTCTTAATTTCTGTATTGGATTTCTATTAATAATTTTATATGTTTTTTTATTTGATAGTAAAGTTTCAAGTTTTTTTGTGTATTCCAATCTATCCAACGCAACCGTGACATTTCCCTTGTCAGCAGTAGTAAAAATAATATTTTTGTGTTCTTTAACAAATAACTTTGTGTCATTTAACATTTTAGCGAAAATTCTATCCTTGACATTAATGTGACGTGATTTTTTAAGATTACAATCATAATTTCGAAAATTAATAATCAATTTGTTTCTTATATCATTCGAAATGTCATCATTCAAATTATAACAACTAATAAATTTTTCTATTGATTTAATGTGATTAATAAGAACATGAATCATAATTTTGTTAAAAAAGGCAAGGATAATAATGTAAAATCTGAAAACACTAATACTGTTTATAAAATTAACTGTGAAAATTGCTCTGCATGTTATGTGGGTCAATCAAAAAGAATGGTAGGTGTTCGTATTAAGGAACATTAAAATTCAACTTCTAATGTAATTGCTACTCACAATGATTTTTTTAGACACAAATTTGATTGGAACAATTTTCTTATATTAGACAAAGAAGCAAACTACAATAAACGTTTAATATCAGAAATGATACACATTAATTTACAAAAAAATCTGGTTGATAAAAAGGAAGATGTACAAAATCTTAGTAATTGCTATAATCATTACTTTATAAATGAAATGAAATATTCTTAATCTGTTCTGAGTTACCTTGACATTTCCTAAATTTTGTTTACTGACACGGTCATTCACCTCATGTCAGTTACCTATATTTCGAAAACTATACACATTTTATTCGCCAGTGTCCAATTGTAATCGCTACGTATAAGACGTTCTTTTGCAACGATTTAAATTTTGTTTAATTTTCGGTAAAAAATTGTTTAAAAGTAAGTTTATAATTAATATTATTTTTTAAGAATGTATTTTAATTTTTATTATTTTTTTCTTTTGTTTAATAAATTTTAGTTTCTGAAGAGGGTAGCCGCGCTGTCGAAACGTCAAACAACTATTGTTGTTTTATTTTTTATTCCTGACTCGGAATTGATCGTTGAATTCAATGTTTAATATTTAAAACAACCGAGTGATAATATCATATAATAATTTTATTTTGAGTGAAATTTCACTTAATCATAAGAAGTATAATCTGGATTATATCGCATATAATCCATTTTTCTTCGTGTATTACTAAAAAACATAGTGAAGATTAATTTTGAACAAAAGTTTGAGGCACGTTTGAAAATAATTCCTAAAATTATTAAATAGGAAACAGCGTCGAATCAAAAGTGACCAGTGAGTGAAGAATCAGCTCTATAAATGAACATAGTTTGGAGTGAAACGCGAAAAACAAATGAAATAAAAGAGCCAAAATCTCTCATCAGTGTTTCAGTGACAAAAGAGACAAGACCGAAGGGAACAATCTAATTAGCATGTTTCTTAATGAAGCTCTTCATCGATCAGGATTAAAAGTACATGTTCGCTTCATAAACAAAGCGTTACGTGGGTCGAAGATAATGTCAGTACGGAAGATATGCTTTCTAGCATTAACAACAATTCTCGCCTCCTTCTCTCTGTATCTCTCCTTACTCTATTCCTTTGTAGCACTTTAATTCGATTTTAATATGAATTTATTGGCAATTAATTAAATAACACGTTGAGAGTGCGCCTCTACAATATATCTGCGCTTAAGGCAAGATTTCGATAAAAATTGAATCCGAACGTGAATTATAGTTGAGCATCGGATCGATATTACCCGGGCTTGTATTAACAGATATATAAGCATTTCAATCGGCACCTTTATATCGATGTACCTGTTCGATTAGAATGTTCCCTCGATAATCTTTCCCTCGACATTGCATAACGATACACATATAGAAATTTATGTTTGTCTATAGGCGCAGCGTAAATTTTCGATCGACCAAAGAAGCGGTGTGTAGAGGACTTTATAATACACGTTCTCTATATATAAGAAATCGTGTTTTAAAGATAGATGTCATCGGGGTACACGTTTCACTCTCGGATGTATATCTCACGGATGGGATGATACTTGATCTCGGATCGCACGAAAGATTCGCAGTCACTTTGAGATCATTAGGATCAGTCCTCGTCGAGTATTATTGAAATGGACAAGAGCCGCGAGCTATGCGTTTTGGTAATGATGTGACAAAATTAGAATCTCCCTCCCTCTTTTTTTCTCTTCCAAGGATGTTCTGGGTGTTCCTTCGTCTCTGCACATGTCAAGGATTTAAAAACCGAAAATTATATATTGTACTCGCCAATTTATAAATTGCTCAATTATATGTAATTTTTGAATAAATATATATGTAACATAGTTGTAACTGAAAATTTCGATCTTTTTTTTAACACTTTTTTATTTGCTACTGTGCTTAATATCATTTTTATATTATCAAAAAGGGGAGCATGAATATAGGATAAAAACTATTAAGGGGAATACTTATTTAGAGGGAAAATTTGAAACAATTTTAGAACAATTTTTAGAGAAGAATTTTTTTGGGGTGTCATTTTTGACTTTTTGATTTTACTTTCGATTCGATTTTAACATTGAGTATGACTTTGACTATTCATTTATTTTCAATTATTCATTTACTTTTTAAAAACAATTTTGTAGTGCTTTTAAAACGGAAAATTTGATGTCCATTTGCACAGTGAATTTTAAAGTCTCCAATAGAGACCAAAAGTATCAAATAGATAACAAAATATCAAATTGGTATCAAGAAGTATAAAATAAGCTACGAAAAGTTTAAAAAATGATACCAAAACGTGTATAAAATTGCTACTAAAAAAATATCAAATTGGTACCGAAAAAGTACTAAAAAAATACCAAAAGCTTTAAATCAGTACAAAAATTCCGATTAATTTGAAATTTTTTTTCTAATATTCAATAATTTATTTAGTCTTTAAAAATCATTTTTCAATAATATGAAATTGAAAATTTTTTGTCATTTACCAAAATTAATTTCACAGTTTCAAATTGAAACCAAAGTGTTAAACAACAACAGAGTATCAATATTGTAGCTAAAATTATCAAAATTACACCAAAACGTATAAAAATGTACAGCAAAAAATATTTAATTGTACAAAAAGTTTAAAACCCGTACAAAAATTGTAACTGATTTGAGATTTTCTTTTCAATCGTTAACTTTTGAAACCTTTTCAAAATTAAATTATTTTTACAAATTAATGCTACAATGTTTTTAATATTCAATATTATTTTCTAAATTTTAACTAAAATACATTTTTAAAACAATCTTTATTATAAACTTCTATGAGAATTGAAGTATTTAAATACAAAAATGACAAAAATAAATAATTTCATCAACAATAAATAATTTGTTTATTTATAAACAATAACTTTCTCAATAAATTTTTAAATAATTGAATGCTTTTTTAGGTTTTAATAAAATTTTTTAAAAAATTACATTTTTTGATAAATTTAATTGAAATTGCATTGAAAATATTAATGAAATGTAAATTAAATTAAATTCCCGTGACATTTTTCTAATCTATGGAAATGTTTAAATGTTGGCGTAGAATTTTATTAAATTTTCTTAAAATAATTTCATTCTTTTAGAAAAATTTACTAAAATAGTAGATATTAAAAATCATTGAATTAAGAAAACAGTTTTGAAAATAATGAAAATTTTGCCAAGAATTTGATTAAAATTTTTGTTAATAATTGAATTTCTGTAATCATTTGTAACTCCTCCAAAACGAAGTTAGTGTCTTTTAAAACTAAGTTTAGAAATGAAAAAAATTGAAAAGAATTAATATGGTATCAGAAAATATCAAAATTATTTCCTAACGTATCAAATTGGTACCAAAAATAATCAAAATAATTCCAAAACTTATAAAAATATTGGTACCAAATAGAATCAAATTTATGTTAAAAAGTATCAAATTGTTTCCGCAAAGAGTCAAAAATTCCACGATTATCAATTTAGTACCAAAACGTTTCAAATTGCTACAAAAAAATATGCAAAATCAAAAATTGTTAAACCAAACCATATCAAATTGATACCAAAAGTACCAAAACTATTCCAAAATTATAAAATGTGTGCAAAAAATTTTTAATTGACACATTTTCAATCAATTTAACATTTTCAGTTGAACTTAAGTTTCAAAAAATTTAAGATTCAAGAAATTTAAATAAAAATTCACATTAGAATTCTAATTGAACACAATAATAAGCTTCTAGTTTAAAAATTTGAACCTTTTAGACACAAATATTTTGATGGGGAATGAGATATTCAATTATTTATTACAAAACAAAGTGAAACAATTTCTGAAGGGTATCTTTAGTTGGCGTCGAACGGTCTGGACCACATTTGGGATCGATTCCCGGAAGCTATAAAGTAACCGGACCACATCGTTCTTTTCTTAAGGTGAGGTCCGACAACAAGGTCCTCTTGAGTGCTTCCCTGAGACCTTTAATTCTTTTCAATGACATTTTTACAAGATAACGCTCCTTCTGTTTTTTTATTACACTCGTCCAGGAAAAGTTTTGTGTTTCAATATAAATAATCTTCACCGCTAAACTCCAAAAATCGAAAAAAGAACAAGAGAAAATTAATCCTTATTCTGCGACAGTGGTGCATCAAGATGGTATAAGAATTAGAATTAAAATATTCATATGTATTCATTTATTGCTTCCTCATACAGAGGAAGTATTGTAATACCAAAATTTTTCGCCTTCGATTTTTTGACATATTTTTATGTTATTTGACCTCAGGAGTTCAAAAATGACATTTTTAAAAAAAGTCATTCCGTATGTGTGTAAACATAATATTTTTATAAATATCTCCAAATTATAAAGAGCTTTTGGACTGATTTTTTTTAAATTCTAGGTCTCATCTGCGGACATAAAATAAGAGTACTATAAGACAGATTAATAAAGTTCAACTATATATTTTTTTGAATTATAATTTTCCAAAAAACGTTTTTTGCCCATAACTTTAAAAAAATGTTAAGACACCTATGAATGTTTTTCTCTAATTTTGTAGAGTTTTTTAGTCGCATCTTTTGAGCCCTCAATGAACCTTTTTCATTCATATTCACTACAGATATTAAACTTTCAAAAATCAAAAATTTTGAAAAATAAGATTTTTTTTGAAAATTTTGTTGAAAAATGTAAAAATAACATTGAAACTTTAGTTACCAACTTGTAGAGAATTAAAGAACGTTTCGATTGACCTATTTTTAAAGCTAATTCGTTTAGAAATAAAATTCATATTTTTAAAAAATGAAATTGTGATGGAAATTTAAAAAAAAAAAATTTTTTAATGTGGAAGTAACTTTGGAAAGTTGAAAAATATCATTTTTCATATAATTGCTAAAATTTTAAAATAGAAAAAAATTAAAGTCATCACGGTAAATCGTTAGGTATTAAAATAACACCAAAATGGATTAAAATAACACTAAATTGGATTATTTTAATTCTTTTTGGTGTTATTTTAATACCTAACGATTTACCGTGATAATATACCATAAAAATGAAAATCGCTTATGTATCGAAACACAACGAGATTTACGACAACGAATGAAATGAACACAAAAATTATAACAAAAATATATAACTTGGCAGCGGTTTTTATTTTATTATTATTTTGTAAATTAAAAAGTTTTATATTTTCAAGAATTAACATCAACTTTTTAATGATTACAGATTAAAAATTTTAAAAACTCATTTATTAAGTTCATAATAATAATAATTCTTGTTTATTATTATTTCCAGTGTGTTAATATCCAGTTTTGGTAATTCTTCATTTTTCTGGAAGAAAGTCATTTACAATTAAAAATCGTAAAAATAAGCAAAGTGCCAATTTTAATTACTTTTTCTTTCACATTTGTGAAGAAAAAAGGAAGAAAGTGTTAAGAAAAACTAAAAGTTAATCACAGGTACTTTATATTTGATAAGGTTTTATTCAATTTAATGATTTCTCTTTCTCATATTTAGGTGAATGAAATTTGCAAAATTAGGTTATTTTCCAGGTGAAATTTAAAACCATTTTTTATTTAATATCTCTTATTATCAATTGTTTCTATCTATTTATATTAATAAACTAAATCACTCTTAAAAAATTCTAATATTTTTTTGTACGTTTCAATATAGTAAAATATATGTTTTCTTTAACATTTTTTAACAATTCTGATAAAATTCTTCGTAACAAATCAATTATTTTTAAAAATAATAAAATTTTTCTAAACTCAAAAGTTTGTAATACAATTTTTTTGTAAATTTCAATTATTTACAAAATTTTCAATTAATATTAATTTATTTAATTTAATAAAATTATTTTAAAAAAAAATAAATATTTAAAAAAAACTAATAAAATTGTTTAAAAGAATTTAATTTTCTATGATTAATTTTAATCATAGAAAGTTATTTAGGTATTTCATTTAATTTAATTTTTTAATTTATGAAAAGAATTTAATTTTCTATTATTTATTTTTAATATAATTTAATAGGCAAATTATTAAATACGATTAATAATAAATAAGATTATTTTAAAAACTTAAAAGAAAATCTGTATAAAATTTAATTATTTTTAAAATTTTCAGTTAAATTTAAAAAAAACTATTATTTTCAAGAAAATTGAAATAAGTTCTTCAAAACAATTCAATTATTTAACTGTTTTAAAGAATTTTAATTAAATTTTTCTCGGTATGAATTCAATTATGGAAAAAAATGTTTATAAATTTTTTAAATTAATTCAATTAGCAAACAGTAACTAACTTCAAACTGAGAACAGATTATTACAAATACAAGGATTATCAATGTAGATTTTTACTTAGTAAAAACTTTTCTTAATGGAATATATACTATAAATATTACTATAAGAATATTTCTATTTAACAAAATTTTTAATTAATAATCAATTTATTCAAAGGAAATTAAGAGTGCAATTTTGTAATTTAATTTTAATTTTCGATTCGATTCTGAAATTGATAATGACTTTGACATTGAGTTTCACTTTGACTATGATTTTCATTATGGCTTTTTTTTAGATTTTCAGAGTCAACGTCATAGTCAATTTACAAAATTGCACCAAAATTGCACCAATTTGACACTTTCCGTTAGCCATGTTGTACTTTGAAATTAGCTCTACAAGCGGAAAAAAATTTCTCATTACTATAAAAGCAAATAAATCGTGGTTGATTGGAAAAAGAAAAAACCTCTTGCTCCTCTGATAAAAAATACTCATATCAAGTTCGCAAATTCGGGAAGCCGGTGGTTCTTAAGATAAAATAGTTAAATCAGGTTTTAGAATGCTTTTAACGCGGAAGCTCTTTTGGAGATTGACTTTTAGTACAGGTTGGAAAAAAAAGAAGAAAAAGAAGACGATGATGATGATGAAGAAGAAGAAGAAGAAGACTTGATCCGCCCAATCGTGACACCTCCAGAAGATACTAATTCATCGAGTTTGATATCGGTTTTTGGCGAATGTCTTTGGGGTGGCTAGTACATTACGTGACGGGACAGGCCACCCATGTCGTCGTGGTTTGCTCGCATCTATCACGGAGCCACCTTTCCTCTGCTTAAGCCCCAATAAAAGCCCAAGGGTTAGGTCTGTGTCTCCGGATCGGGCAAAAAATTGGCCATTACGGCACGAGGACCACTGTCAGTAAACTTTAGTAACATGCCTCGGATAAATGTGTGCAGACTCCACGTATATATAGATATATACACGAGAGACGAGAGAATCTCGCGGCAAATGTAGGCGTCGAAATGAACGTATGGGCAACGAAAGCGCATTTCAATTGCTAATTACTCAAGAAGCAATTACCCACCAGAATATCCAATGTCGAGATATTATACCAGATGACCGATAGCGTTTACAAAAATGGATAACGAACCTGAAACGAAAATACACGTGAATAATTTCAGTTTTTACAACTTTGCTTTATCCGCTCTTACACGTTACATTCTTTGGTCATTTTTCGTTCCTGCTTTCGATAAATGTGTACATCAATAATAATATTCAAAGTAGTGTTAATTTTTTAATAGTAGGGTAGAGTGGAGTAAAAAAGCCATTTGAGTTTTATTTAAAAACTATTAAGCCGATTTATGAGCCGTTTAGAATATAAATACTATTATGTGATACGCAACTTTTGAATCTAGTTTGAATGTTCTACCTAGATTAATATTGTTTTTATTGTAATTTTAATTTTTTGTTGCTTTTTTGAAAACATTTTGGTGAATTTTTCAAACATATTACAATCTGATTGAGTGAACGAATAATAAAAGTAAATGTCTGTACATAAGAAGAAAAGTAAATGTTAATTTTTGAAAATTAAACTGAATTAAAAATTTATTTTTGCTTTTTTAATAACTAGTCTTGGGTGTAAGAAAGCCAGGGCAAAATATCCATTGAATATTTTGTGAAATTCACTTGTTTTCTATTTAAACTAACCTTCTTAGTTTACAAAATTTCTCGTGTTCATTTAATAAAATAAATTAAACACGACGAAAAAGTAGTTCAAAGTGCATTAAAAACGTAAACAATGAATAAACGGTTGAAACGAAATGAGTTATCTGTGGTGAAACTTAAAGAGAACTTCTAAGAAATGTACGAAAAATTGGCAGTGCAAATCGAAAACAGGTAAACTTAATATAATTTTCAATTTTACTTGCTAAAAATTCTTTCATAATTATTAAAATATTTTTCAAATAAGACTATTTGTCATATAAATAAAGAAAAACTATAAAAATACCTAAATTGACAACATGTTTTGCTAAAATCGTAGGGTGGCTTTTTCACCCTACCAGGTGGTGCAAAAAAGCCACTTACAGGGCTTTTGTAGAACTCTTATAACTTAGTCCTTCCATGAGATAAACAATATTTCAGTCAAGAATTTTCAAGCTTAATAACTAAACTTTCAATAACAATTGGAAATTTGAGAAAAAAATTTTAAATACAGATTTTACAATATCAAAAGTAAAAATGTGGCTTTTTTACCCCCACTCTACCCTACTATTAAAATGATTATAAATTGGATAAAAAAATTTTGATAATTTCATCAGTAAACATTGTCTTTCCAACTTCTCAGCAACTTTAAATTGTAAATAATTTTCAACTTAAAAGTGTATAAAAAGTTTTGTATATACAGAAAACTTTTGACTAAATTCAGGGTAGACACAGGTCAGGAAAAAGTCGGGAAAGTAGAATGATAAAAAAAAATTTGAAAAAGTATCATCGAATTTATGTTGATTTTCTAAAGTATTACTGACAAAACATTTTTCACATATTTAATGGTTAGAAAAACTTTTTTCATTTTCGTGATAACTTTTGTAAAAGTACATTTTGACAAACAGTTTTTACTTAAGTAATATTGAATGATAATTTATTTATTTTATTTAAATTTCACGTACAAATAACTTTTTGAGCATGAAGATTTTGTTATTTTAAGATTGCTTGAAGATTTAGGGTTTTTTTTAAATTAATTGATTTAAGAAATTCTTAGAATTAAATTTTCCAAAAAATTTCTTTTTATGACACTACAAAAGAATAAGATGATTGATGACGATTTGTTCATTTTTGTTATCAGAGGTTAAAAATTATAAAAATAGTATAATTTTGATTTCCAATATTATATTAAAAAATAAAAGCGAGGTTTTCTATCGAAATTTTCTAGGAGTGCTTCCCAAAAACAATTTCACGTGGATTCATAAGGAAATTCTGAATTTTTGTGTCTTTTTTTGTTTGTCTCAAAAACTATGACATTATACCACGAATTTTAAGACAAAACTTTCAATTTATAATGTACTTAAATATAAATTTTTAAAAAATAAGATTTTTGAAAAATTTTAATAATTCCTATTCCTCTGAAATTATAGTTAAATTTTAATAAATACTTATTATTAATTATAATTAAAAATCATAGATTTATAGAAGAATTTTAGTTAAAAATATAAAAAAATGAATTTTGAAAAAATTTAAGTGATTGCAGAAATTCAATTATTTTTAAAAGTAATAAAATTTTTTACAAATATTCAACTCTGTTTAAATTTTTATTAAATTTTGGTAAAAATTTAAATTATTTTCAAATGTAATAAAATTGTTCGCAAATATTTAATTATGTTCAAAATTTATTTTTAATTCTGTAAAAAAATGTCAAACATTTTCAAAAGTAATGCAATTATTCTACGAAATTGTATTATTTTTAAAAATTTTGATAAAATATATAGTAAAATTCCATTAATTTTAAAAAAAGTTTTCCTCAATTCAATCATTTTCAACGTGTACTATTATAATAAAATTTTCAAAAAGAATTGAATTAGTTAAAAAAAATTTTTATAAAATTCTACGTAAATATTCAAATATTTTTATACCTATGTAATAAAAATTTCATAGGAATTAAATTATTTACAAATGTTTTATATATTTTTTCGCAATAATATTTAATTATTTTTATGAATAATAACATATTCTTTTAGAAATTCAATTATTTTCATACATAATAAAACTCATCGCAAAATTTCAATTATTTTTAATAGAATTTTAATTCGCGTTCCTAGAAAAAAATAATTATTCTTTAGAATAATATTAAAATTCGTGAAAATTATTCAGAAATTAAAAAATTTGTTGATAAAACTTTTTATGACAATTAAATTTTAAGAAACATTCAATTACTTAATTAATTATTAATTTTTATATGTAAATAATTAAAGTCTCGTAGAATTTTCTAATAGAATTCATATAACAAAGAATTTTAGTTAAAATTTTAGATAATAATATATAATTATATCGCGAAGTTTTAGAAATAACTGAATTTTAAAAAGGTTCCAAATTCAACTCAAAATTGTTGTAAATGTGACTATTACTATGAAAAAAAAAATTAAATTGATAAATTTCTTGACATTTAATAATAATTAAATATTTATTTAAAATAAAACTATATTGATGATTTCGAATAAAAAATAAATAAATAAATAAATAAATAAAAAATATAAAAAAAATAAAAAATAATAATAATAATAATAATAATATAATAATAATAATAATAATATATATATATAATAATAATATTTAAAATGAATCAGAATATTCCTTATAAGGCTTAACTGCTGTTTCTTACTAACAATATCAATCATCAATTTTTGAATTAAAATTATTTCCCATTTTAATTAATTTCTATTATTACTAATTTCCAACTCAGGACTAAATAGTTCTCCCAGTTTAAAAAAAGTTTCTTTCTTTGTTCCTGAAGAAAATAACTCTAAGTTTTTAATACATAAAATAGATAAAAAAAATTTTATCCTAAGTAAGAAAACTGCTAAAACTAAAAAATAAAATAAATAAAAAATATATTAGTGATTATAATTTAATAATTGTTATACATTTAGTTATTTTTTTTTTCATTTTATTACAGCCGAAGCTGATCATCAATAGTAAAGTTGCAATTGCAGCTTGAATTCAATTATCTTTGGCGTAACCCTTTGTTGCCAACACGTTGAATCCATTTGTTTGGAAGTCTTTTACTTCACTTTATTATCTTACATCTGGGTGATAGAAAAAATATAATACTATAGAATTGCAATAGATTTATCTAAATTTTACATCATCACTATTATCTCGTCTTTCACTTCCTTCTTCTTCTTCTTCTCCTTCATCTCGATCGTATAATGATTATGATCAACTTTCTTTGTTTCTTCGATATTTTTTGCAATTGTAAATTCTATAATCTTCACAATTTTCTTCTCCTTTATTGTATACAATTTTATTTCTTCGTCAACATTTTTTTTCTCCTTTTTCTATCTGTAACTTTATCGTAATGATAAAATAAATTCTCCTTCTATTTATTTGCTAATTCAATTCTTTCCTTTTTGATATTTATTTATTACATAATTATTACTTTTCATTCTTTATCGATTTTTTTTTATTTTTTATTCTAATAAAAATAAGTAATTCTTACTTAATTATTATCGATTTATTTATATTTTTCTTTTTTTAATAAAAAATGTAAATTATGAATTAAAAATTATTATTCATTCTTCAACGATTTATGTATTTCTTTTTTCTTTTACTTCTTGTTTTTCCCTTTCCTTTCCCTCATTTCTATTACATGTTTCTTCTTATTAAAAGTCATCTGCATGTCACTCATGGTCTTCATTATTATCGTATTTTCAGTTTCCTCTTGTGCTTTTTTTATTTACTTTGTTCTGTTTATTATTATCATATCCTTTATTAATATTTTCTCGACAATAATAATCCACATTAAATATTAGTTAAATTAAATTTATTTTTATAATTATATTATAATATATTATTATTATTATTATTATTATTATTATTATTATTATTATTATTATTATTATTATTATTATTTTTTTTTTTTTATTATTATTATTATTATTATTATTATTATTATTATATACATGCAGAAAAAGAAATATATAAATTTTTTTCAATATATAATAAAATAAAGGAATAAAATAAAAATACTGAAAAAATATAATATTGACTAAACATAGAAAATCGCTCTTTCAGGCATGTTTTGAAAAGCACTTTGAGAACTCCAACCAATAGGGCATTAATTAAGACCGATTTAATATATTTCCGCACATCTGCCACATTAACGATCGTTTCAATTTGAACTCAATTAATAAACTTGACATGTACATACACACGTTTAAGCAATTTTCTTATCCTCATACATATATGAGATGATTATTTCTGTATCGAGAGAGAGATAAAGAGAGAGAGAGAGAGAGAGAGAGAGAGAGAGAGAGAGAGAGAGAGAGAGAGAGAGAGAGAACTCTTCAATTTACCAAAGAAATCCACAAACAAATGGTAAATTAAAGTATTATGATGTTTTTTTAAAGAGTAGATAATCTTGCATTTTAAAGGGACCAAGGGCGTAATTGAAAATGTAAATGAGGCAGAAATTAATGACGGCGATTGATGGGGAATTTTCACATATATCGATAATCGTATATATACACACAATTCGTCTATGCGTGTATATTTATATCGCACACGAAGAACTGGTTCTCGTGCAGGTAAACGATTGGCAATTATTATGGTGATAAATTTAAGAGTCAGAACAAAATGCGGGTACAATATATATTTTATATATATCTCATTACTATTATACTATGTACGTTCTCATAATAATTAAGCGATGAAGAGACGATTCAAAAATATTCAATTACATGCTTTGACAACTGTTTTTTCATTACTACAACTATTATATGCTATTACAATATTAAATTATTTAAATAAATATTTAAGTAGCCAGGAAGTATTTTTCACCTATTTTAATTTTACAGTCTATTTTTAAACATTTAAATTGTTTTTGCTAAATTGATACTTTTTTACCAAATGAATAATCGGTTTTTAGACAAAAAATTACTTTCTTCACATTTAACAACATTCTTATTTTATTTGTTTAATTTAATTAACACCTATTTACAATTTTTTACTATTTAACAAAAATTAATAATGCTTTTAAATTTTTAGTATAATACAGTTACACCAAAAGTTTTTTAACAAGCTTACAAATTGTTTTTCAATTTACGAAAAATTAGTCTTTAGTAATATTATTTCAATAAAAAATAATTGAATTTTAGTCAAAAAAATGATGAGCGAAAACAGGAATGGCATTAATAATGCTAAAGAAATATGAAGTTGGAGACGATAAAAAATAACATGAGGGTACCGATCATCATTATCATTATCATCTCCACTTTATCATTATCATCTCTTCATCTACACTACTATTATCATAAGCATAATTTTCATAATCATTTTCAATTTTTCCATTATTTTCTCTGTCTTTTCTCCTTTATTTCAATCTCCATTTCTTTTTGCTTTTTATAGTAAAAATAATTTTGTAATTAAGAAATATATTTTTACCTAAATATTAATTCACTATTTATTATTAACACAGAGTTATCGCGAAATTTTTTTTGTATTTCTTTTAATTTTCTCTGATTTTCAGAAAAAATTTTACCTTTTTCCATGACCCTAAACAATATTCAAATTCACTCTAAAAATGTTCAGACACACGGAGAAAAAAAAATTGTTATGATAGAACTAACAAATTTCATTTGTTGTTGTTATAAAATTTTTTAATACTTCAACAGATTTAATGTTAGGAAAAAATTTGAATTGTTAAGACAACAAAATAAATTAAATTTGTTATAGTTCTACATTAACAATTTTTTTGTCAACACAGCCATACCTTTTCTTCGTGCACTCAAAAAAAAAATCTCCCATAACATTTATTTACGAACTTCTTTAATTAATTGTAAAATTATTCCAAAACATCAATAATTTCTTTCTTAAAGAAATATTTAATCATTATTATTTTTCCATAGGAATTAAGATTTTGAAAAATTTTAAATTCAAACCTTTTTGAAATTCAACAACTGATAAGAGTAAAAAACATGTTTTTTACATGTTTCTTAATTATAAAATTATTTTCACTATAAAAAACAAAAGGAAATGGATATTGGAGAAAAAGGAGAAAAGACGGAGAAAATAAATTTTAATTGTTTTTTTCTAGAATTTTTAACTAAAATTCTTCTTTAAATAAATTATTTTTAATAATTTTTTAAAAAGTTCTTTGAAAATTTTCAAAATCTTTTACTGTTAACAATTAAGTTTTACGAAATTTCGATTGTTAAGAAGTTCTTTAATTAAACATATATTAGAAAGTAGAAACATAAAAGAATTTCAAAAAATAAATTCAATAACACTTTTTCAAAAAAATTAATTCCACACAATTGTTAGCTAAAAATATGAAATACAATTCAGATTTTCCAAGATTTTAATTAGAAACCTTTTAAATAATAATTAAAATTTTGACAAAACAATTTTATTATTTACTTAAGTAATTAAATTTTTACGAGAATTTAAAAAAAAATTTGAATACAGGTGAACTTTTAAAAAGAATTTTTTTGCTTTTACAAATAGGTAATTGAATTTCCGCAATTATTTGTAATTGAGTTCATTTGGAAAACTTTATTAAAATAGTAAATTTAAAATAAGAATTCAGTATTGAGTCTATAATTTAGTTTGTATTTTTTATTTAATTGCGTTGCATAATCACTTTATTATTATCACTAGCAAATGTTACGCGCGCTAGCACGCGGAACGTGTTCTTCAATTTATTATAATGTAAATTACAAATTTTTTTTTCAAATTTAAATTGTTGGATAAATTTATAATCAAAATTTAAAAAATTCACTTATTAAGTAAATATTTGATAACTATTTTTTATATTTTCAAAAATTTTTAAATAACTCTTCGCAAGAATTCAATTATTTACATGTATAATAACATTCCTCCGAAGAATTCAATAATTTTCATTACAATTTTAATAAAATTTTACGAAAGAATTCAATTACTTTCTAAAATTTGCATAAGTCCATTGAAACAATTTAAATATTTTGTAAAGTCTTTGCAAACATTTAATTCTCTTAAAGATGCTTCTAAAAGTGATTCAATCTTAAAAATTCTCACAGAAAAAAAGAAGTGTTGTTTTAACACTAAAAGTAGTGTTAAAACAACACGCAACATTTTTAACCAAAACGAGGTGATTTTAACCTAAATTTTGTGTTAAATTAACTCCATGAGTGTGTTAAAATTAATGCACATTTTTAATGGCTGTTAAAACAACACCATCTTGAAAACTACACGCAACAAATTTAACACTTATTTTTTTGTGTGCTATTATTTCTAAGATTGCCTGTATAATATATTTTGAGAATTATTATTTTCTTTATTATTTATTATAAATTTATTATTTTATTACTTCTAATTATTTCTAATTATTTTATTATTTCTAATTATTTCTAATTATTTTATTATTTCTAATTATTTCTAATTATTTTATTATTTATAATTTATTTATTATTTCCATGACTGTCTGTATAATTTATCTTAAAAATTCAATTATTTTCCAAACTTCTAATAAATTCTTGGAAACAGTTCAATTTCATATTTTTAAAAATATGTAAAATTCTTCGCAAGAATTAAATTTTTTCTTTAAGAGCATTTGAACCATTATGACGTCACAATTTTAAAACTCATGCTTTTCACACATTGTGACGTCATAGTGGTTCAAATGCCCTTAAATAATAAAATTTTTCAAAGAAATGCAATTATTTTTAATTTAATTATAATTATTTAAATATTTAAACTGACAATTACATTTTTAAAATTATTAATTTAATTTAATTATTTTCAAAAATATTGATAAACAAATTCTTCGGAAAAATTGAATTATTTTTTTAAATACCAAATTTTTATAAATATATTTTTTAAATATTAATTTAAATATTAAATCACTCATCGCAGAAGTCCAAAAAAATGTTAATAATAATTTAATAAAATTTCTAAACAGAATACATTTATTTTTAAAAATGTTTAATAAAAATTTTCAATTGAATACAATTATTTTGAACATTTGTTATTAAAAATCAATTAAAAAAATTGTTATTTGAATAACATAAATTATATTTGAACCAATAATTATAGTATTTGAATAAGTAATTATGAAATTTAATTTAATCTATTTATTTATAACTTTTGATTCAGGTAAATATTATTTAATGAAATAAATTATTCTTTTACCAGTGTAGATGATTTATGGAAATTTTTTTTTCTGAAAAAAGAGTCGAGAGAAAGAAATTCTCAGTGATCCAGTTACGTCGACCTTGCGAAAATGACAACAGTGACATTGTATTGGGAAAAAAAAGAAATGTTTCGGTTTCATACCCAAAGATTCCTGCGAGTTAGTCCCCGTGTAAATATAAAGATGTGTGTTTTGTGTGTATATATATGTCTATATGTACTATGGCACGGGGTCTGGTTGGGTGGTCCCATTCCGCTGACGCGTTCACTACACCCATCTCATGATGTTCAGCCTCTCGGCTCCCTTTGCTTAAAAGATCATATTAAATATTGTTACATGCGGAATGTCATTCCATTACGACTTCGACTCAAATGCCCATTGGCAAAAGTGTAAAATCCGCGATTGAGTAGACGTTATCTCGAAACGCCATCCTATTTTCAAATCTATATATACATACATTTATTCAACTCTTAACATGCGTTCCATTTATTTCAAAAAAAGAATAATCCACAAGATCTTATTCCCACGGGAAGAATATTTTATCTGTAATTTACTAACGCATATTTTTCATATTTGCTGAACGTAGGGGGCAATTTTTAGTTATATTTTTATATTACACAAATCTATGTCCATAGTGGAGAATATTTCTCCAGGATCAAATATCTCTTTTTTACAATTTTTTATTAACAAAATTTTACTATTTTATTAAATTATATAAAACAATTATTAACTTAAATCAAGGAGTTATCGGTTTGGAACCGATTTTGGGAACTAAATTTTATTTTTTTTAATTTTCAATTCTTAAAATCAACTTTAGGATGCGATTTTGTAATTTGACGTTGACTTTGATATTCACTTTCACTCTGACTTTGAAACTTTAAACTGAAAGTCGAAGTGAAAATGAAAGTTAGCGTCGAAGTCAAAGTCTAAATAAATGTCTGAGTCGAAGTCTTTAAAAGTCAAAATCAATTCAAAAATAAATATCGAATTAAAAAATCACTTCCCTTTCGATTTTAAAATTCGACTTTTAAATACAAAGTAAAAATGAAAGTCAACGACAAAGTCAATAAAAACAAAATATTTTTTAATCGCAAAAAACTATTTTTGTTTCAAATTAAAAAAATTGTTTACTTTTGGAGCCAATAATTTTCGTTTGATACAAATAAATACCGTCAAATAGGATAATAACTCCGGGCAGGAGGCTAACTTCGGACATTTGTACATTTCTGTAAATATTTTGTATTTCTATTCTACCTACAAATTTTGATAAGGATTTCGCATTTCTATTGCTTTATCGATAATTCAAGGAACATTATATGTATGACAGTTGAAAAATAAAAATATTCAAAAAAATTTTTTAAAAAATTAATTTAGTTGGAAGAGATTTAATATTTGTAAACCGAATGATAAATTCACTTTCTGTAAATTAGTTGGAAGAGATTTCTGGAAGTTATTGAAGTTTGTGTAAAACCTTATGCATATAAACGAACATATGAAACGTAAAAGCAATTTCTTTTTTAAAATTTAATCTACTATATGTCTTGACATAAAATTGACATTAATTTCAATAACCTAAATTCAAAAATTATTTTCTAAAAGATTTTTATTCAAGAAAATGTAATGATCAGATATACGTTTTCTGGCGTTGATTACAGTAAATTGAGTCAAAGTTTACTTTTAACAAATGTTTAGAAGCTTTAAATATATGTATTGTTTATATTCTCAAATTGTATTACATTCTTATGTCCGAAAAATTATATTAAAAATCGCTAAATTTTAAAAACGTTATTTTTCAAATGTACCATTAATTAAATTTAATTAGTGTTTGTTTTTTTAAAACTTATAATAAATAGTCTGAGAACCTTAGAATAGTTTCTTGTAAAATCAAAAATACAAAAATAATATAAATATCCAAAACAATTTTGAATTACACAAAAAATTATACGGTGTCCGAAGTTACCCCCCTTTGAAGGCTAACTCCGGACACTTGTTTTTTTACTTTACAGAAAATAACAAAGATGAATAAAAAAATTTTAACTAGAAATATTAGCACACAAGACCCTAAAGATGATATATTCTGAACGTCAAACTTCCAGATATTATATTATAAAAAATATTAATAAAAAACATCAAAAACCGTCCGAAGTTACCCTTTTTTGACGGTATACTTGTTCTGAAAAAAAATATTTTAATGAAAACCAAAAAGTTGTTTTGTTATGCAAAAAAATATTTTGTTTTAGAACAAATATATTTTTCAGAATAAAAAAATCAGTTTTATATTCAAACAAAAATTTCATTTCAAAATAATTTCTTTCTAACACAAATAGTTTTGTTTTATAACTAATAGTTTTAATTTATAGAGTAAACAAATGTTCCGATCGATAAAAAAATACTTGGTTTTAATTAATGAATTAATATTTAAATAATAGTAATAATGAATGTACTTATTTATTTATTCTAATTATTAATTAATTTTTTCGGTTCTTTTACAACAACAAAAAAATTATATTAAAGAAAAAAATAATTATTTTGTTTCAGGGACAGTATTTTTTATTCGATAAAAAAAATATTTCGTTTAAGAATAGCAAAATATTTCATTTTAGAACAAATATTTTTGTTTGAGAAAAAAATTTATTTGTTTCAGAGCAGGTATGTTTTACTTCAGAACAAATATTTTTGGTTTTAAACAATTATTTTCGTTTTTGTGAAAAATTTTTTTCGCTTTTAGATCAAAAAATGTAGTTTAAAAACGAAAATAACATTCAAAATAACAAAAAAATTATTTCGTTGTAAAAAGAATGTGTTTTAAAAAACAACACTTTTGTTGTAGCATAAATATCTTTTTTTTAGAACCAGAAACATATTTTTGTTATAAAAAAAACATATTTTTGTCTTTTAACAATAGATATTTTTGTTTTAAAACAAAAAAATATATTTAGGAAGAAAATATTTTGTTTTAGATTTATTATGCAAATATCAATAATATTTTTGTTTTAAAACAAATATTTTAGTCTCAGAACAAAAAAAATTTGTATATAAAATGGGACTTTGTTTAAAAAAAAAATTTTTAGTTAGACTAAAGACTTAGAACAATTTATTTTGTTTTGCAATAAAAAAATAGTTTGTTCTAAAAAGAAAATTGTATATTTAAGGGCATTTGAAACTTTATGACGTCACAATTTGTGAAAAGTAAGAGTTTTAAAATTGTGACGTCATAATGTTTCAAATGTCCTTAAGTAAAAAACAATAATTTAGTTTTAGCGCAAATTATTTTCTTTCAAATCAAAAATGTACTTCGTTCAATAACAAATTATTTTGTTATAGGCCAAAAACATATTTCATTTTAAAATAAATATTTTTATTTCAGAACAATTGTTATTGTTCTACAGTAAATACGTTTACAGCTTTTTTTGAAGTATCAAATTGATACCAAAGTAAATCAAATTGATGCAAAAAATTTGGATCAATTTTTGATTTGATTCATACTTTTGGTGTTAATTAGTTGCAATTTGATACTTTTAAGTTCAGAGTGTTTGTTTGAGAACAAAAAATACTAATTTTATAATATTTTGATTAGTGATGCATTACGAGCGAATATCGTCTCGTGAGAACGAGAATCTCGCGAAAAATACATTGAAAACAATTGAAAGTTATAGTTTCATCTCGTTCTTTTTATGAAAGGACAGAGTCTCGTTATGCATCACTAATTTTGATATAATTTTTATAATAACCAAAATAATGACTGATCACTGTATAGATTGATCAATAAACAAAGTAAAAACAAAATATTTATTCTAGAACAAAAATAAATGTTTGCTTCTCAAGAAAAAGCGATAAATTTTGTGGGAAACTTTAGGTATAATCGTTTCCTTAAAGAAACTTGATACAAAGTAACAGAGCATTAATTTCTTATCAGCAATGAGGAAAATTGACAATTGTTCGAAAAGTGGTGGATGGAATTTCTTTTAAGACACCGCATTAAGCCGATTACGAGTAATAAAAGCGTTTTGGTGTCATCCAAAGAACGAATGATACTTTTGTTCTGAATGACAAGAAAAAGTTGTTGTGCGATTACGAGGTTGCGTTCGTTACATGCAGTGTACGATATTGTCAAGTGAGCTTTTTATCGAAGGCTTCAAGCTTCTTTTTTTCTTTTCTCTCTTTCTCTCTCTTTCTCTCTCGTTTTTTCTTCTTTTTGCCTTTGCTCGTTGTGGCGTATTCTCTTATTCTCCGCACTTGTTTCCTCGAAGCTATTTTCATGCTCCACCGACAAACAAGTTCTTCTTCTTCGTCTTCTTCGTCTTCCTGAAGTGACGCGGCATTTACTCTTCAGCCATAGGGCCTGAGCTAGTGTCAAGTACCATATAGACGATAACATTTTCTTATCAGCAATCTTGAACAATAAGGAAATTTCCATCTCAAAGGCGTTGATAGCCAATTTGTTTCGAAAAAAAAATCATGCCTCGTTGAGAAATTGAATATTTATATTCGTTCGTTCCTTTAAATATGGTAAAATAAAGACTTCACTTCCAATTTAAAATGTTATATTTTTAATTGCAACTAATTATACTCTCAAGTCTCGCGTACATTGTAATTATAATCTGCAATTAAAATGATCCACTTTTTTTAAAAATAATTTTCCATATTTCCATCTTCATCAAGCATATAATTTATTATATTTATCTTTACTATATCTTTTTCTATTATTATCAACAAGTTAGTTTGGAGCAATACCACGTGAACTGATCCAATTAAAAAAATTCGATTTTAATATTATTTTATTAAAATTGACATAACTTCTAAAAAAATTAAGCAATTTTAATTTTTATATAGTAAATTTTAAAGAATTTTATGTGTACTCTACAATGCATAAACTCTTTAAAAAAAATATTATTTAAGTTCTGTTTTGTAAAAATGAACCTTATTTTTCAATTTTTACAGAAACCCATTGTTCTCCTTTTTTGAAATTTACATAATTTTTTATAATAAATTTTTTACTTTCTAATGAAAATGATAAAAACATTTTAAAAACAGGTAAATTTTGTAAAATTTGAAAAATAACATTTATTTTTGAAACACAAGGGGTTAGAATTGTTAATTATGAAAAAAGAATTTTGGAATTGAAAAGTACACAAACTTTTTTTAAAATTCGCTATAAAAAATTGAAATCTGTCAAGTTTTGTTTTTTAAGACATTTCTACAAAAATTGAAATTTTTACTTGCTCTTTTTTAGTGAAATCGCTCTTTGCTAGAAAATATTTTTAAAGAATTTTTAATAGAAAAATAGAAAAAAATTAATAATATTTATTTACTCCTCTGCATTGAATTATTTTCAAAGTAATTTTTTCGATTTCAATATTTATACATTCAGCTGAGAAAATATCTACTGATTAATGACTTTGCTTTCTGTCCCCATGGTACCGACTGTTCTTTCTCTGATAAGAAATAGTCACTTAACTCTCGAATAGGTATTTACAGAGCGCGTGTTCTGGCATTCGTTACTCGCTAATTTTGATCCTTCATTATTTTAAAACTGTTAAATGTTTTGTAATATGAAAAAAATTTATTCTTTCGCAATACTTATCTTGTAAACACGATAATTAAGTGTTAAGACAAGTGTGCAATAAAAAATAAAAAAAATATTTTTAAAAGAAAAATGCAAATAATAGAAAAACAGTTTTTACTGACCCTAACGAGAAATATGGACGTAGAAATATTAAATCTACTCCGATTTGGTGTTATTTTTTACAGTTAATGAAATTCTAGTTTATTAAATTTTTTAATAACTATAAAACATAAAGATATAATCTTAATTTCATCATATTTTACAATAATTAAAGATGACCAAGTAATACAATCATTATTTTATATTATAAGAATATTATACTTCTTTACAATTATTTTCATTATTTCAATTCAATTATTATTTTCAAAAGTATTTAACTACAATTTTACTTCATATCTATTATTTTTAATAATAATTAATTAATCAATTCAATTAAACTTTTTCAAAAATACTAATTTCAAAAATCAATTATTTCCAAAAATTTCACTCTATATTTCTTTTTTTTCATATTTCTCAAAATTCAATTCTCATAAAGACTTTTAGTAACAAATTTCTTAATAATTCAATTCTTTTGTCGAATTTTATAAAAACTTGCATGAAGATAATTACTTTTTTCAAGGAATTCAATTGTAATTGTATGAAAAATAATTGAAATTGAAATTCTGCAATTAAATATATACCGTCAACCGGGGCTATTTTGTGCACCAAATAGCATTTTTTTGATTAAATGATTTATTAAAATTCAGAATTAAAAGAAAAAAGAAAACCAATTTTTGGTGTGTGTTGTGGGCATCCTTCTGAAGATTTCCTATGAGTTGAGCAATGAAAAAAAATTTTTTTGACTGTGTTATAGTCATTGAAAGTCGTGCACAGAATAGCCTCCTGGATGGGGCTATTTTGTGCATCAAACTTTGTCTTTGTATAATGTTGCCTAAACATTTTTTTTATCGTTTCTGCTTCATTACATCTTTTTGTCTAGATACTTCAGAGTAAATTAAAAAAAGAATGAGTTAGAAAACACTTTTTTGAAGATATTATACATCAAAATGTCAAATAAAACACTATGATTTTCCGAAAATCTAGATTTACTAAAAGTTAACAATCTGTATTTGAATTATTTATTACTCTGGCATTAAATAACATTTTTTTCTTTTTTAGTATATATTTTATAATAATATATTACAATAATTATAAAATTATAATTTAAACACTTGTAAATAACTTGAAAATATCATTTCAGTAGGAGCTTTTTTAAACATTTTTAATGAAATTTTTCAAAAACTTGAAATTAATTTTTTTAATGTTAAATAAATAACAATTTAATATCTAATTTACTTTTCAAATTATTTTACGAGAAATGGGAGAAATAGTTTTCAAACTAATTTTAAAAACTTATAAATATTAATAAAAGTTATTCTCTTGAGGTGGTGTTGAGCACCGGTTCAAGTTTTAAGCATTTTAATGATTTTAGTTAAAATTATTTATGGTTTTTTGACAAAAAAGTAAGACAGAAATGTATAAAAATGATGAACAGAACCTTCTTTACTTACTAAATAAGAAATTTTTGAAAAATATTTGATTTTTTGAAGTGCACAAAATAGCCCCATAGAATCCTGGTTTTTCAGTCTTTTCCACTTTTTTCTTAAAATAATCAATAAAAAGTTAGCGCATTACGTATTTATCATCACAACACAATGGACAATAAATATCTAGCACAGTTTATGAGCCACATTAAAACTCTAGAAGATCTGGTATAATTTTTGAGAACTTTCAAAATTTTTCACACAAATTTTCCGTTTTTAGGAATTTTTTTCTGTTAATTGACAACGAATTAAATAATAAAATTTATTGCCCTCTATTCTCATGAAATCAAACTTTCATTTCTTAAAATAGCAGATTAAAATAATGTATTTTAATAATTTTATTCATTAAAAATCTCGCGTGCACAAAATAGCCCCGGTTGACGGTATTGAAAAATAAAAACTTGAAATAATTTCCATAAAAATCCTATTAAACTTTTAAAAAGAATTGAATCTACATAATTTTTTGTCGAAAATATAATAAATTAAGAATTTCAATGATTTTAGTGTGAAACTTTTTCGAAATTTAATTATTTCTAAAAATCCACGTTATAATGCTTTTAATACTTAAGTATAATCTAAAATTTTAACTGAAATTCATTTTTAAAACCATTTTAATGAGTAAATTCTAAAAGAATTCAATTATTTAAATACAAAAATAAATAATTTATTAATTTCATGTTTCTTGAAATTAAATTCTCATAACAAATGTTATCAACAATTTTTTTAAATGATTAAATTCTTTGGACGAATATTAATGAGATTCACGGTAAATCGTTAGGTATTAAAATAACACCAAAAAGGATTAAAATAATTCAATTTAGTGTTATTTTAATCCATTTTGGTGTTATTTTAATACCTAACGATTTACCGTGTTTTTAATAATAATTACATTTTTCTAGGATTTTGATTAAAATTGCATTAAAAATAATTAAAATTCTGCAATGAGTTTTATTATTTTTGAAAATAATTGAATCCTCAACAGAATTTTTATTTTTTTTTTATTTTTATTTTATTTTTTTTTTTATTTTATTTTATTTTATTTTATTTTTTTTATTTATTTATTTATTTTTTTTAATAATTGAATCCCTGTAGAAATGTTATCATTTATGAAAATAATTGAATTATTAAGAAGAAATTTATAAAAAAATTTGTAAATAATTGAATTTCGTTAAAAATTTCTATTTATGAGAATAATTGAATGTTTGCGTAAAATTGTATTTAAGTTTTCTTTAATAATTGAATTCTTTTGGAAAATATTATAGAAATAGTAGATACTGAAAATTATGGAATTTTAGAAAACTTTTAAAAAAACTTTTGAAAAAATTGAAATGTTGCCAAGAAATTGATTAAAATTTTGTAAAATAATTGAATATCAGAGAACAATTTTATTCTTTATAAAAAGAATTGAAATTTTGACGAGAATTTTTTAAAATTTTAACGCAATTGAATTTAATAACTATGTTACTAAGTTAGTAATTAACTTAATCTTTTCCCTGGAGAAGCTAAATTCGTTGAATTCTCACATATCGTTGACTTTGGCGTTTTATTTAAAATAAAATTTTATTCATAGATAAAAATAACACCAAAATAGATTATTTTAATCCTTTTTGGTGTTAATTTAATCCTAGAGAGATTATACTGTTGCAGATTTTTTTAATCCATTCCGGTGTTATTTTAACACCTCACGTTTTACTGTGCCAGAGAAAGAACGCTAGCTTCTATAATCAATATACATCAAAATAAAATTTAAAAATAAAATTCAGAGTAAAAAACATAATTCATTTACAAGTGCAATTATTTAACAATTGACAGCTTATAATTTTGCACAAATTTACACCTGAAAAGAGAAAAATATTCTCAATATGTACAGTGCGGAAAAACCCATATTTTTAAGATACGAAATTTCCATTTGTGCGATAAGCTTCACGTTTCCGTTTGATAATAATTTACAGCAATTATTATATAACATTCCCTAGAGGGGGGATTTTTTCAAGAGAGAAAAAAAATGAAAAAAAAATACGCGATGAATCAGATTTATTACCAGTTTCGGAAATTACAGACTAGGATTGGCGCGAGGCAGTTCGTAAAACGTAAGTCACGCAGTGCACAAGCGAGAGAGAGAGAGAGAGAGAAGAAATTGTGAACCACTCAACGAGAATAAGCTCTCGCAAGAAGCTCTTTGTTTCTGATTACACTGTCGCGGTTATAATTAGTAGCTGAATATGCGTGTGTATTTAATACACCGACAGATTCGTTTCGCCATTCTTTAAGCGCACGCACGTGTGCGTTAAAATACAACACACTTTGAGAGTCTTTAACTTCACTTTATATATATACCTGTACAAATAAATTTTGAAAGCTGTACATTTCCCATTGGTTCGCGCGATTAAACGATAAACTCCATGAAAAGATATTTTTCATTATGGAATGTCTTGGAAATCTGTGTAAGTATTTCTGTTTGTGTGAGTTTCAATATCTCAAGTTACCCCTAAGAGCAATGAAAATCGATCAATTAGAGAAAGTTTAATTTAAATACCGACAATAGTGACGTGTGACGTAAGAAACATAAAAGCGGGTTGAGGAGGGGAGTATTTACAGTGGATAATTTCAATCAATGGTTGTACTTTGCCCATTTTTATAATTTTTAAAGAATTTATTCAGAGAAATGGTACATTTGTCTTTGAACCAACTAGACTTTTATGTCTTTCAAAAAAATTTTATTTCACTAAAATATGTTTTATTTGTGTCGAATAAAAATTTTATTTAAAATAAATAAAAAGTCTAGTTGGTACTGAGAAAAATTTACGTTTATTTAAGTCAAATAAAATGTATTTGGTTTAAATAATATTTTTCTCTGGATATGCAGATTTTTTCACTTGTATTATTTCTTATTTTAGTAGTGCTATCATTAAAAAAGCGACTGACATTGTTGTCAAATATATTGATACTTGACAACAATGTCAGTCGCTTTTTTAACACTGAGAAAAAGAAGTCACTGTTTCAGCGCGGTAAAGTGATGCTATTTTAGCAGGAATTGCACCACTAAGCGAATACTACTGTTTTAGCATGAAGAACACTGCCATTATAGCATTGTGAAACACAGAAGTTTTGTCAGTAAGGTAAATATTTAAAAATTAATTTGAAAGAAAAAATGTAATTCAACGATCACTCTGAGTCAAGAAAATTAAAATAACAATACAACTTTTCGGGGACAATCACTCATAGGTAAACGAAAATGAGAAAGAAAAGTGTCAAGGTATATCGAAACGGCAGCTGATTATGAATACTTTTTGTAAAAGTAGAAAATAGAAAACGACTATATTAGTAGCTATTATACTTATTTTCTCAAGCAGAAGAAGTATTTATAATCAAATACCTTTTCGATGCACCTTGACATTTTTCTTTTTTAGTTTTGTTTACCGATGAGTCATTGACCCCAAAAAATTGTACAGCGTTCATTCGTGTTTGTCTATATTTTTGAATTAAAATTCAAAAGGGTTCAATTTGAATTTCTAGAAAATTTGAATTTTGAATGAATTTAAGGATGGCCATGAAGTGGTAAACATTGTAAAATGTTTACCACTTTGGCGATTGTAAAATCTTACATGTTTGCAATCTCAAAAAAAAAGAATTTCAGTTTCATAATTTTATTCAAAAAAATCTATTTATTTATTTTATTAAAGGAGAAAAACATTCAGAAATGATGTAAAAGAGTAAGAATTTCTAAAACGTGCCACCTAAAACTTGAATATTTATATTTTTTTCAAAATGTTAATCTTCCGTTAACATTTTACATAAAAAATCAATATGTAAAAGGATTTTACAAAAAAAAAAGTTTTACTCCTGTTATCAACAATTCAAAATTTTTATTACTTTTTTGAAAAACATTAATTTCAGAAAAACTTTTTGGCCGATTTCAATGATTCAACCGGCATTATTTTTGTCTTGAATCCAACTTTCAAATAGAAATTATTTTCTTTAAAGATATTGAATTCAAGTAAACAAAAAAATTGTTTATTTATAAAAAATATGTAAAAAAACACTTTATCCTTGACATTTTAATTTGAAAAAATTCTAGTTT
This sequence comes from Leptopilina drosophilae, assembly GCA_032873175.1. Taxonomy (NCBI): domain Eukaryota; kingdom Metazoa; phylum Arthropoda; class Insecta; order Hymenoptera; family Figitidae; genus Leptopilina; species Leptopilina drosophilae. Next base: position 52,485,051 of record CM065478.1, read on the forward strand.
TTCCCTAAACCTCTAACAATGATATTCTGCGGAGAAAAAAATAGCACAAGAAGTAACTAAAAAAAATGTTTTTTTAAAATTGCGACCGAAAAATTATTTTTAAAAGTAATATAATTCTTCGTGTAAAATAAAAAATTTACAAAAATTTTAATAAAATTCTTGGCACAATTTCAAGTCTTTATAAAAATTTTCAATAATTCAGTGATTTTCAATATCTACTATTTTAATATTTTTTTCAAAATAATTCAATTATTAATAAAAATTTATAATAAAGTTCTTTGTAAATATTTAATTATTTTCATAACTGATGAAAATTTCATAGAAATTCAATTATTTTAAAAATAATAAATTATTTTAAAGAGATTCAATAATTTTCATAAATAATAAAAACTCATCGAAAAATATCAATTATTTTTAAGACAATTTCAATTGAATTTCTCGAAAAAAAATTATTTCAAAAATTTGATTAAAATTCGTCGAAGAAATTAAATTATTTAAATATTTAATAAAATTATTATATGATATTATCACTCGGTTGTTTTAAATTCAATGTTTAATATTTAATAAAATTCTTTATGAGAATTCAGTTTTGAGAAACATTCAATTATTCAATTATTCCAACACAAATTGATTTAAAAATAAATGTCAGTTATAATTTTAGATAATAATTGAATATTAAAAGCATTGCAGCATAATTTTTATAAATAATTGAATTTTAAAATGGTTTCAAATTAAAATCTTTCAAAATTTTAATTATGTATACTTTCAACTAACAATTCTATACAATTAGTTTTTTTTGGAAAAGTTTAATTGGCTTTTTTTAAAATTATCTGAAGTTTTTATTTTCTAATATAATTTGAAGAACTTTTGCGAGAATTATTAAAAATAATTTACTTAAAAAAAACTTGTAGTTGAAAATTCTAAAAAGTAATAATAAATTGAATTGAAACGAAGATAATAATTTTGAAGAAGTTACAGAATGAAAATTCTTATAATATATAAAAGTAATCATTTCATCTCTCGGTGTTTTCGAATAATTTTACAATTAAAGAAATTCGTAAATAAATGTAATAGAACTTTTTTTTTATAATGACTAAGAATTTTTAGAGTGAATCAGAATATTCTTTCATTCACATAATTGAATTTAATAATAATAATAATATTTAATAATAATTTGAATTAGTAAAAATGTTTACTGATTTAAATTAGTGACTAAGTTTTTGCTTTTGAATTAGTAAAGTTTACTAATAAATCAATAGAAATTACTATTGATTAGTCAAATTTACTAATTCAAAAGCAAAAAGTCAATCACTAATTCAAATTAGTAAACTTTTTTATTAATTCAAGTTTAGAGAGTACAAAAATAATTATATAACAACTAAAAATAAAATCGCTCTACTTTGTCTTTTAATGTAGAAAAAAATTGCACAATTAAGATCATATTTCTACTTTGTAATTAAAGCATTTAACGCTCAGCTATATGTATATCTTTTTTTTAGATAACAGATACGGCAAGCAAAGATATTTTCCAAGTATTAAATGAATTTTTTTTTTCTTTTTAATATACGCCTGAAGTAATTGCCAAGCGCGTGTGAGAGGATCTTCTCTTTACGAGGTGCAGTAGATATGAAAGACTTTAGTCAGACAATTTAATATGCTGAGATATGGAAAATTACCTAGTTGCGAATAAATATTAAAAGCAAAAATCTAATATTTGATTCCTTAATTAATTAGATTATTTTATCATCATTAACAAATAGTCTCCTTTATATATATACGGAGAATTTGCAAGTAAATATTTACTTATATTTAATGCGCAAAAGAAAAGTGAAAAAAAATATTCTTATCTTTGGTAATGCGTAACTAATATCCTACCTAATAACTAAAATAATAATTTCATTTCACTTGGACATTTGGAAAAATATTTACATTAATTATTAATAATACACATGGGAAGCAGGAAGTGTGACATCATGTACTACTTTCTACTTACATGTTCAGTCTGACTAAACCCATCTTTATCTACTGCGGGATAAAATCATTTCCTCGACATTTTACTGATAAATAATTAATAGATTATGTCAATGGAATGAAATTTTAAATAATTTTACTACATACGGTAAAATAACTGAATGTTTCAACATAATATACTGGAATATGTTAATTTATAAGTTATATAATACCACATAATTTATGATAATAATAACAAATAATGTCGAAAACATTTTCTACAATCTTAAGTGTTCGTTTATATTACTAAACTAATCAAATATTTCTCCATTTTATTATTTATTTCGAAATAAATTAATTTATCTTATCAAATAATTAAGCAGTTATTAATCAATTAATATTAATCCATAATTAAATTATTACATTATTTAATTATTACTCTTCAATTTAATTATTAGATAGTAGTTAATTATTTAACAATACAAGAGCTTAGTTAATAAATTAAAATAAAAACGTTTAGTTACATAAATATTTTTTAATTAAAATTAAAAAGGCTTAGTCAATTAATAACTTAAAAATACAAACATTTATTTCATTTATTAAAAAAAGAAATATTCAATTAATTAATTTAAAATAGAAAAATTTGCTCTATATGTGGGTGATTCTCCTGAAAGGGACCACTTCACGTGTCTCCAACGTGAGACTCAATATTTGTATTAACTTTTTATTGATATTTTGTTGAGTATAAATATCAAAAAAAGTTTATCCATAATCTACGAAACATTGTTTATCTTTACATAATCTTGTAATGTTAAAATTTAAAGTTTATTTTAGTAAAAAATTTATTTAATTTTGTCTTTTGGTTTTGGTTAAATATGATTCATATTTTTAATTATTTTTTAATATAATTAAAATTTTTGTAATATAGTCTTAATATATATCAAATTGAAGCTTAGATTCTACCGTTTATTTTTTACTTATATTTAGTTTAAATAAAATAAAAGAAATTTTTTAAATAATTAATTAAAAATTACGGGCAATGGGAGTAAAAATTCAAATTCATCTCCGAAGCCTCGTTTTTCAGTTAAAAACATAATATTTTTAAACTGTTTTTTAGTTATACGTAATCTATATATAAATATTTGAAGTTGTAGCCCAAAAAATTTGTTAAATTATGTTTCAATATTTTTAAATTTAATAAAAACGTAAATTTTTTATTTGACAAACTATTCATCTTCGAAGTTTTTTTCATATTTGACAAGCGTTATTGTTTTGTTTTTATTTTTTTAATAATTATTTTTAATTATCTAACCTTTAAATTAAAAAAATTTTTTTTTATTTAAAATAAAATATTTTTAATTTTTTAAAATGTAATATATCACGTAGAATGTTGATAAATAATAAAATTATAATTAAAAATAAAATTTTTTTACAGAAAATATCAATTTTGAACTTAAAATGATTAATTAAAAAATTCATTACAATTTATTTCGGTTTAATAAAAAAATATATATTAGTTATTTTTGAAAAGATAAAATAGTTAAAAATAAATTATTAAATACACAATTCATTAAATTATAAATAAATAATGTTAAAAGTTTAATAAATTAAAGAAATTAAATTTAAAAGGAATTTTTTTACAAAACCCCCAATATTGATTACAGTCTATTTAACCTTCAAAACACTTAATATTAAAATGGTGCTAGAAGGCTTATTTTTGAAAATTAATTTTGCCCAACTCAGATTTGTATCTTCAAACGTATTTAAAACCTACCCATGACATAAAAATTCAGAAAATGTAAAAATTAATTTTTTTTAGTTTTTGGAAAAAACTAGTGCCTCTCAGAAGAATCACCTATATTGAAAAATTAAATATTTCAATAAATAAATAAATTAATTAAAAAATAAATAAATTGAACTAATTAATTAAATATACGCCTGAAAGTAATTTTTTCTCACTTCTGGTTTTTCGACTGTCTTCCCGGTCGTGTGGATGGGGCGATCTATCCTACGAATTCTTTAATTAATCGTAAAACTAATGGCGACCGAGAATAAAGTCCCACGAAGTCAAGAGAATATTTTGTCGAGATGCGCACACTCGAGTCCCTTACTCTCAGCCAGATAGAATGAGGGTAGGTTTTCCCTGGATAATATAACGGGTGGCGTTCTTCACCCCCTCCCATCCCCAGCGAAACCTGTAATGAGGCTAATAGACACGTACCGCTCGTAAAAAGTCCTCCCCGAGTTCCTAAACTTTACTGCGCTACTTTCCCGCTTCTCTGTGTACGTATAATAATGTCCTAGAAATTTTCCCTCAGAAATTCTTGTCCTTGAGTTTTTTTTATCAAGAGAATTTTCTTTTCTAATTTAATTCCAATATAATTTGTTGATAATTAGAATGGATATAAAATTATAGACATTAATTATGTCTGTAATTTAATGTATCTTTCATATTTTAATCATTAATTATTATTCAAGTTATTTAATTGTAGTTATAATAAATTAATATGTCATTTTTTAATAATAAATTAAATTTAAAATTTATTAAAGTAAATTAAATTACAATTGTATTATAATAAATTGAATGATAATTGTAATTTGAAAATTTTGAGCGCGCAGTCGGTGAAGAGTATCGAGATGGCACGATTACCAATCATAACTCATTTCTCCCCACTACTTTCAAGGTGCGCGCGAAACACTTTGATCATGAAACAATTCTAGTCCTGTAATAAATAAAAATTATAATTTGATTTCATAATTTATTAACACTTTACAGGGTTTCAACAAAAATTTAATTTTGTTTTTCAGTAACTTTTTCCCCTGACTCTAAAAGTGTTTTTCGAAATAAATATTTAATTATTATTATTTTTCCAAAGAAATTAAGATTTTCAAAAATTTTAAATTGAAAATATTTGAAATTCAACAACTTACTAAGGATATTATGATAAAATATTAAGATACCGATTACTCCAAGTCTTTTACTCGGAGTGATCGATTTCCTAATGTTTTATATTAATTACAGTTGACCGAGTGATAAATAATATAAAAAAACTATAATACTTTTAATATTCAATTCTTATATAAAATTTAAAAAAAATTTAGTATTACGTAAATTTTTATTAGAATATTCTATGATAATTCAATGAATTAAATACAAAAGTAAATAATTCATTGACTAATTGAATGACTTCTTAAAATTGAATTCTCATAATGAATTTTAATAAAAAATTTTTAAATAATTTTATTAAATTTCTTAAGAACAGTTACATTTTTTTATGAATTACATTGAAATTGTATTATAAATAATTGAATTCTTCACGGTAAATCGTTAGGTATTAAAATAACACCAAAATGGATTAAAATAACACTAAATTGGATTATTTTAATCCTTTTTGGTGTTATTTTAATACCTAACTATTTACCGTGTTCAAAAGAATTTAATTATGTATGAAAATAACTGCAATATTGCGAAGAAATTGTTAAAAAATAATTAAATAATTAAATACTATTAACACAAAAAAATCTTCACCTGGAACAACTACAAATTTCGCTATATTAGCGAAATTTTTAGTTATTGCAGCGAATACTTTCTCTTAGTAATTTTAAATATAATTGGATTCTTGGAAAGAAAATAAAAAATTTATAATTAATTGGATTCCAGCCAAATTCTTATTATTTATGAAATTAATTAAATATTTGCCTAGAATTTTATTAAATTTCTATTTAAATACCTAATTAAATTTTATGGAAAATTTTATTAAAATTGCACGTATTGTAATTATTGAATTGATGAAAATTTTCGGAAATAGTATAATTATGCCAAGAATTTTACTAAAATTGTTCAAAATAATTTAGTTCTTTTGAAAACATTTTTATTTACTTATCAAGATAACTGAATTTTTTAAGAGAATTTTTACCAATTTTGCGTGGTAATTTTACAGTAATAAAGCAAACATAGTTACGAAAATTCTGAATGTTCTTATAAATTCTATAAATTTAACCTTTTTAGTACTTTTAATAATAATGACTTTATTATTACAACTATTATAATTTAAATTAAAGTCAAAAGTTATTTCACTATCAGAGTGTTGCGCACGCACCTTAAAAGTAGAAGGGAGCTATGACTCTTGTCCCCCACTTCTCACCCATTGCGCGCGCAACATTTTTATAACTAATTTCGACAAATCTCATCGAAAGAGGGTTTGAAAAAGAATTTCTATTAATAAAAGAACTAAAAGGAAATACTATTTGTAAATTTTAATGCAAAAACTTTTGTTTTTTGAGAAAAAAAACAAAAGTACTCTTCCATTTTTTTTCTCTTCTAGATATTTAAAGTAACATACATATTTTCATTATTCGCAAAAGTAATACATGAAAAACCCTTTTTTTCTTTTCTTTCGCTTTCGCAAAAAACTTTTCTTGAAGCAGAAAAGAAGAATAAAGAAGAAATACGAATAATTTCTCTTAAAAGTCGGCGGGTGTTAAAGGAACTTTTAAGTGGCTGTCAGTCGTTTAATGATAATATTTGCGTCCAAAGTTTTAAGCATTATTACGTCTTACAGTAAAAATATACTTTTCCACTTCATCAATAACATCGATACTAGTATACATATATACAAACATTTTGCCGTTAGTTTTACAACGTCTTTAAATACATTTCTTTTTCCTTTTGCGTTCACGCTCACGCGAATTATGTTTATGTCCCAGAAACATATGAAATTGAAGTTATATTATCCGTCTCTTAAACATATTTATATATATGTATACGAATAAATGTTTGTTCACGAAATGGTACGTATATAACACATTGACGCTTTCTCTTTGACGGGCAATATGTACGAACTGTTGACGTGCGCAAAAGAACAGCCGGGATTATGGGTTTCAGACACAAGTTGCGTTTCGCTAAAGTGATAGTTTAAAGTGATGTCAGTACACTCTTTGAACTCAAATGACGGCGATGACAACATTTGGCTATTACTAAAGCAACGTGGAGGACCACACTTAACGAGGAAGTCTGCCTCGTTTGCGCAGCATCATTTACAAATGAGAACACACAGAGTGATAAAAAATATATGTACATACGTGTAAGCAAAAATTATTATTCAACTTCATGTGCACCAAAAACGTTTTGTTATTGTCTTTTGTTTTTTTTTTTTTTTAATTTAGGTTTACGAGCAATGTGGTGAAATAAAGCTGAACTAATACTTCTATAAGAGATGCTGGCTTATTATAATAAATTTTTAAGTCACCCGTATCTCTCGTGGATATTAAATATATCGGATCTAATTTTTCAACATACCAAATTGTAACACTTTTGATGAAAATAAAATTTTTAGGAAATCTACCACTTAAAACATTCACGGTAAATCGTTAGGTATTAAAATAACACCAAAAAGGATTAAAATAATCCAATTTAGTGTTATTTTAATACCTAACGATTTACCGTGTTGATAAAGTACTTGAAAAATGATTTAAATAAATGTAAAAAAAATAAATTTTCTGATTTAAAAAATCCATGTAGTTATTTAATATGAAATTAATAAATTAATGAAGTAACCCTCTCATTTTTTCTAAGGATATCAAAATGGACAAAAAACGAATCAAAACCTTGCTTCGCAACACTTTTTATTCCTTTTTTTGACTCAATTTAATATCCTTAGAAAAAATGCTTACACGGAGAGAGATTTTGTATTAATATTTGTTAAAATTGGTAATAGAATTTAATATATTTTTTTCATTTTTGGGAAATCGTGTTTTATATTAAAAATTAATATTGTCCATATTAGTAGGCAGCTCTTAATATACTTTAGAAAAATTTATAAAAGAATTATAATCTTTGAAACTGACTATATTAAAATAATAGTCCGGAAAAGTATCGAAAGAATACCTTTAATATAGCCAATACTAAAAATTATGAGTGAGTCGAAAAGGATAGAAAATAAAAAGACGTAAGAAGGAGAAGAATATAATTAGCGTTTTGAGAGTATTTCACACACACATACACACAAATGAGTCAACGCAAGCATTATACTGTATACATATAAACACAAACTATATACAATTTCGGAGATATATGTTAAAACCTAAATACGCATACATATAAACTTAACCGATACAAATAAACGCAATGTCGCACGCACGTTGTACATTTGGAGATACAGTTCTCAACTTATTTATATACTAAACTCGAGAAATTTTCTGAACTTGCGAGAAAGTAATATTTTCTCAATATTTTGTTAAACAAAGTTCTTAATTTATTTTAAGTTATAAATAAATAATTTTGTATGCTGGGTCAAAATTTTATTGAGAAATGTTTCTCATAATACTGTTTTTAAAATTGTTTGTTTCTGGAAACTGATTTCTATTAAAGTTATATCCAATTTTAAGTTATTTAAAAAAACTCATCATTTAATTTATTGGCATAAGAATTTTTATGCATTTTATATAAAATGCAGCATTTCTTAAATCATTTTTTAATAATATCTTCTAATGAACTAGTTTAGTTAAAAACTCTAAAAGAAATTGAATTTTGAAGAAGTTACAAATGATTGCAAAAATTAAATTATTTTCAAAGCAGTAAAACCATTTTTATAAATAATAAAACTCAACACGGAATTTCAATTATTTTTGACACAATTTTAAAAAAATTCTTCGTAGAAATTTAATTAATTTCAATAATTTATCAAAATTCAATTATTTTCAATATCTACTATTTCAATAAAATTTCACAAAAAAATCCAATTATTTAAAAAGAAATATATTATTAAAATTCGTGTTAAGAATTGAATATTATTTTTCAAAGTAATAGATAGATTCCTTCGCAGAAATTCAGTTATACAGTCAAAAAATTAAAAAACTTCCCATCAAAATTTCATTTATTATTATAAATAATAACATTTTTCTCCAAAATTCAATTATTTTCAAAAACTGTTCTGAAATAAAGAATTTTTAATATCCAGTTCTTTAATAAAATTTCCCAAAGAATTCAATGATTAACCAATTTTTTTTAACAATTCTACGCAAATATTTAATTGTTTTCATAAATAATAAAAATTTAATAAGAATTCAATAATTTTTTACAAAGATTCAATTATTTTTCATATAATTTTCATCAAAATTTCTCTAAAAATGAAATTATTCTTAAAAATTTTATTAAAATTTGTCAAAATAATTCTTTAAAAGTTCAACAACTTTAAGAAACATTCAACTATTCAATAAATTATTTATTTTTGTATTTAAATAATTGAGTTTTCGTAAAATTTTCTGATAAAAATTAATTTAAATATGAATATTTCAGTTAAAATTTTAAATAATAATTGAAAACTCTCTAAATTAATTAGTAAAAATATTTACTAATTTGAATTGGCAACTGACTTTTTTCTTTTCAATTAGAAGATTTTACTAATAAATAGACGTTTCCACTAATTTAATCGTACATTTTTACTTATTTATATTTAAAGAGAAATTAAACTTAAATGTCCGAAATGCCATGAAGTTTGGCTCGGATAATTTCGGAACTGCTCGACTAAAATGTTTGGCTAATCTCGGACAGTTTCGTAACCACTCTTCGACAGCCGAAAGCCTGCTATTAGGCTGGTCATAATTTTTAATATAGTCGATAACACTATTCGTTACTAAATTTACAATTTATGCAATACTTTGATAGTATTTAGTATAATTCTCTAGTAATACTTTTTACTGTTGTAGACTTTCTTACTTATAATATTAAAATTTCTTACTGACTATTCTAATTTCTGTTACTTCAGAATAATACAAAGTAATAATTTGATTATAAATTTTCTTAAAAATGGTAATAATAATTAATAAAAGTGCACGATTTCCCCAAATTGCAATCGGTTTTACTAAATACTAATATAATAATACGAAATATTAAAACGAAATTTCTCTCCGTGTATACAAATAAGTATATACACTGATTTTTTTTACAGAAATGCAAAAAAACAATGTTTGTATAATGTATTGGAAGAAATGAATTGATCTTAATGACAAGAGTGAGGGAGAGAGGAGAGGATTTGTAACTGTTTGCCACTTTACTTATCAAACGGAGACAGTTCATTTAAGATGCACCCTAAAATTTCCGCGAAAACACAACTCATCTACTTTATCGCCACTTTCAATTCATCGGTGCGGTTATTTAATCAAACATCTTCCAGCTGGTGTGATACTGTTCTCTCCATGGGGGATACGAGCCCTTCCTCTCATAGCCACAAAATTCCAACTACTCCCCTCGCTCCTCTTTCGCCCTTCATGATTTTGTCGGCACTTGTCGTCTCGAACCGAACACAGTAGTATATGTCGAGGAGGAAAAGCCCATAAAAGTCCTACAATCCAGTGCGATATTGTCAGATCACTGTACAACACTTACTTTTCCGTCCATTTGTCGTTCACGAGAATGACAATTCCTCTAATATCAGGGTGAGAAACAATATGCCACTTGTTTTCTTTCTCGAACCCTCTTTTCTTTTAAAAATCGGGGAACGAGACACGATATAAGTCATTACTGAATAAAGTGAGAAGTTTGTTTTTTTTAAATAATCATATGCAACGAAAAAAGATTCTCGTAGATTTGATTAGTTTTTAACTATTCTTAAAGGTTTAATACGTCCTCAACTGAATTTAAAATGTTCGATCAGACTTTGTAATTGGTTTTTTAATTTACTCTCTTAATTTGATTTTGTAAAAATGTTTACTAATTTGAATTAGCGACTGACTTTTTGCTTTTGAATTAGTAAACATCATTAATAAATAATAATTTCTACTAATTTATTAGTAAAATTTACTAATTTAAAGAAAAAAGTCACTCACTAATTCTAATTAGTAATTATTTTTACTAATTCAAATTTATTGAGAAACTACTTTTTTAGTCAACCGAAATGTACCCTTTTTTATTACACCAAAAATAGGAAAACCGACTACCAAAATTTTTAAAACGCACAGAGGTCAGGGAATTCAGGAGAAAGTCAGGGATTTTTATTAAAAGTACTGGCAAAAATTAAATTTTTAGTATTCATAACAAACTCTCTGAATCTAAATTAGTAGAAAGTTACTATAATGAAATAGTGAAAAATCGTCCACTAAATAATTTGATAATAATTTTACTAACAAATAGTAAAATTTTACTAATTGTTAGTAGAGCTTTACTAATTGTTTAGTAGAATTCTAACAATTGGTTGAACTGTTTTATTGATGTTTATTAAAACAGTTTTACTAATTCATTTAGTGAAAAAGTGCACGGAAAAAAATTTCAGGACGCGAACGAGCAATATTGGGAATATAATTAAAATAAAGAACAACATAACCAACGTTGTGAATTAAACTTAACTACATGAGACAAAAGTTTAGCCAATTCAGTGATAGTGAGCTTTGGTTGAGTGCAATTCGTCAGCCATATTGGAATTTCTGACAGCATAAACATTGAGTTTTCAGTTTTAAAACATAGTATTAATTTCAATAATATACTTTAAAATTTTTGTAATTTGAAACATACGATTGAAAAAAATTAAAATGAGCATTTAATTTTACTTTTTACGCAATTAAAATTGGTTCTGTCATAGGTTGTTTTCAAGTAAAATTCAATATCGCCATTCTAACGATAATGCCAATATCGCTCGCTCGTTTTTGACGAAATGTTTGGCTGTTATAGCGAAAAATTTCTCCATTTCAGTTGTATTTTTTTTTCCGTGTGACTTTCAATGAGTAGAATCTCACTAAAACATTAGTAGAATTCTACTAATTCAGATTTAAAGAGAAATTCTGAATTTTGGTGTTTCATACATATTGAACAACTTTCAAAAGTTTTAATTTTCTATTTCAAAAAATTTCAATTTTAAATGAATTTAATAACAAATTTTAATAGATTTTTAGAAACGTTAATAATTCAAATTCTTCTGAAATTAATTATTTTTTTTAATATTTATATATTTGACTAATTCTTTAAAATATCGATTTATAGTAGAATTTTAGTTAAAGTTAAACATTCAAAAAACTGAATTTTGTATTTGGTACAAATAATTGGAGAAATTCAATTATTTACAAAAATTGTAATAAAGCTTTTGTCAAAATTTCAATTATTTAAAAAAAATTTTCTCAATTTAGTCACTGTAAAAATAAAGGTACTAATTTGATACCAATTTTTGAAGTAAATGGATATTTGGTTCTATTTAAATACCGAAATCAGCTCTAATTTAGAACCTTTTTTTTATAATGACGATTTTAAATATTTTATATTTTAATAAAATTCCCTAAAAGGACAGATTTTTTTATAACTTTCATTAATATTTATATTAAAGAAATTTATAAAAAAATCTGTAAAGAATACTAACGTATTACGATGTAATCATAATTTTAATTAATATACTATGTAAGAAAGTGCAACCTGCCCGTTTATTTTTGAATAAATAAATAAATAATTGTATTATTTTCATAAACAATAAAATTCATAGCAGAATTCCAATTATTTTTAAAAAAATTGTAATCGAATTTCTCAAAAAATGCAATTATTCTTTAAAATTTTAATCAAATTCGTCGAAAGATTTTGATTATTTAAAAATTTGTTGATAAAGTACTTTATGAAAATTCATTTTTGAGAAACATTCAATTATTACAGACATTATTTTTTTTATATTTAAATAATTGAATTTTCCTGTAATGTTCGAACACAAATCGATTTAAAAATGAATTACAGTTAAAATTTTAGATAATAATTGAGTATTAAAAGAATCATAGCGTGAATTTTTAGAAACAATTAAATTTTGAAAATGTTTCAAATTAAAATCTTTAAAAATCTAAATTTTTCTTACTTTTTTCTAACAATTCTCTGGAATTAAATTATTTTATAAAATTGAATTGAATTTTTATAAAATTACACGAAAAGAAAGTTATTATCTTTTCTAAAAGTATTTTACAAGTGTACGACAAATTGCAAAATGGTTAATTTTGATATCAAAAATACCAATTTTTAAGAAAAACTTACATAAAATTTAGTAAAGTTATATTCAAATTTGTTAAAAGTTTTTGATACTTGATATAACATTACTAAATATCACGTAGTTTTTAAAAAATTTTAGTATTTCTGATATTAAATTTTGCATTTGTCGCATTTTATCATACACTATATTGTCAAATACTTTTATAAAATTTGATAATAAGTTTTTTTCAGTGTATTTAAAGTTTTTATTTTCTAATATATATTTAACTAAAAAGAATTTCCGACAAAACGAAATTTCGTAAAAATTGAACTGTAAACAAATGAATTTGGAAATATTTAAAGAACTTTTTAAACAATTATTAAACTAATTGATTTAAAGAAGCATGTATTAGTTAAAAGTTCTAGAAAATAATTGTACAGAAGTGATGAAAATAATTTTAAACAAGTTACAGAGTCAAATTTCTTATGGTATAAAATATCAATTTTATCACTTAATTATCTTCATGTTTTATAAAAATATTCTTATAAATTTTTTAATTTCAGGAAGGTTTGAATTTAAAATTTTTAAAGAATATTATTGATGTTTTTGAATAATTCAACAATTGGAGAAATTTGTAAATAAATACAGTAGAACATTTTTTTGACTATGTAATAATTTTTAGTGTGAATCAGAATATTCTTTAGGTTCATGGCAAAAGTAAAATTTATTTCTGTAAATTAGAGTAAAATGAGAGAGTAATAAAATTTTTGGAGACAATATGTTAATTGCAAACATTTTTGTTTGCCATGTTGCATCCGTCATTTTGAATTTTAAATATGTCATTAAATTTGGATTCAATGAACTCAAAAACCACGAAGTAAACATTTTTAGACAAATACTGTAAATTTTTTAATATTTTATGTCCGTATCAGATCTGAAATTTTAAATTTAGTGGCCTACAATATCTTAAATTTGACTGCATAAAATTTATTAGAAACTCTTTTTGGTCTGTTTTTGACCCACAAAGGTTTTTTTAACTACACTGCAAAAGGGTTAAAATTGACGTAATTCATTTGCAGAACTACACAACGTACTAAAAACGTGACTCAAACTGATCAAATTTAATCCACCTTGGACTATGCGAACACTTGAATTTCACCTGATACAATTTCTCATGGAAAACTAATTTCCAATAAAAATAATGTGCACCTTTTTTCCCCTTTTATGAAACTGAAACTGGCACCCAGTTATCAACACCCACTAAATTTTGGAAATTGACTGTTGACCTTAAATATTTCTATGAGGCTAAAACTTTCTCCAAGTTATAACTTAATTCCTCACCTATTTAATTTTACAAATTTCTATATTCGTTATAAGCAAAAAAATTTATAATTGTAGAATTCAAGCTCCAAAATAAGTAGGTGCCAGTTTCAGCTTCATTCCCCTTTTTTTCTCTTCAATTGTAAACAATATTTTTTTCTCCTCTAAAGGGAAAATTTTAATTGTGTCAAATAAACCCTTAGCCAGCGGACATGTATTTAGAAGTTGAACGGCAATTGTACAGTGTCATAGAATGGACGACAGTAAAGCTGTACTGAGAGCTACACACAGCGACCAGTAATTAAATTCTTTGCGAGAACAATTCCGGAATGTCAGAGGACGAGGCTTGCAATTAAAAGGGAAACGTTTCGTTTCGAGGCCTAAAGGACTCTGGTAATTAAAAGAATATGGTCCGTAATCGAGCACCCTCTTTTTCTCCCGCCCACCCCTCCACTCTCTTCTTCATCCCATCTCACCGTTGGGTCCTCTTTCTTTATTTCTTCAGCGAAGATAGATAGGTATACCCATCTCTCGAGGGTTTCTCTCTCTTTCTCTCTCTTTCTCTCTTTGGAGCTCGAATTGCATGCTAATTTTTTCGCCTTTCCATTCTTGAGAGTTGAGTTTAAAAGCGTGTCGTTTTTACAAACCTAGAAGGTTCTCTTGGGTTTGTCTTCTTTCTCTCCCCATCCTCTCTTGAAAAATACGATTGAAATAGTTTGGAGAACAATTATCATTCGAAACCCGCACCACCATTTTCTATATTGAAAAGCTCCTCGAGAGTTGACTCGCCTCCCTGTTATCATCTTCTCGCACGCTTGGATGTCAATGGTGTGTGAAAAAAAAGTGGATTTTGACCATTTTTTTTCTCCTTTCGAATATAACGGTAGATTTATTCTTATTTGTAGGGCGTGGGTAACGAAAATTTTCTTTCGAATTACCAACGATTTTTAAGAAACTTTTTTTTACCTTCACGAAAATATTTCTCGCTTTATTATTTATTAGTAAAATGTACTAATAATAAATTGGTTCATAGAACATAAAATTTACCAATTCATAAGAAAAAATACAATAATTCAAATAAGTCAACATTTTTAGTAATTAAAATTTAAATCAATGGTAAAAGTTATACTTTTTTCCTTTCTTTTGTGGGTACTGAAAAGTTTATTTCTATACTGTTGATAATCAACATCACATTGAGATGATTCCCTCTCCTCTCCCTCTTACCCTTGAAATAAATTGATTCAGTCAATTTTAAAAACGTCGCGAATTTCACAAATCTAAATTATCACTCGCCTTTCAAGATTCGATACGCGAGAGACGCGTTCATCCCGTCGAATGATATTAGGGCAGAACGACAATGTAATGCAATGAAGAGAGGGGTGTGTGTGTGTGTGTGTGTGACACGTTTATATAAAATTGGAGTGAGAGAAAATTCTTTCGAGTTTTATTACCCCCCTGCCCCTGTCTCTTAGTGGCGTGACCGATTCGCTACGCTTTCCAACGCCGTTCAAAAATCCGACTTGATTAAATTTTTTGATCAAATTACTTCGAGTTAAATAAACATCCTACTCTTTGGCTCGAGTTTAAGCTAAGCTCTATAAAGTGTTGTTTCGTGACAATGCAACACCCCTAGCGATCTCATTTTTTTCATTGTGTATTTCAAAAAAGAAAAGGGAATATTTCTAGGTACTTTTACTTTCTTCGCGAATTTAGAGGAGGAACTTTTTTTGTTCTTCAATTTTTTTCATTTTATTGCTAATTTGTTTAATCCCTTCGCAGTGTGATGACAAAAGAGACTTGGAATCATTTTTTTTTATGATTCACATATATATTAGTAATGTTATTAAATTAAATTGTAAATAAATTTTTTATGTTAAAACAAATTGTTATTCTAATTAAAGTTAGGGAAAAATCAGGGTTTTTTATTAAAAGATTTTTATTTTTATTATTTTTATTAAATTTAATTTTTAACATTCGTAAGAAAATTCAGACTTTTGATTCTTTTTTTTACCTCATAAACTATGAAATTACCATATGAATTCTACAGTAGAAAACCTTTTTGTGCAATTTCTGCAATATTTCCAAAAGTAATAAAATTCATCGACGAAATTAAATTATATTATAACAATTAAAGAATAATTTCTTAACAATTTAAATTTTCTTTAAAAATAAAAAACATTCTTGTCAAAGTTTTAATTATTTAAAAAAAATTTAATAACATTCTTTGTAAAACTTAGATTATTGTCGAAAATTTTTCTCAATTCAATGATTTTCAATACGTACAAATTTAATAAAAGGTTCAGAAAAAATTCAATTATTTAAAAAAAAACTTAATAAAATTCTTCACAAACATTTAATTCTTTTCATAAATAATCAAAATTTCATTGAAATTCAAATTATTTACAAATTTTTAATCTTCCAAATAATTAAATTATAATAAAACCCATTCTATAATTAATATACAATTAATATACAATTAATAATAATAATAATAATAATAATAATAATATAATAATATAATTAATTATTTTTAACAAATTTAAAATTTAATTTCTCGAAAAAAAATTATTATTCTTAAAAATATTATTAAACTTAATCAAAAGAATTCAATAATTTAAAAATTTGTTGATAAAGTTTATTATGAGAATTCAATTTTAACTATTTAATAAATTATTTATTTTTATACATAAATATTTGAATTCTCGTAGAATTTTTCAATAAACATTGATTAAAAAAAGATTGTAGTTAAAATTTTATGTAATAATTAGATATTAAAAGTATTATAACCTTTAAAGTTTTTTTTTCTTGTCGTCAAAATTTCAATTATCTTTATAAATAATAAAAATCTTCTTCTAAATTCAATTATTCCCAAAAAATTGTTTAAATTAAGAGCAAAATTTAAATTTTTAATCATTTTTCTCAGTGCAATATTTTCTTTATCTAATACTCGAATAAAATGTTTAAAAAGAATTTAATTGTAGTTAAATAATTTGATGAAATTCTACGCAAACATTATAACAATATCATAAATATATAAAAAAAATTTACAGATATTTAATTATTTATCAATTTTTTATAAATTTCTTCGCGAACAATCAATTATTTTCATAAATAATAAGAATTTTTTAAAAAAGGTTTCATTATTTTTATAGAATAATAACATTCTTTGAAGGAGAGAAAAATGTGATTATTCTTGAAAATTTTTATTGAAACTGATTCAAAAAAATGCAATTATTTAAAAATTTGATAAAATTCTTTATGAGAATTCAATCTTAAATAACATTTAATAATTAAATAAATTATTTATTATTGTATATTTAGATAATTGAATTTTAATATAAAATGTTTTAATAAAAATTGATTTTAAAATTAATTTCAGTTTAAATTTTTGATTATAACTGCATATTAAAATCATTGTAGCGTCAATTTTTATAAATAAAATTTGAATTTAAAAAAAATTAAATTAAAATCTTTGAAATTCTAAACTATTCTTACTTTTAACTAAAAATTCTGTGGAATTAATTTTTGTAAAAAAAATTGAATTGGCTTTATTTATTTATATTGTTTAATTTTCTTGAAACTTTGAGAAAATTATACTATTATTAGTAGCAGTGTAAATATAAATTTTTTTGAATTTGATAAAATATTTTTTGAATTACGAAATTTCGAAATTTTGGCTTTTTTGAAAATATATTTTTTTCAATTTAATATATTAATAAAAAAAATTAATCAAATCTTCACAGTTCAGTAAATGTGACGCGATCTGAAGAAAGGGTCCTTAGAAGCAAATTATTTTAAGGTTATGTTAGTCTTATTTTTTTGTTGATTAAAAATTTCTATTTACTGATTGCAAATTAAAATCAGTGTTTATTAAATATTTTAGTTGTAAGGAAGACTTAAACATCAACTATTTATACTGATAGTTGATCCTTTTTTTGTATTTTCATTTAGAAAATTGAAAACATAACCTATAATTTTTTGCTTCTAAGGTCCCTTTCTTCAGATCGCGTCACAAATATCCCGTGTAGAAAAATCTTCTGGCGCTGGCCTGAGTCAGACCAGACCGTCTATTTTCCAGACTAGTGGCTGACCTGTAACTCTGGCCTGTGGCTGGCCAAAAGTGTAACGCTAGAAACGGTCAGCCGCTGAATAGACAGGCTATTCAGACAGTCTAGCCAGGCTCTAGTCAACCGCAAGATAGATATTTACTGTTTTCTAAATATAATAAAGTAGTCCTCCATCATCGTTTATTAAACAAAACATATGAGAAATTTTCATTTAAATTAAATGTTAATATAATAAAAAAAAATAATTTGTATTTGCAAACAAGTAATAATCATCAACTTTTAACTTTCAATCAAATTAATGTTTACGACACAGAATAAACGCAAACCTATAACCAAATAAAATTTGTCATTGCGGGGAATCGAACCTATGACCTACGGACTTCTAGCCTAACACTCTAACCACTACTCTATCGAAGCTACAAGAAAATAAAATTTTTATTTCCGACACCTTTTACGCACTTACAATTAATAAAGAGTGTTTAACTGTGTAATCACGAAACTACTGCAAGTTTCGTGTTATGGTACATAAAGAAAAATAACAAAACTTGATTTGAACTCATCATAGTAAATTTACCGTAATTTACCTAATAAATTTCCATAAATTACCTCTAAAATATCCATAAATTATTATAGATTACCGACGTTAAATTTTTTAGTTCTCGTTTTTGTTTTACATAGTTTAATAAATTATCGTCAAAAAGTTTATAAATTACCGCGGAAATTTCCATAAATTACCATAAATTACCGACGTTAAATTTTTTAGTTCTCGTTTATTTCCTACATAGTTTTATAAATTATCGTCAAAACGTTTATAAATTACCGCGGAAATTTCCATAAATTACCATAAATTACCGACATCCAATTTTTTAGTTCTCCTTTGAGTTTAACATAGTTTTATAAATTACCAAGAAAATTACCATAAATTACCGACGTTAAATTTTTTAGTTCTCGTTTTTGTTTTACATAGTTTCATAAATTACCGTCAAAATGTTTATAAATTACCTCGAAAATTTCCATAAATGGTGAAATCTAAAATTTTAATGATAATTTTTTGCTTTATGAAGTATCCCTAAAATTACTAGAAAGTTCCATAAATTACTGCTAAAATTTCCATAAATTGCTAAAATAAAAATTTTCATTTTAATTTATGTGGAACATATTTTTATGATTTATTGCGAAAATTTCTATAAATTACCGCAAAATTGTTATAGTTGTTAACAACAAATTTAATTCATTTTTCAGTAATAATTCTGCGAGGAAGCTTCTGGTTCCATTAGTAAACGTAAATTAAAAATTCAAACGGGATTCTCTTTATAAAAAATTTTAAAATTCTCTTTAAAAACTATTTTTTGAATGTTTTACAACTTTTTATACCTACACATTGATCTTAAAAAGTCGAAAAATGTTGTGATTTTGGAGAATCTTCTCCCGTAGAAAATATTATGTGGAAGAAATATTAAATTTTAGAGACTTGTCTAGTTTTTTAGATAAAGAATTAGATGGCTTTTGATATCTTAAAATCGACTAGTCTCTTCTCTTCAGACCAGTACCGCTCTCTGCAGCCTATAGAAGTTGCAAAATAAATAATTTTAGTTATATAGACATTCTGACTAGAATCAGAACTGGGTCTGGTCAGACCTGTCAAACCAGCATCGCACGCCGCAGCCTAAAAGTTGCAAAAAAAACATTTTAGTCCTCTAGAAATTCTGACTAGAATCAGAGCTGGGTTTGGCCAGACCTTCCAGACTAGCATCGCTCGCCGCAGCCCAGAAGTGTCAAAATAAAAAATTTTAGTCCTCTAGAAATTCTGACTAGAATCAGAGCTGGGTTTGGCCAGACCTTCCAGACTAGCATCGCTCGCCGCAGCCCAGAAGTGTCAAAATAAAAAATTTTAGTCATCTAGAAATTCTGACTAGAATCAGAGCTGGGTCTGGCTAGACAATCCAGAACATACAAAATAGCTACGGTCTGACTTGTAGCTGAGCAGCACCAGAACTCGGCCAAACCAGATCTTCCAGACTTGCGAGGCTAGACGCTTTCTGGTTTGCGCCAGGCTTGACTCTAGACGTTCCAGAAGATTTTTCTACACGGGATAATGTTTTTGTGCCATAAATGTTCAAGAAAGGATTTTTTCAAAACATTGCATTGTTATATTGTATGTTTTGCGAGTCACTGAATCAAAATCCGTAGTCGAAAATTCAAAATGTCGACCAAAAAAATGAAAAGTTTTCGAATTCATAACTTTACAATTTTTTTAGTCACTATTTTGAAGGCACCGTTTTTAGTTTTGAATTTTGAGAATTGAATTGTAAGTAAATGGATTTGAAAATTTGTGCAATAAAATTTTTTGAAAATTATTGTAATAAATAGTTGATTTAAAAAAGAATTTCGATTGCAAATTCTAGAAAAGAATAATTTAATTGAAATTGTGAAAATTACCCTTAACCAAAAATTTTTAAAAATATTTAGTAATTTATTAATATTTATTTATTTATTATACAAAGTTGTCTAAAGAAAAAGAAATTTCCTTGTGTGGAAAATGCGGTAGCAAAAAAGAGGCACATCCAATTTGGAAAAAAGCGAATAATGATGGGGTTAGAGAGAAGGAGTGGATGGAATGAAAAAACGTGTTTTACGAATAAGATGAATCGATAATTCTTGGTGAAAGAGAGACAGAAGGTGGGGGAGAAAAGAGATAGAGAGAGAGAGAGAAGGAGGGGAGCAATCGGTCACTGATTTGGTCAAGATCCATAAGGAGTATATATGCATAGCGTGGAGCATTAATGACCCGACAGGCATTCTTGTCCAGATGCCCGGTTTATACCCTTGCCTCTTGCACACACTTTCTCTCTTTCCTTGTCGCTCCCTTCTCCCCCAATGAAGAATCACCCCATCACTGTTTCTCGCTCCTTTCTTCCTTTAATTCAGCCGTACAACTCTTTTTTCCCTCTCTTTCCCTCTCACTCTCTGTATACCGAAGTCCCGCGCGATCGCGTTGGGTGGTCTCACCACTCTTCGACTTGGTCCCATATACTCGTTCGCTTGTACTTTCCTCCTCTCCATATACACATTCTCAATCTTTATGCTTTTATACCTTAAACCGCGAGTTACGCACGATATATGAACGTGAAGCCTTAACGGTGATACACGCACAATCGCAGAAAATGGATTTCTCTATATAGATTCTCAATTGCATGTTAGCTATATATAAAGAATGAAGATTCTTATTTCTCGAATAATCAACGCGCACCTGTCAGACATCCTGGAACGTATATTTCCAAGATTTTTATTTTCTCCTTTTTTGCCGCAGGCTTTATTGCCAGAGACTAATTACATAATTGGCAAATGAGTAATGCAGAAAGTATGAATTAGAAAATTAGATATTATTCTCACAATGTGAGAGAACGAAAAATTTATTGTAACTACATGCGGTATTTATGCTGTTAGCAGTTCGAATAACTCAATTTTCGCTGTACTTTTCCTCTCTTTTTAAAATCCACCACTCCATATCGTCGCAGTGATCGTTTTATAATTGCAATTTTTCTAATAATTTCTTTGTCATTTTTTTTAATCAAACCCAAGTAAAAATTTCTGTCAAATTCCAGTATTCACAACAGGCGCAGTATTGCACCAGTACTGGCGAGCCAGCAGTTGGTTTACCAGTACTGGTTCAGTACTGGCTTCAATAAAATTTCTGTACTACGCCAGTACTGGACTTTAAGACTGGTATGCCAGTACTGTGCCAGTACTATGCTATTATTACGAAGACAACACAACAAACAAGTACCGGTGCAGTAGTATATAGGTACATATTTTAACGCCAGAACTGCGTAAATCTTTGTCTGCAAGAAAGAAAAAAATTTCACTATTTAATTTAATTTTTGTTTATATCTATATATAAGTAAATATAATATATGTGACGCGACACGAGAAAAGGGACCTATCGCCTCAAAAAAGAATTTTATAGGGGGAGCGTTTAAAGTGACGGCATAAACAGAAAACACGTGTATTTACGAGGACACGTTCAACTTTCAGGCTTTATATTATTAAAACTATTTCAGATTTTTAACTTCTGATTTTTTTACGTGAAAGAGCAACTCAAAATCTATGGAATACGACTAAAAACTCAAAAATGATTTTTTTATCGATAGGTCCCTTTTCTCGTGTCGCGTCACATATACATATATAATTTATTTAATTTTTTTAAATTTTTAATCAAGATTGATTAAAAATAATAATAATAATAAATCAAATTTTAATGCATTTAACATTCTTATTTGACAACATTTTTATTAAACAAAACAATTATTCATACGAATTTTTAATAGACAGAAAAAATATTAGAAAGAATTTTTTAGCCTAATTTTTTTACATTAAAATAATATTTTTCCCATTAAAAAATAAGTTTTTCTACAAGTTAGAAAGACTCTATGGTATTTTGTTTTAGCACATTTAATTACATTGACATACTAAATTTTGTTTTTTAATTAGAAACGATTTTCTCGTATTAATTTTTGCTATTATTTAATATTTTACACTGTAAAAAAAGGAGTTAAATTTTAACTCCCCAGGGGATTCTATAAAAGTCGCACCCATTGGGGAGTCAATGCCAGAGGAGTTAAATAAAGAGAGTTAAAATTTATCTCCCAAATGCCAACTCCCCATGGAAAAATAACTCGCACGGGTGTTAAAGGAAGGGAGTTAATAAATTAACTCTCTTTTGGAGTTAATTTTTAACTCTAAAAATTTAACTCCCGAGTCCGTTAACTCCCTAAATTTTTTACAGTGTAAACATTAAATAAAATTTCAATAATTTTCAAATTCGAAACATTTGGAAAATAAATTATCAAGAAAATAGTTAAATTTTTCATATAAATTGATACAACAAATCGTTTTATTAATTATTTAGCAAAATTTAACTAATTCGCAGTAAAAATAAGCCATTAATTATTGTTATTTAAAATTTTTAATAATTTTGATTAAGAAAGTATCATTCTATCCTTAAATTTAGTTACTTTAAGTTCAACTGCACTTTTATAAGCAATTTTAAATTTAAAATTCCCCAGTACTGGGCCAGTATTGCGCCAGTACTAAACCAGTACTGGTTACCAGTACTGCGCCAGTAACGTCAAACCAGTACGGAAAAGCGTTATCATTTAGGTCAAATACCAGTACTGGTTCAACCATGGCGGCCAGTACTCCGCCAGTACTGGGCAGTACTGGCGCAGTACTGCGCCAGTTGTCAATTTTTGCTTGGGAACTCTTCTTTATTCCTTCTAGTAAATTTAGGGAGAAACATTTCACTATACCTAGAAATAAATTCGTCTGACAAAAACTGCTGTTTCTACTGAAAATTGAATTTTATTAGACAAAACCGTATTTCATTCTTAATTTAATATTCTACTTCCATTCTTCAAATATTCCATTGAGACTAATTGAAAAAATATACGTTCTACGAAATATTAATATCAGGCATTTTCTTTTCAGTATAGAGAAAATGATTATCCTTTTTTTCTAGAATATTTTATTGTAAAATCATTCGAAAACACGAATAACTTTTTTTTAAAAATAAATATTTAATCATTATTTATTTTCTGTAGGAATTCAGTTTTTCAAAAATTTCAAGTTCAAATTAAATTTTCTTGAAAAATCTACGCCATATGATGTTTTATATATATTTTTTAAAATACTAGTACAAAAAAAAATTAATAAATTATTAAATGGAGGAACCACCCCCAACTTTGACCCCTTGAAATTTAAATTATTAAAGTAGGTTATATTTTTTTTGCACCATTTTTAACCCTAAAATATATAGGATTGTCAAAAATTTGAAATTTTAATTTTTGAAGAGGTTAGAATTTTTATCTTTTCAATAATTGCATATTTTTGGTAATCCATGCGAGAGATTGTTTAAAGTTATAAAATAAGATTAGAAAAAAATGCGTTAAAAAATATTGAAAATTGTAAGAGAAGATTAATTTTGAATATTCAAATTTTACAACTTTTGACATATTTCCAAAGTCCTGGACCAATAATCTCTTTGATAATATCAGTGTTAACAAAAATTTATTCGCTAAATGCAAAAACCATGTCGAATAACTTAATTACTATGTTAAAATTGTATTGTCTGTCAAAATTAATTTTATTTTCTAGTTTAAAATTTTAACAGACGTTAAAATTTTAATCTAGTAAATAAGTTTTTCGACATGGTTTTTGCATTTAGCGAATAAATTTTTGTTAACACTGATATTCTCAAAAAGATTATTGGTCCAGGACTTTGGAAATATGTCAAAAGTTGTAAAATTTGAATATTCAAAATTAATCTTCTCTTACAATTTTCAATATTTTTTAACGCAAATTTTTTTCTAAGCTTCTTTTATAGTTTTAAACAACCTCTCGCATGGATTTGCAAAAATATGCAATTATTGAAAAGATAAAAATTCTAACCTCTTCAAAAATTAAAATTTCAAATTTTTGACCATCCTATATATTTTAGGGTTAAAAATGGTGCAAGAAAAATATAACCTACTTTAATAATTTAAATTTAAAGGGGTCAAAGTTGGGGGTGGTGCCTCCCCTTAACCAAATGATTTCCAAAATATCTTGTTCTTTTCAAAATTTTATTAAATAATTGAATTTTTGTGGAAAATTTTTGAAAATTGAAGTTTGTCTAAGAATTTAATTCAAACTTTAAAAAATAATAATTAAATGTATAATAATTGAATGTCGGAAAAGAATTTCATTATTTATAAAATTTAGAATTTAGATGAGATATGTTAAAATTTTTGAACCAAAATCTATTATGCTTACTAATTAATTAAATATATCCAACCTATTGAAAAATTTATTGCAGAAGAATTATAAACTAAATTTAATTTTTACTACACTAGATTTTTAATTAAATTCATTAAAAATTGAAATTGCTTAAAATTTCAAATTTAGGGTGACTTTAGAAGTTCATTAATTTATGAAAATTATAAACACGTCTCTTTTAAAATTCAATTAATTTAAAAAATTTAATTAAAATTATCTATTAATTAATTTGTAAGAAATAATTTCATGATAGATCCTTATAAGAATTAAAGTTATTTAAAAAGAAATTTTTTTTTCGATATCCAAGTAAAGTATTGCTCGTATTTGTGACGCGCTCTGAAGAAAGGTACCTAAGAAGCAAAAAATTTGAGATTATGTTTTTAATTTTTTGAGTAAAAATACAGATAGAGAATTAATTATTAATTAAAAATTATTTATCTTTAAGTCTTTATTATATCCAAAATATTCAATAAAAATTAGTTTCAAATTCAAATAATCAAAAATAAACTTTTAATCAAGAGAAATCTAACAAAACCCTAACCTATAACTAGTTTGCTTCTTAGGTACCTTTCTTCGGAGCGCGTCACATTTATTTAAGAAATTTTAAATGAAGATACTACTAAATACTATTTATTTCTACAAGAATTCAATTATTATTTAAATATAAAAATTAATAATTCATTTAATAATAGAATTTTTTTATATTGAATTTTCATAAAGAATTATGTCACAAAATTGGTAGGAATTTTAATAAAATATTTAAGAATATTTAAATTTTTACAGGAAATTGATAAAAATGGTATTGAAAATATTTGAAATTCTGCAATTAGTTTTAATGTTTTTGAATATAATTAAATTACTAAAACGAAAAATAATTAAAATGTATCTTATTAGACTCAGTTGAGAATTCATTTAATTTATTGATAGTAGTTGAAAAGTAATCAAATCTACTAGAGAATTTTTTTTTAGTGTATTCAGTCTGCATAATTCAAATTTGAAGACTTATTTAAAAAATATCAAGGATTTACATATTTATAACAGTTGATCAATAAAACAAAATATTTAATTAGTAGGCACAATACAAACTGGAATACACAGCTTAAGGAAATTATCATCTTGTTTTAGCGCTACATATCTACGGTAATATTATTTTATGTTTAAAAATCTTAAATTGTAATGAAGAAGAATTAGAAATTCTTATTCTTAAGAATCAAGGTGAACACTTGACACGACTTTCGCTTAAAGTAAGTTTATAATTTTCTATTTTTTCGAAAACTTAGAATACAAATTCTGTAAATTATTTTATTTTAATTTTGTTCAGATAATCAAATAAATATATGAGTTTTAAATTAAAATTTCAAAATGACAATGTATAAAGAGACATTGACTTTCATTTTCACTCTTGCTTTGGGTTGGACTTTAACTTTCATTTTTACTTTCACTTTCAAAGTCGAAATCAAATTCGAATTCAGAAAGTGAATGTCAATGTCAGAGTGTACATGAAAGTCAAAGTCAAAATTGAATAAAATATCGATGTTAAATTACAAAATAGCATCCTAGTTATAACTTTTTGCAAGAACATATAAAGAAACAGAAAATTTGATTTCTCTTTAATATAAGGTAAATATTTCTTGTGAACTTTTACAATTAGTTTAACAGCATGTGATTGTTAGGTTCTCATTGGTAATTTTTCAATCATTTTTCTTTTTAAATATTTAATAATTTGAATTAAAATTTCGAACGAAAGTCTAAAATACAATTAAGAAGGTCAGTAATATGCAAAAGTTGTAATATTTTTGAAATTATTCATTGCAAATCACTTTAATATTAACAGGTGTCATAGTCATTTAACTAATCAATTTCTCTTCTTCATCGATTTCACCGAATTCAAAGTATTTTATCACTTTTTACTTCTGAATTATTGAAACTTTTGTACATCACTGCCCTTCTTTATTATATTTTAGACTTTCATACAAAACTTCAGATCAATTTATTAAATATTTAAAAAGAGCAAAGTGATCTAAAAAATTATCATTGAATTTCTAACAGTCACATGATATTACGAACGATTAATAATTTATCAAACCAAACAGGGTAGTATTGTTATCTGCGCGCACTCAAGTTCTAAATATAACATTACGCAACAAGATAAATGCGGAAATAGAGGCATATTGGAATTTGTAATTCATGAAACATATTCCATCGTTGTTTACTTGGGGAAAGAGAGAGACACATAGAGAGAGACAGAGAGAGAGAGAGAGAGAAAGATTGTTAAAGGAGTCTGTGAACCTTTATCTCTCGAAGTATCCATCGAGGTATCGCAAACGCTACGATTGGACACGGTTTGGGTCTCGTCGATACAAGAACATTTACAAGCGGCCGTTTTCGCGAACAAGAGGCACATCGACCTTCCGCGGTGCAAAGCCAATCTCGCCAAGAAGCACTCTCTAATGAAACGATTGGATTCGGTAGCAAAGGTTCGTTCTTTGTATTTATACACATACATTCCTTCCTTGAGGACGCACAAGAGGGTACGAAGGTTACGTGCCTAACTCCGTATAATATAAATATGAGTACATATATAGCTTAAAGCACTGGACGTATTGCACACACCATATGAGAGATGTTCTTCAAGAAACCCCCCATCGCGGACTTGTGGTAGCGAGATGAGAGAAAGAATGAGAGACGTCTCTTTACTCTTACTATATGTATACCTCTAGCTTGTTCTCATCTTGTACAAATATTAATAAATCATTATCAAAAACAAAAAGAAAAGGAAGGAAAATGAGAATGTAAAAAAGTTCCACGAACAGATTATCTTTTGAAACAAGTACGAATAATTCGCTTATATGTATATATCATAAGGTATAGACGTAGACATTTCTGAAAACGAAAAGAGTTTTTTTTCCTCTTCATCTTAATAACATGGAATTTTTCTTTCAAATTCCTAATATTTTGTTGGAGTTTTGAAAATATTACATTGGTAAATATACAAAAATATTAGTCATACACCCAGAGAAAATTATTATTTAAACCAAATATATTTTATTTGACTTAAATAAACGTATATTTGTTTTAGAACCAACTAGACATTTTATTTGTTTTAAATAAAATTTATATTTGACATAAATAAAACATATATTTGAGTTAAATAAAATTTTATTTAAACTAAATAAAATTTATTTAAAACAAATAAAAAGTCTAGTTGGTTCTGAGACAAATATACCATTTCTCTGGGTGTAGGGGAATGTGGGGACCATAGTGTAATAAACATTTTTTCGTATACTGTAAAATAGTAAAATTATAATTTTACTATGAAAAAAATAATTAAAAAATTCATCAATATTACATGCTGTAAACGAAATTGTTACTTTCTCACTTGGAAGAAAACATAGACAATTTAAGGGGACATTCCAGTTCAAAATGTTAAAAATATCGATTTTTTTATTTTATTTTCGGATTTCTTATAGTGCCAAGAATACTTTTCTAAAATATTATTGCAAAATTCGAAGTAAAACAAAAGTTATACATTTTTATTCTTCGCCCTGTCAAAGATGTTTTTGTATGCAGATAAGCAATCAAATGATTTAAATGTTTTCTCATTTGCATTTTTTAAAAAAGACAAACAAAAATGTATTTGGTGTTGCTGATCATAAATTAGAAATCAAATTATCAAAATTCAAAATGGCGGATCCAATATGGCGAAAAAGAAAATTTTTTTATTTTAATTTTTTTTCGTTTAATTTTTTTTCGTCCACCATATTGGATCCGCCATTTTTAATTTTTAAAATCTGATTGAGCCAAAATAAGTGAAACCGGCCACTTGAAAAATTTTTGTCTCCAATTTTCAAGTTATCTATGATTTTTGGTAGATATATGAGTACACTTTTTCCCCCTAAATTTTTTTTCAAAAAAAAAATTTATTTTTGAAGTAATCAGGTGTTGAAGTTTTGGGTCGTTTTATTTTCATTTTATTATTACTTTGAAACAAATAAAGATAATAAAGTGAATTTTTTTTTAAATTAAAGCTTAAAGTCTATACTTTAAGGATTAAATAAAGCGATTGCTAAAAAATGAAAATTTATAATTGTTATAAACAATTCTTTTAAACAATTGCAAATTGAAGAATGTTCTCAATATTTTTCAAAAATTAAATTACGATGTATTGATGCGTAAAACTCCAAGCATTAAAATAAAAAAAAGAAAAATCAGTAACCTCCAATATTATAGATATTGTGTAGACTTTTCTGAAAAAATGCAGGCAAAATTCGACTCGAGTTACTGGAAAAAGATAAAATTGCAAACGAATAAATAAGATCGTCTTTTGTTTTGTTAGAAACTTCACGCTTTCAAGCGGATTTTTATGATTAAAAGTCGATTTTCGCCTGCATTTTATCAGAAAAATCTACATAATTTCTATAATATTGGAGGTTACTGATTTTTCTTTTTTTTATTTTAATGCTTGGAGTTTTACGCATCAATACATCGTAATTTAATTTTTGAAAAACATTGAGAACATTCTTCAATTTGCAATTGTTTAAAAGAATTGTTAATAACAATTATAAATTTTCATTTTTTAGCAATCGCTTTATTTAATCCTTAAAGTATAGACTTTAAGCTTTAATTTAAAAAAAAATTCACTTAATTATCTTTATTTGTTTCAAAGTAATAATAAAATGAAAATAAAACGACCCAAAACTTCAACACCTGATTACTTCAAAAATAAATTTTTTTTTTGAAAAAAAATTTAGGGGGAAAAAGTGTACTCATATATCTACCAAAAATCATAGATAACTTGAAAAATGGAGACAAAAATTTTTCAAGTGGCCGGTTTCACTTATTTTGGCTCGATTCCATATTCGTAATTAGCGACCTCAAAAACCCCCGAGTAACGATTTTCAAAAAATCCGATAATTTTTTTTAAAAATGTCGAATCTTATGAACAAAAACTTTGAATGCGTTTTTCTCAAAATGTCTTTTTTTGATCTTGTAAGACTGATATGTCGAGTTCTTCTGAAGCGATTTTAAAAAATCAAAGAGCTTTTGATTCAGAGTTATAGGCATGATGCCTATAAGTGGAACCTCAAAAACTGGAAAATTTCCAACTCCCCTTTTTTTATAAGAGAAATTCTGAATAAAAACACCTTTTTTTTGCATATTTTGGGAAAAAAGTACTCTAAAAAAAGGGGGGAAGAAAATTACACTTTTTTGAGGTTCCACACCTGAAAAAATATCTAACGAAAAAAATGTCACTTCGATTTTGGTTTTATCTGTTTTAGAAAGTTTGGAATCGATCTTACCACCGAAAATGGGCATTTTCGAAAATGGCTTATATCGCCGCCATTTTGAAATAAAAATGGAAATTTTTTTTTACAAATTCTTAAATAAATTATTTATTACATGCAAAAGAAATTTTTAAATAAATGTCATAGTTATTTTAATAATATTTATTAAAAAAGCCTTCTTTTTGTGTTCTGAACTCACGGTAAATCGTTAGGTATTAAAATAACACCAAAAAGGATTAAAATAATCCAATTTAGTGTTATTTTAATCCATTTTGGTGTTATTTTAATACCTAACGATTTACCGTGCTGGAATGTCCCCTTAATTCAAAGTATATACATATGTCGACGTCCACATTATTAGGGTCCATTTTAGCACTATTGGACTTACCTATATGGGCGAATTCTTTTCAAAATTTGGAAAATTTCGAGTGGTCTTAAAACTTTTTTGGTAAAAAAAATCGATGAGTTACAGAATTTCAAAGATTACAATGCCAAAAACCTCATTTCGAGAAAAACGGAGTTAAAGATTGTGATATCAATTGACGGGAATATCTCTGGTTCCTCTGGGAAGTTATTCAGAAAAAAAATTATTTCCAGCCCAGAGCACCTTCCCGAGTCGAAATTCAAACCCTACTTAAAAAAAATTTGTTTTCTAAAAAAAATACCAAAGAATGTCCAAATTAGCCATTTTTTAAGCGATTTCAGGATTCACAGCGCAAAATAACTTCGAAAAAGGGAAATGGGGAATTTTTTATTCATAATAAGGAAAAAAGGGGAAACCTTAACATATCTTTTAGTAAAATTTGAATACTGATTTTATGAAACTGCTTTAGAAATTGCTATAATTTAAAGTTCATTTAGTTCAGAACATTTATTAAATGCGAATTTATAAAGTTTACCATGTAATAAACATTTATAAATTGTGCAACGCTTTTATTTTGTCTTGTAATTTAAAAAAATTTAAGTAAAAAGAAAACATACATTTTATTTATTTCGTTTTGATTTCTTCGATTTAATAACTGACTCCACAACCTTGAATTTTTGTTTTAGAATATTTCGTAATTCGAGTGTACTTTTGGTCATAATACATTCGATAAAATTGAATTCGGGAAAATTTTGGTAATTCCGTGAAAAAATATGTTCCGGTAATTTCATTCTTGAGAATGGTCAGATACCATATTGAAAAATATAATATTTTATTATAGCTTTACTGAATTTATATTATAATCAAAATTTATAAATTAATAAATTATCGCAATTGAAAATGTCGATATTCACAATAGTGTTACGTCAAAACGAGAAACCTTTATAAAATATACCTAACGTTCCTCGTTTTAAATTAGTTTCAAATAAATTGAATCTAATTTAGGATGAGGATAAGTCAATGAGCCTACTAAATGTTGTGAGAGAATAATTTATTTAAAAACCAACAAGAAAGAAAAGTATTGACAAAAATACAATGAATATAATTATAATTTACAAATCTTACTTTAAGAATAACGATTACTGGTGATCAATGAGCTGGTGATAATAATCTGTTAATCCGATTTTGAAAGGGCACTTCACAAAAATGGGCCTCCGACAGTTGTCCTTATTGTGGGATTTTATCACTGTTGTTTACACTAAGGTGATAGTGTTTTGTATTTTGAAAATATTTGCTTCCTTCCAGACGGTTATCGGTAGTTGAGCAAATTTCGATGGTTCGAAATTTGGAATGTCTTGTTTCAATATAGATTTTATCGAAACTTGAATCTATTTCTCAAATAATAATTTTTGAGAATTATTTAAAGTTCTATTTTAAGAACCGGGGAAAAAGTCTAAAAACGAAGTTCGTTTTAACTTAAACACTTGGAAAAATACTTGGTTTCACTTCAAATTAGATTTGTTTGGAAATTAATACTTGTTGATAGACTTGGGTTGATTTTAAATACTTGGGAGTTCACTTTCAACTTTGTACTTTTAGTTCACTTGTAGACGAAGTGCTCAACTCGCTGGTTCGATGACTATAACTTGGTGTTTCAAAAAATTACTCTCTGAATGTAACAGAGCTAGTGCCCTTTATTTATAAAACTTCTCCCATAAGTTTAGCGCCTTTGATGCTACTGGAATTGTGGAGAGATGGTTATTCCTTATTATGGTTTTTCCAATTTTATGCGTGAAAAGTTGTGCCTTCCCATAGATTTTAAGTGGGGATATGTGCCACTGGTTCGGTTAGCTGTTCCTCACAGGTTAATTCACTGCTGGAGTGGAACTATGTGGAAGTTGCCTAATAGATTAGTTTTTGCTCGTTCGTTGATTTCCTTGCTTATAGAAAGGTCGTTGAAATGATGCTTAATCGTTATTCTGATTATATTATTCAAGGGTAATATTGTCTGTGGCAAAGGTTTTTACATAATTCTAAATATTACTCTTCTTTCTTGTATTTGATACAATTTGTATATTCGCTGTATGACATAAATTATAACAATGACCATAAAAATACTGAATATAATGCAACAATTCGTAGAAATTGTATTAATACGATAACATGCATTTTAATGACAATAATAATATTTTACAATATATAGGTAAGATTCAATATTTAAAAGAGAATAAACACGTAATTATTATACGTAAATGTAGTATATTAAGAATAAGTTACGGACGTAACAATAGT
Organism: Leptopilina drosophilae; assembly: GCA_032873175.1. NCBI lineage: Eukaryota > Metazoa > Arthropoda > Insecta > Hymenoptera > Figitidae > Leptopilina > Leptopilina drosophilae. Next base: position 52,518,070 of record CM065478.1, read on the forward strand.
ATATAAAATTTCGACATCTTATGTTTCTTATTTTCAAATATGTATTTTTCCTGCACTAAAAAAATTGTCATTTATTGATAAGGATTCTCTAAATTCAAATATTGACAAATTTAAAAGTTTTTTTTAAAGAGTTTTTTCAGTGAAGGTACACCCAGAGAAATGGTATATTTGTTTCAGAACCAACTAGCCTCTTTATTTGATTCAAATAAATGTTATTTGGTTTAAATAAAATTTTATTTTATGTCAAATAAAAGTCTAGTTGGTTCAGAGACAAATATACGTTTATTTAATAAGTCAAATAAAATATATTAGGTTTATATAATATTTTTCTCTGGGTGTAGTATGGGAACTTTATAATATAGGGGAGAGTGGGGCAAAATGGGGTAGGCGGGTCAAATGGGGTACCACTGTTTCTCCATGATGGGTATTTTTAATTTTTTTATCCTCGATATATATTATTCATATTGATAAGAAAATGTTATTAATTATGAGGACATCATGAAAACAAATTTTTTTTGAAAGTTATACAACTTTAAAGTTTTGACCAAAAAAAATATCGATTTTTTGCGAAATTATAGTGTTTATAAAACCTTTTGGGATAATTTATTTAATTTGGCAAGTGTGGGATCTTTTTCAGCACTTATTCTAGAGTAATTTCCAATAGGATAGATTGTTAAATTGTTTACAACAATTTGTAAACATTACATTTTGTTGTAATATGCACTGCGGGGCAAAATGGGGTACCTATGTGCTGGGCCATACAAAGTTGTATTTAATATTCACTGAACTACTTAAAAACATTATATTATGCATATTAACAACTTTCCGCAGAAAAGTCAATATTTTTGTTTCGGGGGATTATGCTATCGATGTTTCACTATCGATATATCGATTTTTTTCATTATCGATGTTTTTTTGTTAAATTCTAATAAATATTGCTTGTTTTTTTTCATAATAATAAAGAATCTTACTTTTTGTTTGTATTTATAATCTATTACAATAAGAATTTAACAAATTTTGAAAAAATATTCCATGTTTTGTATGGTAATTTGATACCACCCCATTTTGCCCCACCCATGGGGCAAAATGGGGTTTTTTGCACCTTCTCAGAAAATAGGATATAAGTTCTTTCAAACATTTTTTTCTCTGCTATGATCATAATTTTCTCAAACCTAAGAGTACAAAGAAGAATTCTAATGATTAGTTGAATCGATTTATTCATTTGGTTCTCTGTAAACAGCCAATTACAAAAAGGTACCCCACTTTGCCCCACTGTCCCCTATACAAAATAAAACTGTCAGGATTACCTTAAATTCTTTAAAAAAAATCAAGTGATCGGGTTTTCCCCGAGGGGTGAGCGGATTTACCCTGGAAAATTATTGTGATTTTGAAATTTGGTATATGTGACATGCCGCGACAAAAGGGACCTTAGCTGCTTAGAATTTTAAGTTATGTTTAGAGTACTTTTAACTACATTAAAAATTTATTATTGATTATTTAACATCAAAAGCATATTTTTCTGAAAATATTGCAAATAATAATGAATTAAATATTAATAGTTTGTAAAGAAAATTGGTCATTTTTACTTATTTATACTTCTAATTTTAGTTCTGTCAAAAACAGCTAAGGTCCCTTTCACCGTGGAGCGTCACATATGTGTATTAAAAATTTTCCCTAACAAAAAAAAAAACGGAAGTAAAAGTAAGAAAGATAAATAAAAAATTTTATTTTGTTAGTAGAAAACATAAGCTGTCAAATTATATAATTTAACCTGGATTTAGAGAATAATTTCCTAGGCTCTATCAATTTTTTTTTTTGGAAAATACTCGTTAAATAAGTGGCAATCGAATCATTATTATTAAAAAAATTAAAATGTCACTTTTCAAAAAATTGTTTATTTAAAAATTATTTTTTAAATAATTTGTTTAACCCTTTCGTACCTCCAGGATTTGCTGTTACTGGATTGTGTTGAAACTTGTTACTCGGGGGTTTTTGGGGTCGCTGATCATGAATCTGAAGTCAGATTTTAAAAATTCAAAATGTCGGATCCAATATGGCGGACAAATTTCTTAAAATTGACCGAATTGACTTGAGACTTGTTACTCAAGAGTTTTTGGGGTCGCTAATCACGAATCTGAAGTCAGTTTTTCAAAATTCAAAATGGCGAATCCAATATGGCGGACAAATTTTTTGAAATTTATTAAATTTGCTTGAAACTTGGTACTCGGGGGTGTCCGATGTCGCTGATCACGAATCTGGCCTTCAACTTTGAAAATTGAAAATGGCAGATTTAATATGGAGGATGAATTTTTTTAAAATTGTTTAACGTTACTTAAAACTTCTTGTTTAGAGGTTTTTGGGGTCGTTGATCACGAAGCTGAAGTCCTATTTTCAAAATTTAAAATGGTGGGTCCAATATAGTGGACGAATTTTTAAAAAGTAATTGGATTTTATTGAAATTAGTTAATTCGAGGTTTTTAGAGGCACTGATTATTATGAATATAAAGTTATATTAAGAATTTTAGGTTTTAATATAATATTTGCAAGTGGTACGGTTTTCCACACCACCTGAGTGGTTCCGATAGAGACGCGTTAGGTTTTTTTACAGTGAACCTTCGCCTAGAGCCCTATTTTTAAAACTTCTTTTTACGAAGTTGAATGAAAATCTATTAAAATTTGTTCAAGTTATTCAAGTTTTACATTACTAATTTTGTAATGGTTGATTGTTTATTTATATGGTGCGTTATCAGTCAACTGGTTGATTTTTCAATACATCTACGAATAATTTTTTTCAGTTTTTCCATCCCTTAAGACAGTAGTATGCTTGAAATAACTTGTTTCTTAAATCTCGCTCATCTACAGTGGTGTTTACATTTACCCCGAATTTTAGGAAAATTTCAAAATCTCGGGGTAAATGTAAACAGTCAGTTTTAGGCGATTCAGGTGCATCAATATTTTTTTGTACTTCATAAAATTTGTCTAGGGAAGTAAAGTAACAAGTTCATGCAAAAAAAATCCGTCCATTTTACGTTTTAACAAAAAAACTAATGTTCTTGGTGAAACATAGATATTCCGTTTACATTTACCCCAAATGACCCTATTAGATTCGCCACTTTGAATTTTTTAAATCTGACTTAAGATTTGTAATCAACGACCTCAAAAACATAAAAAAACGAGGTGTTGTTAAAAACTATTCACTAAATGTTAATGAACTGTATAGTTTGTTACATAACTGTTTTTTTTAAACAGTCAATGTTTATCCTATTGTTTAAAGTAAATATTACTACTTTTTGTAATTTACTATTTTTTTAATTGTAGCCACATCCATTCGAAATAGAAAGCATTTTGGCGCAAATTAATTGGTTAATTTTTATAAGAATTACAACAAATTTTCTAACTGGTACATATATGTACCGGAGGTACGAAAGGGTTAAAAGGAAAAATTTTTTTAAAAAATATTTTCTTAAATTGTCTGTAAACAATAAGCATTCCCTGAAAATTTCATTCATTTTCCTTAGAGATATACCATTTTCAAAATTTAAAAAAAAAATTTAAAAACCTCGTAAATCCAAAATTTTTCAAAATCGAATTGAGGCTTTTTACTGGCATGTATTCCTGTTCAAAATCTCGAAGTTTGAACAAAATCGAAGAACTTAGGGTACAACTTTGATTTTTTAGGCATGGAGCTACCCAGATTCAATTAGTAAAATGTATTTTTTACTATTTAAAATTAGAAAACCGACTTACTAAATGAATTAGTATAGGTTTCTACTAGCAAATAGCATTTTTTTCTCAGTGTGAAAATTAGTCAAAAAAACTGTTACTAATTCAGTTGATATACAAATCTGCATTATTTCATTAGTAGAAAACTGCTAATTCAGATTTTGAGAGTATACTGTGATCCCTAAAATACGTGTTTGCTGTAATATATGTTTGTGTAAATACGTATTTGTACAATTATATATGTATTCGTATACACGAGTAGGCATTAGTAAATACTCTCGGTGGCGAGTTTAATAGAAATAAAAGAGAGAAGAAAGAGAGAAAGAGAGTCATGAGAGTGACGGTCGCGCACGGCCGATGGTTTACCCCGTCGGTAGATTTTCATCACGCCGATGAAAGAGAGAGATGAGAGTGAATGAGAGAGAGAAGGAGAGAAGAGCGGCTTCGCGAGCGTGTACCGCTTTTAACTTGGGTATTTCAGCTCGTTAGGATAACGAGGATCTAATATCGCGTTCACAGCCTGGCCAATTACGCGTTACGGCCATCGCGAACCGCGTCTTTCGGCAAGATCCGCCGTCGACGCGAATAAGAACAAGACACGGGAAAAGAAGGAGCGCACTTCTCGCCAATCGCAAACGAGAGTGAGAGGGAGTGAGAGAGAGAAACCCTCTTTAAGATTCAACCGAAACTCTCTTACGTATTCAAGGTGCATCAACTGCAACTCGCGTGATCTATGGTAAGAACATCTGCACCAGATCATAAGCGACACATTTACGGGCAGCTAATTGTACGAGCATCGTGCCCTTTTACCACAATTTCTCTTTCCTCACGTTCCCTTTTCTTCCTATTTCCCTATCGCGCATATTTCACCAACATACACTTCCTTTGCTACTTTCTCTTTTCCAAAAATCGTGAGCGATAAATTTCCCAGTCGCTTTGCGCCCACGCGTTTAATTTGCCTTATAGTCTTCGTTAAGGGAACCACTTGTAAAGTGTATAGTGTTTTTCTTTCAAGTGCGTCCCTTTATTCACACATGGCGAGAAGGAGGAAAAGATTTATAATTAAAAACAGTAAAAAGAAAGCCAAAATGTTGAGAAGAGTTGAAAAAGTCAGTTAAAAGGGTTAAAAAAAAGTAGGTTTTTGAGTCAAGTAAACTTAAGAGACTTCAAAGAGAGTGCAAAATTTGGCAGACACGGTTGGGAAATTTTTCTGGATCGTTACACATTTTTCATTTTAGATTGATTAAAGTGAATTTAGATTGTGAAATATTTATTGGATTTTGTCGCGACGAGTGCTGGAATTTTGTTATACGCTTGAATTGTTTTAGGTTGTGTGATGAGAGGAATGAAAATAGGAGCAATTTTAAGTGGCGAAGGAAATAATGCTCGAGTAGTGTTTATATAAATGGTTTGTTTCTAATTAGGAGGGCAAATAGGCCATACGTGAATTGGCATGCTCAATTAAGCGCTTAATTATTGAAGTAATTGTCCTATTTTGCTGTATTTTAAAAATTAGAAAATTTATTAATGTTACGTATGACTTCGTAACTATTTTTAATTTTTTCATTAATTAAAAATTTGTTATATTGTATAATTTCATTAAAAATTTGGGACTTTTGTAAATAGAATTAAGTACTCAATAGACATATTATCAGGACATAACAGGATTTTTACATAATTAACTCATCAATTAAATTGTCTTAAAACTATTTTTTCATAATTAAGTTATATCCAAACTACAAAATAACGATAATCATTCTTCAATTGTTTTCATTCCCTGTAATATTCAATATTATTTATAAAATTATAATTCTAAAATTGATTAAAAGAATATGGATATCACTCTTATTTCAAAAGGAATTTGTCCACTTTGCTATAAGTTACTTTCCACAGAAAAGTCTCTTAATTGTATTAGTAAAATACCAAGAAAAAGTATACACTTAAACATTGACAATAGAGGATACAGAGCATCGAACTATATCACGTCATTTTGAGGAATTTGCAAGCTTGCAAAAAGCTTGCCTGGCAACAACGAAGTTTGGCGAGCCGTGTGCACAGGCATCCCCATTCTATTGTTTTATATTAATTTCAAGGTGTGATCCATACTTTCGATCGTTTTAACTAAGGAGTCCGATTTTGTTCCTCCCGCAGTAAAGCTGCGTATAATTAAGTTTTCCTCCCGAAAATCGGTAGAGTGTCAATTTGTTTTCCGGCAAAGCGGATGATTATTTTTTGTGAATTTATTTCCCGCAAAAGACGGAGGTTTATATTTTTGTCCCCAGAAATAAGGGTTGATTTTGAATTTTTATTTGATTAATTGATTAAAGTGAATTGATATTTTTACGCGAATTGAAAATAAATAATTAAAAAAGGATACAAAAAGTGAATATTAAGTGAATAATTTGAAGTATTATATCGATAATAATAATAATAAAAAATCAAACAAAAGAAGCAATTGAAGAACAAATTAAAGGAAATACTAAAAAAAGGAAGAAATAATTCATATAAGGAATCTATAACAGGTGTGAATCTGAGTAATTCACCTGAGAAAAGTAACAGGATACTTTTCCATTCTTGATAAAAAATAATAAATTGTAAGTTGGTGAGTTGATTATTAATTATTCCATTTTACACATTTTATACACACACATAATACAAATTTACATAAAACATAATTATTATATAAATAAAAATTGTTTGTTGTTTTATCGATATTATATTGTTATATGAATATTGAGAATCTTATATTAATTATATTCTATTAAAAGGAAATTTTTATAATAATATTTACTACAATTTATACAAGTAAATAATTTAAAGATAGTTTATATTCTTGTATTATACGATTTTTCTATCAATTTTCAAGTTTTATGAATTAAATAAAATTTATATTTGCACTACTCATATAACTGAAGTGTATCATTACTGTCTACAACTATATACAACCTTTTTTTCCTTTTTGTATATTTTCAATTAAAATACCGTCTAATCGGAGGTACTGAATTAATAGTACACTTAAAAGGGGGATCCTCTACTTTTTCAAAAATAATAATTATTTTATGAAGAGTTAAACGTTTATCTTGGGGTGAATAAATATTAAGTCTTTAGTTTAACTTATCGAAAATTACCTTCGATACAGTTAAGCCTGAATTCGCTTAATATATAGATTTTCATTAATAATATTAATTAAAATAATCGAATTCACACTTAACAATTAAGAAACAAGACTATTTTGTTGATCAAAACGAATATTCAAGTAAGGAAAAATATTTTTAAACTCAAATGACAAGTGAAAAAATATTTATCCTTAACTGTTATTTTTAGTACTTTTTTCAAATATACCAAGATAAAATACGTAATCCAATAGCAATCTTGAGAAAAGGCACGACATGAAATTTTTAGTTTTTTCCCTGTCACTGGAAAAAAGGGTTGTCAGTCTAAAAAGTGGTTCTTATCACTTATTTTTCAATTCTAATCAATAAGATAAATTTTTGTCTGATATTCACTGAGACGCATGCTTATTCCCGAAATCTTTTTTGACCAAATAGTTATTTGATATATAAAACTACTTAACTTAAAATTCACATAATATGCACATTATTTGACATCAATATCATTGCACACAAAAACCATTTAACATAAATATCATTTGTCATAGAATTCATTAAACAGAAATATTATGTTACATAAAACTCAGATAACTTAATTCCCATTTGACATAAAAATTATGTAACATAAATTTCTATTGACATAAAAATCATTTAACATAAATTTCTTTTGACATAAAATTCATTTAACGTAAATTTTACTTGTTATAAAATTCATTTGACATTAATTTCATTTGGCATAAATGTCATTTAACATAATTCTCATTTGACATAAATATCATTAGACATAAAATTAGCTTGAAATAAATTTCATTTGACGTGAATATCATTTAACATAATTATTATTTAACGTAAAATTAAATGTATATAAATTTCATTTCGCATAAACTCCATTTAACATAATTCTTATTTGGCATAACATTTACTTGACATAAATTTTATTTGGTATAAATCCCATTTAACATAATTTCCATGTAACATAAAGTTCATTTGACAAAAAAGACATTTAACACAATTCACATTTGTCATAAAAATCATTCAACAACATTCTCATTTGACATAAAAATCATTTTACACAAAAAACATTTTACATAACAATACCGGCGTGAATTTTAAAAGTAACCAATTAGATATTATCAACAACATTGTGATTCGCCAATTTTGAAATTCGCGCCTATATTTCCATGTCAAATGATCTGTATGTAAAATAAAATCTATGATATTTGAATTTTATGTCAAATGAGAATTATGTGTAATGAGTTATCCGTCAAATGAAATTTATATCAAATGAACTTTATGTCAAATGAAAATTATGTAAAATGGGATTTATACCAAATGAAATTTATGTCAAGTAAATTTTATGCCAAATGAGAATTATGTTAAATGGAATTTATGCTAAATGAAATTTGTATAAATTTAATTTTACGTTAAATAATGATTATGTTAAATGATATTCACGTCAAATGAAATTTATGTCAAGCTAATTTTATGTCTAATGATATTTATGTCAAATGAGAATTACGTTATATGACATTTATGCCAAATGAAATTTATGTCAAATGAATTTTATAACAAATAAAATTTACGTTAAATGAATTTTATGTCAAAAGAAATTTATGTTAAATGATTTTTATGTCAATAGAAATTTATGTTACATAATTTTTATGTCAAATAAGAATTAAGTTATCTGAGTTTTATGTAACATAATTTTTCTGTTTAATGAATTCTATGACAAATGATATTTATGTTAAATGGTTTTTGTGTGCAATGAAATTTATGTCAAATAATGTGCATGTTATGTAATTTTAAGTTAAGTAGTTTTATGTCAAATACCTATTTGATCAAAAAAGATTTCGGGAATAAGCATGCGTCTCTATTCACTGCATTTTGCTACAGAAATCTAATTTTTAAAAGTTTCAAAAAATGCTGTCTAACTATAAATACCTTCTAAGAAGCGTCGACATCTTGACATATCCGCAAACTAAAAAGTGATTTTTGACAGCAAATGAAACCATCATTTAAATGATTTCACCAAATTCTGAAAGATTCAGTTGTACAATTGTTAGAACAAATTAGGTTGGACCAAAATTTGTTGTAAAATAATAATTATTTTTTAAAAATAATTTAACAACAAAAAATGTCTTTTAAATTTTTATTTCTTTAAGGGTCAGTAACGAATTGAAATTTTCAAAACAATTTTGATAAATATAGCTTCTTTTGCTCTTTGAAACATTCTCTACATTTTCACTTGTTAAACATTGTTTAAAATATTTTGTTCAAAAGTTATTGACCAAATAATATTAAAAATTTTTTTTTTATTTTTTTAATAAGTTATGAACAAAATAATTAAAACAGTTCAGAAAAGTGGTGTCAGACTATAATTGACTCTTACTACTTATTTATGAATCAAACATAATTTATAATTGAATCAAACATAATTTTTATTTAATCAAATTTATTATGTACTGAATCAAAGTTATTATGTTTAATTCAAAAATAATTTTTCGTTGGCTGTATAACAAAGATAATTATGTTTGATTCAAATATATTGTTTTCTCTGTGTATGTCAAAGTTAATATAAAAATTAAAGTCCATATTAATTCAGAGTCAAAATAAAAGTGAGAAAGTAAAAATCGAAACAAAAGCCAAATTCAAATTACAAAATCGCACTCCTGAAAAGTGTTGTTTGACTGTTGAGTATAATTAACTATTACCACTTATGTTGAAATTCTGTAAAATCGGAAAAAGTTCTGTCTGACTCAATATGGATTTAACTACTAAAATATAATTTTTGAATAAATAGACTCAATCTACTTCTGGGAAGCGTTGTTGCACTTTAATTGACCCTTACAACTCACATTTTTCGTTTAATTAACTAACTAAAATTTTGAAATTATTCTCTCTAAGCTAAAATTTTTAATTAGTATAAAATGTTCTCTAACTGAAATTAGAGGCGGATTTTTTTGCTTTTGAATTGGTAAATATTATAAATTATTAGAAAATATTATAAATTATTAGAAAATATTATAAATTATTAGAAAATATTATTTATTAATAAAATTAGTCATTCAAAAGCAAAAAATCAGTCAATTTTATAAATTTGTAGAAATAACTATTTATTAGTAAAGTTTACTAATTTTAAAGCAAAAGGTCAACCACTAAATTAAATTAGTAAACATACTTACGAATATAAATTTAGATAGCTTACTTGATAATTATTTAAAAATTAACTTACAAATATTATATAGCTCCAAAATTTTAATGTATATTTACTTTCAAAATAGTTTCGCCAAGAGACATGTTGTTTAACTCTCCTGAAACAAAAAGAAAAGAAAATATATTAGAATTATTATAAAAAAGTAAAAAAATTAAAATAAATAATACTTTTTGTTAATTTTTAAATTTGAATTAATAGAAATTGTGAATAAATTAAATTAGTAACTTACTTTATGCTTTAGAATGAGTAAAAGTTTACTAATAAATAGTCCTTTTTACTAATTTATTGTGGTAAAATTTACTAATTGAAAAGCCAAACTTTAAGCTCTAATTTAAATTAATATACGTTTTTACTAATTTAATTTCATAGAGTAATTGTATTAAATCAAATTATATATATATATATATATATAAATTGTATTAAATTTATAAAATTTTTAAACGGAGCACTTCAGTTTATTCATTCGCTAATGGTTGCCTCTTTTGTTGGTGGAATGTGTGTTTAGATAAATATATGTATTTCTAATCCCCTATTTTATCCTTTTGAATAAATAAAATCACAGTTAATTTATTTATCTTTTTTATTTATTTTTTTTATTTATTTATTTTTTACAATTTTTTTTAATCCGACATCATTTTCAGTGAAAATTAGTAAAACGTTTATCAGACTTAGTAAATTTTTCTTCAAAAATAATAAAATCTAATTATATTATTAAGATTTTGCTTCTAGAATAACACATTTAACAGTTCCGAACAAAGTTTTCTTATAAAAATTAAAAAACTTTAGTTTACAAGTAAGAATAATATTATTATATTTAATAACAATTTTTACTGCGTGTGTAGAAAATTTTTTAATTTTTGCATAAAATTTTAACTGTGATTTTATTTATTCAAAGGAATAAGATAGGGGATTTGAAAGACATTTATTTATCCAAACACACATTCCACCAACAAAAGAGGCACCCATTGGCGAATGAATAAACTGCAAGTGCTCCGTTAATTGAACGAATCGCTGACTTGTAATGTCTCGAGGTTTACTTTTCTTTTCAGAGTGATTTCAGAAAAACGAGAGACTTGTTGTTGTTGCTTTTTTTATTTCCTTTTTTTTATTACACGCACAGACAACATAGCACGCGATTCGCGCGCACACTTGAAATTAATTCAGTGAACGTACTTTTCGAGTTTTATTGGAAAGCACACACTTGACTAAGCGCAGAGGGATTTAATTAAAAGTGACAGATTTGGAATGGAAAAAAATTTACTAGCATTGTATATTGAAATATATAGTTACAAGCGATGAATTTCATTCTAAATAGTAACGTATTACTCTAACGTGTTATTCGAGAGATTTTTTTCCCCTTTTGCTCTGATTATAGGTTCATTTTATGGTTGGAAAAAAATGTTGAGTAACTTTTACTATTTACAAGTTAGTTAAAACTAAACTGTCTTGAGGAATTTATACTCAATTCAACTGTCATTATTTTCTCGTTTTTAAAGTAAATTTTACTACACGATTGTGTACTGTATTTTACTGAAAGTAATTAAAATTAATTCAATAACTATTTTAAATTATTTAAATTAACTTTTACTATAATTTTCTATAAATCTAGTAAAATTTACTTTGAGAATAGTCAAAATTGTCGGAAGTGTGCAAAATTCCCTGTTAATTCAGGTTTTTTATGAAATTCATAAAGTTACTTTATTCGATAGGTTTGTCTAACCAAAACTATCTTTTACTACTGAATCCAAAAATAAAATAACACCAGAATGGATTAAAATAATCTGCAACAGTTTAATCCCTCTAGGATTGAATTAACACCAAAAAGGATTAAAATAATCTATTTTGGTATTATATTTAACTATGAATGAAATAATATTTTAAATAAAATACCAAAGTCAACAATTTGTGAAAATTCAACGAATTCAGCTTCTCCAGGGAGAATAGTAAGTTAGTTACTAACTAACTTAGTAACATAGTTACTAAATTCAATTCTGTTAAAAATTTTTTTAAAAATTTCGTCAAAATTTCAATTCTCTAAATAAATAATAAAATTCTTCTCTGATATTCAATTATTTTACAAAATTTTAATCAAATTCTTGACAAAATTTCAATTATTTTCAAAAGTTTTCTAAAATTCCATAATTTTCAATATCTACTATTTCAACAAAATTTTCCAAAAGAATTCCATTATTAAAAAAAACTTAAATACAATTGTACACAAACATTTAATTATTTTCAGAAATAATACAAATTTTTACAGGAATTTAATTGTTTACAAATTTTTTTTATACATTTCTTTGCAATAATTCAATTATTTATTCATAAATAATATTTCTACAAGGATTCAATTATTTTTATAAATGATAAAATTCTTTTACAAATGCAATTATTTTCATAGATAAAAAAAACTCATGATCGAATTTCAATTATTTTTAATGCAATTTTAATCAAATTTCTAGAAAATTTGAAATTATTCATAAAATTCTTATTGAAATTCGTACAAAGAATTTAATGATTTAAAAAATTTGTTGATAATATTTTTTATGAGAATTTAATTTCAACAAACATGAAAGTAATAACTTATTCATGTTTGTATTTAAATAATTGAAAACATAGTTACTAAATTAAATTGTGTTCAAAAATTTAAAAAAATTATCGTCAAAATTTCAATTCTCTTTATAATTAATAAAATTTTTCTCTGATATTCAATTATTTTACAAATTTTTTTTATAAATTTCTTCGCAATAATTCAATTATTTTCATAAATAATAACATTTCTACAGGGATTCAATTATTTTTATAAATAATAAAATTCTTTTAGGAATTTAATTATTTTCATAAATAATAAAACTCATTGCAGAATTTCAATTATTTTTAATGCAATTTTAATCAAATTTCTAGAAAATTTGAAATTATTCCTAAAATTCTTATTGAAATTCGTACAAAGAATATAATGATTTAAAAAATTTGTTGATAATATTTTTTATGAAAATTTAATTTCAAGAAACGTGAATTATATAAATTACTTATTTTTGTATACAAATAATTGAATTCTCGTAGAATTTACTAATAAAAATGGTTTTAAAAATTAATTTCAGTTAAAATTTTAGATAATACTTAAGTATTAAGAGCATTACAACGTGTATTTTAAAAAATAATTAAATTTTGAAAAAGTTTCAAACTAAAATCATTGAAATTCTTAATTTTTCATATTTTTGACAAAAAATTCGTTAGAATTAATTCTTTTTAAAAGTTTAATAGGATTTTTATTGAAATTATTTCAAGTTTCAATTTTTTAATATATATTTTTCATTGTAGAATTTCCGAATAATTTAAATTTTATAAAATCGAATTATAAACGAATAAATTTGAAAATTCTCATAAAACTCATCGCAGCGTTTCAATTATTTTCCATACAATAATTATAATTTAATTCCATGAAAAAAGTAATTATAATTATTTACTTTTTCATTTAAATAATTAAATTCTTGTAAAATTTTTTGTAATAAAAATTGATTTAAAATTGAATTTCAGTTAAATTTTTAGGTTATAATTGAATCTTAAAAGAAATATGGAGTGAACTTTTTGGAAAAACTTTTTGGAAATAATTGAATTTTGAAATTAATATTTTTAAAAAAGTTTTGAATTTTTTAAATTTTGTTTGATGTTTTTATTTTCTAATATGCATTTAATTAAAGAATTTAGAAATATTGAAATGTCGTGAAATTGATTGATTAATTATTATTAAAAATAATAGATATAAAGCAAAATATTGTAGTTAAAAATTTTTGAAAATAATAATTGAATTGAAATAATGAAAATAATTTTAAACAAGTATAAAATTGATTATTTTAATGTTTTTTTATGTTAATTTAATCTGCAACACTTTTTAATACCTCACGATTTACTGTGTTAATTTGGAAAAGTTTCTTCTGACTGTTACTTACTTTTATCACACTGAGAAAACGATTTATTTGATTCAAACATATTTTTTGGTTCGTTTATAGAAAAAATATATTTAATTCAAACATAATTTATAGTTGATTTTAAATTTTTTATTATCAACTTTTATGTTTGAATCAAACAGAAAATTTTTAAACACATTTTTTGTTTAAACTAAAACAGAAAATATGTTTCAATTAAACATAATTATTCAAATAAAAATTATTTTTGAATCAAAGCAGTAAATATTTTCTACATATTGGAATTAAGTTTACAAACTAATTTCAATTAAACGAAATCATTTAAAATTATTTTTTTACTTGAAACGAGTATAATGTTTTCTCAGTGCACTCAAAAATATGTTTTACTGCTATTTTGTCGGACTATAATTAAAATATGTTACTACTAAGAATAATTTAGCAGATTTCAAAAAAATTTGTCTTATAAAATTTGTTTTACTACTGACATAAAGTTACTAATTTTTAATAGGTCTGACTAACTACGTCTCTAGCTTACTACCATTTTTCAATTGTATAATAATCTACATGGTTTGTTTTTCACCACTACTACACACTAAAAATTTCTTTACAACCAACAGAAAAATTAGTTTGACAATCTTTTGTCTGACTGAAATCGACTTTTACTACTGAATAAAATGTTTTGTATTTTTTCGTCTTTTCTACTTAATTTTTTAATACTTTAGGAATAGGAAATTATTTGTCTGACTAATACTATCCTTACCATTCTTACTACTTATTCTGCACTTCATGATTGGTGTCTGATATTTACTGGATTTTGCTACAAAAATCAAATTTGTTAATAGCATTTTTTTATTTTTATTATTAGTTGGATTCAATCTAATGTCATTTGTATAAAAATGAAAAAAAGTGTCTGAAATTTGAAGAAAGTATCAAATCAGTAAAAAATTGTAAAAAAAGTAGTAAATAATTGGTTTTAGAAAATGAGTGCGAAACCTGGTATGTAAAAAAATTCATCACAGAAGAAAGTAAAGGCAATATTATAAATTTTCCTTGTAACTAAATCTAAAATTAAAACTACCTTAAAATTATCTATAGAACTAAAATTAAATTTTAAATAACAAATGGAAAATAAAACAAAAAATAACATGATTTTTTGAATATAAGTACAATAAAAAAAAAAAAAAAACAATGAAAAAAAAAATTTAATTCAAATAACCAATTACTTGACTATTATCAATTAAATACTGACTCTAATCAAATAAATTTCTTTTCATTGTACACTCAGAAGATAAAAAATCAGGACAATAATGTGCGCCATATCAGAAAATTAACAGAGTGATTAAATGTGTAACATGATTTGAGAGCATTGTTGGAAGATAATTATTTCGGTTGGCCTGATGTTAAGGGTTGTATTTTCCTCATCTAGCTCGTGTTGGCGTTAACTATATAGCTATATATATTCATGGTGACCAAACGGGGGATAAATTACAGAGTCGTTGTCCTCGCCATTGTATTTAACTACGGCAATGCGTAATTGCTAGAATGCAGCATCCTGCAAACGAGATCAAGTTGAGAGAAGACGAGAGAGAGAGAAAGAGAGGGAAACAACGAAAATGGGGTTGCCTCTGTGGTTGAACCAACAGCCATTGCGATGGCCATTAGGGGTCTCTAGTCTTCCGCCAGTGGCTCACTAAATTTTCGCCTTCTTGCGCCACTATACACTTTGTAATGCCGCAAATTAATGGGCACAGGACATTGTTTATCGCAAAAACAACAATGCTCTTGCGTTACGCTTAAAACATTACACACACTTTCATTAATTTTGCCTGCTAGAATTTTAACTCCAAAAAAAAGGAGAAGAAAAAACATTTTATTTACATATTTATTACAGACATGGAAAATAATTTTCGAATAAATTAACGAAATTTTATTGAAATATATTCTCTAAATTTTTAACTTAAACTTTTTTATCAGATTTTTAAAAAAATGTTTCCCTAATTTGAAAAAGGCGGTATCCGAGAGAAGAAATACATTTGTCTCTTACAGTCAAATTTTTGTTTAAACCAAATAAAATTTTTTTATTACAAATAAATTTTATTTGGCTCATACAAAAATTTATTTCCGCCACGGTAAATCGTTAGGTATAAAAATAACACCAAAATGGATTAAAATAACACTAAATTGGATTATTTTAATCCTTCTTGGTGTTATTTTAATACCTAACGATTTACCGTGGCCACAAAAAAATGTATTTGTTACAAAATAAATTTATTTGGTATATTGAGAATTTCTTACTGAACTTTTTAAAATAATCGTTTCTGTCAATAATTTTAATTAAACATTGGATTATTGAATTGCATCAAAAATGTTTTGGTAATAATTAAATTCTTCCTACACTAAAAAAAATTAATTGACTCAAATGACCCATGAATTGCGACTACTATTAATTAAATACTAGCAAACTACTAGCAAACAAATTACTAGCAAAAAATAAAAATATTTATTATATTTTAATAAATATATGAAAATATTCAATATGATACTGTTATACAAATTACAAATTTTTTTATTAACAAACATAAATTTTTAAAATAATTTCATAATCAAAATTAAAAAAAAATAACTTAAGTTTATATTTTCAAAAATTTTAATGAAATTTCACGAAAGAATTCCAATGTTTCCTAAAATTTTAACAAATCTTTCTAAATAATTCGTAAAAATTATATTATTTTTATAAATAGTAAAATTTTTTGCAAGAATTCAATTATTTTTAATACAATTTTAATAAAATTCTTCTCCATAAAATTTCAATTATTTTTAAAATGTTTAATTAAAATTATTAAAGAAACTCCATTTTATGACAAAAAATTCAAAGACATTCTGCAAAAAGAATTTAATTACAATATATTTTTAAAAATTTAAACGAAATTCTCCTCGAGAGAATTAAGTTATTTTCATAGTATACAATTTTTATCGTAGTGTCAGTCCGCAGTACAAACATAGCATAACAAACATTATGATTATTAAATGGAAATTGTAATAATTTATATTATTTATTTCCAAAAAATCAGAATTTTATTGAAAGTCCTTATTGAAAAGTTAAAAAAAGAAATTTTTCAAATTTTTTACCTTTTTCTCAATACAATTTAACATTCTGTAAAATAGTTAAAATTTTTTTTTATGACAAATAAAGAAAATTTTAAAAACTTTTTTTTTTGTATAAAAAATAAAAGAAGTTATTAATCAATACATATTAAAAGAAAATAATATTTCTGATTTTGTTAAAAAAAAATACTACAAATTTTGTAAAATACTTCAAATTACTTTATTTTTCCTTCAATTTTAAATAAAAAAAAAGAAATTCAAATTTTTTCATTAATTTTTAGATAAAACTTAAAATAAATTCATTTTTAGAAGGTTAAAAAAATAAATCTTATTAAAGAAATTCTTCAAATGAAATTAAATATTTTGTTTTTGAATAATTATATGAGAAAGTACACGAGCGTTTTTTTAGCTCGTAAAATATAAAATATCTTTATATACAGAAAAAAATAAAAATTGTAATTATGAAATACACAAATTCTTTCTACACATTTTTTTTATTAATTTAAAATAGAAAAAATTTGTTAAAAATTGTAATTAAAAAATAAAAATTTCACAACTTTTTATTTCAAAAGAAACTAATAATTTAAAACAAATAAACAAAATATAATTATAAAATTTA
The DNA here is from genome assembly GCA_032873175.1 of Leptopilina drosophilae. Classification (NCBI taxonomy): domain Eukaryota; kingdom Metazoa; phylum Arthropoda; class Insecta; order Hymenoptera; family Figitidae; genus Leptopilina; species Leptopilina drosophilae. Next base: position 52,535,764 of record CM065478.1, read on the forward strand.
TAAATCAAACATTATTTATTATCAAGAAAAATGTGTTTTCAAAACGAAAAAAAACAAAAGCATATACAAAAACTAACTTCATACTGCGAACGGACAGAATGAAAAACCACAGACTTTAATAAAGTTAATAATTAATTTACTTGAATCAAATAATAATTAGTGGAGTTAATTAAATGGTATTTGAATCAATAACTTCAGTATTTGAAGCAAATACCATTTAATTGACTCTAATAAATATTATTTAATTCAATTAAATATTTAATTAATAATAGCGTCACTTAATCGGTTTTTTGAATCAATTAAATTGTTTTCTCAGTGTGAACTTTTACTACAATTTTTGAAATTTATTGCATTCTTTCCAGAAATTTTACAAAAATTGTACTAAAACTAATTGAAACCACACTAAAGAAATGCTAAAGCAAATAAATTTTATAATTATAATTGAGTTCTTCTTAAAAAGTTTATGAAAACTGTTGAGAGGAAATGAATTCTTTAGAAAAATATGATATTACAATTTTTAAAAATAATTGAATCTTTTGGAGAAACTGTATTAAAATTGTTATGAAAATATAATTGGATTCCTAAGAAAAATTTTACTATTTACAAAAATAATTGAATCTCCGAAGAATTTTATTCCAAATCTTTGAAAATAGTACAATAATAATTATAAGTGAGTGTTTTAAATTTTGAATCTGAAATTATTCGAAAACTGAAAAAAATCGAGAATAAATAAAGTAATCTTTCTGTAGAAGAAGAAGAAAAAGAAGATCTAAAATAATTACTAACTTCTTTTTTAAAAACAAAAATAATTCAAAATGAAAAACTACAGATAAATTCAATTACACATTTAAACATACGCAAGGGCGTGTCTTTGTCTGATTGTATAATTACGCATTTTCACAATAAGTTTTGGCTCTGTGTGTCTCACGAGGCGACAGAATAATTGATCTAAAATTAACGAGCCATCAGGTATATGTACGTATATATATATTCTTTCGCGTTTCGTTGACAGTATTTTTATGTATGTGCGCATATAATGAACAAGGTGAGTATGACAAGTGAAGAGTCTCTTTTATCTCCGACAATAATGATACGTCTTCAAATGTGGGAACCGAGTTGCGTGGCAAACATTGACAGATGCGGGTGATGATTTTCATGGAAGGGTTATCGTCAATCTCCGGGAAACTTTCACGTTTTAACATTAATATTATATACATATACATATATAAATATAAACGATCCGATCTTGTGTTTATTTCCATCTCCCTAATTAAAATACTCGAGCACATTACTGAAATTAATTTAAGATAAATGTTTTGCTGTCTGATGAAAAAAACAAGAATAAACTATAAGCACACTTTCCATTAATTGCGAGCATTTCGTTTTTAATGGTCCTTCATATGTACACGTGCATTTCCTGATAACATTCCTCTCACACTAATGACAGTATTTATATGAATATTAATTTATTTGTTTTGTTTTTAAAAATTGGTAAATTATTATTATTATTATCCCATTATATAGTTATTCTAATATTTAATTTATATAATTTAATATTATTATAATATTGAATTAGAATAATTAATATCTAATAGGATAATAGTAAAATGATAAGGAGCACACGGGAAAAAATTTTTATCTGGAACAGCGATAAGTTTCGCTAAAATAGCGAGTGTCTTAACTAAAGCAATTAAATATTTGTCTAATGTAGCAAAATTTGTAGCTGTTCCAGATAAATATTTTATTGGTGAGTGCATATATATTCTAAAATGATATGATTGAATTAGTAGAGTAGTTCTTGAGTAAGGAACATCAGACGGGTTACGATAAAAATTTAATGTTGATTTTTCTGATTTCCAAAAAAAAATTTACACATTTTCCTTGACCCTAAAAAATACTCTGATTCACACAAAAAATTATTAGATACTCAAAAAAATGTTCTATTATATTTATCTATAACTTTTTCAATAATATATACCCAATAACAAATTTTATAATAAATTGTAATAATTTATATAATTTTTAATAGTTCTTAAATAAATATTTAATCTTTCTTATTTTTCCATAGGAATTCCCAATTTACAAAAATTTCAAATTCAAACCTTTTGAATTTCAATAACTTCTAAGCATATTATTACAAAACATGAAGATACGAATCTCTCCGAGTCGAAGATCGATTTCTTTATGTTTTACATTGATTAAAGATGTCCGAGTGATAAGATAATTAGTTTATATTTTAAGAATATTGTTACAATAAATTCATTATTTTCATTACACCAATTCAATTATTATTTTCTAGAATTTTTAACTAAAATTCTTCTCCAAACCAATTATTTTTAATAATTTTTGAAAAAGTTCCTTCAGAATTTTCAAATCCATTTGTTAAGAAATATTTTTTAAAAAATTTCGATTATTCAGAAATTCTCCAATTAAATATTTATAAAATTAAATATATAATTAAATTTTTATTAAAAAAAACTTCAAATAAGTTAAAAAATGGCAATTAAACTTTTTTAAAGAAATTAATTCTACAGAATTCTCAGTTAAATAAAAGTATAAAAAATCCTATTTTGAAAGATATTAATTTGAAATTTTCTTCAAATTCTATTATTTTTAAAAATTCACGCTATAATATTCTTTTAATATTCAATATCTATACAATTTGAAAAGAAATTCATTTTTAAATCAACTTTTGTTAAAAATTCTACAAGATTAATTCTCATAAAGAATTTTATCAACAAATTTTTAAATAATTGAATTCTCTTGTTGAATTATAATAACATTTGTAAAAAGGTCAGAATTCGTGAAATTTTAACAGAAAACGAAAAGTATTTTTTTTAAATTCAAATTATGAAAAAACATTTCTATTTGGTCTTAGGAATGTGGCCACCAAAGAACAGAAAACTGAATAAAAATGTTCATTCGACAGTGTTTTGTTCATTTCGTAGTTAAAAATAATGTTTTAATTCTGAAAATCATCAAAATCGCATCTCCGTTCGATATAATTTCCGTTATAACTTTTAAAATAATTGTCGCTCATAAATTTTCTCAACGGATTTTTATTTCTTATAGTTTTAAGTGTAAGTAAATATTTTTTAAAAAATTTTAAAAGATATATATGTAGAACATTAAAAAAAATTAATTGTTTGTAAAAAATTTATTAAATAATTATTAAAATATAAAATTTTTAAAAATTTCCTAATTCTAAACAAAAGTATTTTTCATTCCCTCTATATTCTTGCTTGGTTCACTTAAATCGGTTCATTCATTTAGGAGAAATAACATTTTGTTTAAAAAGTGTCAAAAAGTTAATTTTGCAATAACTTTAAAGAAAATAATATTTTTTTTCTGTTCTTTGGCGGACACATTCCTAAGACCAAGTAGAAATGTTTTTTCATCATTTTGATTTCAAAAAAAAAAAATACTTTTTGTTTTCTGTGAAAATTTCACGAATTATGACCTTTGTAATTATTTCATTTTTCGAGAAATTCGATTAATATATTGTATTAAGAATAATTAAAATTCTGTTATGAGCTTTATTATATCTATGAAAATCATTGAATAAAGGGATTTTTTTAAATATATAAAAGTTTTACAACTATTTTATGACAATTTTTAAAAATAATGAAAATTTTGAGACAAATTTTATTACTTTTAAAAATAATGAATAAATTTTTGAGACAAATTTTATTACTTTTAAAAATAGTTTAAATTTGGACGAGAATTGTTTAATAATTTTTAACATAATTGAATTTTTGTATTGAATTTTATTACATTTGGAAATAATTGAATTTCTGCAATCATTTGTAACATCTCCAAAATTTAATTTTCATAAGTGTTTATACTTAAAAATTTAAAATTCTTTTATAAATACATTATTTTTAATAATTAGATTCAATACATATTAAAAAATTAAACTAATTTCTGAAGAATTTAAATTATTAAAATTTTCCAAATTCTTAAGTTTTTAAAATTTCTAACGAAATTCAGTAAAAATTGAAATTTTACAAAATTTCAAATTAAAACCTTTAAAAGTTATAAACACAAAAAAATTAAATTAAAATTATAAACACAACTCTCTTAAAATTCAATTAATTTTTAAATATTTAAGTAAAATTCTTCATTTAATAATTTATAAGTAATAATGTTATGATAGTCTTTTAAAAATATTAAGTTATTTAAAAAGAAATGATTATAAGAGACATTTCATTTCAAACCGTTCCACCGACAAAAAACAATCGCAAGGAAAACAATCAACTTACATTCAACTTCGTACTATTTGTCAAATTTTTCAAAAACACATTTTTTAAACCATTTTCTTCTATTAATCCCATCAAATGTCCATAATATATCAAATGGGAATAGAAACTAGGGAATTTACGCTTTATTTTTATATAATTTTGATAAAAATCGTCGTGGGGGGGTGTGTTTTGAGATATTAAGAGTTTAACATTTCAAACAGGAATTTCTCTACGAAATTGGCAGAAATTTAAAATCATAAAAATAGCAATAGAAAGCTCATGAAATTCTCTTTTGAATGAGTGCATAATATATTATAAACAATTAAAGTTTTATATAATAAAAATAATTAGAAAATCTATTTCCTTGGGATTTTTTTTGGCGGTGGAACGGTTTGAAATGAAATGCCTCATAAATAAAAAAATAAATAATTTTTTAAAAAATAATTCTGATTAAATACTACTAAATACTACAAATTTTTCGAATGATTCGAATGCATAAGTAAAAATGCTCTATATAATACACCTTTAGGTTCCTACACTGAAAAAAAAATTTATTTGATTCAAATAACCGATTATTTGTCTATAATCAAATAAATATTTATTTGAATCAAATAATTTTTATTTGAATCAAATAATTTTTATTTGAATCAATTAATTAGTGTTTGCTTCAAATACTGAAATATTTGATTCAAATACAATTTATTTGATTCAAGTAAATATTTATTTGATTATAGACAAATAATCGGTTATTTGAATCAAATAAATTTTTTTTTCAGTGTAATAACGATATTCCAATATACTTTCAAATATTGTAAATCCTTAAGAATTAAAAAATATAAACTTAAAAACCCATAGGGATTAAATGTTAAATATACCTCACGATATTCGAGAATACTGTAAAAACCTAAGAAAATAAAAAAAAATACAATTGTAAACCCCACACGAATTAATAAATGTTATTTAAATTGAAAATGATACCAAAGCGAATACACCATAATACAGTATAAATCGAATACATAATTCACAAAAAGCGTCGTACGTATATATACAGGAAGAGAGGAGGATCTGCATTTATTTTGCTTGCACACCCTTAACACACATTGCGCCCGAAGGCAACTTGTCTCTCTTGTCCTATGTCTTGTCTCAGAATTGATTTATAACGTAATAACCTTTTAATAACTTGCAATAACTTATGTGCAATGTCGTAATAATCGACTATTTTAAGGCAAAGCAAAATGAAGTAAAAAACAAATAAAAAAAATGTTTATATTTCCTCTCAAAAGCAATATGCGTCATTAATTAATCATTTGTTCACACTTATATTATATATCCGTATAGTGTCATTTTCATTTATTCTTTTATATTGTCCAGCGAGAATTTTATCTTACACTCATTTAATCACAGTTATTTCTCTTCAGGTGTTAATTTAATCTTTTCTAATTATCGAACGTGCGTGAAAGGAAAATTAGAAAACTCTTGTAATTATCATATATGCAAGCAAAAAAACGCGATAATTGCTCAAATAACGTGGAATAATTAATGAATTTTTTTTATTTCTTTAAAAAAAATGAGAAAAAGTGAATTTTGATTATTTTTTTTAAGAAAATTCCATAAAATTGAATTTTGATTAATATTCAGAAAAATTCCCGCAATATTAAAATATTTCCACAGAGAGTATTCTTACTTTTCTCAATTAAACAAATTAATGAAAATATTTTTTTATTTTTCAGAAAAATTGCCGCAATATTTAAAAATTCCAGCAAGAAATATTTTTATTTTTTCCAATTAAACAAATTAATAAAAATATCGCTGTATCATAAACCAAGGATGAATATTTTGAAAATATTTTAATTTTTATATTTCATTTCTGAGAAATATTACCGCAACATTAAAATATTCCCACGAAGAATAGTGGAATTATTAAATAATTTAATTTAAATATTTTTACTAAAGAATATTGCAGGGGAATAATTTTAATAATATTTTAATATTTTGTAATAGTTTTCAAACTTTCCTAAAAAAAAGTATTGCATAAAACTTGAAACGAAAGATTCTATAAAATGTTGAAGGGAATATTTTAGTAATATTTAAATCGTTTTAGCAATTATTTCTAACAGTTTTCCATAGAATTTTGTGAACTATAAAATTATATTATTTCAATATTATTATAATTGTATAAAAATTTTTAGTCAACGGGAGAAATTTTTTTTTCAAACCTTAGGACAGAATAAATCAATTTAAAAAAAGTATTTTAATATTTATTCCTTTTTCAGAAATATTCCGACAAAGAAAAGTGTTTTCATGACCAATAAATAAACATAATTATTATTGTTTCGTTATTTAAAATATCATCATTATTATCTATATTTCATTTGAAATAATTAAAAAAAAGGGGAGAGGTCTAAAAAATCAAAATACCAGTTTTCATTGTACTTGTCATTTTTTAATCATGGTCAATGTGATTACGTGTACGTTGATTACACAAAAATGTGTCGCTACAAGTTAATAATTAAGCGTAGATATTACGAGACACTGGGACGCTTTTTTCTTTTACTATACATTTATATAAATTCTACATTTAACGTACATTATAATATATCTTTAACGCAGACGAATGTCATTGAGATCGTTTTATAATATATTTATATAAATCCTGAATTATTTATTTACAAATTTTTATGGGGCGCGGGGGGAAGTTTATAGATATAATATATATCTCTCTTGATAAAATTGTTTATATAACACATTATCTTACAATATTTTCTATTTACAAAAATTATTTACAACAAAATTAAATAAATATTTTAAAGACATCGTCTCAATCGACCCATACATATTATTATTTATATAAAACTCTCTACCTACAAATACAGCCAATAAATACAGTCGACATCTCAGTTTTACAGATTAATTTGTTTTTACAGGGCTAAATTGTTTCCATAAACAAAAAATGCAAATTGTTTTCATTTTCCAAAAAATCTCTTATTTACAATTATTTCAAATTAGCAATTTTCAAAAAAAAAATTGATATTGATTTTTCTGTTTTCTAGAAAATTGTTCTCTTAGACGAAAATATTAACATTTTACGTGGAGAATAAAAAATTAATCAGTAGAACAATTATTAATTATTGAGGACTTTTCAACTTTCGTTATTGAATTTTTAATTTGAAAAAAATTTGACGAAGATGAATAAAATTAACGCCCTGGAGTGATTCTATAGTACTAGATGATAAAGCTTGATGAAAATCAACACTGGTAGATTCTCTCTTTCTCTCTTTTTTGTTTGCTTGGAAAATTACAGACATTTTTCCCCTCAAGCATCAGTCCATTAGAAACAGTCACTATCGAGCGTCAATCACAATTTCTTTCTCAAAATAGAAGAAGAAAATTGCGAATGTCCTGCCGACAGTGAATCAATTTTTTTTCGATACTTTACGAGTGAATATTTGTAATTCCAATCCTCGTAATTCTGCTTCCATTTTTGTCCATGAGCATCTGCGGGAATCTTCTTGAATCGCGTCATCCGTTGAGTTATCGTTCATCTTTTCTCTCTCTTTCTTTCTCCCTCTTTAATCTTTCGCGAAAGAGAAATCGCAAAACGAAGATTTCACGTGATTTTCTCATGTACTCCCCATGGGATTTACGACTGTTGATTTTCAAGTCTGTCGTCGATCTCCTCGCCATCCTCATCGACTGGAACGGTCGAGTGATTGTAGAGACCCTGAGCCATCAACTGAAGAGCGAGTGGATTCTTTTGACCGGTGGATTTCTTGATCTTCGCCCTCTTGTTCTGGAACCAGATCTTGATTTGGGCCTCGTTCAAGCCCAAGTCTCTCGAGAGTTGCTGTCTTCGTTTCTCAGTCAAGTATCTGTTCTCGGTGAATTCCCTCTTGAGTCGCGCCAGCTGCTCTGCACTGAAGGCCGTTCTAGGTCGTTTCTCGTCGGGTAATGTGCTGCTACTGTTGCTGTTGCTGCTCTTGTCACCGCTCGGACGTTTCACTCTTCTTGTTCGTGGTCCTGCAAAAAAATTAATAAACAACCTGGTTAGCATTCGAACAATTCCAAACAATTCACAATTTCTATTCAAGTTTCTATTCAAATTTCTCTTACAATAAAAATATAAATAAAGTATAATATAAAATTTCTAACTAAAAAGAGATTATTGTTACTTTCTGATTCTAGTCGCAATAATTTTTTTTTGCCCTAGAAAAATTGAAGAAAATGATTATTTTTTCCGAAAACGAGGCAAAATTACTTTGAATTAAATTTCCAAATTCAATTTTGGATCTTGTTCCAAGCGGAACATTATTTTGCTTCAAAGCAAATTCAAACTGTTCCGTTCTATAGGACAAGGTCTCCAAAGTGAAAGAAATGGTGACAGCGGTGGGATTTCTTCTCAGCAGTACCGAAATTCATTCTAGTTTCAAAAAACAACAAAGAAATAAAATAGCAGAGAATGAAGTGACAATGAAATAAAATGTCAAAGAATAAAATACTAAGGAAACAAAAAACTATCAAAGAAATAAAACAGCAATGAATAAGGTATACCGTACCAAAGTAAAAAGAGAATCCGAGGCATTTTTCCAAAGTTTTTAAAAACCTAATCGCAATCTAATTTTATAGTTATTAGAACAATTTTAAAAATAAAACACTCTTCAATGAAAGAAGAAACTATCTCTCTCGCTAATAATTCACAGCCCCAGTGGTAAGTGCACCTAATGAAAAATGCATACAACTCTATATAGTTTTGCAGGTATACATAAAGACGCAGGTAAAATGTCTTGTTAATAACCGCACCGAGCGTCTAGGTTTCGACTTATTTCGTTGGGGATTTCAACAAAAGAAGAAGCATTTAATTGTTAGGGGTAGGTCATGGTTTCTAACTATGAAACAATTAAACCCTGCGAAAGTTAGCAGCTGCTTTATTTCAGCGTCCATTAACCTCCAAGAGTCGATTATACACAACACGTGGCTAAACATACACATCCATATATCTACATACATCTCTATCCCTCTCTTTCTCTATCTCTAAGTGTATAATGAATTCTATTTTTTTTATATATATACTCCAAATGTGTCATTATACATCCTCGCGCAACTAAATTCAATTAAATTCTATATCTGGACAAAACTTTATTTATTCCCGCACTAAATATAAGTTTTTCCCATAACAGAAGTCACGTCTATAAGATGCGATAAATACTTGTTAATTACATCATATATTTTATATTTTCCCTACAACTGTATAGCGTGGGCAATTATTATGTTTCTCAACGTTCGTGACGGTATGGTTATAATTTACAACAATCATTGTGAATTTAAAACGAGACGAGAGAATAAAGTTCTAAATCAATTTTCCTACAATATTTCTCTATATATAAAGTATATCTTAAAGTTGCAAACGTTCCAATTTAATGATAATATTTTTATTCCTTCTTTTAATTTTATTACAATGTATTGTTCAATTAAAATCTGTTTTTATTTTTCTTATTCTACACTACATATATGATTATTATATTATATATCATTAGAACAGCATTTTAACTAAATGTTCAATTACAATATTTATTTTAGTGCTTTTTAACTTTTCCAAACTTATACTGAAGTGAAGTGAAAAATAATGTAGGTAAATTAATATTTACTTCCAATTTGCCTGTTTAATATAGAAAATAACTTTTTAACTAAAAAAAATGGACAAAGTGAAAGAAATTAAAAAATATCGTCATTTATTCGACGCAAATTTAGAATAACATCTCCTAAGTTTGAAAAATTTGGAATTCCTCCCATTGGAACCAAATAAAATATTTTATTTTTAAAAAACTTTTTCAGGTAATAAAAAATCTTCTTCTTGTTAAATTCAATTTTAAAGTTTGCACCAACGATCGAGAAAAATAGAAAACTTCTATTTAAAATTAACGCAACTGAACACCAGTTCATTTTATGATTTATAGAAATTTTTTTTAGAGATTTTCAACACTGGATCCACTTTCAAAAGTTAATCATCTTAAATAGGAATTGTCACCATAAGTAAGCAACAACATAACTTTTATTCTAAGACATTATGCAAACTTATCAATCATCAAGACAACGGATTTCAAAAATTGTTTTAAGCAGAATAGATAAGAGAATTAAAAATTTAAGGGAGAAAATAGTTCGAAAATTGCTCTTTCAGAAAGTAACAAAATCGTAAATTAAATTTTGCTAAGTATCAATTCGTCGCAAATTGATACTTTTAAGTCAACAGTGATTATAATTTACTCTAAATACAAACAAGTAAAAGTTTCTCAGAAAATAAGAACTTTGAACTTACCGGAAGAGGGTCTGTCCGAATATCTCGTGCAGTAAATCCAAGCGGGCCAAACGCTTTGTCCATTCGTTCCATTGGCCGTTGAGCCACTTCCAGTGGTGGATGCTGCGTTTCCGCTGTTACTTTCACAGCTAATGGACGATTCCCCGCTGATGGTCGACGAGGTCGAGCACAAGGACGGCGCGCCGGTCACTGAGCTGCCAGTCACAGAACTCCTATTGCTCGCGAGACTTTCGAGACTTCCACTCCTACTGAGTCCGGAATGCCTTTGGAGTGGTGACGTTAAGCCGCAATGGGACGAAAAGGATGAGTCGCGGTCCCTTTGACTCGACACCGATACTGGCGGCGATTCAGGTGGTGACAATCTCGACGACGACAGACTCAAATCACGCGGCAATGGAATTGGACTATGCGCAATTGGCTTCACAATTGTCGTTGCTGATGACTTCGGCGATGTACTTGTCTTTGTACTCAATATTGCCTCTCTTCCAAATTCCGGTCTCAATATATTAACAACACTGAATCTCAAGGCATTTGATTCCGAGTCGGAATGTTCCTCACGTCTTGCAAGCGAATGATGATGATGATGACTTTCAGCGATTGGTGGCGAGCACATACGCCTATGATGATGTAGAAGAGGATGATGAAGATGATGAGATGGGATACCACCCAAACGTAAACCGTACGCCGACTCCATGCTTACTAACGCAACACTCATGATTTTAAAATCGTTTGAAATTGTTCGAAAAATTTCAAAAAACTTCTAAATATCGATACACCGTTCGGTTGCACTTCATATATTAAACAAGATCACTTTAATGTTTTTTCGAAGCACTTGGCAAAATGAAAATGTTCAAGTCTTTAAAGAATAATAAGTTTACTGGTACACTGGTCCAGGGATGCTGTGAGTAGAACGCAAACTGTTTGGGAAGATTTTTCCCGTGGTTTCCGAGTACTCGAGCGACTGCCGTGACGGGTCTGACTGGCTGTCCATCCGTCGCTCAGTGATGTCTAAACTATGGTCCTGAGGTCCCTACTTACCGCTCCCCCCTTTCCCTCTTCACTCCTCCTACGCGAGGCTGAGTGCAGTGCACTAGACACCCTCGATTGTATCTCTATTAACTCTCCGGCCGAATGCTCCGCCTATCGTCGAACGTCTCCACGGTGAGGAATTTCTCAAATCCCTTCCCTTTCAACTTCTTTCTCCCCACTCTTTGACTCAATCCCCCCTTTGCTTCACAATTCCCCTCTCACACTCAGCAACTAGCGACCCAACTAATTCCCTCTCGATAGTGTTCTCAATAGGTTTCTCGATACGAAAAACCATCACTAAGTTAACTAATCATTAGCAGCAGTGTATTCTTAAATACAAAATTAAAAAATTTCGATATTTTGAAAGTCCCTTTTTTGATTTAGAGAAAAAAGAAGAGGAATACCCCTTCCAGTGGGTGAATAGTGGTGGGGGTACCCCGCCCGCCATCTTGCCCCTCCTATTTCGCTTGTTCACGCCCCCAGTGACAGGCGCTAAAAGCTCCTCCGCCTCCTACCATTTCTCTCTGCCCCTCTCGCGTCTCCAGTGTCCCTTTCCCCCTTTTATATTCAAAAACCACCTTAATGCTGCGGCGAGTCAACTTTTAGGGCTAATTCGTTTCTTCTGATCGACAAACATTCACTTCGGCGCTCGTCTATATGGATTTTATCGTTCAAGCATGCAGAATCTCTTCATACACAAATTTACACGTCCACTCCCCCATTCCATTTTTTGATATAAGCCCCCCCATCACTTTCTCACTTTGCCTTTTTTTTGTGTCGACTTTTACGGCTTGGAACAAAATAAACGAATGTGTTATCCGCCCATGGCAGATGTGTATATACATACATAATAACGTAATTTATTCTACGATCACTTACTTTGGGGAAATTTATATTTTTTTTGTACAAAAGTATAAAGTGATTTTGGCTTCGCATTAGGATTTTCGTGATGCGCATTATATACAAGAGAGGGCAGCTGTGCGCGTCCGTCGCATCGCAAAAGAAGTGATTTTGGCTCCGCATTAGGGATTCGTATAAATATTTTAAAAGCGTGAAGAATTTTTTTGACCATTACGCGCTGGTAAATTGCTAAATCATCTCGTTTTTTTTAGATTTTATAACATAGAGTGGGGAGGATTCGTGAGGAAAAACTGAGATGTTGCGGATGAGTGACGCGCATTGAACAGAAAATTAATGCCATAGATCTTTTCTGAAATGCGTCACGGATATATATAGACTATATATGTTATGGTGAGGAAGAAAATAGATTAATTCGAGAGTTACGGAATAATTTCGATACTTTTTTTGCGGTTCCGTATCTATTATGTATAAGCCAAAACAAAAACTTTTCATATTTTCTTCGTATATATCATAAAAACTTATGTTATTTATTATTAATAGTTGAAAAAATGTATATCTGAGCAGCAAGTATATTTTTACCTGAATATTTTAATATTTTATTTGTGATTCACTGTTTGATAAAATTTAAATCTACAGCTTAGGATAAATAATATTATGAGGAAATATTGAAATAATATTTTATTGTATGCTAAAAATTTTTATCGAATATTTTAAACTTTTGACACACATTTTTGGTATCAATTGCGTTGAATTTGATAATTTCAAGTTTTCAGTGTTTAAAACATATACAGTACCGACCAAAATTGCCAGTCCACACATTTTTAAAGAAATGAAAATACACTGAAAAAAAATTTATTTGATTCAAATAACCGATTATTTGTCTATAATCAAATAAATATTTATTTGAATCAAATAATTTTTATTTGAATCAATTAATTATAGTGTTTGCTTCAAATACTGAAATATTTGATTCAAATACAATTTATTTGATTCAAATAAAAATTATTTGATTCAAGTAAATATTTATTTGATTATAGACAAATAATCGCGGTTATTTGAATCAAATAAATTTTTTTTTCAGTGTAGGTTTTTAACATAAAATTTATGAAAACTAAAATTTTTGTTGGTACAAGTTTTGTAAAATAAAAAAATTTTAAAAAGAATAAGATTGTTTACAATAGTCATTTGCCCTATATTTTATTAAGAAATTTATAAAAATTGGTATTTTTAATGTTTCACAAAAATTTGAATAAATTTAAAATAATAAAAGTTTTTTTAATGATCTTAGGCTTAAGCCTAAGATAATAATTAAGCCTAAAATAATTAAGCCTAAAATAATTATTTTAAAGGTCATTTTCTACAGAATAAGAATTAGTTATTGACGTTAACATGTAATTTTTTTTCTTCGTATAAACAGGACGTCAAAGTGAGACAAAGTAATGAAAAAAAGTGTAAAAAATAATTTTTTTACTAAAAACTATTCTAAAAAATATATAAAACATATAATAGAATGTAAAATTTTCATAAAAATGTAACAAAAAAATATGTTTTTTGTCTTATAACTTTATTGACTGCTTAAGTGAAGAAAAAAATTACAGGTTAATATTTATTATAAGTAATTCTTATTCTGTAGAAAATGACTTTTAAAATAAGCTTAATATCATTTAAAAACGTTTATTATTTTAAAAGTTATTCAAATATTTTGTAAAACATTAAAAATACCAATTCTTATAAATTTTTGAAGAAAATATTGTCCAAATGACTTATCTAGAAGGTTTTATTCTTTTTCAAATTTTATCATCTTATACAAAACTTAGTATTAAAAACAATGTTAGTTTTCATAAATTATGATAAAACATTTTTTTCATTCCATTGAAAATGAATGGACTGACAATTTTGGCCGGTATACTGTGTATTATATTTTAATTTTCTATATATTTTAAAAACCAATACAATTTAAGATGCTTCTGAGAACTTATTTTTGGGTATACAAAATGCTTAAGAGCGCGACTACCTCAAAGTATCTTCAAAATTTCTAAAAAATACTAATGTAATATTTATTATATATATAAAAGAAAGTGCTAAATTCAAAATGGCTTAAGAAAAAATAAATTCCCTTAAAGATAAAAAAATTATCATCTGTATTATTCAGGGTGATATTGGAGAAATATTAGAGTATAATATTACAGTAAGATTGTAATTATTATCCTGAACAAAATATATTAAAGTAATATCGAAATAACATGAAAAAAGTGTATATATAAAAATAATGAAAATAAAATTTTATCCTGTAATATATTGAAGTTCCTGTAATATATTGAAGTAATAGCGAAATATTATTGGTCAACATCGCGGAAAACGAAACTTTTGTAACGTAACAGTCTTTTTAAAATTTTCACAACTTTTAAACAATAAATTCTAAAAATTTTATTTCCATAAGCAATATTGGTGAAAAAAATATATTTTAAGACGCATCCAAACAAATTTATTAATTTCTTGTTATTTAAAAGTTACGGACAAAACAAAAAGACTGTTACGTTACACTTATGCTTCGCGATGTTGACCTACATTAAAGAAATTTTACGGTGTATTATTGAGATAAAAATAAAGCAATAATAATATTTTTATATATAGAAATGTGAAAGTAATTATACAGAACTATTATTCTTTTGGAATATTGAGATAATATTAAATAACCTAATCCTGAAATATTTAGCTAATATTAAACTAATTTTATACCCTGTATTAATCAACTATAATGCTACCCTACTATAATATAACAACTAAAATTCTACTCTGTAATAGTGAAATAATATTACCCCCCGTAATATTCAGTTCAGAACCGTTTATAAAAATGTGCTATATTAGCAATATTAGAGATTATAACTTCGTTGGTCACCGCACACTTGAGATTTCGTCGGCGCAAAAGTTTTCCTGCAAAATTTGCAATTACAAACTACATACTACTGGGGGTATATAAGTTACAATTTATGACTCAGTTGGAGATCAGTTAGAAAGTCGATCTAACTTGGAGATTTATGTGTATGCATATTATATGAATATGTTTGTAATGTAGAGGATGCTATTACGTAAAACCGCGCGCTCATTTCATATATATTTTCCAGCGCGATATTAAAAAAAACTATCAAAGTTTCACGGTATTTCGGAATTTATCGATTATTAATAGAAGCAAGAAGCAGATATTAATTGCGCCAGATAATATAATTTATGTTCCATTACTTTTCTGCGCATATAAATAATATATATCAAATGACGTCTTTTGTTTTCAATTTAATTCTATGAGAGTTTATGTTATATTCTTTTCCAATTTTTGTCCTCTCTTGGTTTTAGTATTTTTTATGTTAATTTTTTTCTTCTCTTATTTTTTTTTTACATTTATTTTATTTGTCCCTTTTCGACTATCTTTTTTGTTCGTTCTGATCTCTTTAAGATCATTAATTTATCCATCTCTTAATTTTCTTCTCTTTCTGCTTTACCTCCTTTTTATTCTCCTCCTCCTTATTCTTCTTCTTATTATTATTTTGTATCTTTTTCTCTATATCTTTTATTTCACATTCTCTTTCTTCGCCTTCATTTGATTCTTCTTCTCTTATATTTTCTCCTTCTTTCTCCTTTTTTGCTTTTATTTATCTTTTTTTCTCCGTCTGTTTCCTTCTTCATTATCTCCTTATTCTTTTTTTTCTTTATACGAAAAAAGAGTTTCATGTGATGAAATAGCGATAAGTTTCTCTATAAAATAATGAAAGGTCTTAACTAACAAAATAAACTTTTACATTTGTCTCATTTCCTCACAGGAAAAAATATTGGTTTGATTTTTATTGTGTGTGAAATTATCGCCAATGGTTGAACGATATAGAAAGTGGCGCCACCTACGAGGTAAAGTTTATTGCGTGTTATTTTAACACCAAATTCGGTGTTAAAATGTTATATACTTTAACTTTTTTATTTATCACTTTCTATATTTTCTGTGCTTTCTTTTCTTATTCATTTTCTTATTTATAAAATAAAATATTTATTTACAAAATATTTAATTTATGTATTTAATATAATTTATACAGTATATTTAAAGATTGCTAGAATTTTTGTGATTTCATATATATAGTCATTTATTCGAGTCTCGCGGTTTCGACGTTTGTAGTTTATAACTGATAAAACTGTGTGTACATAATGCGATTGAAGTCAATTTTTGCTGTTCTTTTATAAGCCACAGGCATTCACTTTGGTAAACTTTCAATTCTCTCTCTTTCTATCTTTTTATATATATGCGCACACACGATACATCAAATCGATTTAAATTTTTTTCCCTATCTCTGCGGCCAGGAAAACTTTTTTGTTCAAGTTATATATATAGTATACATAGGATATTATAATTTAAATTTATAGCTACTAAATGAAAAAAAATTTATAGTACTCAATATTTAATGCTGCAGTATAGTTTTAAAATGCGTCAAAGTAAATAAAAACAAAAACTAATTATTTAGAAACAAATTATGCTATAACATTATTATTATAATTTCCTTTATGAACCCGTGAATATAAATGAAAAAATAAAAATCGATATTATATATTATTAATTATTATTTTATTATTCATAATTATTATTCGTTTACTTATTTTTTACTACAATATTTTTTAATAGTAATAATAATTTTTGTTCAAAAAGCAAATGCTATTCATTATTGTTACCTATATTTAAAATTTACCGAAAAAATAAAATTGTAATCAACAATTACTAAATAATAATAGAGAAATAAAATGTTTTTTTTTAATTCTTCGCGCGTGTAAGATTGTAAGATAGTTGTAAGTCACTAACTTAGTTTAGTTGTAATTTCCTGTGTTTGAAACAATAAATATATAGGTGTATTTCATTTGGTAAGTGAAAGCCCATTTTCTGCATCAAACAATTACTTTCGCATATAGTGTATAGGTATGTTGATTTAATTGTAGCCTACGATTTAATGTCTGCCTGCGATAATTTATCGCTCCTTGTGTTCTTATTTCCATCAACAGAGACTAATGGTATTGTTATACGCTTGTCCGTACAAATTTATTGATTTATGCTTATTCTGAAGAAGTTACCTACATTAAGAATATGTTTTATTTAACGTAAGTCTGTGGTGTACGCCATATATATGCGAGCGCGCATAGGGCCTATCGTATATTTTCTGTTTATTATTATAAGAACACCATATGGTATAAATCACACATGCAGAAAAAAACTCTCTCTATAATATATTACGATACAAAGTTTGTTAATGAAACTTTATGCTAAGTCCATAACTGTATCCATAAGTTTATATTATATAAAATATATACCCCATATCATAATTTTCCTTCCAATCCCAATAATGCAAATAATTTATATTATATAGATATTTAAAAAAAAGTGCGCGTTGTATTCAATTCAGTTTAAATTTATTGTTCTATTCCTTGCGGTTGAAACTTGAATGTAATTTTTATGGACTTTTTGAATAGTTTCTATTGTGGAAATTTATTGAAAGATATATATTGAATGCGGGTGATTCTCCTGAAAGGCACCTGTTTTTTTCCAAAAACTAAAAAAAAATTAATTTTTACGTTTTCCGATTTTTTTTTCATGGGTAGGTTTTAAATACGTTTAAAGATACAAATCTGAGTAGAGCAAAATTAATTTTCAAAAATAAGCCTTCCAGCATCATTTTAATATTAAGTGTTTTGAAGTTTAAAAATACTGTAATCAATATTATGGGGTTTTTGTAAAAAAATTCCTTTTCAATTTAATTTCTTTAATTTACTAAACTTTTAACATTATTCATTCATAATTTAATGAATTGTGTATTTAATAATTTATTTATAACTATTTTATCTTTTCAAAAATAACTAATACATATTCTTTATATTGAACGGAAAAAAATAGTAATGAATTTTTTAATTTATCATTTTAAGTTCAAAATTGATATTTTCTGTAAATAATTTTTATTTTTAATTATAATTTTATTATTTATCTAACACTCTACTTAATATATTATATTTTAAAAAATTAAAAATATTTTATTTTCAATAAAACGGAAATTTTTTTTATAATTCAAGGTTTAGGTCATTGAAAATAATTATTAAAAACAAAACAATAACGCTTACCAAATATGAGAAAAGCTTCGGAGATGAATAGTTTGCCAAATAAAAAATTCACGTTTTTATTAAATTTAAAAATATTAAAACATAATTTAACAAATTTTTTGGACTACAACTTCAAATATTTATATATATAGAATTTGAATTTTTACTCCAATTCAAAATAATTTTTAAGTAATTATTTAAAAAATTTCTTTTGTTTTCTTTGAACTAAATATAAGTGAAAAATAAACGGTAGATTCTAAGCTTCAATTTGATATATATATTAAGACTATGTTACAAAAATTTTAATTATATTAAAAATGAACTTAAAATATGTATCATATTTAACGAAAACCAAAAGACAAAATTAAATAAATTTTTTTACTAAGAAAAACTTTAAATTTTAACATTAGAAGATTATGTAAAGATGAAATATGTTTCGTAGATTATGGATAAATTTTTTTTTGAAATTTATACTCAACAAAATATCAATAAAAAGTTATTGCAAATATTGAGTTTCACGTTGAAAACACTTGAAGCGTTTTGTGCAGAAAACGTGTAAGTCCATTTTTTTCGAAAATCACTTTTTTATTGAAAATTTAAATTAATAAAAACAAAAAATTATTGTTTAATTTTATTTATAGAAAATTTATCTTTAAATGAAGAATGACAATCTGCGAAAAATATTAAGTAAGTGACTATAAACTCTAAATCCTTGAAAAAAAAATATTGAATTATCATTTTGTGCAAAAAATTGTGATATATATTAAATATATTTATATATATTTATCTATATAAATATATATATTTTATATTTATATATATATATATATATATATATATATTAAACAGTTGATATTATAAATGAAATTCACTTAAAGAATAAGCAAAAAGTGATATTGGTGACTGAATTAATTTTAAATTAGAAAATATTGAAAATTGGTTAAATATATTCTTAAAACAATTTTATTATTTATAAAATGTTACTAAAAATTGTCGAAATTCAATATTTGAAATAAATATGTTCTTAAATATTTAATAAAACTTTGATACTTTACCCGATTCAATAAATTTAATTCTGTGTTTTTCACTTAATTTTGTGCAGAAACAGCATAAGTCCAAATGTTAATTTATTTTTTTATTTCTTATATTAAGTAGATAAAAAATTAATCAAATTGGATTTTTTAACTAATAGGTTACAAGAATATAATGCAAAAAGTAGAATTAGAAAAATCTTTATACTAATAAAAATTGTAACCTCAATAAAAATTCCTCTACGAATTCGCAAATATTATGAATGAATGTCGTATTGAAATAAAACTGTCTCTAATGTAGTCCAAACGATTAAAATCACCTCCTTACATTCGAAATAATGTTTTTCACGAAATTCATATGTTTTTGGCACGAAAGATCTTCTGCAGACATGCAACGCGCGCGGCTCGCAGTGGCGGTATAAAAAGACCGTCTCGAAATTGACATAATTAAAATTTGCACTTGGCTATGACGATTCGTGACCGCTTTGTCTTGCGAAAAGGGATATACATTACCATGAGAACGTCATTTTCAATATTCTTTCGTCACGCCAACTGTTTTTTTCTACTATGTATATGTGTATATTTAAAAAAAACCCTCCAAAAAAAACCCACTAAACTCCGCGCGTAGCAGTTATTTTATATGCAAACATTCTTTCGTAACGAAATTATTTGACCTGCGAGAAAATATGTAATTATACAATCTGACATTGAAGTATTATGATAAATATGGGACGTTATTATCGTGTAATTAATCTTGTTATTCTAAGTGTTACAATACTTTTGTAATTCGCACAAATAAACCGCACGATGTTGACTATATTTTGTAAAATATATATATGACTCTCAATATTCAAAATTTGGAGTATAGTATTTTTATAATTTTGTATATATGAAATTAAAGAATTTAATTTTACGACGCTGTAAATGTCACTCTATAAAAACAGTTTAGCGTCCGAAAAGTTTGTCCAAAAACCAATTTTCTGAAAACTATTCAGGATCTCATCACTTCTTTGTAAAGGTTACATTTCCTATAGTGCTTAAATTGACCCACTTTTCCCGCTATTTTAAATATAGCACTCGATATGAAACTAAAAAACTGGCTTGAAAACAAATTTCACATCCAAACTAGGAAAACTATCCAAGTCCTATTCAAATAGCCAAAAATCCATAAAAAAAAGGTCTAATTTCAGCATGGAATTCGTCGTGGAGAATTGTTCCAGCAGCTGCTGATCGAGATTCACTCCAAAGATCCTGGCATTTAGGGCCCAGAGGCAGATCAGCTGATCACCAACCGGCTTCGATGGGAAGGAGGGACTAAAAAGCAGGATTACAAAGGAGGCGTGGCGCTTCCAAGCAAGAATATCGGTCTCCAGGTATACCAACTGGTTCAGTATCATGGGGTCCTCTATACAACATTTCACTCTTCCCTAACTATTATATGTATATATATATTTTACCGACATAAACATTTCGGAACATCATCTAATCAAATAGTCATCCTAATGACGTTTCTATAATATAAATTTTATTTTTTCCATATTGATTTTTTTTCTAGTCGCATTTTTATAAATATTTATGAATATTTCCTTTTAATGTCTGATTACAATAAAAGATAAATTTATTTTTTTGAAGCGTATCTTTTCAATGATCTATATGTTTCTTGAATGATCTTACCCCTTGTGATCACACGGAGTAAAACACACTTATTGGGTTTTATCTTTTCTGGTCATGAAAGATTATCTACTATACTCCTTACGGTCTTTTGTAACTTCTCTTTATAGTAGTAATTTCTCACACTCCTGAAATTATATATGATGTAAAGTGATTATTTTTATAGAAAATTAGAGATGTACACTTGGAACTTTACTAACTCAACATACAGTATAGTAATTTTACCACTCTGTGTATAGTCAATTTTGGACGCCTTAGGGGCCGTACAAAAACTATAACGTAAAACATATTTTGAAAAATGCCCCCCCTCCCCAACGTAAGACATTTTCCATACATTAGCGCCATTTTTTCTGGTATTCCAAAAACCCCTTATTGGTTAGTAATTTCTTTGTCACTCAAGTAATACTTCCTTATTATGTGCGAGGTAAATTCTTGTTATCCTATTTAGTAATTTTGTCTTTATAGCACACTGTAAAAATTTGTCTTACCAAACACTTAGAAATAATTCGAAAAACGTTGAGAGAATGATTTTGCTACACAAAATTATAGACATTTTTCTAAAAATGTAGAACAAGTTCGAAACGTGAGTAAGATTAAGTAAATTTCGTAAAAAGTTAGAAATTTTTCTTTCTGATTTTAATTTTTTTTACCAGTTATGAAATTTTGCAAAACGTTTTAGAAAATTTGCTTATTTTGTTACAAATTACAATCATTAAAATACTTTTAGATATTTCATAAAATATTTTTCGATTTTTGGAAGATGTTTAAAGGTGAAAGAAAAAACACTAACTATCTCACTTTTTAATAAAATTGACAACGTTTCGGTGGTCAGATTTGACACCATCTTCAGGTCACTAGTTAAAAACAACAAACAAACATCACTTTAGTAAATTAAAATAAAATAAATAAATAATTAAATAAAATTTAAAATATTTAAATTTGCAAATCACAAACATGCTAATACGGGTGATTAGTCATACTTATTTCAGATATTTTTCAACCCAAGTATATTTACGACAAAATTCCTAATACAATTCATAAATTATTTTTAAAAATTTAGAGCTTCAAAAATCGTATGCTTATTTGTTTATTAAGAACTAATTCCTTTTTTAACATAAAATGATTAATTAATAACAGTCAGGTTAAAAAGATATTAAAATTTAAACATTAAAAAATGTTATATTAATGGATTCCATAGTCCTCTCTTGATGTTAAGCTTCTGTTGAAGAAACTATATTTTTTTATTGAAAACAAATCTTCTTCATCATTTAAAAAGAAAGTTTGAAATATAAACACGAAACATTCGTATATAAGTTTCAAACACTGAAAATAAAAATCTTCTTCCAAAAGACTTTCAAGCATCAGTTGCTATTTAGCATTTGCTAGAAAGACACTAAAATCGCACCTGACAAAATTATTTTGAAGTTAATACTTCGTTTGTGAATTAATTTTTTTTGTAAGCTATCGTTCTAAAAAAAATTGTATGAAATGAATATTTTTAAGTCCAAATTTTGTTGTTGTAAAGTGAATTGCTTAAAGTTAATTTTTATTGATAAATGAGTGATGCACTGTAAAAAAAAGGGAATTAAATTTTAACTCCCCAGGGGATTCTATAAAAGTCGCACCCATTGGGGAGTAAATGCCAGGGGAGTTAAATAAGAGTTAAAATTTAACATCCAAATGCTAACTCCCCATGGAAAAATAACTCACAAGATTGTTGATGAAGGGAGTTAGTAAATTAACTCCCTTTTGGAGTTGATTTTTAACTCCAAAAATTTAACTCCCAACTCCCGAGTCCGTTAACTACCTAATTATTTACAGTATATGCATTTATTTATGTTATGTAAAAATTATTAGAATAATTTATTCAAAAAAATAAAAAATTTAAGTAAAATAATTAAAATTTAATTATAGTATTTACTAGTCTCATTTATATAATTAAAAATGTTTTTTGTAATAAAAGAAAAATTTACTAAATATGTATATACCTTGATTAAATCGCGTGTTATTTTTATTTTTCGCCTATTTGTCCATAATTTTTATTTTTTATTAGAACAACATTAATTTAGTATAGCTATACATAGTTAATATTAATATTTTTCGGAAAAATAACCCAATTTTAAACATTTTTTCGTTGGCGAAAATACAATTTTTAAAAGTTTTATCTTTTTTCGATAACACATATATATATTATAATTTTTATCATAACATTTTAAAAATGATTAATTTGCGAAATGAATTCATGGTGAAATTCGGTAAAATTCGACAAAAATTAACATAGTTTTAACGAAAAATTTTTTTTCAGATTTTTTTTCATTTTTTCATGACTTTTCCACATACAAAATAAAATTCCCTGACATTTCCAGGTTTTCAGACATTGTAGCATTCTAATATAGCAAAGTTTTTCACTCCAGTAATTTTTCATCACCTCATACAAACTTTTTGTCTCTCTATAGTAATTTTTCTATTAAGCTTGGAGACTAAGTTCTAAATCAACACAGGAGGTGAGACGAAATTTCAAATTTTCCGCAAGGGGAGTACACAATAGCGAAGCGAAAACGTTACGAAAGGGTCGAGTCTTGTACATATCTAAGAATACAACATGAAACAATAATAGAGATAGACGATGTATCTATCCACGTCGATATATAAAGTGAACTGCGCCTCGAGGGCAAAAATACCCTTTCTCACAGTATAACAATAAATTTCCCCGCATTGGAATGTAACTTATAACGTATATATAGGATCGAAACTTCTATACCTCTATATCTCGTCTATTTCGATCGAACTAATTTCTTATCTTTTTTATCATCTAATACTCCGCCTTTGGATTATTTTAAGCCAATGCCTATACATTCTGACTCCATATTTAAACCGCTCATAGTTTGTATAGCTACAAGATTAATTATATTAATTCAAACACAAAATTAGAAACGCAATAATTTACAGTAAATGTTGTACAATAACAAAACAGTAATTATAGTCATTTAAATATATAACAAAACCAAATTATTTAGTACAAATAATTAAATAATAAAATTTTTCTTAGGATATATATGTCCTTCATTAAGATGTTTACTTTAATTTTCGAGCGCTTTAAACATATTTTTAAGTATATACTATCTTTTAATTTTTAAGTCATTATATCTGCGGTTTCAATTTCTAAACTTCAATCTTGAAGTACGTATTTTAATTTTTACCGGTTTTCTTAATACACTTTATTCCTAAAAGGAAAAATATATTTCTCCTAATATAGAAGTTAACGAAACTATGATTATAATTAATATATCTATAGATATATTAATTATAATCATAGTTTCGTTAGCTTCTATTAGACAGCTTACACACAGAATATCTAATAAGGGATCAGAATGGCTTCTTCAAAGCACCTCCTTATTTTGTATGTAACATGTATATGTGTACATATATATAAAAACTCGTCTCTCATTATTATATCTCATGTAGAACTCATTGTTAACGATCGTTAAAACTTGAGTATGCACTTAACTATACTTGCCGTTGAACAAGTAATAAAATCCCGCGCAATAAAGCACATTCATGCGCGCACATGTCCGAGAGTGCTACATGAAAAAAGAATTTCGGTTCTTGCGAACATCAGATATATATATATATATATATATATATATATATATACAAATCGCTCCAACACTGTACGCGCGATCATTATAAAAATATAAATGAGGAATCGTAAATACCATTTTTGGAATAGTGATTGTCATACAAATTTACAGACTTTAATGATTCTGATAAATTAGTGATAGGGAATTTTATTGCCGGGTTTAGCATTTTAAAAAAAGATTATATAGGTATATACCAAAAGCCATATAACTGCAGAAGGATATACATATATATTTCTTTATCGTGATCCTCAGATCGGTACGAATGAGTTTAATTGAAGCTTCTTTATGGGAAATGTATGCAAATTATAAATTAAATATCACTATAGAGAGAAGTGATTTTTCAACAAATTTTAGTTACTGAAAAAATACTATAAAATTCTATATATATACTTCAATTTATATATATATTTTTTTAAAAATATAAACTGAAAAATATTATTTTTTATATTTTATAAATTTGACGAGAAAAAGTTTATTTGATTCAAATACGCATGTAACTTGAGTTAACTAAAAGTATACATTTATCTCAAAATCGACTAATTTGTTAATTTAAAAAAAAATAAAAATCTTATTTGCCACAAATAAAATTTGATTACTTTTTTATATACTTTTACTAATTATTATTTATTTCATTTAACCTTTTGCGACATATTGGTAACCCGCAGATTACCATAATCTTTTCTATTCTCAAATTTATTCATGGTAGTTTCAATCTTTTTCAAGCAAAATTTTTTTACTAATAGATAAAACATTATTGATTGGAAAAAATTAATAATAAATTTAGTTTTGTAAAATTATAAACAATTATAAATAAATTTGGTAATTATGCAGAATCGTGACTTTTGCCAATTTTGAAGATAAATGATTAATATTTCTTTTGGAAAAGCTTTAATTTCACTAATTATTATCATAAATTTTCAAAATAAAAAAAATTACTTTTGTTCAAAGTTTTTATAATACAATTTAAAATCATGCATCGTACTAAAATCTGTTTTGCTAAAATAAGGACTTTCAAATTCGTATCTATAGTGACTCGAAAAACCCCTCTAAGCATTTTTGTTTTTTAAATTATAGTGTTACAATGTAATGTATGCCACAAAGGGTTAATAGAAAAAGTTTAGCCGGCTCTAAGTATTATAAAATATATTTTTGTCGTAATATATTAATATATTACGTTAAAAATTTAAAAGTATTATTGATATAAAAATATGTATTTATTTTCACTTATTTACAGTATAATTATAATTTTCGGGAAAAAATTTTAAATTTTTATTAAAAAATATTTTGTTTTTAAAAATTATAAATTAAATTTAGTTACAATACAGAAGAATATATTAAGAGTATATAGTATAGTATAAATATAAAAGCGATAAAATTCATTCAGCGATCTAAGAGACGCACATGAAACTTTCAACGTTTGATTTTAGTAGGAATATTAATTACTTGTTATCTGTAGATACGTCTACATATACACAATATATAATTGATTTACCGCAGAATAATTAATTATTCGATTTTTAAGTGTCAAATAGAAACGTCTAATATATATATATATATACATTTATATTTATATATGAAACGCTTCCTTAATAAATATATATATATAGATAACACGAAAGTTATGTCAACTTAACAATTTCGAATGTGAGATAAAAAAATGCTAATATTATTTTCGGAATACTAGCGCTATGTCAAAAAAGATAATGAGACAATAATGTACCTACATTAGAAATTAAATTATGTATGCTTAATTATTCGTTATTAATATAATATCATTAAAAACAATATAAATTAAAGTCTTAATGATAATTTACTAACGATTTATTATTAATTGTTAATTATAATAATTAATAATAATACACTAATTATATAATTATGACACAAAAAAATATGTTTTAAATTTGTTGAGTGTAGATTTCAGCTCATGTTGTTCTAACACAATTTTCATGCTATATTACTAGTGTTATTTTAACACAAATGTAGTGTTAAAATCACACAGTGTCGTTTAAAAATGTTGCGTGTAGTTTTAACACTACCACGGTAAATCGTTAGGTATTAAAATAACACCAAATGGATTAAAATAACACTAAATTGGATTATTTTAATCCTTTTTGGTGTTATTTTAATACCTAACAATTTACCGTGACTTTTAGTGATAAAATAACACTTTCTTTTTTATATTATAAACGATTCACATTAAACTATTAATGATTAATTATTATATTAACAATTAATTATTATTAACGATTTTAATTATTAATTACGAATCATTGATTATTAACATAACACTTTTATAAAATTTATATTATAAATCAAATTATTTTTTTCGAAATTTGAATTCATTTTTGAATTCTAATGAATATTATTTAAAAAACTTAAACATTCAGTATCATAACTATTTTTTTGTAAGGGCTAATTACAGGAGCCACATTGCAGATCAATTTCAATTAAAGATTAAAATCAAATAGGGTGACAAGTATATAGGACTAAGCAATTTCAATTGAATTGAGGGCAAATCCGGAAATTTCAAGGTTGTCAAACTAATTTTGATTTATTGAGAGCATATTTATATTATATATCTTTGCGATAATAATGAATAGCGCATTATAAATATATATATCGCGCAGGAAAAATGGTATAAACTTTCTTTAAGGCATAATAATTATTATTTATCAAAGTGGGTGGATACTTCTTGGAAAAATAAACATATTGACTCACAAAATATGATTTGATCGATAATTGACGTAGGTGTTGAAAGATGGTAATCGCTATGATAAATTACTTTTGAATACACAAAGATAACATATACAACAAACGCGCACTTAAACCATCATATTGTATACAGTACCGGGTGAGTCAATATAAATTTCCCTTTTCTTCTGGAATAATATTCTTTACGTATATAATATTCAAAAGAAATATTATATTTACCTAATATTTGAAAATTACGTCAATAGAATAAAAAAGTACTGAAAAAAATATTAATGTTATCAGGTCGACCTAATTTTGTTTAAAATAATGAAATGGATCTGAATCTGAACCTTTTCTTCCCTTTGTCTGAAGTTCCTTAGGGATACAATCATTGATCGATCCATGATCTTCATTTTTACCACATCTATATACATGAATGAGTTATCTCTTTCTCTTAAATTTTTTATCACCTTCTTTATGCAGATTGTATGTAAAACTTTTATCTTTTAATCAGTAATGCCGATGATATTCGTGATACTTCAAAGATAATTTATATAATTTTAATAATTCGTGTTATTTATTAACCCATTTAACGGTATATTACAAATACTACAAAGAATAGTTATTATTTTCTATATTTTGAAATATGAATATTAATCAATCAAAAATATTTATTATAAAAATAAAAAACAAACAGTTTCGTACATCTTTTATTCAATATCAAAAAGATATATTTCTTTTTTCAAAAACAAGAACCACTATTTTTAAACAATGGGGGGTCCCTAGGAATTTCCAATAAATTCAAAAAAAAAAAATTGCTTTCGAATAATTTTCAAAAAATATGGAATTTAAATTGTCTATTTTCTTCTGATTTGTTTAAATTTTAACGAGGATCGAGACCAAATGAGTATAGATCAAGTCAGCAGGGGAGACTTCTCCCTCAAGTCCCCCCGTCTTATTTTGCCCTGTATATACACATCGAAGAGGAGAGGAAGCACGATCATTATTCTAGCGTGCGATTTGTAAACGGGTTCTATTTATGGGACTCTGCAAACTTTATAATCAGCCGCCGCAGGGCGACGACTTATTTAGAATAATTAATGCGAATACAGCCCTCTCACGCTCCTTCTATACCAATGAAAATCACTCTATCCCCACTGAAATTCACCGACGAGGGGAAACGAAGGCGGTCCTGGGGAACTTGAGCCGCCCACGATTCTCTCGTCGCGCGAGCGACTTATTCTGACATAAGTTGAATCTGCAGTGGACAATCTTTCAAAGCAAGAATAAAGGAAAAAAAAAAGAATAAGGAATTTTTTTTATTCCAGCTTCCTCACGCGACTATGTCTCCTTAAGTCCTTAATATACTTTGTCTCTCTAGGTAGCCTCATGAAAATTTGTGGCATTCTTCATTTTCGAGGGACGAAGAGAAAGGGAGTGAGAGAGAGAGAGAGCGAAAGAGAGAGAAAGAGAGTTGAAGACTAAATTGCCCTGTGTGATGGAGTCCTTGCAAATCAAGCTGCACGGTACTTACAAATAAATAACTTCATTAGCCGAATAATTGCCCGAGACGTCTTTTCTAAATTGCATCACAACGCTTGGATGTTGCTTCAATAATGTCTTTTTAGAACTACGCTTTGAAAAAGCTAAACTTCCTTAGTTTTCTATAATAGACAAACAAATTCTTTTCTATAAAGTCTTTTAGAAACTTTCTCTAAATAGCTAACAATTTTTCAGCAAATATTTCAAAATTTCTGGGTCGTATGTCCTTTTCTAAGGTGCACCTGTCTAATAAAAACATTTTTATACTAATCTATAAACTAAAAAAGAAAATCTCATATACGTTCTGTTTAATTTTGTTTACAACCTTTAATATTAGAAGTATTATTAATTTAATTTCCGCAACAAGAATAAGATATTATTTATCCTAAAAGTTTCTCGGACCCACCTGGGTTGCATAGTCCAAAAATCGAACTCGAGTTTTTGGATTTTTAATTTAATAAGTCGGAAAAATAATTAATTATTTTAATTATTATTATTATTATATTATTTTTTTAATTAATTATTTTTGACAAATAAACCAAAAGATACAATTTTTTAAATCATTGTTTATTGAATCTTGACCTAGACATTTTCATTTAAACAGCATATGCGGTACTATTAGAAATTCAATGGTAATTTTTTCGATCACTTTTCTCTTTAAATGTTTAGTAAATTGGTCTGAAACTTTGCAAGAATGTCTAAAACAGGCTAAGGAAGAGCAGTGATGTGCAAAAGTTTTAATAATTCTAAAATAAATTATAATGAAACACTTTGAAATTGGTAAAGACGAAAAATTGATTAGAAGTGACCGTGGTAAGTGAGAATTTTAATGTAATAATTAATTTTAAAAATATTAAAACTTTTGCACATTACTGCTCTTTTTTATATTATATTTCAGATATTCTTACAAAATTTTAGTTTAATTTATTAAAAATATTTCAATATTAAAGTGCGGGTCAAAAAAATTGCTATTGAATTTCTAACAGTCACATGCTGTTAAGATGAAAGAAAACACAAAGAAAATACAAAATCTGATACAGTTTATTAAAACAGATTTTGTATTTTCTTTGTTAAAATAATATTAAATTATGCATCGTGTTAAGAATTGCAAAGAATGTATCAAAGACATTAACTTTTAGTTATTAAGTTGTAAAATAATTAATTTCATTATTACGTTTTACTTTTGAGAAAATTTTTACTATATTATGTTTAATTCTTTATACTGAATCTAAGTTTATGCATTTTGATTCTTTCAAAATAATCTGTTTGAAAAGTATCGTGCTTCGTTCTTCGAAATTAGTATGTGACGATTTTGTTTAAGGGGTCTTGTAATTTTTTTAGAAATTAAAATCGGAAGTTTTTGAAAAATATGTTTTGCTCATAAGTTTTAAAATATAATTGATCAAAAGTTTTTACATATCATTGTGTATATGTTAAGAAGTCTTAAAAATTATTGGTTGTCATTGTAGCTCATAGCAGAATCGTCTAAAATCAAAAAATCAAATTTTATTCAAAAATGGACGACTTAATACAGGACCTAAACCTCTGATTTACTACTAATGTTCAAAATTACTCTTTTTGTGTAACATTATTGTTTTAAAAAATTGTGTTTTTTTAGATTCAAAAACAAAGTAATTTTTACCAGTAGACAAAGCGCCCTCTGTAGAAGGAAGGTATTTATATTTTTTCCAATCTGAAATCCTTTTTTTAAAGTTTATTTTCTTAGAAGGTTGATAATGAAACTTCGTTTTGGATAGAACAAAGTATCATCGATTCTCCAATAGAATTTCGTTTATTTTATCCCTTTTGCGACGAAGAACTCCTCCTGAAGTGGAGCTCTTGGAGCACAAAGCTTTTCTACTTATTCATTAACTAAAAAACTGTATTACGATTCACACGTAATTCTATAATCTTTCCCAAAAAATCATTTTTGTCATAACTTTTGTGTATAATTAAAAAACTATGTAAACATTTTATGTGAACAATAAATATCTCGATTATTTATCAAATATACGAAATTACTTTCTTATTGTAGTAAAATTCAATAAGAAGACCCTTTATAGTATCACTTTAAAATACATCGAGTGCGAAAAGGAGATGTTTTGCGCACGAGGAAAAAATTAACCTTAATACAACCATAAGCTAATAGAAAAAAAGTCTTATCATTATTCGAGAGAACATGAAATTTAGTCAATAAATTAATCTCACAAGAAACACTAAATAAATTATAGGACAAAAGCATATAAATACAAAGTATAAATTAGAATTCATGGTTTGCTTGAACGACATCATTGGACAAATTACAGAAAAACTTTTCGATTAACTATATGGCAACTTAACGAAATGAAATAAAATGGACAAGGGACACACCCCAGAGCAATGTTATTCTCTTATAAGCCGCGATGATTCCCCTAATCGAGTTTATAAACACTCAACGACCACACCCACCTCTAACGACGACGGGCGCAGAGACGAGTGAGAGAGAAAGAGAGAGAGAGAGGATGATGGCTGTTCACCCCCCAAATGTGTATCTCGTATCCAAGGCATATACACTGTCGACTCGTGTTCGTGGTTTATACGCGTATTTATTAGTCTACAAGCTGCACTGAGATAACGTACACCCGGTACACGCGAAGATAACCGCACCCCAGGGAACCCGCTGCTGCTTATAAACCGTTCTAACACGATGGGGAACCGCAAAGCATTCCGTACTGATTTATCGGTGGGGAGGTGATAAACGAGGCGAGTTCATCTCTTTCGGGGTACATACACATATGTATATAGCGTATACACTTTATATTTGCATGTGTACGCTGCATCACAACTCGGCAAGAATAAACTGTCGTCGCGCGTTCCCTTATTCGTTATTCTACACGTTTTACTTGTATGCCCGCCGCTAATTAATGGTCTTGTTACGCAGTTCGGAAAATGTTATTTTTATATTATGAACTATATGCCTCCTAAGAGAGTTATTCATAAATGGTTTATCATAACCTAATGAATTATTCAAGAACATCTACATTTTTTTCACAATCCTTTTCATTTTCTTTTTCATGGCATTTTTTTTTTATTTCCTCGTAGTCCTTCTAATACTAAATATACTTCAACGATATGAAAAATTTTCAATAAGAAAAAAAAAACGTTTCTCTAACCGCCGGGTTGTACCCTTGAATATGTTTCGTTATTTCTCTCCCAACAGCCTCTAATTATGATTAAGAAACAGTGCTGTATATATATATATACATACATATAAAAGCAGATTCGAAATTCCTCAAGTCCTGATATCGAATCGTGTAATATAAATCACCTTCATTTTCGAGGCGCAGGAATAGATTATCACTGAATAAGACCCGCAAACCTATCGTTAATGTCAGGTCTTAATGCTCCTCGGAATTATTATGATTAACTGGGTAATACTCGTGATTTACTGTATCTAGATATAATTCTTTTTTCTTTTTTTTTAAATAAAATAAAAAATATCCAACGAACATATATATCATATGGGAATATATATAGGGAAATTCTAAATTTGAAATAGTGCTTCATTTGTCGCTTTTAATCATACATTTGTACATACTCATGAATTTATACGGATTTCAGTTATTAAATTACGAAATTCTTCGTGTCTCTATTGATTTCATGTTAAATTGCTCAATTTGTTCCGCACAAAATTTCTACATATACCGCCAATATCATTATATATGATTTCTAATTCTATAAATTTATTTACACTAATTTGTTTTATTTTAGGTTTATTATGTTTAAATTAAAGTTGGGTCAGAATTCGTGAAATTTTCACAGAAAACAAAAAGTATTTTTTTTAAATCAAAATGGTGAGAAAACATTTCTATTTGGTCTTAGGAATGTATCCACCAAAGAACAGAAAAAAATATTATTTCATTCCCTTTATATTCCCACTTGGTTCACTTAAATCGGTTCATTCATTTAGGAGAAATAACATTTTGTTTCAAAAGTTGCAAAAAAATTAATTTTGCAATAACTTTTATAAATAATAATATTTTTTTCTGTTTTTTGGTGGACACGTTCCTAAGACCAAGTAGAAATGTTTTTTCATCATTTTGATTAAAAAAAATACTTTTTGTTTTGTGTAAAAATTTAACGAATTCTGACCCAATAATTTGATATATTTCATGTTTATTATATGTTTAAATTAAAATTACTCTCTATTCTCTATACCAATTCTGAATCATACACTGAGACAAATATTTTTTTAATTAAAAAATAAGTAATCAACCAAAAATGTGTTTAATTTAAATTAAACATAATTTTTATCGAATTAAAATTAAATTTAATTCAAAGATAATTTTTGGTTGGCTGTATAACAGAGATAATTATGCGTTTGATTTAAATATATTGTTTTCTCAGTGTATAGTTAAAAATCAGTGCGCTTATCTAAAAATCAGTGACTGTCCTTTTGCATCTGCAATCAGTAAAAAGTAATTAATAGTGAAAAAAATTACTGATGATTAGTAAAACATATCTGAAAAATTATTTAAATTTGACTATAATTGAATCAATTAAAAAAATGTACTGAATTATTAATTATTTTCGACTAACGTCTTCTGATTCCAACTTAGAGAAAAAGTTAAATTATAGTAAAAAATTACTACAGAAATAATGAAAAGTCCACCAAATAAAGTAATAATTTTCTATGTCTATAACAATTAGTTGATTTTTTCTAATTATCCAACAACAATGATTTGTTTATTAAATTAATTAGTAACAGATCTAACTAATTTCTAATAAAACCTTTATAATTTATTATTTAATATAACTTCTAACTTATGTTAAATTAGTAGATTTATTTTAACAATTATTTTAGTAGTTCTTTTTAAAATTTTATAATTTTTCTTTTTAAAATTTTCTAATATATATAATTATTTCCAACTATAAGGTATTTTTGACTACTTTCTAAATTTAAATTGGTAAAAATTAAAAATTTGATTGTGAAAAAAGTCAGTCACTGTCATTCATAAATAGAAATATTTTCCTATTTAAATCGTTCTACTAATAATTATTATTTTTTTTACTAATTATACTAAAGCAAAACGTTAGCTTTTTCCTTCTAATGATAAGTTAGTTTTGACTATAATTAAAATAGGGCTACAATTTATTTCTGGTTTCACTATAGCACTTCCTTTTTACTAATTCAAAAATTTCTAGAGTCAAGGAGGTTAATATCAAATATAGATAACAGTGCATAAATTTCTTTTATTTAATAATAAAAATTTATTTGCAACAACGAAGCATTTTTCTGGATATATCTTGATTTAAACTTGCATTCAACAAAATTCAGAATGTAAATATAAACTTGGGAGTAAATTTTTTCGAGTTAAGAATTTACTGTAAAAAAAATATAGTTTTTGTATATAGAATCACGACATTCTGAGTTAAAATTTTACGCAATACAATTTTTGAATGACTCTCTATCAAAGATAATTGTACTCCATTCAAACATAATATTTTCTTTGTACAAATATCTTTTTTCAATTATTAAATTAATTATCATCAATAAAAAAAAAGATTAGATAAAAACTGCTTATATTAAACTGCAACTATATAGACCATCGACGGAATATAGAGAAATAACATTTTTATTCTGAAAATAGAATAATAAAAATTGACGTTCCTATTAACGAAGTTCGAATGGAAAGTAATAAAAATGATGAAAAACTGATGTTCCTATTAACAAGGTTCCAACGTAAAGTGAAAAAGAAGAATAATTACGATTTACAACTGAATAAAGATTACAAAAAGGTTATAAACCCGATTTTTAAAGAATCAATTGCGAGATTGTTCCATATACGTGGAAAAAACAATCTCCTCCTCAATAATCCTGCCTTTATAACCTTCGGAAATCTTTTGTTCAGTTCGGCGCCGTCGTAACAAGATAGTAACACATACATTTTTTTCCAAAGTCTCAGTTTCGTATACATACACACCCATATAATGGGTGCGTATATAAGGCCCATTTTTAAAGTCCCCGATTCGCCTCGCTTGATGGCGCAGGTGCGCCTCTTATTTGGAAGGAACAGTATACACATAAACATATACATGTATATACACAGAGGCATTCCCGCACAATTTGGGAAAAGCGTTAGTTTCGAAAACACAATTCGTTCCATTTGGATTGTTATCACCGGAAAGGTGGACACTTTGAAAAGCGCCGATGTTTCGTTACGGTTATATACACTTTTACCCCTTGAAGAAAAACCGATTCTTTTTCTCTAACACATAACGAGAGAGAGGGAGAGAGAGTGACGACTTCCCTCTGCGCGAGCAGGTACCGTTCGCGCAGATGACACAAATGTTTTCTCCAAAAATAAATAGAATGTTAAAAAAAATATTTGGATATATGTTGAAAAATATTTGGGGACAGAGAAAATATATAAATATAAATACATGTATAGACGAGAAAACTTATTTTAAATCCTAAAGTCGGGATTTTCTTCTTGTTCTGTACCATATCTTCTCGATGAAGAAGAATTATTGACAAATAAACAAGCAGACAATATTCACAACAGAATTTTTTCATTCTATACTTCTATGGAATTTTTTTCTATTTATTCCTGTTTTATTAAAATAGGATCTGGAAGGGCCGAAAACCATTTTCTTAATTACATTCGAAATTGTAATTGATCCCATAATTAAGGAGGATGGTGACCGTAACATAACCTCAAAATCTGTAAAAAATAAAAATTATATTATAACGCAAACAAAAATAAAATAAATATATCAATGACAAACAATTGTAAAAGATCTAGTTTTATAACTTTCGAAAAAAATTATTTTTATTCAAAATACTTTGTAAACAATGATTTTTTTAACATTTAATTTTTTTTTCTTTCAGATCAGACAAAAATGGCAATTTTCAACCAATTTTTATAAACAATGGCTCATTTAATTCAGTGAAACATTCTCTACAATCGTTATTTTTTTAATATTGCTAAAAGTATGTT
This sequence comes from Leptopilina drosophilae, assembly GCA_032873175.1. Classification (NCBI taxonomy): domain Eukaryota; kingdom Metazoa; phylum Arthropoda; class Insecta; order Hymenoptera; family Figitidae; genus Leptopilina; species Leptopilina drosophilae. Next base: position 52,571,878 of record CM065478.1, read on the forward strand.
ATTAAAAAAATATAAAGGAAACATTGTTTATTTATTAAATAACTTTTTAATAACATACTTTTAGCAATATTAAAAAAATAACGATTGTAGAGAATGTTTCACTGAATTAAATGAGCTATTGTTTTTAAAAATTGGTTAAAAATTGCCATTTTTGTCTGATCTGAAAGAAAAAAAAATTAAATGTTTAAAAAAACATTTTTAACAAAATATTTTGTCACATTATAATTTTTGTCGAGAATAATAAAACAAGATCTTCTAAAATTGTTTATAATTGATAATTATCTTGTTTTTGTTTGCGTTAGAAACCATTTTTTAGTTTTGATAGATTTTGAGGTTATGTTACGGTCACCATCCTCCTTAAAATATAGGTTACATTGGGATCTGTTTTTCTAAGGATACCAAATTCAGACATAGCAACATTTTGTTATTTTTGTCTGAATTTGATATTCTTATAAAATGAGGCACTTTTTGAACAAAGTCAAAGTTAAATAGTATATTAGAGTAAAACTGAAAGTCAAAGTAAAGATCTTTAAAAATCAGTAAAAAATCAAAATTCAATCGAGAGTCAAATTCAAATTACAAAATCGAACCCCTGACTGAAAGTTCTACACAATTTTTGTTATTTTCAGAGCAAATTTCACTAGATAATTGAAGTACATTTTCGTCATTTTTTTTAAATGTATAGTATTACAATTACTTTTACTCCAAAAATAATAAAAATAGTCAAAAATGCGCAGAAGTCCCTGACAGTTTAATTTTTACTATACGAAAGTATTTAAGTGTAAGAAGAAAAAAAGTTCTATAAGACGACAAAATAAAAATATATTTTTCTAAATGACAAAAAATATAATCGAAACTAATCAAAGTTAAAAACATACGTCATGGAATTGAAATAAGCAACAAACAATCATATACATAATAAATAAACGAGTATAATTCGATCAAAACAATAATGTGAATAATTTTTTAGAGTTCATATATAATTTGCCTATACGCATATTGTTGAGATTGTTTCTTCCGAAGACAAGACATACACGGTATGCTGCTTGTGGGCAAAAATCTTTACATGGGAATTAGATCCGTATATCACAGTACCACCTTCGAGAGATTAATGAGATCAGGGAGGGAACATGAATTTCATATGCCGACGGCAAAAGTTCCCTCTGATAATTAATAATGGCTGCCACTTCACTCTTTGCGTGAAGGTTTTATAACAATGCTGATCGCGCGAAACAACAAGATCGTTTCTTTCGATCTTTATTTTTTTATTACTCGTTCCAACGCAAAGTGTACTAATGCTCCCCAACTCCAATCCAGCGCACCTCACTCGCTAATACTCACTCTTTCTCTCAATTATTTATTTATTTATTTATTTAAACAATATACGGGCTTACAATTTAAAAAAATGCCCTTTCGTACAAATTGTACTAATGAATGAATGAATTTGAATCTTTGCTAGGTGAACAAGTTACGCAGTATTTAGAATTAATGATCGCAGTGTTATAATAAAAGAGTTCAACGAAGAATTATAAAAATCTAAATCATCACAATAAATATTTGCCTCTCTGCATATCCTAGTATAGACAACATTATTTGCGTAATCTGTTCTGTGATAAACAGTTTTAAATGTTTTGCGATTACGAAGGTATTTTGAGGGAACTGAAAAATTTATACTTGAAAGAATTTCAGTACAATCTACGTAGTTGTTAAGAATACGGTACAAAAATAGTATATCCGCATATAATAATCTTGATTTAATAGTAGGTATCTTAAATAATTCTCTTAAGTCGGAATAATCGTGATTAAAATTATCTCGGGTCACACCGTATTGTCTCGCAAGAAAGCGCAAAAATTTGTTTTGAACTCTTTCTAAACGCAAAACATGTACTTCTTGATAGGGATACCACAAGACAGAATTACAAACAAGTATAGATCTTGCAAGACTGTAGTACAATGATTTTAAGGTAGACAAATCATAAAATTTCTTCGCATTTCTTGTGACAAAACCAAGGGTAATCAATGCTTTAGATATAACGTTATCAATATGTTCATTAAATGAAAAATTATTTGTGAAAGTCACTCCAAGGTCACTAACCGAGGTCACTCGTTGAAGATTGTCATTTCCAATTTTATAAATGAAAAACGTCGGATTCTTCAACTTTGAAAAAGTAATAGTTGAACATTTTTTAATGTTTAAAAAAAGAAAGTTGTCATTAGACCATTTGTTAAGGCGTCCTAAATCTGATTGAATGTTGGAGAAACTATTTTCATTATTAATTGCTTTATATATTTTGAGATCATCGGCAAACAAACTAAAAAAACAGTACTGAAAGATAAAAGAAATATCGTTTATAAATAATATGAATAAAAGAGGACCTAGGTGCGAACCCTGGGGAACCCCAGATGTAGGTATAAAAACATTGGAATAGGCATAATCAACACGCACCGATGAAGGTCTGTTTGATAAATAACTTTTTATCCATTGTATTACAACATCAGAAAAACAAAGTGCCATCAATTATGAGGATTATATGCAGAGAAAGAAAATTCCCTAACCTTATGTATATACTTATCCGCATGTTATGCACTTTCTAAATTTGAATAAGTTAAAACAACTAATTTAATAGTTGAATCTTTGGTCAATATTAAAAAATTCAAAATGGCGGTTACAAAATGACGATTAACCCCTTAACTGCCGATGGCAAAGATTTTGGCCGTCAAATATTTCCCATGGCAGTTAAGGGATTAAGAAAATTTAAAAGTTCACGAATCTGCAGTTGAAAATACTCACTTCGGGTTTTTTAGGGTCACTAAATCTGAACCATTGATTAGAATTTAAGTATCTTAAATGACTTCAAGATAGTGACCACAAAAATTTAAAGATAATCATCAATTTTATCTGTAAATACTTATTTAAGATATTTTACAGTAAGCTTCGAATATTCAGCGGTCCATAAAATCCCAGAGTGAGTATTTTCAGAAAAATTTCGTTAACTTTTAATTTTCTAGATCGACATTTTTATTTTTTAATTTGGCTCAAGATTTAGATTCGCAACGACCCAAAAATATAAAGAATATGAGAATATATATATATGGGTTAAACCAGACAGTAGTCGATCACTTTTCAATTTTGAATACAGCTTTATAAATAGTATGAAATAAAAACAATTTGTCTGTTATTCTAATAATTATTTCTAAAATCATCATAAACAAATCCTTAAACATTTAAAACTTTGTCAATTGAAAAAAAATAAATTTCTACAGTTTTTGAAGGTGGAACACGTGGAAGATATTTTATTTATTTTGTTTAACATACATTTGTGACACTAAAACATTACTTTGACACACATTAACATTATTTTTGTTAAGGAGCTCAGGGAAAATTAAAAATATGAACAATGCAAGTTTGACTAATAATATCAGTAAAATTTTTTCAATTATTCTTAGCATAATTTTAGTAACCACTAAAGTTGTGTTTTTTACATTAATTTTGAAAAAAATAAAATTATTTTTAATGGGAACTATAGTGCTTAATGGTTTCTACTATCCCACAAAACGTGACTCGGATTCAAAAAATATTTTTTGCAAAAAATAAGCATTTAAGACGTAAATTGTCAGTTTCCTGGCATGCCCTGTTGTGAAAATGAAAGTTAATAAATTATATAAATATTATTTTTAAGCGTTTAAATACACAAGAAAAAAAAAGTTTAAATTTTAATCTGATTTTGGGGTAAAAATTCGCTGCAACAAAATTTCACCTAGGTGAGGGCGCCACTGTCTATGTGACTTAGCATTGGTTAAAATTACCCGCAACAAAATTTATACCACCTTTTTTTCTGTGTACAAATTTACATTTGGATAAAAATTGCAAATAGTTGTACTTTACAAAGATTTAAATAATTCTTACCTTACTTTATGTTTTATTTAAAAAGTATTATAAATTTTTCCCCTTGAATTCATTCTCAGTTTTCTAGCTTGCAGTTCAATTAACTAAAATTTTGTACTTTGTGATCGAAATGGCCATTTGGTTTTTACAAGAAGCTATTTTAAGGTTCTCAGACTATTTATTATAATTTTTTTAGTAAACAAAAAGTAATTAAATTCAATTAATGGTACATTTGAAAAATGAAGATTTTAAAAATTTAGCGATTTTTAATATAATTTTTCGGACATACACGGAGAGAAACTATATATTAAATTTTGTAAAAATATTTTTAAATTGGGGAAAAAGTGCAACAAAGCAAAATTTTGATATAGAAAATACTAAACTTTAAAAAAAGTTTTGTGAAATTTATTAAAGTTATTCTAGAATTTAATTAATATTCTTGATAATTGATATAATTATAGTAAATTTCACATAAGTTTTTTTAAAGTTTAGTATTTTTTATATCAAAATTTCGCTTTGTCGCACTTTTTCCCCAATTTGAAAATATTTTTACAAAATTTAATATATATTCTCTCTCCGTGTAAGAATGTAATACAATTTGAGAATATTAACAATACATATATTTAAAGCAATAGAAATGCGAAATCATCCTTATAAAAATTTGTAGGTGGAATAGAAATACAAAATATTTACAGAAATGTACAAATGTCCGGAGTTATACCTTATTTGACAGTAAGCGTTGTTTATCAATTTTTTTGACGAACAATAACGAAATTCTCAGTTTGATGGCATTTTCTGACAGAATTCATTTGTCCTTATCCTTAAACTGTAAAATTTACAATTTGCATTTTTTTGACTGGACACTTTTAGGTAACGTTGGTAATACTTTTAACTTGAACTTAAGCTACTTTTTAAAACCCAAACGTAAATAAAAATGTTGTGCCAAAATTTTCCTTATTTTCTTCCTTCGTTTGTAGAGTTTTATTTTAAATGCGCATCAGGACAAAATATGGAACAAATTTCTATATATGGGTGAATTTTCTGAAAGTGACATTTTTTATGTCTTGATTAATTTTACAAAATCTACTCTTTAATAATTATTGTCAATTTCCATAGTGAAAATTTAGCACTTATTTATCATTTTTAAAAGAAAATTAAATAATTTTATTCAACTTAATTTACGTAATAACTAAATTACTTTCATCTCCGAAGCCTTTTCAACATGTCTCCAATAGGACTTCTACAATAAAATTAAATTTTCATGGTTTTTTTCAAATTCTCAGAAATTTTTTAAAAATATTGTCAGAAAGTACAATGTTTTTTCTATCATTATGTGCATTTTAAAAATTTGTAGACCTCACTTTTATTTTTGATAAAAATGTTTAAACTTTGTCTTCAGTTTTAGGTTAAAATTACTTTACAATGATTACTGAAATTTTATACTTTAAAAATATCTTAAACAAAATTTTAATGTACATTAAAATAAAGCTGAGAATCTGACGTTAAATTTTCCTATATTTTATCTACAAAAAGGAGAAAAATTATTGCTGTTATAAATAATCGAAATTTACATTTTTCTCCGAGTAAAAATTAATTTCATCTCCGAAGCCTTCCTTTTTGATAAATAACTGAATGTAGAAGTAAATTTAACGGAATATTTCGATGGTAATATAAAATGAGGGTGTGAGATTTGTATGTTTTACTAAAAAACCTATTTTAATTGCGCCCTAATGTATACAAATATGAAAGAAAATTTATTTTTCATCTCCGAAGCCTTTTTCTTGAAATATGCGAGTTTTTCTTTGGTTTTTGGTATTTACCTGCATTGCTTTGAAAAAATTAACCCAAATTACCATTAAATCAAATACTTTAAATACATTTATATTTTCATCTAATTGAATATATTTGGTATTAAAATATACAAATTATTAATTTTTAAGCAGTGTAATTTTATTCTCGATTTCGTGAACGCGATATTAGCGTAAATTTTTAATAGAAAAGCTCGTTAATTAAATAAAATTAATTTAATGGAGCAACAATACTATTTTTCAAATGAAAAAAACTTTAATATTTTTGAGAATTAATTTTGCGCAACCTAAAAATCTTACTCTTGAGTATGAAATTAAGTAGTTTTAATAGAAAAAACCATATAATTGAAGAAAAAAATTAATTGAAAAACTGAAATTTTAAAGTGTCACTTTCAGAAAATTCACCCATATAGGAGATGGAATAAAAAACTAAAAAGGCATGTAAAATATTTAGCGAAAGATCCTTGAAACAAAATTGACAAGTTTCGAGAAAATGAAGACCTTCAAGTATTGAGTGAATATAAATAAAAGCGTAGACAAGAATTTATCTCTCTTTTTAGCAATTATCGAAACAAGAGCCACCTGACACTTTCTTGTAAAAAGAAAACAGCCTTCAAAAAGCAAAAGCTAATGGGGTAAAACGAAAAAGGATATACACACATACATACAGTATATAAGAAAATAAAAGCAATAAATCAGCAAACATGGTTTCAATTACAAGTTTGCAGCTTCCTTTACAAGATATAGTAGAGCAGTCAATCTTTCAGCGCAGGGAATTGAAGGTCGAAGACACAAAGGGACAATTCTCTCTGTCTCATTGTGCATTGCGGTGAGCAGTTACCATTGCTCACCATTTGAAATCAGTCGGGATCCTGGTCAAGGAAGAAGGGTTTGTTTATACTGAAACTTGACGGGGGATCTCATTGTAATCGCAGTCCTGTGACCAATTGCACGCCTCCAGAGGCCCACTGAGATGGAACTACTGCTTTATACATATACATAGATAAACTAGTCTTATTCTTTTTCGTCGCAGAATAACGATACTGCAAGAGAGTGACTTTTCTCTTAGGAATGTAAATACACAGCAGCAGCAACAAATGTGTTTGAGAGAGAGAGAGAAAGAGAGACGGGGATGCTGCGAGACAGGTAGCTAAACTATGTGTATGTGTAAACAGGTAAACAGGTAGACAGTGAGTATGGTCTCATTTCACTGTGAAAGCACTACGAAGACGAGACCTCGGGGACTTTATCCTGCGGAGATAATCTGATTTCCCGTGACTGAGTTGAGACGTCAAAACTTCCTTCACCCAGTTGTCTTTGACAGTTTGTCTTGTTACTGCCTCCAAAGACGATATATCCAACAACAAATTTACCATGCTGTGAAAAGTTGGAAAAAAAATTGACTTTTCCTGTATATATAGCACTATACACATATATAGTATACGTATTCAACATTAGTTCTGGAATTTCATGCGCGACTATCGAAATCGCTTTTGCATTTTTGTAAAAAGAATGAGATTACAATCCATTTATGTATACGGGATGAAAACATTTTTCCCTTTTTAAATAGAAAAAATAGAAGATGAATGAAAAACCGGAAGTTGGTAATATTTAATACAGCAATATTTTGCTATTTCTGAAAAAAATATGATCAGTCTTTAAAAAATGTCAATGACAATACTTTCTTAACTCTTTTTCTTTTTGGAGTAAAAAATAAAGTCAAGCACTATACTTTCTCTAAATTTGAAACAATTAAACATTACTAATTTGGTAATAAAGTGTACCGAAAATTTTACTATACCAAATTGATATTTGATATTAATTAATTTGACTCGAAAATTAGTCACCATAAAGTAATAATTACTATACGACGATAGCTCTCCAAATCTGAATTATAGTATACTCTTTAAATTGGAATCAATTAAAGACAGACTTTTTGCTTATAAATTAGAATGTAAGACTTTACGAATGAAACGATGAAAAGTCGTCCACCAAATGATTTAGTAATAATTTTACTAGCAATTATTAAAATTTTATTAGCCGGCTGAAGCTAGCAGTCGTACTCAGCACCTATCTTTAAGCGTCATTAATGAAATTAATGACTAAAAACTTACCAAATGTGCTATTTAGTAATTATTATTTCTTAAATAACAATATTCGATGTTTTTTAAATAATTAAGTATTATTAAATTTGATGAAGATACATATTAGTAGTTGACGCTTAAAGATAGGTGCTAAGTACGACTGCTAGCTTCAGCCTGCTAATTTTATTAATTATTAGTATAGATAAACTAAAACTATAACTAAAAAATTCGTATAATTTTCCTAACAATTATTGAGAAAAATATAAAGTAACTTTTACTATATTTTTTGTAGTAAAACATTTGTGGTATAAAAAATTTCTGGTAACGTTTACTACTTTTGGAGTAAATTTTGCTATACGTTCGAAGTAAATTTTACTACGTTCAAAGAATACATTTGTAAAAAATCAGTAAAATTTACTTCAAAAATAGTAAAAGATACCAGAAATTCTTTACCACAAAAATTTTTCTGATGTATATGAAAGTATAGTAAAAGATACCTCATATTTTTCTCAGTGTAATAATATTCCATAATAATCAATAATATAAAAAAAATCTATATAGAAAAAAATGTTTATAAATTTTCAGGGTTGCTATACGAATTCAGCATTTCAAAATTCCCTGACATTTCCAGGTTTTCCAGACCATTTTTTTAAATTCCCAGACCAAATTAATTAGTTGTTGTTTGCTTTTTTGTTTTCTAACATTTTTTTTTTAAATTTTCTTTTAAAATATTTTACAGATTTAAAAATTAATGTATTGAACATCATTGAATTCTTGCAAAGAATTTTATCAAAAAATTTAAGAATAATTCAATTCCTTCGAAAAATTTGTTTTAATTTTTCTTTAGAAATAAAGTTTCATTAATCGTGTTTTGTAGTAATTGAAATTAAAAATTTAATAATTAAATTTTATTAAAATTTCTAGAAAATTATTTATTATGTCGATGTTTTAATTCTTATAATTAATAATCATACTGTAAACATTTATTAAAATTTTTGCTGGGAAATTTAATTCTTTCTTAAAAATTAAAAACAATTATTTCTTTCGTGAAATTTTATTACAATTGTATTGGAAATAATTAAATTTTTGAACAGATTTAAATCTAACTTAAAAAAATAGTTAATGAAGTTTTTTAAAATTAGAAGAGACAATAAAAATAAAAAATTGAAATTTTCGCGATTCAGATACGTCAAATTAATTTTTGACAAAAATAGTTTATAAAATTCCCTGGCATTTTCAGGTTTTCCCTGACCGTAGCATTCCTAATTCTATTTGACAATTACAAATTTTAATTAAAAGTTTGAAATTAAAACTTCTTTTCGGAAAATTTTATTTAAAATAGTAGATATTGAAAATAATATCTCTAAAGTTTTGAACGTTCGCATATAAACGAAAATTTTTTCTTTTCAATATTTTTCAAAATTATTATCCTTAAATGACAATTTAAAAAAATTAATATTAATATTAAGAAAATAATTCATTTTTTAATTTTTAAATTAATATTTTCTACTAAAATTCGAACATCAAAAAAAGCAATACAAAAATTCGTTATCATTTGAACGTTCAGAACTTTAGGGTCATAAAATAATTGAAATGAGATATATTGTTGAAAATAATTGTATTTAGAACAAAAATTTTGACATTTTTCGAAAATAATTGAACTTCGGAGAAGAATTTTGTTGTAATTTAATTTTATGAGAAGAATTTTATTTCTTTTGAAAATAATTTAATTTTTTCAAATATTTTTGATTTCTCCAAAAATAAATTTTTCAGTGTTTTCAACAAAAATATGAACAAAAAATTTTGAAATTATATTATTTTTAAAACTGTTAATTTTGTTTTAGAAAGTAAGTTTGTTGCTGGTTATAAAATAATTAGTCATAAAATTGTAATAATAAAATAGAAAATTTTATTGTTGAAAGTATTAATAATTTTGTATTCAATTCAAATTTTCGCTAAAAAGTGTAGTCAAAACGCTCAACAGTTCATTTTAGCAATGAAACTTTTCTCTAAGTTTTAATTATAAAGCTACTATTATAATTACTAGAAAATAACTAATTATTAGTAGACCATTAATCATTATTAATAGAAAGTAAGGAATTATTAATAAAAAACAACTTATTAATAAAAAATAAATTTTTGTAGAAAATAACTAATATCAGTAGAAATTGAATAATAATTAGTAGAAAAATGATTTTATACACAATATAATAATTAATAATACACATATATTTTTTATTAATAAACAATAGTAATGAAAAATAAATTTCCCAAAAATAATACTTGAAATAATATGACAAATAGTAAACGAACTTAATAAATATTAAAAATAAAAACCAAAATAATAATAACAAATAGTAAATATTACTGGTATAAATAATACTGGAGAAGAAAAATTAAAAATAAGGAAAAGAAAATAATTCCGAATCAGAAACATGTGGATACAAGACTTGACTTTTCAGAAATTTAGGAAAAGTATTTTTCACGCGCAGAAGATTATAGGGATTCCTTATGGCGATAATCTTTTAAAGCTACAGGTTTTTGACAACTTTAGCCGATAATCGCATCGAGAGTTGGTGCTAAAGTTTTCCAAACGCTTTAAAAATTTATACTCAACCTAAAAGATAATCTTACTCAAAAAGTCAAAAATTTCTATTTACAGAACGCAGTGACTTCTTGACGGACCGGAGAGTTTTACGGGTGTCTTAAAATTTTCCAAAATCGGCTTAAAATTTTGACTTACGGCTTTTCGCACATTTTAGGGAAACCCCGGTGCGTGCTTGATTCCAATGCAGCGAAGAAAATATATATACCTACATGCAAATATAATTTTTATATAAACTTAGATAAATATTTATTTAATAAAATGCAAATATCACATTATATGACAACAAAATAGTAAAATATTATTTGAAAAATAATTTATGTTTTTGTATTTATATAAATTTATATAAATATAATTTACTCTTTATTACCCGCACTTTAAATAAAACGTTTACACTTTCGTAAAAATAATATTTTGCGAAAAATTATTATTCTTTAGAAAATTAAAATTTTCATTTATTTCACAAGAAAATTATGAACTTATTAAAAATAAGATGAAATGCCCAATTAAACTTGTTATTAAAACAAAAACATTCTTATTTGAATGTCTCACATAATTTTCCAGTGTTAACAAACATTGCAAGATTTATATAATTGATATAAAGAATTAGAAAAATAAAACTCCGATCTAAATTGCACCAAGTCAAGTCAATTACTCCTCTAATTAATTAACTAAATTACGATGTAAATGAAGTTGAGTAAAGAAATTCCGTTTCAACATTGTCGAGAACTGTGTATACTGTATATTGCAAAAAGCGTGTTCGCTTGTTTATATCATCAAAAAGAATTGAAAAAGGAAATGCCTAATAGGCTCACACACAGGCGCGCGCAATAGTTGGAAGAATAATCCAAGTGCGAAAAGATTGCTAACCGTGAGTGGAACAAAACTTGTGATCTGTTTTGACGCCGGATGTCAGAAGGGCGTCGAGGCATGACGTGGAAAATACAAACAAACTCTCGAAAGAGCCCCTTTCTCTCTCTCTCTCCTATACCTATACATATAACAAGTGTAACCGTGACGAACGATTTTGATCTGAAACCCGAGGCCATGGAAACGAGATTTAGCAATTTTAACAAGGAAAGAATTTCACCCATTTTCTGCTGCAGCGCACCAAGCGATTAGGTCAGGGTCATCTTTTCACTTTTCCTTTTATTGAAAAATTTAAATCACACATGGCGTAGAAAATCAACTTTGACTCTAGTTTTTCAATATTTTGCCCTTCCAAAGAAGAAAAAAAAAGAATCACATTTTTCAATAATAGGTGAAACTAAATTCTGTTTTTGGAAAAATAATCCCATCGCCTAGTCTCTTTTTATTGTAAAAGTTTTCCCGATTTTTCCGCATCATTTGCCGCTTGTGTGAATCGCTATTTTATATACAATAGTTTATTTTTGGGTCAAGAGAAAAATAATTCCACAGAGTACCAAAATACCAAACAGTGCATTTTTTTCTTTCCCCATTCACAATACGTATATACATTGGTGTTTTCTTTTAGTGACCAAAATATCAATGAAAAATAACTTCTTTACAAAAAAAGAAAAGAAAAGAAATTGTTGAAAATACACAGACAGTTTATTTAATTCAATTGGATCAATTGAATTAAATTGAATAAATGGGTTTCACTTGAATTCACTTGACTATTATCGAGTATAAATATTTATTTGGCATAAATAGGGAGACAGAAGTTCCAAAACAAAAGTGTCAATTCCAGAAGATTCAAATTGATATTTGTTTAAGGGACTTTTTGTCGAAAAATGTTTTCCTTCTCTATTTTCAAATTTTTAGTTATACAGCTTTTGGCCAGAGAACATTAATTTATTGAAATTTAAAAATGCATTAAAACTTAAATAGTAATTTTCAGTAGATGTATCCAGGGTTGCTACGAATTCAGCATTTCAAAATTCCCTGACTTTTCCAGGTTTTTCAGACCATTTTTTTTAAATTCCCTAACCAAATTAGTTAGTTGTTGTTTGCTTTTTTGTTTCCCACCATTTTTAAAATTTTTTCTTTTTAAATATTTTTAATTTTAAAATTAATGTATTGAACATCATTGAATGCTTGCAAAGAATTTTTTCAGAAAATTTGAGAATAATTCAATTCCTTCGAAGAATTTTATTATTTATAAAAATAATTTAATATTAAAATGGTTGATAATCTTAATTAAATTCTTCGAAGAATTTGTTTTCATTTTTTTTTTAAATGAAGTTTCATTAATAATTTTTAAAATAATTGAATTTCAACAACAAGTTATTTTAAATTTCTAAAATAATCGTGTTTCGTAATAATTGAAATTAAAAATTTAATAATTAAATTTTATTAAAATTTCTAGAAAATTATTTATTATGTCGATGTTTTAATTCTTATAATTAATAAATATACTGTAAACATTTATTAAAATTTTTGCTGGAAAATTTAACTCTTTCTTAAAAATTGAAAACAATTATTTCCTCTCTAAATTTGAATCAGTCAAAAATAACTGATTTAAAAGCAAAAAGTCAGTCACTTATTCAAATAGTAATATTTCTACTGACAATTAGTTAAAAATAACTGATTGTCAGTAAAAAATAACTGATGTTTCAGTAAATTTTGTTTTGACTGATTTTTGACTGATTAGTTAAACTTGACTAATCAAGTTTAACTAATTTTCCAGATATTTTTTACTGTAAATCAGTTATTTTTTAACTGAAAATTTGTTGTTTTTAACTAAATCAGAAGCAAAAAGTCAGTCACTGATTGTCAGTTAAAACCATGATTTTTAACTGATTCAAATTAAGAGTGTCATTCGTGAAATTTTATCAGAATTGTATTGAAAATAATTGAATTTTTGAACAGATTTAAATCTAACTTGAAAAGATAGTAAATGAAGTTTTTTAAAATTAGAAGAGACAATAAAAATGAAAAATTGAAATTTTCGTGATTCAGATACGTCAAATTAATTAAATTTTTTTTTAAATTCCCTGACATTTCCAGGTTTTTCAGGTTTTCCCTGACCGAGAAAAAATTCCCTGACAATTCCAGGTTTTCAAAGATTTTCCTGACCGTAGCAACCCTTTTCCATCGAAATGTAATTTTTCTTTGATTCTACAAAATTTTTCTTTTTTAATTTATGAATCATTTCATTAACTTTGTATTAATGTAACAAATTTCATTCATATAAAGAACAAATTAAGTCCACGAACTTAGAAATAAAAAATAGTATGAAAAATTTCATGAAATATTCGTAATTGTTGCAAATTGGCGCACAATTTTTATTTACAAATAAACATTTTTGAATTCAACAAATTTTTTGATGAAAAAAATATCGAATTAATTTACCCACTTGAGAACGCCAAGGTCATCACTAGGTGGCGTCTGATTTTATCAACTGAACTGCCATCTAGCGGTGACCTCGGCGTTCGCAGGTGGAGAGTAACGTTTCCATATTGAATCTCAATATGTTCGTAATTTTTATTAATCATTAAATTTTCTAGATTGAATAGCTGATCATAAAAGGTATCAAAAGGTGTTGCAGCTTAAATTAACTCCATAAAAGATTGAATCATTATTTAATTATTAATTATTTAATAATTATCAAGCAATTCCTTATGAACAAAACAATTTTGTAGTACGATCAAAATATGATAAATTCGTTTATAAATAATTTTACTCATACACCACGTATTCGATACGAAGTATATGTGTGAAATTTTGCACCTTCTCGCACGCAATAAAGCACATACAGGATCATTTAAATGAGTAATAAAAATGAAAATTACACCTTGTCGGACACCTCGTTTGCGGACGCAATCCAAATTTCTTTATGCATTGTAAATGGCCTGCGGAGGATGATACTCGAGTCTCCATTCTTGGAAAATAATTAAGCTCTCGAGAAAGAGAGAAAGAGAGAGAGAGAAAGAAGAAAAAAGCCAAGGTCTTAAATACTGTCTTTCTTTCTCTCATATAGATCCGCAACCCCTTATATATATCCCATTAAAACAAACACCACTTCTCGTTATAGTTGTATGTATTTTCGAGTTTCTAGCCCCAGAGCTTTAGCATCAAGAGGAGAAGATAATGCGAATTGACGTTGAATCCAAAAAGCGAAGACGAAGGTTAAAAAGAAGCAAAAGATCATTGGGAGATAATGCGATAAATTACTGCTCTTATGATGCAGAAAGCCGCGGGTTGAGAACCCCTCGGTCGACGTGTGTGGTCCGCTCTGGCGGCGAGGTGCCGACACTCGAAGATTCTCCCCCCCACTCCACCCTTTTAGCCCTCCACCTTCTTCTTCTTCTTCTTTCTTCCTCGTTGCATTTTCTTCTTGTTTTATTTCGCCATGCCTTTCATTGTTTGTCTCCTTCTCTCTCTCATGTAAAATCGTGAATCGACTTTCCTCCTTTACCTTGTGCTCCCTCTCGCTTCATCTCTCGCACGTCATTATATTCCGGCGCTCGGCACGAATCTACTTTAGGAGTAGTCCCCTCTCTCTCTCTCTCTCTCTCTCTCTCTTTTCCTTTTCGCACGAGTTGAACACGATATATTGCCTTCTTTGGTCCTCTCATTGGTTTTTTCGGCTTATTACCCATATAGCGACTAATACTATCCTTCTTTCGCTCGTTAGCCTCGCTTCGTTTGTACGCTCAGGTGCTTACTTACAACAAGTTGGATCTCCCTCTGTTATAAAGGTTCCTCTTCACGATTATTCGAGGTCCCCGGCGCTCTTATATGTATACCTCGACGCGTGTACTCTTGCGCCCAACGAAAACACCCTGGCATTTTACCGCGCGCTCACAATCAGAGAGAGAAAGAGAAAAAGACTGTTATAAAAAGGGTACAAGAAATGAAGAATAAAAAAAAGGAGAAACAAAGTTTCAAACATTCACGAGAGATACTTCAAAAAAACAGTCTACTATATAATCAACATTCTTATGTGCTTCACATTTTGTTTGACAAATCTCCTTTCAGTTTAATATGTCACTACTTGTTGGATATTTGCATTTAAGAAGGTATGATGATGATGATGATGATGATGATGATTGAATTTTTTTCAACGATTTATGCACAATTACTTTCATTATTCATTTTTCTTTTATTAGACAAAAGAAGAAATCTTTTATAGATAATGCAAAGGTTCATCTTCTTTTTCTGACTTTCTTTCTTTCTCTTTCTCATCTTTTCTTTCTTTTAAGGATACTGAAAGAAAAGGAGTTCTTCAATGAAGAAGAACAGAAAGAATGATGATAATGGAATTTTTTCTGTCAACCGCAAATAAATTTATTATTAGATGAAGACGGAGAAGAAGAAAAAGTCCCAGATTCTCAAATTTAATCACAGTAAAAGAATGTATATAGTCCCTCAAATTGAAAAGTAAAATAAATTCTATTTCATAATTCTCAAATTGAACAAGTTGAAAATACGGCAGTTATAAAATTACCAAAATTCTGAAGATCGTAAAATGATATATTTTCTCTAATTAAAAAATGAAAAGAATATTCGAATATAATTTATTTTAGTCGCGAATGTACATTTTTTCGAAAAGTACAGTTTTTTTCTCAGAGCCAACTATACGTTATTTATTTGTTTTGAATAAAAGTTGTACTCAGTACAAATAAAATTTATTTTACACCAATAAATAATTTAGCATGCTTTGAGTAAGATATATTTTTTCTGGGTGTAGATCGCTCGTCAAGTTTAAAACCTAAAAGATATAGATCCTCAAGTTCATGAACTGAAAGAAGATAAAGTTCTCAAGTTTCACGTAAAGAAGAATTCATAGTTACAGATTTGTTGCATTAATTCGTTGCAATTTGACCCTTTAAAGTTAACAGTGAAATTATTGCAGATATACAAGTTCAAAACTAAACGAAGAAATTATAGATCCTCAAGTTCACATAAAGAAGAAGAAGAAGAAGAAAATGATGATTATGATGAAGTTGGTGATACGTAAGTTTAACAAGTAAAAAAAGTTATATATGAAATTGCATAACAAGAAGAAGGTCTTGGTACTGAAGTTCAAGAACTAAAAGAAATTATAAACCCTCAAAAAGTTCCATGAGAAGGAGAAAAAGTTGCGTATAAATACTAAAGTTCAAAAACTAAAGAAGAATAGTTATAGACCCTCTTCTTGATCATGAACTGAAAAAAGAAGTTAAAACCCATCTAGCATTAATATTATTAAAAAAATATTTAAAAAATGATTCATTCTCAAGTTCTTTTATTAAGTAATAATAAGCACTATATATAAAAGAAGAAACAGAAGTTATAAATTATGAAATTCAAAAACTAGAAGAAGGACTTATAGATCCTCAAGTTTAAGAACTGAAAAAAGTTATATAACTACGCAGTTTAAAGGTTTTTAAAAACAATTAAAAGAATCCTGATGTTTCAGAAATAAAAAATGTTAAAGATCCTAAAGTTTAAGGTCTAAAAAAGAAGAAGTTTTGTATTAATATGAGTACGAACGCAAGAAATTACAGAAGTTATGTATATACAACACCAAATCTAAAATTTGACGAAGTATAAAGAGAAGAAATATAGCAAAACCTAAAAGTTCAAAAAGTAAAAAAAATTTAATCAGTCTTTAATTTCTTTCATATTCGATCATATTCGCAAGATGTAGAAAAAGAGTAAAACAATATTAGAACAAGTGGTATTTAATAAAATGTTTAGTGGTAATAAGTAGAAGAATAACTTGTACTACAAAATATTCTACCAACCGCAGTAACTAAAACATGCAAGTGCTTCAATTGCTGCGGGCAAAGAATGACATCTAAATGCATGTAATTTTGGCAGCAGAAACTGACGCACAGCAATTGACACAGCGCGCAGGATTAAAAGCTTTTGATATTCTTTTTAATTATTTAAATATAATTAAATGATCTAATCATATAGGCTATTAATATTTGTAAAAATTTCTTAAGAATACAAACAATAAATAAAAAACAATTATATTATAATAATCGATCTAATCTGTTCTCACCTGAAGTTAGAGTTACTTTATTACAGTGTTTTGTTTTATAGTTTAAATTTTACTACAATGTTTTGTTTCATAGTTTAAATTAATATGTTGAAAGATGGAAAGTTAATTTGTAGACTGTGTTTAATAAAGTGTGTAGAAAATTGTGTTAAATGTGTAGTGCTTTAATTTGTTAACTTCCTTATAAAAATTAAATTTTGAATAATATGACTCAAAAGTTCTAGGAAATTAATTGAATTTTGGAAGACTTGCAGTTCAAATTTTTAAGTATTTTGAAATTTTAAGCAAAAGAAGAACAATAATTAGTTAAAAATTTATTTTACAAAAGTCATTGAAATTTGAAAAATTTAATTTGGAAATTTTTATAAAATTCGGTTTTTAAAAAATAGTAATTAAAATTTTTTAATGAAAAAGGTACTTGAATTCTCAATAATAATTTTCACAAATTAAAACAATCGGAAATTATGTAAATATTTTATTTTATTTTTTATTTATTTATTTTTCTTATTTTTTTTTATTTTTTCCTCATTAAAAATTGTTTACAAATATAATTATATTTTTGAAATTATATATTATTATAACAGAAATTTTAGGAATTAATTAAATTTTAAAAGGTTTTTAAATTATATTCCTTGAAAATTTAAGGGAAACAAGAGTTTAAAAATATTTAAATTTTTATTTTAAAAAATGTTTTTCAATAGTTTTTCAATAGTTTTATTCAAAAATACAATAAAAAAATAATTGAATTTTGGATGAATTACAGTTGCAAAATTTTAGAAATATAATGATATTTTATGAGAGTTTTCATTGAAATTATTTGAAATTACATTTCCTCGGGAAAAATAAATATAAAAAAGTTTTAAAATTTTTGTTTAACAAAAAGAATTAAAGTTTTGAAAAATTTAATTCAGAAATTTTGAAAAATTGTTTCTTGAAAAAATGAAATGAAATTTTTAAAAAATACTTCTATTTTCGAAAATACTTTTAAAATATTGAGACAATTGAAAATTTTGCCAACTTTTATTAAAATAAATTTTTGAATTTTAATTCAAGTTGTTGTTATAGAAATATTTAATGGAAAATTATATTTTTTAAGAAATTAAGAATTTTTATTGGAAAAGCAAAGTTTTGAAAGAAACAACGGAAAAGAAAGTTTCACGAGCGCTTTGCGCGCGTGTAGTTATGCTAGTTTTAATTTAATTTCTTTGATATAAATATTTCTTTTTCTATGAAAAAGATGTCTTGCAATTACCCTAAATTCGATCGTAACGATGACAAAAAAAAAACTCTAAATAATTTTCACCCTTTCTTCAACAAATCATTGAAAAACATTTGAGCGCGCGGACATTGAAGAAATTCGTACATAAGTCATAAATACATAATCTCCCCAAATTACGTGTCTTTCGTTTGTGAAAAAAGCTTTCAAGACAAAATTATCCTCATTTTTCAAAGATCCCAATAAAATATATAATATACAAAGAAACGAAGTAAATTTTGTAATAATTTCAAGAACATCCCTTTTCTCAGAAAAGATTCCTTGCGGCCGACTATATATATATACGCAGATAATGTCATTCAAAGAACGAAGTAAAGGGTCAAATTTGAAATTACCGCGCTGCTAGCACGATTTACATTTTCTTAATAAGACCATTTATGAAAATAAGGTGTTCGCACGAATCCTCTTATCGAAGTCGGCTAACCATCGCCACTGTTTTCAGCTTCAACCCAAACCCATTTATTATCTCACTCCACTCTTCAAAAATACATATGTGCACAGTAATATACACACATATACACCAGATATGAATGTGCATATATATAGGTATGTACCCCTGCAGGTGATGTGATGGTCCGCTTCAACTTGGGAGTACACACATTTAAAAAACATGTTAAGTTAAAAAGGCGAAACATCGTAAAGAATATACGAGAAGTAAGTATAGACATTTTTATGGTATACTTTTCTCAGCAAGAAGAAAACGATTCAATTGATCCACATATATTTCCAAGCCTATTTCTTTCTCACTATTTTCCACGCATTTTAAATCCTTTTATATTCCTTTCATTCTCCTTGTTATGCATTTTACTCGTTGCTTCATTATCTTCTTTTTCGATTTTATTTTCCCATTTCGTTATACGCGCAGTTTCTTTCTTCACCATATTCCTCATGTTTCTCTTTATTGCCCTTTTTGCTCCATATTCCTCTTTTTCGTCATCATATCCTTTTTTCTTTCATTTTTCTTTCTTGTTTCATATTCCGTTTTTGCTCTATATTCCATTCTTGTTTCATATGCTTTTCTTGTTCCATATTCCTTTTTTATTCCATATTCCTTTTTTACTCCATATTTTCTTTTCATTCCATATTTTTTCTTTTTGTTCCATATTCCATTTTTGTTTTGTGTTCAAAAGAAGAGAAAATGAAGGGAAAAATATTAGAAGCTGCAGAAAAATATTCAAGGCGGAAGAAGATGAAAACAAAAGTTCAAAAGAAAAGAAAATAAAGGGAAAGAAAAGAGAAACAAACAAAGAAACGAACAAAAGAAGAAAACAGAAGAGGAAAAAAAACAAAAAGGTGAATAGAAATAGGAGAAGTAAATAAAAGTCCAAAAAAAACATATACTTAAAACTATAAGAAATCAAAATCCGTTGATAAAATTTATGAGCGACCATTATTTTAAAAGTTATAATAGAAATTATATCGAACGGAGATGCGAATTTGATGATTTTCAAAATTAACACATTATTTTTAAATACGAAATGAATAAAACACTGTCGAATTAACATTTTCATTTAATTATATAACCATAAAAATTATCAAAAACTATAAGTTCAGTGTTGATGCGGCCTGACACCGCGCCAATATAATTTCCTTTATAAGTTTTAAAATAATTGTCGCTTTAAACTTTTCTCAACGGATTTTGATTTCTTATAGATTTAGGTGTATGTAGATATTTTTTTTTAATTTTTCAAAGGCGCAGAACTTTAAAAAAATTAATTGTTTATAAAAAATTTATTAAATAATTATTAAAACATAAACTTTTTAAAAATTTTCTAAATCTGAACGAAAGTATTTTTCATTCCCTTTATATTCCCGTTTGGTTCACTGAAATCGGTTCATTCATTTAGAAGAAATAACATTTTCTTTAAAAATTTGCAAAAAAATTAATTTTGCAATAACTTTGATAGAAAATAATATTTTTCTAACACACACACCGAAAGTACATCATTTCCTACCTGTCAAGCGGGAGAAAAGTTGATCTTTTCCTGCGAGCGGGAGGAAAAATACTTTTTTTTGTTCTTTGAAGAACACATACTTTTTGTTTTCTATGAAAATTTCACGAATTCTGACCCAAAATAAAGTTCAAAAAGCCACTATTACTTATAAAGTATCAAATTTCAACAAATTGATCTCAAAAAGTGCACAAAATCATCATTTGATATCAATTTTTGGATCATTTTGACCTTTTTAGAAAGAGGAAAAAATAAAGGTAATGAAGAAAAATGCTGAAGGTAATGAATAAAGATCTAAAAGGAGAGAAGGTGGAGGAAGAATGAGAAGCTGAAATTTTTTGGATCATTTTGACATTTTTAGAAAGAGGAAAAAATAAAGATAATGAAGAAAAATGATGAAGGTAATGAATAAAGATCTAAAAGGAGAGAAGATGGAGGGAGAATGCGAAGCTAAAAAAAAATAATGAAGGTAAACAAAGGTGAAAAATAAAGATATACTAAAGAAGAAAAGTTAAAGAAAAAGAGAGAAGAAGCTGAAGAAAAATACTAAAAAGTAAAAAAGTTTGACCCGAATATGATAAAGAAGCTAAAATGAATTACGAAGAGAGAAGAAGGAGAAAGAAGAAAAACTTCGTCGTAAATTAGAAACAGCGAGAAAAGAGAAGATAACGAAGCTATATAGAAGAATAAAGAAGGATAAGTCTGCAATTGACGATGAAGTTACAGAAGAAATGTAAAAAAGAAGATAACGAAGCTGTATAGAAGAATCGTAAGAAGAATAAATCTGCATAGAAAGATGAAGTTACAGAAGAATAATAAAAAAACAAAAAAAATATCACAGAAAAAGTAAATAAAAAACAAAATAACATCACTGTTTTACTCTTCTTTAGTATTTCTTCTTCATCTAAATTTTTTATTTCATCCACACGCCATTTTTCCTACAGCTTCATTCATAATTTTTTATTCCATTATCTTTTATCCTAAAAATCTTATTTTCTCCTTTTTATTTAATTATTTTAACACCGATTTTCTCTACATTTTCCCTATTTTCCCCATTCTTTTCAAATTTATTTATTATTTTATATCTTTTCCCTTCTCAAACACTGTACCCGCAAAAAATATTTTTTCCCAATTTCCTCTAAATTTCCCCTATCTTCCTGATTCATCTGAAACTTCTTTGTTTTTTTTCTTCCCTTTTGAAACAATAAAAATCGAATCGATTTATATATTTTTTTCTTGCTCCTCGTTATTTTTCGGTTTCCTCTTTTTTATTCTCTCTAAAGGTTCTCTTTGTGCTCCTTTCCTGGGCTCATCCCGCAAGGATTGCGTCACGCTGTATACTGCTCTCCGTCGCTCTAACAAGGTGCAGTTTTTACAGGTTCGCAACATAATTGGCCTCTCATTTGCATAGATTCGCGGGCCGACGAAATCGAGGAGTCGCGAGTTGCGCATGTGCTTTATAAAACAGCCCAAGAGGAATGCACAAGTCGCAGCCTCATTAGTGCTAAGGAGAGTGTGATGCTTCTCTTGTTATTCTCACCGGGTCTTATAAATGCTCTCTCTAAAACTATATCATTTACATTCATGATGTAAAGTCTCAAATGTGACATATATACATATAGTTTTAAATTTAAACCTACACAATTAAACTAATCTTATACAATGATGATCTCGTAATATTTTCCATTGTTTGTAAAATTTAAATATATTTTAGGTTCTTTTTTGTATATATGTAAGGAATCGTCCATAAACTACGTAACCAATTTTTTATATTTTCCCGACCTTCTCCCCCCTCGTTATTTCCCGGCTATGTCCTAATTTTTCCCGGTTTTTTCTCAACAAATTTAAATTTTAATTTGATTTCAAACATAAATTTTTGGAAAATAATGTTTTCTTATAATTTTAATTGAAAATTTGGGAAATAATTAAATTAAACAAAAAATTTTTTCAAATTTTTAAACATAATCAAGGTCACTACGCATTAACCCTTTTCAACTTCTTTTCAAACTTCTTCAGGTTTTTCAGGTTAACCCCTTCGCAGACCAGCTAAAAATCGCTTGTGGTCCAAAAACGGTCCAAGAAAAAAAAGTTTCTAAAAACTGTGATTTCATTGTAATTAAGGTTTTAGGAGTCGCAAAATTCGAATTTGAAGTCATTATTTTTCAAAATTTAAAATGGCGGATCCAAAATGGCTGCCCCAAAATGTCGAATTCGAAAATTTTAAATTTTATCAAATTTGCTTGAAACTTGTTACTCGGGGGTTTTCGGGGTCTCTGATTACGAATCTAATGTCAGATTTTCAAAATTCAAAATGGTGAATTCAATATGGCGGTCGAGAAAATAAAAAATCCAACGGATTTGTTTAAAACTTGTTACTCGGGGGTTTTCGGGGTCGCTGATTACGAATCCGATGTCAGATTTTGAAATCCAAAATGGCGGACCTAAAATTCGATCAAATTGCATGAATCTTGAAATTATCCGCCATATTGGATTCACCATTTTAATGTTGTAAATCTGACATCATATTCGTAATCAGCGACCCCGAAAACCCCCAAGTAACGAGTTTCAAGCGTATTTGATAAATTTTAAAATCTTCATAGTCGCCATTTTAGGTCCACCATTTTGAATTTCAAAAATCTGATTAGAAATTCGGATTCAGCGACCCCAAAAACCTTAGTATGCACTTGGTCATTCAAATCGAATTATGTTTAGTTTTTTATTTTTAAGATGGACATATATGGCCACAGATGTAAAGGTGGCACGACTTTTTGTGGCCACATATGGGCCATGGACTGTCAAGGGGTTAAAAAACGGAATTTTTCGAGGTTTTTAAAATGACATTAATTATTAATTAGAAAATTATTGGACACTCAAGAATTCAAATATTTTCAAAAGTAACATAATTCTTCAACGAAAATCCAATTATTTTTCAAAATTGACAATAATCCCCGTCAAAATTTAAAAAATCTTTATAAAAAATAAAATTTTTCTCCGAAATTTAATTATTTTCAAAAATTTTAATAAAATTCTTGTCAAAATTCCAATTATTTTTAACGTACAAAATTTTCATCAAAATTTCCCAAAAAATGCAATTATTTAAAAAAAACTTATTAAAATTTATTTAAAAAATTAAATTATTTAATAAAATATTTATTTTTATAGTGAAGTAAATGAATTCTCGTAGAATTTGAAATTAATAAATATTTTTTAATGTGATATTTTCCATTAAAATCCAAAATTTTTGCTGGAATTTATTGTTAAATCAATATTTACTAACAAATTCTACAAGAAATAAATTATTTTCCTATACAAAGAAACAATTTATTAAATAATTGAATATTTCTTAAAATTGAATTTTCATAACAAATTTTATTATATATTTGTTATGTTTATTATTATTATTATTTATTTATTGTCAAGAGACAAAATTTAAAAAAAAATTAACAATCAATTCATTTTTTAAGAAATTTGATGAAAATGTTATACATTAAAAATAATTGAAATTCTGCTAAGAATATTACTAAAATTTTTAAAAATAATTAAATTTTTGGTGAAAAATGTTAATATTTAAATAGACAATTTATACTTTGGCTTTGACAAGAATTTTTGTAAAATATTCAAATATAATTGGATTTTTGCAAAGAATTACATATATGTGACGTGCCGCGACAAAAGGAACCTTAGCTGCTTAGAATTTCAGGTTATGTTTAGAGTACTTTTAACCTCATTAAAAATTTATTATTGATTATCAAAAGCATATTTTTCTGAAAATATTGCACATAAGAATGAATTAAATATTAATAGTTTGTAAAGAAAATTGGTCATTTTTATTTATTTATACTTCTAATTTTAGTTCTGTCAAAAACAGCTAAGATCCCTTTTGTTATGCGGCACGTCACATATTAAGTTTGAAAATACTTGAATTTTTCAGACTAATTTTATTAAAATTTTAGTTTAAATAATTGAATTGTTTCGTGAAATTTTATTAAAAATAGAAAACATTGAAAATAATTGAATATTAAAAGATTTTTGAAATCAATTAAATTTCTACGAAGAGTTTTATTAAAATTATTTTGAAAAAATTGAATTATTACAAAAGAATTTCATTGAAATTTATGAAAATAAGTAATTCTTTGAAGAAAAAATAATAAAAGATAAAAAAAAATAATTGAATTTATAAGAAGAATTTTACTTCTTTTAAAAATAATTGAATTTCTCTAATAATATGTCGCTAACTTCCCTTGATTGTTTTTGAAAAATTTAAATAAAATTCTTTAAGAGAATTCAATTATTTTTCGAAAAATATAAAGAAATTTCAATTACTTCAAAAATTTTTAATTATTTGTTTAGAAAAATTTTACCAATCTTATTATTCAGAATTAAGAAAAAAAATTTGCATAAATTCAATTTTATTAAACAATTTTAAGTGTGTATATTTTTTTAAATTGACTATATATGTAATAAAAATTTTAATTAATAATCTTTGCCCTTAGAAAGATGAATACATCAAAATGTGACTCTTTATAAAATCCAATTATTAATTAATTGTTAAATTAAAATGCTTCAAAAAATCTGTTTGTTAAAAAGTTTCTAATGTAATTCTTTAACAAATTTAATTATTTTGAGTTGAATTTCAAAATATTTCTATTAACTCCATAATATTTTTTAATTTATTTGCATAATATGTTTGAAATGGTGACTGATTTTTTGCTATCAAATATCTATCAAATATGTATCAAATCTATCAAACTATCAAATCAATTTTTTTTAACTTATTCAAATTTAGAGAACAGTATAAATATCAATTAAAATTGAAATAAAAAGTAATTTTTTAAAAACAAATTGACGTAATGAAACTTTTTTAATTTTCGTGAAAAAATTCCCGGTTTGGTAGAAAATTCCCGACGAATTCCCGGTGAAATTAAATTCTCGATTTCATCCCACTTTTCCCGGATTTCACGGTTAGTAGACACCCTGGATAATTTTATAAGGTGACTGCGCCTACGGGATTATTAGCGCAAAAAATAAATGTGAATTACAATCAACAAAATGTATACTTATAAATGAAAAGTATATAATACCTATATAAAGTGGAATAAATCGAATGTATGTGACCTTCCGTGGCCTGTAAAAAGTATTATATTCAAAGATCGTTTGGAATTTATGCCCGATAATCATGAGAATGATCGTTCGGCTGAATCGCTCATTCAAAATTAAGAATCTGCCGTCAATTCGCGTGACTCAATGGCGCGCGCGGAGTACTATCAACTATGGTGTATATAATTGTGCCAATAACCATGGAACAAAGTTTGCTATATAGACAACCTACGCGTCATTTATTACCGCCAAACCTCTATCTCTATAGAGTGCGCGCCTCTCGGTTATGATGGATAATAAGCTCGAACCATTGACCCAAGAATAGCACGTATTATCGTATAACAAAAATGGGCTCGTGCGATAAAGCTATCGTCAATCTTCTAAAAATTATTGCCAGCACCCCTTTTAACCTTCAACAATACTGCTTTTAATATCATTTTAAATATATACGCGGTCAAAGAGGTTAATATCATTACAGAAAACTAAGTCAGAATACTTGAAAGGTCTTATTAAATATTCCCAAGGTAATTCATTTATTTTAGTTCAAAGTTGAAGAAAGGGAAAATTAATCCATTTTATTTACCAGAGATATTGCCACAATAATTTAATTTTGTCTTTTACTGACTTTTCCCTGAATTCTAGACAGAATTTTTATTGTTTTGATGTTCTGCACTTCACTCTAACAATGATTTGCGAATTTCTTTAAATGTAAAATTATTCGAAAATATGAATAGTTTTATTTAAAATAAATATTTTTTTCCTATTAGGATAGAGTGCGGTGAAAAAGCCAAGGTGTAAAAAAGCCATTTGAGTTTTATTTAAAAACTATCAAGCCAATTTATCAGCCGTTTAGAATATAAACACTGTTATATAATACTCAACTTTTGATTCTAATTTGGATGTTGTATCTATTGTAATTTTAATTTTCGAGATGCTTTTTTCAAAACATTTCGATGAACTTTTCAAACATATTACAACCTGATTAAGTGAGCAGGTAATAAAAGTAAATGTTTGTACATAAGGAAAAAACAATACTGAAAACGCATACAATGTTAATTTTTGCAAATTGAACTGAATTAAAAATTTATTTTAGCTTTTCGAAAAACTGGCCTTGGATGTAAAAAAGCCAGGGACAAAAATCCATTGAATATTATGAAAAATTCATTTGTTTTTTACTCCAACTAACCTGCTTATAAGCAAATAAGTAAAATATATTTTACAAAATTTCTAGTGTTCATTGAATAAAATTAATTAAATACGACGAAAAAATAGTTCAAAGTGCATTTAAAAAATAAACAATGAATAAACGGTTCGAACGAAATATGGTATTTAAAGTATTTGTCAGTAACGAAATACAATTATTTTAAAAATTTTGAACTAACATTCCTTTCTAAATTAATTGCTTTAAATATACTTAAATATTTGAAAATAATTGAATGACTAAAAAATTGCATTATTTATCAAAATAAATGAATTATTGCAAAGAAATTTATTTAAAACTTGCAAATAGTTATTTTTCAACAGGATGTCTACTATTTTCATTCGACAAAATTCCCTGTTATTTCCCGGTTTTCTTTTCTCATAAAATTTAAATTTAAATTTGATTTAGAACATAAATGAATAATAATTTTAATTGAAAATTTGGAAAATAATTTTTTCAATTTTTGAAAAATAATCTTGTCTTTTTATAATTATAATTGAAAATTTTCTTTTTCAAGTTTATTACAATTCTATTGATGATAATTGAATTTCTGCAAAGAATTGTACTATTTACAAAAATAATTGAATTTCTTTCAAAGAATGATATTATTTATGAAAATAATTTCATTCCTGTGAAGAATTTTATTACAATTTAAAAAAAAACAGTGATAATTAATTATTTACGTAATAAGTAATAAACATTAAATTTGCTTAAGAAATGATAAATATCATTTATTTGAACATTCAGAAATTTGAAATTATAAAAATTTAAGAGAAGTTCAATAATTATAACTATTGAATAATAATAGAATAATACAATTTTTAGAAGCAAAAAATTGATTTAAAACTTTAAGGGGGACTTTATATTTTAAAAACAAAATTCTAATTACGGTCACTAACTTCCCTTGATTATTTTCGAAAAATTTAAATTAAAATTCTTTCAAATATTAAATTATTTTTCAAAAAATAAAAAATGTAAAGAAATTTCAATTACAGTGGAACCTCGATTATCCGAACCTCTGTTATCCGAAACCTCTATTATCCGAACCGAAAATCATTTTATCCGAATTTCGATTATCCGAATATTTTTTTGGCTATCCGAATTTTAAAATTTATTTTCTCTATTTATTTTATTATTTATGTTTCTGTTTATGCCAAAAAGGTTTTAAAAATATCATATATTCTGTGTTTTATTAATATATTATTATAAATTAATATATATTTACATAAATATACTTATATATCTTTAAAAAATGTATTCAATTAAATACATATAGTTCAACTATCTAATTTTTTTACTTTAATTATGAAAAACATTAAAACCTCTATTATCCGAATTTTCGATTATCCGAATCAGGCATTGCCTAGGTTAGTTCGGATAATCGAGGTTCCACTATATTTCCAAAATTTTCAATTATCTGTTTAGAAAAATTAAATTATCTTGAAACAATGAAATTGAAAAATTTTAACAATTTTATTTTTCAGAATTTAAAAAAAATTTGCGAGAATTCAATTTTAATAAAAAATTTGAATTCGATTAAGTAAGATATTATTTATCGAATTATTTAAAAATATATTTATAACAGCTCTCTACACCTTAGTTAATGAAATAAAACAAAAATAAATTTCAATATTAAATATCTTATTATATATACTCTTTCAATATTCTGGAAAAGAAAGGAAAGAGTACTGTTTAAAAAAAGAAAAAAAACAGTATGGCTTTACGCAATCTGTAACGTTTCATTACAAAAGTTATCTCGATATAGAATGTTACGCCATATGTTATAAACCCATAACAACCCCATAATACATTGATCCTTTACCATTATTCTCTCTTCTCTATAATGTTAGAAATAATGATTCCGTGTTGGGAAAACATCATCGTAATCCTAGACCGCAAACATTACAATTTATCTAACAATGTGTTCTATTATATCCCATTTTCTCATATAATTTCAGGGAGTGAAATATATAAATTGTACCTAAAAGAACAAGCATTTACCGATATTCGCAAAAGATATCCATCAATAATAGTTCATTTTCGAGCGCTACTCCCACTTTTCGATCATAATTTATTAAACATATTAAAAAATATACCCACACCTCATTGTTTTATACCATTTTCTATAATTAAGAAAAAATACAAATCCAAATTCCATAATTTATAGAAAAAAACACAAACGAAATATCCCTTTGTTTAAAAAAACAATAAACAAAATATCGCTTTGTTTTATAAAAATAAAATCGAAACAGTTAATTCTAAAAATGTTGTCCATGTTATGAAATTGAAAGAATAGACATGGGGATGAGTGGAGATTAAATTATTTGTTTAGTGATACGTAAAGGTTCGGGAAATGTTTTCCTACATATCTCGAAGTCACAGATTTGGAAGGCTATTTAAGGGTGTGTTTAAGTGTTTGTGTGTGGGTTGAGTTAATATTTTCCGAGCGTTTTATATACGGGTTGAAAAGTGAAAAGGGAAAACAAATCACGACGCGTGCCCAACATACCAGGACCCTTCGTCGGTCACACCCTTATGTAAAATGCTTAAGTAACTCCCATTTGCCTTATAAGCCTATATGTGTAGTGTCGACAAGAGGAAAATATTTGCCCCAAGACCCTTGGGACAAATTCGCTTCACGTGTTCTTTAGTTTCACGTATATGCTCCTATCATCCTTCAGAATGTGTTATATAAACTTTTTCTCAAAGCAAAATATATCTGCCTTGTCACTACAAAGAAACATCCCCTGCACTAAATTTATTTCTACAACTTTTGGGAAAATATACTCCAAATTTTTAACAAATTTTCAATTGTAAATATTAATTTCATATACTAACACTCAGAAAAAGAATATAATTAATTTTTCTTAATAAATCAAAGTTTTTACTTAATTCAAAACAATTTTCATTAGTTCAAATAGATTTTATTATATAGGGGAGACCGGGGCGTAATGGCTAAGGGGCGTAATGGATAATTGTAATTTATTTAAAATTGGTAAATCGAAATAATTTCGTTCTATAGACAAGTTATTGTACTTGGTATACTGCAACTTTGTACGAAGTTTCAATAATATTTGTTCACTATTGTAAGAAATATAGTAGAAAAACTTTTTTTGACATACGAAAGTAACTTTTCAAAATTTTCATTTTTTCGTTCTCATTTTTTGAAAAATAGCTTTAAAAATAAAAATCAAATTGGGTTTTGAGCTTGATACATTTGTTTTTAAGGGCCAATTGGAGATTTTTCATTTACACTTTCTGTATTGATAGAAAATTACAAAATATTGGCCAAGTACCCCTGGGGCGTAATGGCTAGTTTTTCCCGGGGCGCGATGGATAATGCAGCGTAGGTTCGTTTTCGCGGTTACTTGTTACTTAGTTGCAGTATGTTCGTGTGTTTATCAACTTATTTATTTGTTTTGATCTAAAATCGATAAATAGTAGATTTTAAACGATTGAAATGAGAAATTACAAACCAAAAAAACAGCGTTTCAGGAGAAGAGTGGGTTCAGTGCACATCGTGTCAGCTTTGGGCCCACGACGCTTGTGCTGACGATAACCGATTTTTTATCTGTGATTATTGTAAAAGCAAATAATTTTGCTAGTTTACTAGACAAGAAAAGTATTTCGAAAATTCTTATTTAATTGTTATCATTTTATAAATTAAAATAAATTTACTATACAGTTACTTACTTTTTTAAAGATTACTAAAAAAGTTAAACTTCCGATTTGTAATTTTGCTATATTAAATTTAAAAAATAACCAAAAAATATTTTTTTCATTTGTGAGTAATGTAAAAGCAAATAATTTTGCTTGTTTATTTAAGACAGGAAAAGTATTTTAAAAATCCTTATTTAATTGTCATCGTTTTATGAATCAAATTAAATTTACTATAAAGTTACTTACTTTTATTAAAGATAAATGAGAAAGTGAAACTTCAGATTTGTAATTTTGTAATATTAATTTTAATAAAAAAACCGAAGAATATGTCTTTACACTGAAAGAAATTTTCCGACATTACTGACATAATTATGGCTGATTCTGCCAGAATGAATCACTGTATTATAATGAAATACAACTGCCAAAACAGTTTGGTTAATCCAGCCATACGAATGACAGAAACAGAGGACAGTAAGTGTGAATCATCCTTCACATGTCTAACATAACCTCACTTATGTGCTAATCTGACAGATTGTATGACTACTTCAACCAAAATCCTTAACCAGAAGTTTATGGATGAATTCTCGAAAGTATTTCTTTCAGTGTAGAAAATAATTGTAGTTATATTTTTTTATCTTATCTTCTATACAATAATTATATTTACAATATTTTTTACATAAAATTTAATTCACAAACCTTAATTTACAATATATAATAAAATTTGAGGCCGTAAATATTAATTTTCACTCATTATTCATTACGCCCCGGGAGTTATCCATTACGCCCCGGCCTGGGGCGTTTTGGATAGCTTTGCATTGCTCCAGAAAAATTATTGTAGAAAAAAAAGTAAGAGTCATATCGGGATGTTTTTTTTTAAAAAGAAAGCTGAGATACCAGAGTAACTTTTCCAGAAGAAAAACATTTAATTAAAACAAAAATGGCCGAGAAAAAGCACAAAGAGTGAAAAGTTAGCCATTACGCCCCGGTCTCCCCTACGTATTATATATATATATATATATATATATATATATATATATATATATATATACGTAGTATATACGAAGAAATGAAATTTTATCCGGTTCAAATAAAAATTAAAGCAAAAGCTTTAATCGACTTTAAGCGTAAAAAAATAGAGTCGATTAAAAATAAGAATAAAATATAAATAAAAATTAAAGATACAAAAAAGTCAAAAAAGGCGTTTATTTAATTATTTTGTTACAAAAATTTTATGTTGTATTTCCCTGATTTTTCACTACTTTCTAAACTCAATTATTCTAAACTTGAATATTTTTAATGAATAAATAAATAAAAATTTATTTGTTTTTTACAAAAAATAACTTTTAAAAAAATTTAATATATAACCACTCTTCAAGTTTATCAAATTCTTTAAAATGACAATTATAATTCATCCTGAATTTAGTTTTTTCCTTCAATTTTAAAAAAAGCTTCATCTCTAAATGAACTATTTTCAACAATTTTACAAAATTTGTTCGAAAATTCAATTATTTAAATACAAAAATTTAATTTTTTATAATTGTAGCTGTTCCTATTTTTTTAAGTTATAAAGTATATTTAAAAAAAAAATATAAAGAAATTCTTAAAATTAATGCTTTTCTTAAATATTTCAAAATAATTTATGAAAAATAATTTGAAAAAATCAATAGTTTTTCAATTTTTAAAAATTTTCAAATAAATGAAATTTGGTAAAATTAGAAAAGATAATTGAAATTTGGTAACTAGAATTTTTTAAAAATAATTTAATTTTTTTAAAATATAAAAATAGAAAATTTAAAAAAATTTTAAATTACTTTGATTGAAGTTGATTGAATCTTAAAAAATTACATTAAATTCAATTTCTTGAAAGAATTTTTATGTAATTAAAAAAAGGTGTTCATAATTTTTTGATAGTTCTTTAAGAATTAAATTATTTTAAATAAATTATTCTCAACAAAATTCAAAGTTTTGTATAAATTCTTGCTAGTTTTAAAGTTTTAAGGCAAAAACAGAAGAGATAATAAATTCAGAAATTTTGTTATGAATTCTATAAAAATGAAAGTTTTTGTCCAGTACCAATAATAAAATTATTCAAAAATAATTTTTGAAACATTTTTCTATAATTATTTTTACACTATAAAAATCAAAGTAAATTGAATTTTATAACTTAGAAAGTGGTATTTTCTTGCAATGTTTGGAAAAAAAGTCGAAAAAGTTTTATTCGACATACTAATAAAATGTTTATTTTGACCGAATAAAATTGATTGTATCCGAAAAAAATTTATTGGAACCTTGTATAAAATTTATTTAAACCAAGAAAATTTTATTCGAAACAAATAAAAAGTTATTATAATATCTAAAATTCTATTTAATTCCAATAAATTATGTTTGTTTCAAAACAAAATTTTCCTCTGGTTGTAACATACAGATTTAATTTTCAATTGTAAATTAGTATTAGTACTTAAAATTCAAATTATCAACTTGTAAATACAAATTTTAAATAAAAATAGTAAATTTTAAACTCAATGTATATATTTACATTCCTAAAGAAACAAATAAATTTCCACGGGGGATTTTAATTTTGTTCTATTATTTATATACATCAACGATTTACATAATGACGTCCCTGCAAGATTCTGATAATTATTTTTATTATTAGCATAATTTATCTATAGGGATTCTGTGGTGATTTATTTGTTCTGTAATTTATATATATAATAGTGAGCGATTTACAGAAACAGAGAGAGAGAGAGTGAGTGAAAGAGAGACTTCATAAAATTAAAACGTGATTCTGTAATATATTTATAAATAGAGTGAGCCGGTTACAGTTGATATCATAGTCACGCGATAGGGTTCTTAACCTGCGGTAATTCAGGTGAAAAATGTACTTGAAACGAGACTTCCAAAGGACTAATTATTTCAATGTGCATTGAGTAAATCATTTGTTGAAGTAACAGAATTAAAATCAGAATTACCACACGAAAATCACATTTTTTCGATTGATTTTACATCCCTCACTTTCAGAGAGAAATTCAGATAAATTATTGACTTTTTTCTAATAACAAAAAATATTCTGATTCAAAAGAAGATTAATAAACAATAGTAAATGATTTAGTAGAACAAGTATTTAGTATAAAGATAATAATCAGAAGTGAAAAAAATAATAAGAGGAGAAAAGTTGTAGTAAAAGTATAATATTAGGTTCTGTTTTTTTTTATTTTTCAACATGAAACGAAAATTTGCTTAAATTCCCGATCACGAATTTGAGCTCACGAAAAAATGATTAAATACCTATATTACTATTATTACCCCGACGAACACACGGAGAAAATTTATTCCTGAAAAT
This sequence comes from Leptopilina drosophilae, assembly GCA_032873175.1. NCBI lineage: Eukaryota > Metazoa > Arthropoda > Insecta > Hymenoptera > Figitidae > Leptopilina > Leptopilina drosophilae. Next base: position 52,605,745 of record CM065478.1, read on the forward strand.
TTACCGAACTTTGTTCGGTAAAACTGGGATGAAGTGTCATAACTGTAATTTTTAAGGAACAGGACTGTAAAAGCAATTGCATTGAAAAATAATGTAAAAAGAATAAATCTTACGGTACATGTATTAGCCCTTCAGTTACAGTTCAGTAAAACGTAGAGTAAGTGTACACTATACTCAGTTTTATTGAAAGTTCGGTAAAACGTAAGGCACAGTGTTCGGTAAAACTTATATTTATTGTATAGTTCGGTAAAACGTAGGGTAAGTGTTCACTATACTTATTTTTATTGAAAGTTCAGTAAAACGAAAGGTACAATGTTCGGTAAAATTTATATTCATTCAATTACTGAATAGTTCGGTAAAACTTGAAGAATAAAAAATAAAAAATAATGTCATTGCAGTAGTTCTATAGCAATACTCCCGTAAATCTCATTCTACCTACTTTAATCACTACCTAAACCCCCTACAATTATTCACGAACAAATACTTATACATTACACCTGCCTACAGTACATTCTAAACGCATACATTAATACATACATCGCACGCTTTACATTATTGCTTCAGAAAGTTTCAACTGTCCTTATATATGATCTGAATTTTATTTCACCGCTTGCGAGAAAGATTCAAATTAATAAACAATAATTGTGTAAAATAAAAGAATCATCCATATTAAATCCATGTTACTGAATAATTTCTAACTATATTTAAGGTCAATTTATGAAATAGTTTCAAATTATGTTTTTATTGTTATAAAGAAAAATGTTTAAATTTGTATTTTATGTAATAAAACAATAGTTTATTAAAATTCTTATTGTTCCCATATTTTTATCAAAAAAGATTAAAATTATCAATTTTAGTGTTATTGTTACTATAAATCAGGGACCGTCTCGAAAGATTAGTTTCGTTTTAGTTTTCTAGATGGCACGAAATTAAATTAACAAAGTGACTTTAATTTCAAGTCGACACGAAACTAAACTAATAAAGTGTATTTAGTTTCGTGACAACTCGAAACAAAAGATTAAAGAACATAATTTTTTAGTGTCAAACAAAAAAAAATTGTTTTCCCTGACTTACGTAACTAGAGCAACTTAAGTAATTAATGTAAGGTGTTATAGTTACGTAAGTTATGCAACTTTGATCATTTGCATAAGTTACATATAAGTTTCATCATTTACGTAACTTGCGTAAGTTATTCTAGTTACGTGACTTATGTAAGTTTGATCTTCTACGTAAATTACATACGTAAGTTACGTAAAATTGATTATTTACGCAGGTTACGTAAACTCGATTATTTTCGTAATTTTTGTAAAGTTATTTTACTTACGTAACTCACGTGAAGGATCCAACTTACGTCAGTTACGTACGTTTAATTTTTACGTAAGTTATATTACTTACGTCAGTTGCATTAGCTTGATTATTTACGTAAGTTACGTAAAATTGATAAATTACGTAAGTTATTCTAGTTACGTAACTTACTTAAGTTGGAACATTTACGTAAGTTACTGTACTTACGTTATTTTCTCTGGTTACGTCACATACGTAACTAGCTGTAATTATGTAAATTAAAAAATGTAAAATATAAAAACAATTTTTCTGTGATCATCACTAAATTATTATGTTTTTCATTCTTTTGCTCGAGTCGACACGAAAATTAAAAGTTTCAAATACTTTTGTTTTTGGATTATTTAAGAACAAAAACGAAAGTCATTTTCTATTTAATTTCGTTTCAGAAGCGGTTTCTGCTATAAATGAAATTATTAAGTATTAGTTAATGAGTACAAATAAGTTAAAAAAAACTAACTATTAACGTCAAAGTTTTTTTTACTACGGGGCATTTAAAAAAGTATTTCAATCCTGAAAATTAACAATTCAAGCAAGTCAAGGAAGTTTTACCGAACTATTCCTGAAAACTACGACTCGAGTCAAGTCAAGAAAGTTTTACCGAACTGTTCCTGAAACGTTAGTGACCATCAAGGAGGTGTTCAAAAGAAACGTTAAAATTTTATTTAATTTTTATTAAACGTTCAGTTTCGATTTTGTTTAAACTTTTACAGTACTAGTTTGTAAAAAATAAAGAGATGACATTAAATTTTGAATATTATTCATGAAAAAATAATTTAAAAATTATTAAAAATTACTGTTATGCTACTATATCCCAACTTTACTGAAGAATTCGGTAAAATATGAGGAACAAATTTTCTCCGTGCAACAATCCGATTAATCAGATAAACCTCAAGTAATTTAGCGTAACAAAAAAAATGAAGCCAATTGTAGAAATAAATTACAGATAATCGAAAGAGGTTTTTGATTAAGTGAATATCCTGCTAGAATATATATCTATATGGTTTTCCAAACAACTCATTTTCTCCTCTCCCAGTATATATCATTCGCAAACGGCGCTTGAAATAGCCGGAGCTCTTACATGGCTCATTATATTTGTAATAAACGCGCCTGTATATAGTCGCAGTTTGAGATCGGTAAACCTTGTAATTATCCGGATTGCGGTAATGTCCGTGATTAAAAGAAGCTAATGAGCCGCTATTAGAATAGGAAGTCAGTTTTTGCCGGTGGATCAGAAGGCAATGCCAGAAGCAACTCGCAATACCACGCTATTTAAAACAATATGTAATTTACTCACGACGGAGTAATTGCTCATACTCACTGTGGATTAATACTTGCAAAAAAAAGTACCTCTTTCTCTCTCTCTCTCTTTCTATATAGTACACCAACTAATTTTTCATTACAAAAAAAAGTAGAAAAGTGTATCTCCCTTGTGGAGTCTCACAGTTTGCACGCGACTCGAATTCCCTAATCATCTTTTCCCATATATATGTGCGAGTTTAATGCTTCAATTTTCCCTTCACGAGTGCATTTTATTCTTGGAAATATTCATTGATTCGTTGACTGACTAAGAATAACTTTCTCTATTGGTATGATAATTTTCAAGAAAACAACAAGTCGAGCTGAATAATACTTTTACTACAAATATCAAAATATTACAAAGAATTAAAAATCTGATGCACCTGTAAGTAATAAAAATTCTCTTCCAAAAAAAAAAATGTTTATAAAATAAGAAGTTTGATGGAATCATCAGGGCTCGGATCGTCTTGAAGACTCAAAAAAAGTCGCTTTAGTCGCATAAATTCACAACAAAAGTCACGAAAAGTCGCATAAAATTTCCGAAAAAGTCGGAAAAAAGTCGAATGAAATTTTAGGAAAAAAACGCCAAAAAGGAAACACGAAATTGGCAAAATTGTTAAAAAAATCACATTTCTCGCCCACACATATACTTTAACATCAAACAATCTGGAATAATATTTAATAAAATTTATTAAAATGCATGGCAAAATTTTGATTGGTAGACAGTTTTCCCAATCCGCGTTTCCCAACGTCTCTTTTCCCAATGGACAAATTTCCCAAAAACGGGTCATTCTTCCCAATGACAATTTTTCCCAACAAGAAATTTTATTACCAAAGTTATTTATTAACAAATAAAAAAGTGTAGATGTTCTGTTTTTAGTGTTGATAAATTTAGAAAATAATGTCTTAATTGATTTTAAATTTAATGTGGTATAAATTATTTGTAAATTTCCTTCAGCCATAATAAAAATTTGAATTTTTTCACTTATAATTTTGATACAAGTTTACTCTAACGATTATGATTAACAAATTACTTTTTTTATCATATAAAACAATGAACATAGTCTTGACAACGATTGCATTTGTTTATTGTGATTAAAAATTAAAATTTTATTTTCATAGGGAAAAATGTCCATTGGGAAAAAAATATTGGGAAAAATGACCATTGGGAAATTTGTTCGTTGGGAAAAATGTTCATTTAGAAAAAAGTCGTTGGGAAAAGTGGATTGGGAAAACTGTCCCCCTACCAAAATTTTAATTAGGTATTTTTAACATTTCTTAAAAAAATCTGTTCAAAACTTCTATTATTTTTATAAATAATAAAATTCTTTTCAAAAATTCAATTATTTAAGAAAAATTTAATAAAATGCCTGTCATAATTTCAATTATCTTTATAAATAATAAAATTCTTCTCTAAAATTCATTTATTTTCAAAAATAATGAAATTCTTCGCAAAAATTCAATTACATACAAATTTTTTTTTAATTTCTCGTCAAAAGTTTTAAATAATCAATAGTCAGTCAAAAGTTTATAAATAAAAAGTTTATAAATAATAAAATTCATCACAGAAATTCAATTAGTTTCAAAAGTAATAAAATTCTCCGCAGAATTCAATTATCTTAAAACATAAGAAAATTCATCGCAGAAATTCAATTATATTTTAAATTTTTTTTTTAATTCTGCCCACAATTTCAACTATTTTTAAAAATATCAAAATTCTTCTTCAAAATTCAAATACTTTTAAACATTTTAAAAAAAATATGTTCAAAATTTCAATTATCCATATAAATAATAAAATTCTTCTCCAAAATTCAATTATTTGCATAGAATTTTAAAAAATTATTGTCAAAATTTTAATTATCTTTATAAATAAAAAAATTCATCCTAGAAATTCAATTATTTTTAAATTCTTTTTTTATAAAATCTTATAATATAAAATAATGATTTTATCACTCGGTCATCTTTAATTATTACAAAACATGAAGACATGAAGATTTGGAGTGATCGATTTCTTAATTTTTTATAACAATTTTTTATAAGCAGTTTAATTTCAAAAAGGTTTGAATTTGAATCTTTTGAAGAATTTCAATTCTTATGGAAAAATAGTAATTAAATATTTATTTAAAAAAGAAGTTATTGATGCATTTTTGAAAAATTTTGAAAGAAATCTGTAAATAAACTCAACAGAACATTTTTTTGACTAAAAATTTCTCCTTTAACTTTAATTTTCTGAATATTTTAAAAATTTCAGTCGCATTAAATTACTTTGCCAAAAAAATGTGAAATATGATCGATTTTTGACAAAACTACATGCATTTAGATGTCACTTTCGCCGCAGTAATTGAAGCACATGAATTTAACATGCGTTTTAGTTTCTGCAATAGGCAGAATTTAAAGTTAAATAATTAAAATAATTATGGGCTTCCGTTTCCGGTACCGTTTCGGTGTACACGCGTTTGGAAAACTTAAGATTTTTTTTGGAGAAATTTAAAGGTTTGAAAAAAGGGTGGGTAGTGTAGAGTGTTGATTGTGTAGTATAATTTGCGGTAGTGTAAAGAAAAGGTATGTTTGTATAGAGTGGTGAATGTATGAGTGATAAAAAAGGTAAAAAAGTGAAGTGTGTTTAGTGAGGTTAGGTTGCTTGAAGTGAGAGAGAGAGTGGAAAAAAATTTTGAGCATTTGAGTGATAAGGTAGATTTCTGGAATGTCTGAGTTTGATTCAAGTAGTGATAGCGAGAATGAGAAAAAGGCGCGAGTATTTGAAAGGGGGATAGGAAAGAATGGTAAAAAGATGACGTGTGAGGATTGCATGGATTTGCTGGAGTTAATATGGATGTTGAAGGATGAGATGGATGAAGGAGCTAAGAGAGTGAAGGGAAATATGATGGATATCTGTGAAGATGGGGAAACAAGGGACAAAGAGATAGGGGAAATTGAAGAGGGGTTAGAGAAATTGCAGAAAATGTGGAATGAATGGGATAGTAAGTGGAAAAAGGAAAAGGAAAGCATGTGGAGAAGAATGAATGGATTGGAAAAATTTATAAAGGAAGTAAATGAGGGATCTGAGAAAATTGAGGAATGTGAATATGAGAGTGTAAAGTGGAAAGTGAGAGATTTGTCAAGACGAGTAGATGTGGTGGAAAAGGAAAAAAGGAAAAGGAATATTGTGATTAGAGGTATGAATGTAGGTGTGATGGAGGGTAAAAGAGCAGTGGAAAAAGTGTTGGCGTGGGTGGGGGTTAATGTCTCAGTTGGAATGGTAAAAGCGTTAGGAAGGGGAGAATATGGGATACCAAAGTTATGGTTGGTGGAGTTGGGTTGTGAGGAAGAGAAAATGGATGTGATGAGGGTGAAAGGAAGACTGAAAGGAAGTGTAATAAGAATAGATGAGGATAGAAGTTGGAGGGAGAGAAGAATGGTATGGTTATTGAGAGAAAGAGCGTGGATGGAGAGAGCGAGTGGGAAACAGGTAAGAATGGGTAAAGAGTGTATTTGGGTGGATGGAGTAAAGTATGTTGTGAGAGAGGATACGGGAGGTGTGATGGAAGCGTGTAAAGTGTGATAGACAGGGATAGACTGGGAATGAGTTGAGAAGATTTTGCTTAGATGGATGGATGGATGGGTAAAAGTGGATGTCTGAAGGGTGTAAGAGAGGTGAAAAAGGAGTAGAAGGTTTTTTGAAAAAGGGTGGGCGAATCGGGTTGAAGCCAGCATGGGCATAGAAGGAACTGGAAACGGAAGCCCGGCACTGGCGATTTGTAAGGTTGAGAGCGTGGAGAGAGTTGTATGTAGGTTAAGTTGCGTTTAGGTTAAGTTGTATGAAGAGAATGTTTAGTTGTAAGGATTGTTGTAAATATAGGTTAAGATTATTATGTATGTATTTGGGAGTCTCGAACCCTACCTATTGTAGGGAGAGTAAATAAATAAATAATAATTAAAATAATTATTTTATAAATGTTTATCCTTGTAGACAATATTGTATCAAGTATTGTTCAAAATAATTTTTTAACATTTTTTAAACAATATTTTTCTAAATGATAAATAATTGCACATTTTATAAACGCGCAGCAATTAAGGCATCCACAGCAATTGGTACACTTACCCTAATTAATATTGACTTCTACTTCTACTTCTACAATTAAATTTTTTAGAAAATAAGAAGTCTGACTGAATTATACTTTTACTACTAACATAAAAAGTACGAGAATTAAGAACCTGCTGTCTATGATTTAAATTTATTTCTACTGTAAAAATAAAACTTTTGAAAAAATAAGAAGTTTCAGTGAATTATATTTTTACTATTAAAAAAAAATTACTAAAATCAAAACTAATCTGCTATAATCTGACTTCTATTATAGGTATCTACTAATGTCAAAACTGTCGAAAACATAAAAATTTTGAATTTCATTTTTTTTATTAATACAAAGTAATTACGAGAAATTTAACTCTGATAAGTAATTATAGAATTCAATTCTACTATAGAAACTGAAAATTTCAAGACAATAAAAAGGTTCCTAGCACAAACTAAGAACCAATTTTTCTTCCAATTTCATTTTATAATTTCATCTCTTATAAAAAATTGTTTTTACGTCAAATTCGAAGTAAATAATTAATATTCCTTCATAAAAATCTTATAAAAGGAAAACTTGGTTTTCGAATTTTCTTTCCAGTGTAATCTACTCTTTCTACTAAAATAGAAAAAAAATTAAATAAAAAACCCTTGAAACTTATTTGTTTGTCTTTTACTACTGGTACCAAAAAAAAATTTTTAAAAAGAAGACTTACTTCTACTACGACAAAAATATTCATTTATATTTAAAATTATTCTGAATTATAGTATCATTTATAAAGTTCCTGTTTCCCTGTTTCAAAATAGTTTTGCCTGACGAAGACTGTCTATTAGTACTGAAAACTGCAAGTCTAACTAAAACTGACTTTCTCTACGTATATAAAAAAATAAAGACTCAAAAATTATTCGCTCTGAATGAAACCTACATTTCCCACTAGAAATGCTTGTATTTATTTATAATTTCTATTCAAATTACTCTGAATAATAGATTCGTTTACGAAAATTCGTGTAAATTTCCTTCTCTCCTACCCTTTTTTCTGAACGATTTAAAAATGAGATATTTTATATACCGTTATAAAAATGCCTTTCATACTCGATTTATAAACCAACGAGATATTGTACGAGTATTTGCGAACACGTGCGGAAATTCGTTATGGGTCGCGTGCGACACCATGAGCGAAGGTTTGGCGAGATAAGCCATGTCGTCGACTCGATTATGGTTTTCATGGCCTCTGTCGGCAAGAACGTATAATGTTTCCACATCAAAAACTCCCAACTGACATGATTGTTCCTAGATCTACATTTCAGGCTCCATTATGCAACATAATGCTTTAGAATTAATCTCTCTCTAACCTGACACGATTTTCAAAGTTGACAAAGTTAACAAAAAAAGAGGAATAACTCAAAAATGTCCACTCACGTCACTCACAAATAATATTTATGCCAAATTAGAAAAATTAAACTTTTCAACTTTTTAAAAATATAAAATTGAAACATTTTTATTAAAAAACTTTTTTTTAAATTGTTAATAGTATATATTCGTATTTGTTTGAATTGTCTATATTAAACAATATTTGTAAAATAAAAAAATGAAATTAACGAAAATAATAACGACAATCTTCTGCTGTTTCATTTAGCAATTTTTTCCGGATAGAAAATAAATTTAAAAAATCTGTTTGTCAAGATTGAAAAGCGCGAAATGGGATCTTTACACTTCCTTGGCTCTATGACTGACAAATCAAGCTGAAAATTGAATTCTGGAATGTCGAGAGGGTCTTGAAACTTTAGAGTGCTTTAATGATTATTTCTCGACTGAATGAAACTGCCGACAATATTCCGATAACTTTTCACAACTTCATAGTCCAATTGACAGGAATTTTTCGCCTATTTTTTAATGCATTTTAAAAATCGCAGGGGGGGGAGTTGAAAGTAGAAAATGAAGAAATAATAAAGCGAAAAGAAAAGTAATAGATAAAAATAATTGAAGAAAAAATATTTTTCCTCTAAACGAAACAAGAAAACAATGAATTTGTGACATAAACAATTGTATAAAAGAAGAATTAAAAATCGAAAAAATAAAAAATATAGAGATAAAAAATAGATTTTCTTCTTTTTGTTTCAAAACAGAAATTCCTGAAAATTACACAGAAAACAAAATAATTATTTAATACATTTTTTTATAAACAATTAAATTTTTTCAACGTTCTGCGCCTTTTAAAAATTAAAAAAAATATCTACATATACTTAAAACTAGAAGAAATCAAATTCCGTTTAGAAAATTTTAAAGCGACAATTATTTTAAAATATTAAAACATTATTTTTAACTGCGAAATGAACAAAACACTGTCGAATAAAAATTTTTATTCAGTTACATAACAATAAAAATTTTCAAAAACTAAGTTCAGTAATATTTTTTTCTGTTCTTTGGTGGACACATTCCTAAGATCAAACAGAATTTTTTTTTAAACATTTGGATTTAAAAAAAATACTTTTTGTTATCTGTGAAAATTTCACGAATTCTGACCCATTATCACTACTACTCAGGATTTTATTTTCGTTAGTGTTCTAACGTAACGTTCTTCAGCTCAATTATGATAATAATAATGAAGAAATTAGGAATGCAACAAAAAAGAAAGACGAATACATCTTTTTGTAACCTACTTCTTCTGAAATAAAGACAATTATTTTTCACGAGAGAAAAAGATGAAGCAAAAATTTAAAAAAAAAAATAAAATATAAGCAAAAGAAGCAACTATTGACATAATAATTTTCTAACCATTCATTCTTCTTCTGAAGTATATAGTGAACCAGTTTTTCATACAGGAGAAAAAGTTAAAGCAAACAATAAATTTTTTTTAATGTTCTGCGCCTTTTAAAAATTTTTAAAAATATCTACTTACACTTAAAACTATAAGAAATTAAAATCCGTTGAGAAAATTTATGAGCGACAATTATTTAAAAAGTTATAATGGAAATTATATTAACGCGGTGTAGTGCATCAACAATTCAACACTGAACTTAGTTTTTGATCATTTTTATAGTTATATAACTGAATGAAAATGTTAATTCGACAGTGTTTTGTTCAATTCGTAGTTAAGGGGAGGCACCACCCCCAACTTTGACCCCTTGAAATTTAAATTATTAAAGTAGGTTAGCTTTTTTTTCTTGCACCATTTTTAACCCTAACACAAGAAAAAAAAAGTTTAAATTTTAACCTGATTTTGGGGTAAAAATTCGCTGCAACAAAATTTCACCTAGGTGAGGGCGCCACTGTCTATGTGACTTAGCATTGGTTAAAATTACCCGCAACAAAATTTATACCACCTTTTTTTCTGTGAAAATATATAGGATGGTCAAAAATTTGAAATTTTAATTTTTGAAGAGTTTAGACTTTTTATCTTTTCAATAATTGCATATTTTTGCAAATCCATGCGAGAGATTGTTTAAAACTATAAAAGAAGCTTAGAAAAAAATTTGCGTTAAAAAATATTGAAAATTGTAAGAGAAGATTAATTTTGAATATTCAAATTTTACAACTTTTGACATATTTCCAAAATCCTGGACCAATAATCTTTTTGAGAATATCAGTGTTAACAAAAATTTATTCGCTAAATGCAAAAACCATGTCGAATAACTTAATTACTATGTTAAAATTTTAACATCTGTCAAAATTGATTTTATTTTCTAGGTTAAAATTTTAACATAGTAATTAAGTTATTCGACATGGTTTTTGCATTTAGCGAATAAATTTTTGTTAACACTGATATTCTCAAAGAGATTATTGGTCCAGGATTTTGGAAATATGTCAAAAGTTGTAAAATTTGAACATTCATAGTTAATCTTCTCTTACAATTTTCACTATTTTTTAACGCAAATTTTTTTCTAAGCTTCTTTTATAGTTTTAAACAACCTCTCGCATGGAATTGCAAAAATATGCAATTATTGAAAAGATAAAAATTCTAACCCCTTCAAAAATTAAAATTTCAAATTTTTGACCATCCTATATATTTTAGGGTTAAAAATGGTGCAAGAAAAAAAATATAACCTACTTTAATAATTTAAATTTCAAGAGGTCAAAGTTGGGGGTGGTGCCTTCCCTTAAAAATAATGTTTTAACTCTGAAAATCATCAAAATCGCATCTCCGTTCGATATAATTTCCATTATAACTTTTAAAATAATGGTCGCTCATAAATTGTCTCAAAGGATTTTGATTTCTTATAGTTTTATGTGAATGTAGATATTTTAAAAAATTTTTAAAAGGCGCAGAACATTAAAAAAAATTAATTGTTTATAAAAAATGTATTAAATAATTATTAAAATATAAACTTTTTAAAAACTTATCTAATTCTGAACGAAAGTATTTTTCATTCCATTTATATTCTCGCTTGGTCCACTATTAAATCGGTTCATTCGTTTAGGAGAAATAACATTTTCTTTAAAAAGTTGCAAAAAAAATAATTTTGCAATAACTTTTATAAAAAATCATATTTTTTTTCTGTTCTTTGGTGGACACATTCCTAAGACCAAATAGAAATGTTTTTTCATCATTTTGACTTAAAAAAAAACTTTTTGTTTTCTGTGAATATTTCACGAATTCTGACCCAATAAGAATAAGAGATGTAAAAAAATGTTCGTCGAGTACAAAAGAAACGGAGAATTAAAAGGAGCAGAAGAAAAGAAAAGAAGGGAAAAGGAGCATTAAATGAATTTAGTACACCAGCAATCGTTGGAACGTCGATGGAATTGAAGATTCTCGTCGACTTTACGTTGATAATGAAGAGGGCATGAAACGATTCGTTTTCACGACGGGAAGCACGCCTCCTACCGGAATTACCATTAGGAGAAGTTGAGATCGTCATGGAAAATAAAAGCCAATGCAGAACATTTGCTCATTTCCCTCACGCGCGCAGGTTCATTTATACATACATAGGTATACATACATCTACTTAATATCCCCGCCGCGTGTTTCTTTTCCCTTCCTTTTTTTATTCCTAACGTATATAACGACTTACATTTGATTAACTTATTCATTCCACCGCTAATTAAACGTGAACCGTAACACCTCTAAGCTGCGCAAGTCCCCCCTCCCCTCTCAATACTATGGCGGTTTACTGCCGAGAAAGATCCGATAAGACCTGGAAGCTAACCCGTTAATGAATGGAGCTCACTTGGGCTTTAGGAAAAAATATATATACCATATAACCTGAAGATTGGATCGCGAACCCGCGCAACGAGATTCATCGCGTCCCACCGATCTTTGCCGCTCGACTGGAACTCGATCGAACGCGGATATCGCAAAGGCTGATAAAAAAAGACCAAAAAAAAAATAAATCACGATATAGTATACAAAAGACAATTCTTTTGTTCTCTCTCTGTCTGTCTGTGTGTGTGATGGTGAACTCATGATCATTGCAAAAATTTCACTTCAAATGCGAATTCGTTTCTATTGTCGTCACAAAATATATTTTATTCAATTGGATTCAATCGACGTGTTGCGAGTATTTCCAAACGTTTAAAACATTGTAATAAAAAGTATAAAGTAGAAAGTACTTGGACATTTTAAAAAAAAATTTTACTTTTATAGTCAAAGTTGAAATTTACCAATAAAATATAAAAATAATGTTATTACTATTTATTAGTGAAATTTACTAATGAATTAGTAGAACATTTTTTAAATTATATTCATTAGTAAAATTTAACTCTTCGCTACTTTTTCAGATTTTGAGGTTGCTTTTATTATTATGTTTAAAATTACTTCTTTTAAAAATTTAAGAGCACTGAATTGAGTAGCAAAATTTTATTAAATTAAAAGGAATTTTTACTAATTTATAAATATTTTTCTACTAAAACTTCAATAAAATTAAAAGTATTTGAAAAAAGTCAAAATAGATACAATTTATAATTAGTTAATGATTATATGAATTCAGATTTAGAAAACAATATCATCGAAGATAGAGACTAAAACATATGAATTAATAGTTTCCACTATTTAAAGAAATCAGATTCATTTAGCAATGAAAAAATAATTTAATAACTTTTTAGTAGAAAATTAATATTTTAGACTTAGAAAATAGATTTAAAAAATACAAATAAAGAAGAAAAAGAAGAATAAAATATAAAAACTGCAAAAATATTCCTTCAAATTTAAATTTGTTCTTATAGAAAATCAAGAAATCTTTTTCTGCGCAAAAATTAAAACTATATATATATAGTTTTTTTTTGTTTTTTTATACACAGTTTTTTTTTTATTAATATATATATATATATATATATATATATATATATATATATATATATATATATATTTCTTAAATTAAAAAACTTTTACGTCCTCAAAGAAAAACAGTAGAAAAGCAAAGACACATATATAGTTAAAGTATGTCAAAAAATAATTTTCCGCTATCAATAAGAATTTGCCAAAAAAATAAAAAATGAGAGAGAAAGTTAAAGAAAAAGAAAACAACAGGGTGTCTACTATTTTCGTTCAGCAAAATTCCGGTTTATCCCGGTTATGTCCTAATTTTTTCCGGTTTTCTTTTCTCATCAAATTTAAATTAAAATTTTATTTCGAACAATAATAAATCTTAAAATTTTTTGGAAATAATGTTTTTTTTAAATAATCTTGTCTCTTTATAATTATAATTAAAAATTTGATTTTTAATGTTTATTCACATTATATTAATAATAATTGAATTTCTGCAAAGAATTTTACAATTTATAAAAATAATTTAATTCTTGTGAAGAATTTTATTAAATTCTTTTACAAAAATGAGCAGTAATAATTAATTATTCACTTAATAAGTAATAAACATTAAAGCTCAAGAAATAAATAAATAAATAAATAAATATAATTTATTTAAACATTCAGAAATTTTTAACTATGAAAATTTAAATAAAGTTCAATAATCTTTGAATAATGAGAGAACAATATAATTTTTAGAAGTAGAAAAGTGATTTAAAACTGAACGTGTAATTACGGTCACTAAGTTCCCTTCATTATTTTCGAAAAATTCAAATAAAATTCTTTAAAAAACTTATATTATTTTTCAAAAAAAGTTAAAAAATTTCAATTATTTAAAAAATTTTCGATTGTTTGTTTAGAAAAAGTCAATTATCTTGAAATAATAGAATTAAAAAATTCCAATAATCTTATTTTTAAGAATTTAAACAAAAATTTGAAAAAATTCAATTTTATTAGAAAATTTGAAATGTGTATCGTTTTTTAAATTGACTAATAAGAATTTTAGTTAAATAATCTTCGCACTAATAAACATGAATACATTAGAATGTGACTAATTATAAAATCCAATTATTAATTAATTAATAAATTAAAATACTTTGAAAATTCTATTTGTTAATAAATTTGTAATTTTTTTTTCTTTAACAAATTTAATTACATATTATTTTCAGTCGAATTTCACAAAATATTTCTATTAACTCAATAATTTTTAAAAATTTATTTACATAATTTTAAATTGGGGCCTGATTTTTTACTTTCAAATTTATTATTTTTAACTAATTCAAAGTCAAAGAACAGTATAAATATTTATAAAAATTGAAATAAACAGTAATTTTTTAAAAACAAATTAAAATAATACCCAATACTTTTTTATTTAGGGTAAAAAAATTCCCGGTTTGGTATAAAATTCCTGGTTAATTCCCGGTTAAATTAAATTCCCGATTATTTCCCGAATTTACCGGATTTTGCGGTTAGTTGATAAAAATAAAGAGAGAAAATAAAAATAAAATAAAGAGAGAAAAAATCGAAGAAGAATGAAGAAAGAAACAAAGAAAGTGAAAATAGGTAAACAAAGAAGAATACATGAAAAATAAATTAAAATAAAAGAAAGAAATAGAAATGAAATTAAAAAAAAGAAGTAAAAATAAGGTGAAAAGAAAGACAAATAAATAGAATATTTTATACTGATCATAAAAAAATAAATCTTATGTAATACATAAACTTCATAAACGAAAAATCGAAAAACCCTCCTCTCTGGTATCGCCATACATAATCGCAAACGATTGTGAATTATAATTATTAAATGTGCATATAAACAAACGTAATAAAATGTTCTATCAAACGCAGATTCTATACTCTTTTCACTTGTAATTCTCACGTTCGAAGCGATAAAAATCTCGCTTCATTCATCGAATAGCATACCTTCTAATTATTTCTATAAACCATCAAGTCTTCACCTCACACAGTTTTGTAAACCCACAAAGACGAATTCACCATACAATTATATTATAATTTACTAATTACAACATAGTGGTCTATCATTTCAATTGCAAATTCCAACGATTTTAAACTTCACCTCTGCATAATTTATTTTAATTACAGTAGTCACAATTAAAAGTATTTACGATCGTTTAATTCAAAGTCATCATTATTATGAAAAAAGAGATCAAGATCAAAATTATATAAGAAAAAGTTCCATTCTTAGTGAGTATACCATTTATAGTATATGGTTAATCTCCCATTAAAAATACGGACTGAAAAAAATTTATTTCACTCCAGGAACCGATTATTTGTCCATTATCAAATTATCAATAAAAATATAATTGAATCAAGTAATTTTTATTCAAATAAAATATGTCACGCGCTCCGAAGAAAGGTACCTAAGAAGCAAATGAATTATAGGTTAGGGTCGTGTTAGATTTCTCTTAATTAAAAGTTTCACTGTTAACTTAAAAGTATCAAATTGCAACGAATTAATACCAAAAATATGGATCATATAAAAAATTTATCCAAATTTTTGGCATCAATCTGATGCAGTTTAGTGTCAATTTGATACTTTCAAGAAAACTGTGTTATTTTTCATTATTTGAATTTGAAACCAATTTTTATTGAATATTTTGGATGTAATCAAGACTTGGAGATCAATAATTTTTAATTAATAATTGATTTTCTTTCTGTATTTTTACTTGAAAAATTAAAAACATAACCTCAAATTTTTTGCTTCTTCCTTTCTTCGGAGCGTGACACTTATATTTAAACATTTATTTATTAGTATTTGAACATTTATAATTTTAATATTCTAAGCAAATACCATTTAATTCTCTTTAAATCTGAATTACAAAAAAACAACTCTAATTGATAGTAAAACGTTGAACTAATCAGCCTTATTCCAATTAATAAAAAATGACTAATATTCTTAACAGAAAAGAAGGAATTCAAGAGTCAAATTCAACTGAATTATTTACATCATAATACATTTCTATGCTTACAAGTCTTATTATAAATTAAAGTGAATCATAAACAATGAATTTTATAACTTTAGCATTTCTTTACATATGTCAAAGAAACTAAACTTTTAAATCTTGTTGATTAAGTTCAAGTATTTTTAAAATAATATAATTCTTTATTAACAATTTTTTTTAATGTAACTGATTTTTTGAAAATCTATTTAATTACCATTCATCACAGAAAGTACAAAGTGAAATTGGAAAAAAATGGACTTATCAACGTTCAGCTGCTTAAAATGAAGCTACTTACTGAAACAAGAAACAATTGAAGAAAGATGATATCTAGAGAAAAAAAAAATAAAAAACTCTTTCTCAATTCTACAATCCTTTCAAAATACGTATTCCCTTCTAATGAAAAATGTATCCAGTGACAGAAACATTCGGACTTATTTAAATATATTCCAAGCTCATTCAATACAAGTCACACCAGTGATTTTTCTTCAGTCCGAAAAATCCCGAGGATCGAAAAAGGGTGTTAAACTTAAAAAGGGGAAAAAAGAAGAAAAGGGAGAAGAAATTGAAAAAGAAGAAGAAGATGATGAAAAGAAGAAGAAGAGGAGGAGGAGGAAAAGGAGATGAAGGCGGAGAAAGAAGAAGAGAAGAAAGTGAGTATTTCCGAATTCAGACTGGGTTCTCGCTCCACAGTCACAGACTTTAAGCCACCCTTCCCTAAAGGAAATCAATTCAACGCTTGGAATAAAAGATAAGGCAGAGGGCAGGCTCGAGGCTAATGTATCAATCATTCTGTTTGCGTAACCTCTGACACACGTTCCCTTTTGTTCGTATGTGTCTTTCTCTCTCTCTCTTCCAATGTGTGTATTATTACCACACCTTCATTTGGAAAAGAAGAACGAATACGCTCCAACACACACCTTTTTCACAGTCAGTACTACCTCGCGAGATCAATAAGCCTTTGCCCTCTCGTTCTCTCTCTCTCATCCTCCACTTCGATTTCTCCTTTGCCCCCTCTTGAACCCTTTTACCCCCTCTTAACCTCGCATTGCGCGGCTCCGCTTTGCTTTTTCTGCTTTTGCTACCTCGTTCAATGTGCGCTCCTATCCCTTTTCGTTATTCCTCCATCTTTATCCAGGGATGGACTTTTGTTTTAAGAGCTTCTACTACAATCAGCGTTTGCACTCTTTCCCGAAAGCCAGTCCCCCTCTTTCATTCTTTTTTTTTTATTTTTTTCCTCGAAGAATATTTTTTTCCACGAAATACAGTGATAAAAAATCTGCGAGTTCATAATTATACTTTCTCCCAAAAAAAAAAATTATTCTCATTGGACTGAAAATTTCGCTTCAAGTAACACTTCTATTTTCTTTTTATTATGTTGATTAATTATTTATCGCGTTAATTTTCTTTTCTATATGGTATTGAAATTCAACAGCGTGAAAGACAGGAAAACAAGTTAGAAAAGAATCAAAGATGTGAGAAGGCGATAATAATAGAAAAAAGGAACAATAGCAAAACAAGCAAAAGATAAAGAGAAAATGATGATTATATTGATGATTAGAACGCAGATTAAGCTACGAATTTAAAATCGCAAGAAAAAATAGAGTAAGGCTAGAGAGACTATAATAGTATAGATATTTTTCTTGTAATAATGTTTAAACTGGGTTATTAATTAGTTAAAAGCAGAGAACGTCACGGAAATCAAATTTTGATTTCGTTACGATATTCCAAAACAAAACGAAATTATTAATGTATTTTGATTTTGATTCTGTAACGAAACAAAATTTACTTCCTATTTTGATTCTGATACTGTAACAAAACAAAATTTACTTTCTATTTTGATTCCGATACTGTAACGAAACAAAATTTACTTCCTATTTTGATTCTGATACTGTAACGAAACAAAATTTACTTTCTATTTTGATTCCGATACTGTAACGAAACAAAATTCACTTTCTATTTTGATTCCGATACTGTAACGAAACAAAATTCACTTCCTCTTTTGATTCTGATACTGTAATACTGCAATTCGGTTTTCTCATAGAAACAGAAGTCGATTCGAATTCTACTTCAGATTTCTTATGTAAAAACGATATTATCTTCTGATATATTTGACATTTGCAACAAAATTTAGGTTCAATGAGACTTATACATGCGTAATAGTTTTTTTTCAAAATTAAAACAAAAAAGAATTTTGATTTTGATATTGGAATCAAAACTAAATGGAACTAAATTTTGATATTGGAACCAAAACGAAATAGAGTGGAATTTTGATTTTGATATTGGAATCAGAACTAAATAGAGTGGAATTTTGATTCTGATATCCATATCCGAATCAAAACAAAAGTATTTTTTAATTTTGTTTTGATTCCGTGACGCTCCCTGGTTGAAAGTATCTTATGGTTTATGATCTAAAACTATTTTTATGTATAATATTACAAGAATTTGGGACAATAAAATTAATTAAATACAAATAAAAATTAATGTAAAAAAATTATGAAGAAAAGAAAAAAGATTCTAGTATAGCAAATAATAGCGAATATCTCCTAACAATTGAATAAAAGTAGCAAATAAAAAATTATATTATAATAATCCATATAATCTGTCATTACCTTAAGGTATAGCTTTGTATTATTACAATGTTTTGCTTTATAGTTTAAATTGATATGTCAAAAGATGGAAAGTTAATTTATATAGACTGTGTGTAAAAAAATGTGTAGAAAATTGTGTTAAATCTGTAGTGTTTTTTTTTAATTTAGCAACAAATTAGCAAAATTAAGTTTTGAATAATATTACTCAAAAAGTCTAGAAAATTAACTGAATTTTGAAGTACTTGCAGTTCAAATTTTACTTCGGTGAAGTTCGCGACTAGTGATGCACTTCGAGCGAGTCTCGTCTCGAAAAACCGAGAATCTCGCGAGAAAAACAATGAAAACAATTGAATGTAATATTTTCATCTCTTTTCTGTTATGAAAGGACAGAGTCTCGTCGTGCATCACTATTCGCGACGTTTATGATCAATGGTTGGAAGAAATAAATTATTTTCCTACTAAAAAAAATGTTTTTTGTTCACAAATATTTTTCATGTAAATCATTATTAAAAAAATTAATCGTACTATTTTCTTTACAAAAATTTATAAAAATTTCCTTAAAAAAATAATTTTTTTTCTAAAACCGTTGACTATAAACGTTGTGAACATCATTAACGTCAAATTTTTAAGTATTTCGAAATTTTAAGTAAAAAAAAAACAATAATTAGTCAAATATTTATTTTACAAAAGTTATTAAAATTTAAATAATTTAATTTGGAAGGTTTTAAAAAATTGTGTTTTTGAAAAATAGTAATTAAAATTTTTTAAAGAAAAAGATCTTTGAATTCTCAATAATAATTTTAACAATTTGAAACAATTGGAAAATATATGTAAAAATTTATATTTTAAAAAATTTAATTTTTTTCTCTTTAAAAATTGTCTAATATAAATATAATTATATTTTTAAAATTATATCATTTTAAGAATTTACAAAAATTATTCTATTTCAATAATTCAATTCTCGTAGTTGAATTCTGATAGGAATTATGATTTAACAAAAATTTCAGTTAACATTTTAGAAAATGATTGAATATTTGAACCGTTATAACAGGAGTTTAAGGAATTAATTAAATTTTAAAAGGTTTTTAAATTATATTCCTTAAAAATTTAAGGGAAGCAAAAGTTTAAAAATATTAAAATTTTTATTTAAAAAAATTAATATTACCATTATTTTTCTTTAAAAATTATTAAAGTTTTTCAATAATTTTATTCAAAAATTCTACAAAAAATAATTGAATCTTGGATAAATTACAGTTGCAAATTATAGAAATAATTATATTTCCTGCGAGGTTTTTCATTGAAATTATTTGAAATTTTATTTCCTCGGGAAAAATAAATACGAATAAGTTTTTAAATTTTTGTTCAACAAAAAGTATTAAAGTTTTAAAAAATTTAATTCACAAATTTCGCAAAATTGTTTCTTAAAAAAATGATGAAACTAAAATTTTTTAAAAATACTTCTATTTCCCAAATTAATTTTAATAAAATTGAAACAATTGAAAATTTTTACAACTTTTATTGAAACAAATTTTGAATTTTAATTAAAGTTGCTGTTAGAAATATTTTGGCATTTACTACTATACTATACTAACAACTACTATACGAGTTGTTTAAATAATTAAATTTAATGAAAAACCGTAAGAAAAATTATATTTTTTTGGAAATTAAGAATTTTCATTAAAGTTTGAAAAGCAAATTTTGAAAGTAACAACGGAAAAGAAAATTTCATGCGCACTTGCACGCGTGTAGTTTTGCTAGTTGAACAATAAAAAGCTACACGGAAAAAAAAAGTTCACGAATCTCTCGTGAACTAGTATATCACTTTTGGATGGGACACAAAATTCTTCAAAATCTATAAACACAGTTCATCAAAATTTCATCAACTCCTTCACTAGAAACGTAGTACGGTTTCTGAACTTTTCGTCAAAGTTGACGAAAAATTCGTGAACTTTTAAAAAATGTTAAAAACAAAAAAAAATAATTTCTAGACACTACTTTTTTGATAGTATTTCACTTAATTTGATAACTTGACGCCTATACGCAACCAACTACACAGAAAACACAATTTTATCGCCATTAAAATTCACAACTCGCTTCACGGGATTCGAACCTAGTACCCTAATAATATTCCTAACAACTAACCGACACGGCTAAATCTATATACACTGACAATACTCCTGCAAACGACACGATTAGCTTTGTCTGCTACAAAACTCAGGACCGTGCAAAGTATAAAACGATCCTTGTCGTAACTTCTAATTTATTTTATGAATTATTTGTTTCACAAAAGAAATTAGCACACAAAAATATTCAATGAATAATAAAAACATTGATTCTAAATAATAAATTTAATCAAACAAAGAATTTGTCCGAGTGTAAACACTGATGACACCGACTGAATTATGACAGATGAATTCTTGATCAGCCATATTTGATGCGCATTGCGAACTGCGCATACTACTGAGACTCGCGAGTTCACGACTTTTTCGTCAACTTGTACCTCTACTTTTGACGAACTACTCATCCTTAACTCGTTCATCAAAAATTCATTAACTTTGTTTCAGTTTTTCGTTGACGTTTGCCATTTCTAATCAAAAGTGAATGAAAATTTTGAAATTTTGTGTCCCATCCAAAAGTGATATACTAGTTCACGAGAGATTCGTGAACTTTTTTTTTCCGTGTATTAAAAAATAAAAGCCTAATGAACTAATTTTAGATGGAAAGGCTAAAAAGAAGTTGTAGTATTATAAAATGTGACGCGATCTGAAGAAAGGGACCTTAGAAGCAAAAAAGTATAGGTTATGTTTGCAATTTTTTAAATGAAAATACAAAAAAAGGATTTACTGCCAATATAAATAATTGATTTTGAAGTTTTCTTTATAACTAAAATATTTTATAAACACTGATTTTAATTTTCAATAAGTGATAAAAAACTTTTAATCAGGAAAAAATAGCGCAAACATAACCTTAAAGTGATTTGCTTCTAAGGTCCCTTTCTTCAGATCGCGTCACAAATAACAAATTTGATGAAGATAAGCAAAAATAAAAAAGCAATAGAAAAAAATAATAGCAAAATAGCTCATAGTATTAGGTAAATAAAAGCTTAACAAACTCAAATAGACAATAAGTTGAAACAGGAGAGCTAAAACTTTTAAATAACAAGCAGCTGCTAATTAAGAACAACTAAGAAAAAAATAAAAAATATCAAAATATGGAAAAAATAAACTGCAGAAAAAATTGAATCCAAATGCAAAAAATAACCAAAATAATCCTATATAACACATTGTTTTCGAAAGCGTGGAAAATTGAACCAAACGTTAAAATTGTTTTATTTCCCCATTCATTGGACCACTATCTAATTATTATGCACGGATAAAGCTGGACGAAGCTTTCCGGAACTTTGAAACGGAGTTTACCCTCTCGTGAATCGATATTGGTTCCCATGGAGATGCCCCGCTCACGAACTTGTTACCTACATATTCATCTAAATCTAGAATCACTTCCTATTTCATCAGGAACTCGCGCACATGTATAGCTAGTTAATTCAGCAAGATTTCAAATACTTCCTATATAGTATACATACATATGCCATATATAGCATCGTTAGCGCGTTCCATCAACTAATTGGCCCGACACCTTTTACATCCATCCTGCGCGCATCTAACACGTTCTACATGTACAAACTTTCTTTCTCTATATCATCATTTTACGGCCAACAAATTGCTTCTACTTTACAATTAAAAAAATAATCAGTAGCACTATAAACTCAGCATGAAATGTTTTACTGAAGCGAAATAATAATTAATATATGTTTAAATTTAATTTAAATGAAGAATAAATTTATTTCATACTAATAAACTTGTTTAAATTTAACTAATTTATTCAAATTTAATTAAAGAATATTTTAATTTAACTTAAATATAAATAATTTATTTTCTACTCTCTTAATTTGAATTAGTTAAAAATTATGATTTTAACTGCCAATATCAGTGACTGCGACTTTTTGCTTTTGAATCAGTTAAAAATAACTTATTGTCAAAAAAAAGAATAACTGCCTTTTAGTAAAAAATAACTAAAAAAATTAGTTAAGCTTGACTTATTGAATCAGTCAAAAAAATTTACTAAAACATTAGTTATTTTTAACTAATTATCAGTACAAATATTACTATTGGACTGAGTGCCTGACTTTTTACTTCTGAATCAGTTATTCTTCACTACACCGAAAAAAAAATATTCTTGTTTTAAGAGGACAATTCCTCTTCTAAAATCCTCTTACATTTTATTCTTAAATAAAGAATATTACTCTTCATTGGAGACTATTCCTCTACTTTTAAGAGGAATTACTCTTAAGTGGAGAATAATCCTCTTAAAATAAGAGGACGTTTTTTGGTCAATATACAAAAGGAAAATATGCATCAAAATAAGAGGAATCCTCTCAAAACAAGAATATTTTTTTTCGGTGTAATTTAAACTTGAAGAGTAAGAATAAAAAATATATGTATTAAATATCTAATAAAATTATATTTGTTCTTCGCTAATGTCAAAAAAATGTTTCTTGTATTCAAAATAGAAATTCGAATAGAAAGCTAAAGAGAAATTATAACCAAAGGAATGACAGTTTCTAATATTTTTCAAATTTGATTTTAAAATAAGAAATTATTCATAGTAGTATAAAGTAGAAAATACTTTAATACCTTTCTATCAGTTTTACTTAATGGAAAGTGTTTTGCATTTTAACTGTCTATTAATTATACGATAATAAATTGTTCACTACAAAAATATTTTATTATATTTAATTTTAGAGTTGTTCTATTCTTTACGACGTTTTAATTATTGTACTGAATTGACCTCGACGCATCTGATGTCCCAAAATTGTTTCCGTGCAATATTATGTTATTTGATAATTATGAAAAATAAATAGTCAATTCGAAGAAATAATTTTTTTTAATCAAATCAATTTTATCCGTACTTCTAATTTCTGTATTGAGAATAACAAATATTTACTTGATTTAGATAAAAACTGTTTCTTAAAATTAAATGCGACGCGCCCCCAAAAAAGGTACTTAAAAACAAAAATTTTAGGTTATGCATTTAATTTTTGGAGAAAAGTGCAGAAAGAAAATCAATTCGTCTTTAATTCGAACAAATAATTTTTTTTAATCAAATCAATTTTATACGTATACTTCTAATTTCTGTATTGAGAATAACAAATATTTACTTGCTTTAGATAAAAATTGTTTCTTAAAATTAAATGCGACGCGTCCCCGCAAAAAAGGTACTTAAAAACAAAAATTTTAGGTTATGCATTTAATTTTTGTAGAAAAGTGCAGAAAGAAAATCAATTCGTATTTCCAATTATTGTCATGAAAACGAAGGCAGAGTTTCAAAACTCAAATTAACGGATGAAAGTTTTCATCTTTTACTCGGAAGTTTTCAAGGTCGTTGATTATGAAAACAATGTCAGATTTGGAAAATTAAAAATGGCGGATCCAATGCGGCGAATTAAATTCAATATGGCGAATACAATTTTTAAAAACTAATTGGATTCACTTGAAAATTGTTACTTGGGAGTTTTCCAGGTTGCTGATGACGAATTCAAAGTCAGATTTAGAAAATTCAAAATGGAGGATACAATATGGCGGCTGGCTTCTCTAAAAATAAATTAAATTTGCTTGCGATGACTTTTTTTAAAATGTACTGGATTCTCTTGTTTTAATAGTGCTGTGAATTCTTGCATGAAAGTATTTTGTTTCAGTGTTGCTTGGTTTCACAAAAGTTATACACAACAAGAAACAAAATTTTCACCTGGAATAACTGAAAATTTCACTATATTAACGAAATTTTTAGTTATTGCAACGAATACTTTTGATATTTCAATAAATGCTTTCGCTATTGTAACCCTGAAAACCCCCAAGTAAAGAATTTCAAGAGAATACGCAGATTTTCAAAAAATTTCGTCCGCCATTTTGGATTTGCCATTTTGAATTTTTAAACTCTCACTTTGTGTTTGTAATTAGGGACTTAAAAAACATTTAGCTGTCAAATTTTACAGAAATCTATTAAATTTTTTTATTCTAAATAAAAATTCACTTTATAGACTGCATTATGAGTCCGACATTTTAAAAATGTTTTTTTCCGAATACCCCTATCTGATAGGGTATATATTTTTGACGCGATATTTAAAAAATTAAAAGAAAACTAAAAATTTTACTTTTTAAAAAACATGTGTTTAATTTATTTATTTGTGTCGCGATCTGAAGAAAGGGACCTTAGAAGCAAATCACTTTAAGGTTATGTTAGTGTTACTTTTTTATTAATTAAAAGTTTCTTTTTACTTACAGTAAATTAAAATCAGTATTTATTAAATATTTTAGTTGTAATGAAGACCTAAACATCAATAATTTACATTGTCAGTTGACTCTCTTTTTGTATTTTTATTTCAAAAATTGCAAACATAACCTATAATTTTTTGCTTCTAAGGTCCCTTTCTTCAGATTGCGTCACATTTGTAAATTTATAAAATGTTTTGGAAAGCTATATTCAAAAGAGTGGTTTTTGGCCAATAAGAAAAGTACTTTTTGCGGATTTTTTCCTCTAGAGTTTTTATGTTAAAATATAGCGTCAAACTTTGTGACAAGAAATTGTACATTTGTGCGTTAATATGGGTTAAGAACTTGAAACAACAAAAACCAGTTAATCACTATTTGAATTATATTCATCAGCAAAAAAGAGAAACTGAACAGAAAAATTCATTTTCGAGAAAATTTAAAACCAAGAGAAAACAAATAACAAAAAAAACAATAGACACACGAAAGTCAATTTCTATACGTCCAGCATGTATATAATATAACAAGAAGTCCATTAAAATTTGAAAAAGAAAAAAGAAAGAGTTTTAAATAGCCATATGAAAAGGGAGTTTTAACTAATTCTAGACATTGCAACGTTACTTTACATACTGAGACCAATTGTCCAAAGGACTTTACATCTGCTTATCTTTTCCGTCGAAGTATATGTATTAGAAACGCGTCTGAAATCGCCGCCAATCTATTGTCCCAAATACGGTCATCGCGAAACGACCAGTTCACAATCTCTCTTTCTTCGCAGTTCTCGTCAACGAATGAGTATACGCTTTGTTTGTCATGGGTCAATGCTGGCTAGAATTACGTTTTCCAAAGATATAAAACAAAAAAAAAGAAAAGAAAAGCACACTCCCATTTCAAATATATTTCAACTCCAGTGACACAATTTTTGATTTTACAACGCTTCCCTAATAGAATCAAATCAATCTCTTCTCAATGCATTCTCGCGGACAATCTTTCTCGTAGTTGTATATTTGTTATTCTGATTCGAGAGACACTAGTGCGCTGATCTCTTCTGCGATATCACATGAACCGATCAGATGTTGGTTGCTTATTTTCTGGTATTTTGTAATAGTTGTTTTCGTATTTTTTACATACATGCAAATTTTGCTTATATGTATATAAAAGGTGTATATATTGTACGCTTAGATGTGTGTTTACCTCATGACTCGGATCGATGCGTCGATCGTATCATCGTTGAAATAAATGAGGATGAAGAAGTATAAGAGCGAGGTGAAGAGTGGACGTCTCGTTTCAATACATATATATACGCGCTAGTATAAGATTTACTTTTCTGCACTTGTATGGCTCACATTCCTTCTGAATAGGATTTGTCAGGTGATTACTTTTGATATTTAATCTCCTCTTTCCCCGGACAACCCCTTTTGTTACATTTCTTCAGCTTCTTCTGCGCTTTTTCTTCTTCTAAACCTACATTCGAAGTTTTCTCTTCTTCTGTGTCTTAGCACTCAAGCTTTACACTTTTCTCAACTTCAATAACTATAGTCGAAGGTATATTCAATTTTCGAATGAGTATATAATTACAATCGTAACTTAGTAAACTTTAGACTTCTTCAGAGAACGAAGAAGAAAGAGGAAAATATCTATACTTCTGAAGTAAAAAAAAATAATTTTCATAAGCAGAAAACGCTAAAACGGAAGTTACTGGGGGGAATATAATGTAAGAAAAAGATAATGATGAAGAAATAAGAGGTGCGACAAAAACGGAAAAGGAAATCATCTTACTTCAATCCAGTTTTTCTAAAGTAAACGAATTATTTTTTATACGAGAAAAAGATGCAACAAAATATTAAGTTATTAAAAAGCAAGTAGAATAGAAGAAAGAAGAAGCTATTGTTAATATAATATTGAAGAAAAAAGGGGTACGACAAAAAAGAAGAGAAAAACATCTTTTTTCAATTTACTTTTTCTAAAGTGAACAAACTATTTTTATAAAAGATAAAGATAAAACAAAAGTTACGTAAAAGAAAGGAGAATGGAAGGAAAAGAAGCTATTGTTAAAATAATAATGAAGAAAGAAAAGGTGCAACAAAAAAGAAAGATGCAAACTTATTTTACTAACCTACTTCTCAAGAGTTAAAGACAACTACTGTTTTTCATAAGAGAAAAAAATTAAGCAAAAATTACTTGAAAGAAGATGTAATGGTAGGAAATGAAGCAATTTTTTAACATAACAATAAAGAAAGAAGAGATGCAACCAAAAAAGGAATATATATCTTGTTATAACTGTACTTCTTCTGGAGGGCAGGGTTCTAGTTTTTTATAAAAGAAAAAATTAAGCAATAGTTAAAAGAAAAAAGGTGGTATTGAAGAAATAGAAACAATTGTGATAAATTATAAGATGAACAATGTAACGTTAATAAAACATTAACGAAAATAAAATCCTGATTATTGGTGACAATACAAATTTGTTCCCAATATGTTTATAACCAATTGAAAAGGTGTCAAAAACTGAGTCAAAAAAAGTCCGAAGTGTTCCAAAATCCATTTCGAAATGGTGTACAAAGGAGTATTAAATCTTCGAATTGCAGTTTATAAACATTAACGGCATATGTTTCGAGTAAATCATTTAGTAGAGCTGCTTTTGAAATAACTTTTGAAACACTTTGAACTGTTTTTGACTCATGTTTTGACGCCCTTTTAATTAGTAGTAAAAATAATAGGAACAAATTTTAATTTTTACTCAAAAAACCATCGGTAAGGTTTAAAAAATTGTAATTTGAATATTTAATGCTATACTTTTCACCTTTTTTCCAAACAGCTTTTGAAACATTTCAAATTTCTTTTGACTCAGTTTTTGACGCCCTCATAATTGGTTATAAACATAATGGGAACAAATTTGTACTAGGGTCAGAATTCGTGAAATTTTCAAAGAAAACAAAAAGTATTTTTTTAAGTTTAAAATGGTGAAAAAACATTTCTATTTCGTCTTAGGAATGTGTTCACCAAAAAACAGAAAAAAAGATTATTTTTTATAAAAGTTATTGCAAAATTAATTTTTTTTGCAACTTTTTAATGAAAATGATATTTCTCCTAAATGAATGAACCGATTTAAGTGAACCAAGCGAGAATATATGTAAAGGGAGTAAAAAATACTTTCGTTCAGAATTAAAAAATTTTTAAAAGTTTATGATTTTAATAATTATTTAATAAATTTTTATAAACAATTAATTTTTTTTTAATGTTCTGCGTCTTTTAAAAATTTTAAAAATATATCCACATACACTTGAAACTATAAGAAATCAAAATCCGTCGAGAAAATTTATGAGCGACAATTATTTTAAAAGTTATAATGAAAATTGTATTGGCGCGGTGAAGTGCATCAACACTGAACTTAGTTTTTGATAATTTTTATGGTTATATAACTGAATAAAAAAATTAATTCGACAGTGTTTTGTTCATTTCGTAGTTAAAAATAATATTTTAATTCTGAAAATCATCAAAATCGCATCTCTGATCGATATAATTTCCATTATAACTTTTAAAATAATGGTCGCTCATAAATTTATTAAATAATTATTAAAATATAAACTTTTTAAAATTTTTCTAACTCTGAACGAAAATATATTTCATTCCCTTTATATTCCCGCTTGGTTCACTTAAATCGGTTCATTCATTTAGGAGAAATAACATTTTGTTTAAAAAGTTGCAAAAAAATTAATTTTGCAATAACTTTTATAAAAAATAATATTTTTTTCTGTTCTTTGGTAGGCACATTCCTAAGACAAAATAGAAATGTTTTATCATCATTTTGATTTTAAAAAAAACTTTGTTTTCTGTGAAAATTTTACGAATTCCGACCCATTGTCACTAATAATCAGGATTTTATTTTCGTTAATGTTCTAACGTAACGTTCTTCAGCTCAATTATGATGATAATAATGAAGAAATTAGGAGTGCAACAAAAAAGAAAGAATCTTTTTTTAACCTACTTCTTCTGAAGTAAAGACGATTGTTTTTCACGAGAGAAAAAGATGAAGCAAAAATTTCGAGAAGAAAATAAAATATAAGCAAAAGAAGCAACTGAAGAGAGAAGTGATGCAATAAAAAAATTAGGAATACATCTTTTTCTAACCATTCATTCTTCTTCTGAAGCATATATAGGGAACCAGTTTTTCAAATAGGAGAAAAAGTTGAAGCAAAAGTTGCGAGGAGAAAGATAAAATAGAAGAAAAAGAAACTATTGTTAAGATAATAATGAAGAAATAAGGGATGAAAAAAAAGGATGATGTATGACAGTACAGTATTGTAGTATAGCAGTTGTATGATTGTATATCATAATTAGAGACAGAACAAGCTTAAACCCGAAAAAGTGATGAAAAAATAGTGATGGTGAAGAAAAGATGAAGCTCAAACTAATAGAGGAAAGAAAAGAATAAATTTAGAAAAGAAAATGTGAAGATAACTGATTTTCCTGTTAAAACGTAAAAATAGTTTTTATTAAATATCAGTAAAATTGAGGATAAAAGGCAACAAAAAATATAGATTATTTGAAGTTTTAATCTTATTGCAAATATAAGAATTAAATTAACCCATTAAAGCCAGAATTATTTTCACCGATTCAATGTATACCACACTTGATATTTAAAGATTTCCAGGTTTGCTGATTAACAATCGTAAAGTCAAAATTGCAAAATTCAAAATGGCGGGTCCAATATGGCGAACGAAAAAATTGATAATCAATAGAATTGGCTTAAAACTTATGTTACTTCAAAGTTTTTGGTGTCGATGATTACGAATATGAAGTCGAAATTTAAGACCAAAGTCCGCAATACAAAATTGCATGAACTATACAAAAAATGTCCAAATTAGAAGTAGAATGAAAAAATTGACTAGCACAAATTTTGATTTTCTGCCACTGGAAAAGCGCAAAATCTCTTGAGTCGATCGTGATTACAAAAGAGAATGAGAGAGAGAGAGAAGGACACAAAGAGGCATTTTTGAGGATTCGAGTACTAAATAAAACATCACTCGCACTCGGGACTGGCCGGCGAGTCGTTAGTACGTCTGACATGTACCTCGCGCACACAACCTGGTTTAAACTCCTCCCGTTCCCCGCTTGCCAATCCTCCAATGTCGTATTCTTCTTCTTCTTCTCATCGTCTTCTTATTCTTCTTGGTCTTCTTCCACGACCGCCATCGCCAAGTCGATGATAGAGAAGCAAACCGCGCATGAACGTCCATCACTGTCGGCGGCTTAACCAGGTCGTTGAGGAGAGAAAAATCTCGAATCCTCGAAGAAGATGAAGCAGCAGGAGCAACATCAGGCCAAAGTAAAAGGAGTTGCTGCTTTGATGGAAGAAAGAGAGTCGATCAAAAGACCTCTGGCAAAAGGAGGAAGATAAGCGGAGAAAGAGAAAGAAAGAATAAGAAAAGGAGTCGCGAGGGGAAGTTTGTTGGATTCTCCATGATGTACTTCGCGTTCCACGACCTTGTTTCGGTTGCAGATGTATACAGAAATCACGTCGCATGAAAGCGAACGAGGAGGCTGTTTTTTTTTTTAGAAAAATAAGAAAAAAGTGAGAAAAAACTTTACTTCTCAAGGAGAGCTGCAGTCTTGACAGTCCTGTTCGTATTTGTACCTGACTTCCAACGATATATTTTCTTTTATTTACACATATCTATTCTGTAAAGCTATATGGTGGAAAACAGTAGGTGATGTAATGCTTTCGATATCGAGTATTTTTATCATTGCAGACAATCATTATTTCATCATTTGTGATTCGATTTCATGGAAATTTCTATATTCTATCTGAAGGATGTTAGTTGGAAAATATTAAATATTTATACATAAGTATATGTTTAAATTCTTTTCCATTTTTTGTCTTTAAAGGTGTTTCATATCTCTATTTTTTGTCAACCAAAATTATTTAAGCTTTATTTCATTTTTTGTCTTTCAAAGTTTATCAATGTAAGCTCAAAAGTTGCTGCAAAAATTTAATGTTGTTTAAACTTCACTTTACCCAGATATATAGAAATAATTTTGATTTTTTCCTTTGCTCTAAATAATATGTGTCACGCTCCGAAGAAAGGTACCTAAGAAGCAAAAAATTTGAGGTTATGTTTTTAATTTTTCAAGTAAAAATACAGAAAGAAAATCAAATATTAATTAAAAATTATTTATCTTCAAGACTTCATTATATCCAAAATATTGAATAAAAATTGGTTTCAAATTCAAATAATTAAAAATAATCTTTTAATCGAGAGAAATCTAAAACGACCAAAACATATAATTCGTCTGCTTCTTAGGTACCTTTCTTCGGAGCGCGTCACATATTCTGATTCACTCTAAATATTATTAGATACTCAAAAAAATGTTCTATTACATTTATTTACGAATTTATTTAATCGTAAAATTATTCGAAAGCATCAATAGTTTAACTTAAAATAAATATTTAATCATTAATATTTTTGGAAAGGAAATAAGATTTTCAAAATTTTTCAAATTTAATCCTTTTGAAATTTAATAACTTATAAAAATATTATGATAAAACATGAAAAAATTGATGACTCCGAGTTTTCGGTTCAATTTTTTTTTCATTTTTTTTAAACCTAATTAAAGATGACGGAAACAAATCATTATTTTATACTAGAAGAATAACATATGTGTCACGCTCCGAAGAAAGGTACCTAAGAAGCAAAAAATTTGAGGTTATGTTTTTAATTTTTCAAGTAAAAATACAGAAAGAAAATCAAATATTAATTAAAAATTATTTATCTTCAAGACTTCATTATATCCAAAATATTGAATAAAAATTGGTTTCAAATTCAAATAATTAAAAATAATCTTTTAATCAAGAAAAATCTAAAACGACCCTAACCTATAATTCGTTTGCTTCTTAGGTACCTTTCTTCGGAGCGCGTAACATATTGTTACTATAACTTCTTTAAAATTATTTTCACTATATTTCAATTCAATTATTATTCTGAAATTCTTAATAACACTCTTCTTTAACTCAATTATTTTCAATAATTAAAAAAGTTCTTTAAGAATTTACAAATTCACTTGTTCGCAATTTAATTTTACGAGATTTAGATTATTCCGAAATGCTTCAATTAAATAAATATTATAAAAGCATCAAATAATTGCTACAAAAAATTCAATTAGACTTTATTTAAAAAATTAATTTTACCTAATAAGTTAAAAGTGTGGAAAATTTAAATTTTAAAAGATTTTAATTTATAACCTTTTCAAAATTCAGTTATTATTTTTTAAAATCCATGCTATAATGCTTTTAATATTCAATGATTATCTAAAATTTTGATGAAACTTCATTTTTAAATCAAAATTTATTAGAAAATTTAACAAGAATTCAATTATTTAAATACAAAAATAAATAATCTATTGAGTTATTGAATATTTCTCAAAACTGAATTCTCATAAAGAATTTAGTCAACAAATTTTTTAATAATTGCATCCTTTCGACAAATTTAAACAAATTTTTTAAAATACATTTTTCAAAGAATTTGTTTAAAATTCTATTAACAATAATCGAAATTTCTATCCCGAGTTTTACTATTTATAAAAAATAATTCAATTCAATTTAATTTAATTTAAAAAGAATTTTATTATTCACGAATAAATAGTGGAATTATTGGGAAGGAATTTTTATAAAAAATTGGTAAATAATTTAATTCTTGAAAAGTTTTACTTATTTATAAAAATAATGAAATGTTTGCGTAAAATTTTATCCAAACTTTTTTTTAAATAATTGAATTCTTTTATTCTGGTAAATTTCATTAAAATAGTAGATATTGAAAATTATTAAATTGAAGAAAATATTTGAAAATAATTGTAATTTTTGTCAAGAATGATAATAAAATTTTTGAAAATAATTAAATTTAACACAAGAAATTTGTTATTTACAATGCTTGTTGAAACTTTAATGTAAATTTTTTGAAATTTTTTTAACCTAATTTAGATTTAGTTGTGAGTTTTGTTATTTATGAAAATAATGGAATTATTGCGAAAAAATTTATCAAAAATTTGTAAATAATTGAATTCCTGTGAAATTTTTATTTATGAAAATAATAAAATGTTTGCATAGAATTTACTAGAATTTTTAAACATTTTTCTGAACATAATTGAATTTCTACGAAGAATTTTATTATACGTTTGAAAATATTTGAATTTCAGAAGAATTTAAATTATTAAAAATTTTTAAAAATCAAAGTTCTTTAAAATATAAGATTAAATTCATTCAAGATTAAAATTTGATAATATATTTCAAATTAAAAGCCTTTAAAAGTTTATCTTTTTATGAAAATTGTAAACGCAACTCTTGTAAAATTCAATTAATTTTGAAATATTGAAGTACAATTGTTTATTTAATAATTTATAAGTAATAATTTTACGACAGTTGTTCGAGAATTAAGTTATTCAAAAATAAATTATTTAAATAAATTATATTTAATTCTCTGCACTGCAAAAACAAGCATCTTAAAATAAATTATAATCACTTTAATACGATTAAAACATCACAGAAAAAAAGGGTGGTAATATTATGAATGGTAATGGGTAAAAATGACTTAAGTAAAGGGTAAAAATTACGACGGGTAATATTACAGAGGGTAAAACACTTACTTAAATGTGTCAGTAAAACAACTTTGCTGTTTCTTTACTAATTATATTAAAAAGGTTAAATATTGAATTATTCTTATTAAACTCAGTTCGAATTAATAATAATTAAATAATTTTACTACTTAATTTAATAAATAATTTTATTTTCGATTAAACTTATTGATTGAGTCACTTTCAAACTCACCATTTTATGGTTATGACTTTGTAAACAAAAGAGTTGGGAAATAATATGACAAAAAGTCACGAAAGGCAGAAAATTTTTAATATAAATTATTATTTTATTAAACAAATTTTTTCTTTTCTATAAAAAATGTATAATTGTAAATCATAATACATAATTATGATAAATAAATTTTATGTCTTTCAAAATCAAAATTTATAATTATAATGAAGCAAATACTGATTGCGTTTATTTTTTTTATTAAAAAGATATTTTTTTCACATAAATGTTATTATTACTTATAATTGCTCTAATAAAATTTAAAGTTTTTTTTATAAATAAAGAAAAGAAATATAAATAAACATTATTTGTTAATTGCAAATTTTAATTTATAAAGAAATTGAATATTTTTAAAAAAAGGAATTTTTATTTGCTTCCACAGGAATTAAAAGGATTAAATATGTCAAATTCAAAAAATTATTTTTATTATTTCAATAACTTTTTAAAAAGTTCTTTAAGAATTTCCACATACATTTGTATTAAAATTTATTAACATAGATAAGAAAGTTTTTCTAAAAAATTATCGAAAACTTTCTATGAATTACGAAAAGTTTGAAAAAAATCTCTTAAACGTTTACGAAAATTTCTTCATGAAAATACAGGAAAAATACAATTTGAAAAAATTTCCACGTAACTGCACGTAACTTCAAATTATTTTTAAAAAATTAAATTAAACTTTTTCAAAACAATAATTTTTCAAAATTACCAGTTAAAAGTATAGAAAATTCAAATTTTTCAACAATATTTTAATCTGAAACCATTTCAAAATTATTTAACTACAAAAGTAATTAATTTATTGAATAATAGAATGTTTTTTTAAAATTTAATTGTTATTAAGAAAAATATAAGCAAAATATTTGTATTTCAGTCATAAATAATTGTAAAAATTATGATTTTTTAAACCAATTTCTAATGTTTTTTTAAGCAAAGAAATGATTGTTAAATATTTTATTTTTAATCATAAGCTTGCTAAAGAATTCTTATTTTTTCAAGTAAAGATTGAAAAAAATATAATATTTATGTTCCAGTCGCATTTTTTGTAAAAATTATAATTTTTTTTTAAAAAGAATAAATTTGCTCATAAGAAATTTTCGAATTATACATTTTTAAAAATATTTCATTTATATTCAAAGGAAAGAAAATGGTGTAATAAATATTTGTTTCTAAAAAATATTTGGTTTTAAACTATAATAAAAATATTTTTATAATAATATGATATCAAATTATTTCCTTGGAAATTTTGTTTAATAAGGAAGAAAATTTTGGTTAATGCGTAATTATTAATCACATTTCTTTAAACCAATTCTTGTTTTTAATTTAGAAACATATTTTTTTGTAAATTACACCATTATAATATTTTAAGTAAATTTTATAAATTAAAGATGTTTTAGTTTTTTGGTTTTAAATAAATTAGTTGACATTAGTTACTTCAACACTTGAACAAGCAAACAAAACAATGAGATAAATATTTGCTTTTTCATTATAATTATTTATAAATTATGATTTTGAAAGACATAAAATTTATTTATCATAATTATGTATTATGATTTACAATTATACATTTTTTATAGAAAAGAAAAAATTTGTTTAATAAAATAAAAATTTATATTAAAAATGTACTGCTTTGCGTGACATTTTATTATATTGTTTTATAACTTTTGTTTGTTTACAAAGTCATAACCATAAAATGGAGAGTTTGAAAGTGATTAATTTAACAATTCAAATTGGAAAATATAATTGTTTATTAATTTAGGTAAAAAAATTATTAAGTTGTGATTAATTCAAACTAGTTCTAATCAAAATAATTTAATATTTAACCTTCCTAATATAATTAGAAGAAAAAACACTTTTTATTTGTTTTAGTGACATATTCAGGTAAGTGTTTTACCCTCTGTACTTTTACCCGTCGTAATTTTTACCCTTTTCTTAAGTCATTTTTACCCATTACCCTTCATAATATTACCGCCCTTTTTTTCTGTGATCTTATTTTTCCATCTTCTATCTTAGAAACTAATGCATTTTATGATGCTTTGGATAACTTTTTGGAAACAACTTAAAAGTGACTACCAAAGTATCTTAAAATAATATGCCTTCTTTTTACAGTGATGCCTTTCCTAACTTCTATTTATATTCTAACATCTATTTATAAATATATAGAGTTGTTTCTATTTATATGAAAAAAATTAATAACTTTCCTCGTTCTTCAAAGCAATTGTTTCTTCTCAGTCTTCTAAAAGAAGTAAAAAGTACGAAATGAGGGAAAAAAATGTTGACAAAAATGGTAATTAATAATGAGAGAAATGATTCTAAATTTGCAGGAGAAAGAAACATTTCTACTGTACAAACTCAATTGTAAAATATATTCCAACATTATTAACTTTCATACCACGCCAAGAATTTACTTTTTGCTAAGCAGTTGTTAAAAATCCGCTTTAATTTTTCAAAACAGAAAATAGCGAATTATTTATTATACCTCTTAAAAATTCACGCAGCTATAAGAATGATCGTTAGGATTATTTGAGACGAATGATTATTCGAATACGTTTTGTTTCACGCTGAGGGCCACAATATATATATATATACATGTAAACCACCAACACATTACATTATGCATTTTGATATAGAGAAGTGAGAAGCAGACGAATCTCGATTGCCTCTTAGCGCTGTGAGAACACATAAATATAAACGATACCAAGTTGGAATAATGAATTGTGCTTGGAACATGGGTTGACGAAGAAAAATTAGGGGGAGGTATCTCGATTCCAAAGGAACTCGAACCACCGGCGGCAACGCGCGCCACATCGCAGCTGGAAATGCAAATCCCAAACCCAAGTTCCGGAGTAACTTACCCCGTGAGACTTTTGGTTAGCTGAACGTGCTCCGGCATTCGCGGTCCTCGTTTACTTATGGATAAAATCTTACTACCCCACACGTCTATATGTTTGTATATATATAGCTATATTTATGTACACAATATCCCCATAAACTCGTTTTAAAATAATCCTCTTGTACGATATATAAGTATACCCACTATAGATCAACCGCACGCAATCCTTATAAAAATCTCTATAATATCCCTTTCATTCTTAAAATCACCCTAAATAGTTTCAATACGTTCCTATATTATTCGACTTCATTATTTTCAGAGATAGTATAAATTGCATCCCACACATATATATTTATTGTCCTTTTGATCTTCAAATTTTGATACATTGTCACGACTTTTCTTCTCATGCCAATCGTCATTATATGGATAATCAATTTTCCTCTTTTCAAAACGAAGATATTCTTTTCATATACAGTATTTATATTAGACTGCATTATTATTTTTTTATTTTGAATCGTTTCGTTAAAGTTTTAAAAAGAAGACAATGAATGTGAAAGACCACATTGAGAAAAAGAGCTAAGTAAACATAAAAGCAAAGTAAAATAGCAGAAATTGGAAGTCGTCTGCGAGAGAGTTTTCATGCCATCTAGGCGGAAATTCATAGCATTAATGTGGCGCGAAATTCAAATCGAATGAAAGAAGAACACGCGCTAATAAAAATAATTTCAGACAAAAATTGGTCTACAAATTTAATTTCAACGCGAAAAACTTCTTTTGCAACAGCATTAAATTTCTAGAGTGTGATTGGTCCAATCGCAGTCACCTTCAGTGGTTTAGGAAAAGAAAAGGAAAAATGAACATCGAACACAAAATAACGAATAAAAGGAACAGAACTTATATAAAAAAACATCGATTCTTATCACTCGGGGATCAAGATCATTAACCTTAATTGTTAATACAGAAAAATAGTAATAATGGCACCTTTTAGAAGCCTGAAGGTCAAGAGGAAATGATACAGCTCTCCATATAGCTGACATACAATATGATATACTACAATATAATATCCTATAGTCCATTCACGTCGAAGAACTCTCGTATGGTAATTATCCGAGACTTCGAATCGGTCAATGTCATCGAGGGTTATTAATAAAGATGCAAGTTCTGCGCGCGGCACGGTATAAACATATACATATATCCATCTAATCTGTGACAGCATCAGGCCAATGGCCTTGTTGCATTCAAGAAACTGTAATCATCTGTTTCGTCATTAATGCACCTATATACATATATATCTATACGCACCAAACAAATTAATGAACCAGTGTCGTCTATATCAACTCTTGAATCTACTTTTATAGAAACAGTGTTACATTGAAGGCGCGCGTAACAATTTCTACCGCAAGCAACTTGCGAGAAAATAGCTCTACTCAAAAGAATCTTGAATTTAAAAAAAAAAGAAGAAAAGAAAACGAGAAGAAAAAACCTTGAGAAAATGGTTGAAAAAAATCTTGAAAGAATGTCGCAAGTGTATATCCTTAAGGATCATTCGATCGATCTTGTCGATCCTTTCTGTTTTCTAACCATTATAGTGTATATAGTACAGCGCTTTTTTAAAAAAAATCTTTATTTCTCATCAGTATTGGAATAATAGTACTAAGAAGGAGCATCTTGTTCTTGGTAACTAATTATCCAGCACCAATTGAAATGTCCGATTTCTGAGGACTCTTTGAATTAAGAACAGCTAGTTAGCGACATGATTCTGGTAATTTAATTAAAGGAAATAACGTTAAAAAACTTGATGCGTGATAAGCTCCCTTCCCTAAATGGAATTTTTTTCTTCAAGCACGAATTGGTATGTCTTCACCTGCGTTGACGTCAAGTCTGTCATTTTTCCGACAAACAGAGATAGCTATATAATTAGCTGCGAATTTCATTTCATTTTTACAAAAAGAGGACAAATATACTCCTTGATATACAAAAAGAGAAATTTCTTTTATAAAAGAAACTAGTAAAACTCCGCATATACGGAGAAGTTGAGCAAAGTAACTTTTACTGAACTAACGAAGTAAAATCTAAACTGTCAAAAATTTTCGCACATTACTAGAAATTTTTACTATTTTCCGATAAGTATTTTTACTAGCATTAGATTACTAGTAAACTATACCATTTCCTGATAAATAGTGCTTACTTTGCGACTGAAACTAGCACCTACTCAATTTTCCAAAATTTTGTTTTAAAAAAATATCTAAAGTTTTAAAGTTTCGATTCAATGAACTTTTATTTCTATTCACAGTAGATCGTGAGGTATTAAAAAGTGTTGCAGATTAAATAAACACCAAAAAAGATTAAAATAAACAATTTTGGTGTTATTTTTTACAATAAATGAAATTTTAGTTTATTAAATTTTTTTATAACTAAAACATAAAGATATCGATAACTTCCAGTCTTCGACTCAGAGTGATCGATTTCTTCATATTTTATAATAATTAAAGATGACCAAGTAAAAAAATCATAATTTTATATTATAAGAATATTATACTTCTTTAAAATTATTTTCATTATTTCAATTCAATTATTATTTTCAAAAGTATTTAACTACAATTTTTCTTTATATCTATTATTTTTAACAATTTTCCTAAATTCTTTAATTGAATGCATATTAGAAAATAAAAACTTCAAATAATATTAAAAAAATGCAATTAAAATTTTTTAAAAATCCTAATTTCAAAATTCAATTATTTCCAAAAAGTTCACTGTATATTTCTTATAATATTCAATTACAATCTAAAATTTAAACTAAAATTCATTTTTAAATCAATTTTTATTAAAAAATTCTACAAAAGAATTTAATTATTTAATTGCAAAAGTAAATATTTTATGGAATAATTGAATGTTTCTCAAAATTCAATTCTCATAAAGAATTTTAATAATACATTTTTTAATAACTCAATTCTTTTGTCGAATTTTATTAAAACTCGCGTGAAAATAATTACTTTTTCGAAGGAATTCAATTATAATTGTATGACAAAAAATTGAAAGCTGCGATGAGTTTTATGAGAATTTTCAAATTTATTCGTTTACAATTCAATTTTACAAAATTTCAATTATTCGGAAATTCTGCAATTAAATATATATTGAAAAATAAAAACTTGAAATAATTTTAATAAAAATCCAATTAAACTTTTAAAGAGAATTAATTCAACAGAATTTTTTGTTAAAAATATGAAAAATTAAGAATTTTAATGATTTTAGTTTGAAACTTTTTCAAAATTTAATTATTTCGAAAAATTCATGTTATAATGTTTTTAATACTTAAATATAGTCTAAAATTTTAACTGAAATTCATTTTTAAAACCATTTTTATTTGTAAATTCTACGAGAATTCAATTATTTAAATACTTAAAAATAAGTAATTTATTAATTCCATGTTTCTTAAAATTAAATTCTTATAAAAAATGTTATCAACAAATTTTTTAAATCATTAAATTCTTTGAGCGAATTTCAATTAGATTTTTAAGAATAATTACATTTTTCAAGGAATTTGATTAAAATTGCATTAAAAGTAATTGAAATTCTGCAATGAATTTTATTATTTTTGAAAATAATTGAATTTTTAAAAGAATTTTATTATTTATAAAAATAATTGAATCCCTGTAGAAATGTTATTATTTATGACAATAATTGAATTATTGCGAAGAAATTGACAAAAAAATTTGTAAATAATCGAATTCCTGTAAAAAATTTTATTATTTTTGAAAATAATTGAATGTTTGTTTAAAATTGTATTGAAATTTTTTTTTAATAATGTAATTGTTTTGGAAAATTTTATTGAAATAGTAAATATTGAAAATTATGGAATTTTAGAAAACTTTTGAAAATAATTGAAATTTTGACAAGAATTTGATTAAAATTTTGTAAAAGAACTGAATATCAGAGAAGAGTTTTATAATTCATAAAAAAAATTGAAATTATGACGAGAATTTTTAAAAACTTTTGAACACAATTGAATTTAGTAACTACGTTACTAAGTTAGTAACAAACTTACTATTCTCCCTGCAGAAGCTAAATTCGTTGAATTTTTACAAATCGATGACATTAGCGTTTTATTTAAAATAAAATTTCATTCATAGTTAAAAATAATACAAAATAGATTATTTTAATCCTTTTTGGTGTTAATTTAATCTTAGAGGAATTAAACTGTTGCAGGTTATTTTAATCCATTCCGGTGTTATTTTAACATCTCGCATTTTACTGTGTTTGAATATTTTGAAAAATTACTATGCATATTGAGATAAGGAATAATAAAATTAAGTGTTTACAAAATTCCAATTGCTATTGTTTATAAAAATTAAATTATTTTTTGAAAAAATAAAATTGATATACTGTAAAAAGCAAATTTTCAGAATTTGAATGAACAATTTTAGAACAGTATTTGAAGTTCTCAAAAATGTTACAGTTTAAACCTTTTGAAATTCAATATTATTTCTGAATAAAATTGAAACTGTTTTTCATTAAGATCTTTTCTCAATTAATTATAATTAATGACTTAAAGAAAATTATTCTTATATTTAATTATTTAATATAAAATTATATATAGAAGAAGAAAAAGCTGTTCTCACTATTGCTGTAATATTACGTGCTATTGGGGTTGGGACACCAAAAATACAGAATTTTTGTAATAATTCGAGAAATTTGATATTTTTCAGTCCTTTTGATAACATTCCCAATTTGAAGTAACAATATTGATCAGAAGAAACGAAAATTTAGAAACGTCATATTTATTTCAACTGTATGCACTGACTTTAAAATCAAAAAGTGGTGCAATGACAACTTGAAAAACTTAATATTTTTAATATTCAACTACAAAAAAATTGAAATTTCAGAATGAGACTTTATAAAATTCTCTGACAATTCCAGGTTTCCCAGGCAACTCTGAACTTCTTTAAAAATTAATCAAGAATTGACTTATCCAACTTAAACTTTATTAAAATTAACCTTAACCAACCAATATTGAGCCCTTAAAACGTCCTTAATTACATATTAAATTTGAATCCCAATTATTGAAAATGATCTCAGAAGAAGTGCAGTGCATATAAAGAAAAGAATTCCTTCAAGAATTAATTTAAATTTTCTCTAAGCGATTGAAAATTACCGCACCTAATTTTTTTTCTCGAACTTAAGGACCAGAGCTTGGTTTATTTGTTGATGGCTAAAAAAGTACAAGATCTCATGAGAAGGAGAGGGTTAATCTTCTTAAAGAAGCTTCTCAACATTACTCACGTATCTCAGGAGCGACAATTAAGTTTATAGTGCTTGCTAAGTGGAAACCATCACTCGTATACATATATATTTCACTACTATATATATAAACACGCGAGAGTATACACGTACAGAAACGAGATGAATCCCCACGGCGTATAACCGTGTGATAAAACGATCATGATCTTCTCCGCGAACTCTAACAGTAGCTTCTAATCATCGATTAGCGGTGGTCATTAGGAGGCACATCGTTAGCCTAATACCTAGCGATCGTAAATTCTAGTGATCTTCAGCTTTTTCACTTTTCATCGGACACGAAAAGGAACACGAGTATTGTATATACGCACGCTATTTCTTGACAGCATCTTTGAGTTGTTACATTTCCGCTTTTTGTACCTCTCTTTGCAACTTTTCACTCGCGACTACTAGTTTCAACTCTCGTTGATGGAACTTCATTCTTGGTCCTATTTGATGATTTCTTGGAGTCTCTCAACTAAAGACTGCATTTTTTTCATTTTTTTATTGCTATTAGATATATATTACTTCCCTTTCTCGAACTGGTATTGAATCATCTGGTCTTATATTTAATATCTGACCAGTTCTTTCATGAAAAGTATATATAATTACTATTTTTCAAAGTGAGATGATGCTTCTTTCTCTGGAAACTGAAGATATATATTAATGCTTCAATGTGAATAGTTCTATAGTTTAGTAAAAACAAATGTTCTAAAAAAAAGTAGTAGCAAAAATAAAAAAAATAGTAAATAGTAGCTTTTAGTAGATGAATGCGATGCTTGTTAATTGGTAAATTTACTAATCCGTACAAATTAACACTGATGTAGTATCGTACATAAGCAATAATCTGTAATGATGACCCTAGGAGCACTTTGGAAAATTCACAGCCACGACCCTCGTGACTGTTACAGTAATAATTGTCCTGTTCTATGGGGATGATACATAATTATTCGGGTTGAGCTGTGCAAATACTGCGTGGGAGATAACCGCAACGCAACACCCAAATTAACCCTTTATTAATTCGACAAAGGGTGACCCTCTAAAATCATCATCATATAAATTATCATCCATTGCTTTCGCAAAACAATCAACAATCTCAAAGGCAATCTCATTAACTTTCCCTTTTATTCAATTCCATGCTTTACAAAAAGTAAATTCATGAGGAGA
Source organism: Leptopilina drosophilae (assembly GCA_032873175.1). Lineage (NCBI taxonomy): Eukaryota > Metazoa > Arthropoda > Insecta > Hymenoptera > Figitidae > Leptopilina > Leptopilina drosophilae. The sequence goes on from CM065478.1 coordinate 52,648,692, forward strand.
AATTAAATTTTCTTATAAACTTTAACTGGATCCCCATTAAAAATTTAATTTTCCTTTTCCCAGACTTTTCCCTGATTTCCAGACAAAATTTTGACTTTATCCATGGCCCTAAAGATTATTCTGATTCAATTAATTAACTTTATTAAAGTCTGTGGTTTTTCATTCTGTCCGTTCGCAGTATGAAGTTAGTTTTTGTATATGCTTTTGTTTTTTTTCGTTTTGAAAACACATTTTTCTTGATAACACAGGCCTGCAAATTTTGGCTTAGTTCTGTTACAGAAAAAGTGAAAGGTTATTCTTATAGCTTTTTTGACGTAGAATACGAATTTGATTTCCAAAATGGCCCATCACGTCAGGATTTCTTGTAATATTGCCTTAAATAGCCAAAAAAGGTCTATTTTGGCCATTTTTCGGAATTTTTTTTGGTTAACAAAAATTTTTTTTTTTAATTTGCGAAATCGCATCCCATAGTACTATGTCTAAGCTTTAAAATCCATTTTTCAAAATTGCTTTACGATTTTCTAAAACAGAGTTATGTAGATTTGAAATTTTTTTATGCAAATATAAGTATGTAGACACAAGTTCAAAATGGCATTTAATTTCAAATCTACATAACTTTTTTCTAAAAAATCGTAAAGCAATTTTGAAAAATGGGTTTTAAAGCTTAGATATAGCACTATACGATGCAATTTCGCAAATTGAAAGAAAAAATTTTGGTTAACCAAAAAAAATTCCGAAAAATGGCCAAAACAGACTTTTTTTGGCTATTTAAGGCAATATTACAAGAAATCCTGACGTGATGGGCCATTTTGGAAATCGGATTCGTATTCTACGTCAAAAAAGCTATAAGAATAACCTTTCACTTTTTCTGTAACAGAACTAAGCCAAAATTTGCAGGCCTGTGTAATAAATAATGTTTGATTTATAAATTTTATAATTATATTTTGTTTATTTGATTTAAATTATTAGTTTCTTTTGAAATAAAAAGTTGTGAAATTTTTATTTTTTAATTACAATTTTTAACAAATTTTTTCTATTTTAAATTAATAAAAAAAAATGTGTAGGAAGAATTTGTGTATTTCATAATTACAATTTTTATTTTTTTCTGTATTTAAAGATATTTTATATTTTACTAGCTAAAAAAACGCTCGTGTACTTTCTCATATAATTATTAAAAAAACAAAATATTTAATTTCATTTGAAGAATTTCTTTAATAATATATAATTTTTTAACCTTCTAAAAATGAATTAATTTTAAGTTTTATCTAGAAATTAATGAAAAAATTTGAATAATTTCTTTTTCTTTATTTAAAATTGAAGGAAAAATAAAGTAATTTGAAGTATTTTACAAAATTTGTAGTATTTTTTTTTAACAAAATCAGAAATATTATTTTTTTTAATATGTATTGATTAATAACTTCTTTCATTTTTTATACAAAAAAAAAGTTTTTAAAATTTTCTTTATTTGTTATAAAAAAAAATTTTAATTATTTTACAGAATGTTAAATTGTATTGAGAAAAAGGTAAAAAATTTGAAAAATTTCTTTTCTTAACTTTTCAATCAGGACTTTCAATAAAATTATTATTTTTTGGAAATAAATAATATAAATTATTATAATTTCCATTTAATAATCATAATGTTTGTTATGCTATGTTTGTACTGCGGACTGACACTACGATAAAAATTGTATACTATGAAAATAACTTAATTCTCGAGGAGAATTTCGTTTAAATTTTTAAAAATATATTGTAATTAAATTCTTTTTGCAGAATGTTTTTGAATTTTTTGTCAAAAAATGGAATTTCTTTAATAATTTTAATTAAACATTTTAAAAATAATTGAAATTTTATGGAGAAGAATTTTATTAAAATTGTATTAAAAATAATTGAATTCTTGCGAAAAATTTTACTATTTATAAAAATAATACAATTTTTACGAATTATTTAGAAAGATTTGTTAAAATTTTAGGAAATATTGGAATTCTTTCGTGAAATTTCATTAAAATTTTTGAAAATATAAACTTAAGTTATTTTTTTTAATTTTGATTATGAAATTATTTAAAAAATTTATGTTTGTTAATAAAAAAAATTTGTAATTTGAATAACAGTATCATATTGAATACTACGTTCCGCGCGCTAGCGCGCGTATCGTTTGCTAGTCAAAAAAGTATTATATGTAGATATTCCAAAAAATGTTCTATTACATTTATTTACAAATTTCTCTCATTGTAAAATTATTCAAAAACATCATTAGTTTTATTTAAAATAAATATTTAATCATTAATATTTTTCCAATAGGAATTAAGATTTTCATAAATTTTATTCAAACCTTTTTCAAATTTAACAATTTATAATAATTGAAGATGACCGTATGATAAAATCATTATTTTATATTGTTTAAGATCATTTTATTATCATGTAACTTCTTTCAAATTAATTTCATAATTTCAATTCATTTATTTTCTACAATTTTTAATTGAACTGCTTCTTTCAATCAATTATTATTTTTAATAGGTTTTAAAAAAACTCTTTGAAAATCACGACGAATTTTAATAAATTTTTTAATAATAATTACATTTTTTGAGGAATACAATTGAAATTGAGGAGCTGGATTCTAAAACCGGCTCCTCAATTGTATTTAAAATAATTGAAATTCTGTCAATAGTTTTATTATTTAGGAAAATAATTCAAAGTTTTCGTATAGAATTTTAATAAAATTCTTTTTCAATAATTGAATTATTTTTAAAAACTTTATTAAAATTTATTAATGATATATATTAAATAGTAGATATTAAAAATTATTGAATTGAGAAAAATTATTGAACTCTAATATAAATTTGAATCAATTGAAAATAGTTAATTTAAAAGCAAAAAATCACAGTCATTAATAAATTCAAGTAGTAATATTTTTCTGATATTTAGTTAAAAATAAATTATCGTCAATTACAAATAACTGATGGTTCAGTAGATTTTTTAAACTGATTAAATTACTCAAGTTTAACTAATTTTTCTATTATTTTTTACTGGCAAACAGTTACTTTTCACTGTTTCAAAAACAAAAAGTCAGTCACTGATTGTCAATTAAAACTATGATTTTTAACTGAATCAAATTTTTAGAAAAAATAATTGAAGTTTTGGTAAGAATTTCATTAAAACTTTTTAAAACAATTGAATTTTGGATAAGAATTCTATTACCTTTAAAAATAATTCAAAGTTTTAATGATTTTTTAAGATAAATGAATTTGCTGCGATGAAGTTCGTTATGCTTTTAAAAGTAATTGTATTTCTGCAATCACTTGTAACATCTTCAAAATTCGAAATTTTCGTTTTTAACTAAAATTCTTCTATAAATTTATCATTATTTATAATTAATTTAATATATATTAACAAATTTAACAAAAGAATTTGAATTATTAAAAATGTTAAAAAATCTAATTTCTTAAAAATTTCAAATTAAATTCATCCAAAGTGGAAATGTTTTAAAATTTTTAATTAAATGCTTATGAAATTCATCTAATGAAAATTGTAAACTCAACTATTTTATAATTTAATTCATTTTGAAGTAAAGATAAAATTATTCATTAAATAACTTATAAGTAATAATTTTGTAATAATTGTTCAAGAATTACGTTTTCGAGATCTGTGGCAGTCCTGTTTAATTTCAGGCGGTTAAATTTAAGAAAAACAAAAATTCCAAAATGAAAATTTAATTCACGACGAACAAATTTAAAACACTAAGTTTTAAAGAAAACTCCTCATGTTTATCTCGTGACGAAAATTTTTTAGAGAAATATGTGTAGGGCCCAAAATAGAAGCTCAAACTCATTGGGTTCTTCGTGCCTGGAGGAATGTAGCAGTCAAAAACGCATCCATATGTGAAGACTGAGGAGAAAAAGGAGAATGAGTGAGTGAGAGAGAGATGAACACACCCGTGAGAAGACCTATACTCTAAAAGTAGAAAAAAGATTGACGAAAAGAATGAGAAATGGAAAAGATATTTCTACGGCAGCAGTGAAGAAAAAAAGAGGGACCCCCTCCCACCACTATATATGTATAAATATATATATATATATATACGCGATCAAACGTGAAGAGAAAGAGAGAGAGTGCTGGGAGAAGTGAGCAAGGCAAGGAATCACTGATTGCCATCGCTTTGCCGCGGTCCAAAGTGACTAAATGATATTCTCCCAAGTGCAGAAAAAAAAGACGGTAGGATTTTTGTTAGACGCGAATAAATATCGTCTGCCTAAACTTGCCGTTTAAGAGACACGTTCCCACACAACGTCAAGTAGCTCACTTCTGTCCTCGTTTGTAAACCTACACCTTCCTTAAGTTTCATGCTAATTTTCCCTCTCATGGAGAGACTGAATTAGAGAAATTGCAATTTTATTTTGCCATTTTTCAAAACTCAATTCAATTACTCAACACTTCATTGCCTTCAATATTTCACTATATATAATTATAACATTATTTATATTCATAGTTTAGATTATTAAGTTGAGATTATAACCATATAATCTAAACTAAATCTAAAATTGAGATTAAGTTAGATTAATTAGTTTAGTTTCAGATTAACTTTAGATTATAATACATGCTCGGTTTTTGTGGGAAGAAATTCGAATCGTTGTTTTTAGTTGAAAAAGAGATGTAGAAGAAATGAGATACTTTTTCATTTAAACGCAGATTTTTAACCCCTAGGGGGATAAGAAGGAATTTTACCCCTTTTTTAAGGTGTGTTTCTTCTGAAGGAATGTTCTCTCTAAATCTGAATTAGTTAAAAATACCTATTTGTTAAAGAAATGTTCGCTGCCTCTTTTTTTCAGCAATTCCTTAAAAATATTAATAAAAGATAACTATTTATTAGTAGAAAATAACTAATATTCAATATTAGAAAATTGGTAATTGATATAACTATATGAAAATAGTCAAGTTCGACTAATTAAATTATAGTTTTCAAAAATTTTAGTTATTTTGACACAACGTAAAGAGGCCTATTTTGACTGATGATCAATCCTAAATGATCCATCGTTTTATCATATTTTGAATCAGGGAAATTATCAGCGCTTATACTAATCAGTGATTCATAAAAATTAATAAGATATCAGTTATTTTTCAGTTTATCCACTTAAAAAATAACTAAAATTTTCAATATATATTCGTGACTGAAAATTACAGTTATTTTTTAATTAGTCAATTAAAGAAAAATCATTAATATTTTTTTATAAACTTCTTCGTAATAATTCAATTATTTTTATAAATAATAAAATTCTTTTAGGAATTCAATTATTTTTATAAATAATAACATTTCTACAGGGTTTCAATTATTTTTATAAATAATAAAATTCTTTTAGGAATTCAATTATTTTTATAAATAATGAAATTCATTGCAGAATTTCAATTATTTTTAATGCAATTTTAATCAAATTCATCGAAAAATATAATTATTCTTAAAAATCTTATTAAAATTCGTCCAAAGAATTTAATCATTTAAAAAATTTGTTGATAACCTTTTTTATGAGAATCTAATTTCAAGAAACAAGAAATTAATAAATTTTTTATTTTTGTAATGAAATAATTGAATTTTCGTAGGAATTACTAATAAAAATGATTTTAAAATTGAATTTTAGTTAAATTTTTAGATTATAAAGCATTATAACGTGGATTTTTAGAAATACTTTAATTTTGAAAAAGTTTCAAACTAAAATCATATTGAAATTCTTAATTTTTCATATTTGTGAAAAAAAATTCTGTAAAATTAATTCTCTTTAAAAGTTAAATAAGATTTTTATTGAAATTATTTCAAGTTTTTGTTTCTGAATATATATTTAATAGCAGAATTTCCGAATAATTGAAATTTTGTAAAATTGAATTGTTAACGAATAAATTTGAAAATTCTCATAAAACTCATCGCAACTTTCAATTATTTGTCATACAATTATAATTGAATTCCTTCGAAAAAGTAATTATTTTCATGCAAGTTTTAATAAAATTCGACAAAAGAATTGAGTTATTAAAAAATTTATTATTAAAATTCTTTATGAGAATTGAATTTTGAGAAACATTCAATTATTCAATAAAATATTTACTTTTGCAATTAAATAATTACATTCTTGTAGAATTTTTTAATAAAATTTGATTTTCATTTCATAAAAATGAATTTCAGTTAAACTTTCAGATTATAATTGAATATTAAAAGAAATATAGAGTGAACTTTTTGGAAACAATTAAATTTTGAAATTAATTTTATTCAAAAAGTGTAATTGAATTTTTAAAATATTATTTGAAGTTTTTATTTTCTAATATGCATTTAATTAAAGAATATAGGAATAATTGAAATTTCGTGAAATTGATTAATTAATTATTATTAAAAATAATAGATATAAAGTAAAATTGTAGTTAATAATTTTTGAAAATAATAATTGAATAAAAATAATGAAAATAATCTTGAAGAAGTATAATATTCTTTTAATATAAAATATGAAGAAATCGATCACTCCGAGTCGAAGACTAGGAGTTATTGATATCTTCATTTTTTATAGTTATAAAAAAAATTAATAAACTAAAATTCTATTCATTTTAAAGAATAACACCAAAATTTATTAATTTAATCTTTTTTGGTGTTTATTTAATCTGCATCACTTTTTAATGTCTTACGATTTACTGTGAAAATAGAATCATTAATTCTCAGTCAAATTTTACTAATTTTTAGTGCAATTCCACTAATTCATCAAAAAAAATTTGTTCTTTGAATTAATAGCAGTAAAATTTTTACTGACTCAGATTTAGGGTGTACACGTATGTACTAGTTAATTTCGTGATTGACTTTTTTTCTAAACCAGTTATTTTTTACTGATTCAGAGTTAGAAAGTGACAAACACTGACTAACTTTATGTTCTACAATCAGTAAAAAGTAACTGATTGTCAATGAAAAATAGTCGATTATCAGTAAAAGATATCTGGAATTCTAACTAAATGACCTGGATAAATATTATTTGAATCAGAGACTGATTTTTTACTCCAAAAAAAGTTATTTTTAGCTGATTCATATTTAGAGAGTTATTTCTTTGAGAGAAAAACAATACACTTTACTCCCTAGAATCGAAATAGACCACGTTTAGCCACTGTCAATAATAAATGTTGTCTTCGTTGATGCAAAAACAGAAGCAAAAAGAAAGCTCAAAGCGAAAATAAACTGAACAGGCAAGAACCTAAATTCTCGAGTTATTGATGAGTCACGAACGAGTGAGTGTCACGAAGCTTATAATACAAACAGAAGGAAGATTAGAGGAGGTATCTAATTACAGGCATGCATAATGAGAAAGATCTCTCTTGGAGCCGAGGAGAAATAAAGTTTACCGGGTCCCGATGGGTAGCGCGCGGTCTACAGGAGTGGCTTCGCATGTCGGATTCATGGAGATGAGCGGCCGCGGAATGGAAGCGCAGGGAGAAGAAGGTGGAGGAGGAGAGGGTGGTGGACCGTGGGGGCCTCATCTCGTGAGGTGGCGCGCGCGGCGCGGGGACCCGACAGGGCCCGCTGCTCCTGGACCACCCAAGACGAAATTTACTACAGTTTGTTCGCTCGTTTCTGTGTGCTTCTTGAATCTTTCTCGCTCTCAAAGGGTTACCCGGTGCTCTGTCTTACATCGCAGTAACGAGCGAATCCAACTCACGCTAGGCGCGGAAACTTGGAGAAGCAGATCAACGCGACCGATATCGCTTTTTGTCAGTAGATCGAGCCTGAAATATTTGCACTAATTCTGTCTCTGGTATCCCGAATATTTTTCGGTTTCGAGGAGCCTGATTTAATAGATCGTATAAACCAGTGGTCCTCCATTCACTCTGATAAAAGATGCGCTATGATCATCACTCTTCCTTTTTTTTCCAACGGTCATTGTTAATTGGATTTCCACTTATTTTATTGAACGAAACTATATTTGTTTTAAAATAAACCTTTTCGTTTCTCCTTTAAAAGAAACTTTTTATATAATTACTGAAAAGTAGGTTTGAATTTAGGTTTTTGTTATACACTGAGAAAAAATTATATGTTTGAAACCAACACTATCTCGTTGCTCATGAAACAAAATGTTTAAGTTTTAACATTTTAATGTTGCACAATGTACTTTGTGCAACGCTAGAAAAGAGATACTTTTTTAAACATAAATGCAGCACAAAGTGGTCAATTTCTGTGCATTTAAAAGTATGCAGGAAAGTGTACTTTCCCGCACACTTTTTTGTAAACAGTATAATATACATTATAATCAACATAAAACTATATGTATTGATTAGAAAAGTATAAAAATTACTTTTTAGGTAAACTGGTGTTGCACAAAATATATTATAGAAATCTATTTTTAATTACAGTACCGGCCAGAATTGTCAGTCCACTTACAAAATTCGTATTAAAAACATGCCTCTCGTTTTTTGATAATATTTCAGTTAAAAATAAGTCTAGAAAAATTTAAAAATAACCATTGGAAAGCTTATAAAATTTCGCGTGAAATGAGCTAAAGTTCAAAACTATTCGTTAAATAGAAACTGAGTTAGAGTGTGAGAAATATCGTCTAATTTTCTGATTTTTGAAAATTCTGTTATCCAACTTCAAGTTCAGGATTGCTCTAAACGAGGTTAGAAAAAAAATTCAAATTCACATATAATAAAGCTTGAGATCTCCTCTTTAAAAGTAGACTAAGTATCTTAAAAAATATTACGTGGTTTAAAAGATATTGGAGATTTTAAAAAGGTCTGCACGATTGACAAGCAAACCATCATTCAAGCAAAACAGTCACATCGCGCCTCATAGCCAGGGGCGAATAGGACGCTTTATCAAAAACGGGCCCCATTATTATAATTAATTATGAATTATTATTAATTATTAATTACATTTAATTTTTAATTTACTAAAATTCTAGTTAACTAATTTATTTTTAATTTAGAGAAATTTATTAATTTATAATATTGATAATTTTTAATTTTGAAAAATTATTTAATGTTAATTAAATTAAATTTAAAATAATAATTTCTAATAAAAAAACTATAAAACGTGTTCAAATTACAGTTTTATTTAAAGAATCTCATTTAATTAATAATTAATAATTAATAATTAATAATTAATAATTAATAATTAATAATTAATAATTAATAATTAATAATTAATAATTAAAAATTAATAATTAATAATTAATAATTAATAATTAATAATAATTCATAATTAATTATAATGATGGGGCCCGTTTTTGATAAAGCGTCCTATTCGGCCCTGGCTATGAGGCGCGATGTGACTGTTTTGCTTGAATGATGGTTTGCTTGTCAATCGTGCAGACCTTTTTAAAATCTCCAATATCTTTTAAACCACGTAATATTTTTTAAGATACTTAGTCTACTTTTAAAGAGGAGATCTCAAGCTTTATTATATGTGAATTTGAATTTTTTTTCTAACCTCGTTTAGAGCAATTCTGAACTTGAAGTTGGATAACAGAATTTTCAAAAATCAGAAAATTAGACGATATTTCTCACACTCTAACTCAGTTTCTATTTAACGAATAGTTTTGAACTTTAGCTCATTTCACGCGAAATTTTCTAAGCTTTCCAATGGTTATTTTTAAATTTTTCTAGACTTATTTTTAACTGAAATATTATCAAAAAACGAGAGGCATGTTTTTAATACGAATTTTGTAAGTGGACTGACAATTCTGGCCGGTACTGTACTATAATATAAAAGAAAATGTATTCATTTGAATAATACGAAAAATGGCATAGCATTGGACATTAAACAATTAAAATGAAATACATATATACAAACAATAAAAATTATTGATAAAAAATATTACCTTTTATAGTAATAAAATCTATTAAAAAGTAATACATTTTATCACACAGTGATGTTGTTCTTGTTCCTTCCCTGTTTTTAAATATTTGTCTCTAACTTAAAAATCATATGTGATATTTTTTTTATAAAAAATAATTCAAAAAGTATTTGAGAAATTTTTATATAAACAATTAATTTGTAATTTAAAAAGTAATTCGTCTTGATTACTTTTTAACCAATTAAGTGAATAATTATTTTCGAAAAAAATATATTTTTAAATAAACTGATAATGAATAGTGATGCCGCAAGACTCGAGATTTTCGAGACGAGACGAGACAATCATCGTCAAGACCAAGGCCAAGATGAACTTTTTTCTCGTCTTGTCTATTCTTGACAAGACGAGACAATAACTGTCAAGACCAAGACAAAATTCAAGACTCGAAAATTATCGTTAAATACAGTGTCGGATTAGAAAAATACGAAAAATTAACACTTGAATAAGTTATTATACCATAAAATGTAGTAAATAGTACGTCTATATTTTATGAAATTATTCTGTGAATTTTAGTTATAAATCTAAAATTTTAGTTTAATGTAAAAAGGTACCAACATTTTCATGAATTTTAAATCTGTATGCATGGAAAAAAATAAAATGCTTTAACACTTAACTTTATTCGCAATTTTTCAATCTACCATAGAAGTCTTTATAATTTAAAGGAAGAAAATAGTTTTTAAATTATTGATCATATATAGCAAAGTCTAAAAATAAATTTAAAACCTTTTGAAATTATCTGATTTATACAAATTGAATGTAAATTCAACTATTTTAAAATACAATTATTTTTCAATTTTTAAGTATAAAATTATTCTCTGAATATTTTATAAATAACAATTTTAGGAAACTTTTTCAAGATTTAAATAATTTTAAATAAATTCAATTTCAGAATCTGTAAAGATGAATTTTATTGTTAGAAATGGAAAAAATGTAAAGTTTAGCATTAATATTTGTGGTTGATTTTAAAGTTAATAAGCAGAACATGGAAAATTAAAAAATAATTAAATGTTATTAATATCTTTCAAGGTTGCTGAACACAAAAAATTAAAACTTTTTCTTCAATTCTAGAAAGTTAATACTTATTCTAGTATTTTTATAAAATTCTCTGATTTCCTAGAATAATTTTACTTTTCCTAATTTTTTATTAAATTTCCTGTTTTCCGAACCTGTAGTAGCATTCTTAATTGAAAAAATATTGAGACTTCAAGACGAGACGAGATGAAGAAGAATCTCGTCTTGTCTCGTCTTGCGGCAACACTAATAATGATGTAATTTTGAAATAATTAATTTTGACAAAACAGACTCAAGCATTATAGGTAAAACAGAGAAGGAGTTACATTAAAACTAGAATTTCAAGACTTTAAACTTTTACTTTAAAAAATCACGTTAAAAACCTTTTTTAATTAACGGCGATTCCCACGTTGGACACTATGGATATGCTACGTCAATTTACACACCTCCTTAACAGAGAAATAGAATATTATTTCAGTATACAATACATTTCTTGAAAATAATTCAAGAAAATAAATGAAAAACTTTTTTAAACTTTGATGAAACTTTTAATTGTTGCAAAATAAATATTAACAAAATTTACAATGTCACAGTTAGATGATAATTATTATTTATTTACGTTTGAAAATATTAAAAAAACATTTAACTTGGAGAAAGTTTTAATTGTTCCAAAATAAATGCTTACAACATTTGCAAAATTAAAGTTAATAAATTATTATTTGTGCAGGTTTAAAAATAAATAATATCCTTTTTTAGAAAAAAGTAATCACTGTAAAATATTTTTGAAAAAAATTCCCAAAAAGTTGGTGACGCAAGAAACACCAAAATGTTTCTGATTATTCACCAAAAATTTTCGGGGAAAAATTTTTCCCTAATAAATAGTTAAATATTCCCTAATATCTTGCAGGAAAAATTTTTCCCAAAATGTTTTTAAATATTCCCCAAACTAATAAATAAATAATTTGTTGAATTTTCCTCAAAATTTTTGAGAAAGCATTTCCCAATAAAAATTTATCAAATAATTTATCTTTACCTTTTTTGACCTTTTATTATGTACTCTGAATTTGTCATGATAAGTGAAACAAAAAGAAAAACAAAAAAATAATAATTAATACAACACACAATATATAAACTAACATAGTGACAATTATTGACGTTAATTGTCATCAAATAAAGAAAATAGTCGGATAGCAATAATATTTGTATCAATAATTAACAGAAAGTAAATGGAAAATGTTAAAAACAGAACAAAAATGAATATACATTTTTTGACAAAATTAAAATTAATTAATAAAATTAATATTGTCAATTGACTAAAACAAGACAATTAGGCGATGTTTTGAGTACAAGTTTTTCTACATTACACAAAATAAAAGGGTTGGAAAAGTAAATAAGAGTAAACATATTATAATGTCATTGTTTACAACTACTAATTTTCCATCGAAAAAATGTAACACACGCTGTGTTAAAAAAATATCCTCTCCCAAAAAAAGTGTTACGTAATATATGGAAGATCCCAAAGTTAAAAAAACGGTTTTAAATAAACTATGCAAAAAAACTCTAAGCTTAGAAAGAAAATTATTTAAAAAACAAATGGTCAAAATATGCGCCTTTCATTAAAAACAAGTAAGGATAGCAAATATAATGTAAGAATTTTATACACAATAACCTATAAAAACAAAATTTCGTAAAAGAATTTCTCGTCTATAATAAAAATGAATAAATATTCAACAAAACAAATACAAACCTCAATAAATTTGAATAAATTCGTGACATCTTATTTCAATATTAATAAATCATCGGAAACGTTTGTCGAGAATAGTAACAACACAACAATGCCAATCTTTTACACGAAATTAGTGATACTTTTAAGTATAATTTCTACTCAAAATATTTATAAACACTACGTAATAACTTAATTCTGATCATGTTGTGTAATTATTTTTACTTATTCATTTATTTTTCACTATATTTATGCGTTCCTGTCAAGTTAATTGACCGACATGAATGTGGCCATTTTTAAACAGAGCATGGAAGCTAAAGCTATCATTTATCGATACACTCAGAGTTGGGTCGCTGCGTTTATGACACATTAAAGGTGAAATCATAAGGGAGCATTTACACCTTCGGTAAAAATTTCCAGAACAGAAAATTTTCCATTGGAGTAAGAGAGATAAACCGTGTATCTATCTCTCTCACTCCAATGCAAATTTTCTGTTCTGAACTTTTTTACAGGAGGTGTAAATGCTCCTTAAACGGAGATTGATTTCCATTATTGATTTTTCTCGTTCTTTTGTTGTATGTTCATAGATAATAAAGATGGCTGTCGAAACAATGACGTATTGTTACATTACAATGATTACAATGCAAACGAGGTAAATATAAAATTGTAACTTGTTTTATCAAAGCAAAATAAATATGAATAGAAAAATTGTTCACAAATAAAGTTACCAACTTCACTGACAATCATATACACTCTTTTTGTGATTGTCATAAGTAAATTATATTTGCTATCCAAAATTGCCATTGGTTTTACTGTATATGATTGTTAATATATATATTAACTAATTTTATTAAATTATGATTCAAATTTATAGCTGTTGTCGGGTTTAGGTAATTTTGAGAGGTTATATCGATTATATATCTTTTGTTGTTTTTGTTTCGTATTTTCTAACCTAGAAATTTTCTATATTATTGTCGACCGCCCGGGGGTTGCGAATCATTTTATGGTTATAATTTTGAAAGAATTCAAGTATGAATGGTAGTATTATAGTGTTGGTAATCCTTAATTATATTCTTAGCTTAGCAGTAATTAACTGTTGCGGTTATATATTTTTGTTTTTAAATTACACACAATAGATTTCTTATGTTTTGACAAAGGATTTTACTACAATACATAGCGGATTAGATTTTTTGATATTATTATTAATAAATCTTAATTACATTTTGTCAAAAATTTCCCTAAAATTTTGAATAATTCAACCTTTTTCATAATATACAATTTTTTAAAGAAATTCAATTATTTTTAAAAATACTAAAATTCGTTTTAGGATTTCAATTATTATTTTATTTATAATTTTCAGAAATAATGTAACTCATTGTAGAATTTCAATTTTATTTTTAATAATTTTAAACGAATTTCTCGAAAAATATAATTATTCTTAAAATACTTATTAAAATTCTTTCTGAGAACTCAATTATTGATTATCGTGTTTAATTAATTGAATTCTCGTAGAATTTTTTAACAAAAATGGAAAAACACTTAAAAGTGCATCAGAATAATCTTAAGGGTCAGGGAAGAAGTACAAATTTTGTCGGAAAGTCAGAGAAAAATATTAAATTTTTGTGACAAAATTTTAAATTGTTTCCCGTAATAATCTAAATTAATTTTTGAATTTTTATTGTATTTCTTTTGAAACTTTTAGACTTGAAAAAAATTGGTTTTAATAAAAACACCTAACTTACTCTAATTTTGAGTACATATTTTTTATGCAGGCCTTCTGCCTCGTAACAATTTAAAAACACTTTCTAAAATTTTTACCAAACAAACGCCTTGCATATAAAAGAACATTTACTCAAAAATTGAAAAATATTTTTCATCAGAATTGATTTTTTCCAAGTAGAAAGTATTTTTAAATGCTTTCACTTGTTCGGGGACTGAAATCTAAAGATCGATAAATTAATTTGTCTTTACCCATCAAAATACAGTTGTGGTTAATTGTCTTTATTAACAGTTGGGACAAAAAAATTAAATAAATACTTCACAAAATTAAAAATGTTAAGTAACAATTTTATTCTCAAGGAATTATTTTTATCTTATTCATTTCTTCTAGCTGGACTACAAAGAAGAAGTCTTTTTTTACTCAAAGAAAAAATATACAGTCACCGCATTATCCACTACGACGCTTATTTTCTAAATAGTGAGTATTTGTTTATTGGTAAAATTAGATTTAAAAATTAGTTTTAAAATTATAAAAAAATGTACACAAAACTTTGTAACTTTTTAATTTACTTATTTTTCGATAATAGACAACTAAGTATAGTTGACTATTATCAAAGTAGTAGGTAGAAGGTTGAAGTTCTTTAATTTTCTAATCAGTTGTTCTTTTTCAGTGCAAAAAGGGGAAAAGAGAAAGATGTGGAGAAGAAAAGTGGTCCCTGCACACTGCCGTGTTTTTTTTTGTAGTTTGCTTATTAATCTATTTTTTTTAGATTTTTTTTTTTTAATTAATTTTTTGTTTAAATTTTAATTTCTCGGTTCCGTGTGGCCCTTGACCTGGCGCAGAAGTGCGATCAAGAGCCAGGGATCTTCAAGGGTGGCCCAGAAGGGGTGATGTCGTAGGATCCCATCGCCTCAACGTGGGCTCATCATCCACCGTGGGAATCACAAAGTGGACAATCGCAAATTGTGATGCCACGAAAAAAGTGAGACGATTAAACAATCGACTGAATATTACAAAATTCCATTTTTAACATCTTAACCTTCCCTGTTTAATGCGCTTTTTGAAGTGATTTTCTTCAATTTAAAATAAGTAAATAATAAATTAATTTTGAGAGCTTAAAAATCAATTTTTTACTAATTCTTTAAGACTATTTTGTTTACTCAAATATACGATTGAAATCAATTTATAAAGAAAAATTAATTTTTTGAAAAATTGTCAAATTGTCAAATTGTTAATTCAACTTTTTTTAAAAAATATGTCGCATTGTTAAAAATCGATGGTAAATTTAAAAAAAAACAGGGAAGGTACAAAAAACAACATAGTGACACCATTGATAATTTTTATTATTTTGTAGTATTTTCTATTACTACGTAAATAATAATATTATCAATGTTTATAATTTTATTATCTTATGTTTGTATTTTCGATTGTTAAATTTTTAATGCTTTGCCTTTTTTGCTATGATGCCAAATAACTTTTTTCTATTGTTTAAATTACTGAAATTCTAGATTTCTAATATTTTTCAATTTTTGTCTCAAGTAATTTCTTCTTTAAATTTATTTTTTATCCCAATAATTTTGCATCACTATAAAAAATTAATTATGCAGTTTTTAAATGTAAAATTTTAATTTATCACTTTCATTCATTGATATTTGTGAAAAATTAATCGGTAATTTGTGAAAATATTTTTTTAAAAATATTTCGCTCATTTGAACGTACAGAACTTTGGAGACTTAGCAAATGGCATTTATAGAAATAATTAAATGTTTTTTTAGGAATTCTGTTTTTCTTTTTTTTTGAGTGTTTTTGAGCTAAGGTGACGGATGCGTCCCGGGACGTATGGGTGAGCCTAACGTGCCCCTTTATCCCTAGTGTAGGCTGTTTGCACCTTGGCAGTGTGAGAGAGAATCGTGGAGTGAATGTATTTTATTTAATCAAAAATTTGAGTATAAAAGTTAGGAATTTTTAGTTTTAGGATGTGAGGTAAATTTTTTGGAAAGTGTGATTGAGAAAATTCTTTTTTTTACAAGCGGTTCGTGAATTAGAAATAAAATAGGCAACAAATAGGTGCGTAGATAAACGAAAAATGATCGGGAAGGTAGAAATCGGGTAGGTAGGATAAATCGAAATTATTTTCAGCTCAACATTTAAATCACAGATACTGGAAGTTACCAGTATATCGATGGATCTTTTCGGCTCATATAGTTTGAGTCTAAGTAACTGGAATTTCCCAGTACCGATGCATTTTTTGACTCATAATTTGGGTCACAACTACAGGATCTATCAGTAACATTGTGAGTACTTTGCATGATATTTATTTTTGTCACTATGCTGTTTACAATATGTTTTGTTTATTTTTGATAATTTTGTGTATCGTGTTATTTTGTACTTGTTTGTTTATTGTAAAATGGAAATCTTATTTTAAGGGCAGAAAGGATTCTTTTTTATATTGCAACATTTTTTAAAGAGTCGCTATTAATTTTTCAGAATAAATTTTTAATGACGATTTTTACCTCTTTTAAATGTGATGAATTCAATAAGACAATTATCTATAAAAGTCATTAACCTTTTGCTAAATTTAACAGGGTGTCTAATAACCGAGAAAAACCGGGAAAATATATGAAAATATGTAATTAAATTTGTTAAAGAATTTGTTTAGAAACTTTTTAACAAATAAAATTTTTAAAGTATTTTAATTTATTAATTAATAATTGGATTTTACAGTCATATTTTAATGAATTCATATTTCTTAGTGCGAAGATTAATAATTAAAATTTTTATTAGTTAATTTAAAAAACGATATGAACTTAAAATTTTTTATTAAAATTGAATTCTAGCAATTTTATTTTAAATTCTAAAAAATAAAATTGTTAGAATTTTTCAATTCCATTGTTTCAAGATAATTTAATTTTTCTAAACAAATAATTGAAATTTTTTCAAATAATTTAAATTTCTTTACATTTTTTTTGAAAAATAATTTAATTCTTTGAAAGAATTTTTATTTAAATTTTTCGAAAATAATCAAGGGAAGTTAGTGACGGTAATTATAATTTTATTTTTAAAATATAAAGTCTCTCTTAAAGTTTCAAATCAATTTTTTGCTTCTAAAAATTGTATTATTCTATTATTATTCAATTAGTTATAATTATTGAACTTCTCTTAAATTTTTATAATTTCAAATTTCTGAATGTTCAAATAAATGATATTTATCATTTCTTAAGCAAATTTAATGTTTATTACTTATTACGTAAATAATTAATTATCACTGCTTTTTTTTTAAATTGTAATAAAATTCTTCACAGGAATTAAATTATTTTCATAAATAATATCATTCTTTGGAAGGATTTCAATTATTTTTGTAAATAGTAAAATTCTTTGCAGTAATTCAATTATTATCAATAGAATTGTAATAAACTTGAAAAAGAAAATTTCCAATTATAATTATAAAAAGACAAAATTATTTTCAAAAATTGAAAAAATTATTTTTTAAATTTTCAATTAACATTATTATTTATTTATTTTTGAAATCAAATTTAAATTTAAATTTTATGAGAAAAGAAAACCGGAAATTTTATTGAACGAAAATAGTAGACACCCTGTTTAAGCTTTGTTTTAAAATAGAATTTACTTTTTACAGATTTCTTTAAACAAATGTCGTTAGCAATATTTTTTAAAAATATTTATATGAATTACATTCTTAATATTTATGTAGATTAATTTTATTTTCTCTGAATCAGGATAAGTAATTCTCTTTTAATTAAAGAATGTTAAAAAGTAAATATTTTACTACTTATTTTTATGTAGGAAGATAGATTATAATTTAATATGTTAGAAAATCACTTACTTTTTTATTACAATGTCTAATTAGTTGAGAGTTTTCTCTTTACTATACTCTTTCAATTAGTAGATATTTTACAATAAAATTATTAGTTTTTTACTATTTAATGTAAATTTTCTTCCATTAACTTAGTCGCTTTCTACATTTAAATAAATAGTTTTCTAATTATTTAATTATTGAATTTAACTATTGAATGGATAATTGGATTTACTTTATTAATCATGCAAAAAATTACTATAAGTCTATTATACAGATTTAAAAACTATTTTTACAAAGTCACATTTCAAATATGTAAAATATTGTTTTCATTTCCGCAACTTTTTAAAGCAATTTGTTAAAAACTGCAAAATTCATATTGCAGATATTATTATTATTATTATATATAATAATCGTCGTCATTCCAGATTTCCGGATCTCTGTCCACACTTGAAGTTAGTTAAAGTTATTCTTTTGTTTTTTATACGTTTTGATAGAAAATGGAAATATACATATACATATACATTATAATAATTTCTTGAAATATTTTATTATTTCTGAAAATAATTGAATTCTTGCGAAGAATTTTTTAAATAATTTTGAAAATAATTGAAATTTTCTGAAAAATTTTATAAATTTTTAGAAAAATGGACTTTTTTTGAAGAATTTTATAATTTATGAAAACAGTTAAATTTTTTTGGAATATTTTTCTATTTTTTTTAAAAATAATTGAATTCTTGCGAATAATTTTTTTTTAAATTTGGAAAATAATTGAATTCTTGGGAAGAATTTTTAAAACAATTTTAAAAATAATTGAAATTTTCTGAAAAATTTTATAAATTTTTAGAAAAATGGACTTTTTTTGAAGAATTTCATAATTTATGAAAACAGTTAAATTTTTTTGGAATATTTTTTATTCTTTTTAAAAATAATTGAATTCTTGCGAATAATTTTTTTTTAACATTTGGAAAATAATTGAATTCTTGGGAAGAATTTTTAAAACAATTTGGAAAGTCAATTTTAGGAAAAATTGACTTTTTTGAAGAATTTCATAATTTAAGAAAATAGTTAAATTTTTTGGAATATTTTTCTATTTTTATAGGTAAAAATAATTGTATTCTTGTGAAGAATTTAAAAAAAAATTTTGGAAAATAATGAAATTCTTGGGAAGAATTTTTAAAAAATTTGGAAAATAATTGAATTTTTCTGAAAAATTTTATAAATTTTTAGAAAAATGGACTTTTTTTGAAGAATTACATTTTTTCTAAGGATTTTGTAATTTATGAAAATAATTGAATTCGTTCGAGAAATTTTAATAATAATTGATGAAAAAATAATTTAATTACTTTCGAAGAATTTTATTATTTATAAAAATAATTTAATTCTTTCAAAGAATTTTATTAATTAGGTAAATGATTAAATTCTTGCGTCGAATTTTATTTAAATTGATGAAATTAATTAAATTTTTTCCTACAATTTTATCATAAATTTTTTTGAATAATAGAATTCTGTTTGGTTATTTTATAAAAATAGTAGATATTGAAAATCATTTAAATGTGAAAAATTTTTAAAGATAATTAAATTTTACAAAGAATTCTATTAAAAAATTTGGCAATAATTGAATGTTGGTTGGAAATTTTATTAAATTTTTTTGAAAATAATTGGATTTTCCAAAAAAACATTTTATTATTTGGGTCAGAATTTCTCAAACGGATCACTTTAAAAAAAATATTTTTTTTTCCATCCAAAATAATTTCTTTTTATTCCTGGTAGAGTAAGAAAAAGACCCTGAAAATTGTAGACCAAAAAAAAATTTTTTGTTAATGTTATTAACAATTTAGTTTTTTTGTAGTCTTAAATTAAAAAATTTTTTTCTCGAAATCCAGTTGACCAATTTTAAAAATTCAAAAGGGATTTTCTTCTTCTTGAAACAAAGTATTTAAAAATAATTTTTGTTTTAAAAAAAATTAATTTTTAATAGTTTTTTATATAATTTGTTTATAAATTGTTAATAACAAATTGTGTTCTGCGCCTCCTAGAAAAAAAATAAAAATTGTATTGTATTGCCAATATCCCCCTGAGAAAAAAAACGTTTAGAAAAAAAATGGACATCAATTACAAAAAAAGTTATTAAATAATTAGTGTCGCGGTGCAGAACGATATATGACTCGCAAGCACGGCTCTCATGGCACCTGTGTGCACTGGCGCTACTCTATAAGTTTGTACAAATTCTAACAGTCTCAATATTTAAGAAAAAAGTAATACAGTTTAATTATTCGTATATTTATATAACATTTTGTTTAAAAAATACTAATCTTACAATATACCTACTAAAATAACAATATAATTGGATTGCGAATTTCGAAAAGGGCTTAACTCGGTTTTTTTTCAATTTTATAGGAGAGACAAGAAACGTTTTATTCCAAACAGCTTCAATTAAAAGAGTCTAATTTTTCTTCATAGTAATTAGATGCTATTTTATATGAGAAAATGATAAAATAATTATCTTAAATTAAAGTTAGTTGGAGAAAATTGATATTTTAGTTGTCAGAGTTGAGCCCTTTTCGAAATTCATGAAAAAATTTGAATCGTTTTAATCATAAAAATGTATTAATTAAATATTTTACTATCGAGAATCAATTCAACTATTTTTTTATTTAATTTCAAAATGTAATAACTTCTTTTTGGGATCAAAAACAATTCAGCAATAGGTTAGAAAACAAACAATCTTAGGTTAAAAGTCAAAGGAAAACACAGTTTAATACATTTTTCTCCGTTAAAAGTACCTCAGATGAAATTTTCCTTTTATGAAAACGTCAATGAATATATAATAATGCAAAAAATACAAAAAAGTGAAATTTGAAAAAAATCCAAGTTGAGCCCTTTTCGAAATTCGCAATTCAATTATATATAGAGATTACGTCTTGTATTGCTTTACACTGTTATTAACATTTTATAAACAAATTATTAAAAAAACTATTAAAAATTAATTTGTTTACACACTAAAATTATTTTTAAATACTTTGTATTATAAAGAAGAAAAACCGATTTATTATTTTTTTAAATCGGTCAACTTTATTTCTAGAAAATTTTTTTTATTTAAGTCAACAAAAGACTAAATTGCCAAGAATATTAACAAAAATTTTGTTGTTCTAGAATTTTTGGAGTCTTCTTTTGTACTTAACGAGGAGTAAAAAAATTATTTTCGGACATTTTATAACAACGACGGTGAACGAAATAATTTCAGATTCGAAATTTGAAAAACTTTAATGATTAACTATTTTACTAATGAGTTTCCATTTATTATTATTTTCGAAAAGTTTTTTAAAATTCTTATCAAAAATTCAATTGTTTTTATAAATAATAAAATTGGTCGGAATACTTCAAGTACTTTTATAAACAATACACCGAAAAAAATAAAATCTCAAAGTGAGAAAAAAATTACGCTTAACAATTATTTTTACATTTTATTTTCAATATACGAAGATTCATTAACAATAAAAAGGAATTTTTTTACACTTGAAAGTTTTTTAACTAAAAGATGAATTTTAATTTTTCTTTATTGATTGGAATTATTCCTCTCTAATTAAAACAAATTTACATTAAAAAGAAGATTTTTAAGTTGCTTTTGTATTTCTGAACACAGCTTCAAATTGGTTAAAAAATGATATTTAAAAACAAAATATAAAAAAGAAAAATCCTCTCCATTTGAAAAGAAAAATTTAATGCCCACATATAACAGGAAAAAATGCTGCAAAAGAAGAGGAATCGTATAAAATTAAAAATATTTTTTTGGGTGTAAAATTCACAGAAGAAATCTAACTATTTCAGTATAATTTTAATAAAATTCTTTACAATGATTAAATTATTTTTCTAAATAGTAAAAATATTCGTAAGAATTTAATTTTTTGATAGGAATTCAATTATTTTTAATACATTTTATTAAAATTTCTCGAAATGATTCATTTATTTTATTGTAATAAAATTTTTCTAAAAAATTTAATTAGGTACTTTTGTAAAAATTTTAATAAATTGATTTACAAGATCAATTTTTTAATTAAAATTACTAAAAAAAATTTGTAATAAATTATTTATAAAATTCTATTATTTATAAAATTTTGAATTAAATTTATTTTAAAAAACTGTAATTACTACAAATAAACACGATTACTTTGAATATAAAAAAAAATTTCATAAAATACAATTATATTTTCAAAAATTTCAGTTAAAATTATTTATAAACTTATTTAAAAATAATAAATCGGATTTTCTTCTTTATAATACAAAGTATTTAAAATTAATTTTAGTGTCTAAACAAATTTATTTTTAATAGTTTTTTAAATAATTTGTTTATAAAATGTTAATAACAAATTGTGATCTGCCCACGTTAATTATGAAAAAAGTTATTAAATAATAACCGCGGCCGTACAAAGCGATACAAGACGTAATCTCTATATATAATTATATTGTTATTTTAGTAGGTATATTGTAAGATTAGTATTTTTTAAACAAAATGTTATATAAATATACGAATAATTAAACTGTATTACTTTTTTCTTAAATATTGAGACTGTTAGAATTTGTACAAACTTATAGAGTAGCGCCAGTGCACACAGGTGCCATGAGAGCCGTGCTTGCGAGTCATATATCGTTCTGCACCGCGACACTAATTATTTAATAACTTTTTTTGTAATTGATGTCCATTTTTTTTCTAAACGTTTTTTTTCTCAGGGGGATATTGGCAATACAATACAATTTTTATTTTTTTTCTAGGAGGCGCAGAACACAATTTGTTATTAACAATTTATAAACAAATTATATAAAAAACTATTAAAAATTAATTTTTTTTAAAACAAAAATTATTTTTAAATACTTTGTTTCAAGAAGAAGAAAATCCCTTTTGAATTTTTAAAATTGGTCAACTGGATTTCGAGAAAAAAATTTTTTAATTTAAGACTACAAAAAAACTAAATTGTTAATAACATTAACAAAAAATTTTTTTTTGGTCTACAATTTTCAGGGTCTTTTTCTTACTCTACCAGGAATAAAAAAAAATTATTTTGGATGGAAAAAAAAAATATTTTTTTTAAAGTGATCCGTTTGAGAAATTCTGACCCATTTATGAAAATAATTGAATTTTGAAAAGAATTTTATTGAAATACCTCAAAATAATTGAATTTTCGGGAGCAATTTTTTTTATTATTTAAAAACAAATTTTTATTAAAATTATATTAAAACAATTAATTTCTTTCGAATAATTTTATTAAATTTTTGAAAATCATTGAATTATTGCGGTAAAGTTTATTAAAATGTTTAAAAAGAATTGAATTTCTGTTAAAAATTTTATTACTTTTGAAAGGAATTGAAATCTTCATATGAATTTTATGAACATTGGTTCAAATAATGAATTTTTAAATGTTATGAAAATTTTATTATTTTAAATAATTGAATTCTTGTTCAAAACTTTATTTGTGAAAGTAACTGAATTTTACGATTATGAAAATAATTAAATTCATGCTTAGAATGTAATCAAAAATTTTTTTGAAAAAATGGAATTTACATGAAAAATTTTATAAATATTAAAAGTAATTGAATTATTGGGAAAAATAAATCCCATAAAATTTTGTTAAATAAAATTGATTTTTTTCAATATTAGCGAATTAAAAGTAGTGGAAATTTTCTAAAAAAATATTGTTTATATTCTTTGTTCGGAAAGTTAAATACCTTTATATAACCAAAAAATTTTTTTACCTTTTCTATTCTTTAGAATAATTAAAATTTTCGTAATGAAGTTTTTTTTAAATTTAGGTATCAGATAACAATTTTTGTGAAATTCAATTTTCTTCGTACAAGAAAGTTTAATTATTTTCAATTGTGAAAATCTGATGCCAAATTTGAAATTAGTATCGAAATTTGTTAAAGTTTTTTTATATACTTTAAAGTTTAAAAATATAATATATTTTGAAAATTTAATTCTAATTAGTTTTTTAGTTATGTGTCATAAGTATTTCTTTAAAAATTACTTAAATTAAAATGACTTGAAATTGTTTATAATAAACATTGCAGCACAATATTCCCGCGCGCTTGCGCGCGGATAATTTGGCTAGTAATTTAATAATATTGGATATGTTTTTGTGTTATTTTTCTTAATTTTCATAGAACTTAAAACATTTTCCATATAGAAATTCCTTTTTACAAATTATAATTTTTCATGTTGCGTTTGAACACATTGTCCTTAAATTGAAAAGTACTTTTATAAAATTGTTTTCTTTCTGCTTATATAAACGTGTTTCTTTCTATAAAAGACTTTTTTATAGGTTCTAAAAAAATTTTATTTTCTTTATGTGTATGTATACTAAACTAAAATTAGTTTCTTTTTTATTATCGTCTTTGATACCTGTGTAACAAATCGTCTGACACCATAAACTTGTTTTCTTCACCTATATATATTATAAAAGAAACAATTTTTCTATACCCCGAAAAAGCGTAAATTTTTCTATATCCTAGTGGATTCTTTAAATTGTTAAAACATGTTTAGCTATATAGTGCTAATTCTAATTATAGTCTGTATATTTTTCCATGCATTCTTATTTGCTTTTCACAATTCTTTAACTGCGAAGAAGAAAAAAGATTATGAAAATAAATTTGTTCGTATTCTCTAAATCTGAATTAGTAGAATTCTACTAAGAATTAGTAAAATTTTACTAATTTTTAGTAGTTTTCATGAACGACTTTTCACCTTTTTAATTAGTAGAATATTACTAATTTTTAGTAAAATTCTACTAATGTTTTAGTAGAATTCTACTAATTGAAAGTCACTTTTTCACTAAATGAATTAGTGAAACTGTTTTATCGACTATTAATAAACAGTTCTACTAATCAATTAGTAACGTTCTACTAACAATTAGTAAAATTTTACTAATTGTTAGTAGAATTATTACTAAATCATTTAGTGGACGACTTTTCACCATTTCATTAGTAACTTTCTACTAATTCAGATTTAGAGAGTATAGCCATAATAATCACATAGGTGCATATATATAGGGTACTGAAGATCAATTCAGAAACATCATCATTATTCTATTTCTGTAATAATGACGCTCTAATAGTTTTGCGCCTTCGATGATCATTCCACGGATAGTAATAGCGAAATGATCGCGTGCAAAATGAAGCTCAGTACGTAGGTCTCTCTCTCTCTCTTTCTGCGGACTTGAGGGTTAAACGATTCGTGTTCTTCGCACGACGAAGAGACGTCTAGCTGCGGGTACTTAATTAATGGCACGAAGAATATTCTCGAGGGTTGGTCGATGTCGAGAGAGGTAGCAGCGATATAGAGAAGGCGAAATTAAAAGGAATAAGAGAGAGAAAAGAAGAAGAAGAAGAAGCGGAGGCACATATAGAATCAGCAAGTAAATCGAAGCAGAGCAAGTGGAGAAGTGACCCTTAAGGTTTTGCGGCCGTCTTCAAGTTGGTGCTTGCATGTAATGTGTACCACTATATACTTTGGTACCAACCTGCTGGGAGATGTGTACGAAGACCAAGGGGCTGCCGAGCGTTGAAATACGATTATGGACGAATCGCGTGATTAATACGTACGAGCTGCAACACATCTATACACTTGAGCTCAATATGTACACATACACTGCTTTACGCAGAAGAATATCGCAGCCTTTCGACTTGAACCAGCTTACATGGCTGCATTCGTGAGAGAGAGATATTTCATTCGGTGTCTCCTCCATCTCCCCACATCCTCAAGACTCGCTTATCTCGTCGTCGAGGGTTGTCAGCCTTGAAGAGCTCTCGGTAGCCTCATTGTGGTCAGTCACGTGTAGCTTATATACAGATTCCGTGCATCTTCACTTAAGAATATAAAATAACCATCAATAATAATAATCCTTTTTTCTCAAATTTCATCTTAAAATGCTGCCATTTAGGGGGAATCGCACTTTTCACTCGTTGTTTAACTTCAAATTTTTGTTTATTTGAATTCTTATTGCAAAGACAATTTGCTATAGCATCTCAGCTCAATTTGAAAAAAAGTTGCAATCCATTTGGTACTTTTTTCCACTTTATTTAGCACTGTACACGGAAAAAATAAATTTAGTAGATTTTACCAAATTTTTACGAAATTGCGGATACATTTTACGATACTGAGTTTTGTAAAATGTAAGGAAAGTTTCAGGATAAAGTACAGAAGTTTCGTAGTTTATACTGAATATTTTTAGAGTTTATCCTAAGATATTCCTTAATACATTTTAAAAAAATCAGTTTCGTAAAATACTCCGTAACAGTTTTGTGAAATCTGCTAAATTTATTTTTTCCGAGTACCAAGTGCGCCAAGTAAAATATGATATAGAAAAATTAATTCAACTTATCTTCTTTTTATTTTTCAATTCGAAGGAAAATATATTCTTCACATTTCTTCAAATTGTTGATGGTTAAAATAGTTTAAACTCATCATTACAGGCATTGGATAATATATACGACTTTTTCGATTTTCTCGATATTTTCATGCAAAAAGACGATTTCTTAATAGACTTAATTTCAAAACTTGCGACTTTTTCTATATTTTTCTTGCAAATATCTATATTACAACAAAATACCACTTTTTTGTATGAAACTTATTTCAATTTTTAAAGTGGTGAAAAATAATAACAGCTAAATCTTGCAAAAAATAATTTTGAATAATTTTTCTAACAATACAAGAATTACCACAGGTCAGGAAAAGTTAGAGAAAATAAGGAAATGTATAAGAGAAATTTATCAAAAGTATCTCAAAAAATTGAAAAAAAATCTTAAAACTCTTAAGCTTTTTCTACTTCATCTTTTATTACTAAACCTAATTAAATTTATACTGAATAGTAAATTCTAGAATAACTTTATTAAAATTATTGAAAATTTCAATTTTTTCAAATTAATTAATAACACAGGAAAAAAGAAGTGTTATTTTAACACTAAAAGTAGTGTTAAAACTACACGCAACATTTTTAACCGACGCTATGTGCTTTTAACACTACATTGGTGTTAAAATAACAATAGAGACTGTTAAATTAACACTAGAGGGTGTTAAATTAATATACATTTTAAATGGGGTTAAAATAACACCAAAATTGTGTTAAAACAACATAATCTGAAAACTACACGCAACACATTTAACACTTATTTTTTTCTGTGAATATAATCTAATTAAAAATGTTTTAAGCTCAAAAGTTTTAATACAATAAATTATACTTGAATTTAAATTATAATTACATTTGAACTTTCAAAAAATTTTATCAAACAATCGTCTAATTAGCTACGCGATATTTCATTAAATAGTATTAAAAATTTAATTAAGAATTAAAGAATTGAAAAATTTTATTAAAAATTCTCAACAGTCATAATTTTAAATGAAATCAGTTTTCCATTTTATAAAAACAAATGATTATTTAATAAACAGCAATTAGAATGTTTGAAATAATTAAAGTTTCATTAAAAATAATTGCTTTTTGTAAAAATATTTTATTAAAAAGTTTTAAAATCAAATTTTGAATAATATTAATCACAAATTTTGAAAATATAATTAAATTCTTAAAAATTAAATGAAAAATCTTGAAGTGAAAATTTGAAAAATGAATTCAAATATATTTTCAAACTCTTTCTTTATACTATTTACTTACAACAACTTAATTATTTGGAAATTTTTCAACTGCAAAAAGTTAAAAGATTGATTATAATCATAATAATATTTTTAATAACTACTTTTTGTTCCTTTTTGGTATACGTTTTTTTAAATTCTATTACTTTAAATAAGTGCAATTGCTTGCCGATATTTAAAGTTTATAATTTTTATGAAAGCAATGAAAAGTTACACTGCCGTACTAAGGAAAAACTTACATAACTAACAATTTTGTGAAATTTAAGTTTTTGGTATCAATCAACTCGGAAAGAAAAACCGCATTTAACTGTGTTAATAAAAATTAAATATAATAATTAATGACTGCAAAAAACGATAATTAAAAATCGAGGAATATGAAGAAAATTAAGAAATACTTGATAAAAAGTGATACGAAGTACTTTGCGTGCTCTGAAAATCGTACGAATCATCAAACTCGACTATCAAATATGTAGGAAAAACATACACAAAGTGGTATATGTTCTTTTTCAATCGAACACATGGTCGAGCACGACGGTTGCGTACGAAATGAAAACCACGCATCTGCATTACCCGAAACATGTGTAAGTTCTTCTATCGTAAAGTTGGCCGAGGCACCACGTAACTGCACTTCGGTTACATTCGCCATTATTTGTCGGGTATGTTCGGAGAAGTAAAATGGTATTTACTAATACGATTTAAAATGCATTGAATGATTAATTTAAATTTATACAGTAGTTTTTATTGCATATATAACTAGGCAATAAATGAAAACCACTTAAATATAATACATTATTTTCAGTTTAAAAATATTTCCTAAATAATAATATTTCCCTATGCAAATGAATATTACTGTAGGCCTATAATGTTAGCTACATTTTATTAATTTTATTTCCATCACCATGTACTGCTCCATACCAAGCGACATAGAAAATGTGCAAGTTTTTAATTCTGATCGTCGTGCCTAGCTCGAGTGCCCGTGCGAGAGAAACAACGCAAGTGACTATGTGTAAGTTTTTCCTTCATATTTTCAAAAAGTAGACATCGTAAGTCACATTTTGCATAGAATTTGTTTAAATTATTAATTTTTTTTTTGCAAAATTAGAATCAGCGCATACACTTTCATTAGAGAAGTGTTAATTAATTATTAAATTATTATTTCTAAAACGGAGTTCTTGAAGCAAACAGTTTTTCTCTATTTTCTCAGTTTGACAGGGATTGCACTTATGTAAGTTTTTCCTTAGTACGGCAGTACAGTTGCAATTATATAGAAAATTGAATTTTTTGTAAATAGTTGATTTCTTGAAAAAGCTTTTGGTAGAGTATTATTTATAATAACTTATTTTCACAGAAGATATTTAGTGTATAATTTTTAAATTCATTAATATTTTAAGAAGTTACAATTATAATTTTTAGTAATTAACTTTCAGGTTTTTAAATAGAAAATTTTTGAAAATTGTAATTATTATAATGCGTGTACTTCTGTACACGCATTATAATACGCATTATTATACGCATTTTTTTTTTTTTTTCAAAAATATTTAAATATATATTTTTTCAAAATTTGAAATTTTGAATAATTTTAGTTAAAAATTCTAGGAAAAGAAGTTAATTTTAAAAGAATTTTTGTTTCAATTTTGGAAATAATTGAATTTCAGAATATTAATATAATAAAATTACAAGAATTAAAAATCTCGTTTAACAAAATTATTGAAGCTTTGAATAATTGAATTTAAAATGTAATTACAGTAAAAGGAGTTATAGTCAATATACAAAATGAAATTTTTGTGATAACACTGAATAAAGGACATTTTTTTACTTTTTTTGTATTAAGCTCTCTTTTTTAAGTCATGAACAAAAATGTAAAACTTAAAAATAATTCGCAAAATAATATGGTTTTATAAGAATTTTCTAGATTAGTTTTTCATATATAGGGAAGTAAAAACTTAACGACCAAAAGAATAGAAATATCAATTAAACATCAAAGGAGAAGGAATGACAATAAAAAATTCGAAATGGTTTCATCGTTTAAAAGAATGAGAATAAATGACACACAATGTTTTGTCTTTTTGTTTTTACAATATCCCAAATATCAATCTGTTTTTCTGTCAGAAAGTTAATTACAATGATGAGTTCAGGAAATAAGAGGGAATGTTCGAAGGATTTCTTGATTATTCGTATAGTGGGTCGCCGTGCAGGCTGGCGATGAGATCGACCCTCCATCTGCGCACATACATATAAGCGTTCTCTTCATTTTCTTTTGCTCACTCTCTTCTTCTTCTTCTTCTTTTTCTTTTTTTCTTCTTTTTATTCTTTTTCGTTTTTTTCTGTCTCTCTCGTATTCTATCCACCTTTTCGCGATCCAAAAGGATGAGTATATGTGAAGATGCGCAATGGTAGGATGAGGATAATGATGATGAAAATAAGAAAAAGAGAAGAAGAAAGAAAAAAAAAGAAGTTTTAAAAGGGAGGGAAGCTGTCCCGTAGAAGATCTAAGGCCCAACCTTGCTTCTTTCATTTCGGGGGGGACTAGATCGACGCTCGGCTCTGCTTCAAAGCGCCGCCCATTTTTTTATTCCGAACCGAAGACTTCTGGACCCTTCGTCCAAAAACCCGTCCAGTCGAACTCCTCTTGATTCTCAATCGACAAAAGGATTATTAGCTTTTCTGTTCGCCAACAAAAATCTCAAAGAACGTAATAACATCATCTCCATGAACTTCTTTATTTAAAAACTTTCTGCCGCTGCATTCTTCTTTCGAAAGACATCGTTTATCCCTTCAATAAACTGATCTTGCCTCTTTTCTTTTTTTTTACATAACGATCAATATTATTGATTAATAATATTATAATAATATCATTATAATAATTGCAAAATAAACTAGTAATAACATAATAATTAAAACAATAGAATAACACTATAAATTCAAATTAATAGAAAGTTCAATAATTTAAATTACTAAAAATCTTTACTAATTTTTACTCATTTTGTAATAAAACTTGCGTAAAAATTTAAAAACTATTAAATAAAATATAATAAAATTTTGCTAAGAATTAGTTGTAATTTTGAAATATTTATAATAGCAAATAACTTTTAAATATATTCCAATTTTTAGTTCTAAATTATTCGTTATTGAATAATAGAAAGGAGCCGATTTGTTCATTAAATAAATCATATAATTTTTTATATAATTATTTTAGTAAACTTACTAATTGTCATAGTATAGCCTCGAAAAGTTAATTAGTAGTTTTCTACTAAGTTTTAGCACACACTGGAAAAATATTCAATGAAATTTAACTATGTAAAAATTTTAGTAATAAATTTCTAAAATTTTAGAGGAAACTATTAGTTGGGTCAGAATTCGTGAAATTTTCACAGAAAACAAAAAGTATTTTTTTTTAATCAAAATGATGAAAAAACATTTCTATTTGGTCTTAGGAATGTGTCTACCAAAGAACAGAAAAAAATATTATTTTTTATAAAACTTATTGCAAATTTAATCTTTTTGCAACTTTTTAAACAAAATGTTACTTCTCCTAAATGAATGAACCGATTTAAGTGAACCAAGCGAGAATATAAAGGGAATGAAAAATATTTTCGTTCAGAATTAGAAAATTTTTAAAAAGTTTATAATTTAATAATTATTTAATACATTGTTTATAAACAATTATTTTTTTTAATGTTCTGCTCTTTTTAAAAATTTTAAAAAAATATCTACTTACACTTAAGACTATATAAGAAATCAAAATCCGTTGAGAAAATTTTGGAGCGACAATTATTTTAAAAATTTATAATGGAAATTATATCGAACGGAGATGTGATTGTGATAATTTTCAGAATTAAAACATTATTTTTAACTATGAAATGAACAAAACACTGTCGAATTAACATTTTTATTCAGTTATAAAAAATATCAAAAACTAAGTTCAGTGAAATAAATTTTGTCAACGGATTTTGATTTCTTATAGTTTTAAGTGTTGTTTTAAATATTTTAATGTTTTAAGTATTTTAAAAAAGTTTTTAAAAGGCGCAGAACATTAAAAAAAATTAATTGTTTGTAAAAAATTTATTAAATAATTATTAAAATATAAACTTTTTAGAAATTTTCTAATTCTGAACGAAAGTATTTTTTATTCCCTTTATATTCCCGTTTGGTTCACTTAAATCGGTTCATTCATTTTGGAGAAATAACATTTTGTTTAAAAAGTTGCAAAAAGATTAATTTTGCAATAACTTTTATAAAAAATAATATTTTTTTCTGTTCTTTGGTGGAAACATTCCTAAGACCAAATAGAATTTTTTTTTTTCATCATTTTGATTAAAAAAAATACTTTTTGTTTTCTGTGAAATTTTCACGAATTCTGAGCCAGTATAGTTATTGAATACACAGAAAAAAATAAGTGTTAAATGTGTTGAGTGTAGTTTTCAGATTATGTTGTTTTAACACAATTTTAGTGTTATTTTAATCCTATTTAAAATGTATATTAATTTAACACCCACTAGTGTTAATTTAACAGTCACTATTGTTATTTTAACATCAATGTAGTGTTAAAACCACACAGCGTCGGTTAAAAATGTTGCGTGTAGTTTTAACACTACTTTTAGTGTGAAAATAACACTTCTTTTTTTCTGTGTAATAAAAAAGACTCGATTCGTTCATTAAATAAATCAGAAAATTTTTTATATAATTATTTTAGTACCTTCTAAATATGAATTAGTAAAAATGTTTACTAATTCGAATTAGTGACTAACTTTTTGCTGTTGAATTAGTGAACTTCACTAATAAATAGAAATTTCTACTAATTTATTAGTAAAATTTACTAATTCAAAAGCAAAAAGTCAGTCACTAATTCCAATTAGTAAACATTTGTGCTAATTCAAATTTAGAGGGTAAACTTTACTATTATAGTATAGCCTCAAAAAGTTAATTATATTATAGTTTTCAACTAAGTTTCAGCACAGACTGAAAAAAAATATTTAATCAAATTTAATTGTAAAAATTTTAGTAATAAATTTCAAAAACTTTAGAGAAAACATTAAAAAATATAGTAATTATTGATAAGAATATACTAAATCTGAGAAAATAATTAGTAGAATTACTAAAAATGTAATACTATAGCTATATACTATTAATATCAAATATTCAGAATATTAATTTAATTCTAAAATAACTTTACTAAATTTCACATTAGTTTTTTAATGTTTATTATTTTTTATATTAAAACTTTGCTTTATCGCACTTTTTCTCCAATTTGTAAAATACTTTTTCAAAATTAAATATCCGTGTATAGTTTGAAATTCAGTAAAATTTCCAATAGAGTAAAAATTTATTACCACATGTAATGGAATTTAAATAAAATTTAGTGGAAAAGCTTTAAAAAAGTTTGAATTAGTACAACTTTTTAATCATTTAGATTTATAGAGAACAAGCACTTAAATTTCTGAATTGCTTCAAAGTCCAAAATTTTATGAAGCTATTAAAAATTTTCAAACACTTCATAACTAAAATTTATATGATGAATTTAGTAAATTCGAGGTATTATCACAATAAAATCTCCTCTGTGTCAATAAAAAAACATCGTTATTATTTATTGATCTTCATTAATTTTATCTGGTATTAAAAAAAAGTTAACTTTTCTTAGAATTTATATTATTAATTAATTACTCCGCATTTTTAAAATTTCTTCGGGAGAAGTGCCTTAATTTTGCGTATATACATAAACTGAGAAAATAATGTCTCTCTCATCCGAATTTTCAGCCTCTCTCATATCCTTAATATTCACGTGTGTACTTGAAAAATATATAATTCTCGAAAGGAAAAAAAATAAGAGGAAAAAAATTTAAAAAGTTAATGTGTCAGGTCAGCAGCCATATTTTTCTGAATATATGTATACACGTATAATCTATATACATATAGGCAAAGATAATTATTTTCCTTTGTGTTATATTCCGTGGGACCAATACAAGACGCCATGTGGAGAAGGTTGGGCCATATAGTCTCTCTATATCGTTTGCGTTTCGACCTCAGCTCTTAAATTAGGAGGGGAAAAATGGTGCTCCTCTTCTTTTGATGTCTGGAAAAAAAACTTCACGTCTATAGGTGTTTTTTTTTGTTTGAGTTCATACGTGTGTGTTTGTGTGTGTGTGTTGGTCGTTTCTCTCTCTTTTTTTTTATTCTCTCCCTTTCGCGCAGTATAAGTACCGGTGTCGAAGTGTCGGTGGTGAGTTCGGGCAGGGCGATGAGTCCATAAAACCATGGCTAGAGCGAGTCAGACATAAAAAAAAAGAAGATGGAGAAAAAGACAATTTACTGGCTTCTGAGTAAAAGAGCATAAAACGTGAAAGAGCGAGATAGAAGGATGCATTTAACGCATCTGTTGATCGCCATAAGGCCAAGGCAGACAACGCCCGGTTTCCCCTCTTTTGCTCTTTTCAATGGCGGATATACACAATCGTTTCGAATCAATTCCCTTAGAAACAAATTCATTTTCA
Organism: Leptopilina drosophilae; assembly: GCA_032873175.1. Lineage (NCBI taxonomy): Eukaryota > Metazoa > Arthropoda > Insecta > Hymenoptera > Figitidae > Leptopilina > Leptopilina drosophilae. The sequence goes on from CM065478.1 coordinate 52,682,945, forward strand.
AAACGAATATTAATATCTTCATAATAGAAATTGTCACTCTTTCACCGAAGAAAAATTCCGCAAAGTAATTTGTAACCATAAAGTTTTTTGAAAAGTATCAAATTGATACAGAAAATTCAGAGCAATTTTGGTGTAAAAATTTATAAAATGATAATTTTGTTTAAATAAATAAAAATGGATAAAAATTTTTAAAAATATAAAAAAAAGGTAAAGATTGCGGTATAAAAAATGTATAAAATATTAAACGATCGCGATCGATTGAAATGGCTTCATCTAAAAATGTAAATCTATATAATGATGATGACTGTGAGCGAAAAAAAAAGAAACGAGAAATGTGCCGACTTGCCAGACAACAACACCGACATATATTCAAATATCCATAGATTTTAAAAGTTGTCCGTTAAATTTTTATACTCGGGACTTATCAGCGGGATACGCGGCAAAAAGAAATTTATATGAGGTTGATGTATTTGTTTAGAAATTCCTGCTTAATAGGCCCATTAAAAATCCTACTGTGGGGGGGATTTTATCATAAAATTGATATTTAACATATTCAAGTGATTTATGATTTTTTACTTCTAAGCTCACTTTTGTCTATTAATATAAAATATCTGTTTATTGTATTAATTATTACATACTAATTTTATTGCGGTAATAACTCTTTTTATTTTTCGTTCTGCTTTCTATTTTTGAAAAAAGAACAAAACAGTTTTGGTTTTTGCTTTCTATACTTAAGACCTTCTCAATTTTTATGAGAATGTAAAAAAGGAAAGAAGTCAATATTCTGTCTGATAATTTCGGGAAAAATCAAATTTTTGTGATTCATTTTTTGAAAAAGGAGTGACAATGACACATTTTATCATCACATATATATTATATGCGCTAGTCACGTATTTATATAAAGAGAGAATAGCATTTTGTAAATTGAATATGACGACAGTAATTACTGCAAAGAATTGCTGCTGCTGCGTTGCTCCTTCAACTTCAAGTTTTTTCTTCCGTCAGCAACTTTTCCTGTCATACAATGAATTGTATGTAATTATATATACAATGTATATTGCTTAGAGAATACATTTAATGTTTTACCCCTTCATTACTCTAGAATATACTCTGGACTTATAATAATTTCTTTTTTTCCAAGAAGTATACGCATATATATACTTCCCCTTTCATTTTATCATGCGCGCGCGGTCATATCACTTTACAAGAAATGATCTTACTACGTGATCAGAAATTTTGCTCGAATAGGTCAACTTGATCTTCGATCAGCCTGACATCCCCATGGGGATGATCGGAATGATTATCAAGATATTCTCGTGGGAAATGAAAACAGGTTTCACAAGATCAAACAGAAAGTATATATAGAGGGAGAGAGAGAGAGAGAAAGAGAGACGCTCTGCAATCTTCAGGAGTCGCGCAAAAGAATTTGAAAGAGAGGCCTTTTGCGCGCATTATCGACATTGAAAAACGATTGTAAATAACATACATCAAGTCGTAATGATGCTTTGTAAAATACGCGCGATTTTACCAGTTCACCTTTTTTGTAATTTTCTTTTGCCGCAGAATTCAGGTTAATTTTCTATTATACAAAGAGTTGTATATTAAAGAATTGACTGTATTTTTTGGTAGTTTTTTTTTGAGACTCAGGTAAAAAAATAAAAGCATAAATTTCATAATTAATATTGTCTAGTGTTAAAAATTATATTGAACAGTATTTTTAACAATAATCATTATACAATTTGTGAAAACATTAAAAAGCATATAATTTTGGTTGCAAACTATATATAAATGAGCAACAATACTTAGATACAAAATTATACGATCACGGTAAATCGATAGGTATTCAAATAGCACCAAAATGGATTAAAATAACACTAAATTGGATTATTTTAATCCTTTTTGGTGTTTTTTTAATACCTAACGATTTACCGTGATATAACTAGTAAAACTAAACGCGCGTAAAATTTTCTTTTCCATTTTTACTTTCAAAACTTGCTTTTCTAAATTTAATGAAAATTTTTAATTTCCTAAAAAATATAATTTTTTTACGGTCTTTTATTAAATGTAATTATTTGAAAAACTCATATTTAGTAAACGCCAAAATATTTCTAACAACAACTATAGAATTAAAATTCAAAATTTATTTCAATAAAAGTTGCCAAAATTTCCAATTGTTTCAATTTTTTTAAATTATTTTTGGAAATAAAAGTATTTTTAAAAAATTTTAATTTCTTTTTTTAAAAAACAATTTTACGAGATTTCTGAATTAAATTTTTCAAAACTTTGCTTAATTCAAAACTTTTTCTTATACAAAAATTTTAAAACTTATTCATATTTATTTTTCCCGAGAATTAAAAAATTTTAATTTTAATGAAAAACCTCATGAAATATAATTATTTCTAAAATTTGCAACTGTAATTCATCCAAAATTCAATTATATTTTTTATAATTTTTGAATAAAATTATTGACAAACTTTAATAATTTAAAAAAAATAATATTATTAATAATTTTTTTAAGTAAAAATTTTAAGATTTTTAAACTTTTGCTTCCCTTAAATTTTCAAGAAATTTAATTTAAAAAACTTTTAAAATTTGATTAATACCTAAAATTCCTGTTGTAACGGTTTAAAAATTCAATCATTTTCAAAAATGTTAACTGAAATTTTTATTAAATCAACTCCTATATCAGAATTCAACTACGAGAATTGAATTATTTAAAATTTAAATAGAATAATTTTTGTGAATTTGTAATGATATAATTTCAAAAATGAAATTATATTTAAAGACAATTTTTAAAGAGAAAAAATAAAATTCTTTAAAATATAAAATATTACAGAATTTTCAATTTTTTCAATTTGTTAAAATTATTATTGTGAATTCAAGTACCTTTTCCTTTAAAAAATTTTAATTACTATTATTCAAAAACCTAATTCTTTAAAAATTCCCAAATTAAATTTTTCAAATTTTAATAACTTTTGTAAAATAAATATTTAACTAATTATTGCTCTGTATTTACTTAAAATTTCAAAATACTTAAAAATTTGAACTGAAAGTCTTCTGAAATTCAATTAATTTTCTAGAATTTTTTAATAATGTTATTCAAAATTTGATGTTTAAGGAAGCTAACAAATTTAAACACTACACATTTTTTACACACAGTCTACAAATAACTTTTTATGTTGATTATTATAATATAATTACAAAAAAATAATTAACAATAGTTAAGGTATACAAAATATGTTTAAGCGCAACTGATTTTACAAAAAATAAACTGTATAGCTTTAACTAAAATATCGATATAGGAATTGAATGTATATAGATGTGTTCATTAACGTCCATTCAAAATTAGTTGCAATTAAAGAAAAAAAGTGCAAAGAAACATTTTTTCAAAATCAAAAAATTTTTTTTAAACCAAAATTTGGATTTTAAAAGTCAAAATTCAGATTTTTTTAAAATGGTTCCTTCACTATACTCGTTTTCTACTAATATTAGGTTCGTGATTTCAAATTTGTTATTGGAAATAACGAAGATAAACACTATTTAATAATTTTTTCTTAATGCTAATTGTTAATGCTATTAATTATTGATTAGTCAAACCATACTAGCTTAAAAAAGTTAGACCAGAAAAATTCGTTTTACTAGAATTGGTATACAAAGTTTCTAATTGTAAATTCATTTATTAATTTATGTATTTTTTAAATAAATATTAAGTAAAAGAACAAATTTTCCAAATACAAAGAATAAAAATTATTCTTAAGAGCACAATTGACATTATTTAAGAGCATAATTGAGGCATCATATATGCCTATGGTAATATTTTGAAAGCAATATATTCGTTTCAATGAAAAGGATAAACTTTCTACATTGTACCTATCAATAGGATTTCATCACAGTTGCGGCAAAAGTCAGGAAAATAACGGTCCAGGTAAACGAAAAAAATTCCAAATTCTGGTTAATTTTAGAAATAATAGCCAAAACTTGTAAACACAATTTATCGTAAACTTTCAAATTATAGATAGAGAATGGAAGAGTAAAATCCTTGTTCAGAAATTATTAGGAAGATACGATTTAATCCCTTGTCATATCAGAGATTTGTGCGGATACCAAGTATATATATGTATAGATATAGTTTATATGTGTATTTATATACAGGTATTAGCAATGTCAGATGGTTTGAGAATATACACAAGTACTTGAATGATGAAACGGTGCAACTCTCGGCAATTTGACTTACGACATTTTGAAAGCAAGCCGACCGTTTGTAGGCGTGTGTTGAAACGTTGGGATGTCGGACGGGTTTTGCGTGGGCCTACCATAGCATATTACATCTGGGTCCGAGTTATACGAGAGAGAAAGAGAGAACACGAAAGAGTGAAAGAGAGAAAGAGCGAGAGAGAGTACTTATGATGGACGAGACAGGTGATTATGCGTGTGGAAACTACCAGGAACACATGCTTCAATTCATACATACCATGAGGTTAAGCATCGTCTTCATACAAGGGATTACATCTTGACGATGGGTATCACCTCGAGCTTTTTCAATTCTCTAATTCGTGATCCTCTCTTTTTATCAACGCTTACTCTCATTTACCTCCATCCGTTTCTTACACGCAGCGCGCTTGTGTATAACTTTAATACACGCATTTATAAATCGTGCTTCTTTTAATCGGCTTGGACACCTCTTTTATCCGTTGATTACTTGCACCTTTTGTGTGCAATTGAAAATACGGATGAAAAATCGTTTCTCTAATCCGTTTTCATTTAGAAAAAATTAGCTCTGGAAGTTGATCCGCATTCCAATAAGTATTTGATAAATTTATTGTAATTTTTTCTTATAGTATTTGACGCGCAGTTTATAAGTTGACTGAAAATTGGATCAGTTGGGTGGCTTAGGGATAAACCTTAACGGCATCCGGATGTTCAGATTATCCAGCAGGGAGTTTAGGGATGTTTAGTTATACGACCGGAAATGTTGTTGATCTAAGTGCACTAATTGCGTGGATTTTATAAAAAGTTCTTAATTTTGATATCTGCAGAAAAACTCTGTAAAAGCGAACTTTTATAGGTTAACACAGAAAAAGAAAAGGATGAAGAAAGAAAGAACTTCATGTAAGAGGTTGATTCCATTTCAATCCAGACAGGCTAAAATATGTAAGTCAAATAATAGTTTTCTACACCCAGAGAAAATTATTATTTAAACCAAATATATTTTATTTGACTTAAATAAACGTATATTTGTCTCAGAACCAACTAGACTTTTTATTTGTTTTAAATAAAATTTTTATTCGACATAAATAAAAGATTTATTTGACTCAAATAAAATTTTAATTAAACCAAATAAAATTTATTTGAAACAAATAAAAAAGTCTAGTTGGTTCTGAGACAAATATACAATTTCTCTGGGTGTATGGAAATATATTATTTTTTAAACAATTTTAGACGACACGTATTTTGCCGTTTGGCCAAAAAAAATTATTTAACGAAGTTAGGCGCATTTGAATTTTTAAAACTGCGAAGTCTGATTTCAAGAAAATGACGGTAAAAAATATTTAAATTGATGTATCTTTCTTGCAACTGGCTATAATGTAGTGGGTTTTTTGTCCCTAATTACGGATTAAACGTTCTTTGAAGTCCCACAAGTTTAATTAAAAAAGTTTTAAATTTATCAAAATGGCGGCTATTTTTCGAAAAAAAATTTAAATCAAATTTTCTCAAAAACCCCATCGGTTTTTCTTCTCTCAATTTTTTCATTACTTTCTAGAAGTCTAAAGATTATTTTCCAATAAAATTTATCGGTGTCCCGCTTCTTAAAGAGGAATAACAAATTTTTTTGTTTTTTCAAAAATGAAAAATCGAAGTTTTTTCGATATCTTTACAATATGCAACTAAATTTTAAAAAGAAAAAACATTTTTCTTGAAAAATTAGGTAAATATTCATTACAACTGACATTTCCACCATTCAAGGAAATTAAATTATTATTATTATATAATTAAATCAATAAAACTTGCATTTTTAAAGTATATTAGACTTTTAATTCAGCATTTGAATGCAAAACGCTTTTAATGTTACAAACATTCAAAAACTACATAAAAACATTCAACAAAAAATAAATTTCCATGGAATTCAAAATTATTTTACTCCACCTTTATATTAATTCAATACACTAAAGAAAGTTCATTGAATCAAGTAAATGCATTTTCTTGACCTAATTTATTTAAAACAAACCCATATTTTCTTATTGGAAGAAATTTATTTTCTTGTGTCAAGTAATTATGAGCATTGGGCAAATAATTTTTTTGTTTTCTTTATAAATAACTATTTATTTCATCCAACACCCATATTCTTGAGCCAAGAAAATGGGAAGATTAATATAAGTTAATAATTGTTTCAACTCAATTAAAAATTAACTTCTTGGTCGAATTCCACATTTTCTTGGATTAAGGATATGTGTTCTTGATCCAAGATAATATTCTTTTCCCAAATATACTATGTCAAGAAAATCGTTTTCTTGAATCAATACTATATAATAGTCTTGGCCGTATTCAATCTCACGATTTGCTTCAACCAAGAAAAATTTTCTTGGTTCAATACTTTTTTTAGTATACGTCAATTTTTTGTTTTAACGTATTGTTACTTTCTTATGAATTCCCATAAAATTAAGATACTTCTTTTGATCTGACGAAAACATTTTCCTCCTAACATTCATTTTCGTTTTAGTTTAAAACATAATTATAAAACAGTAAACGAAATTAAAAAAGCTATTTAGTATTAAAAGAACTTTTCAAATTTTATAACAAAAATTCGATCGTTTACTTAACATTAGATTCCATGAAATTTCTACAAATATTTACTTGTGTCATTTTTTCAGCAAAGTCTATGAAGAAGGCAAAACATCTAGAAAAAAACACTAACGAAGAAATAAAAGCGGAACAAACCGAATAGTAACAAAGTATAACAATAAATTAAAACAGAACATTGACATATTGAATTAATCTAAATGTGGAGTAAAATAATTTTGAATTCCATGGAAATTTATTTTTTGTTGAATGTATTTCATGTAGTTTTTGAATTTTTTAACATTAAAAGTGTTTTGCATTCAAATGCTGAATTAAAACTCTAATATACTTTAAAAATGCAAGTTTTATTGATATAATTATATAATAATAATAATAATAATAATAATAATAATAATAATAATAATAATTTAAATTCCTTGAATGGTGAAAATATCAGTTGTGATAAATATTTACTTGATTTTTCAAGACAAACGTTTTTTCTTTTTGAAATTTAGTTGTATATTGTAAAGATATTGAAAAAACTTGGATTTGACATTTTTGAAAAAACAAAAAATTTTGTTATTCCTCTTTAAGAAGCGGGACACCGATAAATTTTATTGGAAAATAATCTTTAGACTTCTAGAAACTAATGAAAAAAATTGAGTGAAAAAAACGATGGAGTTTTTGAGAAAATTTGATTTAAATTTTTTTTCGAAAAATAGCCGCCATTTTGATAAATTTAAAACTTTTTTAATTAAACTTGTGGGACTTACAAAGAACATTTAATCCGGAATTAGGGACAAAAAACCCACTACATTATAGACAGTTGCAAGAAAGGTACATCAATTTAAATATTTTTACCGTCATTTTCTTGAAATCAGACTTCGCAGTTTTAAAAATTCAAATGCGCCTAACTTCGTTAAATAATTTTTTTTGGACAAACGGCAAAATACGTGTCGTCTAAAATTGAGTGAAAAATAATATATTTCCATATAGGAAACTATTATTTGACTTACATATTTTAGCCTGTCTGAATTGAAACGGAATCAACCATAAGAGAAAGAAAAAATAGAAGATTCACTCCCAAATATACATACATGAATATGTGAATAGAACAAAGGAGTACATAATCCGTGTATAAATTAATCTTTTAAATCGAAGGCATATATATATTTGAAACTCATATCCTTTGAGGATAACATAACAACTTTAGGAAGACGTAGGTGAGTTACGTGATCGTCTGACAGCTTGACAGGCAGACGTTAACGATCCACGATTTCCATCGCGCGCGGGATTTCTCGCGCGATGCCGAGAGAGGTGACAGGTTCTCTTTCCTGTTGTATAAAGAAGAGCCAAATCGTTCTGTCTCTCGTGACGATCATCCTCGCGAGATCGTCGATCTATAACCACTCACACACACACACACACGGCCAACAAACACTCTTGTCCCACGAGATCAATCGATCGATCATGAATTCCGCAAACTTCTTTGCCCGCAACGATGTTTGTTGTTTGTCGCAAACAGCAATCATGCTGAACCTGTATATCAATCCATACCCTATATTGTATATACTAGTGTAGGAAACTTGTGCAAAAATTCTCATAATAATAGGAGAAATGATTCCCCTTCGGCCATTTTTGGTCGATTCGTTAATTAATCTCGAGAGTCTAGCGTGAAAGCTATTAGTTCTTGTCAACATGGAAGGTGTATAGTTTCATCGAGAAAGAAGGGAGGGAGGATGGAATATAGTATGGCGGCGGCCACTCACGCAAACGGTGTGCTGAGAGTTTTTTGAATATTTCAACTTCCTTATGCTGTATGTGTATATATGTATATACACTTTTGAAGAAAAGCAAGAAAACGTAATTACTTTTCGAGCAGAAATCTCTTATGGAGTTTGTGTAAATAAATCAATAGGACTGTGAATCGACTGACAAGTTTCTGATCTGGGAAAAAGTTTTGTACTTTTTCTCTTATCTAATTGAGTATAGGTATAGAGTATAGAATTTTGTCTTCTTTCTCAACCGTCAAAAGGTCTTTTTCTTCTGAGTGAAAACTATCACTATAGCTTTTTACTGTTTGATGACAAATTGAAGAAATTCATGTTAGAAGTGAGGTAAGTGGATTATGATTGGTGCGCAAGCATATAGGGAGTAGGGATAGACGCATTGCTATTGGAGCTTGCGCCCTATCCCTACTTTTAATAGATTGCGCGCGCACGCGAGCAGTGGGATTAAACGCCTGACTATTGGTATTCTCTATCCGTGCCTATATACACAATATGACGGATGCAATTTTTAATCTAAAAACGCTAGTTTGGCGTCTAGAAATTAGTTTTTAATTAATTTATAATAATTAATAACCAAAAAACATATCTACAATAGTTCTTCATACAAACAACAGTTTTTTGTTGTCTTTCAGGGTTATCACAGGCGTCAGAAAAATTAGGAAAAAGTTAGAGCTTTTTACTAAAAATATACTGAAAAAAATTAAATTCTTAAAATTCATAAGAAGGTTCTGAATTTTTGTATCTTTTTCGTTTGTCTCATAACCTATGAAATTCACCACGAATTCTAATAGAAAACCTTAATTTTTTTTAAATTTTTGACAATATTTCCTTTTTATGCAACTTAATTCTTTTGAATACTCTCTAAGTTTGAATTAGTAAAAATCTTTACTAATTTGAATTAGTGACTGACTTTTTGCTTTTGAATAAAAAAATAGTAAATTTTACTAATAAATAGTTATTTCTACTAATTTCTTTAGTATAAAATTTCCTAATTCAGAAACAAAAAGTCAGTCACTAATTCAGATTAGAGAGTAAAATGATTGTTTATTGATTATTTAATAAATAATTTTACTTACACATTTAAAGTTAATTGAATTTTAAAAGAGTTGTCGCATTTACGAAAACAATATAGACATTTTGAACAAATTTCATTAAAAAATTTATTTAACTTAGATTTTTGAAAAAAATTAAATAATTTAAATTCTTCAAAAATTAGTAAAGCTTTTTATTATTTAGTCAATTAATTATTATAAACAAGAAAGATTTAATACAAAAGAATTTTAGTTAAAAAATTAAATTTTGGAAAAGCTACAAATGATTGCAGAAATTAACTTATTTTTCCAAAAGTAATAAAATTCTTCTCAAAAATTTAATTATTTTACAAGATTAAAAAAAATTTCTTCAAAATTCCAATTATCTTTATAAATTTTTGACAAAATTTTCAATTATTTACAAATAATTTTTCTCAATTCAATGATTTTTAATATCTATATATATTATTTTAATAAAAATTATCCAAAAGAATTCAATTATTAAAAAAATCATTTGATGAAACTTTACGTAAACATTTTATTATTTTCAAAATTTTCTATTTTTTTATAAATTTTATTAATAGTTCCATTATTTTTATGAATAATAACATTTTTTTTACAGAAATTCAATTAGTTTTATAAATACTAACATTCTTTTTAGGAATTAAATATTTTCAGAAATATTAAAACTCGTCTTAAAATTCCAATTATTTTAAATATAATTTTAATCGAATTTCTCAAAAATTTATTAATTATATTATTGAAAAATTCCCGACGAATCGAAAGTTCGTAAAAATAAATTATTGTAAACTAATTGATTTAGAAATTTTCAAAGAACTTTTTAAAAAATTATTAAAAATAATAATTGATTTAAAGAAAAATTTTATAGTTAAAAATTTTAGAAAATAATTGAAGTGGTAAACTCGAAGTGGTGGATTTTCTTCATGTTTACAATATTATATTGTTATTATAGCTTTTGAATTTGAAATTTTTGAAAATCCTAATTCCTTCATAAAAATAATAATGAATAAATATTTATTTAACCATTTAACGCCTTTTTTTTATAAAAATGCAATTTTTGTCATCATTTAACCCCTTCGCAGTCCAGCTAAAAATCGCTCGTGGTCCAAAAACGGTCCAAGAAAAAAAAGTTACTAAAAAATGTGATTTCATTGTAATTAAGGTTTTTGGAGTCGCAAAATTCGAATTTGAAGTCAGTTTTTCAAAATTTAAAATGGCGGATCCAAAATGGCTGACCCAAAATGGCGAATTCGAAAATTTTAAATTTTATCAAATTTGCTTGAAACTTGTTACTCGGGGGTTTTCGGGGTCTCTAATTACGAATCTAATGTCAGATTTTCAAAATTCAAAATGGCGGATCCAATATGGCGCTCGAGAAAATAAAAAATCCAACGGATTTGTTTAAAACTTGTTACTCGGGGGTTTTCGGGGTCGCTGATTACGAATCCGATGTCAGATTTTGAAATCCAAAATGGTCAAGGGGTTAAGAGTCCAGGATTTTGTATTTTGAGAAACTAACATCGGATTTGTAATATACGATCTTAAAAACCGCCAAGAAGTCATTTTCATTAGCTAAGCTTTATTTAATTTTCGATTTTCTAGTTTTTTTGTAAATCGTGAAATAAACATTATCTTTTATTATTGTTGTATTTAAAAAATTGTTAATTCTTTATTCCAATATAAATATTTTTCTTAAAGTAGAATAAATTTGTGGGTGTTGGTTGTTTAGAAATTAAAAATATATTTATTTTTGTTGAAGTTATGAAGATTAAAAGTCAAAAGTGGTTTCGATTGAAACCGCTGGGCCTTAAAGGGTTAAAAAATTAAGCTATTGATGTTTTCAAATATAATTTTATAATTAAAGAAATTCGCTATTGAAATGTATAATAGAACATTTTTTTGAGTATCTAATCATATTTAAAGTGAATCAAAATATTTCTTAGGGTCAGGAAAAATGTCAAAAATTTTATCTGGAAATGAGGGAAAATCGAAATTGAATTTTTTAATAGCAACTCTGTTTTTTCTTCTATACTTTATGTTATTATGTGTTTCATTTATCTTCCAGCTGGTTGAAATTGTTTTCTCTCAATTGTGTGTATAATTGAAAAATATTTCATGAAAAGCAAGCAAAAGAATTAAATAGTATACAGTGTATATTGCCATCGAAGGAAACCCGCTGTAATAAATGTAACGTATATATAACCGCGTAAGAAGTGTATACACGAAAAGTAAATAATAATTCCAAAGAAGGATGCGAACAAATCAGGCGCGTATGTCCTTAGAGACACTCAATCACAAGCGAGTGAGAAAGTCAAGTAACTAATATGGCGAAGGAAGAAATAAACGCATTGACATGTGTTTGCGAGACGATTCCAAAAGGGATGAAAAAATTAGAACTCTATATATAGCTTTGATCCCGCATATAATGATCGTCATCCGCACACACATATCGTCAATGCGGCTTCGAAAATACACAATTATTATACGCAGAGAGAAAAAGAAATAAGTTGTCGATATATTTTCTCAACCAGTTGCCGATTCATTATATTTGGTTCAAGAACTTTCTCTCTCTCTCTCGCTCTCTTTCTCTCTCTTGTCCTTAGGGCACTTTCGATCATTTCAGGAACACAACCACGTGATTATTCGCAATACAAACATCGCTTTAAATGCCCTCGAGACTCGAAATTCTTTCATAAAAGGGTCCACTGTATATATTTTCGACCAAAAGTTTTTATGTTCGAAAAGAACACAATTTTTTTTTCTTCTTCTATTTTGCCGAGTCATTATTGAAGTTTTTGATTTTCTGCGCACGGGTAAAAATTTAAAACGTCGGATACTTTTATATATATACTTATTGTGTATATATATGTACATATACGTATATACACACCTCGTTTATTCCTGAGGCTGCGAACGTGGGTTTTATTGTAAATCTCGAAGATGTAATGATCCAGTCGCGTTGATGACAGGTAATTTATTTACTCGCACCATCAGACAAACATTATCGAGACGTTCAAAGTGTGTCCCGTTTGAAACTATTCATTTTGACTCCATGTAAATTTGCATGTATAACGTCTTTTCGAAAGTATCACACGACTATGTACAGTGTATATATGAACATATTCTTGTATTATAGAATTATTATAGGTGGGTTTCTTTCGGAATTTTACACTTTTTTAAAATGATAAATTATTCCTGTTTTGTAAATGTCAAATCAATTGCAATTTGTTTTTTCTAATCCATTATAATGTTAGCGCACTTATCTATTAAATGCTTACACTCACTATGTACTTTTTTATTATACTTTACTTTACAGCAATAGGGTCAGACCAGCACAGCTGTGTTAAAAAAATTTTATTGATTTTCTAAAATGTTAAAATTTTTATGAAAATCGGTAGTTCACAACAAAACAGAAAAATACTTTTAACCCTTTTTTGAAATTTTAAAATTTTGTTATTTTTTTTTTTGCATTAACAAAATAATACAAAATTAAAAAAAAAATTAAAAACTCAAAAGCTGTTTACATAGGGTGTCTACTAACCGAGAAATCCGGGAAACAACCGGGAATTTGTTTTAACCGGGAATTAGCCGGGATTTTTGTACAAAACTGGGAATTTTTTCACCAAAATTAAAAAAAGTTTTATTTTAATTTGTTTTTAAAAAAATTACTTTTTATTTCAATTTTTATATATATTTATATACTTTTCTTTGAATTATAAAAAAAACTAAAAACAAAAAATTAAAAAACTTTGAATTATATAGTTAAAAAAAAATTAATTTGATAGTAAAAGTCAGGCACTAATTCAAACAGATTCTGTAAATAAATTTTAAAAAATTATCGAGTTAATAGAAATATTGTGAAATTCGACTGAAAATATGTAATTGAATTTGTTAAAGAATTTCTTTAGAAACTTTTTTAACAAATAACATTTTCAAAGTATTTTAATTTAATAATTAATAATTGGATTTTATAGTCACATTTTAGTGAATTCATGTTTCTTAGTGCGAAGATTAATAATTAAAATTTTTATTAGTTAATTTTAAAAAAACGTTATGCACTTCAAATTTTTTATTAAAATTGGATTCTCGCAAATTTTTTTTGTTTAAATTCTGAAAAATAAAATTGTTGAAATTTATCAATTCCATTGTTTCAAGATGATTTAATTTTTGTAAACAAATAATTGAAAATTTTTGAAATAATTGAAATTTCTTTACATTTTTTTTTAAATAATTTAATTCTTTAAAAGAATTTTAATTTAAATTTTTCGAAAATAATCAAGGGAAGTTAGTGACCGTAATTATAATTTTATTTTTAAAATATAAAGTCCCTCTTAAAGTTTTAAATCAATTTTTTGCCCCTTAAAAATTATATTATTCTATTATTATTATTCAATAGTTATAATTATTGAACTTCTCTTAAACTTTTATAATTTCAAATTTCTGTATGTTCAAATAAATGATATTTATCATTTCTTAAGCAAGTTTAATGTTTATTACTTATTATAAGTAAATAATTAATTCTCACTGCTTTTTTTAAATTGTAATAAAATTCTTCACAGGAATTAAATTATTTTATCATAAATAATATTCTTTGGAAGGATTTCAATTATTTTTGTAAATAGTAACATTCTTTGCAGAAATTCAATTATTATCAATAGAATTGTAATAAACTTGAAAAAGAAAATTTCCAATTATAATTCTAAAAAGACAAGATTATTTTTAAAAAATTGAAAAAATTATTTTCCAAATTTTCAATTAAAATTATTATTTTTTTAAATTTTTTTTTGTTATTTCTTTATGTTCGAAATCAAATTTAAATTTAAATTTAAATTTTATGGGAAAAGAAAACCGGGAAAAAATTAGGTCATAACCGGGAATTTTGTTGAATGGAAATAGTAGATACCCTGTTTATAATAAATTAATAAAACTTACACTTATTACACAAAATTGTTCACGCTCTCCAAAACCACAGAGGATTTTTAAATGAAAATTTTTAAAATTGAGCACCGATTTGTGGCGGTAGAATTTTGAAAACTATTAAAAAATTTTTTTTTATTTAACAATATATATGAACAAAGGAGAACAAAATTTACTAAATATTAGTTAACAAATGTGCAGCATTCATATTTTTTTAAGTTAAGATATCAGATTTGATCTGATCGATGCCCAATATTGTAAACTTTCATTTTAAAATAAAATTATGAAAAACAAATTATATTTTTCACTTGTATACTGAATTGTCCATGACAATCAACTTTTTTCCTCTGTGGTGTTGGAGCGCGTTTTTAATAAAAAAATACGTCATGTACATTCCAAATTGAAAAAACAAAAATTTTTTTGGGGGCTTCGAGAAGAAACTATACTGAGTACAATTCTTATGAGTTTCATTGCATTTGGAGGGGTAGAACACATAAATAATTAAAATTGTTTATAAAATTATTATTAAAAATATGGAATTTTGAAATTTACAATCTTGCAAATATTTTCTTTTAAAAGAGTGAACAATTTTGTGTAATCAGTGTAAGTTTCATTAATTTATTGTAAACGGCTTTTGAGTTATTAATTTTTTTTTTTAATTTTGTAATACTTTGTTAATGCAAAAACAATAACAAAAATTTTAAATTTCAAAAAACCGTTAAAAGTGCGTTTTTTTGTTTTTTTTGTGAACTACTGATTTTCCTAAAAGTTTTAACATTTTAGAAAATTAATAATATTGATGAATTTATCGATCACTCCGAGTCATTCAGAATTAAAAAATTTTTTAATTCTGAATGACTCGGAGTGATCGATAAATTCATCAATATTATTAAATGCCACCGAGTGATAAATTCAATTCAATATTTTAGAAAATTAATAAAAAATTTTTAACACGGTTGAGCTGGTCTGACCCAATACTATTTACTTGTTTAGCTACACTTATTATTTGGATATATTCTTTTTATTTTTTCCCCAGCACCTAAAGTTACTTTTTATTATTTTGAAAAATATTTCCCCTATTTTGAACTGTTATTTTTAACTGCGGTTGAAACTGAAAAGGGTTAATTATTCAGTTTGAAATTACTTTTCAAAAGGAAATCTCTGCGGGAAAAATATTTCTGAATTTCACTTATGAATGCCCAAAAAATAAGAGGCAAGGGAAATTATTCCCTTGAAATTTATCCCGCTACAATAAGCTTCAGTAGTTTGGACAAAGGATTCTGCGGGTAAAGTCTCATAATAAATTGGTGTTGAGGTATCAATACTGTGTTAGTGGTTCGCGCGTTGAATGGAGTGCGGTTTTAATAGACGAGAACACGGAGAGTTGTCGGCTATATGTATACATGTATATACCTACGATGGAATAACGATCCGTGACGAATTTAATGGACAGCTTCGCCCAGAGCCTTTTATCCCACGCGAAATTTACACGAACGAAGATGATAACAAAGGAGAAGTTTGGAGTTAAGAGGAAAGCGTGAAAATTGCGGACTCTAAACATTTATATACATGCGGTTCCTTGTCATTTTTCTCCAATTCATTAGGAAAAAAAATTTTTTTTTTCGTTTTCTTGTATTATATGTATAATATAAATATTTTCCTTTCCGTTCGTTATTATCTTCTATGCTGTGGAAACATTTGACTTTTATTCCAAAGAATCAATCTTCATTGTTGTTTTCATGAAGATCTTGGTAAATTGCCTTAATAGCTTCCTTCCTATAACAATGCATAATAAGTTGTGTATGTGTATATATTTTATGTAAATGAATAATAAAGATGTTGTGATTTAATAGTTTATGGCTTATGGCTCAATAAAGTGAATCAATGATGGAGTTTAATTTTTATTCGTCATGAACATGACAAAGATGAATTATAATGTGTAATGGGACTTTTTTCTATTTCTTCTTATTCTATTTTTCTGTTTGGAAAAAATTATATTTATCCCTGCAACGTGGAATATTTTTTTCTATTTTTCTGGAATATTTTATCTTTTATTTGGAAAAGTTTTTTTAGAGTAGATATAACGTTAGAATAAAAATATTTTCTTATTTTTTGGAATATTTTTTATTTTATTTTTATAATATTTAGTATATTCCAAATTTCCAATGATGTTAATGAAATATTCCATAAAACAACTGTTTCGAATGTTTTCAATCCTATACATAAGTTATTTTTTTACAGAAATTTTGTTTAAATCAAAGAAATTTCTGCGTTCAGTCAAAAAAATATCGTTGATATAAAAAAGTTATTTTATTAAATTTTTTTGCCTTAAAAAAATATATTTCTTTGCTTTTAAAAAATCTTTTATTAAAATCAAAGAAATAAGTCTTCATCTTAATATGCAATTTAAAAAAATATATTTTTCTCTTCTCTTTATTTTCTATTCACAGAACAAATTATTTATTTAATTACTTTTTATTATTATTTATTATTTAAATTGTTATTTTACTTTACTTTACTTTGATTTAAAGACATTTTTTATAAAAAATAAAAAACAAATGAGTAATATCTTTGAATTATATTTACTTCTTGTTTGTTTTAAACAAATTTTGCTTTAGATTAAAGATATCAATTGAAAAAAAATTATTCTTTAAATTAAAACCAGTATACACTAAAACAAAATAATCGATTTAAGTAAATATTTTATAATAATCAATTCGTCTGTTTAGTTACATTTAAAATTTATAGTCGACCAATAAATCATTTCACATTTTATTTGAATAAAAATAAATTTTTTTCTGGTGTAGAAATTTTTGTTCGTAAAAACAATTCAAATTTGTTGAATTCAAACAAATTTCATCTTGAGGATTTGAAAAGTGATTTTGAAGAGACAACATTTTTTGCTTCAAACAAATCAAATAATTTTTATTTATAAAAGAAATTTATTCAAACCAATTTCAGGATATGAAACAAATACCATTTTAATTAACTTATGATATAAATTGAATAAAATTTATTTTGTTTAATTAAAAGCAGTTTATGAGCTTAATCACAATATGCAACTGCTTTGATTCGAAAATATTATTTGTTTAAATAATTATGTTTAATTCAAACATATATTCAGATATTTAGTTTAAACAAAAAATATGTTTAAAAATTGTATGTTTGATTCAAATTTAAGCGTTGATTATAAATAATTTAAAATCAACAACAGTTTATGTTTTGCATTAAATATTATTTTTTTGAACGAACCTAAAAAAATGTTTCAAATATACTTAAAATTTAATTGTATATAGAGAAAATATGTTCAGTTTGATTAAAAAAAATTTCTTCGAATTAAATATATAAATCGTTTTCTGAGTATTGATGGCAGACAGTAAAATGATTCACTTGAATCAAATAAATATTTTTTCAATACAAAATCCAGGATTATAAATTGAATTATCTGATTATTTGAAATTGAAATGAAATTTTTGTGTTTCCTTGATAGAAAATTGTAAAATTTTTTCGCCAATTATATATTGAAACATTTAATTAATTTGCTCGTTTCCTGTTGTACATACACACAATAATGAATTGAAAAGGGGGATTCCTTGTTTTCTCGCGCGAGACATTCATTTATTGTTGCGCGAGGAGAGTTTAAACCGCGAGAGAGTTATTTCATTCTAGAAAGAGAAGATATTATACAATTCCGCTTATACTTAGAGGTATAAAATACAGTCTCCACTTAACCCTGCGACACGCATCACGCCCACTTCCATGTTCAAGTTTCCGGAGATTCTCAACCCCATAAGGCACAAAAGTTATATACGTGAATCAAGGTTTCAGTAATATAAACAGTCATTTCCATGTGTATCTATATATATACATATACGAATGAATGCATAATGACTTGAATAGACACGCCCGTTGCAATTACATATGTCCAACTATCATAATGAACACGCATTTCTTTGTGATTTATATGTGCATCATTTCTCTCTTTCTCTCGCTTTTTCGAATTTCCCTCTTGAAAACTTAAATATTCATTTTGTTGGAAAAATATTTGTTTCGAGACGTGTTAAAAACTTTTACCAGGGTGTCTAATAACCGGGAAATAACCCGGAATTTAATTTGACCGCGCTCTCTAAATTTGAATCAGTGAAAAATAACTGATTTAAAAGCAAAAAGTTAGTCACTAATTCAAATAGTAATATTTCTACTGACAATTAGTTAAAAATAACTGATGTTTCAGTCAATTTTTTTTGACTGATTCAATTAGTCAAGTTTAACTAATTTTTCAGTTATTTTTTACTGTAAATCAGTTATTATTTTACTGAAAATCAGTTGTTTTTAACTGATTCAGAAGCAAAAAGTCAGTCACTGATTGTAAGTTGAAACCATAATTTTTAACTGATTCGAATTAAGAGAGCGGGAAAAACCGGGAATTATCCAGGAATTTTATATACCAAACCGGGAATTTTTGACCAAATTAAAATTGTTTTATTATTTTAATTTGTTTTTAAAAAATCACTTTTTATTTCAATTTTTATTGATATTTATACTATATTCTCTAAATTTATAAATAATTATTATTTAATTATTATTCATTATTTATAATTTTAGTTTATAATTTGTAAATTTGAATTAGTTTAAAATAATCAATTCGAAAGTAAAAGATTAGTCAATGATTCAAATATAGATATATATATATATAGCATGTAAAAAGATTTTTTAAAAATTATGGAATTAATAGAAATGTTGTGAAATTCAGCTGAAAATAATTAAATTTGTTAAAGACTTTCTATAGAAACTTTTTAACAATAAAATTTTAGAAGTTCTTGAATAATTTTAATCCAAAGAATTGAATATAATAATTAAATTTTATAAAAAGTCACATTCTAATGTATTCATGTTTCCTATAGTGCGAAGATTAATAATTAAAATTTTTATTAGTTAATTAAAAAAAAGATACACAATTAAAATTAGTTACGTTGTTTTATTACAATGTTTTGTTTTGTAGTTTAAATTGATATGTTAAAAGAAGGACAGTTAATTTGTCGACTATGTTTAAAAAAATGTGTAGAAAATTCTAAAAAATTAATTGAATTTTTCAAGACTTGCAGTTTAAACTTTTAAGTATTTTGAAATTTTAAGCAAATAAAGAACAATAATTTGTTAAATATTTATTTTACAAAAATTAATAAAATTTGAAAAATTTAATTTGAAAATTTTTTAAAAATTAGGTTTTTTAAAAATAGTAATTAAAATTTTTTAAAGAAAAAGGTACTTGAATTCACAATAATAATTTTAACAAATTAAAACAATTGTAAATTCTGTAACATTTTATATTTTAAAGAATTTTATTTTTTCCTTTCTAAAAATTGTCTTGAGATATATAATTATATTTTTGAAATTATATCATTTCATGAATTTACAAAAATTATTCTATTTAAATAATTCATATCTCGTAGTTGAATTCTGATAGGAATTGATTTAACAAAAATTTCAGTTAACATCTTAAAAAATAATTCAACATTTAAACCGTTTTAACAGGAATTTTACGAATGAATTAAATTTTAAAAGGTTTTTCAATTAAATTCCTTGAAAATTTAAGGTAAGGAAAAGTTTAAAGATATTAAAATTTTTATTTTAAAAAATTAGTAGTAGGTATTATTATTATTATTATTATTTTTCTTTAAAAATTATTAAAGTTTCTCAATAAATTTATTCACAAATTCTAAAAAAATAATTGAATTTTGGATAAATTACAGGTTGCAAAATTTAGAAATAATTATATTTCATGAGGTTTTTCATTAAAATTATTTGAAATTTTAATTCCTCGGCAAAAATAAATACGAATAAGTTTTTAAATTTTTCTTTAACAAAAAGTATTAAAGGTTTGAAAAATTTAATTTCGTAAAATTGTTTCTTGAAAAAATGAAACTAAAATTTTTTAAAAATACTTCTATTTTCGAAAATAATTTTAAAAAATTGAAACAATTGAAAATTTAGGCAACTTTTATTAAAATAAATTTTGGATTTTAATTATTGTTGCTGTTAGAAATATTTTGGCATTTACTATACGAGTTGCTCAAATAATTATATTTAATGAAAGACCATAAGAAAAATGATATTTTTTAAGAAATTAACAATTTTTATTAAATTTGGAAAAGCAAATTTTGAAAGTAACAATGAAGAAGGAAATTTCATGCTCGCTTGCTCGCGTTTAGTTTTGCTTGTTGTTTAATAAAATTGAATTCTCGTAAATTTTTTTTTTTAATTTTGAAAAATAATATTTTCGAAATTTTTTAATTCTTCTGTTTCAAGATAATTGAATTTTTATAAACAAATAATTGCCAATTTTTGATATAATTGAAATTTCTGTACATTTTTAAAAAAATATTTGAATTCTTAGAAAGAATTTTATTTTAATTTTTCGAAAATAATCAAGGGAAGTTATAGTGACCGTAATTATAATTTTATTGTTAGAATATAATGTCCCTTTTAAATTTTTAAATCAATTTTTTGCTTCTAAAATTTATATTATTATTCAATAATTAAAATTATTCTACTACTATTAAATTTTAATAATTTTAAATTTCTGAATGTTCAAATAAATAATATTTCTTATTTTTAAAAATTTGAATAAAATTCCTCGCAAGAATTGAATTATTTTTTTAAATAATAACGTTATTTGGAAGGACTAAATTATTTTCCAAAATTTTGATTAAAATTATTGAAAAGCATTATTTTTGAAAATTTAAAGATTTATTTATAGTCGAGCTAAAATTTAAATTTGATGAGAAAAAAACCGTGGAAAAATTAGGACATAGTCGGGAAAAAACCAGGGGAATGTCTTTGAAGGGAAATAGCAGTCTTTTTAATCGTCTTTTCAAATTAATAATTTAAATAAGTTGATAGAAAAATTTGAAATAAATTTAGTTTTTGAAATAAATTTTTTGACATCGTAGAAAAATTCTTTCTTTAATAAGAAGTAAAGCATGTATTTTGATATTGAAAATATATTGTTGTATGGAAAAAATATTTTTTATTAAAATTAAATTTTGAAAGGAAAATGTAAATCGTTTTTATTGAAAATTCACTTTTTTCCTAGAATTGTATCGAAAAGTTAAACAACTCGTCAAGAATATGACACGTGAGACACGCCCAAATCGGACAAGTACCTGTTCTATTGTAAATGCGTGTCTGATATTGTAAAAATAAATTCTTTCCAGCAAGAAATGACATATGTATTATTCAGTAAATTGATCGAAGTCGAATGCACGCAATCCATATGTATTATAGTGGAAAATATATATTTTAGTATATAGTCCGATTGGTATATATTTAATAGTTGTAGACTTAGAATTTAGTGGTAAAAAAATTCGTTAATAATAAATAACGAAATTATTCACTTATCAATAATAAAATTATTGAATTTTAATTTAATGAACCAAATTATTTACTTTCAAATAAAAAATGTTTTCTCTCAAATAACATTTTTGTTTGCTTTGGTCTACAAAAGTTAATTTAATATAAAATGTTTTGAATTAAAAAGGAAGTAAAATTAATCGCAGGCTTTAAAAAACTGTTGATTTTTTTTCGAATTAGAAATTATCGTCAGAATAGTATAAATTTTTTTATTGTTTTCTATATAAATCTGATGGTCTTTTGTATTTTTTTTCAATTTTAGAATTTTTTCCCCAAACAAAAAGTAGAATCACTTCTCTAAGTACCGGATTTTTCAGCACAGCAGTGACAGTCGTCTTTTCCAAGTGGATCATCAAATTTAGTTGACTAAGAAAAAATCAATTTACTATAATTAGATCAATTTTATGTTAATATAAGAAGATAATTTTTTTTCTTTTACCGGATTTTTTAAATTGTAATTTGAAAATTTTTAAATACTATTTTTACCTGCTCAGTAAGAATTTTAGTCCTCTTGTTTGCATTTTCAAAATATGTTTTACACTTTTCCGATGTGCAATTACCTAGATTGCATTTTTTCTTGATTGTATGACATTTGCAGGATTTATTGCAGAGTTTCGTAACTTTTGTGTCTTGCGTTTCTTTCGTTGATGATTTCTGCCCGTCAGAAAATTGAGTCTGCGATATATCCGCGATCAAAAGTGCAAATCATATACGATTCAAACTCAAAAACATTTATGCATACATATCAAGTCATTACTTGGATTAATGGAAAAAAATAATATTTATGATTCACCTGTAATTTCTCCCTGTTCTTCTTCGATGAACCCTTGATACTGAACCACATTCCTTTTCTCGTTGACTCTTCTGTTCCTTCTGGTTTACATGCTTCGCCTTCGAATCTACAAAATAATTTTTATTTTGTTTTCAAAAATTCCATCTGCGATATTTTATTTGCCAGCTGGTAACTTTTACCAATACATAATTTTCTAATCCTTCTATTCTAAAAAAATGGTTTTTACAGTGAAATAAATATTTCCAAACAAGATTTTACTCTTTTTCAATTTCAAACATTTTTTAACAAATTTTTATAATTTCTAAAACAGATTTTTCTCAGAATTTTCTATTTCTTATTTTGTAAATTTGAATTAGCAGGGTTGCCATATATAGTTCAGGGAAAACTCATAAGAAAATTCTGAATTTTTGTGTCCTTTTTGTTTTTTTCATAAAATACACATTAAATGAATTTTTGAAAAGAGTTACGTTTACAATTTTCGTAAATATAAATTATTTTCGAAAGACTTTTAATTTGAAATTTTATAAAGTTTCAATTTTGAATAAATTTAATTACAAATTTTAAATAAATTAGATTTTTGGAAAATTTTTAATAATTCAAACTCTTCTGAAATTAGTTAAATTTTTTTATATAGGTATATTTAAATAGTTATTAAAAATAAAATATTTATAACAAATTTTAATTTAAAATACCCAAAAAAAACATAATTTTTGAGAAGTTACAAATTATTGGAAAAATTCTGTTATTTTCAAAAGTAATAAAATTCTTCACAGAAATTCAATTATGTTTAAAATTTTTAAATAATTCTTGACAAAAATTCAATTATCTTCGTAAATAACAAAATTCTTGTCCAAAATTTAATTATTTTCAAAAATTTGAATAAAATTCTTGAAAAATTTTAATTGTTTTCATTAAATTTACTCAATTCACAATGATATTAATCTGCTATTTTATTAAATTTTAACAAATTAATTCAATTACCTACATATAATTTTTTTGATAAAATTCTACACAAATATTTAATTATTTTCATAAATAATAAAAATTCATCTCGAATTTAATTATTTATAAATTTTTTAATAAATTTCTTCGCATTGATTCAATTATTTTCGTATAAATAATAAAAATTTTACGAGTATTGAATTATTTTCAAAAATAATAGAACTCATCACAGATTTTAATTATTTTGGACAAAATTCTAATTGAATTCCTCGAAAAATGTAATTATTATTAATAATTATTAAAATTCGTCGAATTGAATTTTAAGAAACATTTAATTTTTTATGTTTTTTTCGTTTAAATATTTGATTTCACGTAGAATATTCTATTAAAAATTTATTTAAAACGAATTTTAGTTAAACTTTTAGATAATAATATTGAATATATTTAAATTATTACAGGATAAAATTTTTGAAAATTTGTATTTTTCGTACTTTTAACTGTTAATATTTATTTTGAAGTAATTTGAAGATTTTAATTTCTAATAATTATATATTTAATTGAAGAATTCCCGAACAATCGAAACTTCGTAAAATTGATTTAATTGTAAACAAACGAATTTAAAAATTCTCAAAGAACATTTTCAAAAATTATTATTAATATTTACAAAAAAGTGATTTAAGAAGAACTAGCAAAAGTAAACGCGCGCATGAAATTTTCTTTTCCATTTTTACTTTCAAAATTTATTTTCACAAATGTAATGAAAATTCTTAATTTCTTGAAAAACATATTTTTTCTTACGATCCTTTATTAAATGAAATTATTTGAACAACTCGTATAGTAAATGTCAAGATATTTCTGACAGAAATTAGAATTAAAATTCAAAATTTATTTCAATAAAATTTGGCAAAATTTTCAATTGTTTTAATTTTTTAAAATTATTTTCGGAAATAGAAGTATTTTAAAAAAAATTTAGTTTCATTTTTTCAAGAAACAGTTTTACGAAATTAAAGTTTTCAAACCTTTAATAGGTACTTTTTGTTAAACAAAAATTTAAAAACTTATTTGTATTTATTATTTCCGAGGAATTAAAATTTCGAATAATTTCAATGAAAAACCTCATAAAATATAATTATTTCTAAATTTTACAACCTGTAATTCATCCAAAATTCAATTAATTTTTTAAAAATTTTTGAATAAAATTATTGAGAAACTTTAATAATTTTTAAAGAAATGTAACGTTGCAAATAATTTTTTAATATAAAAATTTAAAGATTTTTAAACTTTTGCTTACCTTAAATTTTCAAGGAATTTAATTTAAAAAGTTTTTAAAATTTAATAATTCATTCTTAAAATTCCTGTTATATAATGGTTTAAATATTTAATTATTTTTTAAAATGTAAACTGAAATTTTTGTTAAATCAATTCCTATCATAATTTAACTACGAGAATTGAATTATTTAAATAGAATAATTTTTGTAAATTCATAAAATGATATAATTTCAAAAATATAATTATATTTAAAGACAATTTTTAAGGAGGGAAAAATAAAATTCTTTAAAATGTAAAATTTTACAGAATTTACAATTTTTTCAATTTGTTAAAATTATTATTGTAAATTGAAGTACCTTTTTCTTTAAAAAATTCTAATTACTATTTTTCAAAAACTTAATTTTTTAAAAATTTCCAAATTAAATTTTTCAAATTATAATAACTTTTATAAAATAAGTATTTAGCTAATTATTGATCTTTACTTGCTTAAAATTTCAAAATACTTAAAAATTTGAACTGCAAATCTTCTAAATTTCAATTAACTTTTTAGAATTTTTTAATAATATTACTCAAAATTTAATTTTTAAGGAAGCTAACAAATTAAAACACTACACATTCTTACAAGTTAACTTTCCTTCTTTTCACGTATCAATTTAAACTACAAAACAAAACATTGTAATAAAACAACACTAACTTCAGGTGAGGACAGATTACGTCGATTATTATAATATAATAATTTTAGTTAAAACAGTTTTAAATTGTAAAAATTAATATTTGAATTGAAGTGATAAAAATAATTTTTAATAATTTAGAGTAACAATTTTTTTATAAAATAAAATAATGATTTTAGCACATGGCCAACTTTAATTATTATTAAAATAATATGTAGATATCGATTACTCCATGTTTTTTTTAATAATGCTCTTATAAGTTATTAAATTTCAAAAAGTTTAAGTTTGAAATTTTTAAAAGTTCTAATTGCTTTAAAAAAATAATAATGATTAAATATTAGTGAAAATTTTGCCTAAAAGTCAGAGAAAAATTAAGAAGAAGCAACATAAAATTTTTGTGATAACCCTGATTAGTAAAAATGTTTATTAATTTTAATTAGTGACTAAATTTTTGCCTTTAAATTAGTAAATTTTTCTAATATTTGTAAAAAAAATGGCTTAAAATACATAAGTATAGACTAACTTGTTTTTGCAATTTTTTTTCGCAAATTTTTTCCATTTTTTAAAATTGGTATTCAGGTACTCGGCACAAAAACCAGAACACGCTTCGATATCGTTGAATTGAGTTGTTTTAGTAGTAGGCTGTGAAGAAACAGTTGGTTTTTCTTCAAATTCAGTTGCATCGTTCAAAATTAACGGCGGCTCATTTTTTTGATAAGCTGGACACTGAACAAAAAGTGAATATTCACGCTGATATTGAACACGCTCTGCGTCACTCGTAGATAATAAGTTTCTGTCCCCAGTTCGTGGCCTTAGAAAAACTTCCGGTTGTTTGTGATCCCAATCTTCAACTCTTCTTTTCCTGATTTCTTCATCATTGTCACGTCGAACTTTCTCTTTTGTTCTCTTAGTTATTTCTTTTTCTATTTTTACATTCTTGTCTTTTTTCTTTTCTATTAGTTTTTTTAGTTGTAGTTTTCTTTCCGCTTCGATACATTCATTTTTGGCTTTTTCGTTTTTCAGGCGAAAATATTCGTCTATTTGTTGCTCCCTTATTCTACGATTTGTGTCTTGTTGTTTTAAATCTTTTAGAGATCTTTCCCTTGTTTTTGGAGAGATTAAAGGAGTTTTGTACGTGTCGTTGAGTCTTCTATTGGTTTCTATGTTCTTTTCCCTTTGTGCTAGGTTTTCCATTTTTACTTTTAGACTCTCTTCCCTTTCTTTTCGTATTTTCTTGTCAATTTCGAATATTTGTTGCTTTTCTCTTTCTGCTTTTTCTCTCTCTTGGGATACTTCTTCCTTTTCTTTTTCTAATTTTTCCCGTTCTTTTTCTATTCTTTCTCTTTCTGCTTCTATCCGTTCTCTTTCTTGTTCTATTTGTCTTCTTTCTGTTTCTATTTTTTCTCTTTCGGTTCTTTCTTTTTCTAGTATTTCATTTTCTTTTTCTATTCGTTTCTTCTCTTGTTCCATCTGCCTTTTTTCCATTTCTATTTGCTCATTTTCTATTCTCTCCTTTTCTTTTTCAATTCGTTCCCTTTCTTGTTCGATTTGTTTGCTTTTGATTTCCATTTTTTCTGTTTGCAATAATACTTTTTGAATTTGTTCCTGTTCTATTCTTTCTCTTTCTTTTTCTATTTGCTCCTTCTCGTGTTCTATTTGTTCTCTTTCTTGTTCTATTTGCCATCTTTCGGTTTCCAATTTTTCCCTTTCGATTCTTTCTTTTTGCATTATTTCTCTTTCTTTTTCTATTCGGTCTTTTTCTTGTTCCATTTGTCTTCTTTCCATTTCTATTTGTTCCTTTTCGATTCTCTCCTTTTCTTTTTCTATTCTTTCTTTTTCTTGTTCGATTTGTCTGCTTTTTGATTCCATTTCTGCCATTTTTTCCCTTTCTGATCTTTCTCTTTTCTCTCTTTCTTCACTTTCAATTTTCTTTCTTTGAATGCTTTCTCTTCTTCTTTGATCTCTTTCTTCGTCTTCTATTCTTTTTCTTTCAGCGATTTCTCTCTCCATTTCTTCTTTCATTTTTTCTCTTTCTTTTTGCATTTCCTCTTTTTCTATTGTTTTTCTTTCAGTGCTTTCTCTTCTTCTCTTTTCTCTTTCTTCATTTTCTGTTCTCTTCCTTTCGCTAATTTCTTCTTCTATTTCTTGTTTCATTCTTTCCCTTGTTTTTTGCATTTCTTCTTCTTCTGCTCGTTTCCTCTCGATGATTTCTCTTTGTTCTTCTTTCATTCTTTCTTTTTCTTTTTGCATCTCTTCTTTTTCGATTTCTTTCCTTTCAATGCTTTCTCTTCTTCTTTTTTCTCTTTCTTCATTTTCTATTCTTTGCCTTTCAATTTCTCTTTCCATTTCTTCTCTTCCTCTTCTTTCACTACTTTGTCTTCTCCTTTCCCTTTCCCTTTCTTCTTCTTCTATTCTTTCTCTTTCTTTCTGAATTTCCTCTCTTCCTCTTCTTTCACTACTTTGTCTTCTCCTTTCCCTTTCCCTTTCTTCTTCTTCTTCTATTCTTTCTCTTTCTTTCTGAATTTCTTCTCTTCCTCTCCTTTCACTACTTTGTCTTCTCCTTTCCCTTTCTTCTTCTTCTTCCATTCTTTCTCTTTCTCTTCTTATTTCTTCATTTTCTATTCTTCTTCTTTCACTACTTTGTCTTCTCCTTTCCCTTTCTTCTTCTTCTTCTATTCTTTCTCTTTCTCTTCTTATTTCTTCATTTTCTGTTCTTCTTCTTTCACTGCTTTGTCTTCTCTTTTTTTCTCTGTCTTCTGCTTCTTCAGTTCTTTCGCTCTCTTTTTGCATTTTTTCGCTTTCTATCCTTTTTCTTTCTGTACTTTCTCGTTTCTTTTCTTCGCTTTCTATTCTCCTTCTTTCATTACTTTGTCTTCTCCTATTTTCCCCTTCTGCTTCTTTTCTTTTTTTTTCTTCGTCCTCTTTTTCCTTTATTCTTTCTCTTAGCATTGCTTCGTTTTCGATTCTTCTTCTCTCGCTGCTTTGTCTTCTCTTTTTTTCTCTTTCTTTTTCTTCGTCCATTTTTTTCCTTTCTTTCTCCATTTCTTCTTCCTCCAATTGTTTTCTCTCTTTTTCCATTTTCTTCCTCTCTCTTTTTAATTGTTCCCTCTCTATTTGTTCTATTTCCATTTCATCATCTTCTCCTTCTTTTCTTTTTATTTTTTCCCTTTCTTTTCGTCTTTTCTTTTCCATTTTTCTTTTTTCTTTTTCCAAATTTTCAATTTCTTCATCGCCACTATCGATTCTCTCCTGTTTGTATACTATTATTTTATCATTTATTATTGTCTTATTCTCGTCCTCGTCGATTATTACTTTTTTATCTGTTTCTGATTTTTTCCATATTTCATCTTCGTTTCCTTCTAATTTTATTGAAATTCTCAGTTCCTCTTGTTTGGGTTTTATGCGAATTTCCTGTTCATTCTTCTTTTTTGTTTCTTTCTCTTTACTGCGTTTTTTTCGACTTCTCTTTGGTTTTTCAGTTTTTTGTTTAGTGGTCGATTTCTTTTTATCCTCAGTTTTTAATGATGTTGTTGATCCTCTTTTTTTCTTGACGCTCTTAGACTTTGGCTTTTTAGGTGTTTTGGTTACCTTGGACTTTTTCTTTTTCGTCGAATTACAACAAAAGCAGAGTTTTTTCAATTTTTGAAATCTTCCTCCCGACTTTTTGGCTGTCGATGTGCTTGCATTGGATGTCGAGGCGTCCGTTTGGACCGATTGACTTTCGTTTTGTTGACCTGAAAATTCAGGAGCAAAAATATTTAATTTATAATGAGAATTTAAAAAATTTATTCTTGATTTATAACCTTTTTTTTTAATTCGCGATATCTTGAAATTTTTACAAATAATTTTTTTTTATTTCTTTCGACTGCACTATTATAATTAAAATTGATAACTAAATACAGTTTTATTAGACATTTAAGTGGTACCTGTTTCCGAATTCATAATTGACATTGCAAAATGAGGATTTAAATATCTTTATCATTTTATTGAACTTTCATTCGGACTCCAACCTTAAAGTTGGAAATCCAAGTTGTATTTTTTAAATACATGAGAGTACTTGTACTTAAAGTATTTTTCGACGACACATTGTAGTACTTGATAAAACAACTAAAAACTTCTACTAACCAAAAATATTTTCCATTCTTTTAATCACTAATCACAGTGCAATTTTTATTGTTTATTATTAACACTAATGAATTTATCAGCAAGTGAAAATAATCGATTTCAAATAAAAATCGACTATTTAAGCAAAAAAATTTATTTTTAAAGTTTTAATTACAATTTAGATTAGATTCCAAATTTAAATACTTTTTTCGAATAAAAATATATATAATTCATCATTATATTATTTATTTATAATCAAAAATAAATAAAGAAAATTGTAAACTTGACATATTTTTGTTTAATAATAAATAAATCTTTATTTTATTTTTTTATAAATAAGAAAATATTTTTGGTTTTGTAAAAATTTAAAAATGTATTTATTTTAAGAAAAATGTGAAGTAGAATAATTATTACAGTAACAATGAGATATTTCGGTGGCACATGACAACGAACAACTGGAACAAGGACAATTTGAAGTTCTCGTTAAAGCATTTTCACGAAATAATAAATATGTTTTTGAACTCATTTTTCTATTTTCCTTTCCCTGCAGTGTTGAACTTCTTGCAATAATTGTTACTCCATCCTCTTCAATTTCATTTTCAATTTCCTCGGGATAATTCTGACAAAAAATCATATTACATAGAAAATGGAGAAAATAGAATAATAAGGGATTTTCTTTTTACGTTTTTTTTTGTCAATAAAAATTAAATGGTGAAAAATGTACCCGCATTATTTCTTGGTCACGTTGCATTTTACGCTTTCCTTCAGGATGTCAATATTTTAGGGAACTTTAAATCCAGTGTTGTAAATATTTTTTGGGGTATACCGCAGACAAGTAAATCTTCTAAAGGCAAAATCGTACCGCCATTTCCTGTTGAAAGCTATACCTTTTCCTAGAAACCGGAAATGCTAAAGATTAGACCTAATATATATGACATTTTGAAAACTGTAAACGTTTGTATGCAACCGCACACTCTTGCGGCTTGTTAATTTATTAGAAGTGTACATTATATTATTTACTGCGATTTTTGCAGAAAGTAAAATAATTATTTTTAATATTTATGTTATTAGTGTATTTTAGTTTTTTTTATTATTTTATTATTATTTTTGTTATTTTGGTTTTTTTTATTACTTGTTTTGACTTTATTTTCGAATACAATTCAGTGTAAATGAAAAAAACAGTTAGCTTCGGACTATTTTCCTTAACCTGTTGTCTCTTTTAGATTATTTAAAATGTCATTTGACTTTTTTTAAAGAAACCAAACTGTTTTATACTTACATCAGTGTCAAATTTGATTAGGCGGATACCTTTGAATTTTCAAGATACGATCTGAACAAGAACACCAGCTGGTTAGCGTTTCACCATCATTTACCTCCTCAAAAGAAAGTTCCCATTTCTCGTCAGAATTTATTGTCTTCAAAGAATTTATTGACATTTGCTTTTTCATTTACAATCTTTTGTTTTCTCAAGTAACACTCTCTCAACTCTTGATTTTTATTCCAAAAAAGTTTCGATTCTCCAGGACAATGCACACTTCAACTTTCTGCTTTTCTTAAACAGTATAGATTTATTTTTAGAATAAGAATCTTTATTTTACTTATTTTAATTTTTTCCTAAATTTCATTAATCAATTTCATAAAAAATTCTTTTCATCATTAATACCATTATTAGCTTTCTCTATCATTGAAAAATGTATCCTGAACAGTATAAATACATTCGATATAAAGCATCCTTTCGAGACAAATTAAGAGTTAAAATTCTTTATTTCCCCCTTTCCATTGATGCTAATTGTGCAATTCATATATCGTATAACAGAAAAAATTTCATCTCCCATATGAATAAAATTAAAAGAGAAAAAAAAGTTGACCTTTCATCGTAAAAAGTGATCAATTAATCTTTCCGCATAATAATAAAGACTTTAGTTTCGGAAAAAAAGAGAAGAGTGTGGATTGAATTCGAGACTCTCTGAAAGTCGTAATATACACAGAGAGGAAAGAATACATGTATATACCATTCAGACAAGGATATTGTATAATATAATCGCATTGAAGAATAGTCGAGTCTTCATTCGGGAAAAAAAGTGAATCGACATTAATTTCGACACTACGATATGTCGGTGTCATTCATGTGTAAAGCGAACGAGACCCAAAAAGATTCATCTCGTGGTTTTTCGATGCGTTTTATAAACCCGACGTGAAGAAAAAAAGAGCACCATGTTTATATATACTGAGAAAGCGATCTCACGCATTTCTGAATTTCCATTCTGTGCGCAAAACAACTTCTATTTGCCTTCTCATGAGGTCGACCGCAGATAATAAATGAAATGCATTGTGCATACCAATAAGCATCAAATAAATTCTTTCGTCGATCCAAATGTAAACCAGAATCTCACAGGTGTGTAACTTAAAATCATATACATGCATAAATATTGAATTTTTCTTCTATATTTTCTTTCTTGTTTTCCTTTTCTTTTTCTTTTTCTCTTTCGTCTATATGATGAGGCGATAAAGAGTCTCAACGAGATTCTCCGCGGAAAAATGAAACTTCTCTTATGTATATACTCGAAGAAATATATAGTTCTATTCAGTTGCAAAACACCTTTTAGGGTTTTCTAAATTTCTCAATAGAAGTCAAATGTCTTATGAAATATGGCGGGGCTCCTAATCGGTCGAGCCTCTTAAAATTAGAGTATTCAAGTGCAAAAGAGGTATTCTTTCGTTTCTGAAAGAGAAGCATATACTATATATATATATATACATATCGTTGTGGTGTCTTTGACTCAGGGTGGCCATGAAAAGATAAAACTTTTTCCCTGTGGTGGTCCCTCTATTAGTGTTTAAGAGACCTTCATTAAAACCACGAAATTTGTTGTTTGATATTCAGTACAATAAACTAGACCCATTTAAATGTCATATTATAAATTAAATTCCTCGAAATATTTACATGTCAAAAAAAGATCATCTTGAGAATTGACTATATGGACATTTTTAAGACGAGAAGCTTCGGTTTTTTTTCTCACGGAATTCTTAAGTAGCAGTTTTTGGAATTTAATTTTCTAATTTTGTTATCGAATAAAAAAATTCTATTATAATGTATCAGGAGAAGAAAAATGGACTGATTCTTTTCTTTTATCTTCTCATTCTTCTGACAATATTCTTAACTTTTGAAATTAAAAATGACTAAAATAAACAGCAGTATGACTAATCACTCGGCTTAGCATGTTTGTGATTTGCAAATTTAAATATTTTAATTTTTATTTAATTATTTATTTATTGTATTTTAATTTACTAAAGTGATGTTTGTTTGTTGATTTTAACTGGTGACCTGATGATGGTGGCAAATCTGACCACCGAAACGTTGTCAATTTTATTAAAAAGTAAGAGTTAGTGTCTTTTCTTTCACCTTTAAACATCTTCCAAAAATCGAAAAATATTTTATTGACTAAAATAAACAACTGAATGGCTATTTTGGGGAAATTATGAAAACTACTGACAGTATTTACAGGGTTGCCAATAGTCAAGGAAATCAGAGAAAAGTCAGCGAATTTTATTTAAATTACTAGAAAAAAATTTAATTTTTAGAATTCATGAGAAAATTCTGAATTTTCGTAACCTTTTTGTTTGTAAACTTTGAAATTACCATTAATTTTAATACCTAAAACATTCGACTTTTTCTATTTCTATCAATAATTTCTTGTTAAATAACTAAATTCTTAAAGCACTACCATAAAATTATTACAAATAATTTATTAAATGTATTAACTGTTACTTAAAAATTTCAAAAATATAATTGTATTTTATAAGACTTGAGTTTAAAGTTTTAGAAATTAATTTCAGTACAATTTGAAAAAAATTTCACTAAAGAATTCAATTATTTTCTGAAATTTGCATAAATCCATTGAAACAATTCAAATATTTAGTAGAGTCTTTGCAAACATTCTTGCAAACATTCTCTTAAAATTTATTTTAAAAATTCAATTATTTTCCAAATGTAAAAGTAAATTCTTGTAAAATATTACATTATTTTCTTTTAAAATAAAAAAATGACACAATTTGTTTATCAAAAAATTTTATTATGTCACTTTTTGAATAAAATTTCACTGAAGGATTCAGTAAAATTTTTTCTACTTTTTAATAAAACTTTTCGAAAAAGTTAATTTATTTTACAAACTTCTACTAAATTCTTAGAAAAAATTCAATTATTCTTAAAAATAGTAAAATCATTCGCAAGAATTAAATTATTTCAAAAAAAATTATAAAATTTTTCACAGAAATTCAAATGTAATCGAAATAATTTTAATAAACTTCAACAATAAACTATGTAATTATTATAATTTTTAACATAAGCAATTATTTTAAAATTTAGAAACAAATTCTACATAAAATTTAATTACTTTCAACATTTTTAATTAAAATATTATTAAAGAAAAAATAGATTATTTAAAGAAGAAAAATGCTAAAACTTTTGTAAATATTAATTTTTTAATTCGGCAATTTTTTTATGGATACAAAAACATATTTTCCACAAAATTATACGTGTGGATTTCAAAATCTATCAATTTTTGGAAAAAATAAAAATTCAAAAAAGGTAAAAATATTTTCCGAGCAATTTTTTTATGACCATTGAATTCCTCTGAAAAAATTACTATAAAAATTATTTTATTGAATATTTAAAATATTTTCTTTATATAGTTTAAAATATAGTTGTACCCTGCCTTTAAAAAAAATTCAAAGCAATTCTTCAAAAGAATTTAATCATGATTTCGAACATTTTCAATAAAATTCTTGGCAATAATTTAATTATTTTCATTAATAATAAAATTCTTCAAAGGAATGCAATTATTTTTAATTTAAATATAGTAAAACTTCTCGAAAGAATACAATTATTTTTAAAAATATTAATTAAATCTAATTATTTTCACAAATTTTGATAAAATTATTCGGAAAAATTGAACTATTTTTTTAAATAGTAAAATTCATCTTAGAATTTCAATTATTTTTAATAGTATATTACAAAAGTTTCTTAACAAAATACATTTATTTTTAAAAATATTTTAAAAAAGTTTTTGATTGAATACAATTATTTTGAAAATGTTTTAAAAATTCTTTCAAAACATTCAATTATTTTCAAATATTATGTTAAAATTTT
Source organism: Leptopilina drosophilae (assembly GCA_032873175.1). Taxonomy (NCBI): domain Eukaryota; kingdom Metazoa; phylum Arthropoda; class Insecta; order Hymenoptera; family Figitidae; genus Leptopilina; species Leptopilina drosophilae. Next base: position 52,717,822 of record CM065478.1, read on the forward strand.
TGAAAGCAATTTAATTTTTTTTATAAATTGTTAGATTTTTTCTCAAGATTTGAATAATTTTTATATCATTTTATTAATAAAAACAATTATTAAAAAAATTAGGAAACAAAAAAGCAAACAACAACTAACTTTAAACTGCGAACAGATTATTATTGGAACACGTACTTTATTATTATTAATAATATTTAATATTTAATCGGTTCAAAAACTTGAACGCAATTCTTTGAAAAAAATGAATTATCTGGATAAATATTAAAATTCTTCCGAGAAATTAAATTATTTTCGAAAATAACAACAATCCTTACAAAAATTTAATTTCTTTTAAGAGTAATAAAATTCTTCGCAAAAGTTAAATAAAAAAGAAAAACAAATTCAATTCAATAAATAATAACAATTTTCATTGCAATTCTATTATTTAAAAATTATAATTAAATTTCTTTACAAGAATTAATATAATTAAAATGAAATTCTTTTTAAGAATTCAATTTTTTTTGTAAATGATAATACTCATTTGCAGAGTTTAAGCTATTTTTAATTAAATTAAAAAATTTTTTTTGAAAAATACAATTATTCTTAAAAATTTTACTAAAGTCTGTCTAAAGAATTCAACTATTAGAAAATTTGATGAGAAAATTCTTTATGAGAATACAATTTTAAGAAATATTCAATTATTTATTTTTCTATTTAAAACAATAAATTCATTTAAGGTTTTAGACAATAATTGAATATTAAGGGAAGGAAGAGTTAAAGAATAAAAGTACCAACTTACTATTGAACAAACTGCCTTCGGGTTTGACGTTGATTTTCATTTTCACTACGAATTCGACATTAACTTCTAAAGTAAATTCTGAAGTCAAAATCGTATCGAAAAGTCAAGGAAAAAAATTGGTCAGATGAATTAGGGAAACAAAAATATATGTCAAAGCAACGATTACTCTGAGCCTCATAAATAATTTTTCTATTTTTTTTTTTTTTTTTTTGAAAAATATAAAAAAATTCTAAAGGACTAAATCATGAAGAGGTAATAAACGAGAGATATATAAAAGCTAAAAAAAGAAGCAATTCTCCCAATAAATTCACTTTATTGGTTTTCCATAATAAACATATAGTGTTTATAAAACGACGGAGAAAGAAATAGTAGGCAATAGAAAATGGTCCATCGCGGATACATATCGCGATGCTTATGGGAATATCGTAAATCTCGATTGAATAGATTGTTTGCCATCATGGTGGGTATATAACGCATCTTCTTGAGGAGACAAACAACTATAAACGATATAGCGGGTTTTCGACAGAGCGAGATGAGACAGAATGAGACTAGAAGTCAAAAAACTCACTGATAGAAAAGAAAAGAAGAAGAAGAAGAAAAATTTGGAAACCCTTAGAATTCGGCATCGACAAAGGAGCTTCCAAAAGCCATTTGTCGCGATCCAGGAGATCTCGACAATCTCCATATAGAGGTGACAGGCTTGAACAGGTAAATATCCAGTGGGTGACCTTTTTTCTTCGTGTTTTCACGTGCGAGTGTAGTTTTCAAATAGAATGAGGGCCCATCTAAGAAAAGGAAGAAGACTCGCAGCCGCAAAGTCAAAATAAAGTAATTGTTACTTTTGTTATATTGTATCTACGCTATTTATAAAGCGCGCTATTGCCTCCGCCTTCCTTAAGGATTTTCCATGCTCCCTTTTCAAGATCGAATATTATATTACTTATTATAGCATTCCCTGTGTGGTAGAACGAATTTTTAAATTCTTCTAGGTCCTTATTGGAATTATAAATGTGTTGGTTAACTTTTTATGATTTTTCACTTATACGCTCTCACGCATTTCGTGACGGAAGAAAAACGAATTTATTATCAAATGTATTATTTGGAGAACTATTTATGGAATTTCTTTTCAATTAGTGTCATATTCTGTATTTAACAGATCAATATTGTGAAGGAATTGAATTGTTATAAGAGGGTATTTATTTGGATAATATATATCATTATTAGAATTGGCTTCAATTGGGATACAATTTCCTCTAATTATATTTGTCATTTTTTTGTGTTTTGTTTCATAACAGTTTTAATTGTTATCTAAATTGTATTATATTCCCAGGTCTTGCATTCACGCGACTATTGATATTTTTTGACGCACTTTTTTCACATACAACTAATTAGCTACTATTTTTATAAATACATTTATTTTTATTATTATTTATTATTCTTACTTATTATTTATAAATAAATAAAAAAATTTAGTTAAAAAAGCCACTAATGCTACTAAATTCTTAAATCAGAAATTCAAATATCTGATTATAAATAATTATTATTGAATTACGAACATCTTGAGATTGAATACTCTCCACCTGAGAACGACAAGGTCACCGTCAGATGGTAGTTAAGTTGTTAAAATCATTCCTTGCCACCTGGTGGCGATCTTGGCGTTCTCAAGTGGAGAAATTAATTCACTATTTCATTTCTTAAAAACTTTTTTATAATTAAACATAATGTAATTGTGAGAATAATTGAAATTTTTTTTAAGGACATTGAACCATTATGACGTCACATCTTTAGAACTCATACTTTGCACAAATTGTCATAATAGTTCAAATTCCCTTAAGGGGAGGGTTTGGCTACATTTTTAACTATAATATGTGACGTGCCGCGACAAAAGGGACCTTAGCTGTTTTTGACAGAACTAAAATTAGAAGTTTAAATAAATAAAAATGACCAAATTTCTTTACAAACTATTAATATTTAATTCATTATTATGTGCAATATTTTCAGAAAAATATGCTTTTAATGTTAAATAATCAATAATAAATTTTTAATGAAGTTAAAAGTACTCTAAACATAACCTAAAATTCTAAGCACCTAAAGTCCCTTTTGTCGCGGCACGTCATATATATCAAGAAAGTGATTTAAATGTTTCATAAAATTATTTTTATAATAATTTGTTGAGAAAAAGTCAATGGTAGGAAATAATATTGGAAAAAAAATGTTTTAACACTTTTGGAATTTTTATTTTTCTTAAAAATTGATTGATTTTGAAATTCATCCGTAATTCTGTAAAAAATATGTTTTTGTATCCACAAATATTCCCGAATGACAAAATTAATTTATAATAGTTTTGAAGCAATTTTTTAAAGCATTGTTTTTAGGTTGTCAATTTAGCCAAACCCTCCCCTTAAGGGCATTTAAAATGCTAAAAAATAACATTGTTATTGAATTTTTTATATGGAAATAGAAATACATTTGGTCAACAATACGAAGCATGTAACATAACAGTCTTTTTGTTTTGATCGTAACTTTTAACTAACAAGAAATTAATAAATTTGTTTGGAAGCATCTTAAAATACATTTTTTTACCAATATTGCTTATAAAAATAAAATTTTTAGAATTTGTTATTTAAAAGTAATAAACATTTTTAAAAAAACTGTTACGTTACAAAAGTTTCATTTTCCGCGATGTTGACCATTTGTTTAATTTGAAATTAGTTATATAGAAAAATAAAAAAATGAGCCTATTTCGATATTATAAAGATTCAATAACAATAGTATTTTTAGAATTTCAACCAAAAAACAATGTTTTTTTAAATGCTTCAAAGTAAAAATCAATCTTTTTATTTTACAATTTTCTTGAGAATGTAAAGGCATATTTTTTATACAAAATTACGGATAGATTTTTTTTATTTGAATAAAAAATTAATTAAATTTAATTATTTGACAACTCGTATAGTAAATGCCAAAATATTTCTAACAGCAACTTGAATTAAAATTCAAAATTTATTTCAATAAAAGTTGGCAAAATTTTCGATTGTTTCAATTTTTTAAAATTATTTTCGGAAATAGAAGTATTTTTAAAAAATGTTATTTTCATTTTTTCAAGAAACAATTTTTTGAAATTTCTAAATTATATTTTCCAAAACTTTAACACTTTTCGTTAAACAAAAATTTAAAAACTTATTCATATTTATTTTTTCCCAGGAATTAAAATTTCAAATAATTTTAATGAAAAACCTCATGAAATATAATTATTTCTAAAATTTGCAACTATAATTCATCCAAAATTCAATTATTTTTTTAGAATTTTTAAAAAAAATTATTGAACGAACTTAATAATTTTTGAAGATAAATAATGCGGGTTTGCGGGCTTGTATTTCAATAAATAAATAGATAAATAAATAAATAATGTTATTAATAATTTTTTAAAAAAAAAATTCTAATATTTTAAAACTTTTGCTTCTCTAAAAATTTCATGGAATTTAATTTAAAAACCAATTAAAATTTAATTAATTCCTAAAATTTCTATTATAACGGTTTAAATGTTCAATTATTTTTTAAAATTTTAACTGAAATTTTTGTTAAATCAATTCCTATGAGAATTCAATTATGAGAATTGAATTATTTAAATAGAAAAATTTTTGTAAATTCATAAAATGATATAATTTCAAAAATATAATTATATATTTATAGACAATTTTTAAAGAGGAAAAAATAAAATTCTTTAAAATATAAAATTTTACAGAATATTCAATTGTTTCAATTTGTTAAAATTATTGTTGTAAATTCAAGTAGGTACCTTTTTTTAAAAAAATTTTAATTACTATTTTTCAAAAACCTAATTTTTTAAAAAATTAAAATTTATTTTTTTAATAACTTTTGCAAAATAAATATTTAATTAATTATTATTTTTTATTTGATTAAAATTTTAAAATACTTGAAAATTTAATCATCAAGTCTTCCAAAATTTAATTAATTTTCTAGAATTTTTTAAAAATATTATTCAAAATTTAATGTTTAAGGAAGCTAACAAATTTAAACACTACACATTTTTTTACACACAGTCTACAAATAACTATTTATGTTGATTATTATAATATAATTACAAAAAAATAATTAACAATAGTTAAGGTATACAAAATATGTTTAAGTGCAACTGATTTTACAAAAAATAAACTGTATAGCTTTAACTAAAATATCGATATAGGAATTGAATGTATATAGATGTGTCCATTAACTTTCATTCAAAATTAGTTGTAATTAAAAAAAAAGTGCAAAGAAACATTTTTTCAAACTAAAAAAAAAATTTTTTTAAAACCAAAATTTTGATTTTAAAAGTCCAAATTCGGATTTTTTTATAATGGTTCCTTTACTATACTCGTTTTCTACTAATATTAGGTTCGTGATTTCAAATTTGTTATTGGAAATAACGAAGATAAACACCATTTAATAATTTTTTCTTAATGCTAATTGTTAATGCTATTAATTATTGATTATGGAGATTATTATAATATATACTAATTATTCACAGACTAATAAAAATCAGGAATTGACTGATCAGTTTATCAAAATTAAATAAAAGCCCAATGATAATGACTAAAAATTAGTAAAATTCCACTATTTGTTTAGTGGAATTTCACTAATTCATATGTAGACGCACATTCGAACGAAAGTAAAATAATAAAAATAAAAATAAATTATACAATTAAAAAAGTGTATAAGCGGCGAAGAAATGGAATTTTTCTTTTCTTGATACACACATATAATTACAATAAGCAGAATCCAAGATGGCAAGAAGTAAACGAATTCTTTTAAAATTGTTGTCTCAAATATTCGCCAGGACAAAAATTATAATTAACTCATAATAATCAATGATAAATTACATCTTTTATTCATATAAACGATTTTAGAGTTCGTTTGAAATATACGAAATAAAATAATTACCAATTCGTAATTTTTGAGAACGCACTTTATTTTTATTTATCGTCTCGAAAATGCGTTGCTCATAACAATGTGGTATCGTTTTAAAATTCGAGACATTAAAATTTGGAGCGAAGCACGCGACACAATGACATGTGACGTTGATGGTTTTCATTTGTGATGGAGAGAAGAAAGAGAGAAAGAGATGGACTTATTATAGTGAACTATATAGTGTATAGTGAGAGATAGGATAAAAAACACATAATCCAAAGGCAGGATTCTCGTTGCATTCCAAACTCCTTCTTCGGCTCTGTTCGAGGGCAATTTTTCCTTCCCTGCTTTTTGTATGGACAGGACAATTGAGAGCGCGTATGGGTTGTGCATTGGTTGCGCGACCTGCATAATATTAAAGAGGAGCAAACGCGTTTTATAGGGCCACCCAAGCAGTATTATGGTGTGTGGCCGCGTGTGTGACTGCCCTAACATAAGACGATTAGCGCTTGAAGCCTCTACTTCGCTCGAGCCGCGTTGACAATCTCATGTTGATTGATTCAGCTACCACCTATTGGTCACAATTCACCTGAGCCGTAGGGAATCTTTCTTTTGCGGCATCTCGTGTTTTACACAAGGACTTTTCGAAAATCCCCCATCCTATGTGTATACCATGGGAAACGCCATAAAGGCAAAAAATGGGAATTGCGCCCATGCCGTGTTTATTACGATATGAACGCGGCATGTCTTTTTAACTATATGTATGTGATAAAGAAGTTTCTTTTTTGTCGGCTCAGTCTTCTCGAAGAAAAAGAGAGAAAGAAAAAATCGACTTTTTAGGATGAAACTTCTTTTTTCAAATTGTGTGTATATATATCTGGTACCATTTCGAGATGTTCATTTCGAGTAGTTTTCTCAAGGGGATTAGAAATTATATTCTTTGAATTTTCTTTAGGATTTCGTTTATGAAGAGCAGAAAGGTTTTTGAAAGATTCTCTAAAGTAGTTTTTAATATTGCAAGCAAATTCAATTTTTCGTATCTGTTTTGAAATTCTGGAAATATTTAGAGTAATTAAAATCACGGTAAATCGTTAGGTATTAAAATAACACCAAAAAGGATTAAAATAATCCAATTTAGTGTTATTTTAATCTATTTTGGTGTTATTTTAATACCTAACGATTTACTGTGATAGAGTGCAGAAAATTTTATTTTAAGGGAACTAAACAATCTTAGTTTGAGATATATATTATTACAATATTTTAAGACATTGTCTGTACTGGTTTTTCATCAAATTTTGAATAATGATTAAAATTATCTTAAATTAAATTATTATTAATTATTAAAATTGTTAGTCTTAGTAAATTTAAAATATTAGTGTACTTTTAAAATAAAATTTATTGATAGTAATTTATTTTCATACGTTGACATTACTTTAAATTTTTTTAAAGTTCAAATAAACATTGTTTTTCTTTCAATATTTTTAAACATTACTATAGTAAAATTAAAAATTAAAATTTGAATTAAACATTTAATTCATTTGAAACTTTTTCAATTTGTAAATAAAAAGATTATTATAATCTTTTAATAATATTTTTAAACATTACTATAGTAAAATTAAAAATTAAAAGTTGAATTAAACATTTAATTTATTAGAAACTTTTTTTTAATTTGTAAAAAAGATGTTTTCAATGAAATTCAAAGCTTAATTTTTTCGGAAAATTTATATATTTTTTATTTTACTGTATATTTATGTTTACAAAACGACATAAATATACCTAAACATTTTTAATTTCTCTATAATGTGAAAAAAATTCAACTCTTAGGTATAAAGTAATTTAAATATTTAATTTGAATATTATAAAAATTGTTATTAGAATTTATGTACATAAATATCATGATGTATTTTTTCATAAATAAATTCATAAATTTTAATTGTTGTGGAATAGATATACATATTTTGGAGTATATTATTTTATAGCAAATTTAAACCTCTTTATAAATATTTGAATTTCCTTTATATTTTATTATGAAGTAATTAAAATATCTTGAATTACTTGGAATTTCTTGTATACGACATTTTTAATAATTTACAAGTACCTTGAAATACTTTTAAATTATCTGAAATTTCTGAAATATCTCAAATTACATTGGTACATAAATATCGGTATATTTTTAAGTAGGTATAGTTTACATCACATTGAAATGTCTTTGAAATAACTTAAATAATCGTTAAGGATTTTGAAACAATTAAATTGTACAGAATCGCTTATAGAATGTACCTTAAATTAAGAAATTAAAAATATGGCTTATAAATAAATGAGTAATATTATTAATAACAATTTTTTTCATTCTTTTTATTTTCTTTATTATTATTTATTATTAGGTATATCAAATGTACGATGTAATAATTTAAATAAATTAAAAAAAATTTAAACCCAAATAATTAGGGGAGAGGGCCCCAAGGTGGTCAGGGCCCTAAGGTGGTCACCCTAAGAAAATTTTTGTATATTAGTATCTTCAAATGTTTTGTGTTATTGTTATTATTTGAGAAGACAAAGATTTTAGTAAAGTTTTGAGGTAAATAGTCGTATGAGTCTCTTTGGAACGTGAAAGTTGTAAAATTTCTGTTTTTAAATGATGGAGAAATTTTTTTCTGAAGGTGTTAAAATCATCGAAATTAACCATTTTAAATTAGTAAAAATCGTTATAATTATCTTTATATATATATATATATATATATATATATATATATATATATATATATATATATATCGTACAATAATATTCCAAATGAATATAATTAATATTGTGCTTTAAAAATTTTATTATTAACGTTTAAAAAACTGTGTCTTGGCCCTAAGTAATACTTTCAAAATTTGTTTTTCCAAATTTAATAATAAAAATTCTTTATTTCTTAAAAAATACCATTTTTCTTACGGTTTTACATTAAATTCATAATTATTTGAACAACTCGCATAGTAAGTGCTAAAATATTTCTAAGAGCAACTTGAATTAAAGTACAAAATTTATTTCAATATAAGTTGTCAAACTTTTTAATTGTTTCAATTCTTTTATTAAATTATTTTCGGAAATATAAGTATTTTAAAACAATGTTTATTTTCATTTTATCAAGAAACAATTTTTCGAAGTTTCTTAATTAAATTTTTCAAAACTTTAATACTTTTTGTCAAACAAAAATTTAAAGACTTATTCATATTTTTCTCCCCGAGGAATTAAAATTTCAAATAATTTCAATGAAATACCTCATGAAATATTTCTAACATTTGTAACTGTAATTCATCGAAAATTCAATTATTTTTTTATAAAGAGGAAAAAATAAAATTCTTTAAAATATAAAATTTTACAAAATTTGCAATTGTTTCAATTTGTTAAAATTATTATTGAGAATTCAAGATCTTTTTACTTTAAAAAATTTTAATTATTATTTTTGAAAACCTAATTTTTAAAAAAATTTTAATTAAATTTTTTAAATTTAAATCATTTTTATAAAATAAATATTTAAATAATTATTGTTCTTTATTTGCTTAAAATTTTGAACTGCAAATCTTGCAATATTCAATTAATTTTCTGGAACTTTTTAATAATTTTATTCAGAATGTAATTTTAAGGAAGCTAACAAATGAAAACACTATATAGACATTACACTACATATTTAACACAATTTCCTAAACGTTATTTTTTACACATAGCCCACAAATTAACTTTCTTTTTTTTTATAATAATAATAATAAAAAATTAAACTATGAAACAAAACATTGGAATAAAACGGTGGTGGGTCAATTTTCCCAAAATTTTTCTCCCAAAAAAAATTATTCCCAAAAAATGTTTTCCCAAAAAAAATTTTCCCAATATAAAGTTTCCCAAAAAATTAATTTCCCAAGCAAATCATTTTTCCCAATATCAAATTTCCCAAAAAAAATAATCCAGCGCGACATACATTTTCGTAAGGTGTCAATTCACGGAAATTATTTTTTACGGAATTTTTTTTCACGGAAAAACAAAAGACGGTTGAATCTTAATTTTAGGGAAATTGTGAAAAAACCTTAAAGTCTATTCTTGTTAATTTATAATGGTTAATTATTTTTTAAATTATACATATTTTTATTAATACGCGTTAAATTCTAATCAATAAAAATACAGAAAAATAAATGCGTACAACTAAATTTTTTTTCAATGTCATTTTATTGAAAATATTTTTTTCAGTCTACGAGAAATAATTGAAAAATTTGGTTGCTGTTTTGTCATTTTCTTCTAACTCAATAATCAATATCCATTTTGGAAAAAATCTAACATTGGGAAAATTTTTTGGGAAATTTGATATTGGGAAAATTTTTTGGGAAATTTATTTTTTGGGAAAACATTTTTTGGGAAATGTTTTTTTTTGGGAAACGAATTTTGGGAAAATTGTCCCCCAATCGAATAAAACAACGCTAATTTTGTAGGTGAGGACAGATTATGTCGATTATTATAATAATGTAATAATTTTTAGAATTAGTGACTGACTTTTTGTGTTTTAATTAGTAAATTTTTCTAATAAATTAGAAGAAATTACCATATTTTTTAGCAAAATTTACTAATTCAAACACAAGAAGTCCTTTACTAATTTTTGTCAAAAATTACTAATTCTTTGATTAATTTAATTTGTATATTACGTTAAATAACTAAAAAAATTAGTAGATTTATATTTTATTTTAGTAATTTTTTACAAAAAGGTAGTCAAATTTGACTACTGAATTAATTGTTTAATGTTTATACAAATAATAATTATAGTTATTTTTTACTAATTGGAAAAGAGCCACACCTTTGTTACGGTTTTACTATATTAATTAATCGTTTCTATACTATAATTTAGATTTAGAGTGTATTTTAATAAATAATATTTTTTTAAATGATAGTAAATAATATTAAATTATTAATAGTATATTAAAAGTTATTAATAAGCAATTAAATTTAAAAAGATTAATAATTAATAATAAAATTCATTTATTTAAGAAAAATAATTACTTAACGATGTTACTTCGAGAAATGTTAGGTGTCCTAATTTATTTAGGATATACCATCACATAAAACTGAACGACATAATAAATATATTTTATGATAACTGCAATTAATTTGTTAAACTCTCTTCCTATATAGCTCTATTACTACACTGAGAAAAAAATATATTTGAATCAAACATAATTATCTTTGTTATACAGCCACCAAACATTATCTTTCAATTAAACATAATAATTTTTATTTAATACATAATAAATTTGATTCAATTAAAATTATATGTTTAATTTAACTATAAAATATGTTTAATTTAAAGATATTTTTTGGTTGACTACTTATTTTGGAATTAAAAAAAATTTGCAAGTATTGCAAGTACAAAAATTTGTATGCTTACATTACATAAATATTTATTTTTATTGGATAAGTAAAATCTTATTATGAAAGTCTTGCATACTTTGTTGAATATTGTATTTTAATTATTGTTTTTGAGACATGACAAAATAAATAAATTATGAAGTTATTATTATAAACTAAAAAATATACTTCATCACGTATCAAACGTTAAAGCTTATTTTGATATAATATGATACATTTAGAAGTAAAAATTATATTTATAAAAAAATATATTTTTTTGTAATTTCTTGAAAACAAAAAGTAATTAAATTTTTCGTAAAATATAATTCTCACCTATATTAGCATGTTCCAAAAGCGCAGCATTATTAAATATATAAACCACAAGAAATTCATAAATATACAATAAAATGTGAATATTGAATCGTAAATAGCTTTCTCTTGATAACTGCGAAAGTTGCAAACAAAAATTTCAGCACTAAAAGAAGAAAAAACATTTGATTTGTTTTTAATACTTTTCCATTAAGTATTTATTTCGTGACTTTCTAATTTAACATTCTCGCGTGAATGAAGACTCTGATTCTTTATAATGAAAACACTTTTATTTCCAATAAAATTATACAAAAATTAAATTTTTAATAGCTTTATTATATAAACAATTTCACGATTAACTTAAAAGTACCAAATGGCAACGAATTGAGACTGAAAATGTGGATCAAATAAAAAATTGATTCAAATTTTTGGCATCAATTTGATCCACTTGAGTATCAATTTGATAGTTTTAAGAAAATTGTGTTCTGTTGAAAATTTTAAATTGCAAAAAATAATCTATATTGGAAAAAACCTAAAAGATTCGATAACTATTTGCAATAGCAAGAAAAAAAAATCCTTCTCGCTTCTATGCGGTCTTTTTCGTTATAATTGTTCTTCTTACTTCTTTTAATCTTGTGGGTTTTGGTCAATTTTACATAGGGAAAATTTCCAAGTAGAGAAGAAGTACTTAAAAAAGTACAAGACTTCCTGTTAAGATCAAAGTCACCGCCTTTGATTGAAGTAATACAAAAGAAGAGTGCGACATTCACTTGTTAACTCAACTTGGTAAAACTGTTGGCTTAAGAAAGAGGGAAAAGATCTTTAAAGAAGTTCAAAGGAGATTCGAAACTCTTCACCGGAAATTGGTACATAGAAAATGGCGAAGTGAAACTTCAATGACGCCGAAAATGAGGTCGCGTGAACATGCAAAAAAAGAGGAATAAAATAAAATAAGAAAATGCTTTTTTTGTCTCAGCGGGCTCTCTTTGTCAACCCTCTTCCAATTTCACTACATATATGCACCATAGAATATATTCTGACACCTTCCACGTGACTTTTAAACGTCTCAGAAAAAAATGTTCGTCCTTGAGTTGCGAACGTAACTCCCGTATTTATGTGTATACAAGAAGCAGTAGGCATATAATCAAAGAGAAAAGAAGATACATAGTGTTTGAAGGGTGGCTATTTGGGGCCACCCTGCTGGCCGAGACTAGTGGCGGTCCGTTTTATCCCCGTCACAGGACATACATAGATCACCGGGTGTCATTCTGTTTACCACAAACGTCCAAACATCGAGCGACTTCGGATCTATTAAGTCGACCCAAAAAGAGCCAAGTTTTCTAAATCGAAAAGATAGAGGTGACAAGGGCGCTCGCAGGTAGACCAGTGTCGGTTCCGAATGACTTTTCGGGGGATACCATTCATGCCATTGATGTGAAACCGCTTTTCGGGGGCGTGCCATTGGGACTTGATTTTTCAACTCAGGTCATCGAATAAGCTCACAAGCTTCCTTATATCCTTCGAGGTCCGATCGTATCTCGCGGCAAACGTAACATCCGAGCCTTGATCTGCCGACTTTGACCTTCTATCGACTCCTTTTTTCTGCTTTTTTATTTCTTTCCTTCCATCTTTTTCTCTTTTTCGAAAGTCATTTTTTCCAATTTACTCTTCTTATTTTTCTTCATTTTCTCTTTCTTCACCCTTTCCTCACTATTTTTCTTCATCTTCTCCTTTTTCTTCTTATTTTTCTTCATCTTCTTCATTTTCTTCTCCTTTTCCCACTTTTCTTTCTTTTCCTGCTCCTTCTTATTTTTATTTATCATCCTTTATTTCTTCTTCTTTTTCATATCTTTTTATTCTTCTTGTTATTTTTCTTCATCTTCTTCTCTTCCTTTTCATTTACTTTCTTATTTTTCTTCACCTTCCTTTATACTTAATTATTCGTATTTTTCATATTCCTTTATTTCTTCTTCTTCTATTACTTCTTTTTGTTGTTCTTCTTCTTCTTTCTTTATTTTTTTTTGTTATTTTTCTTCCTCTCGGTCTCCTTCATTTGTTATTTGTCTTATTCTCTTTTTTTTAGTTGGGGAAATGTTAGTAAATTCTACATCAAAAGTAGAAGAAGAATATCAAATTTCTATAGAATTACACACATACTAATAAAAATTTATGGTTTTTTTTGCTCAAAGGTAGCTTTTAAAAAGTAAAAAGCTCTGAATTCTTCACTGAGAAAACATTATACTCGTTTCAAGTAAAAAAATAATTTTGAGTGATTTTGTTTCATTGAAATTAGTTTGTAAGTTTAATCTCAATATGTAGAAAATATCTACTGCATTGATCCAAAAGTATTATTTGTTTGAATGATTATATTTAACTCAAACATATTTTCTGTTACGGTTTAAACAAAAATTATGTTTAAAAATTTTATGTTTGAATCAAACTTAAAAGTTAACTACATATATAATTTAAAATCAACCACAATTTATGTTTGACTTCAATATATAATCTCTTAAACTGAACCAGAAAATATGTTTGAATTATAAACTTGAGGAGTAAGTTTTCAAAACCTGATAAATCCAAATTTTGTCATTTCGAGAAATTTAAACAAATGACAATTCTCACATAACCATTAAAATGATCTTTAATGTAGAAAAATTGTAATAAATTATTCATTTTTTAATATTTTTTCTATTTAAAATGGTATGTTTGTAATTAAATTCTATTGTAATAGGGAATTTAAAGGTTTTGATAATTTTTTCTAATAAAAAGATAGAAATGAAAAATCATCAAGGTTAGGCCAAATAATTTTTTAAACTGAAAATTCTTTATTAATAAATTTTTTTTCTTGAATTGAACAGTGATAAATGGATTTCTAAGGATTTTAATATTTTAAATATGTGTTTATCTTAATTTTTTTAAAAAAATGGATTTATCAACTTTTGAAAAATTGCTCCTCACTTAAATTTTTTTGACTATATATAGTAAAGATGATATTTTAAGATTGATTTAAACAAAATTTGTCTGAATCAAATAATTTTTTTTCTCACTGTGCTTTGATTCAAAAATAATTTTTATTTGAATAATTATGTTTAATTTAAACATATTTCCTGTTTTGGTTTAAACAAAAAATATGTTTAAAAATGTTATGTTTGATTCAAACATAAAAATTGATAATAAATAATTTAAAATCAACTATAAATTAGGTTTGAAATAAATATATTATTTATATAAATGAAGCAAAAAATATGTTTGAATTAAACTTAAACTTGTTTGACTGTACAGCAAAGATATTTATAAGTTCGATTTAATCAAAATATGTTTGAATCAAATAAATCGTTTTCTCAGTGTTCTTGAATTCTTTTGTCGTCTTACAAAACTTTTGAATCACGATGAATTTTAAATTAATAACTTGATTTATCTTATTTCTGTAAATAATTTTATTTAACTTGATTAGAAAATAAAGAAAAATAAATAAAGAAAAAATTTATTAAAATAAAGAATCTGTTACAATTTGCAGTAATAATTTATTTTTAAAAAGGTTTTTAACTAAAAATTTTGAAAATTTTAATTTCCACGAAGAAAGGTTAAATAATGAAACTCTTATATTGAAAAATTATTTAAGTTTTAACGAGTTTTATCTAAAATTCTAGAAATATTAGATTTCTGAAAAAGTATAATTAAATTTTTTAAAGAAATGTTTAAATTTTAATAACAAAAAATTAAAATTATATTAATGAATTAGCAAAATAATTTAAATTCATTGAAGAATTGAAGCGTTTTTTGCAAAAACCATACATGAGTCAATTTTTTCGAAAATCACTTTTTTATATTAAAATTTGTCTTTAAATGAAACTTTACAATCTGATAAAATATTAAATAAGTGCTTAAACTCTAAATCCTTTAAAAAAATTTAATTATCATTTCGTGCAAAAACTTGTGATATTCTTTAATAAATTTAATTTTCTTGTGATATTCTTGACGTGTATTAGTAATTTTTATTAAATAGTTTATATTATAAATGAAATTCACTTAAGGAAAGCAAAAAGTATGATATTGGTGACTGAATTAATTTACAATTAGAAAATATTGAAAATTAATTAAATTTATTCTTAATTATTCTTAAAATTTGGACTTGCTGTTTCTGCACAAAATGAAATGAAAAACACAAAAAAATTTATTGAATCGAGTAAAGTATCAAAGTTTTATTAAATATTTAATAACATTTATTTAAAATATTGAATTTCGACAATTTTTAGTAACATTTTATAAAAAAAAATAAAATTTTACAAATTTAATTTAAAAAATTTTATTATTTATAAAATATTACTAAAAATTGTCGAAATTCAATATTTTAAATAAATGTTATTAAATATTTAATAAAACTTTGATATACTTTACTCGATTCAATAAATTTTTTGTGTTTTTCATTTCATTTTGTGCAGAAACAGCAAGTTCAAATTTTAATTTATTTTTTTATTTCTTATTTTAAGTAGATAAGAAATTAATCACATTGGATTTTTTAACTTACAAAATAGGATAAAATAAATTAGGATATAATGCAAAAAAGCAAAATTAGAAAAAATCTCAACATTTACAAGTAAAACAGTTTTTATTGATTCCTGAACAATTTCGATTTATGGACTTATCCTGTTTCTGCACAAAAAGCTTCAACTATATTAAACATTTTCAAAAAAATCGTATTTTCATTTAGTTAAATTTAATATTTTATAGAAAATTTAATTTTACAAAATATTAAATTTTTTGTCAATTAATAAATTACAATGCTTAAAAAATTTGATTGTTTAAAAATATATACGGAAATTCTTTAAGGCCATTTTAAGCAAACGTCACAATGATTTAAATACCCTTGAAAAATTGAATTATTATTTTATATATTTTGACGCTATTTGAAGAAAGGGACCTTAGAAGCAAATCACTTATAGGTTATGTTAGGGTCACTTTTTTCTTGTTTCAAAGTTTATTTTTACTTATTGCACATTAAAAACAGTTTTTATTAAACATTTTAGTTGTAATGAAGACTTAAACATTAATGAATCTAATTGACAGTTGATTCTTCTTTTGCATTTTCATTTAAAAAATTGCAGACATAACCTATAATTTTTTGCTTCTTAGGTTCCTTTCTTCAGATCGCGTCACATTTAATTTCTCAAAAGGTAAGTACCTATTAAAAAAATTTAAATAAAATAACAAATATAATTGTTTTTTAGTAGAAAAAGCAGCACGAAAAGCGCCCAATGGCATCTCAAATAATTAAGTTTATTTTTAAAATAGTAAAAAATCTTAAAATTTCAAATTTCATTATTAATTCTAAAAATTGTTTACTTTTATAATTGAACTCTTCTATGTATTATTGGAATCAGAAGAAACGACAGAATTCTGTTTAGAAACCAGGGAAAAATTGGAGAAAAACAAAATTTTATTTTTTAACAACCGTTCTTCCTGTTTTCTTTGGCATTTTTTCTTATTCTCCATGTTAATTTTCTTCTCCTCCTTTTTTTTTGCTCATCTTCTTCTCATTCTTTTTCTTCTTCTTTTTCTTCTTGTCCATCTTCTTCTCATCCTTTTTGTTCTTCTCATTTTATTTCTTCTTCATCATCATCTTCTCCGTACCCCATGGCACCTACACACGTTTTCTTCGGTCCATTAGTCGGCGACGTCTCATTCTTAAATGGCTTCCTCAGGTTCCCTCGACAGCTCGTCGATAAGACACTCCATACGAGAGGAGGACATTACAAATATATGTCTCGTCTACGATTATATATAGACTAGGAGGACATCGCTCGTACAATTGATTCGTGTCCTTGGATCAAGATAAATTAGAATGTCAGTCCAATTACGAATAGAAATTTTTTTTACATAATCTCCACTATTTTTATCTAATAATCGCAGCATCCTTGACCCCAGTGTGGTGGGGAGGATATATGTTATAGACAGAATTCGTTGCGGCTAATAGCTTTTGGAACGGAAATTGGTAGTGTATACTGAGATAAGTTAATGTCGTCGTTGGTTGTTGAATTCAAAAAATGTTCTTTAGACTGCTGTACCTTATACTCAAATGCAGATCGAGAAGAGAGAAAGAAATGTTCTTCTTCAAGGGCAAATTCTTTTCGAGCTATACAAATTCTTTTCTCAAGTGATGAACACCCAATTGGGCTTGCATTTTTAAGATACAGGAGAAAAGTGAATAAAGTGACTTTGACTGTGTTTATACAATAGAAAATCTGTCCTATGTTAAGGTCAATTCGAACTAAGATGATTTCTAAATTTTTTCAACTCTTCATCGACAAGTAAAATTCATTCTGGAAATAGTAAAATTTACTTTCGATTAATAGTAAAAGTTGCCAGAACATTTATGTTGATAATGAATATCGTCAATATCTTTTGAATATCGTCAAGTATTCGCAAATTAAATCGAAATCAATCTTGAGATACAGTTAAACACATTTTAATTCTATCCAACATTCCAGAATATCTTTAAACCAATTCTAAAGTATACCTTTTGAAATAAAACCAAAATATCTTCTTCGTTACCTTCTTTCTTTGTTGCGTATACCATTAGCTATAACAATAAAACGTCCATGCGTAAAATACCGTTTCTCTTACAAAAATGTAAAATTCATTTTATTTTCCCCCAAAATTAGCATTATTATTCTCCATCTGCTTATTATACTCAAGCGATTTGCCTTTGATTTCTGGAATTATGGAAAATACGAGCAGTGACGTAAGAAAGGATATTGTTGCGTAAGCCAAGAAAGGTGAATGATCGCCAAAATTTTCTCTCAATATAAAATAGCCTAGAGTGCCAATAAAACCGAAAATTGATCCTAAAATTGAGCCAAATGTCATTGCGATTCGATTGACATTGGGAGGAAAGAGTTCACCTTGAAGTAGATTTGTTATTGGCGCTACACCCAGTGTGTAAACAATTCCAAATAAATTCAGAGAAACCAGAGGGAGCCATGTTAAAGTCGACAAGTCAATTTGATGAAAATAATTTTTCACTAAGAAGAAAATTCCAAGCGTTGTGAGTGATACGGTTTGTAATAATGCTGTTGATAGAAATAAAATTCTCTCCCTCACTCGTTCAATTAGGAAAATTTCCACAATACCAGCAGACAATTGAAAGAAGCAAAAAACCACGAAACCGTACTTGGAATTTAGGGGGCAATTCGATTCGTTCAATATTTGTTCCAAGTATCCGTAAATGGTGTGAATCCCCGTCATTTGATGTGTTAGTTCCAATACAACAAGAATCATCAAACTCCTTCGGTACCGAGTGTTCCGGAATAAATCTTTAAATGATTCTGTTCTGTTCTTCTCATCTTCCAAAATGACGGCTTTTATTTTAAGAATATCGGACTCGACCTTTTTCATTTGGATGTCAGTTTTAAATTTTCTCAAACACTTGATGGCCTTATCGTCCTTGTTATTGAGAAAGTAGAAATATGGACTCTCCGGTATGATCCAATGGGTCAAACAAATTAAAACGACCGCTATGAGAATTGTCAGGATCAGTGTCGTGTAGGTGACGAAGGATGCGAGCAGTGAGAAGAGAAACATTCCACCTTTGTCAATTAGCAAGATAATGATTATAAATTCTTTGCAATTGTCGAAAATTTCTGTTAGGTAAATTATTATGGAACCGGTGAATATCGCTTGGGATGTGCCACCCAAGAGTCTTGCTACACACAAACAGATGTAGGAGTCGAATAAAAGGATTAGAAATAAACCCATTAGGCCGATAATAATTGATAGGGATATTGAATATTTTCGACCGAGTTTGTTGAGAAAGAGGGGATTTAATATGTGACCGATGGTTTCGCCTAGTAGGTAAATAGACACCATCCAAGCTGTTTGACTTTCTGTGATTGGAATTGGTGATTCTGTGCTTGTTAAGTAGGGTAATGAGGAGGCAGTCCATACTTGATAGCCACTGAATTGTAGACCTCCGAGGCAAGCTGTAACATACAAACGAATACAGAGGAATGTGCACTGATAAAAATTTAGAAAAATTCATCTAACATTATGTTTGAGTAGAAGCAGTTAGATTAATCACTTTTTTTTAATTATGCTAACAATGTTTGTGTATGTATTTAATTTCACAATTTTTTTTGTAGTTAAAAAATAATAGTTCAGTTGACTAAGAAAAGTATTGTTAAATTATAGAAAGAGTTATAAAGTCTATAATTGAACCATCTACAATCTTAAGTTCCTTTAACTATGCGTTTTGGTAGTCCATGGGCATATTTCTAGAACTTTTAAACTTTCAGGTATTGGAAAACTCAATTTTTCTTTTCAAGGCACAATCTTGAAATGAATTTTATTGTTTTGTGCATTGATCGAACAGTAGAAAAAACCTTGCGATACTCATTTCTACATATTGTTAACCCCCTGTGTATAAATTTAACCCCAAGAAAATGTTTCTAAATGCATTGATTTTTCATAATGTTGGATTTTCACATCAATCGGTATCTTGGGGTTTTTAGGGTAGCTGATTATGAATATGATGCTATATTTTCAAAATTCAAAATGGCGGATCCAATATGGCGGACAAAATTTTTAAAAAATTAATGGAATTCCATAGTATTGGATATTTAGAGGTTTTTGGGGTCGCTGATTATGATTCTGTAGTCGGATTTTGAAAATTCCAAATGGCGTATCCAATATGTCGGATGAAAATTTAAAAAATAATTAATTTTCACAAAAGTGGGTATGAAGGGATTTTTGGGGTCGCTAATTATTATGATTCTGAATTTAGTTTTTTAAAAATTTTAAAAGTGGTTTCAAAATCTCATAAAAATTATTGATATTTTAAATACGGTTATTAAAATATTTTTTGGGATTAATTATAATTAAAAAGCAATAGAAGTAAATAAATAAATAACCACGAGATATAATTATTTTAATATTCTAAAAAAATTTCTAGTTTTTTTATATTGAAAGTACAAACAGTATGAACAAAAAATGAATAACATTTAATTGAAAGTTTTACTTCTCTTTCTTTATCCATAATTAATATTATTTAAATAAAATACATAATATCTACATTCGGCAATCAAAACATTTTGACACATTAAAAATAATATTTCCATGGAAACTTAGAAAAAAAGAAGTTTACAATTCTAAAAACAGAATAAAATTTAAATAATAAATTAAATGAATATTTTTAAATTAAATTAAGCTCATAAAAATAAAATGAAATTTACAATTGATTAATTCTTGTTATCTTTAAAATTCTTTAATACTGTTAAAATATCCAAAATTTTAAGTTCTTTTATCTATTAAAATCTAGTAAAATTTTTTTAACATTTCTTGAATTACATTCAAATCATTATATAACAACCAGAAGTTAAAAAAAAATCCTGCAAAAAGATTTGATTTTTCAGAAATGTATCCACCATGTTGGATTCTCTATTTTAAATTTTTTTAAAATTATTTCAAATTCATAATCAGCAAAACAGGAAACTCTTAAATGTCAAAAGATATTAAAATCTGATAATTTTTCTAAAATTTCGTCCGCCATTTTGGATTCGCTATTAAAAATTTTTTTAACTAACCTCAGATTTGTAATCAGAGGATCCCAGATTCCTATAAATAGTAAATTTTAGGCAAACTTACGAGTTTAATGCTTTCTTTTTCCATGAAGCAATGATTATGACCGTAGAAGCTCATATTCTTTCTTAGATAAATTTTTTTTAGGAATAGTGTAGAGGTTAACGATTTTTTTGTATACTTTTATAATACAAGAGAAGAGATTACAATGAGTTAAAAGTGATTAGAAGTCAAATTCAACATGTGCCCTTCAAAAATGTAGGTTTTTATTGTGAGTTTCGTATTTAAATTTAACTTTTGAAGTCACTGCATTCCTAATGTATAAGTGGCACATATTCCTGTAAGGATTCAAATTGCTTCTTATTATGTAGACAATATAATCCCGTTTTATGGTTACTTAAAAATCTTCGTTAAAAAAGTTATATCAAGTTAATTGCGAAATTGTCAAAATTTAAGAAAAGTTGTCTCGCAAGTTTGAAGGTACGCCATTTTTATCTTAATTAAGGCACATCATTGTCTCAATGATTTTTTGGTTCCTCATACTTCCCACTACATCTACTATAAGTCACAAAATATATAATGACTCGTTAAAAAAGTTATACCATATAAACTGAAAAAAACGTTCAATGTCACACACGAGAAACTGGCGATTTCGACACTTTTACTCACTTTTGTCGTTCCCTACCTAATTAAAATGATTATTATACACAAGGTATATGTAAAGAGCACAATAATTTATCAAATTATGGTACTGCAAAATTATTTTTATAATTTTTAAAATATAATAATAAACGGAAACATAAAGTTTAAAAGTTCTAGAGATATGCGCATATACATTTTTTTTTAAATTCAGTTGAGGACTTATTGAATTTTTTTGAGAGTAGTTGAAATGTTATCAAAACCAATAATAAAAATTTTTTTGAATCTAGGAAAATTGATAAATCATAATAGGATTTTAATAATAACAATTAAAATATTAATAAAAACAATAATACCTGATAGCAATACTTCCTAATAAAGAATTATTAAATTATTATAATATTAATAAATAATAGGAATAACAAATAGACAAATAATTAAAAACATTATTAATATTAATTAACTCTTTGTTTCTTTTAAATTTCGCGCCAATAAAGTTCTTTAAATTATTGCGTAGATGCCATAAAAATTATATTATAAAAATCGACATAATCTGTTCTCATCTGAAGTTAGCGTTGTTTTATTACAATGTTTTGTTTTAGTTGAAATTGATATGGCAAAAAAAAAGGAAAGTTAATTTGTAGACTGTGTGTAAAAAAATATGCTAAATATATAAATATAGTGTTTTAATTTAGTAATTTTTGTTTTTTTGACCGTATTAAATTAGTTATTAATAATTAGTTATTAAATTAGTTGGGATTAAAATAATAAATATCATCTTTAAAAACCGTAAAATAGGCCTTTTTCATTATCTTACAAATGAGTGTTTTAACTTGTTAGCTTCCTTAAAAATTAAATTTTGAAAAATATAATTCAAAAATTCTAGAAAATTAATTGAATTTTGGAAGATTTGCAGTTCAAATTTTTAAGCAAATAAAGAACAATAATTATTTGAATATTTATTTTACAAAAGTGATCAAAATTTAAAAATTCAATTTAATAATTTTTAAATAATTAGGTTTTTGAAAAATAGTAATTAAAATTTTTTAAAGAAAAAGGTACTTGAATTCACTATAATAATTTTAACAAATTGAAACAATTGAAAGTTCTGTAATATTTTATATTTTAAAGAATTTTATTTTTTTCTCTTTAAAAATTGTCTTTAAATATAATTTCATTTTTGAAATTATATTATTTCGAATTTACAAAAAATAATCTATTTAAATAATTCAATTCTCGTTGTTCAATTCTGATGGAAATTGATTTAACAAAAGTTTCAGTTAAAATTTAAAAAAATAATTGAATATTTAAACCGATATAATAAGAATTTTAGGAATTAATTAAATTTTAAATGGTTTTTAAATTAAATTCCTTGAAAATTTTAGGCAAGGAAAAGTTTAAAAATCTTTAAATTTTTGTTTTAAAAAATTAATAATAACATTATTTTTCTTGAAAAATTATTAAAGTTTAATTTCAATAATTTTATTGAAAAATTCTTTAAAAAAATATTTGAATTTTGGATGAATTCCAGTTGCAAATTTTAGAAATAATTATATTTCATGAGATTTTTCTTGAAATTATTTCAAATTTTAATTCCTCAGGAAAAATAGATATGAATAAGTTTTTAAATTTTTGTTTAATAAAAAGTATTAAAGTTTTTAGAAATTTAATTTAAAAATTAAAAAAAAATTGTTTCTTGAAAAAATGAAAATAACATTTTTTAAAAATACTTCTATTTCCGAAGATAATTTTAAAAAATTAAAACATTCGAAAATTTTGCCAACTTTTATTGAAATAAATTTTGAATTTTAATTCAATTTGCTGTTAGAAATATTTTGGCATTTACTATACGAGTTGTGCAAATAATTACATTTAATAAAAGACCGTAAGAAAAATTATGTTTTTTAAGAAATTAAGAATTTTCATTGAATTTGGAAAAGAAAATTTTGAAAGTAAAAATGGAAAAGAAAATTGCACGCGCGTTTAGTTTTGCTAGTTTGTTTATAATAAAAATAAAGTAAACAGAATTTCTTTTATTATTTAAAAAAATTGTTTTTCTTCAAAATGTTTACTATATTATTTCTACATGCATGAATTTACATGAATTTATTATTAGTAAAATCTCCGCTAACTTTTCGTTTCGTTAATTAGCAACAAACAACTAATAATTGTTAATTGAAAATAACTCTTTTTTATTTAATGAATAATTAAGAAAATAGTTCAATTTATCAGATTCAATTAGTTTTACCAACAATTAGAATTAATTTTGACGTAAGCTTAAAGTAAAAACTAATAATTGGTCATTATTAATTATTATATAATAAACTAGAACAAATTCTTAATTTAAATAATAAATAAAATTATTTATAAAAAAGTCATTAAGATTAAAGGAAATTAATTACTTTTTTATTTATTAAAACATCAACTCTTATTTAATATAGATTTTTAAAATTATATTTAAAAAACTCACCGCAAATTCCAACTGTGTATTGATAAAATTGATTTGTACATTCCACTGGAGTTTGTGTGGAAACATTGTCCTTGGCGTTTAATTTTCTCGGATATATTTTACTCTTTAGAAATAGTTCGAAACTTTTTATCGAAATCTTCATAATTTGAAATAGTAAAAATAATTTTGAATATCTTATTGAGAGTAAATTTTCCACTCGAATAATAGGTTTTTACTATATTATACTTTTGTAAAACACGTGCGTCACAACAATAACAAATTACGCAAGAATGTATTATATTTAACGCTACGTTGTTTCATTTATCTAAAAATGCATTATTGTTAAAATTGATAGTGCACTAAATCGCCACAAGAAACATAACGTTCAGTCAATGACAATTATTTTTACACTTAAGTCCATATTCTAATAAATATAACTTGGTAATTTTTTAAATTTTTCTAATAAAGGGAATTAATTTGAAAAAATTGAAATTGCTTTAAAAGAACTAAAATTAACGTGAAAAATCAACTTTAAAAAAATTGTAGACTGATTTAAATTAGATAGGAAATATTATAGACGAAACAAATAAATTTTGTTGTTAGTAATTAGAGGTATTTACATTGATAAAAATTGTCTTTAAAAGAATTAAAACTCGATTTTCAAAGTTTTTTTTTCAAACAAAAAAGTATAACGAACTATTCACGTATATATAGGTTTTTGTGCATAAAATGTTAACGCTGTTTCTCTAATTTATTCGAGGAGTGGTAAAACACGTATCGCACGAATATATCTATAATAGGTCTTTTGGATATACAATCATGCACTCATTCGTTAAGACAAATCAATTTAGCAAGGACTCTAAATTACTTTTAACAACTTAACTTTTTATCGTGCGTAAAGAGAAAATAGTTACAGAAACTATGAAGGAAAAAAAGAGTTAAAAAAAAGTCTATAAACGAATCGCGCAGAAGACGTTCGTTTTTCTTATTCTTTTTCTATACCGGATATTACGAGAAGCAATCGAAACGTTCGACACGCCAAGGGATTTTATAGTAAATTAGAAAGCCAAGAGCTATTTCAAATATAATTTAGATCCTCCAGGAAGAAGGATATATAATCACGAAACATTTAAGAAAATTTATTGAAACGAAGAAACTATTAAGGGGAAAAAATTATTTGAAATTATGTCTGAAAAATTTTAGTTGGAGCTTCTAATGATTGGAGTTATGTATATAGTTTATCTGCTAGGTCCACCATTTTAGATCCTACCATATATATTATTCTACCATTGATTCAAGTTACTATATATAATATAAGAACCAGTTTACTATTATAGGTAATGCTATTCTTTTTAAATCTAATATTATAGTTAACACTAATTGTTATTAAACACTTGGCTGACTAGAAACTAACAAAATTATTTAATATAATAAAAATAAATAAAAATATAAACAATAAAATATTTATCTTATTAAAATTAAATAAAGAAATTTTAACTTTGCTTTACCAATTAGTAAAAAATAACTAACTACTAGTGGAAAATGATTTTAATTATTAGTATACAGAATAGCAAGAAAAAAATCCCTTAACTGGAACAGCGATAACTTTTGCTCAAATAGCGAAAGTATTTGTTGCAATAACTAAAAATTTCGCTAATATAGTGAAATTTGTAGTTGTTCCGCAGGTGAAGATTTTTTTCCTGAGCTAATTAATAAAGGGGAAAAAAATTTGGAAACAAAAAGTCATAGTCACTGATTAAAATTGAAATATTTTTACTATGATCATTTAGTTATAAAAATAACTGATTCAATTAAAAGCAACCAATATTTCAGTAGTGCAATGAGTTTAAAACTAATTCAATTAGTCAAATTTTAATAATTTTTCAGTTTTTTTTCTATAGAAAATCAGCAATTTTTCCAATTATACAATATAAGTTATTTTTAATTTTAACTGATTTTAAAATACGAAAACAGCCACTGATTGTAAGTTATGCTGTGATTTTTAACTAATTCAAATTTAGAGAGTAGAAAATAATTATTAGTACACTATAAACAATTTTAGGGGTAATTTTACCAAAAATGTTTTGAAAGTAATTTTTACCAAGAATTTGTGGGTAAAAATACATAAAATTTTTGGTACTTTTACCCAAATCTTTTGGAAAAATTCCCAATAAGTTTTAGGAAATAGTGCACTAAATTTTTGGTATTTTTACCCAAACATTTTGGAAGAAATACCTAAAAAATTTCTGAGTAAAAATACAAGCTTTTTGGCACTTGTACATAAATTTTTCGGAAAATATGACCAGAATTTTTTAGGGAAAATTACAAAAGCTTTTGTATCCTTACCCTAAATTATGTGTAGAAATACTTTTAAATTATAGAGAAAAAATAAACTAGATTTTTGGTAATTTTTTCTAATTTCACATATATATTTTGGAAAAAATACTTTTAAATATTTTGGTAAAAATACAAAATTTTTAGCATTTTTATAAAAAGTTTTTATAAAAAATGCGCAAGAATATTTAATTGAAATTAGACAACCTCGAGTAAAAAATATCTATGAAATGTGATGTAAAATATATTCTTTTTATTGTAATTAAACTCCAATTATAAGAAAACATAGCGAACAACTTGTTTTATATTTTTAACAGAAACACCACAAATTCTATACAGAAAAAATGTCGATACACTAGTATAAAATAGTATTATAAATATATTTTACAAGTTTACTAAGAAATTAATATTTCACAATTTTAACTAATATTGATAGTAGTATTCAGAAGCCTTTCACGGTTAAAGATGTTCGTTTATTACAAAAAATTGTATAAATTGCCATAAATTGCTAGAAGTTTCGACTTTATTAAGTCCTCATCAGGCAATTCTCAATAATAATTAAAAATAAAATTTTAATCTTAAAACGAACATAAGCAATAAATCAAGAAACAAATCTGTAATGAAAATTAATATAAGATATTAATTGTCACCAAAGAGAAAATATATTTTGAAAAAATATTTTTTGAAAAAACAAAATAAAGGAGAAAAAACTCACCTTGTGTTTGATCACATTAATAATCATATAATAAAAGGTTAAAAATAAATTTTTTTTGAAAAACTTGATGGTAAGAAAGTCCATGGTAATAAGAAAGTTCATGGTATAAAACGGTTCTTAAATAAATTTATTAATTTAAATAATATTGTTCATTAAAGTTCCCGACTTTTTTTAAAGTTTTGATACTTTTATATTGAAACTGTTATCAAATATAACTGCAATCAAATAGTAAAATAAACTGAACTTTTTTTAAATATAGAAAATTATTGAATTCTTTCGAAAAATATATAATATTAAACGTTTTGACAACAAATAAATTCTTTTAAAAAATTTCTTTAATTTATTGATTTAAAAATTATTAATAAAAAATTAAACTCTTTTTAAAAATTTTATTAGATCAATGTGGAAAAATTAAATTCTATTGAAGAATTGTTTTAAGTTTTTTTTTTAAA
The DNA here is from genome assembly GCA_032873175.1 of Leptopilina drosophilae. NCBI lineage: Eukaryota > Metazoa > Arthropoda > Insecta > Hymenoptera > Figitidae > Leptopilina > Leptopilina drosophilae. The sequence goes on from CM065478.1 coordinate 52,745,341, forward strand.
TAAAGTAGTTGTTTGAATAATTTTAACTAACAATTGTAAGAATAATTGGAAAACAAATAATTTGTCAAGTTTTTAACGTAATCGTGTCTGTTAATAACTACAATAAAATTTTTTATTATTTGTAGTTGAATAAAGTTGTATTGAAAATAATAGAATTATTGGGAAGAATTTTATTATTTATAAAAATAATTTACTTATTACGCTTAATTTTGCTGTTTATGAAAACAATTGAATAATTGAAAAGTAACTAATTATTGGTAGAAAATGCCAAAATATAGGTAAAAAATAAATAATAATAATAATAAAAAATAATAATGATAATAATTGTCAGAATTATAAAGTTCATAATCAGTAAAAATTAACAAATTATTAGTAGAAATTAGGTATTTATTGGAAAGTAAATAATTAATTGTTAGTAGATATTAACTAATTATTAGAAAATAAATAAATAGAAATATCTAATTGTAATAAATAACTGCAAAAATATAGTCATAATAACTTCACATACTGAATAAGTTGCAAAATATTTTAGTTATTTGGTATAATCATAAAATAATGTAAATTTAACTAATAATTAGTCATTATTAACTGTCGCATTATTAGAAATAATATACTAATTAAATAAATATCTGACTTTTACGATATAAAATAAGTAATATTTATTTTACCTAATAATTTAATATTAATAATGTATTATTTAATATTTTAGTAACCATATATATTTAAACCCAAAAAAAGCAAAATTAAGGTTAATAAAAATCGAAGAATGTCAGGGAATTTTTTCTCAATCCTTACTGGACACACTATAAAAACAATAAAATTAAAACCAAATAATGATTTTATCTATAGCTAATTATAAATTTAGTTATAAATCATAATTTAATTATATTTATTGTTAAATGCTTGCAATTTATTATTGTTTGTTAATTCATATCCAATAGAGTTCCTATAAGCATTATTGGTATATTTTTTATTAGTGTGGGTCGTGAAATGTTATCGTTTTATTATTTTATTCTACTTCTGCAGTTGTTGAAGCAGCATGAATACATAATTATTAATTACATGCAGCCTAGTTTTGCTTCTTTTTTCCAAAAGTAATGTGTTTATGCATAAATACATCACAATATTCTAATTGCACCAGTCGTTATACTGCCTGCCTCCTCAACATTTACCTGAAGTAGTCGCAGCGATAACGCACTTTAATTTATATACATATATATGTTTTATAAAATACATACTTATATATGTGTAGGTATACTCGCTAATAAATGCATTTCGCAGTTATCTCTTGTTATAAGTGCCTTGAACAATTAATAGTGATTTGTTGTCATGAACAAGTATGTCGTATCATATACATTACGATGAAAGTGGCAACTTAACATAATTGTCTTGGAAAGTTAATTTTTATTATTTTATTATTTATTTTTTTATGCAATTTAAAATGATTTAACTTGTTTAGAATTGAAGATTAAAACTGCATAAAATGAGGGATTAACTTTGCGGTCTATTTGGGTCTATAGGGTTTGTGAATAATTTCGGCAAAAATTTTAAGTTCCTTAATTTTTTAAATTCAAAACAAGAATTTTTTATAATTATATATATTAAATATATATATATATATATATATATATATATATATATATATTTATATATTATTTAATTCTTTAAAAAATTTAAATTTAATTAAATTTATTTCAATAATAATTATAACTAAAAACCTTAAACTGTTATAGAAAATTTTCATCTAAAAAGTAACGTTAATAACTCAATTAAACAATATAGATTAAATAATAAATAAAATAATAAATTTAATGAAATACTTGAAAGAAGAGAATATGCGAGAAATTGGAGTCTGTGCTTCTTTCACAGCGATACAAATGTTCCATGCAGAATGAAGGTTTGAAAGGGGGCAGCACTAACAAGACCTCGAGGAGAGAACGGTTGGGAAGCTGGACAGCTGTCGGTGTGAGATGAGAGGAAAGAAGAAAAAAAGATGAAAAAGAAAATAATAGAGAGACAGATCCACATATACGAGAGGTGCATCAAGGATTCTCTATATTTATTCCCACGCGACATAATGCCATACATGAAATTCACATCCCCTGCCTTTTTTCATGGACCCTCCCTCTGCCTTGGTGTCGAAATAACATTAGCTGTTTTACCAAACGACATAGATTTATCATGTTCGCCCCGAGAAAAAAATGGCAGTCGGCAATTCCAAAATATCATCTCACATTTACAAGGGATTTTCACCTAAAACATATTGTGTTGATTGCTATTTGTGTCTGTTGCACTTAAATTTACCCAATATATACTATAATGGTATTAATGTATTTATTATGGAGGTGTACGAGAATATATTTTTCATCTCTCTGCATTAGAATTAGTCGTATTTTACTTATTAAAATGCCTCATAAACCATTGATTAAATTAATCAAAAGAATTTCATTACTATTCCAATTAATTATAACGTTTATTTATTGTAACGTTCTTTTTTAAATTAATTATTTTCAATTAATTTTGAATAAAAGCATTAAGAAATTTAAAAAAAGTTAATTAATAGTAAATATTATAGTAATAAATTTATTACTATTTTCATATAAATTTTATTAATTTTCATTAATAAATTAACTTATCAAAAAGTTTTAATATGAAATTTCAATTTTATTGAGTATGGATTTTGTTAGAAATTTTTATGAAGTTAGATTTTTGTAAAATTTCAGTGATTTAAATAATTCTTTTGAAACATATTTAATTAATTATTAAAAATAATGTATATTTTTAGAAAAATTTAAGTTAACAATACTAAAAACGATTGAATTTTGGAGAAGTTATAAAAAAAATTCAATTATATATTAGGAAATTTTTTGTTAAATCCTCGTATAAAGTTCAATTTTCATTATAAATAATTTAATTTTTCTCCGAAATTCAAGGATTTTTTATAAAATTCTAGTAAAAATTTTAATTTATTTTTAAAAAGTTTTCCTTAATTTAATGATTTTCAATATCTACTATTTTAATAAATTTCACCAAAAAATTCAACAATTAAAAAAAATTTGACAGAATTTTCTGCAATCTTTTAATTATTTTCATTAATAATAAAACTCATCGGATTATTTCAATTATTTTTTAAACAATTTTATAGTTCAACTTCTCGACAAAAGTAAAAATTTTAAACAATATTTTTTAAATTTGTCTAATGTATTCAATTTTAAGAAATATTAAATAATTTAATAAAATTATTATTTTCGTACATTCAAATAATTTCAATTTCGTATAGAATTTTCTAATAAAAATTGATTTAAAAATAAAGTTTAAGTTATAATTTTTAGAGTAGTTGTATTACATTTTTTTTATATTTTTTGTATTTTGTTTTCTGTATTATTTTATAGACTCCCTGGAAAAGAAATCGGATTCATTTGAAACTTTGGAATAATTTCTGTATTATAAACCACTGTTTTGAATGTAATCGTGTAAAAAGTTTATTTTTACCTATTACAGGCTTCGCACTCTTCTACTAAAAGCTACTATTTGCTACTTTTTGGCTACTTTTTTGAGCCCAATGCTACTAAAAGCTACTTCTCTGAACAAATAGTCAAATTTAGATTTTTAGTTTTCACATTTCCATTTGAAAACAGTGTTAAAAACTAAAAGGTGTTGATAAATAACGACCGCCAATGAGATAATAGAAAATCATTTTACGGACATTTACTCTATCAATAGTGACTGATTATAAATTGTGTTTAATCTTTAAATTCCTTGGTTTTCCCGGTTTTATTTTCTCATCAAATTTTAATTTATTTCATTTCGAACATAAATCTACAATTTAAAAAATAATTGAATCATAAATAAAGAATTTTTTCAATTTTTCAAAAAAAACCTTGTCTCTTCATAATTATAATTGAAAATTTGATTAATTCAATTTCATTAAAATTTATTGATACTATAATTAAATTTCTGCAAAGAATTTTACTATTTATAAAAGTAATTGAATCCTTCAAAAGAATGTTATTACATATTTATAAAAATAATTAAATATTTGCGTAGAATTTTATTAAATTTTTTGAAAATAATTTAATTATAGAGAACAATTAAATTATTTATAAAGATAATTGGAATTTCGGAGATTTTCAAAAAAAATTTTAAACATAATTGAATTTCTGCGGAGAATGTTATTAGTTTTGAAAATAATATTGAATTGTTTTCTTTAAATTTTATGGAAATTTATAAAAATAATTGAATTCTTGTGAGGAATATTTTTCAAAAATAATATTTGAAACAATTAAGTAAATCGGAAAAATTTTGCTATTTATGAAAATAATTGAAATAATTGAATTCCTTAGACAAAATTTAATCAAATTTTTTAAAATAATTTCATTTTTCGACGAATTTGATTAAAATTGTATTAAACATAATTCCATTTCTGCAACGAGTTTTATTATTTATGAAAGTAATTGAATTGTTGCGAGAATTTAAAAAAAAAATTTTTCAAATAATTGATTTAAAAAAAAATTTAGATAAACTCTATTTTTAATAATTCAATTACTATGAAATTTTCATTCTTTTAGAAAATAATTGAATACTTTTTGGAAATTTTATTAAAATAGTAGACATACAAATTATTGAATTAAGAAAATTTTTTGAAAATAATTTAATTATTGTCGTGGATATAAATGAATTTTTGTCATTTATAGAAATAATTGAACTTTTACAATGAATTTTAATAAAAGTCCTAAAAGTAATTTAATTTTATCGAAGTTTTACTATTTAAGAAAATAATTAAATGTATTGCGAATAAATTTTTAAGAATAAAATTATAATTATACGGTGACTAACTTCCCTTGATTATTTAGAAAAATTTAAAAAAATTCTTTAAAAGAAGTAAATCATTTTTAATAGAATGTATAGAAATTTCAATTATATAAAAAATTATCAATTATTTGTTTATAAAAATTCAATTATCTTAAAATAACAGAATTAAAAAATCTTATTTTTCAAATTTTAGAAAAAACTGCGAAAATTCAATTTTATTAAAAAATTTGATGTGTGTATTTTTTTAAAATTAACTAAAAAAATTTTATTTATTAATCTTCGCACTAAGAAACTTGAATCCATTAGAATACACAAGAAAAAAAAAGTTTAAATTTTAACCTGATTTTGGGGTAATAATTCGCTGCAACAAAATTTCACCTAGGTGAGGGCGCCACTGTCTATGTGACTTAGCATTGGTTAAAATTACCCGCAACAAAATTTATACCACCTTTTTTTCTGTGTATGACTCCTTATAAAATTTAATTATTTGTCAATTATTATATTAAAATACATTGAAAATTCGATTTTTTAAAAAAGTTTTTAATGAAATTCTTTAATTCTTTTTTTTGTCATCGAAGCTACTATTTTCTACTTTTTTTGTCATCAAAGCTACTTTTTCCTATTTTTTTAAAACTCTTAATGGAGTGCGAAGCCTGCTATTAATTAACATTTTTTTAAAATTACTTGAAGCTTTTATTCAAAAATATAATTAAAAAGAATTAATTTAAAAAAGAACATTATAGTTTAAATTTTAAAATTTTAGAAAATATAGTCATAATGTAAGCTTGCGGTAAAATTATGCTGCCATTTTACCATAAAAGATTGTTTTGTTACAAATTTTTCAGAATTATTTGTCTAATTTAAAAAATTTTCTTTTTTTCAATCAGGAAAAAATCTTCCTCTTAAATGTTTACTAAAAAAATTCATGTTCATGCGACAAAATCTTCTTTTTCCCTGATAGTTGATTGCGTTTAACTTTTCGGTTATAATAAGATCTTAATGGTTATAGTGACCGTCGAACTGGGTTCAATTCCCAGTCCCTTCAAATTTGTTTCAAACAATTTCGCATCAATGATAAGTTTCAGAATATAAGCAATACGGCATAATTAATAAAAGGAGACTTTAGAAAGATCTTCAAATTGAAAAAATTAAAAAAAATATAATTTTTTTACTTTGAGAAGTAATCTTGAAATATTGCAGCAAACTTGTTGCGAGCTTGACACAACCTAACGATAAATTTATGTATAGCAATGATTCAGCAATTTATTGTATATGGTAAACTGGTACGAATCATTCATCGCAAGGTTCTAAAAACCTTGTGTGTTAAATTTGCAGCAATCGTTCCTTGGAATCTTGCAGCAATTTTGGATATACCCGTAAATTTTTATGTCAAGATTGTAGCAAACCTTATTCACAAAAAGCTTTCTATACAGTAAACATTTTGTTATCTTAGGCAAACTTGCGAGAATCTTGTCTTGCAAACTTGACAAGTTTATCGTACATGCTTACGTGCATAGTATTTCGGAAGTGTGTCGAAAATTTGATAAACTATAGCTGTAATTTCAGGTCCAATTAGATCTTTGGTCGAAAAGAATACTTTGAGGGAAAAAAGTCTAAAAGCCTGGCACAAAAGTTTGAAAATAATTTTGTCCTGAAAGAGAGCGTATTTTGTCAGACAACGGCGAGTTAAGGATGTCCATCATTAAACCAATTTTCGTTGTGAGAAAAAGCATAGGATGTGTGTATATATATATACATTTATCAGGACGAGAGAATGCTGTTTGGCCTTGCACTTATATGTGAAGGAACAAACCAATCTGAAATGTGGACGAAATGATCAGGCGGCAACGAAAGAAAATGAGGTTTCATCTCGCCTCGACGGGTAATTGTTTTTAGAGAGAGAGATGGTCCATTCGTTAGTTGGCGTTTGTAGATGACCACCTAGGTCGCGCGGTTGGAGAGAGAGACTATATCCACACTCAAAGCGCCGTCGGGATTATAACTATAATGGCGCCCGTTTGTCAAAACACGTCAAAACACAATTCTGACCACGAAAATCCTCTTGGTGCACGCGGTCACGCCCCGCGATGCATCATAACTATATCTCTCTCCTCTTTTTATATGCGTTGCATATCTCTTCACACACATTCGCTCTTCGTTGTTCCCACAAGCGCAAAAGAGATGAGATGCAGATGCGCGCACCTTCACCTTGTCGAGTCACCGTACTAACATCATTCTTCTCGCATTTAGAAAGTTTTCATCTTCTTTTTGGTCCTCTAAAATCGTTTGTCATTCTATTCACTTTGTGGATGTTTTGCAGTAGCGCTAATAGAATATATTTGACGTGTTTACGCTTTTGTATGTGTACAAGTTGTGTACATGTGGATACAAATTGTTTGCTTGTATGTACAATGCAAGTTGTATGTGCAAGTTTACATGTTTATACCTGTTGTATATACAAATACTATACGTGTGTGGTGAATCGTTAATTTCGTACTATTTAGAAACGATACGATTTGTAAATCCACAATTAGTTTTGTTCAATTTTCATTATCGCATATATACTAAACGGATGATGCTTATCATTTAAGGATTACGGGTAATTTGTCATGTGTCAAATTGCGGACATTGATACTAATTTTTTATTCAGGTGCGTACTTTTATTAATGATGGAGAAACCTCTTCGCTGTGCGATAATCCTGTACATTATATGTTTGTAGCTTCTTTGATTATTTTGTAAAACCATTGTATCATTCTGGACGTTCATCATTTGCCTGTGGAAACCGTTTCCTCAATTTAATGATTATTTGCCTCATAATCTGACAGGAATTTTACTTACTGAATAATTAATTACTATTTGGTGCTACCATTTTTCAATAATACTTTTTCGTAATTCCTAACATAATCACGTGTAGAAAATTGTTATGGCGCTACCTAGTTCCTATCTAGTTTGTCTAGATGATATACTGTCCCAGTATATCATTCCAATCTAGTATCTAGACCGAAATGTAACGCTCGTATCCTTAAAACGCGAGATAGTCATGTCAAGACAGGCGCTATACATAGTCTCACTTTAAATTTTTTAATTGTTACTGCGATCTAGAAACTAGTTAGAAAAGTTTATTTAACGAAACAAATGAGAACTTTATTTCAATTCAATGTATAATAGAAAAAATAATTAATTTGTATTTACAAGCGTGTAATAATCCGTAACATTCAACTTTTAATCAAGTTAATATTTATACAACATAGAATAAACGGAAACCTATTACTAAATAAAATTTAACGCTTCGGGGAATCGAACCAGTGACCTACGGATTTATAGCCCAACACTCTAACCACTACTCTATCGAAGCTACATAAATTTTAATTTTCGACACCTTTTACACTTACAATTATTAAAAAGGGTTTAACTGTGTAAACTAGTTAAATTATCATTTAACTGAATCATAAATAATTTACCGTAAATTACCTAATAAATTTCCATAAATTACCGCGTAAATTTCCAAAAATTACCATAAATTTCCGACCATCAATTTTTTAGTTCTAAGCAATTCTAAACAATTTATAAAAAGATTTAAATATTTTACGAAATTGAAAAATCTCTCTTTAAATTTGTTTAAACAATTTAATAAATTATAAACAATTTTTCCTGATCGCCATGAATTTTTTTTGCTGGACTCTTTATTTTAAAAAAAATATATTGATAATTATCATAACGAAAACTTTTTTTTTAATTTCCTAAACCAAATCCTGCTAACTTGAGATATAAACGAAATTTTAACAAATAAGTATTAATATTTAAAGTAAACTTAATAATAATAATAATGAAATTAAAAAAGTTTATAACAAAAAACAGTAAAATATAGTTAATAGTGTAAAACCCAGGGCTCGGATCATCTATAAGACTAAAAAAAAGTCGCTTTAGTCACATAAATTCACAATAAAAGTCACGAAAAGTCGCATAAACTTTCCAAAAAAGTCGGAAATAAGTCAAATGAAATTTTAGGAAAAAAACGCCGAAAAGGAAACACGAAATTGTCAAAATTGTAAAAAAATCACATTTCTAGCCCACACATACTTATTAACATCAAACAATCTGGAATAATATTTAATAAAATGCATGGCAAAATTTTAATTAGGTATTTTTAACATTTTTTTTTAAATCTGTTCAAAATTTCAATTGTTTTTATAAATAATAATAATTCTTTTCTAAAATTCAATTATTTAAAAAAAATTTAATAAAATGCCTGTCATAATTTCAATTATTTTTATAAATAATAAAATTCTTTTCTAAAATTCAATTATTTAAAAAAAATTTAATAAAATGCCTGCCATAATTTCAATTGTCTTTATAAATAATTAAATTCTTCTCTAAAATCCATTTATTTTCAAAAATAATGAGATTTTTCGCAAAAATTCAATTACATTCAAACATTTTTTTTTTAATTCTCAAAATTTTAATTATCTTTAGAAATATCAAAAAATTCTTCTTCAAAATTCAATTACTTTTAAACATTTTTTTTTTTAAATCTGTTCGAAAATTCAATTATCTTCATAAATAATAAAATTCTTTTCTGTAATTCAATTATTTTTAAAGAATTTTAATAAAATTCTTGTCAGAATTTCAATTATTTATTTATTTATCTCTGTACATTTGTAATTATATTTATAAATAATAAAATTCATCCTAGAAATTCGCAATTATTTTCAAAAGTAATAAAATTCTTCGCAGAAATTCAATTATTTTCAAAATTTTTTTTAAACTTCTCGTCAAAATTATCAATATTTCCATAAATAATAAAATTTATCATGGAAATATAATTACTTTTAAAAGTTCTGATAAAATTTTTTGTAAAATTCGATTATCTTAAAAAATAAAAAAGTTTATCGCAGAAATTCAATTATTTTCAAATTTTTTTAAATTCTCCCCACAATTTCAACTATTATTAAAAATATCAAAACTCTTCTTCAAAATTCAATTACTTTTAAACATTTTTTTTTTTAAATCTGTTCGAAAATTCAATTATCTTCATAAATAATAAAATTCTTCTCTGAAATTCAATTATTTGCAAAGAATTTTTAATAAAATTATTGTCAAAATTTTAATTATCTTTATAAATAAAAAAATTCATCCTAGAAATTGAATCATTTTTAAATTCTTTTTTGTTTTATAAAATCTTATAATATAAAATAATGATTTCATCACTCGGTCATCTTTAATTTCTTCATATTTATAACAATTTTTTATAAGTAGTTTAATTTCCAAAAGGTTTGAGTTTGAATCTTTTATTGAAGGATTTTAATTCTTATGGGAAAAAAATAATTAAATATTTATTTAAAAAAAGAACTTATTGATGTTTTTTTGAAAAATTTGAAAGAAATCTGTAAATAAACTTAAAAGAACATTTTTTTGACTAAAACTTTTTCCTTTAACTTTAATTTTCTGATACTTTAAAAATTTTCAGTCGCATTTTACTAAAAAAAATCTCGAAAAAATCGATTAGTAGCATCTTTTCACAAAAAAAGTCGAAATAGTCACATTTCATTAAAAAAGACGAAAAAAGTCGAAAAAAGTCGCACAATCCGAGCCCTGTAAAACTTAGTATTTCTGTATGATAACTATATTGGCATTTCAGTTTGCGCCATGATAAAAATATAATTAGGAAAACTAGATAGTACCAAGCTGGCATTAACATAGTTTTACTAGAATTGAAGCGCAGTGCAAAATCTATATAAAAATTAAAAGCTTGGCTAGGAAACCAAGATAGAATCAGCACCGCGCCAATCTAGCATTACTGTAAATAGTAACGCAAGGAAAAAACTTGACTGGCTTTAAATAGACCTCACGGTAAATCGTTAGGTATTAAAATAACACCAAAAAGGATTAAAATAATCCAATTTAGTGTTATTTTAATCCATTTTGGTGTTATTTTAATACCTAACGATTTACCGTGCTAGACTGTCGCAACAATTTTCTACACGGGTAATTTGAATTTAAATTACTTAATTGTAAAACCTTTTCAAATAAAAAATCTAAGAAAAGAAAAATTTCAGCAGGCGGGATTCGAAGCCTGAAAGTCCGGTGAAGCGAATTACAGTGCCTTGAGCACCACGACCAAAGATACTTGTTAAAATAATTGCAAGCAATTGCAAAAGTTTCTCTCAACTATTAACATTTTAAGCATTGATGCCAGAAATTCTTACAAGCAATTTAGTAATTACACCATTACGATTCGGTATTTGCTTGTAGAATTTATTTCTTTGCACATTTCTTTGCAAAATTACTTATTTTACGATTTGGTTATAATTTATCCCATACATTCAGATTGTTTTCAACTTTTTTCCTCTGCAATGTTTCCATATGCATTATATAATCCATACACAGAACTCAAAAGAACAATTCACTCCCTCTCTCTCAATTACTTCTGAATTGCTCACTCATGTGATATTTCCATCAGAAGAAAAAAAAAATTTCGAAATAATATATGCACAAAACGAAACACAACTCTTATCTTGACAATTTTCGTTGTTTATGGCGCAAGACTTCGAAAGCAAAGAAGAAGTAATTTGTGAGATCGCGCGAACAAAGGTGCTTAAAGATCAACTAATTCCGCGCAACTCTGACTTTATCAGACTGACTATACATATGCGTGTTTCTTGTACATATGCGCCCATAGTATAAAGTAAGTAGGGTTTTCTTATCGCACGATTAGAAGTTTGAACGTTATTAGGTGACGGAGATCGCGTGGCTCACCGCGGGCTCTCCACCACTCGACGATATAATGACTTCTGGTCACGTGACTCGCCCGTCTGGCACGTCGAATCTTAAGAAAATACGAAACGTGAGTCTATTACTTTATAAGGCGCTCTCGAAAGTACAAGTGAAGTTGAGTGATTGAAATGATGCTGAATGATCATTGCGCAGTGATACCCCCGCGCGACGAGAGGTGAAATTGGCATGTACGTGCTGTAATTTAAGATATGCAGCGCAATCGCTCACAAATTCACTACCGCGTGTTCAAGCCAATAATCATAAAATTGATACAATTACGATGAAACAAATGTACACGTCGTGTATTTCTTGGTTGATCGTAAATCTCTCCTTCACTTGTGTGTATATATTTGTTTCTTTTTTTCTCCTTTGCGCGCAAAGTGCAGAAAGTTGGATTATTTCATTATGGTCCAGATTAGGAATATTAACTATACTATTACTACTGCCTTTACTAATAATCATAAACATGTCTCTTATTTTATCGAAACTTTATTATATTTTATATCTGAAAGCTTTAATTGTGAATATAAGACACTAGTTATATAGTGAAATATTCTCAGGAATTTCAAAATTAAACTCCTTAATGAAGATAATTTTCATCAAAACGATATTCTTTTTATTTTACTTATATATATGAAATTTACTCCCGAAGTTGTTGATTTCCAGCAATCTGATAAATTCTTGAACCAAACCTCGCTTTTATATGTACAAGAAACTTGATGCGGTTGTGGCAAAACGATACCGAGAAACGAATGTTTATGTCGACATTGAGGCTAATTACGAAGCGCGCGAGACCAGAAAACGCTTAACGACGTAAAGAGAAGATTAGGGGAGAGAAGATTGAGAAAAAGAAGGTGGTGAAGACTCCGCTGGAGACGTGAAACCGAAAGGGATAACTTGGTGTGTGCTTGCATTAAAATGAAGCAAAAAGAGGAAAGCAAAAAGAGAGAAAAAAGGGAGGAAAAAAAAGAGTAAGAGGAAAATAAAAACAAGTTCGAAAGACTGGGTGGCAGGGTAATCGATACGCTAACGAGCTAGCGGTGCAACGTGCGCGTTCATTGTTGTGTCCGTGTATATACATTCGCTCACAACGAGGTTATGGCGCGCACACGGTAACTTGCAATCTCGACCACTTTGCACGAAGCGTCTCTTTTATCGCCATCATCGCTATACTAAACTAAACTTGCATTTTCAATCTAATAAAGTCGCGCAAGAGCGTCAGACTTTCAACATTAGAAGCTAATACCAAACATAAAAGCAATTAAACATTAAACTAAACATTAAAATCGTTGGTGAAGAAAATATTCAAAATTCCTACAATGTTTAGAGGTTATGCTCTACTGCGCATGTTCGATACATATCGATCCTCACTGCCTCTTGATTGGATGATTAAAATGTAACGTCCTATTTGCTCCAGCAAAGGCCACCAATAAAGAAGAACTACACCTATATCAAGCTGAATAAACAAAACCGCTACTATCATTCTGTAAACGTTGAAAAGCGTTGAAAAACGTTCCATATTGGATTGTCCAACATTTTGAGCGGATAAATACATTTGGGAGGCTTATAGACACATTCATATATTTGTGGGGGTAAAAAAAATGTGTATACAGATCATTATATCAACCCTCGAGACATTGCGTGAAGCGAATTGTCGTTGATTCGCCAATAAGGGTACATCTGGCCTGTATTGGAGGCTGTTCCCTGTATCTTACAAATGGTTACGTTCCATCTGGCAACAATGAGACATGACGAATGTTTCCGACAGAGACCGCACGACCTATACACACGCACATTGCGTGAAACCAAAGGAAAAAAAGATGAGGAAGAAAAAAAGGAACATGGCGAACTTCGAACAAGAATGGTATACCATATAGCTTGAGGGAAGACCTGTGAGACCAGATAGATGAACGAGAGGACGGGAGAGAGAGAGAGAGAGTGAATACATCCAAATTTAATTTTGTTGTCGCCTTACAATACTCAATTATCCCTAGTGGCCGCAGGCAACATCTGCGCCGCTCACCCTATTATAATCGCTCGTATATAGTTATATACTCAGGTTGTTTTCCCATTAAAGTAATGCCGCGAATTCATGAACGGATTTTACTTATTGTATACAATACTAATACATATACATGACGCGCTCCGAAGAAAGGTACAAAAAATTGTAAGTTATGTTTTTAATTTTTTGAATGAATGTTCACATAGAAAAATAACTCTGAATAAAAGTTACTGTTCAGATCTTCATTACATCAAAAATAGATGATAAAAACTAATTCTAGGTACACTGAGAAAAAAATGCTATTGAATTAATGACATATTTGTTTGTCGCAATAAACGTCATATTCATATATCGTTCGAATACAAATACTGTTGGTTTAATAAACATGTGCTATTGATTATTGCACTGCGTAGATTTGAATTTATCCTGTATTAAATTGTAACAGAAGTTGTATAGTATGTTAACAATATTAACATACTGACAAAAAATGCTAAAATTCATAAGTTTAATAGCATATTGACTAGTGATTTGATTTCTATTTTATTTTGAATCAATAGTACATGCTCATCAATTTTAAACACAGTAAAACGCGAGGTGTTAAAATAACACCATATAGAATATATTAAAATAATCTGCAACAGTCTAATCCCTCTAGGATTAAATTAACATTAAAAAGAATTAAAATAATCTATTTTGGTGTTATTTTTAACTATCAATGAAATTTTATTTTAAATAATTAAAACACCAAAGTCAACGATTTGTAAAAATTCAACGAAATTATCAAAGAGAATAGTGAGTTAGTTACTAACTTAGTAACCAACTTACAAACTAACTTAGTAACATAGTTACTACATTCAATTCTGTTCAAAAATTTAAAGAAAATTGTCAAAATTTCAATTTTCTTTATAAATAATAAAATTCTTCTCTGATATTCAAGTATTTTACGCAATTTTAATCAAATTCTGGTCAAAATTTCAATTACTTTCAAGTTTTCTAAAATTCCTTAATTTTCAATATCTACTATTTCAATAAAATTTTCCAAAAGAATACCATTATTGAAAAAAATTTGATAACAAATCTACGCAAACATATAATTATTTTCAAAAATAATAAAAAATTTTTAAAGGAATTCAAATATTTACAATTTTTTTATAAATTTCTTCGCAATAATTTAATTACTTTCATAAATAATAACATTTCTACAGTGATTCAATTATTTTTATAAATAATAAAATTCTTTCAAGTTTCAGAATTTCAATTATTTTTAATACAATTTTAATCAAATTTCTCGAAAAATGTAATTATTCTTAAAAATTTTATTAAAATTCGTTTAAAGAATTTAATGATTTAAAACATTAATGATAACATTTTTGATGAGAATTTAATTTCAAGAAACATGAAATTAATAAATTATTTATTTTTGTATTTCAATCATTGAATTCTTGTAGAATTTACTAATAAAAATAGTTTTAAAAATGAATTTCAGTTAAAATTTTAGATTATACTTAAGTATTAAAAGCATTATAACGTGGATTTTTAGAAGTAATTAAATTTTGAAAAAATTTGAATCTAAAATAATTAAATTTTTGGTTTTTCATATTTTTCACAAAAAATTCTGTAGAATTAATTTTTTTTAAAAGTTTAATAGGATTTACATTGAAATTATTTCAAGTTTTTTTTCAATATATTTTTAATTGCAGAATTTCCGAATAATTGAAATTTTGTAAAATAGAATAGTAAACGAATAAATTTGAAAATTCTCATAAAACTCATTGCAGCCTTTCAATTATTTTTCATACAATTTTAATTAAATGCCTTGAAAAAAGTAATTATGTTCATGCACACTGTTTTTCTAAAAATGTCAAAATAATCCCCAAATGGATCAAAACGATCCAAAAAGTAAGATCAAATGATAATTTGATCCACTTTTTGAGATCAACTCGTTGCAATTTGATACTTTTTAAGAAACAGTGCAAGTTTCAATAAAATTCAACAAAAGAATTGAATTATTAAAAACTTTGTTACTAAAATTCTTTATGAGAATTGAATTTCGAGAAACATTCAATTATTCAATAAATTATTTAGTTTTGCATTTAAATAATTAAATTCTTGTAGAATTTTTCAATAAAAATTGATTTAAAAATGAATTTCAGTTAAAATTATATATTAAAATTGAATATATAAAAGAAATATTGAATAAACTTTTTGAAAGTATTTGAACTTTGAAATGGATATTTTTGAAAATGTTTAATTGAATTTTTTGAATATTATTTTTTGAAGTTTTTATTTTCTAATATGCATTTAATTAAAGAATTTAGGAATAATTGAAATTTCGTGATATTGATTAATTAATTATTATTAAAAATAATAGATATAAAGTAAAATTGTTGTTAAAAATTTTTGAAAATAATAATTGAATTAAAATAATGAAAATAATTTTGAAAAAGTATAATATTCTTATAATATAAAATAATGATTTTATTACTTGGTCATCTTTAATTATTATATAACATGAAGAAATCGATATCTTCTTATTCGATCTTCTTATCGATATCGATATCTTCTTATTTTGTAGTTATAAATAATTTAATAAACTAAAATTTCATTAATTGTAAAAATTAACACCAAAATTGATTATTTTAATCTTTTTTGGTTTTTTGATCCGGGAGCTCAATTCTTTAAAAAAAAACCAAAATTAATGATGCACAAGTTTTGAAAATACTCAAATGAACGGAATATATTTTTATTAAAAGTATTTTCATAAATTACTGTAATGGAAATAAAAATTGAAAACATAAATTAAAAATTTTGTAACTTATTTAGAGTTAAGGTATAATATAATTTCTTTGATACATGATGTAAAATTATTACATTAAATTTCGAATTTGAAATTAGAAAGAAATAAATTTTGTTGATTCGAACGTTCGGAACTTTGGGATTATAATTAACTTCTATTGATCAAAAAAGTTCAATTTATGGAAAATTTATAATAATTATCGGGAGATGACTGTATATATTTATCATATATGGAGATATATTTCCATGTTTTGTGATCATAAGGAATTTAGTCAAGAATTTAAATCGTCATCGTTAAATTAAATTTTCTATCAACATTATTGTAAAGATATTATGGTAAAGATATATATATATATAATAGAAAGGATCTTGTATATCTAAAATGAAAATATTAATATGCCATTAAAAGAGCTGCTGGTTGTTAGAATATTTTTCGACGAAACAAAAGTTGTAATAATGTTTTAATTCTAATTCGAATTCCTTCACAGTGTTATTCGTGTTTCTATAGTTATACAATAATGTATATTATCCCATTTATCTATGTGGTTCATTATATAGGAGTAGTTTTATATAGTCGCACAAAAGAATCGTTATCTGATATTTTACGAGAAAAAAAACTAACTGAACTAAACAATCGTACATATATTGTTATGCAAAGAACAATTTTAAATTGCATGCTTATTATTTAAGAGAAACAAAAAAAAATATATATGAAACTAATTTTTTTAAAATTGCATAGATATAAATGGAGAAAACAATTGATTTTTAAGTAATCGATAAACAATATATGTAAAATATTATAAGAAGTATTATTATATATTATTACATTCTTTTGTATATATTTATAAATAACCAATATACAAAGTTACAATATACAAAGTTGAAATATTGAAAATAATACTTTGCTCTCATTATACAATTAATTTTATTACACTTTCGAAAACGATCACATAATGTACAAGATATTCTTGAGAGTCGAGTATTATAGCAAGGAAACATTTAATTATCTTTGAAATTTCCTGGGAAATTCCATTCGAATCTTTTAGAATTTATTTTATGGATTTTTGAAATTTGTGTAGTGTTTATAAAGAAACTTGTTGATATTCAAAGTTGTAAATATTTATGAGTGGTATAGGAAAGAAAATGAACAAGGTATTCTATACAAACGTTCTTTATTTAATTTTTCGAATTCTTCCAATGGATTGGAGTTATTGGATAATATTCCTGTTTTGGTGATTATAATATTGAAATCCCTTTATAGTTGGTTACAATATTTAAAGATCGTATATATATATACATTTTAAATTTTTGTCTGAAGAAAATTTTCGGTTTTTTTTATAGTATCGAATTGATGTCCCATTGGATCAAATGTTTGGTGGGAAAAGTTTGAATCCTAAATATACCTAAGAATACTATCAGTTTAGAATCATCGGATTAAAGATTGAGAAAACTACTAGTAATTAATACTTGAAAAGTATTAATTAATCTTATATTTAAATTTTAATTACAATACGGATGTTTTAATTCCTAATACGACAAAATTTGTCTTGTAATACTCTTAGGGCCGATTTCACCAACACCGATTAAAATTTAATTAATGATTAAATCCTCAATTAACCAATCATTAGCCTTTAAACTGTCTTTAATCATTGATTAACTTTTAATCGAAAGTTGGTGAAACTGGCTCTTGGAATATATTGTTTGTTAGAGAATCCAGAATGCCTTTCCTAAAAATAATATATAGTACGCATGTAATGAAGAAGAAAAATTTACGAATCTCTACCTCTGCATCATAAAAGAAACATGCAACATGTGGTAGCTTAATTTTGTGTATTAAGATGATCGTCAAATATTCCCTGGGGTTCTTTTTTTCGCCGATAGATTATCAAAAATACTTTGTCTCCTAATGTGTCTATAGCTCATGGATAATGTATGTCAGGAATAAACCTCCTATGAACACAATTGATCGTAAAACGAATGAGGGGATGATGGCGAGGCGCATGCATTAAACTCGAGGAGATGCATCTTTGGTTTCGCGATATAGAGCCAGAGAATAAGAGAGAGAGTGAGGGAGAGGGGAATGGTTCATGATGGCCATGCAGACATCGATTTATTCATCGATACGTGCACGTCTTCTCGAGGCAACGATTACTCTTCCATCGCGCGAGACGCCATGTGCCTACTATACGCGTCGGCAAGGAAGTGTTGATCCCATAACAAACTCAATCCCAGAGGCGTGTGTAAAAGCTTCATTTAGCAAGAGTTTTGCAGGCAGGAAGGCAGGCAGGCAAAGAGGCAACTTGGCAGGCAGGTAGGCAGGAAGGTTGATGGGTAGGTTCGCCTTGTAGGTTACATATACACACATTGTACGCGTATGTCTGTATAAACGCACCACATAGACCATCCAGGTGATCAGATTTGATGAACCGATCGTTCTTGGCTTATAATTACCATCAGCTAAACCAGTCCTCTTCTAAACTGGCCAAGTCTTTATATGAAGTTCGCCTTTTCTCTTCTCTTTGACTTTCTTCCTCTCCGGACCAGCAGCTTCCCCTCCCTCTCCGCAACTCGCCTTTCCCATAATCTCTTTCTCCGTCTGTCTGTCCGTCCTCTTTTTATCGGTCGCCTCGTACACGAGGGAAACATGGCCGCATGCCTACTGACATGGGCCAAACAATGGCGGATACAAGGGCCAACCCGTGTTGCGAGCTCGTGAAATAGAACCCAGCAGGATCCGTTTCTCATATATATATATATATATATATATATACACTAATTCTCCAACAGATGATGGGAACATATCTCTGAAGTTCTCTCCTATAGCATTATAGTATGTTTATATAAACTTCTCCTCCCCTTTCTCGGAAGAAATACCTCTCCAAATGTTGGAAATAATGTTTCTATCTGCTGCTATATTGGTGAATGTGAATTTAATAAATATTTGCGTCTGATTTATTCCATAGAAAAGTATGTGGAATGTGGTGGTATTCTTTTGGGAGGACAATATTTTTTTCATCATTTTTTTAGTCTTACTGCTGTTGCTGCTGCTGATGATGGCGGAGGAAATTATTGTCATTATCTTAATGTATGCTAATGGCTTATACAAATAGGTTTAATATCATTTTTATACCGCCAATCGTGTTCAAGATCTTGAGAATGAGATATAGCGATGAGAGAGAGAGACATTTCTGGAGATTTATCTTTTGCAGACGGCAAAATTTTAAAATGTTAATTATCCATATTCTGAAGTTATATATTAAGAAATTGAAAATGTTCCGAGACGTGAAGAAATGTTTGGGGTTTCTTCACATCCTTTTCTCTTGATGAAGTTGTTATACATTAGCTTTGACAATTTGGCTAATTGGCTTTGACAATCGGTTATGATTCGAAAATTTAAGGAAATCTTTCTTGAAATCTAAACCATCTTAGAGAATGGTACAAACTTTTATTAGTAAGAACTTACAGTAAGTATATCTAAAAAAAAGTAAAGTATATATTGTACACCTTCCGTAAAGATATCCTTCGATGCGAACAGTAAGCCAGTAAATACATCAAGAAAAAGCGCGTTCCAAAGAAATGTATATCATTTTTGAAGTAACAGACGCATAAGAACTTCCTCACTTCATATAATATTCGCCACTTCCTGTTATAAATACTTTTTTATACAAGTGTGTTGAACGACGAGCGTTAACAAACTGCAAACATTTTTATCTTTGTCATAAACAAGCTACCTCATTACGCAATCGTAAAATAATAATATTGTAATTAGAATAGATTAGATGATGGCGAGGTCAGGTGTGAAGAGCGCGCGATGGTGAAACAAACCTAACGAGATAATGCCAATGTACTGCACATGTTATATGTGCACTTTCATATTATATTTTCACGATAAGATCGTCACCGACACTCGTCACTGTCACGCAAGTAGACAAATGCCTCACTACCGCAATTTAGATTTGAATCTCTCATTTATATATATATAAGTACTCTTAGTTACTCGCGAACTACTTCAATTTCATTTACACGCCCAACTCTGCGATGTGTATGTGCTCGAAAATCTATTACACTGAATTATTGCTAATCCTTTCTGTTAATTAATTCCTTTTTTGGCCTCTCGAGTTCTTTTTGTATATGGAGACGAATTTCTTGTTCTTTGCATCATCGTTTTATCTGACTTTACTGTTGGAGTAAAGTGTTAGGATCACGGTAAATCGTTAGGTATTAAAATAACACCGAAAGGGATTAAAATAACACTAAATTTGGATTATTTTAATCCTTTTTGGTGTTATTTTAATACCTAACGATTTACCGTGATATATTATTATAATACTGTGAAGTATATTATCACAGGGCCATATTGGTTGGTAGTTGTATGAATGTGATCCAAAATACAGTACACTTCGAACATTATTATTTAATCTATATAACAAAAAATACCAAAAAGAATAAAGAGTAGAATTTCGAACCAAAAGTATACCAAAAATCAAAATTATATTTTTGGTTAAAGATGCTACATTTTTTTAATATACACATTTTTCTACATAATTATATTACCTAGATATATTCTAATATATGTTTACGAGAATCATGATTGCCGAGGTGAAATTGATGCCGTGTAGAGAGAAATACACCATCTGTAGAGAGAAAAGAGAAAAAATTGAAAAGAAAAAAAAAGTAGTATCCAAAGAAAGCAAAGAAACTCACGTGGTGTAAATGGAAACAGTCAATTAGTTTGAAGAAGTTTCGACTGCGGTAGTCTCATCTCATCGCAGTAAATAAATGACTGGAAATGGAGAGAAACTACGCGCGGAGGGTGAGATTGAAGTAGGTGGTTATATACGAAGAGCTTGCTTGATCGATCGTGACGAGCACCTATCATAATCGATAATATCCTGCTAGCATAAGCGATCTCCAATGGCTGCTATATGCTGCTCGTTATCCATTTCTCTTTTATGGTCGACAAGTGTGCACCGTCATCGCCTCATCATTTGCGAGTTCTCACTCTCCTATCTCTCTCCTATATATATTATATATATATAAACACACTTCTTGGTCCTTTTCTTTTTCCACCTATCCTCCATCTTTTTTCCTCTCACGCCCTTTATCTTCTACATCTATTCTTGTAATATATACACTTTTTTCTTATATCATATACCTATTACCAGCTCCACCCACATCTACTCGTCGCTTCTTATATTTTTCCACGGAAAATGGATGGGTTCGAACTTGAAACCACTTCACACTGTGTTTGTGTTATTTACACAGAAAAAAAGAAGTGTTGTTTTAACACTAAAAGTAGTGTTAAAACAACACGCAACATTTTTAACCAAAACGAGGTGATTTTAACCTAAATTTTGTGTTAAATTAACTCCATGAGTGTGTTAAAATTAATGCACATTTTTAATGGCTGTTAAAACAACACCATCTTGAAAACTACACGCAACAAATTTAACACTTATTTTTTTGTGTGTATAATCCTATTCAATTATCCGTTTATCATTATTACATCACGCTGGATCAGATTTCCGACAAGAAAAATGTTATTCGAATAATTCCGTGTATTTTCTTACCAACACGCAACTACTGGTCAAAAAAAATTATTTTTCCAACAGTTACGTAACAATTTTCAATTAGGTATTATATTTATTTTATTTTTCTTCACAGTTTTTCTAAGAATATATCAAATTTAGGCAAAAAACGTATCAGAATTCTTACACAGTAAATCGTAAGGTATTAAAAAGTGTTGCAGATTAAATTAACACCAAAAAAGATTAAAATAATCAATTTTGGTGTTATTTTTTTACAATGAATTACATTTAAATTTATTAAATTATTTTATATTATAAGAATATTATACTTCTTCAACATTATTTTCATTATTTCAATTCAATTATTATTTTCAAAAGTTTTGAACAACAATTTTACCACGGTAAATCGTTAGGTATTAAAATAACACCAAAAAGGATTAAAATAATTCAATTTAGTGTTATTTTAATCCATTTTGGTGTTATTTTAATACCTAACGATTTACCGTGACTTTATATCTATTATTTTTAATAATAATTAATTCATCAATTTTACGAAATTTCAATTATTCCTAAATTCTTCAATTAAATGCATATTAGAAAATAAAAACTTTAAATAATATTCAAAAAATCCAATTAAATTTTTTCAAAAAATAATTATTTCAAGATTCAATTATTTCCAAAAAGTTCCCTCTATATATTTCTTTTATATATTCAATTATAATATAAAATTTTAACTGAAATTCATTTTGAAATCAATTTTTATTAAAAAATTCCACGAGAATTTAATTATTTAAATGCAAAACTAAATAATTTATTGAATAATTGAATGTTTCTCAAAATTCAGTTCTCATAAAGAATTTTAGTAACAAATTTTTTAATAATTCAATTCTTCTGACGAATTTCATTAAAACTTGCATGGACATAATTACTTTTTTCAGGGAATTCAATTATAATTGTCTGAAAAATAATTGAAACGCTACCATAAGTTTTATGAGAATTTTTCAAATTATTCGTTTAGAATTCAATTTTACAAAATTTCAATTATTCGGAAATTCTGCAATTAAATATATATGGAAAAATAAAAACTTGAAATAATTTCAATAAAAATTCTATTAAACTTTTAAAAAGAATTAATTCTACAGAATTTTTGTCTAAAATATGAAAAATTAAGAATTTCAATGATTTTAGTTTGAAACTATTTAAAAATTTAATTATTTCTAAAAATCCACGTTATAATGCTTTTAATACTTAAGTATAATATAAAATTTTAACTGAAATTCATTTTTAAATCAATTTTTATTGAAAAATTCTACGTGAATTTAATTATTTAAATGCAAAAGTAAATAATTTATTGAATAATTAAATGTTTCTCAAAATTTAATTTTCATAAAGAATTTTACACATTTTTTTAAATTCAATTCTTTTTTTGAATTTTATTAAAACTTGCATGAACATAATTATTTTTTTTCAAGGTATTCAATTATTTAATTTTACAAAATTTCGATTCTTCGGAAATTCTGCAATTAATTACATATTGAAAAATGAAATCTTGAATTAATTTTAATAAAAATTCTATTAAACTTTTAAAAAGAATTAATTCTACAAATTTTTTTTAAAAAATATGAAAAATTAAGAATTTTAATGATTGTAATTTGAAACATTTTGAAAATTTATTTATTATATTTCTAAAAATCCACGTTATAATACTTTTAATACTTAAGTATAATGACATATTTCGATATAAAATTTTAACTGAAATTTATTTTAAAAACCATTTATTAGAAAATTCTACGAGAATTCAATTATTTAAATACAAAAATAAAAAATTTATTAATTTCTTGTTTCTTGAAATTAAAATCTCATAAAAAATGTTATCAACAAGTTTTTTAAATCATTATATTCTTTGGACGAATTTTAACACGGTAAATCGTTAGGTATTAAAATAACACCAAAATGGATTAAAATAACACTAAATTGGATTATTTTAATCCTTTTTAGTGTTATTTTAATACCTAACGATTTACCGTGAATAAGATTTTTAAGAATAATTAAATTTTTCGAGGAATTTGATTAAAATTGCATTAAAAATAATTGAATTCCTAAAACAATTTTATTATTTATAAAAATAATTGAATCCTTGTAGAAATATTATTTATGGAAATAATTGAATTTTTGCGTAGAATTCTATCACGGTAAATCGTTAGGTATTAAAATAACACCAAAATGGATTACAATAACACTAAATTGGATTATTTTAATCCTTTTTGGTGTTATTTTAATACCTAACGATTTACCGTGATCCAAATTTTTTTTAATAATGGAATTATTCTGGAAAATTGTATTGAAATAGTAGATATTGAAAATTATGGAATTTTAGAAAACTTTTAAAAATAATTGAAATTTTGACAAGAATTTGATTAAAATTTTGTAAAATAATTGAATATCAGAGTAGAATTTTATTATTTATTAAGAGAATTTAAATTTTGAAGAGAATTTTTTTTTAATTTTTGAATTCAATTGAATTTAGTAACTATGTTACTAAGTTAGTAACTAACTTACTATTCTCCCTGATGAAGCTAAATTTGTTGAATTTTTACAAATTGTTGACTTTGGTGTTTTATTCAAAATAAAATTTCATTCATCTTTAAAAATAATACCAAAAAATATTATTTTAATTCTTTTTAGTGTTAATTTAATCCTAGAGGGATTAAACTGTTGCAGATTATTTTAATCCATTCTAGTGTTATTTTAACACCTCACATTTTACTGTGTACGTATATAGTTACTTTTTAATGCGTATTTTTTGTCTGAATGTGACATCTTTTGACAAGCTTCTCCTTCTTCATGTTATATCTTTTCTTACTTCTATTTCTGAATGCAGAAAAGGGAAAAACAATTTTTTCTTTGGATAAAAATTTTCCTCTTTCTTCAAGTCGGAAAGTGTAAAAATCGAAACATAGGAGAAAAATTGAAAGATATATACGAAGCAAGTACAGAAACATGAGGAAAGATGGAAGCTGATGGAGGATGCAATGGAAGAAAAAAGATGAAGGAAATGATGCAAGCGGTACTTGGACCAATCATTGAGTGTTCGTGTACTATTAATCCAATGAAGATTTGCCACGGGGGTTTTTATGTTCGTGATCAAAAGTTGGGGTGGCGCTGCGGTTAGAGCTGTGGTTTGATTTATCTCCGACTCTGCCTCTCTCACGCAACCGCGATAACTCATTGCCCCTTAATTTCTATTTTTCTCTCTCTCCCCGCCAAAAGTCCTCACAAGTAACTTTCAACCCTCTTTTTTATTCTCCTTTTTCCTCTTTTTTTCAATCGTACATCTACGTATATCTGTTCATAATGATGCACATCCACATATATAGCACATACAATATATATATATAGAAATTTACCCGATGATAATAAAAGTCAACAAGATGTCCGACTTTCTCGCACAATTTTCGCATTCTCCTCATTGAAATATCTCTTTTACCTTCAAACGTCAAGTGAAAGAATTTCAGTTGTGAAAAGAAATTTAACTTTATTATCGGTTCGTGTACGCGCGTTGACGAGCCGATGTGGGTTTTTTTTCCTGTTGTTCTTTTATCTGAAGACTATACTATATACTTCAAGTCTTTTGCCACAGGAAATGATTGTTTATGACTACTGTGGAATAAACTGTCCGAGTTTTTTTCTTTTTTTTTAATGGTCTCGAGTCAGTGAGCACATGGACCATTAAGAACTCAAGTAGCAATATATATGTGTGTACACAGTGCATAATATAATAATAATCCTTGATGCAAAAAATCATTAACAAACTGGTGCGATAATGTTTAACATTGCAGAACCTCGTTTAGCGATGAAAAAGAATTTTTAACCCAAATCAATGTTAACATTTTCATGTTATTATATAAATATAAAAGTATACAACAAAATAAAGAGTTTGGTTTGGTTTCAGTTTATGATTGGACGGGACCATTAAAATTTATAATTTTTTCTTCGGTTTTTTTCTGTGTTTGTCTTTTAATCCTTTATTTTCTCAAACATATTTATTTGTAAAAAGCCCGCGTGCACTGTCAGTTATATATACATTCAGTCGTAAATAAAGTATTTCTGTTACAAGTGCAATAAAATTTTATATTACATTCTTTCCTGAATACAAATACGCGACCGAATATTTATATATACGGGTGACGAGATAAAAAGAAAATAAGAAGTTGTACGAAGCGGAATAATATTGTTTCACTTTTACGCATTTAAATGTTATATTTTTTGTTGAAAATGAAATGCTGCGCTAGAAAAAAAGTTGTTGATAATTATTTTTGGTTTTTTAAAATAAATTTCGTCTTCAAGCAATAATATAATCCGAACAAAAACATCTTTGATACAAGTTTTTGCAAATGCCCACACTGTTAACTTAAATAAGTATCAAATGGCAAAGAATTGATGCCAAAAATTTGGATCAAACAAAAAATTGATCCAGTTTTTTGGCATCAATTTGATCTACTTTACTATCAATTTGATACTTTCAAGAAGACTGTGCAAACAATTAATGAAATAAAAGTTTACCAAGTAAAATTTATAACTAAAGTTTTAAAATTGAAATAACAAATATAAAATTTAATTTAATGATTAACATAAGCAGCTAATGAAATTCAATTATTCATCATAATCAAAAATTTCTCTTAATATAATAATTTTAAAATCTTAGCAACAATACTGTTTTGAACTTGTAATTAATGAAAGTGTTGACTCCAAGCTCTGAGAATTGCTTCTAATAGAAAATTTTGATTATGACGAATAATTGCATTTGATGAAGCTTATGTTATAATCATTCAATTAAATTTTATATTTATTATGTAATTCAATATACTAAAACTTTAGTTATAAATTGAATAGTGAATTTCGAAAAGGGCTCTACTCGGATTTTTTGCAAATTTCACTTTTTTGCATTATTATATAATTTTGCTAAATAAATATTTAAATACTTCTTATTTCTTTATTCACAGGAAATAAAATTTGGAGAATTTCAACATGTGAAATTTAATAATTCCTAAAAATTAAAACTATAACCTTTCCAAGAATTCAATTATTTTCTACAATTTTTAACTGTATCACTAAGTCAATTATCAATTATCACTAAATCAATTATCCACACGATTCTTAATCATTTTTTGCATTTTCTTCAAAAATTCAATTATTTCAATTAAAAAAATACAATTTTTCATAAAAATATTTCTAAATAATTTTTTTAAAAACAAATAGTTTTACAATTAAATACAATTAAAAAATGTTCAAAAAATTGAAATTTGATAATTTTTTCTCAAAACTAATTTAAATTTATAGTAAAATCTTTCAAAAATAATTCAAAATTTCACAAAAACTTTTAAAGATAATTGAGTTTTTAAAAAATATAAAAAAATTAATCAAATTTTTCAAAAATTTTAATTTTATTTATTATATAACTTTATTCAAAAGTAATTGAATCTTAAAAAATTATGATAAAACAATTCTAAGAATTCGTTTTTTATAAATATTGTATTGTAGTTTTTCAAAAATAATTGAAGAATTATTGTGAAAAATTTTTTTTGAAGAATTTTAATTAAAAATTTTGAATACATGATTATTTTTTCCAAAATGTTAAAAATAATAAGTTCTGAAAAATTTAAATTTTATTATTTTGTGTATGAATTTGAATTTTCTGTAATATTGAAAATAATTGAATTTTAAAAAATTGGAACGTAATAATTAATAAGAGAATTACTTTTTTTAAAACTATTTTAATATTATTTTTAAAACCTATTTTCACGTTATAAAAATAGGAATAAGTTGAATTTTGTCGCAAAATTTAGTAGAAAAGTCGAAAAATTCGCAATTTTTTAATAAAAGTCGATACAAGTCACATAATTATTTGAAAACAGTAAAGAAATCGAAAAATTCATAATATCCGAGGCCTGCGTTTTTTAAAAGGCAAAATTCATCTAATGTATTTTTAGCACTGAAAAAAATATTTATATGTTTTGTGTCTCCTGCAAAATTTCAAAAAATCGAGTTAAGGTCCTTTTCAAAATTATCTATTTATTTTTACTTCGTGAACTTCTATTCCATTTGTTGTGATATTTTCAAAAAAATTTTACTTAGCTGCGATGAACTTTTTGCATCAAAGATGTTTTTGTTAAGATTGAAAAACCTACTTTTTGCAACAATAATAATATTTAAGGGTATTTTATGAAACTGTTTAGTACTTCAGACTCTACGTTTCCTAAATCTCAACAAATTCAATTTTTTAAAGAATTTATTAAATATTTAAAAAATACGAAAATGTATTGAAATTTTCTGAAATATATATCGAGATTTTAACCTAATTAACAATATTTCAAAATATTTTACAAATCTATTTATAGGATATAGTTTAAGGCTCTACTTTAGTCTAAATCTAGAAAAGTCGCTATATTTTTTTTAGTTTTCATTTTTTTCACAATTTTATTAATTAAATGTGGAATAGAGTCAGAATTCGTGAATTTTTCACTAAAAACAAAAATTATTTTTTTAAAATCAAAATGATGAAGGAACATTTCTACTTGGTCTTAGGAATGTGTCCACCAAAGAACAGGAAATAAAAAATACTTTCGTTCAGAATTAGAAAATTTCTAAAAAGTTTATATTTTAATAATTATTTAATAAATTTTTTACAAACAATTAATTTTTTTAATGTTCTGCGCCTTTTAAAAATTTTTTAAAAATACTTAAAACATTAAAATATTTAAAACAAAACTTAAAACTATAAGAAATCAAAATCCGTTGAGAAAATTTATGGGCGACAATTATTTTAAAAGTTATAATGAAAATTATATTGACCCGGTGTAGTACATCAACACAGAACTTAATTTTTGATAATTTTTATGGTTATATAACTGAATAAAAATGTTAATTTGACAGTGTTTTGTTCATTTCGTACACGGAGAAAATTTGTTCCTCATATTTTACCGAATTCTTCATTAAAGTTGGGATATAGTAGCATAACAGTAATTTTTAATAATTTTTAAATTATTTTTTCATGAATAATATTCAAAATTTAATGTCATATCTTTATTTTTTACAAACTAGTACTGTAAAAGTTAAAACAAAATCGAAACTGAACGTTTAATAAAAATTAAATAAAATTTTAACGTTTCTTTTGAACACTTCCTTGATGGTCACTAACGTTTCAGGAACAGTTTCGGTAAAACTTTCTTTTCTTGACTTGACTCGAGTGTTCGTTTTCAGGAATAGTTCGGTAAAACTTCCTTGACTTGCTTGAATTGTTAATTTTCAGGATTGAAATACTTTTTTAAATGCCCCGTAGTAAAAAAAACTTTGACGTTAATAGTTAGTTTTTTTAACTTATTTGTACTCATTAACTAATACTTAATAATTTAATTTATAGCAGAAACCGCTTCTGAAACGAAATTAAATAGAAAATGACTTTCGTTTTTGTTCTTAAATAATCCAAAAACAAAAGTATTTGAAACTTTTAATTTTCGTGTCGACTCGAAGCAAAAGAATGAAAAACATAATAATTTAGTGATAATTACAGAAAAATTGTTTTTATATTTTACATTTTTTAATTTACATAATTACAGCAAGTTACGTATGTGACGTAACCAGAGAAAATAACGTAAGTACAGTAACTTACGTAAATGATCCAACTTACGTAAGTTACGTAACTAGAATAACTTACGAAATTTATCAATTTTACATAACTTACGTAAATAATCAAGCTAAGGCAACTGACGTAAGTAATATAACTTACGTAAAAATTAAACGTACGTAACTGACGTAAGTTGGATCCTTCACGTGAGTTATGTAAGTAAAATAACTTACACAGATTACGAAAATAATCGAGTTTACGTAACCTACGTAAATAATCAATTTTACGTAACTTACGTATGTAACTTACGATAATGAAACTTATATGTAACTTATGCAAATGATCAAAGTTGCATAACTTACGTAACTATAACACCTTACGCAATTAAAAGAATTTACGTAAGTTTTACCATTTACATAAGTTACTGTAGTTACGTTATTTAGTCTGGTTATGTAATTATAGTAATTTCCTTTAGTTATGTAAGTTACTATAGTTACGAAATTTACTCTGGTTGCGTAACTTACATTAATTGCTTAAGTTGCTCTAGTTACGTAAGTAAGGGAAAACAATTTTTTTTTGTTTGACACTAAAAAATTATGTTCTTTAATCTTTTGTTTCGAGTTGTCACGAAACTAAATACACTTTATTAGTTTAGTTTCGTGTCGACTTGAAATTAAAGTCACTTTGTTAATTTAATTTCGTGCCATCTTGAAAACTAAAACGAAACTAATCTTTCGAGACGGTCCCTGATTTATAGTAACAATAACACTAAAATTGATAATTTTAATCTTTTTTGATAAAAATTTGGGAACAATAAGAATTTTAATAAACTATTGTTTTATTACATAAAATACAAATTTAAACATTTTTCTTTATAACAATAAAAACATAATTTGAAACTATTTCATAAATTGACCTTAAATATAGTTAGCAATTATTCAGTAACATGGATTTAATATGGATGATTCTTTTATTTTATACAATTATTGTTTATTAATTTGAATCTTTCTCACAAGCGGTGAAATAAAATTTAGATTCATATATAAGGACAGTTGAAACTTTCTGAAGCAATAATGTAAAGCGTGCGATGTATGTATTAATGTATGCGTTTAGAATGTACTGTAGGCAGGTGTAATGTATAAGTATTTGTTCGTGAATAATTGTTTGGGTTTAGGTAGTGATTAAAGTAGGTAGAGTGAGATTTACGGCAGTATTGCTATAGAACTACTGCAATGACATTATTTTTTATTTTTTATTCTTCAAGTTTTACCGAACTATTCAGTAATTGAATGAATATAAATTTTACCGAACATTGTACCTTTCGTTTTACTGAACTTTCAATAAAAATAAGTATAGTGAACACTTACCCTACGTTTTACCAAACTATACAATAAATATAAGTTTTACCGAACACTGTGCCTTACGTTTTACCGAACTTTCAATAAAAATAAGTATAGTGAACACTTACCCTACGTTTTACCGAACTATACAATAAATATAAGTTTTACCGAACACTGTGCCTTACGTTTTACCGAACTTTCAATAAAACTGAGTATAGTGTATGCTTACCCTACGTTTTACCGAACTGTAAATGAAGGGCTAATACATGTACCGTAAGATTTATTCTTTTTACATTATTTTTCAATGCAATTGCTTTTACAGTCCTGTTCCTTAAAAATTACAGTTATGACACTTCATCCCAGTTTTACCGAACAAAGTTCGGTAAATTTTCAGGAATAAATTTTCTCCGTGCACTAATTACTAACAAACTTCAAATAATTTATAAAAATTACCTGTGACTGAGATAGATTTTTATAGACAAATGTATTAGACAATTATTTTTATTTAGTAGTTAACATTTACAACTGATTACACAATTACTAATAATTTTAAGATTGTCTGACTGAAACAGAATTCTGCTACTGATTACAAAATGATGAATAATTTAAAGGTCTGACTATTTTTAACTTTAACTACTTATTAAAAAATTGTTTATAATTCACTGTCTGACTAAATATATAGACTTTTACTATATACTCATAAATACTTTTATTTTTTTTTTAGTTGAACTATTGTTAAATTTTACCAGTAATAGCAAAATATTGTTGAATCAAAAAATTTTCGATTCCCAAAGAGAAAAAGAATTATAAAAAAGAACAATAAGAATGAAGAGAAAGGTTTCGGATTTTTTCTTGAATCAAAACAAGAGGTCATTAATTATAACAACCAATTTCGAATAGCCACGAAAATAGAGAAAAAAAATAAATAAAAGAAAACAATTTCCTGAAGAAATATACAAGTATTAAGAGTTTGAGTATAGCCCCCTAAATTGAAATTTGATTGAGCAAGGAAAAAAATAATCTCCTAAGTCATCGAATGACTGGAGGAAAGAAAGAACAACTCATTTCCCATATAATGAGAGGATGATGTTCACGATATATCAGCAGAGTGGTCCCTTATACATATCGTTTGATTAGAACATGTAAACCTAACATGTATATACATGAAATCTTCTTATGAGGGGTGGAGCCTGAAAATTCAGGGTGTGGTCCCCCGAAGAAAGCGGAGGGTAGTTAGAAAACGATGGTAGAAGGCCATACAGTGCGAGGGGGAGGGCAGGAGGGGGTTGAAAATGATTTAGGTTGGGTTCTTCGTATGCCCGCTGACTGTAGAAAGCGATGCGATGGCAAAGAGAGTTTTGTGGTCGAGGGTCTGGTTTCAATATTAGCCAGCTGGCGCCTCACACGCGGATCATCAGCGCACGAAAATCACCCGAGTTTATGTCCTCTCCTGGACCTATATTGATTGTAAAAAAAAGGCATGGATGAGCTTAACGACTTCGTAGAATTTTTCATTGTTATCGTTCTTTTTTTTCTCTCTTCTTTTTTGTGTCGTGTATATACACTCGGAAACAATCACGTCTTTTATATTCGCGTTTGTTACCAATAAACCGCGGCAACTTTTTTTTTTAGTAATATTGTCTTTTACTTCTGTTTAGTACACAATAAAAATATTACTAATTTCGCATCTTATAGTTGACAAATTTTTTTTTCCTTTCTTTTCTATTGCTCTTAAAATCGCAGTTTTATGTATATAATTTTGTTTGAGAAAAAAGTTTTTATCACACTTTTATATAGTTGTTAAAAAATTTTTTCCGATTTTAAGAACAATGAAGGAAAGAAGAAGAAAAAATTTTGTGCGCAGAGATAAAAAGAAATCAAGCAAAATTTTTTCTTTATTATTCTCTTTTATAGTAGTATATTTCAGATCCGATGATTTCGAAAACAACTTCCGCGCATATTATTTTATGCACTTATTTTTCGCTTAACAAGATTTCCTGCAAAAAACGTTTTGCAAAATAAATAACAATAAACGGTGTTAAATTATTGTGTATAAGTACAGGTTTGTGGTTTTTCGATACTCAAAAAACTTTCTCCTTGGCGCATGTATGTGTATAATTATGTATTCGAAAATCGGTATTTTAAGTAAAAAAAAAGAATAAGTGAGAATGCGAGAAATTAAGAGAAATGCTGATAATGATACGGTTCGTTTTTATAGGTGTGAATTTCATTAAAAAATTATTTAAAAATTCAACGTTTATTGTTTTTTTCGTTAGGAAAAAATAAAAGTTTAGAGAAAGGAGGGGGCTGTTTTTCAGGATGGTTGCATATTTTTCGAAAAGAAAATTTGTAAATAATTTAAGTTACAGTAGAATGTTTAGGTTGTGTTAAATGCTTAAAAAAATAGTAGATTTATGACTAGGTACTGAATAATACTTAGGTAATTTTTTAAAAATAATTAATGAAATTTAATTATTAATCAATTAAAAAACTATAAAAACTAAAAAAAAATTAAAAACTATTAAACTAAAAACTATATATTTTTTATTAATTGGAATTGTTTTACTATTAATTATCAGTAGTTTTCTACTACCTAATTCAGATTTTTACAGTAGATTAGTTAAAATACGACTAATTGTTAATAGAATAAAAATTCCGTAATTAGTAAGGAATAATTATTAGTAGAACATAACTAATAAATATTAGTTTAACAATTTTTTAAAAAAGCAACTCTGTTAATCTAAATTAGTGCGGATTCGTTCACCAATTTTAATTAGTAACATTCTTTACTAATTTTTAGAAGTTTTTTACTAATTCATAGTAGAAAATGACTAATTCAATTAGTAGTACGTATTTTTTACTATTTCAAATTAGTAAATTTTCTACTAATAATTATTAAAAAAAGTACTAAAAATTAGTAAAAACAGTTACTAATTCAATTGGTAAACGATTCCGCACTATTTGAATTAGTAAAAAACTACTAATTCAGATTTAGAGAGTATATAGATAAAAATATCTCGACTAATTTTTTGCTTCGCAGCAAGTGGTAAAAAATACTATAAACTATAAAAATTCTAAAATAACTAATTATTATTAAAACATAAATATTTTTTAATAAATAATAAACTATTAGAAGAAAAAAACTTACTATTTGTTTAACAATTAGTTAAAAAAAATGTGTAGAATATAGCTACATATTATTAAAAAATAAATTATTCTTATTAAATAAATAACTAAGTATGAGTAGAAAATAATTATGTAATTATTAGTAAATAACTCAAAAAATTATCAAATTTGACTATTTAATTAAAATCTTAACTATATATTTTAGTTATTTTGACACAACCAAAAAATTAATTTAATTAATATTTTTTTATTCAAATTTTCCCTAAATTATTCACAATTATTTTCAATTTTAGTTTGAATTTTTATTTTAAATGTAAATAATTAGTCATCAATATTTGTCAGTTTTCTATATGAAATTCAATGATTTACAAAAAATTTTGTTAAACTTCTACGCAAACATTAAATTATTTTCATAAATTATTAAAATTTTATATCAATTCAATTAATTACAAATTTTCTACAAAATTTCTTTGCAATAATTTCATTATTTTTATAAACAATACAATTTTTACAAAAATTATTTTCATCAATAATAATTTTTTTTAGGAATTTAATTATTTTTATAAATAATAAACTCATCGCAGAATTTCAACTATTTTTAATACAATTTTAATCAAATTCGTCAAAAAATGTAAAGTTTTTTAAAAATTTTATTAAAATTCGTCAAGAAATTTGAATTCATTTAAAAAATTGCGTTGATAATATTCTTTACGGGAATTCAGTTCTGAGAAACATTCAATTATTCAATAAATTGATTATTTTTCTATATTTAAATAATAAATTTATCGTCGAATTTTCTAATAAAAATTTATTTTTAAATAAAATTCAATTAAAATTTGTTATAATAGTTGAATATATATAATTATATATATATTTGTTTTACAGGATTATTGTAGCTTGAATTTTTAAAAGTTATTGAATTTCTGTAAAGGTTTCAAATTAAAATCGTTGAAAACTTAAATTTTTCATACTTTTAAGGGTATTTGAATCATTATGACGTCACAATTGATGCAAAGCATATATTTTAATGCTGTGACGTCATAAAGGTTCAAATGTCCTTAACTATATAAGAATCTTTGTGGAAATAATTTTTTTGAAAAAGTTTAATTTAATTTAATTTAATTTAATTAAAAAATTTCCAAAAATAATCAATATTTTTGGAAACATGAATTGTAAACAAATAAATTTACAAATTTTTAATTAAATAACTTTTTAAAAAATTAAATACATATAAAAAAATAATGATTTTATCTCTTTTTCATCTTTAATTTTATAAAACATGAAGAAATCAATTTCTCCCGCAGTCGATGACCCAGATTGATCTGTATCTTCATGTTTTATAATAATATTCTTTTATATTGCTAAATTTCAAAAAGATTTGAATTTAAAATTTTTTAAAACCTTAATTTCTATGGA
Organism: Leptopilina drosophilae; assembly: GCA_032873175.1. Taxonomy (NCBI): domain Eukaryota; kingdom Metazoa; phylum Arthropoda; class Insecta; order Hymenoptera; family Figitidae; genus Leptopilina; species Leptopilina drosophilae. The sequence continues at coordinate 52,780,760 of CM065478.1, forward strand.
AAAATAATAATAGTTAATTATTTATTTATCTTAAGCCTTAGTCTGTTAACAGCAATCTAACGTTGGTTCGTAAAAAAATATTTCCCAGACTATTAACGACCCAAAGTTGGCTCGTGAACTTCTTAGTGCAAAATAAACGCTATTTGTTACGTAAAATATTAAATATATTTTTTTATATCATTATTCATACACTATTGGTACTAATGATACCAGATTAAGTAATAAATAACTAATTATTTATCATTTGTAAGTAATATACTCTCTAAATCTGAATTAGTAGTTTTCTACTAATGAAATAGTGCAGATTCGTCTACCACTTTGAATTGGTAACTATTTTTACTAATTTTTAGTAGTTTTTTCCTAATTATTAGTAGATAATTTACTAATTTTAAATAGTAAAAAATACGTACTACTAATTAAATTTGTAATTTTCTACTAGCAATTATTAAAAAAACTACAAAAAATTAGTAAAAAATGTTACTATTTCAAATTGGTAAACGAATCCGCACTAATTCAGATTTAAAGAGTAACAATTTAATGACAAATAAAATGCATCAATGATATTTTTACTGAATATTTTGGATCTTATTCATAAAAAATATTCATTTTTCCAAACATCGAAGGGCTTAAATAAAACTTTTGATGTTTTCGAATAATTTTTCAATTCGTGTTTTCAATTTCAATTTCAATGAAATTCAATTGAAGCAATTCGTCAATGATCGTGATTTATTAACTCAAAAAAATGTTCTATTTCTTCGTATATTTGTTCTATTCTTTTGAATGTTTAATAACAATTGTTAGAGTGAATAAGAATATTCTTCTGGAGTATAGGAAAAAATCAAAATTTTGACTGGAAGTCATAGAAAAGTCGCAAGGAAAAACAAAATTAAATTTTTGTGTCAACCTTTTTAGGGTCATTTGGGGTAAATGTAAACAGTAGATGTGTCAGCTAAATTTACAAATTAAAAAATAAGTACGATGGCAATATTTTTACCTCAGCTCACCTACAAGATGTTCTGACTATTGCCAATATTTTATTTTAACAATTGGCAATGTCCTAGTGTAAGTTATCTTTTAATGCAAAAAAGTTTGAAATTAAAAATTTTTCTGTTTCAGTATTTTGTCTCGCATTTGCATAAAAATAAATTTAAAAATCAAACAAAAATATGTAATTCTTCCTTATTCATGCCCCAACAAAAATTGACTTTGATTTTTGATTTTCGTCAATTTAGTTAATAAATAATTAAGTGTTTACATTTACCCCGAGAATTCGAAAACTCGGGGTAAATGTAAACAGAACTTCAACTACATTAAAAAAACAATTTAATAAATTATTGGATCTGCCATTTTGAAATTTAAAAATTCGATATTTTAGATTCTTATTCAGCAAGCTTAAAAACTTTTTTTTATCAAGTTGAATGAAAATCTATTAAAATTTGTTCAAGTTATTCAAGTTTTACATTACTAATTTTGTAATGGTTGATTGTTTATTTATATGGTGCGTTATCAGTCAACTGGTTGATTTTTCAATACATCTACGAATAATTTTTTTTCAGTTTTTCCATCCCTTAAGACAGTAGTATGCTTGAAATAATTTTATTTCTTAAACCTCGCTTAACTACAGAGGTGTTTACATTTACCCCGAATTTTAGGCAAATTTCAAAATCTCGGGGTAAATGTAAACAGTCAGTTGTAGACGATTCAGGTGCATCAATATTTTTTTGAACCTCATAAAATTTTTCTAGGGAGCTCTAGTAACAAGTTCATGCATAAAAAAAATCCGTCCATTTTACCTTTTAACAAAAAAAACTGATGTTTTTCGTAAAAAATAGATAAACCGTTTACATTTACCCCAAATGACCCTAATACTATCCATGTTTAAATTTATTTTTATTATCTGCTTTTACACCTTGCTATTATTGTCGTTACTGCATGGCTACATTGTCCATCGAAAAATAGAAAAAAGCGAAAAAAAATAAGAATATATATTTTACTCGAACCTAACATCCGTCTCGTGCGATTAGAAAATAATTGCTCTTTCCTTCTCTTTCAAAGTAAATACAAGAAAAGGTGCGTACACGTGTCGAATCAGCAGGATTCGTGTTTACATAAAGATCTTCATAATGGAAAAAAACGGTGATTTCCGGCAGGAAGAAGGAAACAGCGGGTGAAGAAGCGCATTTTTTTATTGTCGAAATATATACAAGAATTGACTCTTTCTTAGGAGAATGAACGCGTGTCGTATTATTTTGTCGAAAATGGTCATCCTAAAATCACATATATAGGAAAAAGGAGAATTTTCCTATATTTCTCTTTCGTCCTCTTTCTCTCCTAAGAGACATAGGAGTTTTGTACTTGTAGAGAGAGAGAGAAGGAAATTTCCGGATAAACATACACACAAATAGGCATTTTTATACAAACCGCCCACTTGAATCGTCACAACAATATTTTGATGTTTATTGTTAAACTTGGTGTTACCACAAGTCACAATAAAAGCAAGAGTCCCAACAAAGCATTATAGATTTGTACAAATGACTTTTGTGCAACAATGAAAAACCGACCGCGGGTCCATGCGCGTGTCACATTTAAACAGCCTTCCATCTTTCTCTCTCCCTTCAATACTGTATTGTATCTAGAATCGTTTGGCTTCTTTCTTACCCTCCAGCCATTGACTTTTTTCTTGCCTTCATTCTTTTTTTCCTTTTAACTTTTTTTTTGAATTTTCTGTTATGTATATATGCGCTTTGGCTGCATTACTTCATTGAAAACATTTTTTGGTTGTGTTTATGTGACACCGCAGAAGGAAAATAGCACGCTTCAAACGTCAACCGACACAATAATGCGTGAAAAGACGACCAGCCGACGGACGGGAGAAGATGGTCGATGTCGGGTTACCACCTGGCTTGGGCGCACATTACCTCAGAGCTTACAAATTATCAGTGAATCTCACAAATTGACTGTATGGGCAGATGCCTCTTGTATCCTTCTTCTTCGTCGTCATCTTCTTCTTCTTCTTGGAGAATTATCTCTTATGTAACACTTGGACGAAAAAAAGCCTAAACACTGTGCGCATGCTGTGCTGGGTAATAAAGAAAAAAAATTTCGAGGACACGTGTATTTGTTGCTTTTTTCTTGGATGAGAATTAACTAATGCGGTGGATACGTTCAGGTTTGTTCGATATTAAAGAGACTAGGAAAGGTGGAGACTATAAAATTTTAGTTTTTTTTCTCCAGATGTCTTGTAATTTTCACTTGTTCCCTAGCTTGCTCCGGATATTTACGATGTCTATAATAGATTCTCTCAGATTCTCTTGTTGGGTGTTCTGTTTGAGTGTACAGGATTTGATTTCTTCTTCTTTTAAATTTTCATATTTTTTGGTTCTTATTTAGCAATCTTCTTCTTTTTCTTTTGTTCGATGATATTTTTTTGTTTGGTACGTATTTTTCTTATTTCCGTTTAGAACTCGATTTCTTCTTTTTTCTTTTATTAAATCGAATTTTTTGATTGTATTTTCGGTATGCAGTTTTGTTATTTCCAGTTTGCAATTAATTTCTTCTTTTTAGAAATTACATTTTTAATGTTTTAATTTTCTTTTAGTTTATATTTCATTTCTTTTACTTCTTCTGTTGCTGATTAATATTTTCTTTGCAGTATTCCAAATCGAACGCTAAATAGAAACCAAAAATAGTAAAAACAATGGATAAGGTTAAAAGAATAGGAAATGAATTTGCTATAAATTCTTTTTTCTTGAAAACTTTTATTTTTAAACTACTATTTAGTAGCGGAAACTAAGGAATCAGTGCGGAATAACGGAGAAAAGTACAAAGTAACTTATTTACTACTTTCATGTAGTAAAACTCAAACTGTCAGAAACTTCTTTGCATTTCTTGAAATTTTTACTACTTTCGGAGTAAATTTTACTGGTTGATTTCATTTGAATTCAGACGGGATAAAATATGTAAGTCAAATAATAGTTTCCTGTATGTAAATATATTGTTTTTTACACCATTTTAGACGACACGTATTTTGCCGTTTGGACACAAAAAATTATTTAACGAAGTTAGGCGCATTTTAATTTTTAAAACTGCGAAGTCTGATTTCAAGAAAATGACGGTAAAAATATTTAAATTGATGTATCTTTCTTGCAACTGTCTATAATGTAATGGGTTTCTTTGGCCCTAATTCCGGATTAAATGTTCTTTGAAGTCCCACAAGTTTAATTAAAAAAGTTTTAAATTTATCAAAATGGCGGCTATTTTTCGAAAAAAATTAAAATAAAATTTTCTCAAAAACCCCACCGTTTTTTCTTCTCTCAATTTTTTTATTACTTTCTAGAAGTCTAAAGATTATTTTTCAATAAAATTTATCGGTGTTCGGCATTTTAAATAGGAATAACAAATTTTTTTGTTTTTTCAAAAATGTCAAATCCAAGTTTTTTCGATATCTTTACAATATACAACTAAATTTCAAAAAGAAAAAACGTTTGTCTTGAAAAATTGAGTAAATATTTATCACAAACTGACATTTTCACCATTCAAAGAACTTAAATTATTACTATTATTATATAATTAAATCAGTAGAACTTGCATTTTTAAAGTATATTAAACTTTTCATTCAGCATTTGAATGCAAGACACTTTTAATGTTACAAACATTCAAAAACTCCATGAAATACATTCAACAAAATAGTATATTGTGCATCAAGTACAGAAAGAAGCTGTTTTCCGACGAGTGCTAAGTTTGCTGCTCCGAGCGAAGCGAGGGCAGCAATTTGCACGAAGTCGGAAAATCTTCTTTCGTACGTGTTGCACACAGTACTTTGTGCAACACCTGTTTACCGAAAAAAGTTATTTTTATACATTTCTAATCAATAAATATAGTTTTATGTTGATTATAGTGTATATTATACTGTTTACAAAAAAGTGTGCAGGAAAGTATACTTTCCTGCACACTTTATCAAAAGTGTGCGGGAAAGTACACTTTCCTGCACACTTTTAAATGTGCAGAAATTTACCACTTTCTGCTGCATTTATGTCAAAGGAAAGTAGCTCTTTTCCAGCAGGGGTTGCACAAAATAAATTTCCTTGGAATTTAAAACTATTTTACTCCACCTTTAGATTAATTTAATATGTCAATTTTCTGTTTTAATGTATCGTTTTACTTTGTTATTATTAGGTTTGTTCTGCTTTTATTTTTTCGTTAGTGATTTTTTTCTAGATGTTTTGTCTTCTTCATAGACTTTGTTGAAAAAATGGCACAAGTAAATGTTAGTAGAAATTTCATGGAATCTAATGTTGAGTAAACGATCGAATTTTTGTTCTTCTTGATCCAAAAAAATGTGGAATTCGACCAAGAAGTTAATTTTTAATTGAGTTGAAACAATTATTAACTTATATTAATCTTCCCATTTTCTTGGCTCAAGAATATGGGTGTTGGATGAAATAAATAGTTATTTAAAAAAAAAACAAAAAAATGATTTGCCCAATGCTCATAATTACTATTCACACAAGAAAATAAATTTCTTCCAATAAGAAAATATGTGTCTGTTTCAAGTAAATTCCCAGCGGGCACAAAGACAAAAAACGTTCTTTGAATGTCTCTAGAACGTTTAATGTCTGCCAATTTAAGTTTTAAGAACGTCCGAACGTTCCAAAAATGTTTCAGAACGTTTGGACATTCTTTGAACGTAAATTGGCAGACATTAAACGTTCTACAGACGTTCAAAGAACGTTTTTTGTCTTTGTGCCCGCTGGGTTAGGTCCAGAAAATGAATTTACTTGATTCAATAAACTTTTTTTCAGTGTATTGAATTAATGTAAAAGTGGAGTAAAATAATTTTGAATTCCAAGGAAATTTATTTTTTGTTGAATGTATTTCATGTAGTTTTTGAATTTTTGGAACATTAAAAGTGTTTTGCATTCAAATGCTGAATTAAAAGTTTAATATACTTTAAAAATGCAAGTTTTACTGATTTAATTATATAATAATAATAATTTAAGTTCTTTAAATGGTGAAAATGTCAGTTGTGATAAATATTTACTTAATTTTTCAAGACAAACGTTTTTTCTTTTCGAAATTTAGTTGTATTATTGTAAAGATATCGAAAAAACTTGGATTTGACATTTTTGAAAAAACAAAAAAATTTGTTATTCCTCTTTAAGATGCGGAACCCCGATAAATTTTATTGGAAAATAATCTTTAGACTTCTAGAAAGTAATAAAAAAATTGAGAGAAGAAAAAATGATGGGGTTTTTGAGAAAATTTTATTTTAATTTTTTTCGAAAAATAGCCGCCATTTTGTTAAATTAAAATTTTTTTAATTAAACTTGTGGGACTTTAAAGAACGTTTAATCCGGAATTAGAAACAAAAAACTCCACTATATTATAGACAGTTGCAAGAAAGATTCATCAATTTAAATATTTTTCACCGTCATTTTCTTGAAATCAGTCTTCGCAGTTTTAAAAATTCAAATGCGCCTAACATCGTTAAATAATTTTTTTTTGTCTAAACGACAAAATACGTGTCGTCTAAAATTGTGTGAAAAATAATATATTTCCATCGGAAACTATTAATTGACTTACATATTGAAATGAAATCAACCAGTAAAATTTACTCCGAAAGTAGTAAAAATTTCAAGAAATGCGCAAAAGTTTCTAACACTTTAGATTTTACTATGAAAGTATAGAAAAAGTTACTTTCCATAAATAATTTCACTGAGAATTACTAGCATTTTTCTGACTTCTTATAATAAAAATTCCACTGATGGATTTAAGAAAACTCGTCAACTGCTTTTAATCAATGAACTTTTCACTCATTCAAATTTAGGGTATTATATTGCAGAATTTTTTCGGTTTTCTAAATAACCAGCTTAAAAAATATTTTCGTCCCAATAAAAGTAGAAGTGTATATGAAGATTGATTTAGGAGACAGAAAAATAAATACGCGCATAATACACATACAAAACGTCAGTCAAAAATAATGAGACGCCTTTTTATCATTATCATTGACGACAAACACTTCAGAAGAATTTAATCTTGATTCTTGACTGCGTTACTTCTTTTTTCCTTCTTATGAAGTTTGTCAGCATTGGCATCAGATGTATATATGCGCCCAAGACACCCCTGCTGTTTCAAAGTATCGTTTTATAAGTCCTGTTAATTAATTTTATTTACTGTGACACGATCTTGGATTACTTGTCTGCAACATTGTTGCCTCTTCTGAATACTGATGGTGCAAAATGTCGTATCTTCTCTATATACAAAGTCAGTGCGTGGTCCCCTTAATTAATCAATTAAATCTTCTTGATTTATATGTTATTTTTCATGAATTTAAAAGCACACCAGTGCTAAGTAAAACAAGTTCGATCGCAATTCCATGAAGTATAAATACTACTGTATATAAATTTTATTTAACTTCATTTTTTCGAACACTTGTTGATTTTTTTTTAAATTTTCTGATGGGTTTATTTTTTATTTTTTTTTGTTTCCTCTTGTATCAAATTATTTATTTATATTTAATACTTATTTTCCTTTAACTCTTTTATTCATTAAATTATTTAAATTATTACTTTAAAAAAGAGAATATATTTTTAAATGTAACAGACTTGTGATTTTTATAGAGAAAAAATCAACCAATCAGTGCACTAATGAATCGATATATCGAACGATCCGTCAATATGATTAACAAACAACATAACCTCTATAGAGTTCCACTGAAATTAATTTATATGCTTTTTTAACAGGTAGAATGTAACGATTATTAATTTATTTGGGTTCAAGCAATAAAATTGCATACATAAAAAAAGATTTAAAATACTTTTTTTACAACACGTCTATAACGTTCGTTTATTACCGCTTTAAATTAAAATAAAAACTTGAATATGTACATCAGGAAATATAAATATATTTATGTTTTCAATAATAATGGAAATAAAAATTCCTCTACACCTCATCTTGTTTAATGGATGTTAATTATATGTCACACATTATTCAAGCTTATATATTATTAAATGTATATATGTGGAATTCAGTAACAGGTGCTTTGAGAATTTTTCGGTGTCTTCAAAAGAAAATTTATATTTGTGCGTGGGATGTCGATTAATAGACCAAATGCCATATTGTACAAAGTGGTTAAACATACAAAAGAGGCGACAAACCGAAATAGATAATGTTTCGTTAATTTATTTTACTTTTCATCGTCACTTTCATATATTATGAGTAACAGTTTCCATCGTCAGGTTTTCGTATATATGTATGTATATAAGTAATATGCAAACACTGAAGAAAGGTATAACTATAAAACCCAGCACGTGAGGCCATAGATTTTAAACTTTATCGCCCTTTTCCTTATGGACAGTCTTCAAGTCCCCTCATCTGAAGAGAATTTTGTGTCAATTAGAAAGTAGAATCCGAGGGGAATTTACGTTTTTAGAAACAGTTTTAAAAAAATTGCGTTTATAATTTTTATAAATATAGATAAATTATATTCAAAAGGTTTCAATTTGAAATTTTGAATTAATTTAATTAGAAATTTTAACCAACAAGGCATCGGAATTTTCACAGTAAAACGTGAGGTGTTAAAATAACACCAGAATAGATTAAAATATTCTGCAACAGCTTAATCCTTCTAGGATTAAATTGACACCAAGAAGGATTAAAATAATCTATTTTAGAGTTATTTTTAACTATGAATGAAATTTTATTTTAAATAAAACACCAAAGTCAACGATTTGTAAAAATTCAACGAATTTATAGCTTTTCCAGGGAGAAAATTTCAATTCTCTTTATAAATAATAAAAAATTTTCTCTGATATTCAATTATTTTTCAAAATTTTAAACAAACTCTTGTCAAAATTTCAATTATTTTCAAAAGTTTTCTAAAATTCCATAATTTTCAATAACTACTATTTCAATAAAATTTATCCAAAAGAATTTGCTTATTAAAAAAAAATTTAAATACAATTCTACGCAAACATTCAATTATTTTCATAAATAATAAAAGTTTTTACAAAAAATCAATTATTTACAAATTTTTTTATAAATTTCTTCGCAATAATTCAATTATTTTCATAAATAATAACAGTTCTACAGGGATTCACTTATTTTTATAAATAATAAAATTCTTTTAAGAATTCAATTATTTTCATAAATAAAACTCATTACAGAATTTTAATTTTTTTAAATGCAATTTTAATGAAATTCCTCGAAAAATGTAATTATTATCTTAAAAAATCTTATTAAAATTCGTTCAAAGAATTTAACGATTTAAGAAATTTGTTGATAACATTTTTTACGTGAATTTAATTTCAGGAAATATGAAATTCGTAAATTATTTATTTGTATATTTAAATATTTGAATTCTCGTAGAATTTACTAATAAAAATTGTTTTCAAAATGAATTTTATAGTTAAAATTGTAGATTATACTTAAGTATCAAAAGTATTATATAACGTGGATTTTTAGAAATAATTGAATTTTGAAATTGAATCTAAAATCATTAAAATTCAAAATTTTTCATATTTTTGACAAAAAATTCTGTAGAATTAATTTTTTTAAAAGTTTAATAGGATTTTCATTGCAATTATTTCAAGTTTTTATTTTTCAATATATATTTAATTGCAGAATTTCCGAATAATTGAAATTTTGTAAAATTGAATTGTAAACGAATAAATTTTAAAATTCTCATAAAATTCGCATCGCAGCGTTTCAATTATTTTTCATACAATTATAATTGAATTCCTTGAAAAAAGTAATTACGTTCATGCAAGTTATATATTAAAATTCGACAAAAGAGTTGAATTATCAAAAAATTTGTTACTAAAATTCTTTATCAGAAACATTCAATTATTCAATAAATTATTTACTTTTGCATGTAAATAATTAAATTCTTGTAGAATTTTTCAATAAAAACTGATTTAAAAATGAATTTCAGTTAAAATTTTAGATTATAATTGAATATTAAAATAAATATAGAGTGATCTTTTGGAAATATAATTGAATTTTAAAACTAATATTTCTGAAAAAGTTTAATTGAATTTTTTAAATATTAATTGAAGTTATTTTTATTTTATAATTTGCATTTAATTAAAGAATTTAGGAATAATTGAAATTTCATAATATTGATGAATTAATAATTATTAAAAATAATAGATATAAAGTAAAATTGTAGTTAAAAATTTTTGAAAATAATAATTGAATTGAAATAATGAAAATAATTTTGAAGATAAGTATAATATTCTTATAATATAAAATAATGATTTTATTACTTGGTCATCTTTAATTATTATAAAAAAATTTAATAAACTAAAATTTCATACATTGTAAAAAATAACAGCAAAATTGATTATTTTAATCTTTTTTGGTGTTAATTTAATCTACAACACTTTTTAAACCTCACGGTTTACTGTGTTCCTAAACCTTTATTAAAGATTTACTTGCAAAGTTTAGTGAAAATGTGGTAAAAATTTAAGTGTCCCACTTTAATAAATATTTGAAGACCTCCACGGAATAATGATCTATGGCACATTTTAAAATTCTTACAATTTTCTACTTTGAATTGCCATAAACTGTTATTGCAAGTACAATATCTAATGGAAACCAATAAATTATATTCTTTATTTATTTAATAAGAAGATTTTATTCATTTAGGCTCAAAATTCAAAAATACGTGCACATATTTTCATTGTAATTGTAATTATGTCAAAATGTGCCATAGATCGTTATTCCGTGGAGGTCTTCATTTATTGTCAAATTTTTCTAAAAATTTATAGCTTAAAACTTTCCTAAGCATTGAAATTAAATTGTCGACTCTCTCTTATAAGCGAAGAACTATTAATGAAAATTGAAAACTGCGTCTTCTCAGGTGATAGGAATAAGTAAAAGAAAAATAAAGACTACATATTATATCGAAATGTATATATGTATATACACAATATAAAAGAAGCAATAAAGAATCCAGCCGATTCTCGATTTCTTCGTATAGAATATCAATCTCAAACAAATTCCTAATTCCTTTTTATTTCCATCCGCATAGTAAAATAATAATAAATTCGATTTTACCGTATATCAAAAAATAACTCATACAATTAAAATTACAGCTCGTATATACATATAAACAGCATTTATAAGAAGAACCATATAAAGAATATGAATTCCAAGAAAAGTCAGTGGTATATATATCAGATTTTGAAAAAGAGAATGGTCGCGAAGAGATTGTGCACAGAGCTTACAAGTGTGTGAGGCGATTAGTCCTGGTGGCAATAGCATTGCGAATGAGAGAGTGGAACTTTAAAGCAAGGAAGGTGGTCCACACAGAGGACATAATTTACACGGAGAAAGGGCGGATAGCGACAGCATTAGTAGCTAAGTGGGGCCTTAAGTTATCCTATCCCCGCGTGGTATGTATATATGCCCGCACAATGAAGCGAACAAGAAGTAGAAGCAGAGGAAGAAGAAGAAGAAGAGGCTGGTGACTTTCTGTGGCGATTTCTATCTGGCACCCGCCACGTTTCAAGTATAACTACACACAGCATCCGAAGATTACAATCATTGCGCGCTTTCAAATGGCACTTCTATAAATGTCCACTGGCATCGGAATCAGACCGAAGAGAAAGGCTTAGATAAGATTCTATGCGCTTCTCTCGCTTCACACCTTATTTTTTTATTTCAGTTTCAATCCAAATATCGCTAACTGTTCCGATCCGTAATCTTGCAACAATGTTACCTTGCAAGTTTTGCAAGTTTCAAATTATTTTCACACCTATTGGAAACCTTGTCGAGTAGACTTGCTGTAATATTGCATTGCACGTGAATTCATACAATCCTAATAATTTTCAATGATGTTGATTTGAATTTCCTTATATACAAAAGTGATGAAATTAACACCGCTTGTGAGAGAGAAAAAATTAACTTTTCAAGTATAAGTAGAGCGAAGTGGCAAAAAAATTTGCATCTATTTTTCAAACTGTCCATGGGTCAAAATTCGTGAAATTTTCACAAAAAATAAAAAGTATTTTTTTAAAATCAAAATGATGAAAGAACATTTCTATTTGGTCTTAGGAATGTGTCCACCAAAGAACAGAAGAAAATATTATTTTTTATAAAAGTTATTGCAAAATTAATTTTTTTGCAACTTTTTAAACAAAATGTTATTTCTTCTAAATGAATGAACCGATTTAAGAAATGAATGAACCAAGCAAATATATAAAGGGAATGAAAAATACTTTCGTTCAGAATTAGAAAATTTTTAAAAACTTTATGTTTTAATAATTATTTAATACATTTTTTATAAACAATTTATTTTTTTTAAATATTCTGCGTCTTTTAAGATTAAAAAAAATATCTACAACTATAAGAAATTAAAATCCGTCAAGAAAATTTATGAGCGACCATTATTTTAAAAGTTATATGGAAATTATATCGAACGGAGAGGTGATTTTGATGACTTTTAGTATTAAAACATTATTTTTAACTACGAAATGAACAAAACATTGTCGAATTAACATTTTTATTCAGTTATATAACCATAAAAATTATCAAAAATGAAGTTCTGTGTTGATGTACTACACCGGGTCAAAATAATTTTCATTATAACTTTTAAAATAATTGTCGCTCATAAATTTTCTCAACGGATTATTATTTCTTATAATTTTAAGTGTATGTAGATATTTTTTTAAATCTTTAAAAGGCACAGAACATTAAAAAAATTAATTGTTTATAAAAAATTTATAAAAATAATTATTAAAATATAAACTTTTTTAAAATTTTCTAATTCTAAACGAAAGTATTTTTCATTCCCTTTATACTCCCGCTTGGTTCACTTAAATCGGTTCATTCATTTAGGAGCAATAACATTTTGCATTTAAAAAGTTGAAAAAAAATTAATTTTGCAATAACTTTTATAAAAAATAATATTTTTTTCTGTTCTTTGGTGAGCACATGCTTAAGACCAAATAGAAATATTTTTATCATTTTGATTTAAAAAAAAAATTTTTGTTTTCTGTGAAAATTTTACGAATTCTGACCCCAATACTATATTTATGAATTTAACAACATTTAAATTCAAATAATTGCAACATATATTACAAATTAATTAACATTTTTTTTAATAAAATGATTGAGGCTGTTCTGTTACATTTATTTTAGAAATTCTTTAATTGTAAAAATATTCAAAAACATCAATAATTTCAATTTTAATAATAAAATATATTGTTCCAAAAGGATTAGGATTTTCAAAAATTTTAGATTTAAACTTTTTGAAATGCAATAACTTATATGAAAATATATATTAATTTAAAATATTTTAATAATAATTATATATAATAATCGTCGTGATTCCAGATTTCCGGATCTCTGTCCACACTTGGGGTTAGTTATAGTTATTCTTTTGTTTTTTATACGTTTTGATAGAAAATAGAATACATATATACATACATAATAATCGTAAGTTTTCTTACCGTTAGCAAATTATCTGTATTCATTTGTTTGTTTTTTTTTTTTGAAAATTCATTTTTGTGGGTTATTGTCATTTTTTTAATGTTGAAAAGAAACCAAAAAAACTCGTTTTATTCACTTCACAAAATTGACAAAAATTCCATTCCATATTTTTTATTTTCCTAGCTTTTTCCTAATTTTCATCAAAATTATTTACTTTTTTCTTATCCTGCTAATAAATTGAATTTATGCTACGAATTTTATTACTTATGAAACAATTTAAAATATTTTAATTCTTGCGAAGAATTTAAAAAAAAATTGAAAATAATTGAATTTTTCAGAAGAATTTTATTATTTACAAAAATAATTCATCTTTTTAGGCAAATTTTGTTATTTATGAAAATAATTGAATTTTCTTGAAAATAATAAAATATTATTATTTATTAAAATAATTAAATTCTTGCGAAGAATTTTTTTTTAATTTGGAAAATAATCGAATTCTTGGAAAGAATTTTTAAAAAATTTTGAAAAATAATTGAATTTTATGAATTTTGAGAAAAATTGAATTTTTTGAAGAATTACATTTTTTCAAAGGATTTTGTAATTTATGAAAATAATTGAATTCTTTCGAGAAATATTATTAATAATTGTTGAAAAAATAATTTAATTACTTTCGAAGAATTTTATTATTTATAAAAATAATTTAATTCATTCAAAGAATTTCATTAATTAGGTAAATGATTAAATTCTTGCGTCGAATTTTATTATAATTGATGAAAATAATTGAATTTTTTCCTACAATTTTATCATAAATTTTTTTGAATAATAGAATACTGTTTGGTTATTTTATAAAAATAGTAGATATTGAAAATCATTGAAATGTGAAAAGTTTTTAAAGATAATTAAATTTTACAAAGAATTCTATTAAAAAATTTGGCAATAATTGAATGTTGGTTGGAAATTTTATTAAATTTTTTTGAAAATAATTGGATTTTCCAAAAGAACATTTTATTATTTATGAAAATAATTGAATTTTGAAAAGAATTTTATTGAAATACCTCAAAATAATTGAATTTTCGGGAGCAATTTTTTTTATTATTTAAAAACAAATTTTTATTAAAATTATATTAAAACAATTAATTTCTTTCGAATAATTTTATTAAATTTTTGAAAATCATTGAATTATTGCTGTAAAGTTTATTAAAATGTTTAAAAAGAATTGAATTTCTGTTGAAAATTTTATTACTTTTGAAAGGAATTGAAATCTTCATATGAATTTTATGAACATTGCTTTAAATAATGAATTTTTAAATGTTATGAAAATTTTATTATTTTAAATAATTGAATTCTTGTTCAAAACTTTATTTGTGAAAATAACTGAATTTTGCGATTATGAAAATAATTAAATTCATGCTTAGAATGTAATCAAAATTTTTTTTGAAAAATTGGAATTTACATGAAAAATTTTATAATTATTAAAAGTAATTGAATTATTGGGAAAAATAAATTCCATAAAATTTTGTTAAATAAAATTGATTTTTTTCAATATTAGCGAATTAAAAGTAGTGGAAATTCTCTAAAAAAATATTGTTTATATTCTTTGTTCGGAAAGTTAAATACCTATATATAGCTAATAATTTTTTTTACCTTCTCTATTCTTTAGAATAATTAAAATTTTCGTAAGGAAGTTTTTTTTTAATTTAGGTATCAGATAACAATTTTTGTGAAATTCAATTTTCCTCGTACAAGAAAGTATAATTATTTTCAGTTGTGAAAATCTGATGCTAAATTTGAAATTAGTATCGAAATTTGTTTAAAAATTGTTAAAAAATTGTTTTTAAAAATGACTTAAATTAAAATGACTTGAAATTGTTTATAATAAACATTGTAGCACAATATTCCCGCGCGCTTGCGCGCGGATAATTTGGCTAGTAATAATATTAATGATAAAATTGACAACTAAGATAATTATAATACCTATTCATAACAAAAAATAATAGTGAGAGCAATAATAATATCAGAAATAATAATAATAGTTACAAAATTAAAATACATGATTGACAAGATAAATTTTATTTTTGATTGAAAACAAATAAATAATAATAATAATAATTAAATAATAATAATAATAATAGTTACAAAATTAAAATACATTCTTGACGAGATAAATTTTTTTTGGTTGACAATAATTAGTTTTTTATGAACGATTGGAATGTCACTTGGATCAATATTAGTAGAATATTTAAATTCAAAATTTTGACATTTTTGAGTTCACAACTTTTGTTTGATTAAAATATGACATTTCTTTATTTCGATCACTCCTTGCTATTCACCTGTCGTTTAATTTTTTTTCTTTAAAGAGAATCTAATGAAAATTTCCAGAAAAAGATATTCTTCATTTTTGAAATAGATACGTGGAATAATTTGATTGATGGGATTTTTCTCTCGCCTTGAAAGATCACTCTTCTTTTTCTCGTTAGCATTTCTATATGTATATCCATTTTTGAAAGAGGTAATAATAACGGAAATAATTTAAATTTCTTTTTTTCTGAAATCTTAAGAAAGAAAACTGTCATATTTGAAATTTTATATCAGATATGAATTTTTATCCTTAACGCGACGCATCTATCCATCAAATTCTATATAATATTATAATTTTCTCTACTATTGCTTTTTATGGACACATGCGGTTTTGTCTGTAAAAATTTCTTTCGAAACAAATCTTGAAATGTTACGACACTTTTGGTACAAGAGTGAGAGAAATATGTTTTTAATGAAGACGTGTATAGGATTGTTAACTAAGACAATAAAAATGTTTTCAATTAGGAGACTATTAGTGTTTATTGGGCTCTATATAATTCCGTCGGTTTAATGACTGTTTTACGTGTACTAATAAAAATGTTTCAAAATAATTCTACAAAAGGCACTTTTTATAATTTTAGATGTATTGGAATTTAATTATATATCCTTATTTGAAATTCAATTTTACAATCACTTTAAATGGAATCAATTTATCTCCTTATAAATTATAATAAAATACCCTAAAATACATAAAATTATAAATTTTCTGACTTGTCTTCTTTATTTTAAAAAAAACTTGTAAACATTATCATTTTTTATAAGTTAAAACAAACTTTTTGGAATTTTCCCCAAAAACAGTTTCAAACTCTACTTTTCTCAAAATTCGGAAAAATTTTTAGTGTTTTAAAACTTAAAAATCTTTTTATATCATTTTTCAGGCATTAAGCTTAAAAAAATTTTTAAAAAACAACAAAAATAAAGTGAGTTTTACTTTTAGAAAAATCCTAATTGTTTTTGATTTTTTAACAAGTTGTATTAATTTCAGAATAAATTTTACTTATAATTCAAAGTATATTTTCTTAATTTTCAATGAAATTTAATACGGATATTATAAAGTTAACTCTGGAAATAACGAATTTTTAATAGCAAAAGCTGTTAAATGTTCTTAGCTTTAGAGTAAATTTTACTATTTTTAATATAAATTTTCTAATTTAAAAAAAATATCGTTTTTGAAAGCAGTTAAAATTATTATGGAAATAACAATTTTTAATATTAAGTATTACTACTTTTGAAAGAAATTTATCTAAATTTTAAGTTAATTTTATTACTTTTTTTCTGAAATCATTAAAATAAATTTTATCCGCTATAATAAAATAATAATTTTTACTTAATTTTAAAATTTCACTTTTTTTAAACTGAATCTCCTTTTTTTAAAAATCAAATCCCCATTTTTACTTAATTGGAATTCGTAACTGACTTTTTGTTTTTGAATAAGTAAATTTATTTTACTAATACATAGTTATTTCTACTATTTTATTAGGTATAATTTTACTATTTAAAAAGTAAAAAATCAGTCACTAATTCCAAGTGGTAAATATTTTTACTAATTCAAATTTAGAGAGTATAAAATATAAAATTTTATATGTATATAAAAATATTTTAAATATAATAGAGTAAGTGTGCCAATTACTGCGATGCGGATGCTTCAATTGCTGCGCGTTTGTAAAATGTGTATTTATTTATCACTTAAGGAAATATTATAGTGTTTAAAAAAGGTTGAAAAAATTATTTTGAATAATACTTGATACAATTGTTTATAAAGATAAACATTTTAAAAAAATTAATTTTATTATTTAACTTTAATTAAATGGTCTAATTATATATACACTGAAAAAAAATTTTATTTGATTCAAATAACCGATTATTTGTCTATAATCAAATAAATATTTACTTGAATCAAATAAATTGTATTTGAATCAAATATTTCAGTATTTGAAGCAAATACTAATTAATTGATTCAAATAAAAATTATTTGATTCAAGTAAATAATAATTTGATTATAGACAAATAATCGGTTATTTGAATCAAATAAATTTTTTTCAGTATAGGCTATTAATTTTTATAAAAATTTTTTAAGACTACAAACAATAAATTTAAAAAATTTTTAATTTAATTTCTTGAATATAAATATTTATTTTTCTGTGAAAAAAATGTCTTGGCTGGAATGCCGCAGAAACTAGAGCACTTACCCTGATTAAAAAATTGAAATTAACGCTCATCGACTCAAGGTGATCGTTGCCTTCAATTTTTTAATTATATAATAGATAGAAATTCGAAAAATGTAAAGAATAAAATTAAAAAACACATTGAGAACTCAGTTTATTAAATTGTAAATTTTACAAGTAAATTAAATTTGATAATTCTTTTATTAGATTGCGGGACGCGCACCACAGTCACTTTATAATATATTAAGAAAAGTTAAAATATCCCCGCAATATAAAGTTGCGCGCTTCGGGAAAAGGCGCCGCGACTTAAAATAGAGATTAGAAGAACACGATACTCAAGATGCGTTTGTCGTATTATAATGCAACGTCTTCTCGATTAATTAAAGTCAAAATGGCCGATCCTCTCTTTTTCTCTCGCAACAGAATTGAATCCACCATTTTATCTGTGCGGTTATATTCCCTCTGGAGTGGTTGCCGCGATGCCATACAGAAACCAGAAAGAAAGAAAGAAAGAAAGAAAGAAAGAAAGAAAGAGAGAGAGAGAGAGAGAGAAAGATGTAAATATATATAGAGAAGGAAAGAGTAGAACATCGAAAGCAAGTCAGTCGTAAAGCAGAGAGATAAGTCGCCGCCTACCAAAAAGATTGCCGAAACGGCAGCAGCTGTATATGCTCCGATAGATATTATACCGTGCCGAAAAGGGGCAGGAAAGGATAAATCCTGTCACTGATTAGAATCAAAATTCAGGACTTAAATTTTCCACTCTGAAAAATTTTATATTCCAAGACACAATCATTTAAAGCCCCTCTTCGCTTATTATATATATATATATATATATATATATATATATATATATATATATATATATATATATGAAGCTCTCGACTTTTATCCGCTTCATCTAATTCACATAAATTTTCCCTTCTTTTTCAATTATTTTTACTTCATGCAATTGAAGTATCACATTTACAGTCATTTAAAGCGTATTGTTTTTATTCTTTTTAATTCCATTGGAATTTTCGCCTTTTTTGGCTTAATTGATATACTTCTTTTTATTTCCTACTTTTATCGAAATTTCTACCCGTGTAGAAAATTGTAATGGCGCTACCTAGTTCCTATCTAGTTTGTCTAGATGCTATACTGGCCCAGTATTCCTTTCCAATCAAGTATCTAGACCGAAATGTAACGCTCGTTAAAAATTTAAATAAAAATAATTATGAATCCTGATTTAATTTTTTCCAGTACTTTCATAAAAATCTCTGACTTCACGGAAAAAAATGGTTAGTTTCCGATAACCAAACTGAGTATGGTTGATGCTAGATAGGTTATTAGAAACAGAGGGTATGGTTATTTCAACCTACGCAGTTTGGTTGTATCAACCTGAACCGTTTGGTTAAGGCAGAATTGGTTGTTGGAACCAAACTCTCGGGTTACAGTGACCGACTTGTGACAATTCCCACTTTTTCAAATGCGAACTTAGAACATTTCTGGACTTCTTATTTGTTATACAGAATTAAGAAAATCGATTGTTTGTTGTTGCAGCACTTAAAATTTTTTAAATAAAGAAATTACTTTTTATATAGATATATATATATATATATAGTTATTTCTTTATTTTTAAAAAATTAAAACACTAGCACATTTTGTTTCAATTAAAATTAAAGTTTTTAATAATTACATTAATAATAATGATGAATTATTGTAATGCTACATAAACTTTTTTTTTAAATACAAATAAACTAAGGTTTTTTAGAATGTAACAATTGTAAAATATCTATAACCTTTCATAGAATAATAATGGATTGTTACTTAACCGGTTCGTTTTTCATGAAAAAGCAATGTTAATAAAAATCAAGTATTCCATTAAAAAGAAAATCTATTAACAATGATAAAAATAAAAAATTTAGTACTTTACTTATTTTTTTACTATAAATTAAATTAAAAGTTAACTTCATTAAAACAAATTTTTTTAGATTGTTACTAATAATTGCAGTAAGTTTTTAATATTATGAACTTTTTAAAATTTCATTTAACACAAGTTTCTAAAAATCTTTTGACACATACAAAATTTCTTCATCCTATAAAGAATGCAGAAAAAAATATTGGAAAGGAATTTATTGTCGTTTCGTTGTTTGAAAACCACATGTTGGACCATGAATATGATCCTCTCTGAGGAGGAAAATTCAAGTCCCCTTACTAATTTTCAAATAACTTCGGTCCCTTTTTTTTAAATAGTTTTTAACATCGGCCTTTTTTCGTAAAATATCGGAAAATATAGAAAGCATTTCAACCAGGGTAAATCTTTCAAATTTTCTGTTATTTCGCAGTATCGCGTTTTCGTTTGAAGTCTTTGGTTCTAAAGCAAAGTGTCGTAGAAAAATATAATTTCTCAGTGCAGTGATAAGTGTTTTTTTTAAATAAATGTTAATTTTTAAAATAGTGGTTTCGTGCATTAAGTGGAATTAATTTATTTTTAACAAACCCAAAATTAAATAAATAAAAATTATTAAATAATTATTATCTCAAAAGTGATTACGTGAAATGGATTATAAAAAGCTCCTTCAAAAATGTATAGATTTGAAAAATATATTAACCAATGAAGAAACAATGTGTCTGGTTTGCTTAAATTTAATATAAATATGTCAGCCTAAGATGTATTTTATAAAGAAAGTAAATAAAATTTTTTGAAAATAAAAACTTTTTTCTTCAAATTGCAGAATTTTTACACTTTGCTAAAAACAAATAAATTTTACATTTTCTTTACTTTTTTCAAGAAAAAAATATTTATATGTAGGGTTGTTTTAACCAAATTATTTGTTTCCGATAACCTAACTTCAAATGGTATTTCCAAACAAACAGTTTGGTTGTGTTAATCGAACTCCGTGGAACCAAACTAGTTTGGTCACAGCAAACGCTGAGTTTGGTCAGTCCATAGTCAACCATCCAGTTCGGTTGGCCAAAACGAATTTTCGTTTGTTTCAACCAAACCTTTTTTTCCGTGTTTTCACTAATTTCTCAGAGTTTTCCCTGAATTCCCTAATTTTTCTGACCTTAATTGATAATTATTTTAATTAACTATATTAATATTCAATTAATTATTACTTGCTTTAATTAATTTTATTATTATTCCATTAATTGTGAATTATTTTAATTAATTATATCAATATTTAATTAATTATATTAATATTAAATTAGTTATTAATTATTTTAGTTAATTTTAATTAATTTCATTTTTGAAAAGTTTTGAAGCGCGAGATAGTTATGTCAACACTGGCGCTACATAGTCTCACTAGATAAATTTTTTAACTGTTACTGCGATCTAGAAACTAGTTAGAAAAGTTTATTTAACGATACAAAATGAAAAATTTATTTAAATTCAATATTAATATAATAAACAGAATAATTAATTTGTATTTACAAGCGTGTAATAATCCTTAATTTTCAACTTTTAATCAAGCTAATGTTTACAACACGGAATAAACGGAAATCTATTACTAAATAAAATTTGACCCTGCGGGGAATCGATCCTATAACCTACGGATTTCTAGTCCAACAATCTAACCACTACTCTATCGAAGCTACATAAATTTTAATTTTCGACACCTCTTTTACGCTTACAATTATTGAAAAGGGTTTAACTATGTAATCTAGTTCAATTATCATTTAACTGAATTATTGAAAATTTACCGTAAATTATCTAATAAATTTCCATAAAATACCGCGTAAATTTCCATAAATTACCATAAATTTCCGACGTTAAATTTTTTAGTTCTAATCTGTGTTTTACATAATTTTATAAACTATCGTTCAAATTATCATAAATTACCACATAAAGTTCCATAAATTACCGCGAAAATTTTCACAAATGACTGAAATCCAAAATTTTAATGTTAAATTTTGCTTTTCATATTTTTATAAATTATCACGAAAATTTCTATAAATTACCATAAATTACTGTGAAAATTTCCATAAATTGCTAAAACAAATATTTTTAAATGTAACTTATGTGGAATATATTTTTATGAATTATTGCAAAATTTTCAATAAATTACAGCATAAATTTCCATTAATTACCTTGAAAATTTATATAAATTACCAAAGTAAAAAATTTCAATTGAGATTCAGACTACAATATTTTTATAAATTACCGCAGCAATTTTGATAAATAACTGTAATTTTCATAAATTATTAGAAGAAAACACCTTCTTACGCCAAAACTGTCCAAACAGTGAATTTGTTAATTGTTATACTTATTCACAAGAAATTTAATTAATTTTTCAGTAATAATTCTGCTGAGAAATCTTTTTGAAAAATGCTTTTTTGATTCCAAACAATTTTTAAAAAGATTGAAATATTTTATGAAATTAAAAAATCTCTCTTTGAATTTGTGTAAACACTTTAATAAATTATAAAAAATTTTTCCTGACGGATATGAATTTTTCTTTCTGGACCCTGTATTTTCAAAAAAATATATAGATACTTATCATAACGATAAATTTTTTTTAATTTCCTAAACCAAGTCCTGCTAACTTGTGAGATATAAACGAAATTTTAACAAGTAAGTAATATTTAAAGTTATCTTAATAATAATAATGAAATTAAAACAGTTTATAACAAAAAACAGTAAAATATAGTTAATAGTGCAAAAACCGCTAGTATTTCTGTATAACAACTATATTTTTAGTAGTTTTCATGAACGATTTTTCACCTTTTTAATTAGTAGAATATTACTAATTTTTAGTAAAATTCTACAAAAGTTTTAGTAGAATTCTACTAATTGAAATTCACTTTTTCACTAAAAGAATTAGTGAAACTGTTTTATCGACTATTAATAAAAGAGTTCTACTAATTGTTAGTAGAATTCTACTAATCATTTAGTAACGCTCTACTAACAATTAGTAAAATTTTACTAATTGTTAGTAGAATTATTACTAAATCATTTAGTGGACGACTTTTCACCATTTCATTAGTAACTTTCTACTAATTCAGATTTAGAGAGTAGACTGCCGCGACAATTTTCTACACGGGTATTATTTTTAAAAGAATATTTAACTGAGTGGAAAATTTATATACATATTTTTACGGTAGAAATTCGATGTGTTTTCAGTCATTAAGAAATTGTTCACAAAATTTTGATTTAGAGGGAAATGTAAAATAGTATTTTTGAAAATTACATTCAAATTACATAGTGATTTCACTTTTCAAATAGAGGCAAAGCCAGTGTATTATTTATAAATATACATATAAACGAAATGAGAGAAGCTCATCCACGAATTGTTTTCCCGGTTATAAAAGTGAATATAAATTTGTTTTTTATTGCATTATAACTATTCGTTTACGATAAACGTATTACAATTTACGAATTTCAACATATTTAGTATCGGCACTTATTTAAGTTTTGCGCGCTCTCTTCGCGAAGTGGAAATTATACTTTCAGGAAGAATATATATATATAAGCTTATTTCGGATCCATAGCTATATATATACGTTAAAAACCCTGTTGCGGTTTGATGGGAGGGTAATTTGTTTCGCTAAAGGCAGAGAACATAATAATACAATTATGCATCGTGCACGCCTGGTGCGATCTTATTAGCGGGCAATATTTTAATCGCAAATTGGCTCTAATGGTCCCATAATTTCGGCCACGTTATATTGCTCCAAGGCGTTATAGTCCGTCGGTCATAGGAGAAATATTCTAGGCGCATTTAAACTGAGAATAAATAAAAGATCTTAAAATTATTTTTCTATTGTGAATAATTTTCTCTTATTTTTTGTATATATGTAATATATAACTCATGCTTTAGGGTCAAAAATACTTTTAAATAACTTCATTTCGATATAGTCAGTCAAAATTTCGGCAATTACTTCTCTTATTAAACATAACTGATAAAAAATTAACGGTATCAATTATTGATAAATTTTTAACACTAATAATTTTCACTCTTTCATTTATTTACGTATTTAATTCTATACTTTGAGAATTATACTAATGAATATTAATGTATTTTATTTTTCACTGCCGCTTCTTTCCACCTGCGAACGACAAGGTCACCATCAGATGGCAGTTCTGTTGGTAAAATCACTCCTCGCCACCTGGGGGCGATCTTGGCGTTCTCAAGTGGAGAAATTAGTTTTCTAAACAAACAATAACTGTAAAAAGTAAAAAACTTTGAAAAATATTTAACTTTTAAAAAATAGTTATTTTATAACTTATTGTGCAAAGAAAGTAAATCGGAAGTAAAGAAATTGTTAAATTGTATTTTAAAAAAAGTCAAGAATGGTAATCAAGTTATTATAAAGAGATGAAGATAACAAAAGTCTTGTAATCCAATATCGAACATTATTTAATTAAAAAAAAAACATTAATACTGTTAATAATACACCAATAAAATTGATACCATTAATTACTAATTACTATTACTACATTCAATAATTAAAAAGCTAATTAAATATTGTTTAATGAATTTTTTTTCTCCCTCCGTCTTTATTATCCTCACGGGAACCAGAAAAAAGAAGAAAAAGGATATGATTTTGCGCGCCGTAAACTTTGTAACCACGGCTATAAAGTTGTTATTGTTGTAATCAGGAGCAATTTAAAGACTAATTGCAAATGAGAATTCCTTTTTTAGTTTATTCTTGAATGTTTTCCGTTGAAGGTTTTTTTTTAATTTTTTTTTTTTTTTGGTTTTGAAATGCCGAGACGAATTTCACCACAAATAACTGCGCGATGGTGTATATATATACAGTGAGGAGCTCCTCGCGCACTCATTGTCGCTCTTTCGCATCCTTTAATCGCGAACTCGGTGGTTCTTCCCTTAAAACATCGGTTATCGATAATTACGCGCTGTTACATGCTTGAGCAACTAATTTTACGATTCAGCTGAGAGTAATAAACTTCTCTCTTTCTCTCTCTGTCTCTCTTCTTGCGCACTCTCGCTCATATTCTTGTATAACTATCGCTCACAAAACGTCCAATCAACAATCTCCCATGAAAGAAAAATTATCGTTCTCGTGAATAAAACCCGCAGCAGGGCAAGGACTCATTAACGTTTTCAAGGTGTAGAAGTCCTGTTTCGAAAAAAAAAATTTGAGAGAAATAATATGCTTTTAAATTTTTTTCTTGCGCAGGAACTATATTTTCAAATATTTTATTTAACGAAAACTTTAATACAGGGTCAGAATTCGTGAAATTTTCACAAAAAACAAAAAGTATTTTTTTTAATCAAAATGATGAAAAAACATTTCTATTTGGTCATGGAAATGTGTCCACCAAACAACAGAAAGAATATTATTTATCATAAAAGTTATTGACAAATTAATTTTTTTGCAACTTTTTAAACAAAATGTTATTTCTCCTAAATGAATGAACCGATTTAAGTGAACCAAGCGAGAATATAAAGGAAATGAAAAATACTTTCGTTCAGAATTAGAAAATTTTTAAAAAGTTTATATTTTAATAATTATTTAATAAATTTTTTATAAATAATTAATTTTTTTAATGTTCTGCGCCTTTTAACCCCTTCGCAGTCCAACTAAAAGTCGCTTGTGGTCCAAAAACGGTCCAAGAAAAAAAAGTTTCTAAAAAATGTGATTTCATTGTAATTAAGGTTTTTGATGTCGCAAAATTCGAATTTAAAGTCAGTTTTTCAAAATTTAAAATGGCGGATCCAAAATGGCGAATTCGAAAATTTTTAATTTTATCAGATTTGCTTGAAACTTGTTACTCGGAGGTTTTCGGGGTCTCTGATTACGAATCTACTGTCAGATTTTCAAAATTCAAAATGGCGGATCCAATATGGCGGTCGAGAAAATAAAAAATGCATCGGATTTGTTTAAAACTTGTTACTCGGGGGTTTTCGGGGTCGCTGATTACGAATCCGATGTCAAATTTTGGAATCCAAAATGGCGGACCTAAAATTCGATCAAATTGCTTGAATCTTGAAATTATCCGCCATATTGGATTCACCATTTTAATTTTGTAAATCTGACATCATATTCGTAATCAGCGACCCCGAAAACCCCCGAGTAACGAGTTTCAAGCGTATTAGATAAATTTTAAAATCTTCATAGTCGCCATTTTAGGTCCACCATTTTGAATTTTGAAAATCTGATTTGAAATTCGGATTCAGCGACCCCAAAAACCTTAGTATGCACTTGGTCATTCAAATCGAATTATGTTTAGTATTTTATTTTTGAGATGGACATATATGGCCACAGACTTTTTGTGGCCACATATGGGCCATGGACTGTCAAGGGGTTAAAAATTTTTAAAAAATACTTAAAACATTAAAATATTTAAAGCAACACTTAAAACTATAAGAAATCAAAATCTGTTGAGAAAATTTATGAGCGACAATTATTTTAAAAGTTATAATGAAAATTATATTGACCCGGTGTAGTGCATCAACACTAAACTTAGTTTTTGATAACTTTTATGGTTATATAACTGAATATAATGTCCATTATAACTTTTAAAATAATTTTCGCTCATAAATTTTCTCAACGGATTTTGATTCCTTATAGTTTTGAGTGTATGTAGATATTTTTTAAAATCTTTAAAAGACGCAGAACATTAAAAAAAAATTAATTGTTTGTAAAAAATTTATTAAATAATTATTAAAATATAAACTTTTTAAAAATTTTCTAATTCTGAACAAAAGTATTTTTCATTCCCTTTATATTTCCCCTTGGTTCACTTAAATCGGTTCATTCATTTAAGTGAAATAACATTTTTTTTGAAAAGTTGCAAAAAAATTAATTTGGCAATAACTTTTATAAAAAATAATATTTTTTTCTGTTCTTTGATGGACACATTCTTAAAACCAAATAGAAATGTTCTTTCACTATTTTGATTTTAAAAAAATACTTTTTGTTTTCTGTTAAAATTTCACGAATTCTGACCCTACATTTTTTAGTTATTTTCTCGCAAAACTGTACCTGCATTTTTCAAAATTATTGATGAGAAGCTGCAATTTTAATATTTATCATTAGAAAGTATTTTCTCTACAAAATAATCTTTCTTTCATATTTTTTCTGTACGAAAACTACATTATTTTTGAATTTTTTGCTGTAAAATATTATTATTTTTCAATTTTGTTTCCTTGAAAAACTAAATTTTTTAAATTTTTCCTAAAAAGTTTATACATAAAAAATTGAATTTTTCTCTTGGAAGAATTATATTTTTTTCGAAAAATTACAATTTTAGCTTTTTTATCAAAAACTATATTTTAAAAATTTTTTTCCCTCGATTAATTATATTTGGAATACTATGCGAATAAATACTACATATTTTTAAATTTTTTTCCTGTAAACTACATTTAAAACTACGTTTTGAATTCTTTATTCGTCGATAAAGTTTATTTAGTCATTAGTTTTCACATAAATTATTAGAATATTTTCTTCTCAAAAACATAAATTTTTGAATCTTTATTTATCGAACAATTTTGAATATATATAGTTTTTCCACGAAATAAAATTTTTAATTTTTTTGTTAAACGATTACATTTTTTGATATTTTTTGATGGTTTGCAAAACCAATTTGAAAAATGTTTTTATTAATATTTTCCCTAAGAAAGCTAAGATTTTGAATTTTATTCCTTGCAAGAAGTATATTTTTATTGTATATTTTCTTCTTAAAAATTACATTTAAAATTATTTTTTTTCCTCAAAAGCTACAATTTACAATGTTTTTTAATTACAAAACCTACTTTTGAATATTTTTCCCAAAAAAAATGTTTTAATTGTTTTGCAAAAATTTTAATTTAAAAATCTATTAACAGAAAATTAAGTGATTATGAAAAATTGTTTAAATTATTATTAAATCTTATTATTCTGCAGGTACACTATTAAAATAAACTATGTCAAAATTATAGAAATTTACTATAACTAATTTCTAAATTTTGCTAAATCTTTAAATTAGTATAAACATTTTTATTAATTCAAAAGAGGGTACCAAAGTTAATACATCTGTTTACTCAAATTTACTGCAGTTATTTACAAAGTTTGCTATGCACTGAAAAAAAATTTATTTGATTCAAATAACCGATTATTTGTCTATAATCAAATAAATATTTACTTGAATCAAATAATTTTTATTTGAATAAAATAATTTTTATTTGAATCAAATAAATTGTATTTGAATAAAATATTTCAGTATTTGAAGCAAATACTAATTAATTGATTCAAATAAAAATTATTTGATTCAAGTAAATATTTATTTGATTATAGACAAATAATCGGTTATTTGAATCAAATAAATTTTTTTTCAGTGTGGAGTAGAACGGGGTGAAAAAATCACTTTTTTAGATTTGACGCTAACAAATCTGAGTTTAAAAGTTTTTTTAAAAATTTCCAATTGGCATTGAAAGTTTAGTTACTAAGCTTGAAAATTCTTGTCAGAAATGTTTTTAATCTCATGAAAGTTGTTAATTTTATATTAATTTGTAGAAGTACGAACTATGTATACTTAGTATAAACTAATAAAATTTAATATAATTAATGACTAAATAGTACCTTCCAAATTACTAAAAAATACTTTGGAACAATGTATTTGTTAGCTCTTAACACTTAGTTTGGTGTTTATATATATGTAAAAAATTTGAAACGTTTTAAGCTAAATTTTACCTGATGGAGGACTGTTTAATTATACAAGCGAATACATTAAGTCTTAATAAAAATCCGTCTCTAGAAATTCTTTGTTCACCAATATACTTTTTCGTTTATATAAGTTTATATGTATAAATACAGACACATACATACGACTTTTGCTGAACCCGGTGTTTAAACTCTAAAATGATTGCAAGAAGAGGGCTTTGGATCCGGTATTTCCCCCTATTTATGGCCTTGCTGAAGACATAATATTAACGCGCATTCGGCGCCGAACACACAAAATGAAAAACATAAGTAAGACATTGCTATCGTTTTTAAATTTTCGATTTAATTGCCATTTTATCATCTCTCTCCTCGGCAAGAAATATTTATTAAAATATCTATAATATTTCTTCTTGAATATACGCTTGTGTTATAAACTCCGCGACCTTTACACATTTTAAAAAAATACCAAAATTTACTTTTATGCTGTATTACGATTTTTTTTATTTTTTCGATTTGAGGAAACAGATATTTTTTTTGAATACCTTCAAAGTAAACTTTTGTAGTTTCGTTTAAAAATTAGTAAAATGTGGGCACTAAATTTTTCTTTTCTATAATTCAGAGGATTTTTCTCTTTTATTTGTTTTATTAAATGGCACTTTTTAAACAGTATGAAGCTGCATTCAGAAAAAATAACTTAAAAATCTTCTTTCAAGGATAAATTTATGTTTTAATTTGAGAGGAAGAATTTCAATTAAAGAAGAAGGATTAAAATTCATCTTTTAGTTTAAAAACTTTTTAATATAAACAAAAAAAAAATTTTTGTAGATGAATATTCGTATATTGGAAATAAAATGTAAAAATATAATTGTTAAGTGCGTAATTTTCTTCTCACTTCGAGATTTTTTCATGAATAATCCATAAGAAAATATTTGATCTAGGCTTTAGAAATTTTTCGTTGTCGATTTTAGAATTATTCCAAAAAAATATTTGATCGAAATTTTAAGAATATTCCAAACGCACTATTTGTTCCCGATTTTACAACTATCCCAATGAAATATTTTATAAGGTCTATTTTATTTTTATTTACAATTTGTATGAAATATTCCTTTAAACGTACACTGTTAAAAATCAGACTCCAACTTTAAACCGAAAGATTGAAAATTTCAATCTTTTTCGTGTAAAGTTGGAATCAGATTTTTAACGTTAGGAATATTTTATCTTTTTTGAAAATTTTGAAGGAACATTTGATCCACATTTAAGGAATATTAAAACTTTAAACACTTTTGTAATAATTTCTGAATATTCATCAGAGTTTTGTTTTATGTTTAACCAGAAGAATATTAATTTTTATAACACCAATTATAAAAAATGTTTAAAAAATAATGATAAAAAAAATATTTTTTACAAATTCCAATAGAATATAACCACAACATCTTGATGGAATATTCGTACAATTATTTCCATAACGGAACATTCCAAAGGTCAAACATTTTAATTTTCCCAAATAGTTATAAAATATATTCTATTGAAATATATTTACAATGTTCCAATGGTATTTAATATTTAATATTTTAAATATTTAATTCGTGTTCCACGAATATTTCGTGCTTTTGATGTAACAATTTCGACAGAAATATTTTTATGTTTCCAGATATTTTATAATAGAAACTTTGCTTTTTAAATTGTAAAAAGTTATTCTTTATTTTTTTCCGTTACATAAAAATGTCGGAAAGCTGTTATTTTTAATTTTAAAATGCAAAAAATTGCAGTCAGAAAAATATAGAAAATTTAAATAAAGGCGTAATTTTTTCTGAAAATCGAAATTTGTTAGAAAAAAGGACTGTTCTTAATTTTTCCACTGTTTATTTTTTTGAAGAAAGAAGATAATAAAAGTAAAAAAAGAGAAAAAGAAGAGAGAGAGAAAGAAAAAATATTTTTCTCACGTTGAATAAAGTAAAGAACTTTGAAAATCGCACGTGTTTTGTCAATAATCCGATTAAAGTAATTGAGACTTTGACTATGCAATTTGAGCATCATCCCCCATGAGATGATGATGATGATCATGATTTCCGGCGCGAAGTCGTCAAGCGTTAAAGGCGCTACTTGATCGAGCATGAAAGCTCAGCGATTTAATTACCAACAAAGTTTCTTATATAAATATAATAATCATAATAATAATTACATATGAAATCCTCGAGATAATTATCGATCGCTTATGTATAAGTAAGACGTGTATATAAAAAAATGACGCTCTTTACATTACAAATCCCGATGAAGAATAAAAATATATATAGTCTTCAGTGGCAAGTCCTCGTAAATGTTGAACTTGTTTTTTTATGGGTAGAAAAAAAAGTTATAAATAAGGGACGAAAGGTAACGCTCACGAGTATAATTACATGCCATATACACTGAGTTAAGTGTACTTGAGAGCAAGTACTCATTCTCTTTCTCTCTTTTTTTTCTTTCTCTTTTACTCTCTCTCTCTCTCTCTCTCAATTTTTTTTTTTTTTGAATGAAACAAAGAGAGAAAAAATATTAAGAGAGAAAAAAAAGAAAAACAAGGAGAAAAATATTAAGAGAGAAAAAAAGAGAAAGAAAAACAAGGAGAAAAATATTAAGAGAGAAAAAAAGAGAGAAAGAGAAACAAGGAGAAAAATATTAAGAGAGAAAAAAAAGAGTCTAACATGTGCACTTGGCTTACTTATATTTATATATATTTAGAGGTATACACATTTCGCTTGGCAAGAGCAGAGAGGAAATAAGCCACGAGTGCCCATATAATCGCGAGACTCGCACAGTTAAGGTTTCGCGAGAAAGAGCACTATATTATATCATTGGCAGCCATTTTGGACCACCCAAGTTGCTGTCAGAGCATAAAAAATATGAAGTTCTTTTAGGGCCGCCTTTTTTCGTGCCGCCAGCGACGCGGCTCTGGCGGATCGTTCTCTTCTATATAACGTAACACAGAAAGGCGGCGCACAAGAGAAGAGCGAGTGAGTGAGAGAGAGAGAGAGAGTAAAAGAGATGGAAAAATAGGGAGAGAGAGAGAAAAAAACGTGAAAGAGTAATGCAGAAGAGGACTCTCTCCTTTGCTCTTATTCGTGCTCCTGCTCCTTCTCTTTTTCTAAAACGAAGGAGCGGAAAGAGAAAGAACAAGAAAAAAAGAGAATAATCAACTCTATAGCCACAAAACATAGCCGCAGAGTCAAAAATCTATATAGATATATATTTAATGATTGAAATTTCTTCAAAAACTTCAGAAAACAGAGTAAAAAGAAAGAAAAATTTATAACCGCTTTTTTAAGAAAAAGAAGAATAAAAATTCTCTTCTTCTTTCTAATTTTCTTCTTTTTAAGAAGAGAATGTATTAAAAAGCGTTTGAATAAATTAGAAAAATTTTACTCCAACTACAATTAAATTCCTAAATTTTAAATGTATTAATTTATTTAGTGTAGAAATTTATTGCATATCTCTAAAAAAAATTTAAAGAGGATAAAAATATTTAAAAGGAAAGTTAATTAAAAATTAAAATCCGTTTATATTAGTTGCCAAACTTTCCAAATTTGATTATAAATAATTATAGAATTGCATTTTTAGGTTTAATAAGAAGACGCCATACTCTCCACCTGCGAACGCCGAGGTCACCGCTAGATGTCTATTAAGTTGATAAAATCAAACGCCACCTAGTGATGACCTTGGCGTTCTCAGGTGGAGAAATTAGACCACCATTTTATCCCACGAAAACTTTTAAAAAATTAAAGAAATACAACGAATGTTACTTTAAGAATAATTTAAATTTGTGTTTCTAGTGCATGTTTATAGTGCTTTTTATTTAAACACAAAACGTGCTATTTTTTTGTAAATAAATAATGTAATATTACGAACATTTCGTCTCACTTTTGAAATCTTTTTTCAATTCTAAATTCTGTCCGAAATAAATTAAAATTTTGAAAACGAGAAGAAAATTAAAAAAAAACAACAATCAATTTAACATTATACATATAATAATCCAAAAAAGTCCAAAAATTACACATAGGTAAAAAGAGAAAAAACAGGCTTCGCATTATTACGACTTTTTCCGACTATTTTTAAATAATGCGACTTTTATTGGCTTTTATTAAAAAAATGCGACTTTTTCGACTTTTCTTCCAAATTTTGCGCCAAAATACAATATTTTTGGTATAAAATGCAACTTATTTATACCGATTTTTATACCGTGCAAAGTATAACTTATTATTGACAAAGTTTTTGAACATTATTTTTCCATCAGTTTTCTAATTAAATGTTTCAAAATATTACAATTAAAAAGATTTTCAATAATTAAAATTCTGTAAAATTTAATTAAAACTAAATCATCTTTTCCAGTGTTTTATTCCAATTTTTGAAAATTAACTTATAAAGAATTTTAATTGACATTTTTGAAATAATATTAAATTATCAAAAATTATAATAAATAATCTTCAAGTGTAGATTGAATAAAAATAAATATTAATGAAAAATTTGTTTTAAAAATAATATTAAAATAGTTAAGGAAAGAATAATTCTCTGAATAATAATTACGTTCTAATTTTTTTTGAATTCAATTATTTTTAATATTTCCGAAAATTAAAATTCACACACAAAATAATAAAATTAAAATCGTTCAAAATTATTTTTAACATTTTGGAGAAAATAATCTTGTATTCCAAATTTTCAATTAAAATTCTTGAAAACAATTTTGTTTCAAATTATACAAAAATTCTTCAATTATTTTTGAAAAATTATACATTACAATGTTTTAAAAAAATTAATTCTTAGAATTGTTTTATTACAATTTTTTAAGATTTAATTACCTTCGAATAAAGTAAATAAAATTTTTCTTAAATTTACTACTTTAGAATTTTTCAGAAATAATTTATTTATAATTACGATTTTTTGAAAAATTTGATTTATTTTTTTTATATTTTTAAAAAACTCAATTATTTTTCGTAAGATTTTGACAAATTTTGAATTATTTTCTAAATGTTTTACTAAATTTAAATTAGTTTTGAAAAGGTTTGACCAAATTTCAATTTTTTAGACATTTTTTAATTGTATCTAATTGTAAAACTTTTTTGTATTTTCAATAAATTATTTAGAAATATTTCTTTATTAAATTTTTTAAAAATATTCTACCTTAATTAAAATCTTTATACATAGAAAAATGCAAGGTTTAAATTATTATAAAAATTGGATTTTTTATACAGCACTACTTTACAATTTTTCAAAAATAATTTATTTATAATTAAAATTCTTTGAAAAATTTCATTATTTTTTTTTATTTTTAAAAACCTCAATTATTTATCGTACGATTTTGACAAATTTAAAATTATTTTTTAAATTTTTTACTAAATTTAAATCAGCTTTGAAAAGATTTGAACAAATCTCAATTTTTTAGACACTTTTTAATTATATTTAATTGTAAAACTTTTTGAATTTTCAATAAATCATTTAGAAATATTTTTAAAAAGTTAATTTTTACGAATTTCTTTATTAAAATTTTTGAAAATTTTCTACCTTAATTAATATCTTTAAATAGAAAAATGGTCCGTTGAAATTATTATAAAAAATTTGATTTTTTTTATTTAAATAATTGAATTTTTGAAGAAATTGCAAAAAAGAATTAAAAATTCATATAGGTTTCTTTTGATTGATTGAGTTAGAGATGAAGTTTAGTTAAAAATTGTAGAAAGTAATTAAATTTCTAATTTTAATTTTTAGAAATTATTAAATTTGAAAAGTTGAAATTTTTAAAATTTTATTTCCTGTGAATAGAGAAGTAAGAAATATTTGATTATTTATTTAGCAAAATTATACAAGTTTTGATTAATTTGAACTTTTGTGACAGCAATGAATTAAATAATCTACTTTTCCGACATTTTTTCTACTTTTAATCGACTAAAGCGACTTTTTTTGTTCGTTAAAGTAGATCTGAGGGCTAAGAAGATAAGAGTAACAATAAACCTAGAAACTTTTTTCTCATATACTCTCTAAATATGAATTAGTAAAGTTTACTAAATAAATAGTAATTTCCACTAATTTATTAGTGAAATTTATTAATTCAAAAGTAAAAATCAAATCTCCAATTCAAATTATTAAACATTTTTACTAATTCAAAATTTAGAGAGTAATTAATTAGAAAGTTAACAAGAAAGAAGATTAATAGCAGAACAGGTATAAAGTAATAAAGAGCAATACGAAAAGAAGAAATTAAAGTTTGAGGACAAGTACAGAAAATAGAAAGAATTAATAATTAAAAATTCAAGAAGAACATGAAAATATATGAGAAAAGAAGAAGAGTAAAAATAAACCTATTATGAAAGTAAAATTAGAAAAAAGAAGAAATTAAAGAATTAGAGAGCGTGAGGCAAAAAAGGACATGGAAGATGAAAAGGGGGAAAGAACTAAAGAATATGTATAAGAAAAAGTGAGAAGGTAAAAAGAAGCAGACTCCGAGAGAGGAAGGATAGGAAAAAAGTGAGGGGAAGAGGCGAAAGATCCAGTCCGGGAGGAGGGTCAGAAAGAGACGCTAGGATGAAAGATAGAGAGAAACGAAGAGGGCAAAATTGCGAAAGGAAAAAAAAGAGAGAGAAAAGAAGGATAGAAGGAGAAAGAGAAAGAGAAAAGATTAAAAAAGAAGAAACAGAAAAGGGGAAGGGCCCGCGGGCCCGTTCACCAAGGAACGTAAAAGAAAGATGTAGTTATGTAGTTAAGTTGGGTTTAGATCCTTTCAGTCCGCCATCGCCACGCTGTGGTTTTTAAATTCACCGCAAAGACTATGGTGCACACCATAGGAGCATTTCTTCTTTTCACTCATAACTCTCTTTTCTTCTCTTGTTATATTCACGAATATCACCTCATTTTTCCTCCTTATATTCTCTCCTCTCATTGTCAGAAGAGCTCCATATATCTATTGCCTATTTATATTTATATATACATCTATTCTTTCGAGTGAACCGCAACGTTTTCTAATTTACCTCTTCCCCCTGGGCTTCAACAAAAACCTCATGGTGTGTGCCCAGCAGTTTGCAGCACAAGTATTACTCTTCTTCAAGATGAGGAAAAGAAGAGAGACGAAAATTATACTTATTCTTTCTTTCTCTCATATATACTTATTATCGCACACTCTTCTTTCGCTTCCTTTCTTCACTCATAAAGAACATTTGACGAGAAAAAAATTATTCTCTTTGGCAGGATTTTTTTAAACTGCAAATGAACTTTTTTTGTGCGAAGAAAGAAAAAAATAATATTACTTTTGATGGGTTATGGCGGACAATTGGTTTTGTGTGGTGATGAGGGTGAAACCACAATTGTAAATGATGGCTATTTGAAAATGCCAATAGTGGAAGAGCAAATGATAATTGCGTTTTCTTCACTGTATTGTTGTTGACATTTCATTATTAATAAATTCGTTTTCTTCATTTTTGATATTAGTTGGGATTAAATTAGCTTACTTATTCGATTATAAATACAGACACAATAATAAGAAAGATTTTTTGCTTCTAGTGTCAGTATTTTTTTCTTCTTTTAATATTTCTCCTTTTCTACAATTTTTTTGTTCTTTTAAAACTTTTTTATTTTGATTTCTTTACGCATTCTTCATTTTATATTTTCTTTTTGTTATTTTCTTATTTCGATTATTATTATTCATATTTTTTTCTTTTTATTATATATGTATTATGTACTTAAATAAATTAATACATTAAATACTGAAATTATTGCTTTATATTCAATTAATTCATTTAATTCACTCAAAAATTATTTGATTCTTGTAAATATTTAATTTATAATACTTAAGTGATCAATTATTTCAATCAACTACATTTTTTCAATAAAATAAATATTTAGATTATTATTATTATTATTATTCTTATTTTTATTATTATTATTATTATTATTATTATTATTAACAATATAGATGGCGAATTAAAAAGTCAAAGTTAAGAATAAAATAAAAACTTCATAAAATTCAATTGTTTCCAAAAATAATAAAATTCTTCGCTAAATTCAATTATGTTCAAAATTTTTTTAATTTCTCGTAAAAATTTCAATTACAATTTTCAAAAATTTTGCTCAACTCAATGATTTCTAAAATCTACTATTTTTTAATAAAGTTTTTAAAATGAATTTAATTCTTTAAAAAATATTTTAATAAAATTCTACAGCTAACATTTAATTATTTTCATTAATAATATTATTTTTTACAAGAATTAAATTATATATTTTTAAAAATATATTAAAACTCATCGCAGAGTTCCAATTATTTTTCATAAAATTTGAAATCAAATTTCTCAAAAAATGGCATTATTCTTAAAAGTATATAAAAATTCGACGACAAAATTTAATTATTTAAAAATTTGTTGATAAAATTCTTGTAAGAATTTAATTTTCAGAAACATTCAATTATTTAATAAATTATTAATTTTTAGATGTAAATCCTAATTTAAGCCTCGTAGAATTTTCTAATAAAAATTGATTTAAAAATGTTTATATAAATAAAACCAGTTAAAATTTTAGATAATAAATATTTAAAGCATTGTATAGTCAATTTTTTAAAAATTATTAAAAGAATTGATTGAAAGAATAATTTAAAGAAGAATTTGTTTTTATTAACAAATGGATGGCGCAATAAAAAATTAAAGTTAAGGAAATTTAAACTATTATGACTTCACAATTTTGAATCAAATACTTTAAATAAATTGTGACGTCATAATAGTTCAAATGCCCTTAAGAATAAAATAAAAACTTCATAAAATTCAATTGTTTTCAAAAATAATAAAATTCTTCGCTAAATTCAATTATGTTCAAAATTTTTTTAAATTTCTCGTAAAAATTTCAATTACAATTTTCAAAAATTTTGCTCAACTCAATGATTTCTTAAATTTAAAAAAAATTTAAACTAAAACATTAAAAATTCTAAAAAATAATAATTGAATTGATGAAAATATTTTTGGAGAAGTTCCAATAATAACAATATTTTTATTTGAATGTCAAAAGAATTGATTTTGAAATTTTTAAAAAATTTTAATTTCCCTTGAAAAATAAAAATGATTAAATATTTATTTAAGAAAGTAGTTATTGATGTTTTCGAATAATTTGACATTTGAGGAAATTCGTAAATAAAAAGAAAACATTTTTTTGAGTATCTAATAATTTTCATAGAGTGAATCAGAATATTATGTTTAGAGTCGTATAGAGAAAAAGGCAAATTTTAGATTTATGGCAACTTTTACACTGAAAAAAAAAATTATTTGATTCAAATAACCGATTATTTGGTTATTATCAAATAAATATTTACTTCAATCAAATAATTTTTATTTGAATCAATTAAATAATATTTGCTTTAAATACTGAAATATTTAATTCAAATACAATTTATTTGATTTAAATACAAATTATTGGATTCAAGTAAATATTTATTTGATAATAACCAAATAATCGGTTATTTGAATCAAATAATTTTTTTTTCAGTGTAATAATAAAAATTGAAGAATTGAAGAAAGAATAAGAAAAAAAATAAAATAAAAGTTAACCGTTAGATATAAAATAGAAAAGAAGAAGAAGAAAAATGAAAGTACGAAAATTGAGCAAAATAAAAAAAAGAATTTTATAAATATACTGAAGAAGAAAACAATGGAAATAAAAATAATGAATAATGAAGAAGTAAAATAAAGATCCGAATAGAAATTAAATTATTACTTTATTATCACTGCAAAAATAAAAATTACGCAAATACAATTTTTCCAGAAGCAAAAATCGCCTTATAATTATCAAATTAAAAATTAATTACTATACTTATAATATTATAAAATCGAAAACGTTTACGACCTTTCACTTTTTACAATCTTTTCGCATCAATTTTTTCCCTTTTCTCTCTCTCTCTCTCTCTCTCTTTTCTCTTGACAAGTATTTTATGCATTCTCCTCAAGACAAATGTTTATTCAATAATGAAATTTATATCTCTTCACTTGAAAATTCATGTAACGAATGAAAATTCGTTGTAATCACACACGTGAGGTTGCGAAAAAAATAAATTTTCCCACTTAAATAAACCTATAGAACATTATTATTATTATTATCCACTCTCTGTCTTGTCTCGAGTCATAACAAGTGTTTCGAAAGATCATACCATAGCACTGAAGAGAGTGCTGCGCGTATAGATATATACAAACCTGCAGGTGTAATTGAAGTCTCACTTCGATGATTGAGATGAAATAAGCGCACACATATGTAGATATTCATATAATGAATGGGGATTCGATTGAGTGCGTATTGGTGCGTATTGGTGCGTGTTTCCGTGCAAGCAAAGCGCGGTGCTTCAAAAGAAATGAAATGAAGATGGCTGGATGAAGAGTAGAGTTTGAGACCGTATTCTGAATGCCTCAAATTAGAGAGCGTTTCTTCGAAAGGGTGCTGCACCACTTGGCATGAAAAGAGTCAATTATAAGCCTTGTAAACCGACTCTAAAAAAAATCAATACGAAATAAGAAATCAACTCATTCAGAAATAGACATTACGCATATATGTATCATATGTAATCATTTATGTATGGCGTATATATGTATTATTTTTTTGTTCGATTCGTTTTTATAAATATAGGCAATTATAGAATCACACGTATAGGTATATATTGAGAGGTGTTGTTATAATAAAAGAGTTGGGAAAATAAATCTTCACCAAATGTTACTTTCAATATGTAGAATATAATAATTGTTACATTTTTGGCTATAGTTATGAATTATTTTCTTAAAAAAATTAAATTATTAAAATTATTATTATTATTAT
Organism: Leptopilina drosophilae; assembly: GCA_032873175.1. NCBI lineage: Eukaryota > Metazoa > Arthropoda > Insecta > Hymenoptera > Figitidae > Leptopilina > Leptopilina drosophilae. The sequence goes on from CM065478.1 coordinate 52,820,113, forward strand.
TATTAATTAAATTATTAAATTAAATTATTTTCTTCTTCTGCTTCATCTTTTTTTCTATATTATTTCATTATTTTTGTTGTGTTCTTACGATTCTTCACTTCTCCTTTTGCTTCTTCTTCTACTTTTTATTTAATTATTTTTCGTCATTCGTCTTCTTTATTACAATTTCATTATAATTTTTCTTCTATTCACAGTTAAAAAGTGTTGCAGATTAAATTAACACCAAAAAAGATTTAAATAGTCCATTTTGGTGTTATTTTTTACACTGAATGAAATTTTAGTTTATTAAATATTTTCATAACTATAAAACATGAAGATATCGATAATTAAATGTTAGCTGTAGAATTTTATTAAAATACTTTTTTAAGAATTGACTTCATTTTAAAAACTTTATTAAAAAATAGTAGATTTTAAAAATCATTTAGTTGAGCCAAATTTTTGAAAATCGTAATTGAAACTTTTACAATTTTTAAAACTTTTTTAACATACGTAACTGAATTTTAACGAAGAATTTTATTATTTTTAAAAGCAATTGAATTTTATAAAGTTTTTATTTTCTTCTTATCTTTGACTTTTTATTTCGCCATCCATATTGTTAATAATAATAATAATAATCAATCAAATAATATTTAAAAAATTCAATTAAACTTTTTCAAAAATATTAATTTTAATATCCAATTACTTCCAAAATGTTCGCTCTATATTTCTTTTAATATTCAATTGTAATCTAAAATTTTTAACTGAAATTCATTTTTAAATAAATGTTTATTTAAAAATTCTACAAGAATTTAATTATTCAAAAGCAAAAGTAAATAATTTATTGAATAATTGAATGTTTCTTAAAATTCAATTTTCATAAAGAATTTTAGTAACAAATTTTTTAATAATTCAAATTTTTTGTCGAATTTTATTAAAACTTGCATGAACATAATTACTTTTTTCAAAGAATCCAATTAAAATGGTATGAAAAATAATTGAAACGCTGCGATGAGTTTTGGGAGAATTTTCAAATTTATTCGTTTACAATTCAATTTTGCAAAATTTCATAATTATTCGGAAATTCTACAATTAAATAAATATTGAAAAATAAAAACTTGAAATAATTTAAATAAAAATCCTATTAAACTTTTAAAAAGAATTAATTCTACAGAATTTTTTGTCAAAAATATAAAAAATTAAGAATTTCAATATGATTTTAGTTTGATACTTTTTCAAAATTAAAGTATTTCTAAAAATCCACGTTATAATGCTTAATAATCTAAAAATTTAACTAAAATTCAATTTTAAAATCATTTTTATTAGTAATTTCTACGAAAATTCAATTATTTCATTAGAAAAATAAATAATTTATTAATATCGTATTTGTTAAAATTAAATTCTAATAAAAAATCTTATTAACAAATTTTCAGATCATTAATTTCTTTGGACAAATTTTAATAAGATTTTTAAGAATAATTACATTTTTCCAGGAATTTGATTAAAATTGCATTAAAAATAATCGAAATTCTGCAATGAATTTTATTATTTTTGAAAATAATTGAATTCCTAAAAAAATCACGGTAAATCGTTAGGTATTAAAATAACACCAAAAAGAATTAAAATAATCCAATTTAGTGTTATTTTAATCCATTTTTGTGTTATTTTAATACCTAACGATTTACCGAGATTTTATTACTTATAAAAATAATTAAATCCCTGAAAAATGTTATTATTTATGAAAATAATTGAATTATTGCGAGGAAATTGATAAAAAAAGTGTGTAAATAATTGAATTCCTGTAAAAAATTTTATTATTTAAGAAAATAATTAAATGTTTGCGTAGAATTGTATTCAAATCTTTTTGAATAATGTAATGCTTTTGGAAAATTTTATTGAAATAGTAGATATTGAAAATTATGGAATTTTAGAAAATTTTTAAAAATAATTGAAATTTTGACAAGAATTTGATTAAAATTTTGTAAAATAATTGAATATCAGAGAAGAATTTTATTATTTATAAAGAGAATTGAAATTTCGTCGAGAATTTAAAAAAATTTTTGAACACAATTGAATTTAGTAACTGTGTTACTAAGTTAGTTATAGTAACTAACTTACTATTCTCGCAGGAGAAGCTAAATTCGTTGAATTTTTACAAATTGTTGACTTTGGCGTTTTATTTAAAATAAAATTTTATTCATAGATAAAAATAACACCAAAATAGATTATTTTAATCCTTTTTGGTGTTAATTTAATCCTAGAGAGATTAAACTGTTGCAAATTATTTTAATCCATTCTGGTGTTATTTTAACACCTCACGTTTTACTGTATGTTATTATTTTTTATTTCTTTTTCTTCTTTATTACATTATTATTATTTTCATTATTTTATTTCGCACTATTCTTCATTTCTTCCTCTTCTGTTTATTTCAATATTATTTTTACATTATTCAATAATCTTCGGTTTCTTTCTTCTATTAACTATTTCATTATTATTACTTTTTGAATCAGCGACTGACTTTTTGTTATCAAATTAGTGTTATTTTCATGTAATTCTAGAGAGTTGATTTTATTGTTCCAATTTTTAATTTTTTCTTTTCCTTGCAAATTATTTTATTGTTATTTTCACGGTAAATCGTTAGGTATTAAAATAACACCAAAATGGATTAAAATAACACTAAATTGGATTATTTTAATCCTTTTTGGTGTTATTTTAATATACCTAACGATTTACCGTGTTCATTTTATTATTAAAATACCTTTTTTCTTTTTATTCTCTTTCTACTTTCACATATTTTCAATTTTTCTATTAAATATTTTTATACCTAAAAATTTTATTATTATTATTATAAGTATTATAATTATTGTATATTTTTATTATAATTATTGTATATTTTTATTATAATTACACAGGTTTACTATTATATTATCATGTTCTAAAATTTAAATTGATCATTAAAACAAATGTACCCTTAAGAAACAAACAATTTCTGTTTATACGTAAGTTCAAATGTATTCTAAATTTTAATTTATGTTTAAAAATTCCCAAACAGGAAATTTCGATTATGCATGTCAAAGGTCGAATTGAATTCGGAAAATCAATTAAGAATATATTTATATATATTTTTTTTGTACAAAAACACCATCTGATTATATAGTGATGAAAATTGAAGAAGAAGAAACGTATAATTTTTTTATTACATATAGAAACTTTGTTGTACCTAGAATTGAGTATATAAGAACGTGTTGAATAATATATGCCATAAATTACAGGAATCAGAGTATCATCTGATTTTATACATATCAATGTTGTCATATCAAACCTTTTTTGATTCGGTGTCTTACCGTGACTAACTGTTACTACTTGCGCACTGAATTTCAATATAGATTGAATCTTTGAATTCGTTTAAATAAAAAAAAGAGAACGAAGTGCGTAAAGCCTCTTTTCCGGACTTTAATCGAGGTATATTTATCATGGCAAATAAACGCTAATTATCAATTAAATTGCAGGCCATGCAAATATAACACTGCCGATTATAATTATAACTTTGACTCGAAAATGTGAATATTAAATAATTGCTTCACACTTTGCGGTTCTCCATTATATATTATACATATATGAAGATAAAGTGCGGTTGGAGATAAAAAGTTATTAAAAAAAAAGTAACTACAGTCGGCAAAAAGTGTTACAATAAAATATTGAATAAATAAAATATTCCATAAGTAAAAAATTGGTAAATAAACTATTTAATAAATAGAATATTTAAATAATAAAATATTCAATAATTAAAATGTTTAATAAATAAATTATACAATGAATAAATTAATATATTATAATAATCGACATAATCTGTTCTCAGTTAGTTAGTTTTTTTTTAATTTTTTTGAAGTTGGCGTTGTTTTATTACGTTTTGTTTTTTCAGTTCAAATTTTTAAGTATTTAAAAATTTTAAGTAAATAAAGAACAATAATTAGTTAAATATTTATTTTATAAAAGTTATTAAAATTTGAAAAATTTAATTTAGAAATTTTTAAAAAGTTGGATTTTTTAAAATAGTAATTAAACATTTTTAAAGAAAAAGTTACTTGAATTCACAATAATAATTTTAACAAATTGAAACAATTGGAAATTCTGTAAAATTTTATATTTTTAAGAATTTTATTTTTTTCTCTTTCAAAATAATTGTCTATAAATATAATTATATTTTTGAAATTATACTATTTTATGAATTTCCAAAAATTATTCTATTTATATAATTCAATTCTCATAATTGAATTCTCATAGGAATTGATTTAAAAAAAATTTCAGATAAAATTAAAAGAAGTAATTGAATATTTAAACCGTTGTCCCAAGAATTTTAGAAATTAATTAAATTTTGAAAGGTTTTTTAATTAAATTCCTTGAAAATTTAAGGGAAGAAAAAGTTTTAAAATCTTTAAATTTATATTTTAAAAATTAATAATATTATTCTTCTTTAAAAATTATTAAAGCTTTTCAATAATTTTACTCAACAATTCTAAAAAATAATTGGATTTTGGATGAATTACAGGTTGCAAAATTTAGAAATAATTATATTTCATGAGGTTTTTCATTAAAATTATTTGAAATTTTAATTCCTCATGGGAAAAATAAATATGAATAAGTTTTTAAATTTTTGTTTAACGAAAAGTATTAAAGTTTTGGAAAATTTAATTTAGAAATTTCGAAAAATCGTTTCTTGAAAAAATGATATTAAATTTTTTTCAAAATACTTCTTTTTCTGAAAATAATTTTAAAAAATTAAAACAATCGAAATTTTTGCCAACTTTTATTAAAGTAAATTTTGAATTTTAATTCAAGTTGCAGTTGGAAATATTTTAGCATTTACTATACGAGTTGTTCAAATTATATTTTTTAAGATATTAAGAATTTTTATTAAATTTGAAAAATCAAATTTTGATAGTAACAACGGAAAAGAAAATTTAACGCGTGCGTGTAGTTTTGCTAGTTTAGTAAATAAATTACAGAATAAACAAATTATTTGATAAATAAAAATTTTCTAAAATATAACTATATATAATATATGCAATTTACTCGGTAGATAAATATATATTGAATTGTTTCACATAATTTTTAATCGATAAAAATTATGTCAAATTTTGTATTAAAATTCGATTAAAAATTATATTTTCATTTTTTGCCAAATATTGAATAATTCGATTTATATTAATAATAGTTTACATTAATCTGTTTGTCATTTTGTGTTGTTTATTCTTTTTTATTTTAATATAAATTTAGTATATTTTATTTATAAATTATCTATTTATTACAAAAAGAATATAAACAAATTATTTAATTTTATTAGTAATTTTTATTCCTTTAAATAATTATATTTACTTTATTTTTATGTAAAATTAAAGTTCCTGTTATAAATTGATTTATAATAATTGAAAGTAGATGTTTCGTTTAATAATTAATATTAATTGATGCAGTTAATTTTTTTAATATTTAAATATTTAAAAAAGAATCATTTGTAAACAAAAAGATTTATTGTTTTACTCGAGTGAAAAAATTTTTTTCTTCCAATCGTTGATCATAAATGTTGGGAACTTCACTAAATGTAATGTAATTAAACAATTAATAAACAAATTAAAATTATTATTAATTAATTATTATTTAATTGAAATTAAAATTATTTTATTAACAAAAACCGGTTAATAATAAACTTTCAAATAAAAGTTTTGTTCACTAAGTCAAATAATTTTAGCATTGAATATATTAAAATTATTAGTATTATAATTAATTAATTATTTTATAATTACCATTAATTGCTTAATATAACCTACGAGGTAAAAATATTCTTTCTTTTTCTTAATCGAAATCAATTGTAACTGAATTATATATAATTATTATAAAAAAAAATTATTTTTATTAAAATTATTATTATTATATTATTATTATTTTATCAACAAATGTGTTTTATTGTTATTAATCTGTTTGTTAACTTTTGAGATAAAAAAAACATTTTTTGCTTAATTCAAATATAAATTATATTCGCTTTAAACCAAAAAGTTGTTCGTTAAACAAAAAATTGCTCTGTATATAGCGAAGAAATTAAAATTCCTGTTATGGACATTATAAGAACAGGTGGGAGATTTTTTCTTCCTCTGACAGATATTTCACATTTAATATATATTCAGTTTCGCTCTAAAGTCAAAACACCCTGAAAAGAATAATAATTCTCCATAGTTTCCTTTTGAAAATTTAAGCATGAAAGAAAACATTAGATGGTCCTATTCATAATTTTCGATTCATCCTTGGTCATCCATTGTAAACAAGTATTGCAACCTGAGTTTTGAAAATTTGTGGAGTGTATCTAAATGCAAGTTTCACAATATTTGGCATCCGTTAATTTTTCTCCAAAGAGCTTCTTGCACTTTTTTTCCCCTCTCAAATATATAATGCGAAAAATATTAATGACCCAAAACCAAAAATATTTTCAACCCAACTCTCGCACGCATAAAGAAAATTATGTACCTGCACGAGACCTTCGCACACAGTGTATTTTGACTAATGTTGGGGTCTGTTTTTACCGCAGAGCATAACGAAATGTGTATACGGAGATGAGAATTGATACAAACTTGAGAGAGTTATGTTTTCCCTTTCATCTTTTCACTCTCGGTTCATAGAGAGACAATTGATGTGGTTTTTGAGTGCAACAGTTGTAGATAAAGTGGAGCGTTTGAAATTAACATCTAATTAACATTGGACTGCTTTGACTTCTGTGTCGAAATTACGTCAAAAGATATATATTTGCATTTCATTTCTTTTATGCGGTATTTCTGTATATCTTTTTCCTTCTTTTTTTACCATTGTACATTTTTGACAATTTTTCCCTTTCTTTTCTTCATTATTTTCTCTTGGCATTATTTATACGTTTTGGTGATTTTTCATCTATTGTTTTCTATTCTTCTTTTTTATTTTTTCTTCTTGTATATCTTATTTTGAATCTACTCCCTTTTTTTGATTTTTTTTTTTGGTTTTACGATTTAGTTTTTCTATTTCTTTTGCCATTGTGATATTTCTCTTAGCTTTTTTTTCCCACGTTGTAACTTTCCCAAAGCCAATCTGGGTTTCCATTTAAATGAAAATGAGAAGAAAATTTTTAATTATAATATTTAAATACTACATTCCTTGAAAAGTAAAATGTATATTTGAAGTTTTTAGTTCTTAATTTACAGAGCAGTTATAATTGTTTTAATATATTTTTTTATTTTTTACTAAAATTGTTTTCAATAATAAATAATTTTAATAATAAACAATAAATAATAGTTATTATTTACAAATATAATAAAAAAATTAATTTTTATTAATAAAACTTAAAATAACGATTAATTAGCAAAATTTTATTTTTTTATTATATTTGTTAATAATATTAATTATTTATTATTATGAAAATTATTTATTAGTAAATTATTTATTATTAGAAAAAATTTAGTAAAAATTTAAAAAAATATAAATAAACAATTATAATGAAAAAATATTAATTTTTCATTATTGAAAATTAGGTAAAAAATGAAATATTTTGAGTTTGGTGATATAAATAATTTCAATTCTTTTGAAAGTAGTTACATTTTTTAATAATTATTTCATTATTTATTAAAGATGATGGATTTATAGAAAAATTTCATAGCAAACAAGGCTAAGAAAAAAATTATTGAATTTTGGAAAAGTTACTATTGCATAAATTCAATTATTTTCCAATTTTATTATTATATTATTATTATTATTATTTTATTTTTTTTCAATTATTTTTTTTACATTCAAAAATTCAAAAATTCAATTAAAATTCTTAAAATTTTTAAATATTTTAAAAAATTTTTCCCAATTAAATGATTTTTAATTTCTACTAGTTTAATTAAAATTTTCCAAAAGAATCCAATTATTGACAAATTTTATTATTAATTTCTTCGCAATAATTCAATTATTTTTGTAAATAATAAAATTTTTCACAGACACAGCGAAAAAAAATTGTTAATATAGAATTAAAAAATTTTGTTTGTACTTGCAAAATATTTTGTCACCTCATAACAGTTTTATTTTTATTAGAAAAAATTTTGAATTGTTAGAACAACAGAATAAATTTGTTAGTTCTATTATATTAACAATTTTTTTGCTAGTGTAACAATCCTTTCTTTCCGTGGAGATTTAATTACTTTTTTAACATAATTGAATAAAAAAATAATTCATAATAAATTTTTTATTAGAAATTCAATTATGTTCATAAATCTTAAAACTCATAGCAGATTTTTAAATATTTTTGTAATACAATATTAAATTCCTCGAAAAATGTAATTATTCTTAAAAAATTTATTAGAATTCATCAAAAGAATTCAAATTTGCGTAATTTTCAACACGAAAAAAATCTTTACCTGGAACAACTACAAATTTCACTATATTAGCAAAATTTTTAGTTATTGCAACGAATACTTTCGCTATTTTAACGAAAGTTGTCGCTGTTTCTGTTAAAGGTGTTTTTGGGGATTATTCAAAAAATTAATTACTTTTCTATTTAAATAATTGAATGCTCGTAGAATTTTCTAATGAAAATTGATTTAGAAATTAATTGCAGTTTAATTTTATGGTAATGTAAAAAAAATTTCTAAATTTGAGCTGATTTCGATATTAAAATAGAACCAAATTCCGATTTAGTATACCAAAATTAGTTCTAAATTATAATACCTTTCTTTTTACAGTGTAATTAAATATTAAAAACATTAAAGTATGAATTTTTAGAAATGATTGAATTTTGAAAATAGATTTTAAATTAAAATTATTGTAAATAGAAATTTTTCATACTTTTAACTAAAAATTCTAAATAAACTTAAGTTTATTAAAATTGAAATTGTAAACAAATGGATTTGAAAATTCTAAAAGAATATTTACAAAAATGATTAAAAATAATTGATTTAAAAAAGAATTTTACACGGAGAGAGATTATATATTAAATTTTGTAAAAATATTTTCAAATTGGGGAAAAAGTGCAACAAAGCGAAATTTTGATATTGAAAATTCTAAACTTTAAAAATAGTTTTGTAAAATTTATTAAAGTTATATTAGAATTTAATTAATATTCTTGCGATATTTGATATAATTATACTAAATTTCACATAAGTTTTTTTAAAGTTTAGTATTTTTTATATCAAAATTTCGCTTTGTCGCACTTTTTCCCCAATTTGAAAATATTTTTACAAAATTTAATATATATTCTCTCTCCGTGTAGTTAAAAATTCTAAATAATATTATGAACTGATCTGAAATGATGAAAATAATTTATAAATAATATTCTTATAAAATTGTTGAGTTAACACAGGCTTAAATTAAAAATGTTTTTAAATCTTAATTTCTATGAAAAATAATGACATGATTATAAATATTTATTTAAAACTGAAGTTATGGATGTTTTCGAATAATTTTACAATTAAAGAAATTCATAAATAAATGTAATATAACATTTTTTTGAGTATCTATAATTATTTTTAAAGTATAAATCGCACAATACTTTTTGGGGTCAGAGAAAAAGTCAAAATTTTCTTTCTCAAAATCGAAGAAAAAGAAAATTAAATTTTTCTGACAATCGTGAATTTAAAAAAATTATGAGCAAGAAATGAAAGCATATGAATAAAACAAAAAGTGCAACTACCTCTTGAAAATCACTTTCAATAAAGACATTAAATAATCCACGCAGAGAAAAAAGAAGAGAAGAAGAAATAGCGCGTAAAGCGAATCGAGAAGAAATCGTTCCAAAAAGGAAACAAAATAGAAAACAGTTTGCTTTAAAACAACCTTTGGATTTTTTTTATTTTCTCAAATTTCCGCCATTAGAAAACAATCTTGTTATATGTATAATTATATATACCCTGTATATAAGGCAGAATAATAATAATAATGAATACATTTATTTACTGTATATCTCTTGGAAGAGCCAGCTGCTTCCGAATTCCTTATGAACACATTAATATTGTATAGCGTTTCATTATGACATACTATCATTAAAAAAAATGTTTCGAAATGCCAGACTACCTGTGGCCATACACTGCGATGGGAGTTAGATATTATGTTTTAGTTTGCGCGAAGCACATAAGCCATGGGGAATTTTTGTGGTTCGCTCAGCGCAGCAGTAATATCGAAGAAGTGCGGGGCGCAGGGACTTCGAAATTAATACCTATCAGCGGGCGAAAAAAAAATGGATTCTATACACGTTGGAGGATTAAAGGTGTATAGATATAAATACAGTCGAGAACCACGGCCATCTTTTTCGAGGCCAATGTGTTTGCTCCACCTTTCTCTCTTCCCCGATGTTTATAAACGCGCGCTCCGATAATATTACGCGCTCTCATATATATCTATAACGAAAGCATTTGGCGCACGAACCATATCTGACGAGAATTTGTTTCGGTACATTTAGAGAGAGAGAGAGAGAAAGATCTCTTTTTTTATAATAGAGAAAAAAAAGAGAGAGGATAAAAATAAAGAAAAGGAGAGAATATTCTTCTTGAGAGAGAGATTTCCCGGCACACGGATGAATATAAGTTGCGAGTTGCTCGAAAATGCGCCATGTCTCATCGTAAAGACTGGTGCGATGGGGCGGGAATTAGAGAACTGCCGCAAATGGTAGCTTTGTCGACTGAAGGTATTATGGTGTGTGTTGTCGGAAGAGCATTTCTTCTTGGATAGTTATTTCAGAAACGCTCATCTTTCGCGAGAAATGCACCCAAAGCGTTGAAGGAGATAATTATCTCTTTCTCTCTTGAGCCATTTTGTTGGAAAGAGAAGAAGCGCCAGAAGTTTGCCTTCCAGCCTTATACATATTTTTCAGCTTCCCTCTGTTACCTATTATTATAATCGATTGAAAAGACCCCTTCAGTATATCTAATTACATATTTTTCACTATTAGGATTTCAATTCAAGGGAAACTTATTTCGAAAATGGATTTTCAGAATGTAGAATGAATTTTAGTGATATGTACGTTTTGAAAAAAATTAATCTTTTAATAGTAGATTATTTCAATCATCGCGATTCAGAATACCGAATAATTTTCTGCATTATCAATATATTATGTTAACTAGCAAAACTTTTTCTTTTCCCTTGTTACTTTCAAAATTTGCTTTTCCAAATTTAATGAAAATTTCTAATTTCTTAAAAATTGTAAGTTTTCTTACAGTTTATCATTAAATTTAATTATTTGAACAACTCGTATAGCAAATGCCAAAATATTTCTAACGGCAACTTAAAAGAAAATTGAAAATTTATTTCAATAAAAGTTGACAAAATTTTCGATTGTTTCAATTTTTTTAAAATATTTTCAGAAATATAGAAGTATTTTGAGAAAAATTTAATATTATTTTTTCAAGAAACGATTTCTCGAAATTTCTGAATTCAATTTTTCAAAACTTTAATACTTTTTGTTAAACAAAAATTTTTAAATTTATTCATATTTATTTTTCCTTTCGGAATTAAAATTTCAAATCATTTCAATGAAAACCCTCATGAAATATAATAATTTCTAAAATTTCCAACTGTAATTCATCCAAAATCTATAATTATTTTTTTTAGAATTTTTAAATAAAATTATTGAAAAACTTTAATAATTTTTAAAGAAGAATAATGTTATTAATAATTTTTTAAAATAAAAATTCTAATATTTTTCAACTTTTCCTTCCCTTAAATTTTCAAGGAATTTAATTTAAAGACCAATTAAAATTTAATTAATTCCTAAAATTCCTATTATAACGGTTTAAATATTCAATTATTTTTTTAAATTTTAACTGAAATTTTTGTTAAATCAATTCCAATGAGAATTCAATTATGAGAATTGAATGATAGAAATAGATAATAATAAAATTTTTGTAAATTCATAAAATGATATAATTTGAAAAATATAATTACATTTAAAGGCATCTTTTAAAGAGGAAAAAAAGAAAATTCTTTAAAATATAAAATTTTACAAAATTTTCAATAGTTTCAATTTGTTAAAATTATAATTGAGAATTCAAGTACTTTTATCTTTAAACAACTTTAATTTGTATTTTTCAAAAACCTAATTTTTTAAAAATTTCCAAATTAAATTTTTCAAATTTTAATAACTTTTGTAAAATAAATATTTAATTAATTATTGTTCTTTAGGGGAGACCGGGGCGTAATGGCTAACTTTTCACTCTTTGTGCTTTTTCTCGGCCATTTTTGTTTTAATTAAATGTTTTTCTTCTGGAAAAGTTACTCTGGTATCTCAGCTTTCTTTTTTTAAAAAAAACATCCCGATATGACTCTTACTTTTTTTTCTACAATAATTTTTCTGGAGCAATGCAAAGCTATCCAAAACGCCCCAGGCCGGGGCGTAATGGATAACTCCCGGGGCGTAATGAATAATGAGTGAAAATTAATATTTACGGCCTCAAATTTTATTATATATTGTAAATTAAGGTTTGTGAATTAAATTTTATGTAAAAAATATTGTAAATATAATTATTGTATAGAAGATAAGATCAAAAAATATAACTACAATTATTTTCTACACTGAAAGAAATACTTTCGAGAATTCATCCATAAACTTCTGGTTAAGGATTTTGGTTGAAGTAGTCATACAATCTGTCAGATTAGCACATAAGTGAGGTTATGTTAGACATGTGAAGGATGATTCACACTTACTGTCCTCTGTTTCTGTCATTCGTATGGCTGGATTAACCAAACTGTTTTGGCAGTTGTATTTCATATTATAATACAGTGATTCATTCTGGCAGAATCAGCCATAATTATGGCAGTAATGTCGGAAAATTTCTTTCAGTGTAAAGACATATTCTTCGGTTTTTTTATTAAAATTAATATTACAAAATTACAAATCTGAAGTTTCACTTTCTCTTTTATCTTTAATAAAAGTAAGTAATTTTATAGTAAATTTAATCTAATTCATAAAATGATGACAATTAAATAAGGATTTTTAAAATACTTTTCCTGTCTTAAATAAACAAGCAAAATTATTTGCTTTTACATTACTCACAAATGAAAAAAATATTTTTTGGTTATTTTTTAAATTTAATATAGCAAAATTACAAATCGGAAGTTTAACTTTTTTAGTAATCTTTAAAAAAGTAAGTAACTGTATAGTAAATTTATTTTAATTTATAAAATGATAACAATTAAATAAGAATTTTCGAAATACTTTTCTTGTCTAGTAAACTAGCAAAATTATTTGCTTTTACAATAATCACAGATAAAAAATCGGTTATCGTCAGCACAAGCGTCGTGGGCCCAAAGCTGACACGATGTGCACTGAACCCACTCTTCTCCTGAAACGCTGTTTTTTTGGTTTGTAATTTCTCATTTCAATCGTTTAAAATCTACTATTTATCGATTTTAGATCAAAACAAATAAATAAGTTGATAAACACACGAACATACTGCAACTAAGTAACAAGTAACCGCGAAAACGAACCTACGCTGCATTATCCATCGCGCCCCGGGAAAAACTAGCCATTACGCCCCAGGGGTACTTGGCCAATATTTTGTAATTTTCTATCAATACAGAAAGTGTAAATGAAAAATCTCCAATTGGCCCTTAAAAACAAATGTATCAAGCTCAAAACCCAATTTGATTTTTATTTTTAAAGCTATTTTTGAAAAAATGAGAACGAAAAAATGAAAATTTTGAAAAGTTACTTTCGTATGTCAAAAAAAGTTTTTCTACTATATTTCTTACAATAGTGAACAAATATTATTGAAACTTCGTACAAAGTTGCAGTATACCAAGTACAATAACTTGTCTATAGAACGAAATTATTTCGATTTACCAATTTTAAATAAATTACAATTATCCATTACGCCCCTTAGCCATTACGCCCCGGTCTCCCCTATTTGCTGAAAATTTCGAAATACTTAAAAATTTGAACTGCAAGTCTTCCAAAATTCAATTAATTTTCTAGAATTTTTGAGTAATATTATTAAAAATTTAATTTTTAAAGAAGCTTACAAATTAAAACACTTACAAATTAAACACTTCAGGTGAGGACAGATTATATTATTATTATTATTATAATATAGCTAAAACGCGCGTGAAATTTTTTGTTTTATTAAAATTAAAAAATTCAATTATTCAGAAGAACTGAAGAATTCTACTCAAAATCACTATTTTCCTATAAATATATTCAGGAAAGTCGGGAAAAAGTCAGTAAATTTTGTCAAATGTACTGAAACAAAATATTCAATTTCGAAAATGCAAAAGAAAATTCTAAATGTTAGATTCCTCACCATTGAAAAGATTTTATTTATTTCAAACTTTTTCTATTTTTAACAACAATTGAACTTTACAAATTCTAAAGATATAGATTAGATTTATGAAAAACTTTAATAATTCAAATTCTTATAAAATTCGTTATATATTTTAACATACATTTCATTCATTATTAAAAATAATAATAGATTTATGGATGAATTTTATACTTAAGACACTAAAAAAAATTAAATTTTGGAAAAATTATAAATTATTGCAAAAACTCAATTATGTCCAAAAGTTTTTTAATATTCTTGTCCAAATTTCAATTATTTTAAAAATTGTTAACAAAATTAATTTAAAAAATTTTCCTCAATTTATATCATAAAAATTCTATTATTTACAATTTTTTTACTAATTTCTTTCTTCTTGAAAATGTTATTAAAAATCGTCAAACAAAATCAATTATTTCGTATTATTAATGTGGTAAAAAATAATGTTTTTTTAAAAACCTGAAAAATTTCCATTTTTTAAACTGAAAAAATCAGGAACTTTCAGACGATTAAATGCGTGACAACACTGCGATCAACTGTTCAATAAATTTCTCCATCGAATAACAAATAATAAAATAAAAATATTTCTGCCCAAAAGTCAGAATAAGAATAATCATAATATATTTAAATTATTTGAAAATAACCGAAAATGTTATTAAAAAAATTGAGTAATCCAAAAATTGTTTTATAAAATAAATATTTTTTTATTGATTTTTTACTATAATTTCGATAATATAGTTTTTAACAAACAAATTCTGTAAATACTTTTTTCAAAATAAATTTCAAATTTCTTTAACAAAATTTGATTTTATAACTTTTTTTGCTACTTAAAACTTGTACTTTATTTATAAATTGTAGTCATCATTGAGAAGCAGAAAATGTGTCAAATATTTTCTAATTTAAATTTTCCAACTGTTCTTTAATTTTTTTTTAGAAAAAATGAGAAGTTCAATTACCATAAGTCTTATAATGTTTGTTACAAAGTGCCAATTTTTCTGGAAAGAAGAGAAATATTGAAAAATAACATTAATAATTTTGTTAGATTAATAAAAATAGTTTTGTATTATTAGAAAAATAAAAATAATATTTTTAAATAAAATAAAAATAATATTTTCAAATAAAATAAATATCTATTATTAAATTTAAAAAGTAAGAGTGAAAAAATAATGAAAAATAATATTATCTATCAGAACATATAAAAAAACGAAAGCATAATCATGACTAACTTTAGGTGTGGACAGACTGGACAAAATGAATACGACGATTATTATAGTTAATAATTGGAAAAGAAATAAGAAGAAAATTCCTTGTTTTCTTTTTCTTCTTTTTGAAATTCTGTTACACAATTTAATATAATTCCCCGCTGATGCTCTTTCAAATATAAACTACACGCCATTGGCATAAACGAAAAGTTTTTTCAAAAGAAGAATATATAATATATGTGCGTATAGGGAAGGAATAAGATACGTGCGCGTATGAGAGAAGATGACGTGCCATGTGGCAAGCGCAAACGGTGTGAGTAATGGCGTCGAGCAATCGCTTCAAGCCCTATAAACACACGAATTCTTTTACTTGCACTCATTTCAGTTCAGAATAATACACACACAGATAATATTATATTACACTATATATACATACAAAGCCATCATCGAAGGAATCATTATCATCGCCATCCTCGCGTTGCCATTCTGTCACCATTATACTTCACGATTATATTCGAAGGAACATGCCTCCAGGTGATTGTATCAAAAGAAGACGCAATGCGACGATGAAGAAAGAAGTAACAAGAGGAGGAAGTTATATAAACCTATGCTTGAGTGTCGAAAACATTTCCTTATCTCACATATACATTGCGTATAAACTATAAATATATATTTATATATATGATACTGATGAAGACGGCGCTTCAGGATCAACGTTGCTACCTTCTGTCGAGATGAGCCTCCGTTTAGAGCAAAAGCAAGCAAAAGCATAAGCAAAAGTTGCCGAGCGACCTTGATCTCAGAAGGCGATCGACACACTGGGTCCGCGTGCGAATTATCGCTTCAAAGCCTCTCTCTCTCTCTCTCTCTTTCTCTCGTGAGAAGCCAACAGTTTTGAATTACTACTTAATTTTCCCCTCAGTCTTGCGTCCAATCTCATATTATATTGAATGTAATAATATATGCTTATCATCGATTTCGAAATCGCGTCTCTCTTATTGGCTTCTTCTGATCGGTGTTTTTGCATTTTTTCAAAGAGAAGGAAAAACAAGTTTTGTATAATTTTATCTTTTCTTCTTCTTCTTCTTCTTTTTTTGCAAAACGGGTAAATTAAGTTAGATGGTTGAATTAAGAAGGAATGATGAAAAGAGGAGTATAAAAGAAGAAATAAGCGGGACAAGACCTGCGGTGAAAAAGGAGTGAAGAAAAGGCAACAAGACAAAATGCCTTGTTTTCTCTTCTTCGCACTGCTTTTTATATTAATTTACATATAGGAGTAGAAAGAGGAAATAAAAATAATACTAATAGTAAGAAGAACAGGAAGAGGAAAGATAAATAAAAAAAGAAAACCAGTGAAGAAATAACGACAATAAAAGCGAGGCAAAGTTAGTTAACCTGAATAAAGCAAGAATGTAGAAGAGAAGAAATAATTTCAAAATGAAAAAATTATTTTCAAAAAGTAAATAAAGACATAAAGATATAAGAGAAGCAAGTGAAGAAATTAAGAAAATAAAAACGATCGAGAAATAACCGAGTTGAAAAAAAACCAACAAATAATAGAATATGAATAAAAAAATAGAACGTGGAAAAATAAACAAATAAGTAAAATGAAACAAAATAATTTGATTATTCTTTCTAAGAAGGAAAAAAACCGAACCTAAGACAAAAATAATGAAATAAACAAAATCGAATATTAATAAAACGAAAACAACGAAGTAAATATGTAAAAGAAATAAAAAATTTTGGCAATTGAATATAAATAATTTCAAATGTAAAGTTCAATAAAGAGAATGAAGAAAAGAGAAAAAAATTGAAGAACCAAAGTAAAAGGATGAAGAAACAGCAGACCACAGAAAAGAAAAACAAATAATTTGATAAAGGAAGATAAAGAAAAAAACAGAAAAGATAATGGAGAAATGAAACATAAAAAAACGAAAAAGAAATAGAGTGAAAAAACATAAAAATTGGTATTTTAAAATAGATCATTTGAAAAATAAAACGAAATTAAGACAATAGAAAAAAAATATGAGTGAAGAAAAAAATTAAGAGGCTGAAGAATTAATGACTTAAGGAAAAGGAAGAGACAATTGCGAAGAAACAAACAAGCGATAAAGAAACGGAGTAAAAGAAAAAAAACGAAAGTATTGGCATTTGAAAATAAATAATTTCAAAAATAAAATTAAATAAATGCAATAAAGAAAAGAGAAAGAATGGAAGAAATAAAATAATAACATTTAAGAAATAATAATTAATCAGTAAGAAGAAAACTAAATAAGAAATATAAAGCGAAAACAAAAAAAATAAGTGAAGAAATAAACAAAATTAAGAAATAAAATAATAAGATTTAAGAAATAATAATTAATCAGTAAGAAGAAAACTAAATAAGAAATACAAAGCGAGAACAAAAAAAAATAAGTGAAGAAATAAACAAAATTAAGAAATAAAATAATAAGATTTAAGAAATAATAATTAATCAGTAAGAAGAAAACTAAATAAGAAATATAAAGCGAAAACAAAAAAAATAAGTGAAGAAATAAACAAAATTAACAAATAAGCGATCAAAGAAAGGAAAAAGATAAATAAAGATATAAACAAAATGAAACAAAACGATGAAGAAATTGAGTAAAAGATCAAAAAGAAGAAGAAAATTTTGTTAACAAAATTTGAAAAAAACTATTTTCAAAAATAATATTGAATAAAGACGCAATATAAAGAAAGGAAAAAGAATTAAATTGAAAACGAAGAAATAACTTACCATAAAAAAAGAAAGATAAATAATTTGATTAATGGAAAATAAATTGAAAAACAAAAGTGACATAAGCGCGAAGAAATAAACAGAATGATGAATGACAGAAACGATAAAGAATATGCAAAATGAAAAAGCATCAAAATTAGAATTTGAAAGTAAATATTAAATGAAATTAAATAAATAAAAAATTAAACTCATAAGAATAAATTAAATTATACGATATCAAAAAATTAAAGAGAAGTATGTGAAGAAATAAGATAAAGAAGCTGAAGAAATTGTTATTAAATAAAAATAAAAAAAGAAAAATAAAGCAAATAATTAATTAAGAAAGATAAAAAGAAAAACAGGAAAGACAGAAGTGAAGAAAGAAACAAAATGAAAAAGGAAAAGAACGGAAACAATTTTTTCAACAGAGTGTATATGAAAAGAAAGAAAAGGAACAAGTGAAAAATAAACAAATGAAGTAGAAATAAAAAGGGGAAAAAGAAATTAACCCATTTGTTAAAAGAGTTGTAGGAATCATGAATAAGTCAAAGAAAGAAAAAACTGAGAAGGCAGAAGTGAAGAAATAATTAAAATAAGACTCATGAAGAAATTAAATTTAAATAAGAAAGACAAGTGTAGAAAACTGGTGAAGAATTATAAAGAAGAGGCGGCAGAAAGTATTGAAATAATCGAAAAAATACAAATTCTTGTAAAAATTATATTATAATAATCGACATAATCTGTCCTCACCTGAAGTTATAGCTTTCTTATATTACAATGTTTTGTTTTAAAGTTTAAATTGATCCGTCAAAAGATGGAAAATTAATTTGTAGACTGTGTGTAAAAAAAATGTGCAGAAAATTGTGTAAAATGTGTATAGTGTTTTAATTTGTAAGCTTCCTTAAAAATTAAATTTTTAATAATATTATTCAAAAATTCTAGAAAATTAATTCAATTTTGGAAGACTTGCAGTTCAAATTTTTAAGTATTTCGAAATTTTCAGCAAATAAAGAACAATATTTAGTTAAATATTTATTTTACAAAAGTTATTAAAATTTGCAAAATTTAATTTGGAAATTTAAAAAAAATCTGAAAAATAGTAATTAAAAGTTTTTATAGAAAAATGTACACTACCAAAAAAAGGCAGTCAAATTTTAACTCCCCAGGGGATTCAATAAAAGTCACAACCATTGGGCAGTACCGGGGGGGTTAAATAAAGAGAGTTAAAATTTTACACTCGAAAAAAAAATTGAAACAATTGGAAACTTTGTAAAATTTTATATTTTGAAGAATTTTATTTTTTTCTCCTTAAAAATTGTCTTTAAATATAATTATATTTTTGAAATTATATCATTGTATGAATTTACAAAAATTACTCTATTTAAATTATTCAATACTCATAGGAATTGATTTAATAAAAATTTCAGTTAAAATTTTAAAAAATAATTAAATATTTAAACCGTTATAACAGGAATTTTAGAAATTAATTAAATTTTAAATGGTTTTTAAATTAAATTCCTTGAAAAATTTAGGCAAGCAAAAGTTTAAAAATCAATAATTTTATTTAAAAATTCTAAAAAAAATAATTGAATTTTTGATGCATTACAGTTGCAAATTTTAGAAACAATTATATTTCATGAGGTTTTTCATTGAAATTATTTGAAATTTTAATTCCTTGGGAAAAATAAATATTATCAGGGTTGCCACAAATATTTAATTTTATTTTTTCCTGACTTTTCCCTGATTTCCAGACAAAATACTCACTTTTTCCCTGACCATAAAAAATATCCTGATTCACACTAAAAATTATTAGATACTCAAAAAAATGTTCTATTAAATTTATTTACAAATTTCACTAATTGTAAAATTATTTATAAACATCAGTAACTAAATTTTTAAATAAGTATTTAATTATTACTTTTCCCTAGGAATTAAAATTCTTCAGAACATTAAAATTCAAACCTTTTTGAAACTCAACAATTTATAAGAATATTATTACAAAACATAAAGAATTTTTAATGTTTTGTTATAATTTAAATAACCGTGAAAATTTTCAACAAAAATTTAATTATTTACAAAAATCCTAATAAAATCCTTCGCAAGAATTCAATTATTTTTAAAAGTAGTAAATTTTCTCAAAAAAATCCAATTATTTGAAAAAATTGTAATAAAGTTCGTTGCAATAATTCAATTATTTTCATTACCAATAAATCGATTATTCGGTAATTTCATTTTTTAATCAATTTTTATTAGAAAATTCTAGAAAAATTCAATTATTTAAATTGAAAAATAAATAATTTATTGAATAATTGAATGTTTGTTAAAATTGAATTTTCATAAAGAATTTTATCAACAAATTTTTAAATAATTGAATTCTTTTGACAAATTTTAATAAAATTTTTAAGAATAATTACATTTTTCGAGGAATTTGATTAAAATATTGTGTCCAAAATTAATTAAAATCTTGCGATGAGTTTTATTTTTCATGAAAATAATTTTAAAAAATTTCCAAAAATGTTATTAAAAGTTTTCTAAAATAATTGAATTTCGGTGAAGAATTTTACTATTTCTAAAAATAATTGAATTCTTGAAAAGAACTTTGTTAAATTTGTTTTAAATAATTGATTCCTGCGGCGAATTTTATAAAAATATTTTTAGATAATTGACATTTTTCAAAAAATTTTATAAAATTTTGTATATTAAACAATTGAACTCTAGTGAAAATTTTATTATTTATGAAAATAATTGAATTATTTCAAAGAAATTTATTAAAAATTTCATAAATTATTGAATTTCTGTGAAATTTTAACAATAATCTTCCAACGAATTTTATTCAAGTTTATAAAAATAATTGAATTTCGGTGAAGAATTTTACTATTTATAAAATTAATTGAATTCTTGAAAAGAACTTTGTTAAATTTTTTTCAATAACTTCAGTTATTCGTCTTGCGACGAATTTTATAAAATTCATTTTAAATAATTGATATTTTTCCTAAAATTATTTGAAATTCGTTTATTTAGAAGAAATTCATCAAAAATTTTATTAAAGTTTTTAAAAATAATTGAATTTCGAAGAAGAATTGTATTATTTTTAAAGATAATTGAAATTTTTACGAGAATTTTTAGAAAAATTTTGAACTTAATTGAATTTTGGAGAAGAATTTTTTTATTTTTAAAGATATAATTGAAATGACCAGAATTTTTTTAAATTTTTGAATATAATTGAATTTCTGCGAAAAATGTTATTACTTTTGAAAATAATTGAATTTCTGTAATTATTTGTAACTTTTCCAAAATGAAATTTTTTTAGTATTTTTAATTAAAATTCTTTTATCAATCTAGTATTTATGAAAATTGTAAAAATTGTTCATTACATAATTTATAAGTCATAATTTTAAAATAGTTCGTTAAAAATTAAATTATTTATAAAGAGATTATTGTCTGAAATTGAAAAAATTCAAGGTTTTGTATTAAAATTCGTGGTTATTTTTATAGTTTACAAGGCAAACAAAAAAAAACATAAAAATTTAGATTTTTCATGGATTTTTGAATTTCGATTTTTTTCAATACGTTTACTAAAAATCCCTGACTTCCCTGGCCAATTTTACTTTCCCTGACTTTTCCCTGAATTCCCTGATTTCCCTGACCTGTGGCAACCCTGATATGAATAAGTTTTTAAATTTTTGTTTAACAAAAAGTATTAAAAGATTGAAAAATTTAATTTCGTAAAATTGTTTCTTGAAAAAATGAAACTAAAATTTATTAAAAATACTTCTATTTCCGAAAATATTTCTAAAAAATTGAAACAATTGAATATTTTGCTAATTTTTATTGAAATAAATTTTGAATTTTAATTCAAGTTGCTGTTAAAAATATTTTGACATTTACTATACGAGTTGTTTAAATAATTAAATTTAATGTTAAACCGTAAGAAAAATTATATTTTTTAAGAAATTAAGAATTTTCATTAAATTTGGAAAACTGCTATAGTTATAACTAGTAATTAAATTAAATTTTTTTCGAAAGTTGTACAGATTGCAATCTGAAGAATAAAATTCGAAAGCGAAAAGGGAAAAAAATTGAAAAACTCTTCTATTCAAAAAAAGCGCGAAGGAAATAATAGAGAAGCAGTAAACAATAAGAAATGTATTAATTTCTTCCCTTGTATGTTCTCTTGTTAGGTATGTGAATACCAATAGGTTTAATAGTAAATCCATTATATATTCTCGCAGAACAACAAAGTCCTTTTCTCTTTAGAGATGGAATGGCACGCGACCCCTTGGTGGTATATATAATTCTCCATACGATGCGGAAATCCTCAAATGGAGATCGTTAAAGGTAGAGTTTAGTTTCTCGTGTAACGAGAGCTCATCGTCTTTGCGTATATAAACTGTAAACAACCACTATATAGCCCCCATGTGAAATTGACAGTAAAACCTCTGCGTGCGTATCCCGGAAGAGAAAAATTTTCTCCTGTCTGTCTTCTGATGTTCCTCCTCTTCTTATAGCTCATCGTTATATTCAACTCTAAAATGCTAAATTTTCATTTATTCTTATTTTAATTAGCGGTGCGCATTTATTTCTGAATTCTTGTCATGTGTTTGGAAAACTTTTCAATTCTTTGAAAATTAATGTCTAATACAATTACGATCAATAATTATTATTACCTTCACTGCGTATAAAGAAAATTTTTCCCACTGAGAAAAATATTTATTTGATTCAAATAACCGATTATTTGAGTAATATCAAATAAATATTTACTTGAATCAAATAATTTTTATTTGAATCAAATAAATTAAATTTTAATCAAATATTTCAGTATTTGAAGCAAATACCATTCAATTGATTCAAATAAAAATTATTTGATTCAAGTTCAAATTAAATAGTATTTGTTTCAAATACTGAAATATTTGATTCAAATTCAATTTATTTGATTCAAATAAAAATTATTTGATTCAAGTAAATACTACTTAATTAGTTACTATTAATTTATTTACTTTTTGGTATTTAAGTAATATTTATTTGATAATGGTCAAATAATCGGTTATTTGAATCAAATAAATTTTTTTCAGTATACAGCTCAAAAAGTTTTTTTCTTAATTTCCAATCACTTTTTTTGGGCTAGTTAAAAAAATCAAATAAATTTTTTTTTCAGTGTACAGCTCAACAAGATTTTTTCATAATT
The DNA here is from genome assembly GCA_032873175.1 of Leptopilina drosophilae. NCBI lineage: Eukaryota > Metazoa > Arthropoda > Insecta > Hymenoptera > Figitidae > Leptopilina > Leptopilina drosophilae. The sequence continues at coordinate 52,843,507 of CM065478.1, forward strand.
TCCACTCACTTTTTTTGGGCTGGTTAGAAAAATAAAATGATTAATAATAACCGTAGCATTTATGTTCTAATTTATTTTCATTAGAAAATTTTTAAAATATCGTTTAGAAAATTAGTTAATTATCCAAAAAAATTATTACCATAATATTTTGAATTATTCTATAAATAATCAGAATTTACTTGAAGATCGTGATAAAAAATATAAAATTATGCAATATTTTTTACTTCTTTTTAATTATACTTCTAATTTTATTAAATAAATTTCAAATTTTTTTCCAAAATAAAAAAGTTGTAGAATTACGATTTTTCAGACAAAATTTTTCAACAAAACTCATATTTGACAATGAAATGAACAAAATTGGCATGATTTTGATTTGTCAATTACAATTTTTATATTATACGTTAAGATTATGTATTTTGAAAAAAAGGAAAATTTTTGTATAATTTTTTATTCTTATAATGACAATATTTTTTAACAATATTCCAAATTTTTCATTAAAAATGGAGAAAAATTTTGCCAAATTTTATTTTATTTCTTTCCATAAGAAGCTATGTAATCAAAAAATATGATTAAAACATTATGAAAATTATGAAAAATTCTTTTCATTTGTTTTAAATCTTTTCAACTTTGTCCACTATTACTAAAAAAAGTTTTGAAATTTAAAAAAATAATTATTATAAAATAGAAATTATGCAAACTTTGTTCTTTATAAAATTATAATTTTATTTTTCATTTGTTTTAAATCTTTTCAACTTTGTCCTCTATTACTAAAAAAAGTTTTTAAATTTAAAAAAATAATAATTATAAAATAGAAATTATGCAAACTTTGTTCTTTATAAAATTATAATTTTATTTTTCATTTGTTTTAAATCTTTTCAACTTTGTCCTCTATTACTAAAAAAAGTTTTTAAATTTAAAAAAATAATAATTATAAAATAGAAATTATGCAAACTTTGTTCTTTATAAAATTATAATTTTATTTTTCATTTTTTTTAAATCTTTTCAACTTTGTCCTCTATTACTAAAAAAAGTTTTGAAATTTAAAAAAATAATTATTATAAAATAGAAATTATGCAAACTTTGTTCTTTATAAAATTATACTATATACCATAAAATATTCTATATTAGTTAATTTATTTATCTATATACATATATAATAACTTACATTTTTTTAATAATACATTCATTAAAAATTTATGTAACGAATATTTTTCTAACGTACTATATTATGTATAAGTAAGATATATATAAAATTCAATAAGAAACTGTTTAAATTGGTGTAAAATTTTGCCAAATGGAAAAATATTAAGGAAGTCATAAAAATGTTTTGTAAATTGGAAATATTTATTATTACCTTATTAACTTTTTAAAACTTCCACGATATTTAAAATAAAAGGAAAGTATATATATATATATATATATATATATATATATATATATATATCATAATATATATATATATATATATATATATTGCAATACTTTCTTTCTTTTATGTAAGAAATTCAGTTATAAACTACTATAAAAATGAGCCAATTTCGTGTTTGTAATCGTTTTCTTTCTCTCTTCTCTTTTTTTTATTAAAAAATTTGTTCTGTAGTGCAAAAAACCTCGAATATGATTCATTAATTCTTTATTCATGCGCTCTTCAGTTTTTTCTTTCATATATTTTTTATACAAGTGCTGCTTCTTACTTCATTAACTTCTTTATAATAATAAGTTTCCGCGTTCGTTTTTTTGCGATTCGTTCTAGATTTTTTCTAAGAGGAAAAAATTAATTTTTAATAAACATTATTATTATATTATATTATATTTTTTATTAATTAATTGAAAAAATATTTTCTTCTTTCTATAAATCTCCATTTTCCTTTTTTTCTATATAAAAAATGCACTAAGGAAACAATATATTTTAATCAGACGCATAATTATCTTTGATATGCAGGCAAACAAAAATGATTTTTAATCTAAACATACAAATTATTTTGATTCAATGCATAATAAATTTAATAGAATAAAAATTACTATGAATTCAAGTATAAAATAAGTAATAAAAAAAAAGTTTTTCTCAGCGTAATACAATAAAAAATTTTTGTAAAAACGGGTAAAAATTTTTACTTTGAATAGCAAGACGTTTCTATAGAATAGCATAAAAATAAAGAAAAATTGTATTTATACAATCTAGTAAATATACAGTAAATTGTAATTAAATTGTTGTAATTATACAATTTAGTAATAAATTGTAATTAAATTGTTGTAATTATACAATTTAGTAATAAATTGTAATTAAATTGTTGTAATTATACAATTTAGTAATAAATTGTGATTAAATGTTAAATATACAAATAATGAGGTTCACTTTATAAATAAAGTGAAATTTAGATGTAAAAATAAAAAGACAGGGTGAATTGGCAAAAATATTCTTTGATGGGTCGCTAATCTGCATCTTATACGAAGTGAATCATTGTTATATAACTAACGATCCTACGCGACAGTAAAGGTACATATAATATAAAAAATACATATATAATATAAAAGAACATCAGATAATAATATACATTTATATATACATATACAACATAGACATACATATAAATTATAAACTCCCATGAGTGTATATATTTGTGTATAATGCTATATAAATGAGTTTGTAAATTCTTCGCACGTCGTCGTCCACCGTTTTGCCCTGGACATCTTTATGTCACGCACAAACAAATGTCATGTCACGTCACGCTTCACTTTATATCCATCGCCTTAAATGGCCACGACATTTAAAAATTTGCAAAATTAATCGCCTCTAAAATTCTTTACAAAGCGTGTCAGGAGTCACACGAAAAAAAAATATTTTAAAACCATTTCAAACATGTTCATCGCTTCATTTGCTACTTCATTTCATCGCGCATTTTAGAATCTTATTTTGTTTTTTATTTTTAGAGTGAAAAATAGAAGGAGAAAAATGTAAATATATATGTATTTCAAAATTGAAACAAGTAGATTAAATTTACTATTTTTTGACCTTATTCTAATTATTGTTGTTGTTATTACTATATCTTTATTGCAACTATTTTGTTTTTTATTATTTTTCATATTACAATTATTATAATAGCATATATTATTATCACTATTATCACGCAGTAATCGTGAGATATTAAAAAGTGTTGCAGATTAAATGAACAAAAAAAAGATTAAAATAATCAATTTTGGTGTTATTTTTTACAATGAATGAAATTTTAGTTTATTAAATTTTTTATAACTATTTTATAACTATAATAATAAATAAAGATATCGACTCGGAGTGAACGATTTCTTCATATTTTCTAATAATTAAAGACGACCAAGTAATAAGATCATTATTTTATATTATAAGAATATTATACTTTTTCAAAATTATCTTCATTTCAATTATTATTTTCAACAATTTTTAACTACAATTTTACTTGATATTTATTATTTTTAATAATAATTAATTAATCAATTTCATGAAATTCCAATTATTCCTAAATTCTTAAAGAATATTAGAAAATAAAAACTTCAAATAATATTAAAATGTTCAATTAAACTTTTTCAAAAATATTAATTTCAAAATTCAAGTACTTCCAAAATATTCAATTATAATCTTAAATTTTAACTGAAAATAATTTTTAAATCAATTTTCATTTAAATATTCTACAAAAAATTAATTTATTTAAATGCGACAGTAAATAATATTTATCGAATAATTGAATGCATCTCAAAATTTAATTCTCATGAAGAATTTTAGTAACAAATTTTTTAAAAATTCAATTCTTTTCTCGAATTTTATTAAAACTTGCATGAACCTAATTACTTTTTTCAAGGAATTCAATTAAAATTGTATGAAAAATAATTAAAACGCTGCGACGAGTTTTATGAAAATTTTCAAATTTATTCGTTAACAATTCAACTTTAGAAAATTTCAATTATTCGGAAATTCTACAATTAAAAATCCTATTAAACTTTAAAAAAGAATTAATTCTACAGAATTTTTTGTGAAAAATATGAAAAATTAAGAATTTCAATGATTTTAGTTTGAAACATTTTCAAAATTTTATTAGTTCTAAAAATCCACGTTATAATTAAATTTTAACTGAAATTCATTTTTAAAACCATTTTTATTAGTAGTTTTTACAAAATTTCAATTTTTGAAATACAAAAATAAATAATTTATTAATTCCATGTTTCTTAAAATTAAATTCTCATAAAAAATTTTATAAACACATTTTTTAAATCATTAAATTCTTTGGACAAATTTTAAAAATATTTTTAAGAATAATTACATTTTTCGAGGGATTTTATTAAAATTGCATTAAAAATAATTCAAATTTTGCAATAAGTTTTATAATTTATGAAAATAATTGAATTCCTAAAAGAATTTTATTATTTATAAAAATAATTGAATCCCCGTAGAAATGTTATTATTTATGAAAATAATTGAATTATTGCGAAGAAATTGATAAAAAAAATTTGTAAATAATCGAATTCCTGTAAAAAATTTTATTATTTTTGAAAATAATTGAATGTTTGCTTAAAATTGTATTGAAATTTTTTTTAATATAATGTAATTGTTTTGAAAAATTTTATTGAAATAGTAGATATTGAAAAGTATGGAATTTTAGAAAACTTTTCAAAGTAATTGAAATTTCGACAAGAATTTGATTAAAATTTTGTAAAATAATTGAATATCAGAGAAGAATTTTAATATTTATAAAGAGAATTGAAATTTTGACGAAAATTTTTTGAAATTTTGGAATACAATTGAATTTAGTAACTATGTTACTAAGTAAGTTAGTAACTAACTACTATTCTCCCTGGAGAAGCTAAATTCGTTGAATTTTTGCTAATCGTTGACTTTTGTCTTTTATTTAAAATAAAATTCCATTCATAGTTAAAAATAACACCAAAATAGATTTTTTAAATTTTTTTTGTGTCAATTTAATCCTAGAGAGATTAAACTGTTGCAGATTATTTTAATCCATTCTGGTTTTATTTTAACACCTCGCGTTTTTCTGGGATAACTAATTTTTTTAGTATTCTGTTTGTTATACAATAATAATTAATAACATGATTAAAAATGTTATCTACTTTTATTTTTATTGACATTCGAGTCGAGATTCGAACACAGACCTCTCGCATTCAAAGGCAATGATTTACGTCGCTCAGCCAACGTCAACTAATTCTTTTTTTAAATAAATAAAGGAAAAAAATTGTTCCAAAGAACAACGATAGTTATTTTACTTTAATAATGTAGATTACTAAATTAATATAAATTATTACGAATACTAATTTATTCAAAAATTCAATAATTAATGGAATTATCAGATATATTACTAAAATAAAATAATATTCTCTCCCTCTAAATTTGAATTAGTAAAAATGTTTATTACTTTTATTTAGTGATTGTCTCTTTGATTTAGAATTAGTAAAATTTACTAATAAATTAGTTGAAATTACTACTTATTATAGTAAAGTGTATTAATGCAAAAGCAAAAAGTCGCTTACTATAATTCAAATTAGTAAAAATTAAATATATATTTTTATTTATTTAAATTAAAGAAGTTAGGAAATAATAAATTAATAATATGAAAATATTATAAAAATGGGTAATTAAGGGGAAAATAGAGAGGAAGTTATAAAGAAAAAAAGTTAGATAAAAAAATCAGAAAAGTCAATTCAAATATAAATAAAAAAAAGTATTAAAGAAAATAGACAAAAATAAAAAAGAAAAGTAAAAAAAAACAAAGAAAAATGAAATAAAAAAGTTTTATTAAAAGAAGGCAATTTGATAAAAACCGCAGTTATTAAATTCCAAAGATGGTAATCTAAAAGTTTTTCACAAAGATAAATGTTTCTTTAACGGGGAGGTAAAGAAACATTTATCCCCCTCGTTATATAAACTTAAAAAGTGGAAACATGTGCAAAATTTTAGATTAAAGTTAAAAACTATTAAAGTTGTTCGTGTGCGGTTGAATTTTTCTTTTGGCATTTGAAGAATTTTTTTTCTTTCTTCTTCTTCTTCTTCTTTTTTTCTCTTTTCTTTCGTCAACCCTCGTTCTTTTGCGTTTTATCGCGTGACGATTTTTGCGGAACTTTTTCACAAGCAATAACGCGGGTTTTTTTAAGAGCCCAACCACGTGTCGCCAATAGAGAGGAGGGTGAAAAGAAAAGGAAAATTTTCTCAAATATTAGTCTGTGAGGAATCTAGCAAAACCTTTGAGAGAGAGAAAGAGAATAGATAGCGATATTGTATATAAAAGGAGGATTTCCCCTTCGAATAATAACGCGCTTCTCTTTCTTGCACATCTTCGACGGTAACATGTGCAATAAACGACTTAGAAAACTCTTTTTTTCAAATTTTCATCCTTTCCAGACACACACACATATACACTTCATTTCTTATAGTTTGTCTCGATGAAATATTGTATTATTACTTTTCCTTTGCGGTGAAATATTAAAGTTTTATTATATTACGATCTTTTATGGGAGAAATATTTTTTTCTTTAAAATGAAAAATATGGGAAAAGTAAATTATAGAAACAAAATTGGCGATGAAAAAAATTTAATTTGGTCGAATAATGATTGATTAACTTTTTAAATATTTTTCCTTGGGTCAAATTATTTTTTATTTGAACCAATAATTTCTATATTTGATCCAAATAATTGACTTAAATAAAAATTATTTTATACCTACAAATAAATATTTACTTGAATTAAAGAATTTTTATTTCAGTCAAAGAAATTTGAATTTGACCCAAAAATTTTCATTTTTTTCACTTTAAATGTCATTTAACTGACTATAAAGTAGAAATTATTTTATACAAATGAATATTTACTTAAATCAAATAAATTGTATTTTAATTTTAACTTACATAAAAATGGTTTCATACAAATAAATATTTATTTGAATCAAAGAATTTTTATTCAAATCAAATAAATTGTATTTTATCTAAAAATCCTCGTATTTCAACCGCAAATTATATTTAACTGACTTAAATAAAAATTATTTCATATAAATAAATATTTATTTAACAATAGATAAGTAAAAGTTCATTTAAATAAAAAAATTTACTTTTACCAATAATTTTTATGTTTGAAACTAATTTTTTTAATTAATTAAATTTTGATTTCAAGAAAATTGATTTCGAAAATAAAAATTATTTCATTCAAACAAATTTCATAATTTAATTACTTAATTTATTTGAATTGAAAAAGTAAAAAAATAAAATTTTATTAATTAAATAAATTCTTCGATTGAAGTACCTAAATATTTGTTTACTTGAACCAAAGAATTTTTATTTAAATAAAATGCAATTTCGAAGCAATAATTTCAGTATTTGAAAAACAACATCTAATTTAATTAACTTAAATAAAAAATGAAAAGATGTTAAAAACTACTTTATTCTTCTGATCAGATATTTTATTCAATTTATCTTATCTAAATAAATACCTAAAATAAAATATCTGATCAGAAGAATAAAAAAGTTTTCAACATCTTTTCATGAATTACGAATTGACTGATCAACACTTTTAATATCTTTTATTAAATAAAAAATATTCAGTAGAAATAAATATTTATTTGTTAAAAGACAAGTAATCGTTTACTTAAATTAAATTCGCTTTTTCAGTTTCTAATTTTGTCTCTAAATAAATTTAAACTTAAATTTACTTTACAAATTTAAAAAACTGAAATACAAAATTATAAATTTTTAACTTTTATAAATAACAATTTTTTTACAAAGGAGGTTTTGATGAACAAAATTATTCGTCGTTTTTCAGAAATTAATAATTTTTATTGCATAAATTAATTTTGACTGCTTGAAAACAGAACCTTGCTGTCATCTGTATTACAAACTTCGAACTAGTCATAAATTTCGAAAACGTAAAATCTCACATTATCCACTGTAGGTTATACAATATTTCCTAAATTCATGAATTCGAAATATTTTTCAAATATTAAAAATCAAAAATCAAAGAACAGTCATTTTTTTTACAAGTTTCATTATTTTACTTGCTACCAAAAAAATGCCTCATTTTTTTCACGATTTGAAGACAAATTAAAAGTTTATTTTTTTTTACTGAATTTGTGTATATACATGAATTTTTCTTCTTCATTCGAGACCAAAAATTGTTGAATGTTGAATTTACTTCGTCAAGGAAGTTAATAATGGATAAGGGGAGTGAAACAAGGGGGGGAAGAGTGCGAGAAAGAAAGAAAGAGAGAGAGAGAGAGAAAGTGATTAGTTGATACACAAATAAAAGAATGGCCTCGTTGTGAATTATAATGTACCGTAGCCTATTATGCTTCAAAATTGTTTCATCACATCGTCAGCTCCTGTTAACAGAAAAAAATAAGTAATTATTTTATTGATTCTAGAGCAAAAAGAAGTAAATTTTAATTAAATTGCTAGTATAGTCAGTCTGCCAAGGTTTTCAACAGTTCTCAATTAATGACTGTGAAATAAAATAGCGAAACCTTCACAATGATCATCATATTGGCGTTTTTTAATTAAATATATAAGTGAATATTATATTATATTTCTCTGCTGAATCATTTTTTATTTACGTTTTTATTAAATTATACACGGTAAAAAGCTTTACCTGAAATTGAAATTTTACTATAACAAAAAAATTTTTCGAAACTTTCGCTATTAGAGAAACTTATCGTTGTACCAGATAAAGTTTTCTCTCCGTGTATTATATATTCTCGTTCGAGGCCGAAAGGCACGAGCTTTATTTAAGAAATAATAAAATATATATTTAATATTATATTTATAATATAATGTAACTTTTAAGTATTTAAAGAATATTTTAGACAAAATGTTTGTAAATTGAAACGTTTGAGTAGGTGAGAAAATTAACATACCATTATAGCGTTGACAATATCATTTTGGTTATTCTTGAGAGCTCTGATCGCCTTCCCTCGCGAGACATTCGCTTGACTCATTACTAGGTCAATATCCTTTTCTTCGACGCCCGCTTCATCAACCTCTTCCTCTGACTCTTCCTGAATTGGTGCCACAACCTATCAACCGAACAAATAATTATGTTAAAAAAAAAGTTTCAATAGGAAATGATTTTTTCCTTTTACTCCAAATGCTTTATATTTGAATAATTTCGCATTAATTACCGTCGTACTGCCACCTGCTTCAGTTGCTGTGATAACTGGCGGTTCCTTGAACTTCTCAGCTGCCGCCACCTGGGCTTGCTGGCTAAGATCCTCAATCTAAAAGAATATCAATTTCAAATTAGTTATTTCGATTTTCAAACCCGTAATTAAATGATACATTTTTTTTGCTTTGCTTTTTCTTCACACGTAGAAGAAATGTGCTTTGAAACATTTTTTCTTCTTTGTGTAAAAAAAAGGAAAAAAAAGAAGAGGAAAAATTAGAGACAAAAGTAAAATTAAAAACAGCAAAAAATGAAAGATGGAATAAAATATTTTGTAGGAAAAATTCAATTACTTTGGCTTCGCCGAAAACGATATAGGTGTCCGAAGCTGGGTTCTTGAGGACATCTGGTTTGTTGATAACGAAGAGAATATTTTTGGACTTGCGAATAGTCACTCTGTTGACGCCTTGCACCTGAAAATGAAAAATTCACTTTACTCTCTATTTTTAAGTGCACTCGAAAAAATTTTATTTCAAAATGAAAAACTATCAGTCTGCCAAGGTTCTCTACACGTTTCGATTACGACTGTGAAATTGAAAAGCGAAACCTTCACGTTGATCATCATTTAAATTTTTTTTCATGAATGACAAATTTCAAAATACTTTACTTCCAAAACTTGAGGGAAATATTTGTATTATTGTTATAATACAATTCACTTGTATTAAAATTACATAATTATATATTAATAAATAATTATATTTTCAAATAATTATATTACTTAGGGTTACCACAGGTCAGGAAAGTCAGGAAGTTTTTATTAAAAGTACTAAAAAACATTAAGCTTTTAGAATTTAAAATAACTTAATTCTTTAAGAACTATCAAAAAAATTATTACTTGTTATTTAATGAATAATTTTACTTAAATATTTTAAATTTAATTGAATTTTGGAAAATTTTAATAATTCAAATTCTTCTGAAATTAATTACATTCTATGTGTATTTAATTATTTAATAATAATGAATTTATATAACTACTTTTCTTAAAAACATTAAAAGAATTGAATTTTGGGGAAATTACAAAGTATTTGCAGAAATTCAATTATTTTTAAAAGTAATAAAATTCTTCGGAGAAATTCAATTACATTCAAAATTTTTAAAAACATTCTCGTCAAAATTTCTATTTTTATAATTAATAAAATTCTTTTCCTAAATTAAATTATTTACTAAAATTTCTCTCAATTGAATGATTTTTAATATCTTCTATTTTAATAAAAAAAATTTCAAAGAATTAATTAAAAGAAAGAATTATTTAAAAGTAATATTATTATTTTTATTTTATTTATTATTATTATTTATTTATAAGAATTATTTTTAAAAAATATTAATAAATTTTTACGGAAACATTTAATTATTGTTTACATATTTCTATTTTTATAAATAATAAAATTCTTTTCCTAAATTAAATTATTTATTAAAATTTTTCTCAATTGAATGATTTTTAATATCTTCTATTTTAATAAAAAAAATTCAAAGAATTAATTAAAAGAAAGAATTATTTAAAAGTAATATTATTATTATTTTATTTTTATTTTATTTATTATTATTATTTATTTATAAGAATTATTTTTAAAAAATATTAATAAATTTTTACGGAAACATTTAATTATTGTTTTCATAAATAATACAAATTTTTACAGAGATTCAATTATCATAAATAAAAAAATTATTTTTAGGAATTCAATTATTTTTAATACAATTTTAATTGAATTTCTTGAAAAATATAATTATTCTTAAAGTTTTTATTAAAATTCGACAAAAGCATTCAGTTGTTTAAAAAATTTTTTGATAGAATTCTTTATGAAACATTCAATTTTTGAATAAATTATTCTTATTTTTGTACTTGAATAATTGAAATCTTGTAGAATTTTTCAACAAAAATTGATTTAAAAATGAATTACAATCAAAATTTTAGATAATTGAATATTGAAAGCATCATAGCGTGAATTATTAGAAATACTTGAATTTTGATAGATTTTTATATTAAAATCTTTGAAAATTGTAATTTTTCATACTTTTAACTAACAATTCTGTACAATTAATTTTTTTGAAATTATTTAAAGTTTTTATTTTCTAATATATATTTAATTGAAGAATTTCCAAAAACTAAAAATTTTGTAAAATTAAATTGTAAACAAATTACTGAAAATTCTCATACAACTTTTCTTAATTAAAACTTCTAGAAAATAATAACTGAATTGAAAACAAAAATAATTTTGAAGAAGTTCGAGTAACAATATTCTAATAATATAAAATAATGATTTTATTTGTGGCAACCCTGTTATTGAATAATTGTATTAATAAATAATTAAATTTTTTATTATATTTTAAATAATTATTGTAATTTAATTAAATTTTATTATTTATCAATTAGATTATTATTAAATTAATTTCAATTAAATGCAATATTCTTACTGGTTTCAATCCCAATTTACTCATGAGTTTTCGGGCCTTCTTCTCGCCTCGGCTTTGTTTCGCCTTTGACACAATGTCAATGGGAAGACCAGTGACAGTGGGTCTTGGGAAGCCGACAGCATCCTCTGTCGCGGCGTCTTCTAATTCAGGAATAGTGTCATCTGAATCTGAATCACTTCCTGATCCAGCTGCTGCAGCCTCCACTTTGGTAGGCTCAGACGTCGCAGCCTTGTCCAATTCAGTTAATTCTGGCATTTTTTTTTAAGTCTAAAATTCAATACAATTGCAATAATTAAAATACGACAAGAATTAAAATCATCTTCTTGCAAATTACTCGAGAGTCCAAGGCTTGTTACTCCCAATGCAAAAAAATTTAAATTTCACAAATATATCAAAATGAAGTCAAAGTGATAAGAGAGATTACATGAGCAAACAAAACAGTATTTCCTGGAAACTTAAAATAAATTTTTCAAATTTCAAAAATAATTAAAAGTTATTCAAAATCATTAAAAGCAATTAAAATACTCTTCAGGTTAATATATCCAGTCGCATTAAACAACCGAGTGATTAGAAAGTAATTAACGAAAAAAAAACCCGAAGGTAATCAAGAAAGCTAAATATAGAACAGTATTAACTTGAAGAATTTAAAATTTACTTTATTCCCATCTTTCATAATGTAAGAAATATTTTTTTTTCTAGAAAACTTAAGTAAACCAAGAACCCCATAGAGCGGCACGTGTTCCATATATAACCATCCATCCCCACCCCACTCTTAAACGAACTATAATCATATACGAGTTCGATTCTCTTTTTAAGGAAACTTGTCGAATTTATAATTATTCGCTGACTAATTACAATTTTCAACCGGAATTACACAAAATGCAACATTAAATCCACCAGATGCATAGGAAATCAACAATTAAAGGCGGTTTTTATTATGGCGCCTAACAAAGCAACGAAAAGTATAACGTGATTTACACCGGTTTCCCCAATGATTGCAAATTTTCTCTTTCTCGCATTAATCTCTTGACAAAAAATATCCGCACAGATAATATTCATTCTAAATTAATGTTTAATACTTGATCAGTAACGAATTATGATGCTAAAATGCTTGAGAAACAAGATAATGAATATATCATTTCAAGACTAACATTGTGGTTTTGGTGGGGAAAAAAATCGCGCACTTTTCTTAAAAATAGCAATATTCATTAATATATTATCAAGTAATTTAGAAATTATCTTACATTTACTCAGGATGTTGATTAAAATAAAGGATTTACCTTGTAAAATAATTTGTCGTTCAACGATCACTTTACAGAGACTTTAATCTCTTCACAGTTTACAGCGACACTGAGGTTAGTTTTCATGAGGGATTAAAGAGAACTGTGACTTTAGGAACACTCGATTTTTCCATTGGTTGCCTATTTCTTTGACTTTTGCCTCAGCCAATCAGAATTGATGCCTGTAAATAAGAGTCCAAAATGCGTACCATTTATAATATGAAACGACCTTCAAAGACTCAAAGTCCGATAAATGGCGCGAAATACGAATTTACCATTTTTATTCAATTTAAAGTAAATATTTTTATGTAAAAAAGTAAACTACAAATTTACCAGTTAAAAACAAGGTTTGTAAATAAATTCCCCAATTTTGATTAATAGACTATTTATTATTATTTAAAAATATTTTCTTCGTTGAGAAAACTGACGAAGTTTTTTTTTTAATTAAATAAATGAAATTGATTACACAGAAAAACTATTTAGCGATTGGAGATTCGTCGATTGTATGACAAATTAATCCAAGGATCAATTTTTCAGTCTATTTTTTTCTTTTCTTTTTTATTGATAAATTAATTTAATAATTTTTTTTCAATATTTTATGGCAAATGATATTGCCTAGATTAATACTAGAGCAAAATTCTTAAATATTTTACAATTATCAGTTTTGAACATTCAACATAGCGTAAAAAAATGGAAACTATTATTATTTTAATTACTTGTGCTAAATTATGTACGAAATTGTGATACAAGTTTTACATTAAAATCGCGACATTAAACGTTTAATTAACAATCATACACATAAATGAGAAAATGTCAAATAAATAAAATTATTGAATCTACTTGAAATATATAATATGCACTCGACGATTCTTTGTAATCCTATTTCTTGTTTAACGTAAGAAAAATTATATCACAATATTTATTCTAATATATTATAAACATAGTTGAATATCCCAAAAATATATTTTTCTCGAAACCCAAAGTAACATTTTTTTTGTTAAACGTAGCCTTTTTTCATTTATAAATAAACAAATAAATTTATAAATAAAACTAAACACTAAAACACACACGAGATAACTGAATTTAACAAAATTTTAAATTAGATTTAATTTTCTATTGTCCTTATTCATGTAAATTTGACTTTTATTTTACTCTTCAATCTTAATTCCCTGATTATTATTAATATATGTACAAGTTTTATGTTTGAATGATTTCTTTTTTCTAGTTTCCAAAAGTGTAAAATACAAAAATGATTTTTGAAAAACATTTTGAAAAATGCATTTTGCTTTCTAAAAATACAAATTTGATTTTGCTCAACAATTTTTTTTTCTTTCTTTCTTTTTTTTATGTAAAACATTTTTCAGTGTACATTTTTTAAACTTAAATCATTCTCTAACATTTTTTTGTGTAAATAATCTTTTATGTGCAAAAAAGATTTTGCTAGTGCACAACACTTATATGTGTACCTATAATATTTTTTATGCAAAACATTTTTTATATATATGCAAATTATATTCTTCATGTGTGAAATAATTTTCTTTCTTTTTTAAATTTACGAATTTTTCCTTTTTTTTTTTGTTTTCTTTTAACTATAAACTTTTTCATTATGCGATAAATTTCTTTGAGCATTTATAGTAAACAAGAGAATTTTTCTAGTCATATTAATAGTGCCGTGGCCTTTAATATTTCGTCCATTTCAGTAACTTTTTATTCTCGATGAAAAATTCATTTGAGATAAATATTCGAGAAATATTTTGCGTGTTACTTTCTTGCTTACAAAAACACATTCAAGTGTGCCTATAAAATATAGAAGATCAATATTCATCACATTCAAGAATTGACCTTTTGAATGAAAATGGTACATTTTGTGGATTCTTTCTCAAAAATCGAGACAATTAAATTATATGGATAATTATAATTTAGTTACTTTAGTGGAGATTGATCGACCTCCATTACTTCACTCTGCGATTCTTCTCTGACTTGCTCGATTCTTTCCTCTTCATTTCCAATTGGACTTTCGCCTATTTTTATTTTGTAATTAAAGATTTTTTAAAATAAATGAATTATAAATAATAATTAATAAATATAATAATATAAAATTATAATTAATAAATTAATTTTAATTTTAAATTAAATTTATGCGACTAAATTTAGAAAAAGTTAAATTTACCTGTCTTCTTCTCTTCCACTTCTTCTTCTTCTTCGAATGTTTCACTTTCTGGCGTTTCGACTGGTTTTTCGACTACTTCAATGTCCGAATCTGAAAGGAAAAAATGCACTTGTTAATTTTATATTTATTCTTAATTTGTCAATTTCTACTAAAACAGACTTCGTACTCGTTAATTAGTTTTAAAAAAGCAGCAAAAAGAAATTTCAAGACTTAAAAAAAATAGCAGAAACGTATCTGCCGGAAAATTTAATTTGACGAATAAGAAAAGTCGTTTTAGTCGATTCAATGTGTGAAAAAAAAGTTTTGTTAGCATAACAATTTGATTATATGTTTCCTTTATTTCGAGGAAGAAAATTAACTTCTTTCCTTAACCTGATAATAAAGTTAAGTTCTCAATTTTTTTAAATTCAATTATTTTCCAAATTTTCAGTTAGAATTCTTCAAAAATACAATTATGTTTGAAAGTAAAAAATTAAATTTTTCGAAATTATTACTATCACTGAAAAATATTATCAAAAAATTATTTTAAAGAATTCCTTTATTATAATTTTTTAAAAGTAAATTATTTTCGAATATTTACCATCATAGCTTTTAAAAAACCATAAATTCAATTATTATAAAAAATTAAATTTTTTTATTTAAATAATTGAATTTTCGAAGAAATTTATCGAGAGATATTAATTAAAAATAATTAATTTCGAAAAGAACTTTAGTTAAAAATTGTAGAAAATATTTTAATTTTGGAAAGTTTAGAGTTGTTATTTTTAGAACTAATGAAATTTCACAATGTTTGAAATTAAAATTTTTTGTAATTCTTTCTCGCAAATGTTACAATTTTCTACACTTGAATTTTTAAATCGCAAAATTTTTTTTTCAGAAATTTAACTTTTTTCAAAAAATTTTAATTATAATTTTTCAAGTAGGTGAACTCCACGTCAACTCATCACAGATATTTTCTAGACTAATTGGGATTTGGTTAATATTTTGTGTATATGCTCCTTAGGCGATATGAAAAAAGTTCCCCAAAACTTTTTTTTGAAAAAAAATAAAAAAATGGCGGAGATATGACACTTTGAATTTTTTAGTACTTTTATTTTAAAAAATTCATAACTTCTACTCTAATAATCCGATTTTAATTTTCAATATCAGAAATTGTTCGTAAAATACCATATTTTAAACTAAAAAATATTATAATTAACAAAAAATATTTTTGCTCTATTTTTGTCAAATTTGAAAAATAAAAATCGTCATTTAAAAAATATGGGGTTTTCAATTTCTTTTTTATTTATACCAAAAGATGCCAAAATTTGTCTGTTAAAAATCTTGTAAGTTTCATTGTGGGACCGCCATGGGTTTTTGAAAAAGAAATAAATTTAATGTGATGCATGATACAAATTTATACGTTCTTTCAGGAAATGTAAAAAAAACAAATGACCACAGTGATGCCAGAAACCCTACGCGATTCACCCCCACCATAGCGCCAAACTTACTCCTTCCAATCTCTACTAACACAAAGACACATCACGAGTTCAGTCTCGTCGGTGTGTCTCTTTTTCGTTTTTCATGAAAGCAAGAGAGAAATGGCGCGAAATTTTAAAATGTAGACGTACTAAAATGTGATTATTAAGGAAAATGCTCTAAAAAACTTGTAAATTATTATTTAATAATTGTATAATTCATTATTAAATAATTTTTATATAATTAATTAATTACTTTTATAATTATTAAATGTAAATAAATAATTATAAATTAATAATTATAATTAAAAAATACAAATAAAAGTAAATTGCTGAAACAAAATTTAACAAGCAATTAATAATAACTTTAATTATTGTCAAACAAAAAAATCTATAAATTTTAAATAATCAATTATTATTATTATTATTATTATATTTCATTAAAAATACTCTCTAAATCTGAATTAGTAAAAAATAACTAATTTACTACTATTAAATTAAAACGAAATTCCTTTTATTTTTACAAATTTAAAAAATATTTATTTTGCAATTTCAAAACTTTAATTTGCTAATTTTTAAATTTATATTTCTAAAATATTTGTTATTTTTCATGTTTAAATTTCATTTATTTTTATTTACAGCCAAACTGTGAGTTTAAATAATAATTCATTATTATTAAACAATTTTACTAGAAAAATAATTATTATGCATCTGCGATTCATCTTTTTACTATAATATTTGTTGTTTTTAAACAAATTAAAATTTAGGGAGTATTAATTAAAAAGTGGAATTAAACTGGTTTTCTCATCACATTGAGGTAGAGTTCATGGCGCGTTTTTAAACTTTTGAGGACCAATATCAAATTAAAACATTATATGTAGTTAGAATACTATTAAAACATGCAAGTTTTAGAAATATAAAAAAACATAAGTAATACAAATTTCGAAAAAGTTGAGTCCTCAAAAATTTTTACTCACCAAAGCAAACAAACTTTTTAAAATTTAAAAGATATATTGACTATGGAGAGTACACATTTAAAACAATATCTTCTATAAGTAATATATTCAAAAAAACTAAAAATCTTCGCCTTTAAAATGGGTTAAATAAGAACAAAAACATTGTTCAAATGTGATCGTGGTTCCCCGACTACTGCAAAAAGCGTGCAACTCTTGTCTTACCTGAAGACATTAAGCATTGACAAATATTATATGGAAAAAACTTGTTTCTGGTAATTTTTTAAATTACACATTTATAAAAAATTTTAGATATTATAACCCAGAAAAATGCCTTAAAATTTTTTTAATGTCTTCAATAAAGTCACACGTTTTTACAATAATCAGGCCTAATCCACAAAGTAGGGATACAAATATGTGTTTTTTAACGTAGAATTTTACAAAAAAATAGACACTTTTAAAAATAAGTACAAATTATTCATCAATGAAAACGTATAATTACATTTGCTTAGAAAAATTAAATCTGGTTTATGTTTATTAAAAAAAACAAGCATAGGATACGCGCGCTGAAGCGCGCGTTCACATATTCTATTTCAATTGTTAAAAGAATACAATTATGATCACGAATTAAAATTAGGAATTTTTTTTATTAAATTAAAAAGTAGTTAATTGTACCAAAACCATTATTATCGCAAGTGTTTCTAATTTTTACAAATAAAATCAAACTTATGTCAGTACGCAGTACAAACATGATTTAACAACAATGATCATTTTAATGGAAATTATAATTATTTAAATTATTTATTTCCAAAAAATCTGAATTTTATTGAAAGTCCTGATTGAAAAATTAAGAAAAGAAATTATTTAAATTTTTTTACATTTTTCTCAATACAATTTAACATTTCTGTAATATAATTAAATTTTTTTTATAATAAATAAAGAAAATATATTATTTTGGATTATCAACCAAAATTTTGTTACAAAACTTTAATTTTTTTTTGTATATAAAAAATGAAAGAAGTTTGCGGGATTATTGATTTATCAATTATTATTACAAGATTATAAATTTTTTTTTGAATGAAGAAAAGGAGAATTGCATAATTTCTCTTTCTCAATTACAATGATTTTAAAAATATTTAAATTTTTCATTAAAAATAGAGAAAAAATAAAATGAAATAGAAATAAGAGAAAAACACAAATTGTTAAATACGTAGAAGCATTTTTAAATTAAAAGAAATTTTCGATTATAATAAATTTGTTGTAAATATTTTTAAATTGAAATGTTTAATTTTCTAATTTTTTTTAAAAATAAAAAATAAATAAAAGAAAAACAAATATTTAATTAATTTTTTAATATGAATACCAATCAAAAATATTTTAAAAATTAAACAATACTGTATATTTTCTAACATTTTGTTAACTTTTGAATTTATAGTTAATCAAAATATTGTAAAAACTAAAACAAGTTGTAAATCCAGATGTTCATTACATGAACATTTTGCTTCCTCTATACGATCAGCAAAAAAAAATTTGCTTCCTCGTGGAGGAAGCACTAACTTATTGTCACGTATTGACATATTTTCCATGTTGTTGTCTTCAAATCTAATTAAAAATTTATTATAATTATAATTAAGTATATTAAGTATATTTAATTTTTAAGTAATTTCTAATACGATCTAATATTTCTAAAATCAAAAAAATATTTATAAAATTGGTTTTAATCCTAAATGAACAAAATAAAATTTCTAATAAAAAAAAAATGAATTTTTCATCTTTAATTGTAATTAATTCTATAATTTTCAATAGAATATATATTTTACATACATTCAATCGATTCGTCTTGATGCAAGGAATAAGATTTTAGATTTATTTTTCAATAAATATAATAACATTTTATTGTACAGCAACATGATTCTTAAGAAAAAATGAATTTTTATTAAAAATGCAAATTTTGTGTCTGTAATTGGTTTTAATTTTATAAATTTAAATACAATATATACTTTATATATACCAATCGATCCGTCTTGATTGCAAAGAATAAAATTTTAGAATTAAGTGAGTAAGATTTTCTTATACAGCAACATAATTTTGCGGAAAGAACTCATTTTTTGAGAAAAATGCGAATTTTTCAGCTTTAATTGTGATTAACTCTATAAATTCTCATACAATTTATTCTTTTTATATACCAATCGATTCGTCTTGATGCAAAGAATAAGATTTTATTATATATTAACTTCAATAACCAACTTAAAAAAAAATTTTTGAAAAAAAAATTTTTTTTAGAAAAAAGTCAAAAAAAATTTTTTTTCTGAGAATTTTTTAAAGTCTATCAATCCAGTTCGAGATATTTTTTATGATAAATATACCTGGTAAATTTTAGCCAAATTCGTTAAAACCTCTTCGAGTTATCGTGTTCACACAAATCGGGATCCACACACACACACACACACACACACATACACACACACACACATACATACATCCGGACAATTGTTCAGGGTCTTATATAACATAGTCCCATATAGAAGAAAATTTGTCAAAAGGATTTTTAAAAATTTTGTAAATTAAACGACTACAAAGCTTCCTCACGAGGAAGCAAAATCAATTACAATTTAAAACACTACATTTAATTAAAGTATTTTAACATTAATTTTTATTTACTTTACGGGAGGAATTTTATTTAATAAATATCGAAAATTAAATAATGAATATAAATCAAAATTTTTAATTAAACAAAAATTTACAATAAATGATTTTTGAATACCTCAATGGTGATGAGAAAACCAGTTTAATTCACTTTTTAATTAATACTCCCTAAATTTTAATTTGTTAAAAACAACAAATATTATAGTAAAAAATGAATCGCAGATGCAATTAATAATTATTTTTCTAGTTAAAATTGATAATAATAATGAATTATTATTTAAACTCACAGTTTGGCTGTAAATAAAAATAAATGAAATTTAAACATGAAAAATAACAAATTTTAGAAATATAAATTTAAAAATTAGCAAATTAAAGTTTTGAAATTGCAAAATAAATATTTTTTAAATTTGTAAAATAAAAGGAATTTCGTTTTAATTTAATAGTAGTAATTAGTTATTTTTTTACTAATTCAGATTTAGAGAGTATTTTAATGAAATATAATAATAATAATAATAATAATTGATTATTTAAAATTTATAGATTTTTTTGTTGACAATAATTAAAGTTATTATTAATTGCTTGTTAAATTTTGTTTCAGCAATTTACTTTTATTTGTATTTTTTAATTATAATTATTAATTTATAATTATTTATTTACATTTAATAATTATAAAAGTAATTAATTAATTATATAAAAATTATTTAATAATGAATTATACAATTATTAAATAATAATTTACAAGTTTTTTAGAGCATTTTCCTTAATAATCACATTTTAGTACGTCTACATTTTAAAATTTCGCGCCATTTCTCTCTTGCTTTCATGAAAAACGAAAAAGAGACACACCGACGAGACTGAACTCGTGATGTGTCTTTGTGTTAGTAGAGATTGGAAGGAGTAAGTTTGGCGCTATGGTGGGGGTGAATCGCGTAGGGTTTCTGGCATCACTGAATGACCATCACAAGTAATATGAATTCATTGCTAATTGTTCCCTGTCTTTCTAAAGTTTTTTTTCTATGCATCACATTAAATTTATTTCTTTTTCAAAAACCCATGGCGGTCCCACAATGAAACTTACCAGATTTTTAACAGACAAATTTTGGCATCTTTTGGTATAAATAAAAAAGAAATTGAAAACCCCATATTTTTTAAATGACGATTTTTATTTTTCAAATTTGACAAAAATAGAGCAAAAATATTTTTTGTTAATTATAATATTTTTTAGTTTAAAATATGGTATTTTACGAACAATTTCTGATATTGAAAATTAAAATCGGATTATTAGAGTAGAAGTTATGAATTTTTTTAAATAAAAGTACTAAAAAATTCAAAGTGTCATATCTCCGCCATTTTTTTATTTTTTTCAAAAAATGTTTGGGGAACTTTTTTCATATCGCCTAAGGAGCATATACACAAAATATTAACCAAATCCCAATTAGTCTAGAAAATATCTGTGATGAGTTGACGTGGAGTTCACCAGTACCTCAGTTGTCAGAATTTCTAAATTAAATTACTTATTCAATACTTCAATACATTTGTTAAATTCATATTTATACTCTTTATTATTTATTTTTGCGAACTAAAATAAATTTTTTTAATAATTTGAATCTAAAACCTTCTGAAATTTAATTATTTAAAAAAATTACAATTGTAGTTCTTCAAAAATTCAATTATTTTTAAGAATTTTTCTAAATAGATATTTAAATATTAATTTATATTTTTCTTTACAGCAATTAAAATGGTCAAAGATTTAAGGGGATTTGAACCAATATGACGTCATAAATTTAAAACTAATGCTTTACATAAATTGTGACGTCATAATGGTTCAAATGCCCTTAAGTTTGAATATCTTTTGAAATTTAATTATTTCTAAAAATTCCTACTATAAATTTTCTAATAGTCAATTATTTTCTAAAATTGTAATTTAAATTCGTTTTTAAGTTAATTCTTATCGGAATTCAGATACAAGAATTCAATTATTTAAGTACAAAATAAAGAATGGATAAAATAATTATTTTATTCTATGAAAATTCTGCTATTGTCAATATTCATAAAATTGTCGAAAAAAGTAATCCAAAAATACTTTTACATAAATTATATCAGTAGATTTTTTGATTCTAATGGAATGAAAGAAGAACATTTTTTACAACTTTTTTTAAAAAATAATTATTTTTCAAAAGTGTTAAAAATATTAAATAAAAAAAAACTTGTACATTAATTAATGTATTGGAATTTCAATAAATTGTATTTTTTTATGAACAATTCAAGCTTTAATAGCTTAAATTTTGAATTCAGAGAATGTTGAATGAACTAAAATTATATTAAATTAGATTAGATTCATTAAAATTAATAAACTTAAATTCAGTAACGAAACTATTATATATTAACGAAAGAAGATGAATAGGTAATTCTTGAATTTACTATTATTTTGAAAAAAACAAATATTAATTTTTTTATATCAACTATAGTTATTAGCGGATTTGAGTAGTGCAAATTCCCCGAAAAAAGAAAAAAGTAGTTTTTACCGGCTCAAATAAAAAAAGAAGCATCCAAATAATAGCAAATCATAAAAAATAGTAGTAAATAGTAGGTTTTAGCACTGAAACTTACCAGTCTCCGAAGGACTGCTCGACCCGTCATTGTCCGAGCTTTTTGGAGCTTGTAAATTGGTACCTAGATTTGCCATTGTAAGCGATGTTATTGAGGATGAACTCAAGGGATTATGGTCCCAGTCCAATTTAGGAGCCGATGGTTTTTGTTTTCGTGCTGGATTCCAAAAATTACAGTAGCAGCATTTAAATCCTATAAAAATTAAAAAAAAAATGAATACCAATGTTTTTTGCCAGAAAGAATCAATTCATTTTTAACATTTAGTTCCGCAATTACCGAAATATTCGAATTCTTCCTTCAAAGCCATTCCATTATGCGATTCACATTGACGACAAATCAATGCGTATCGATTCGATGGACCATCTCCAACTAGATACTCGACAAGTTTATCTAAATAGCTTCTCTGCTGTGGAAGTATTGGCCGAGGAAGTGGAGTTCCAGCTAAAAATTTAAAAACATAAAGAAAATTTGCATTAATAGACATTTTTTGGAATATTTGAATTCTATTTCAAAAACATGAATTATAGTTTTTAAATATATTCAAAATGATTATCTACATTTATAAAATCAGACACTTGTCTACACATTGCTCAACATTAATTTGAGCTTAAAACATACTTCTCAAAAGAATACGACAGTTAGAAATTTAAATAATAATGTTTAAACATTATCATTATTAAAGTCTATAGTTATATTTTCTCCAAATTCGGTAAATTAATAAATCTTCTTTTAAATATATTTAAAAGATTTAATTTGGTTAGTTAAAAGAAAAGTAATTACTGGGGCCAGTTGTTGGTGCATTGTTTGCCCTAATTGGCTGATAACTCGACGACGCAAGGGGAGACGCGAGAGGTGAACCAATGGCTGTCGTGTATGGTCCAATATTTGATAATCTACCGGTTTGAGCAACGTTTGATGTAAGTGCCCTTCGTCTCAATTCAGAAACACCGGATGGAGGAACTGGTCCAGACGTTAGCGGAGTATTTATGCGACGAGGTGTTTCTGCACTTGACGAAGTTATGGAATAATTCGGCTGCAATAAATAATAAATACAAATCAGCATACAACCAAATTTTACCACCTATAAAAAATTGGTTATTTACAATTTTTTTCCGTTTTTATTAATTAGCATTTGTAAAATTTTCTTTTTCTAGAATTTACAAATAATTTTACACTTAAACTAAAACAAGATTAGAAAAAAACTTTTTTCCACTAATTTACAACACTTTTAAAAAAGATACAAATAAAACTTTGAAAATTAAAAATATGAAAAAAGTGGAGAATTGATTCTGCTAGGGATCGTAATACACTTTTAATGTACAAATAAAAAAAATTGTAAAAAGGCTACCTTTTTAAATTTCGACAAATACTTCAAATTTTTTTTGAATTTAATTCTTTTTACTTCGTATACTTTTTTTTGTAAATCTACATTACCTGGTGTAAGTTCATTTTATTCTTTTTTTCACTAACCTGAGGCGAGAGCTGTAAAATAAAGTATTTTGTATTAGAATATTTTTTTAAGAAATAAAAAATTTAGAAGTAGAAGAAAATTACAATATCAAATTTATTGTTTTGCTAAACTTACGGGAGACATTCGCAATTGATCAGGTGCGAACTTTAATAAAATTTCTTTGGCTTTCCTGTAGGTTTCAGTCTCCGTTACTTCATCTAAAATTTTCTTCTTATCGCGCTGCATTGACGATAATTTCTCCTCATTTCTTCGAAGCTTACGTTTATAATACCAAGATACCAATTTCTTGACAAATATTATCCTAAAGAATGAGAATAGTAAATTTAATTAGGCTAAATAAATTAATTTAATTAATAATTTCATCAATAAAATTAATTAATTTTATTAGTGAAATTATTGAAAATATTTGAATTTCGGAGAAGAATTTTATTATTTATAAAATAGAAATTTTGACGAGAATTTAAAAAAATTTTTGAAGTTAATTAAAGTCTAGCGAAGAAGATATTATTTTTGAAAATAATGGAATTTTTGCAATATTTTGAAACTTTTGTTTTTTATCTAACAACTCGGGTATGTAGACTTTTTCTTTATTTTAAATCAATATATTATTTTATATATTATTTCTATATTTTCTATTGATTTTATTTTATTATCTACAGCTGTATAGAGAAAAATAGAAAATCTTACAATATAGGAAAAATGAGCAGTGGAGTGACGTAAATTAATTGATCGTATGGCGATGTAGGAAAAAAATAGAAGTAACATGTTAATGCTGCTATTATGTACAGAATAACACTATAAGCAACTAAAGTTCCAACTATTTTTTTGTGCCTTTGTTCAGTAAAAAGTCCATATTTTTCGATTTCTTTGATATTCTGGAAAAGAAAAATTTCGAGAAAAAATTCAATTGATTACTATTAAAATCAAGACAAAAGAAAAATTTTAATTTACTTCCACTGTACCTTATCAAGATTTTCAAGAATCTCTATGGTTGTTTTCTTTTTCTGAAAAATAAATAATTTAATTGAATTTGTTAAATTTCATAAAATAATAATAAAATTAACGATTCGAAAATTAAAAATATGTTTTTTTTATTTAAGAAGTGTGCAGTATAATTAGAAGGTACCGGAAAATTCGAAAAATGACATGAAACTTAGGGGATGAATTTTAAAGAATAAAATTAGAAATTACGTGAGTAGAATAATTTTTTTTTATAATGCAAAAGACTTGAATGTTAATTTATTTCGACACCATTTCTTCTAAATATAGGCTTGACTTCATAATTGTCTAGTGCATCGGCACACAAAAGGAAGAATAGTGAATCATCAATTTGAATCATTAAAAAAAATATTTTAATTACATTATTTATTTAAATAAAAAAAATTCCTAAAGCAACATAATTTTAGAGGAGAAATTTACTGATAGTTTCTACATTAGAAAAAAATGTCAAATATATATTTTTATAAACCATATTATCTACATACAAATGTTCTCGTTTTATATAATATAAAGTATTCCTAAATATAACAATTCAGAGTTCATTGCCTATTGCTTTGTCATTGAATGACAATGTCTAATTTACATTTTAATACTTGTACATAAATTAATCGTCCAATTTCGAAAAATCATTCAATATCTCCTGACTCGAGTCGGGGAACAGAAATGTCAAAAACTGTTAAATCCGTATATTTTAAAAGCAATAATTTCTAACGATAATATAAAAAAAATAAAATTTGCAAACAAATAAAGTTTTTTAATAACAAATAATATTAACAACAAATATTAAACTTTTACCCCAAAAAAAGATATTTGTACGCGGGGAAAAATTAGAATCCTAACCTTAAAAACATGATTCACCGGAAAATGACAATATCTCAATGTTCAAATATCAAGAGTAAAATATACTTACACGAAATCTGGATACGATATTACCCATTTTTATATTTTCAAGTCAAAGATTTATTATTTCAGAGAATATTCCTTTTTTCATAGAAGCATATTGTTTACAATCACGAATAATGCACTATTTCTCCTAAAAATTACAACTCAAACTTTAGTTTAATTGTAATTTTCACCTCTCAATGAGAAATGCATTCAATGAGCTTCCAAATTTAAATGCCACAAAATTCAAGATATTTATAGAAAATAAAGACCTCCAAGCAAAATATATTCGCGCAAATAAAATTTTGCGGTTAGTTCAATCAAGTTCACCAAAATGTATAAAGCGTCTATAATTTCCGTTTCATTCCTTTTAAATAGAACTTTTGAATGCAAAATAATTTACAAAATCAAGACAAATACAAATTTCATATGTAATAATACACAATTTAAAAAAAAATTATCACACAAAATTCATTTACGTATATATTTTTTTTCTACACTTTTCTGGAGCCAGATTTCAAACGATATGAAAACGGCAAAACGAACAAAAAATCAAGTCAACACCAAAACTGCGCATGAGCGTTTTGCGCATCAATGCGCATAAATTATGCGCAAATACAAATTGTCACTAAACAATATTGAAAACAATTTTTTAATATTTAATTTTTAAACAATAAAATTACAGAAAATATTTTTAAAATAAAAGAATAGAGAGTAAATGAGTTTTTTTAGATAAAATTAAAATGTTTAATGTCTTTTTTTCTTTACTGTTTTTAATGTTCTTTATTAATCGCGTAATCACTTTTTATGCAATAATGATGACTTTATCAATGAAAAATAAAGAGAAATTTAAAAATAACTTTTGATTTATCAATCTGTAGGTGTTTTTTAAAAATTTGCTTTAAAACTAAAAGTTTGTTTCTCTTTTTGCATATTTGATTATTTGGAGAAAATATTTGAATTATTTTTATTGTCACAATTTATATTATTTTTTATTATAATTTAAATCATTTTGTCTTCTTCTGTAGATTGTATCTTTCGGGTTTTTCTTTTTTTTAAGTATAAAATTAGTATTTTTATTACTTTTTTCGATATAGAAAATAGAAGATTTTGAATTATTTTTAAGCATTAAATTGATTATACTTTACTGAATTAAACAATAATTAATTATAATTTAATTATTAATAAAATATTAAAATTAACAAGGAGTGAGAGGATAATTCTTTTAAAATCCATTGAGATTGCAAAATTTATTTTTATATTAAGAATTCAAGTAGAAACTACAATGAAGAATTCTAGAGCAATCTCTATTTAAAAATTTCAAATAAAAATTTCAAATATCACAAAATTAAGAAAATATGAAGTATTTCGTTATACGATAAAACACTTATATTAATTTCATTTTCAGTCTTTTCTCCCATATCAATCTTTGGTGGACCAAAAAAGATTTCATAAATTCTCATTAAGAATAAATTTGTTTTAACATACTTCAATCGAATTTGATATAATCACTTGGAAAAATAGCATTTATATTATGAGAAAGCAAATTGATTAATAGGGAAAAAAGCAAAGTTAAAAAATAAAATGATAAATTCTAAAATTATACAAAAATAAAAAGTTTTAAATTATAAATAAAAACGGTTAAAACTGTAAGTAATACTAGAGTTGAATTTTCGTAAAACAAATAATGCATTCTAGAGAGAAAAATGAAAATTTCTTTTTTGGATGTAAATAGTTTTAGTGAGTAGCAATTGGTTCAGGAACCTCTTTCCACAGAGGATGAGTGCCGTCTCCTTTATTCTTGCAAACTGATTCTATTAATTGCTTGGACGGTTGCCGTAAATCGTATGCCAAACCGAGTTTAGCACATAAATCGATAAAACCAGTCGTTATATTCATTGAATAATCACCAAGTTCCGCCGCCTAAAATTGAAATTTTGAATTAAACTGAGTAAGAAACAATTCGAGAATTAAAAAATAATTTTTTAAATTTTATGATTTACCTTATAATCCCAAGGGAATGTGTGATGATAATTGTGCCAGCCCTCGCCCAAGGTTACAATGGAGACAGCTTTGTGCTCCGTTGGAAAGATTTTCCTATTAATTGAAATTTCATTTTTTTAAATAAGGTTTTTTAATTGAAAATGCAGAAAAGAAAATAAATATCCATTCGAAGCTCAGACTTATTAAAAGGTAATCAGCAATAATTTCTAGAAATTCACTTCGATTTTTGAAAAATTTTAATAATTCAAATTCTCCTGAAATTACTTAAATTTATTAATATGTATTTAATTATTTCTGATAAATAATGAATTTATAAAAAAAATTTATTTAAAAACACAAAAAAATTGCATTTTGCAGAAATTCAATTATGATCGAAAACTTTAAAGAATTCTTGCCAAAATTTAAAATATCTTTTTTAAATTAAAAAATTCTTGGAAAAATTTCAATTATTTTTAACAATTTTCCTCAATTCCATGATTTTCAATATCTAATATGTTAATACATATTTTCTAAACAATTCAAATAATTAAAAAATTTTTTAATAAAATTCTATGCAAATATTTAATTATTTTTATAAATAACCCCATTTTTACATGAATTTAATTATTTAAATATTTTTTATAATTTTCTTCGCTTTACTACAATTATTTTCGCAAATAATAAAAACTTTTACAGGGATTCAATGATTTTCATAAAGAATAAAATTATTTTTAGGAATTCAATTATTTTCATAAAATTTTTAATAGAACTTCAATTATGTTAAACAATTTGAAGAAATTCTCCTAAAAATCTCAATTATTTTCAAAAAATTTCCTGAATTTAATAATTTGTAATATAATTACTATTTAATAAAATTTTCAAAAAGAATTCAATTGTTTAAAAAAATTGTAATAAAATTCTATTTAGGAATTCAATTATTTTAATAAATAGTAAAACTCATCGCAGAATTTCAATTATTTTTAATACAATTTTCCAAAGAATTCAATTATTTAAAAATTTAATTAAGTGTTGAAGTTAACGATCATTAACTTAATTTTGAAACCAGTGATAGAACAATTATTATTCATTATTTAAAAATTTGTTGATAAAATTCTTCATGAGAATTCAATTTTGCAAAACATTCAATAAATTATTTATTTTTGTATTTAAATAATTGAATTCTCGTTAAATTTTTTACAATAATTCAGAATTAAAAGCATTATCGCGTGAATTTTTAGGAATAATTGAATTTGAAAAGGTTTCAAATTAAAATCTTTGAAAATCTGAATTTTTCATACTTTTAACTAACAATTCCGTATAGAATTAATTTTTTTGAAAAAGTTTAATTGAATTATTTTTATATGAAGTTTTTACTTTCTAATATACAGTAATTATAAACTGAATTGTAAACAAATGAATTTGAAAATTCTCAAAGAACTTTTTCAAAAATTATTAAAAATAATTGATGAATTTTATTTAAAAATTGTGGAATAAAGATGAAAATAATTTTGAAAAAATTATAGTGACAATAATCTTAAAATATAAAATAATGATTTTATCACTCGGGAATCTTTAATTATTATAAAATATGAAGAAATCGACCTCTCCGAATTGAAAACTCTTTATATTTTATATTAATATTCTTATAAGTTGTTGAATTTCAAAAAGGTTTTGAATTTTAGTCTTGAAAACCTTTTGTTATGGAATAATAATGATTAATTATTTATTTAAAATGTTAGGAAGATGCAAAACTAAATTTTTTAGGCAACCCTGAAATTTATCCTTTTAACGATTCACGTGAAAAAATAAAACTTGAACCTAAAATGCCTACTTTAGTAATGAAATGCAAATTCATGTTTCTTACTTGTTGTAGGGTCTTTTATGACCCCATAAGTGGGCAAAGCTGTTGGCACTGAATGTCACGTTCAGTTGAAAAACGTAACGAATAAAGCATTGCGAAAGAATTGCATAGTACCAATTTTCATTCCAACCGTACACTGGCACAACAGTGGGTAAAATGAAGCACAGCAAATATTTCCAAATTGTGAAATACCTATTTGCAAAGAAGAAAAAAGAGAAAAGTTTAATTAATGTTAATTCAGAAATTCAAATAAATGACTACTTATAAAATAATTATTATTTTTATCAATTAACTAATTAAATAGGTATTTATGTATAGCAAAGCTACTAAATTCGCTAATTTTGGAAAAAGTAAATTAGTAATTTCGTATAAATTAATTAGTAATACATACAAAAAGTAATGAAACTTACTTGTCTCCAAATTGTACAAGTGGATCTGCTTTGATATCACTAATATCGACTTGTCGCTTACGCCTAATCATTTCCGGATGTTTCTTCATCATTAACCAACCAATGTGAGCAAAAAAGAATCCACGAGTTGGATTTGTTGGATCGCCATCAGTCTCAGCATATTTATGATGAAGCCGATGAAGTTTTACCCAATTACTGATTGTAAACTGTAAAGAATATTAAAAAAAAATTTTAATTTTCACTCGCGTATAAAATTACATAATTATTGTCATGATTATTTAATAATTATTACAATATAAATGTTAATTATTTTATTATTACTTTATTACAATTCTAAATAATATCATATACTGATTAATACAAATTTATCTAAAACCTATTGTAACAAATAATTATATTTGAATTTTTATTTCATCCATTTATTTGTTAAATAAAAAAGAAATCATAACAATGAAGAAAATTTTTAAAAACGTAAACATTGAGAATATAAAAACAAGACTTGAAATTTAATTATTTTTTCTTCAAATAAATTTTCAATTTTCAAATAAAATTTAAGGGAAAAAATTAATAATTTCTAACTTACTGTGCCATTGGAATAGTAAAAAAAGAGCAACAACGCTCTCAATGATGATTTTGCCTTATAGGCCTTGTGTGAATATAAACGATGAGCACCTGCCGTTTCTCCAATTTTCGTGTAAACGTAAACCCCCAACACTTTAACAAAAAAATATTAATTTATCGATTTTTGAAGAATTTTCTTTTTTCAAATATAGAAATGAAATTTGTAATATAATTTACAATTATTTTTTATATATTTAAAAAATTCATAATTAATTATTATTATTATTATTCATTCATAATTAAAATATAAATTGTAATGAAAATATATAAATAAAAAATTTGAAAATGAAATAAATCAATAAAAAATGAGCAAATAAAGTTAATAAAACAAATAGTGAATAAAGTAAATAAATAAAGAATGGAAATATTTAAAGAAAAATTTCGTTTTTTTAAAAACATATAATTTAACACTGTCATTGAATACTTACTCCATAGCGCTGTTAATTTGTGAGTGAGATAAGGGAACGTGAGGGCCCCATAAATTGCAATACTGTGCCAGACAGCAAAGAAGATAATATAATTCCACAGCAATTGATTTTCAAACTCAAAAGGTCCCAATTTTGAAGGTTTTTGAAGTTCTATGCCATCGTATATTCCAGATTTATCGTCACTCTTTTCTTTAATGTAAGTCTTATCTAATGAATTTGCTGCCGACTTTGTTGTCTTTCCGACAGTTGCGTTTGCCATTGTTGGGGGTATTTTGCCTACAAAAAAGCCATTCTCATTAATAAATATTGCAAAACAATAATAATAAAAATATATCAGTAAGTAAATTAATTGCGAAAA
Source organism: Leptopilina drosophilae (assembly GCA_032873175.1). Taxonomy (NCBI): domain Eukaryota; kingdom Metazoa; phylum Arthropoda; class Insecta; order Hymenoptera; family Figitidae; genus Leptopilina; species Leptopilina drosophilae. Next base: position 52,875,228 of record CM065478.1, read on the forward strand.
ATTAATATTATTTAAAAATTTGTAATTTTTAATCGAATAATATTTTGATTATTTTCCCTTCATTTTATTTTGACCTTCAGTCGATTTTTTTTTTGGTAGCTTTAGAATTTCGAAATTTTTGTTTTGAATGTCAAGAACAACAAAATTCTCAAGTTACAGAAAAATAAACTGGAAGCCAAAACTAATATAAATAATAACAAAGAACTATAAAAAAAAATATTTTATCAATAATAATGAAATATTATTTTGCTTGTTAAAATGCAGCACATGTAGAAATATTATTATTCAAAAGTAATATAAAAATTGTAATTATTTTGAAGTATTGTTATTATTACCTTATTTATGTCTGTAATATAATTTATGTCTATATTTATGTCTTGTAAAAGTTAACTAGTATATAATTAAGTGTATAACTTAATTATAAATAATTAAAATAAAATAATTAACAAACTGAACAAATAATATTGTACTTTTACTAAAACAAAAATTATATTTTGTTAACAAAATATTTGTTAATATTTATTGATAAAATGTATTTATTAAAGTGAATTAATTATCTAGATATTTATTAATAAAGAATTTGTTTTACTTGTAATTTCCAGTTCTTCAGTGAGAGTTCAAATCTCAAAAATTTATTAAAATCCATTAAAATAATTAATTTGAATGATTAAATATCTCTTTAGAGTGTGAAGGAAATTATTTCCGCAATAGTAAGAATAATGGAAATAGAAGTTCACTATTCATAAATTGAAACTGAATAGAATCTTCAAAACGCTTCAGTATTTATTGTAATAAAAACGCATGAGATTTGTGAGCTTCCCGTTACTACCTTATTGAGGACACAGCGCGGTAAAATTTTAAATAATAAATACAAGAAAGAGAATATTGCATTCATTATTTATATTTAACTTCATTGGCAAATAATTGCCATTGGGAAATTCGACCAAGGAAACATTTTTAACATATTTTTAATAGGAATGTATTTATAATTATAATTTCATTTTCACTCCCTTTTTATAATTTCATAAAATGCCTTTAATTTAAAAACAAATCAAATTTTATTTAGAAAAATAATCACTAAATTAACTTGCTATTTAAAATGTAAAAAAATATTTATAGTTATAAAGTATTTTCATATTATATTCAATATTAAAAACACAATTATTAAAATGCATAATTATTTATATGTAGAATATTTAATTCTTATTTTATTGGAAAATATTAGAAAAAAATTCTTTTCTCGTTAAAAACAAATGAATTTTATTGCAAAAATTATTAATTTGCAATTTTTGCCTCATTTTGCTTGTGTGCTTCACTGATTGCGACGTCCACATATTCATTGATAAGATTCACAGATTTCTCGACAAGTAAAATTTCTCTTTGCGAAACTTTTGGTAAGCCAAAATTCTTCTCAACACCATTTGGTCCAAATTGCAATTCCGATGTGAAAAAACGACAAAATGGCAATGCATTCGATCGAATGTAAGCCGAGGCAATTGCTTTATTGTGACCATTCAATCCAGCTGTGACAGTTGTTAGAAATTTTGCAATCGCAGTCGCTGATGACAATACAGGACCACCAAATTCCGTTCCTGATAATTCTTTCTCGGCATTTTGAAATTTACTCATCAGCAGATCTTCGTCGGCCTGAAAAATAATTGTTATTTGTGAGTCACTCGATTATGTGATAATATTCATTGAGTTTCGAGACAACAATTAATATTATTATTATCATCATCGAGATATTCTGCCCTTACGTGAAGTTAAACTAATTTCCCTAGAATTTCGATAACAGGATTTTTACAGTTCAGGGAAATAAGAATTGTAAGGAAATTTTATCCAAATTATTTTAAAAAATTAAATAATTGAAAATTTTACATAGTCTATGCATATTCTTTATCTAGGTTCAAAAATTCATAAGTGGAGTTACAGTTACAATTTTTAGAAATAATTATTTGATCACTTATTTTTTTCATTTAAATAACTGAATTTTCGTACAACTTTTTGATAAGAATTGGTTTAAGAAAGAATTTCAGTTCCAATTTTAGAAAGTATTTTAAAAAATCAAAAGAATTGTAGTTCTAGTTTTAATTAAATTTCAAAAGAATTTACATTGAAAGTAATATAATATTGTTAATTCCTGATGGGTAAATAAATAACAATAAGTATTTAAATATTTATTAAGGTAGGATATTTTCTCAAATTTCAGTAAAATAAATTTATATTTCATAAAATTTTATTTCCTCACTTTAAAATAATATTTTTAATTATTATTAAATCTTTTGTAGAATTTATTGTAACGAAAAATTTGGATAATCAATTTTACAAAAATTTCCGCATTTAAATAATTGAATTATAGTAAAATTTGTTAATAAAAATTGAATTAAAAATAAATTTTAGTTAAAATTTTAAATAAAAAATTGAATAATTAGAAGCGTTATGATAGTAATTTAAAAAAATAATAAAATTTTTAAAGGTTTTTAAATGTAATATCTTTTTGACATTTTAATCGCTGTAAAAGTATAATAATATTTGAACGTTTATTTAAAAAAATTATGAATCTAGTATTTTGAGGAGAAATTATTATCAAAGTTTTGAATGAATTTATATTTAAAATACCAAAAAATAATTGAAAAAAATTATAATTATAAATAATAAAATTTCAAAAGGTTTTACATTAAAAATTTTAATTTTCTTTTGGACAAATAAGTACCAATAACAGAGTTACCATAGAAGTTTCATTTTGTTTTTTACTGACTTTTTCCTGATTTCTAGGCAAAAATTTGACATTTTCACTGACTCGAAAAATGCTCTATTTAATTATTAATGAATATTAATTACATATTTTTACAAAAACTTCTGCAAAATTATTTTCTTTATTTCAATTCAGTTATTATTTTTTAGAATCTCGAACTAAAATTCTTCTTTATTTCCATTAGCAAAAACTTTAAATTAAAAGGAAATTATTAACCTTAAAAGTGAAATATAAATAAAATCAACTTTATTACGTTTTTAATATTTTAATACCTTTTTAATTATTAATCATATAATTTATGAAAAAGTTTTTCCAGAATTTTCAATTCAATTTTACGAAATTTCGATTATTAGTAAATTATTTACTTAAATATATATATTGAAAAAAAGAAACTTCACGTAATTAAAAAAAAAAATTCTATTAAACTTTTTCAAGGAAATTCATTTTACAGAATAGTTAGTTGAAACTATAAAAAATTCAGATTTTCAAAAATTTTAATTTGTAACCTATTTAAATTCAGTTATTTCTAAAAATACACACAATAATGATTTTAATACTCAATAATGTAAAAATATAAAAATATGTACGAGAATTCAATTATTTCAATACAAAAATAAATAATTTATTGAATAATTGATTACTTCTTCAAATTTAATTCCCATTATGAATTTTATGAATAAATTTTTAAATAATTCCAAAAAAGAATTTAATTATTCAATGGGTCTTGTAAATTTTCTGGACCCTAAAATTATTAAGAAGTCTTAAAAAAAGAATTTCAAATTTTAAAGTCTAAGTATCTTTTAAAATTCATTGATTCTTTTTTCGTATCTTAAATTTGATGAATTAATTAAAAATGAGAGTTTGAACCTTTTTAAATTCGTTGACGGGCCTTGAGACTGATAATAGAGGAACAGTGGAGAAAACATCAGCCCCACCGGCAAGTGGTACTGTGAGATAAGCAGGATTCAAATCGAGAAGTCTTGATGTAAAAGTTTCCACGCGCATTGCCTCGAGAGCGACAGATCCAATTATTCGATTTGGATCATACCATCCAGCTGATTTATAGATTTCCGAAACCAAGGGCAATGTTGCAGTCACTGGTCGTGCAAAAATAATTGCCATCGCTGTCGGACATGAATTAACCATTTTCTCCGCTGTTTTACGAACGTAATTAACTGACGATCTGAATTGAGCGTAAATTGACGAGTTTCCCATTTTAAAATCATTTTCGTCCAAAAGAGCAATTATGTCCATCTATAGAGAAGGGGAAACAATTGTTAGAAATAAAAACTCAAATTTCAATCGTTAATTACTTAAATAAATAGTAAATATAGTAGAAATACGGAAGATAGCAAAAATAGTAAAAATATTAAAGATAGTGAAGTAAAATAAATAATAAGCCGATAACAATAACTCACGTCTTTGAGAGCATTTCGCATAAACTTCTTCTTGTAGTATTTAATTTTTGGCGAGGTGTCCATAAATGATGCTTCGGTTATGGCACCCTCCAGTGTATTTCTTGTGTCGACAAAATGAATACGATTTACGAGAAGGTTTTGCTTGAGCAATAATGTCGCGTACGCGGCAGTCCATCCACTTCCAATAATTCCAATAGATACATTACTCTTATGACTCGGTAGTAATTCATTGAATTCATTGTAACGACAATTCTTTTTGCGGTGATCCTTTTCACTCTCCAACTTGTCCGAATCTGTTTTATTTGGTTTTGGCGTATTTGAAATTTCCTTGTAATTGAGAATCTTTTTTTTCACGCGTAACGCACATTTTGATACTTTCGATAAATTGTTTCTAAACATAATAATTTCTCCCTAATGATCTATTCTAAATTTCTTCTTCTTTAAATAAAAATATTTTATAATACACTTTTTTTCTGAATTTCCAAGAGGTTAACGGAATGTGTCAAACATTGTCAAATTTGTATCAATTGAAGTTAACTGCCTTTCTTTCTAACCGATTAAAAAAAATAGCTTTTTCGCAATTTATATCTCCAAGCCAACGGGAAATAGAAATTAAGAAAAGGATTAAAAAAGAATTATTAAATTTATTGATTAATAAGTTTTTAACAAAAAAGAAGAATCTTTTTTTAATTATTGTCATTAACTCTCAATTGAGTATTTATATACATATTTAATTAATTACCAGTCAATTAGCAATTAATTTCACACTTAAAAAATTAGAGAGCCTTTTTTTGTTCGTATAAACTATTTTTCTATGTTCAACTACAACTTTCTTTAAAATGTTCTTAATTTAATTCTATTCAATCAAATTTAAATTTATAATAATTTTCCAATTAATTTTGTTTCACTCGAAGATCATCTAAATTCTCAGATGATTTTACTTCGAGATTCTTCTCGTTTGCTAAATGCAACATCGAGACGAAAGCAATCGGTAAACTGAGAGCTTCTGAATTTGATTTCGATAGAAATTTCGGCAAATCTTGATAGACAGAACAAAAACTTTTTTCCTCTTTAACATTATCGGCCAATTCCTGCTCGACTGCCTCACGAATATCGATATTCTCCTTATCGGAAATTGTTCTTGTCAAGCATTTCCAAATGGTTTTCTTCAATTGACGCATATCGATTTTCTTCGCACGCAAAGAATATGGAATGAAAATTTTATTTGCTATTTTTGGTGCTGCGACTAAATTATCGCCGGCAAATATACCCTGCGATGGTGTTATGTGCTCCATTTCGGAATTAAATCCACTCAGTGCTCCATTATCATTGTCATCGCCGCCTTGATAGTCGTCATTTTGAATATTTGGACAATAATTCGAGACATCATTTTCATTATTGTAATCGTAATTATCAACTTCATCGGACAAATGTGTTGCATTTATGTTTTCTTCTCGTGGAATGCTGAAGTGTAATTGTGGTCGGAAATAAAATGTTCCAATATTTTTCATATCATAGTGCTCGTTTTTTGGATAAGTTATTTTATCCTCTGCCCATCCAACTTTGGCTGTTTTTACGAGCAGTTTTATCTGGAAAAGAATCAAAATTATGATTATTGATTTATTAGTTTTTGTTTTGTAGTTTTACTTTTCGTATTATTAGTTTGTTATTTCTTACAGGTTTTTAATTGACTTTAAGGAGCAAAAAAAAATCGCAGAGTTGTCAGAAATACTTCCTTTTTTCAATTTTATTGCTCAAAAATATTGATTTTTAGATTAAAATATTTAAAACCAAGAATTTTGGGAAATAATTTACCTATTTAAATATTTCTTACAGGAATAACAAATGTTTTAATTTCTATTTCAAACCTTCTGAAATTTAATTATTTCTAAAAATTACAACTGTGATCTTCCCAAAATTTTATTATTTTTTAGAATTTCAAACTAAACTTGTTCTCTAAGTCAATTATTTTTAATAATTTATTGAAAATTCTTGCAGAACTGAATTATTTAAATACAAAAATAATTCTAAGAATGAAAGATTGTAAGAATTAGTTTTAAAAAAATATATTTAATTTTTGTAACTAATTTTCCTTAATTTTCATTTTTAAATTTTCATTTGCAGACTTTTCAGAAAAATTTTTAGGAATTCTATTACTTTCAAAATTAGATAATCATATAAAACTTTAATTAAATACTTGAAAAGAATCAATTATTTAGAATAAAATTGTACGAAATTCAATTAGTTAAAAACTTTTATTTCGAAAATTTTATTATATTTTAAAAATTATTCAATTATAGGTATAATTTTTAAAAGAATTTTTGGACAATTAAAAAAATAATAAACTTTTTGAAGAATTTTCAGTTAAAATTTTAGAAAAGATATGATTGAACAAAATTTTAATAATTCTTAAAAACATAGGTTTATTAAAAAATTAAAATCGTAATACTATAATTATTTTTTGCAGTTATTTTAATTTTTTAAAATGTATAATTGAAAATGTTCAAAGTGATTTAAATAAAAAAATTCTGCTAAAAGATTCAAAGGAATACTTCATAACAAAATTTTTTAATATAACTTTTCGATACTAATGTTCATTAATTATGTTGTCAAATTTTCACTTAAAAAGTGTAATAAAATTTTCAATTATACACAATTAAAACGTTTTTAAAAACTTGGAATTTAGTAAAATTATTTGAAAATAACTGATTTTTTAAAAGAATTTTTATAAAATATTATCAAATAATCACATTTTGAAAAAATGATAATTACAAATATATATGAAAATACACTATTTCTTCAAAATTTAAATTATAATTCTTTTAAAAAGTTGATTATTTTAATAAGAATTTTTTAAAGATACCTGAATTCCATCCATTTTTAATACATAACATTTTTCTTTAAAAGTTTTTTATTAAAATTATTAAAAATTTAATTATTTACAGAATTGGCAAATATTTTTCTTCCAAATTTGATTTCCTAAAACTTTCATCAAATACTTGAAAAAACAATTTACTTTTAAATAAAATTTTACAAAATTCCAATTATTTAGAATTATTTTTAATTCTAAATTTCAAAAATTTTCAATGATCTTAAACAAATTATTAAAAAAAAATTTTGAAAGATTTAAAAAGTTTTTTTCCCTGTATAAAAATCGAAATTGATTTTTTTTTAAATAAATGTTATTTTCTTGTAATATTTGAAAGAAAAGTTGAAAAAGTTATACTTTTCTAGATCTAACGACAAAAAAAGACAATATAGATAATCAATTCAATTATTTACAAAATTTGCAATTAATATTCTTCAAAATTTGATTTTCAAGAATTTTAATAAAAAAAGTTCAAAGACTATTATTTTTAGTGAAATTGTACGAAATTTCTATTATTCATAATCTGTTAAATTATATATTTCAAAAATTGAATTGAACAAATGATTAAAAAATAGTTTTTGAAATATTTTACTAGTTTTTTTTAGTATAAAAAGCGAAATAGTATTTTGTTGCAATATTTGAAAAAGAAGTCTGAATTATGTCATTTTTTGACCTCTCGAAAAAATCGCTTTTTCTGAAAACAGTCTGGAAAATGTTCAAAAAATGATTTTCGAACATTTTCCTGACGGTTTTCAGAAAAGGCAATTTTATCCAAGGCCTATTCCTGAAATGTCAGTGTTAAAAAAAAATCTTACCGCATGACCAGGAAGAAATTTCTCTTGTATAGCGTCCCTGACCTCGTCTTTCTTCTGATCAATCGTGACTTCCTTCTTTCTTCTCACAGTGTCCTTGTGAGCTGCAGGTTTCCCAACAACTCGACTATTGGCAATTGATTTATTCAAACGCACCTTCCAATGCAATGGTCCCACCCACTGTATTTGACTCGCTAAACTGTCCTGAAGATATGAATACTCAAAATTGCTTTTCGTACCACTCGAAGCAATGACACCACTGAAGTCAACAATATTCTCCACTTGTCTTGTATTCGCTCCAAATCTATCGACATCCTCGTGATAATCGTCGTCAACATCGAAAATATCCATTCGCGAATTACCGACATCGTCGGCCGGTAAACTTGCATCGAGATCAAATTGAAATTTACTATCATTGTGAGGTTGTTCCTCCGGTTCGTCATCAACCGACCATCCGATAATTTGAAAATTCGAAAACGGCGGACAAATTTCATGATCATTATTGATTTTAAAATTGGAAAATTCAATTTCTTTTGATACTGCCGGTTTATCCTCGGGCACTGTGTCGTAGACAACACCACTAAATGAATCTAAATAAATATTTCCATTTTCGTGCAAAGGTAACATGGCTTGGAATAAAAGATCTGTCGTTTGTGAATCGCCATCGCCCATTAATAATGACATGGGATTAACAACATCGACATTACATTTGAATGATTCTTCACTGCCAAGAATATTTCTCGGCGAACGTTTTTTCTTCTTTTTTTGTGTCAGCATATCTGCCTCATTATTTCCCTCAACACCTTGAGCATTCTCACCCTGTTGTTCGTCATTTTTTTCATCATTCTTCTTATCCTGCTTATCGAGACCGCCAATCATTTTCAACATATCCGTGTGAACGCCGTCCACCCGAAATCCATAAATTTTTGCACTCACATCCAAAGATGTACTGGCCACTTGTAAATTGGACATTTCCTTGTCCTTCTTTTTGATGAGATATGTCATAAAATCGATAATTTCCAAACCAAAGGCATTTTTTGAATTAATTTTATTCTCAGTACTGAGTTTGATGCATTGACTGATTTTCTCTGAAATTTGTCCCGCCGGAATGTGGGCAATATTCGATAGACCAAGAGAACGACGTTTATCTGAAGTTGACGATGTTGGTGTCTCCGATATTTCTTGTCGACGATCTTTTCGTCGAGCCAAACGTTCTGCTTCATCGTCATTTTCAACAATTGTCGAAACTGATTTTGGTATTGTGAGACCGAAACTTGATCTTCTTCTTAATGGAGAAGAATTTCCCTCATTCATTTCGACTGTATTTGTAAGTAGAGCGACTCCTAAACTTTTTCTTCGGTCCATTTTTAAAAGATTTTATATATTTTTATTTGAAATGGAAATTATATTATTGCCACTTTTGTTGTACTTACGGTTACTTCTTTGTCAAATTTTACAAGGACAAAACTATTAAAATCGATATCGTTGAACACCCTCGAATAAAATCTGTTGGAAAAAATTTAAATGTTAAATTTTGAAAAAAAAAAATAGTAAACTTTTTCATTTTTCTAATAATTATGTACATATAAAGGTTACCACAGGTCAGGGAAATCAGGGAAAAGGAGGGGAAAGTAAAATTCATTAGAGAAATGTCAGTGATTTTAATTAAAAGTACTGAAAAAATTAAATATTTAGAATTTATAAGAAAATTATGAATTTTTGTATCGTCTTGTTTGTCTTATAAATCATGAAATTACCATGAATTCTAAAAAGAACTTTTCATTTTTTCTATTTCTGACAATAATTGATTTTAAATAACTTAATCCTATTGAAGTACTGCCATAAAGTTATTACTTATAAATTATTTAATGAAGTATTTTTTTGATAAATTTTAATTTCAATTCTGTTGAAATTAGTTTCAATTTTAAATATTTAAACGTAATTCTTTGAAAGAGTTTAACGATTTTAATAAAAATAAGAATGTTTTCCAGAAATTCAATCATTTTCAAAAACTAAAAAAAATCTCGTCAATATTTCAATTATCTTTAAAAATAGCAAAATTCTTCGCCGAAATTCAAATACATATTTAGGAATTTTTATAAAAATTCATTGCAAAATTCAATTATTTTCATAAATAACAATGTTCATCACAAGAATACAATTATTTTCAAAATTAATAAAATTCTTCGTAGAAATTCAAATATTTCCAAAAACTCTAAAAAAGAAATTGTCAATATTTCAATTATCTTTAAAAATAGCAAAATTCTGTGCCGAAATTCGAATATATATTTAGGAATTTTTATAACATTCATTGTTAAATTGAATTATTTTCATAAATAATAGTACTCATTGCAAAAAATTAATTATTTTCAAATGTATTAAAATTCAATTGAGGAGCAAATTTTCAAAAGCTGATAAATCTATTTTTTAAAAAAATTGAGATAAGCATAAATTTAATATTTTAAGGACCTCAAAAATCGATCTGTCACTGTTAAATTTAAAAAAAAAATTTATTAACAACGACTTTTTATTTTAAAAATATTTTGACATAACCAAGATGACTTATAATATTTATGTTTTTGATTAGAAAAAATTTACCAAAGTCTTTAAAGCACTTAATTATGATAATGTTTAATTAAAAACAGAACATCTTAAATATAACAACATTGTTGTAAAAGTAAATTAATACAAATTTTTTATTTTAAAATTAACTCTATTGGTTATGTGGGGAAAGTCATTTGTTTCATTTTCTCGAAATAAGAAATTATGGATTTATCAAGTTTTGAAAACTTGCTCCTCAATTATTTAAAATTTTTTTTCTAATTCAATGATTATTAATATTGTACTATTTTAATGAAATTTCAGAAAGGAATTCAATTATTAAACAAAACTTTTAATGAAATTCAACACAAACATTTAGTTACTTTTTTAAAAAATCTCACGGAAATTCAGTTATTTAAAAAAGAATTTGCATAAATTTTTTTAAATAAATAAAATCCTTTAAAATTTAGCATTAAATTGTTCGTAGTAATACAATCATTTTCATAAATTTTAAAATAATTTTCAGAAATTTAATTATTTTCATAAATAACAATATTTATCACAAGAATTCAATTTCATTTTCAAAAATTTGTCTGAATTTAATAATTTGTATATCTAGTATTTTAATAAAATTTCCGAAAATAATTCAATTATGAAAAATAGAATTTGTATAAATCTTTTTGAATAATTGAGTTATTTGAAACTTTTTTTATAAAAATCTTCGCAATAATTCAATTATTTTCATAAATTATAGTACTCATTGCAAAATTCCAATTATATTTAAAACATTTTTAATTGAATTCTTCAAAAAATGCAATTATTCTTAAAAATTGTATTAATGTTCGTCTAAAGAATTCAATTATTTAAAAATTTGTCAACATTATGTATGAGAATTCAGTTTTCAAAAACATTCAATTATTCGATTCATTATCTATGTTTGTATTTAAATAATTGAATTCCTGTAGAATTTCCTGATAAATATTGATTTAAAAAAATATAAGTTATTAATGTTTTGGAATAACTTTCCAATTATAGATATTTGTAAATAAATATACTTAATAAAATATTTTTTTAGTATTTAATCATTTTTAGAGTGAATCAGAATATTCTTTAGGGTCAGGAAAAAAGTCAAAATTCTGTTTAGAAATCAGGGAACAGTGAGGAAAAAGCAAATTTAAATGTTTGTGGCAACCCTATTAATTAATTAATACAAAAAAGAATAAAAAGTTGGGTCTTTAAAATAGGTTATGTTTACGTAAACATTTACAGTTCACACACAAAATTCACAAAATTTACCAATTGTTTAATATATACACTTACTTTATCATCCATTCGTGAAATAATTTGTATTGAAAAGTTTTTAAAATATCTCTTTACAAGATGCAAGCAATTAGAGATGAAAAAAAATTATTTGGCGTTGGTTGACATTTTTTAACGTATAAACATGAAAGTTTTTTGGCGCGAGTGTGTTCCAAAATACATCAAATACTGTACTCTGCCTTCTGATTGGAGTAGAGTGGACAAATTTACAAGAGAATGTGAGTTTTAAATTAGAGTGCAGTCCCATGGTGGTAGATTAGTAGAATAGTGGAACAGTTTTGACCAATCAGATGACTGGATTTTTTAACACTAATTTTGATAGGTCAAATCTATTACACTACTCCACTATTCTACCAGCATAGGACTGCACTCTTAGTAATGGAGAGTTTTCATGAATTTCAAAAATTGAGCCAATAAGAATATTGAATCAAGGGAAATATTCGCCGGTGAAATGAGCTTTCCTTTCGGATGACAGACGATTTTTCGATAGTGCAGACAGTGAGTTTGGTGTTTTGTGTTTTCAAGGATTTATTGTTTATTCCTCATATAGAAAATGGAGTGTTCGATTGGAATTCAATTTAAGGATTTTGTACTTGTCGCTGCAGACATGACAAATACAATGTCTATACTTGTATTAAAAAGCGGTAAGAGTTTAATTTTTGTACTTAACCTCAAAATTTGCATATATATCCTAAAACTTTGTTTATTTGTAAATTATATTTCTATTATACTTATTATTACTCCAAGTTTTTATTTAAACTGTATAATTCACTTGATTACTGAAGTTATTAATTATTTCTTATTTCATCTACTTATTTGTGTAGAATAAAATATCCATTGTTTGGATTGTTTTTATATTTTGATAACTCTTGTTGCTCTTGTTACAAGTGTTGTACGATAAATATAAATAAAATTTGTGAAATGAATATACAAACTACAAAATGTTTTAAAGTAGTTAATTAAACGAAATTGCAGACGAGAAGAAAATCTACAAGATTTCGGATAAGGTCATAATGGCAGTCTCTGGAGAAGCTGGAGATTCGGTTCAATTTTCCGAGTACATTAGTAAAAATATGCAACTTTATAAAATGCGAAATGGATATGAATTATCGCCAAAAGCCGTAGCCAGTTACACTCGCAGAAATCTTGCTGATTATTTGAGATCTCGCACGCCATACAACGTAAATCTTTTGCTAGCTGGCCATGACGATGAAACTGGTCCCGAACTTTATTTCATAGATTATTTAGCAGCTTGCGTAAAAGTTCCTTATGCTTCACACGGTTATGGTGGATTCTTCTCTCTCACCATTCTCGACAGGCTCTACGATCCTTGTAAGTTTTCCAAACTTTAAAAATTTCTATAAAAAAACTGCATTTTAAATTGTAGAATGTTTTTTCAAACAAAATAAAATATTTTAACTTTTAATAAAATTTAGACCACTTACTTAAAGATTAAAAAACGAAAAATTGAAAATAAAAAAAAGACTAAACTAAAATGAATTACAATTAATAAATTAATTTTATAAATGCAATTAATTAGAATGATATATTGAAAAGATTTGACATTATTGAATTGTTATTATTATTATTATTTTTATTATTTCAGCAATGTCAGAAGCTGAAGCCTATGAACTCATGAAAACTTGTGTTCGTGAAATTCACAAGCGATTAATTGTGAATCTACCAAATTTTAGAGTACAAAAGGTATCAAAGGATGGAATCACAGAATTGGCACCAATAATGGCACAGAATCTAGCAGTCGAGAATGCAGCGAAAGCTTAATTAATAAATCTCTCAATATTTTCTACATAAAAATAAGAAAACAATTGTTTTTATTATTATATAATTTCAATAAAAATAAGGAATTTGGAACAGTTTGGAAATTATTTGTGAAGCCTTAATATAGTTCATATCACAAAGGCCTTGGATCGATTTTGAGAGACAAAATAAGTCGTTTTAATTAATTAAAAATACAAAAAAAAAATTAGTTTATTTTATTCAGATTGGTCACAAAAATTTTATTTTCTATTTCTAGAATTTTCAACTTTTATTAAAAAAATGTATCATTATTAAATACTAATTGACAATTAAAAGAAATTTTATTGAAACTTAATTTTTGCTAGAAGTCATTAGTACAACTGTTTCAAAATTAAATTATTTTCTATAATTTTCAACTAGAATTCTCCTATAAATCTATTATTTAAAAAAAAGTTCATTTATGGTTCGATAAAAATTTAATTGTTTTTGAACTAAATATTACAAAAATTCGATGATTCGAAAGTTTTTTTTATTAAATATTAATAATATTCAACTAAGGCACTTCTCTAACTAAATTGTATTAATCAAATATTTAGAAAGTTATTCGAAAATTTTATTACTACATACAAAAGTTCAATTTTCTGTGACAATAAATTGTGACTGTAATTATTCATGATTTAAAAAAAATGACTGAACTATTAAAAATATTTTATACTGAAATATTAAGAAATATTTATTTTTAAAAAATTACAGTAAAAAGAGTTTTTAATGTCAGTATTTAAAAATATTTAAAAATAAATTTTTAATATTTTTTTATTGTATCCAATTGAAAGATTAAAAAAAAATTAAATTTATTAAATTTTATTGATAATAATAAATTACTGAATTTTTGGAAAATATTAAAAATTAAAATCTAGTTTTAGAAGAATTTCAATTATAAACATGAAAATTTAAAATTTCTCTAAAATTGCCATGAAATTCTAATACATATTTTAAAAATTTTAATTCATTTATTCTTGAAAAACATTGAATTTCAGAAAATTATAAAAAAATTTAAAGAATTAGTTTTTTAAAAGTATTTTGATGTAATTTTTCCAAATTAATTGAATCTCTTAAAAAATTGTTCAATCAATGTTTTATTTTTAAAAGAAAATTTATAAAATGATTTCTTACAATTCATAAAAATAATTAAATTGTATTAAAGAATATTTTTAAAATTTTCAAAATAATTGTATTTAATCAAAAACTTTAATTAAATATTTTAAAAAAATGTATTTTGTTGAGAAATTTTATTCACATACTATTTAAAAATAATTGAAATCAGAATTTTTGAATATAATTGAATTTAATTATTATTTTTTAAAATAATTATATTGTTTTGAGAACTTTTACTGCAATTAAATTAAAAATAATTGCATTCCTTTGAAAAATTTGATCAGTAGTACAAATAATTAAATTCTTGCCAAGAATTTTATTAAAAAATTTTCAAAATCCTGATTACGTTCTGTTGCAGAATTTTTTTGAATTTAAAAAAAAATCTATTTCTTTAACAAGTTTGATTGAAAATTTTTGAAAATAATTGAATTTTATGAAGAATTTCTTTCAAGTTTTTAAAATAATCGCTTATGTTAAAAATTATAATTACTTATTTTATTTATTACTGTTTTATTTTACTTATTGTAATATTATAATTACTTTATTATTGAAGTTTATTAAAATTGTTTTGAATACAATTGAATTCCTGTGAAAGATTTTATCATTTATAGAAAAAATGTAATTCTTGCTAAGAATTTTACTATTTTTAAAAATAATTGAATTGTTTCTAAGAATTTACTAGAAGTTTGGAAAATAAATGAATTTTTTCGAAAAATTAATTATTAAAAATTAGAACAAATTTTACTGAAAACTTCAGTGAAATTTTATTACAAAATTGACGCAATAAAATTTTTATAAACAAATTGTCATTTTTTTTATTTTTAAAGAAAATAATTAATCATTTTACAAGAATCTTCTTTAAAAAAATTGGAAAATAATTGAATTTTTGAAATTTGAAATAAACTTTACGGACAATCTTAAAAATAATTGAATTGTTAATATTAAATCAATTTTACAATTATTTTGAAGAAAATGAATGTTTCCAAAAACTTTACTAAATATTTGAATTGTTTTAATGCAGATTTACGCAAATTGTAACAAAAAATTTCTAAGAATTACTTTTAAAAACTTATTTTAATGTAATTTTCATTAATTATCATTACCGAATTTTCATTTAAAGATATTTCAAAAAAATGATTGAAAATTAAATTTACAAAATTTGCAATTATTACTCTAAATTTTGATTCTTAAAAATTTTAATCAAATACGTGATTTAATATATTTTGAAGAAAAAAATATTTTCAATATAACTAAAAAATTTCTATTATTCAGAATGTTTTTAATGATATATATTTCAAAAATGATTTTTGGATCATTGTAATAGTTATTTTTCACTCCATAAAAATTTAAATTGATTAGATTTTAAACAAAAAAAAAGTGTTATTTTGTTGTAATATTTGAAAGAACACTCTATTTGAGGCTTAATGATAAAAAAGACAAAATTAGTTCAAAGGATTTATAAGATGATATTTATTAAATATTTGGACATTTTTAAAGCGATGCCAAATAGCGATTTGATTTGTACATCTAAAACATCGCAAGTATAGATATACATGTATACGAATAAATAACAATTTTTGACTTTTTTTTTAAATGGAAGAATACAAATTTATTTTCAAATTTTGTGCGCGAATATTAGCCCTGTATTATCACAAGGATTTCTTTTGAATTTCTTTTTTTTTGCAATGCCAAAAAAAATTCTTTTTACTCGTTTTATTTTTATTCGATATTTTAATTGATAACATGCCAGGAAAATCAAAATTTTCAGTTCAGAAGTACTTAAAAGAAAAGTCTTACCGAAAATATAAAAGTAGATTATAAAATAATTACAAGCCTTGTAATAAAATTATAACTGAATACAATTATCCATTATAATTAAATTTAATAATAAAAATATGTATATATATCTAGTATAATTATATAGAACAATAATTACAAAAAAGTAACAAAAAGAAACCCTAAAAAAGGGTTGGAAGAAACATGATAAAAAAGAATAAATAAACTGGCATGTTTTCAACAATTGATCGAAAAGTCTCTCTTTAATTTTGTTATAAAATAATAGCGGAATGATTTTTTTTTAATTGTGTGTATGAACAGTTAATTAGCTTAATTATTAACGGACAGTGTAAGAAGTGTAATATATCGAAGGAAAGTCTAATAAATTCACTAAATTTCAGTACTTAATCATAATCTGTTGCATATTAAACGGAAAGTAATTTTTTTTTAGAAAAAACGAACTGTGTATATTTTAACAAAAACAGATTGCAATTTGAAGACTACGGTTTTTTGTTTGTTTGTTTGGGAAAAATCAGTACTTTCTCACTCACTGTTAAGACGTAGTTTATCATTGACTAATGACAATAAGGAAAGTTCCTAATATTATATGGAACTTGTCCTTTTACCACATTAATGTGAAACATAGATGCAAAATATGAGGTACTTCGATGAAATATATTACAAATCCCCGCGCTTCTCCTTCTTCTCATTTTCTCTTCTTTTTCATGATCAATTATCTATGATACAAATATTTTTTCTTATCGAGATGAATGAATCACAAAATATGCTATCTATGTTTCACACGACTTTACAAATAATTTAAGTATATGAAAAAATTATTTCTCTTTTTTCGCGTCAACTTGCGTTTGCGTCTGTGTTTCCTCTGGTTTATTGGGATGATCCTCATAACTGAAATAAAAATTTGATAATTAGAAATAAATTTTTTTTTGTAAATAAAAATAAATCTTATTGAAATGAAATGTATTTAATTAATACGTACGAAAAGAGGGCTTTGATGTCTCCCTTGACAAGTGCAAGTAAAAGAGGAGTTCCTATGCACATGGGTACCAAGTAAAGAAGTGCCGGTTGTGCGTGATTGAATAAATGCATGATCAACATTGTTATAAGCAATCCCATAAAATACGCGAAGAAGGTGGTATAAAAGTATGTTTTCGATTTTCTACCTAAACTATGATCGAACCTAAGCAATAATGCGATGAAAATTCCAGGTACAACAACATCACCTAAACCTAACATTGCGAAATTATTACCACCAAGACCCCGTTCAATTAAATCTTGAGGGAAAACAAGTTTAATTGGTGCCTCAAATGATTTGGCAACCGTTACCATTACATTTGTACCGAAAACCCAGAAAATGTCGTACATAAAGAGTCCACCGAGTAAAATTGAACCCGTTACGACATTATTTAAATGTAATAGTTCAACTCCATTAATTGCAAATGCAATTCCAAAGAGATTGTTTGCCACCCAATGCTGTAAAAAAATAACAATTTCTATTAATTCCACAATTTCAAATCTCGTAATTATTTCAATTTAGAAAATCATTTTAAACAAAAAGAAATGTTTCACATTACATTTGTTTTAAATAACAAGGTTGACACAAGAAATTAATTTTGTTTTTCCAGATTTCCAGAAAACATTTTTATTGATTTTATTGATTTTGACTTCTTCCCTAACACTAAAGAATATTTCGACTCACTCTAAAAATGATTAAGATATTTAAAAGAATGTAAAAAATTTCTATTACATTTATTTACGAATTCCTATAATTGTAATATGTGAATATTATTCAAAAACATCAATAACTTTTATTTCATTAAATATTTAATTATTACTATTTTTCAATTTCAAATTCAAACCTTTTTCATATTCAACAACTTTTAATAAGAATATTTATTATTCTAAATTTTTTAACTGAAGTTCTTCTTTCAATCAATTATTTTCAAAAATCTTTTAAAAAAGGTTTTGAGTATTTTCAAATCCATTTGTTTATAATTTAATTTTACGAAATTTCGATTAAATGTATTTTAGAAATTAAAAACATCAAAAACAATAAAAGAATTGTAATTGGAACTTTGCAAAAAAATTAGTTCTACAAAATTATTAATTAAAAGTATAGAAAATTATCGTTTTTAAAGATTTAAATTTGAAACCTTTTCAAAATTCAATTATTTCTAACAATTCATGCTATAGGGTCAATCCATTTTATTTCAACTAAAGTGGTCGCCGAATAATTTTAAAAAATTCTAATATTTTGCAGGAATGATTTTGATGTTACTAAAGTCACGAAATAAAAGGAGTTTTTCAAAATAATTATATATTTTTTATGAAATATGAATTTAAAATGTGAGAGATGCTAAAAACTGTCAGTTTTCTGCCAGTAGAAAATAATGTAAAAGAAATACAATTTAGTATAAAAATATAACAAAAATTATTGGCATTTGTTAAGAATGTTTAAATTTATTATTACAAATTAATATAAGCATTTAAAATTATAAAATAATAAATAAAATATTGTCCCAAAGTTCATCATCAAAGTAACCTAATTTTGGGATTTTTATTAACAAATAATGGGGAAATGGGATTATAAAATTAAATAAAAACTTACGGAATATGGCGAATTTTCGATGAACTTTCATTTTCTGTTTAACGTTTTCTTCAATTTTCTACTTAAATAGAAATAATATCGAAAATAAAAACGACACTTTGCCCATTTTCACGATTTTCAAATGCATACAACTTTTTTGGAGAAAATCGGAAAATTATGGGACTTTCAGGAATAATTCACTAATTACTAATTAAACGAACACTACAACTTTCACTTTGGTCCCGGGCCAATTTGAAGAGTTATAAATTTTTTAAAAATAGTACGTTTTTAAAGGTTAATGAATGTAACTTTTTTTAAGTTGAAGTTGGTTTATTATTATTATTATTAACCTTTAAAAACGTACTACTTTTAAAAAAATTATAACTCTTCAAATTGGCCCGGGACCAAAGTGAAAGTTGTAGTGTTCGTTTAATTAGTAATTAGTGAATTATTCCTGAAAGTCCCATAATTTTCCGATTTTCTCCAAAAAAGTTGTATGCATTTGAAAATCGTGAAAATGGGCAAAGTGTCGTTTTTATTTTCGATATTATTTCTATTTAAGTAGAAAATTGAAGAAAACGTTAAACAGAAAATGAAAGTTCATCGAAAATTCGCCATATTCCGTAAGTTTTTATTTAATTTTATAATCCCATTTCCCCATTATTTGTTAATAAAAATCCCAAAATTAGGTTACTTTGATGATGAACTTTGGGACAATATTTTATTTATTATTTTATAATTTTAAATGCTTATATTAATTTGTAATAATAAATTTAAACATTCTTAACAAATGCCAATAATTTTTGTTATATTTTTATACTAAATTGTATTTCTTTTACATTATTTTCTACTGGCAGAAAACTGACAGTTTTTAGCATCTCTCACATTTTAAATTCATATTTCATAAAAAATATATAATTATTTTGAAAAACTCCTTTTATTTCGTGACTTTAGTAACATCAAAATCATTCCTGCAAAATATTAGAATTTTTTAAAATTATTCGGCGACCACTTTAGTTGAAATAAAATGGATTGACCCTATAATGCTTTTAATATTCGATTACATGAAATTTTAAACAAAATTCATTTTTAAATCAATTTTTATGAATAATTACATTTTTCGAGAAAGTCAATTAAAAATGTTTTAAAAATAATTGAAATTCTTCGATGAGTTTTATTATTTATGAAAGTAATTGAATTCCTAAAAAAAATTTGATTATTAATGAAAATCATTTAATTATTACAATGAAATTTATAAATAATTGAATATCTGTGAAATTGCTTTTATTTATGTGAATAATTAAAGGTTTGCATGAAATGTAATTAAAAAATTTTTTTCAATAATTAAATTTCTATTTGAAAACTTTATTAAAACAGTAGATATTAAAAATCATGGAATTGATGAAATTTTTTGAATATAATTGAAATTTTGCAAAGAATTTAATTAAAATTATTGAATATAATTGAATTTTGTCCAAAAATTTGATTATTTGTGAAAATAATTGAAAATTTTAAAAGAATTTAAAAGAAATTTTCAACATAGTTGATTTTTTGCTAAGAATTTTATTACTTTTCAAAATAATTAAATTTCTGCAACCATTTGTATCTTTTTCAAATTTCAATTGTTTGTAGTGTTTTTAACTAAAATTCTTTTATAAATCCATTACTCTGAAAAATTAATAAAGTATTGACAAATTTTAATTAATTTCAGAAGAATTTGAATTATTAAAATTTTTCAAAAGTCCAAATTCTATAAAATTTCTAATTAACTTCATTAAAAATCGAAATTTTATAAAATTTTAATTTAAATCTTTTGAAGGTCATCTATTTGAAAAAATTTGGAACGAATCCGTTTTTAAAAATCCAATTAATTTTGAAAAATTTAAGTAAAATTATTATGTAACAATTATATGATAGTCGTTCAATAATTAAGTTATTTAAAAGAAATTATTGTCAGAAATAAAAAAAATGGAAGATTTTGTACTAAAATTCGTGGTCATTTCATATTTTATGAGTGACTTGTGGCAACCCTGAATAATTTTAACTAAATAAAAGATCTTGAATTCGAATTTTTTATTTAATTAAACTACTTGGTTTCATAAATACTTTTATGGGGTTAAATTTTACCTTCTTTAAAATATACCAAATTCCAACGAGAGAACAACAAAAGAGACAGACAATGTCATGAAGGGTAAATTTATAGTTGATAATATCATCATCATCTCCGGTAAAATGTATTTGATATCTTGTTTTTGGTATCGCAGCAGGAACTAACGATGAGATCAGTGGACTGTAAAATATTGTTAATTCAATAAAAATTGTTCATAAATATTGTATCAGTAAAAATATAATGCAGCAGTATAAAGAAGAATAATAAAAAATAGAAATAAAGAGAATTAAAAAATACAAAAATATCTTATCATAATTACCTTGCAAGATGACTAAGTGCCAAAATACCAATAAAAAAGAAGTAAACAGTTAACAATAAATTGATATATTCTTTAGAAAATATCTGCAATAAAAAAACATCAAACTAGTAAAGAAATTTCATAATTATATTCAAGAAAAGTATATTTAATGAAATATTGATTATTTCATTAATTACTTTTTTTTACTTTTATTAAACATACCTGAAAAAATATATACAATCCAAATAAGGCTACACTTGATACAAAAGGAAACATTGCTGCTTCTTTGTGTGACATTGTTTCAGGTTTCTCTCCACTTGTTTTGAAGTGTTCCTAAAATCAAAAAAAAGATTTTAATTTTAATTTTTGCGCAAATGTGAAAATACAAGATTTCAAAATTCTAATAATGTCTAACAAAATAGATTTTTCAATAAAATTTTCGAGAATTCGATTATTTAAAAAATTTGAAATAAAAATTATTCATAATTGGATTTTCTAGAATTTTAATAAAATATTTTTAAAAATCTATTACTTTTAATAATATTTCACAAGATTTCAATTCTTTGACTATTTAAACTACGACTAAATTATTTATTAAGTCAATTTAGTAAATTAAATTTATAGGGTAAATTAATTACTAATATTAATGAGAAAATAATTAAAGATTTAATAATTAATACAGATTTAAATTATCGATGTCAATTTTTTGAAATTATTCATATCAGTAATAATGGGAACCCTACAAAAAATCATATATAAAATTTTTTAATTGTACATACAAATATGCAAACACGAGGTACAATTCCATATTAATTGAACATACTCCTTATCAAAATAAATGCTCTGAATCTTTATCTTTTGTAAATTAAAAAATACAAGGTTATTATGTTAGCAAACTTGCATGTATTTAAATAACTTCTGGATATTATTTATCGACTTGAATAAATAATTAAATTATCAATTTGAGGAAAAATTATCGCAAAATTCTTAATTTATTTAATTAGAATTTAAAGAATTAATAGAATTTAATAAAACTATTAATTATTAAGAAATAAAAATTCTTTACTATACATTTTATAATACGAATTGATTCAAAAAGTACAAACAAAAAACTGTAGTTTCTGAAAATAATAAAATATGTTACTCAAAAACGTAAAGCAATAAAAAATAAATTATAGCAACGTTGACATATGTATGATATAAAAAAAAATAACACGTGGCATTAACAGTAGGGTATTTTATTAAAAAACTTTAAATTTCAAGAAAAATGAAAATTGCAAATTACTTCTAAACACAAATTCTATTTTACAATAAATTTTGATTATTATATTAATTTAACATTTTGATTAAATTGAAAAATTTCAACTTTTACTGAAAGATATTTATTGCAGAATTTTTTTCTCAAAGTATATTACACGTGAAACTTTTACTTTATTACATAAAGAAATAATTGAAATAAAAGGAAAAATTTTTAGAGATCAATATCAATTGTTTTCTAGAGAATAAAAAAGGGGGAAATTAATTTTTTTCCTGAAATTTTGAAATGAGGATAAAGTACACGTAAGAGATTAAATAGTGTAGAATACAAAACAGTAACTAACCTGCTGTTCCTTATGGTGTCTAACAGACCGGTAACTACCAAAAAATATTGGAATAACTGCCATGATAATAAGACTCCCATAGGCAACGGCCATTCCTTCAGGAGTTGCGGGAATTTTGCCGGTGACATTTTCCTTTTTTGTTATATTTTCGAGAGTCTGATTAATAACAGTGTTTGCTATGTCTGCCATTTTGGGAACGTAACCAAACTGAAGTTATCTGAACAGTGAAGCAGGTGAAGTAAACTTCTGAATGCAGTATTGCCAATGTAAATTAATTATCTCTCTCCCACTCTGTTTTCCTCTAGGACTTTAATATTTTTCATTTAATTCAATTAAAATTATTTAAAAAAAGAAGATGTTCACTTAAATTCAGAAAAAATACTTTTTGGTTATTAGGTTCAATTTTTAAAAGTGTCCATAAAGATTTTTTTGACAAAATCTTGATATAATTTTCAAAAGAATTGTTTATTATATCACTATAAAGTACCAAAAACCAAATCTACAAACTTGATAAAATTAATTACTTTTTTCGAAAATAATAGAATGGAAATTTCTTGTTGACCGCATTAGAGAAAAATTAAAAAAATAGCTATTTAGAGTCAATTCCTCATGGATTGATTATCATAATAAAATAAATAGAAATTTTCATATTATTTATGAGATTGACACTATTGGAGTACAGGTTAGTCAGGTTGGTCATCCTGCAAGTCTTTTGTTATTAAATTTGACAGCTAACTTGAACGGTTATTGTCGTTATTGTTCATATTATAAAACAAACGTGTACTGACGTGAACTAAAAAGGGTTCAAAAGGTAAGAAATTGTTTGTATAAACACTTAATTTTGTAATAATATTTACAACAAAATGTCAAAGTGGTGAAATTACATATTAGTTGCTTAAAATTAACAGAACAGCGTGTGCATATCGGTATCGGTAAGCAACATAACCTATAATCTATTTGCTCATTTAAAATCTTAGATATCTATTCGCAGACTATTAGATATTTTTGATAAATAATTCGCATATTATAAATATCATTAACGATTGTTTTTATATTTGTTGTGATTCATTTGAACTATAAATTAGTAAATATTGGTAAATATAAAGGATGATTTCATCCAACGTGCGTAGACGTCGTGTTTTCTATTCTCTAAATAGGAATTTCCTATAATACGATATAAAACGGATATACATTGTAATTTATATCCTTAAATAATGAAGTAATTGTGTTAGTGAGAAATGGTTGTTGCAACAGTAAAAATCAGTGACGTGGCTCTTTGACGTATGCATTGAATTTGAGTCACATGTATTACATGATGTTTTGTGTATGAGTTGAGGAGAATACTTTTTTCTCTCCCCCTCATTCTCTCTTTTTTATCTCTCTCCCACTCATTGCGATTCATTCTTATATGTGAATTGTCGCATTCTTGTCTATCTCGCTCTAGTTGTACTCTGTTGTACCTTTTGCGCTGTACCCATTGCAGATAGCCAGTTGTTACTAATTCGTGTTATTGTTAAGATTCACCAAGAGTCAAGTTTATAATTTGCTATTTTCAATTCTCCCAGGAAATATAATAAAATCGGTGAGTCGAACGTCTTTTTTAATCCCGGCTTTTTAAAAAATAAGAATTTAATAATTTTAATGTAAATCGTCATTATTGCAGTGTGAATGTTTTTTTTTAATAACGTGAGATCGATAGAAAAAAAGTAGAGAATTTTATTTTTACATTATAAAGATGTGACTCATTTCAATAACTATAGGTGTATATCTATATTTGCTTCAATTGTCTTAGTTTTATAGAGGATAAATTTCACTGATTAAAAAGTAACATAATTATTTCAATGATAAAATAGACATCATTTTAATTATTTTTTATAAATTTTCTTATGATAATTTTGATAATAGAATTAAAGTAAATTAAAACTTTCGCAATTAATTTATCAGTATTACATCAGAAAATGTTGCATGTAGCAATAATAAATTCTTTTATTTTATTTATTATTATTTATTATTATAAATTTATTTTATTAATTAATAGGTTTGTCCAGGTCAGGGAAGTCAAGGAAAAGACAGAATTTTTTATTAAAAGTACTAGAAAAAAATAAATATTTAAAATTCATAAGAAGATTCTAAATTTTAGTGTCTGTTTTGTGTACCTGATAAACTAAGAAATACAAATTAAATTATTTAAAAGAAATTCTACCCTAACATTATTTAATTATTTTGATAAATATATTTATATTTATATTAAATTAATTTTATTCATGTAAAAAATTTGTTTCTAAAATTCTTGAAGAATTATCATAAAATTATTGCTTATAATTTATATAATGAATAAGTTTACTTAAATATTTCAAAATTAATTGAATTTTAAAGGAATTGTGCTTTTACAATTTTTATAAATTGATGAACTTAAAAAAGTTTTAATTTGAAATTTGAGAAAATTTTAGTTTTGGATTAATTTAATTAGAAATTTTAAAGAACTTAGATTTTTTAAAACTTCTAATAATTCAAATTCTTCTGAAATTGTTTAAGTCAAATAATTGAAGTTTCGTAAAATTGAATTGTAAATAAATATGAAAATTCTCAAAGGTCTTTTTTAAAAGTTATTAAAAATAATTTATTTAAAAGAGAATTTTAGTTCAAAATTCTATAGAAAATAATAATTGAATGGAATTGATGAAAATAATTTTGAAGAAATTGCAGTAACATTGTTCTTATATTATAAAATAATGTTTTTATCACTCGATTAACTTTAATTATTACAAAAAATGAAGAAATCAGTCAATATACTCATGTTTTTTAATGATATTCTTATAATTTGTTGAATTTCAGAAAGATTTGAATTTTATATTTTGAAAATCTCAATTCCTATGGAAAAATAGTAATGAATAAATATTTATTTAAAAATGAAGTCATTGATGTTTTCGAATAATTTTTTCGTTAAATAAATTCATAATTAAATGTAATAGAATATTTTTTTAGTACCTAATAATTTTTAAAATGAATCAAATATTCTTTAGGGTCAAGGAAAATGTCAAATTTTTGTCTGGAAATCAGGGAAAAGTCATGAAAAAACAAAATTTTTTATAACAACTCTGATTAACTAATTACTTAAATTACTTTTATTCCGGAAAGTACCGAATTTATTTTTATTTATAATTAAAAAATTCACTTTTCTGCTCATTTGTCAATTATAATAATTACTATTTAATCCCCAACTGATGTTTATAGCCAACTTTGTTATTTTATCTCGTTTCCGGCCACCTTTCGAAAAGAATATAATACCATAGAGAAATATAATTATATCATTACCAATTATGTCGTAAGAAACTTTATTGCTATAGTTGGAATTATAGATGAAATTATATTTAGAAAAAAATTTCATTTTCAAAAAGAGAAAAAGAATTTTGTGAAAAGAAGAAAATTTTGAAGAGGGTTTATTGTAAAATAGACATCTAATTAGAAATTATTGTATTTTTAATTAACAACTGTACAATTAACAATGTCTTGTTCTTTATTTTTCAGATTATAGAGGACTGATAAGAAAGTAGAAAAGTAAACAAAATGAGTTACGGCTATCAGGTACGTTTCTTATCAATGAGATCTTTGATTATTTTTCTCATGTAACTTGCGTGATTCTTTTTGTAGAAAATTTTTTTCTTTTTTTCTCATTTGATTAATAGTTTGATTTTCTTTGAAGGAGATTCACTTTAATGAAAAAAAAACTGCGACTAACTGTTTGATATTAGAAGATAATTATTTATGTAGTTTTGCACCGAATGTTACACATTTTTCGTTATTTCCTTAAATCTGGAAGGGACCGCCAGTGACGCCATTCCCGGGACAAAATCCACCGACGTCCTTTGGTCTTCCTCCAGGCACACCCTCTGCCCCCAGTGCTCCGCCTAATAATCCAGGTGGCAATTTAGGTTTCTCACGGGCTCCGGCATCTTTCGGAATGCCTCAACCTAATAATTCTTATCCTTCCGGTCCAGCGCCTTATCCCTCATCTTCTCCTTATTCTTCCTCTGGTTCGTATCCTTCCTCTGGTCCATATCCTTCTTCCGGTTCGTATCCATCTGGTTATCCATCTTCTGGTCCTAATCCATCATCTGGTCCTTATCCTTCTTCTGGCCCTTATCCTTCTTCTGGCCCCTATCCTTCTTCTGGTCCATATTCGGGTCCTCATCAAAATCCTTATCCATCTGCAAATCCCTATCCAAACCAAGGACATCTCCCCAGTTCGATGCCTTTTCCTCAGCAACAACAACAACAACCACCACCACGACAACAATGTTATCCTCAAGCAGGAATGCCTATGCCTATGGGAATGCCTCAGCATCAGAGTCATCAAATGGGAATGCCTCAGCCTCAAAGCATGAATATGAACCAATCTTCTAATTCCTATTCTCATTTACCACCGAGAAGTGGTGGCATTTATCCGGATTTAAGTCAGAATTTAGGAAATCCCTCCTATTGTTCCAATTCTTCGTCCCTTCCTCGATCTCCAGTTTCATCTCCATATTTAGGCGGGAGCTATCACGGGGGGCAGGGGACTGGGGCTAATTTTCCACCACAAGCTGCTTCGAGGTCTTCTTATTCAACTCATTATGCTGCCCCAACCCCCCGGATAACTAAAGCCAAACCCAAGGTGAGACTAAAAGAAAATCATGCCACCTTATTCCATCCATTCTCCATTATTGAAACGACAACTAATTTTGTTTTCCAAATTAACTAGATTTGGTGTATTTATCATATTTAATATTCCTTATTTATTATTTACAGGGTGTCTACTGACCGGGAAATAACCGGGAATTTAATTTAACCCGGAAAAACCGGGAATTAACCGGGATTTTTATAAAAAAAACCGGGAATTTTTTCACCAAAATTAAAAAAAGTTTTATTATTTTTTGTAATTTGTTTTTAAAAAAAATTACTTTTTATTTCAATTTTTTATAGATATTTATACTCTTCTCTAACTTTGAATTAGTTAAAAAAAATTAATTTGATAGTAAAAGTCAGGCACTAATTCAAACAGATTATGTAAATAAATTTTTAAAAATTATGAAGTTAATAAAAATATTGTGAAATTCGACTGAAAATATGTAATTAAATTTGTTAAAAAATTTCTTTAGAATCTTTTTAACAAATAAAATTTTCAAAGTATTTTAATTTAATAATTAATAATTGGATTTTATAGTCACATTTTAATGAATTCATGTTTTTTAGTACGAACATTAATAATTAAAATTTTTATTAGTTAATTTAAAAAAAAATCATTATGCATTTCAAATTTTTTATTAAAATTCAATTCTCGTAAATTTTTTTTTTAATTCTGAAAAATAAAATTGTTGAAATTTTTCAATTCCATTGTTTCAAGATAATTTAATTTTTCTAAACAAATAATTGAAAATTTTTAAAATAATTGAAATTTCTTTACATTTTTTAAAAAAAATAATTGAATTCTTTGAAAGAATTTTAATTTAAATTTTTCGAAAATAATCAAGGGAAGTTAGTGACCGTAATTATAATTTTATTTTTAAAATATCAAGTCCCTCTTAAAGTTTTAAATCAATTTTTTGCTTCTAAAAATTATTCTATTCTATTATTATTCAAGAGTTATAATTATTGAACTTCTCTTAAATTTTTATAATTTCAAATTTCTGAAAATTCAAATAAATGATATTTATCATTTCTTAAGCAAATTTAATATTTATTACTTATGAAGTAAATAATTAATTATCACTGCTTTTTTTTAATTGTAATAAAATTCTTCACAGGAATTAAATTATTTTCATAAATAATATATTTCTTTGGAAGGATTTCAATTATTTTTGTAAATAGTACAATTATTTGCAGAAATTCAATTATTATCAGTAGAATTGTAATAAACTTGAAAAAGAAAATTTCCAATTAAAATTATAAAAAGACAAGATTATTTTTAAAAAATTGAAAAAATTATTTTCCAAATTTTCAATTAAAATGATTATTTACTTATGTTCGAAATCAAATTTAAATTTAAATTTTATGAGAAAAGAAAACCGGGGAAAAATTTGGCCATAACCGGGAAAAATCGGGAAATAACCGGGAATTTTGATGAATGAAAATAGTAGACACCCTGATTTATGAACAGTATTGCAACAGAAGTATAATTTGCTAATACTTTATGAAGAATTTTTTATTGAGCCGAATTTCTATTTAGCGAAGTTTTTGAATTTAACTCAAATTAGACAATAAAATATTTTTACTGTTTTAAAATATTTTTATTTTTTATTTTACTTTTTTGAAGTATTGACAGAACAAAATACCACTTTTTTGGCGTGAAATATTTAGACCTCGGATATTATGACTTATTCGTCTATTTTCCAAAAATACGACTTCTTTTACTTTTCATTTAAATATTTTTTAGCATAAGTTGCAAATTATTTTTATTTTTCTAGTATTAAAAATAATTATAGATAAATCTTTCAAAATTTATTTTTGAATCATTTTTCTAATTAAATTTTCGAACTATTGATTTATTTTATATTTATTTAAGATTTTTACACGGATTAAGCTTTTAATATATAAATTAAAAAGATTTCATCTTTTAATTTTTGTAAAATTTAATTGATTTTTTCAAGTATTATTAGATACAAAAATCTTCAAGCGTAAATTTATAAAAATGAAAATTAATGTAAGCTAGCTTCTAAAAAATAATAAATTTTTTTTTAAAGTAATTCTTAGAATCTGTTTATTATCAATTTTTAAAAATTAATTATTTTCAATATTTACAAAAATATATTTTCGAAAATTCAAATACACAGGTTTAAAAAATAATATAAACATTAAAATTTTTCAGAATTATTTTTAAAATTTTGCAAAAAACAATCAGTATGAAAATTTTTCAAAAAATTACTTAGTTTCTTTAAATTACATTAGAATATTTTTAAAAAATTAATTCTTACATTTGTTTTATAATAATTTTTTAAGATTCACTTATTTTCGAACAAAGTAAATTAAGTTTTGTTTAAATTTACTTCTTTAGATTATTATTAAAATTTCTGAAAAATCATGTTTATATTTATATTTCAAAATTCTTTAAACATTTGATTATTTATTTTATACTTTTTCAAAAATTCAATTATTTTTAAAAGATTTTACTAAAATTCAATTGTTTGAAAATTTTTTAATTGCATATATGTATATAATTGAAAGACTATTATTGTCTTTAAAAAATTATTCAAATAAATATATTGAAAAACAAATCTAACTTTTGGAATATTGTAACAAAAATTTTTTAAATAATTAACATTTTTACGTTTAATAAAGTAAACTAAATTTTTCTTAAACTTTTTAATCGAATACAGCGACTTTTTTGCGCCTTAACAATTAATCTGAGACTTGTTATTCAATAAATGTCTATTTCTTTGTCTAGTATTTGTAATTACTTTTACATTTAAATAATATAACTCATATTTTTACTTCTCTTTTTTGTATTTTTTTAGTCTTTTTCTATAAATATTTGATTTTTTTGCCAAGTAGTTTGGATTTTCCTTTTACGTTTAAATATAATAAAAATATTTTGTTGCGTGAGTGAGATAATATTTTTTATGTACCAAATGCAAATTGACGTTTGTTCAAGGCCATAATGAGGAATGAGAGCAATATATTGAATAAAACTTGGAACTAATTCAAAAACCGAGTTTCGTAAGAGAGAAAATAGAAATTTGTTTTCCCTCTTCTTATCCTAATTTAATTTTTTATCGTGAATAATGTAAATTTTTAAATATTTTCCAGGTATTTTATTTGTATGTATATTAAACATTAATTCTTAGAAATATTGTTTTAAGGTACCTAGAAAATTTAACTTGGCTAAAATCCTTAATAATTTTTTCCTGTTTACAAATTAGCAGTTTCACGTCTTCTATTAATTATTATTCATTATTAATTATTTATTATTTTCTCTGTAATTGTTGCTTCATAAGTATTTTGTCTTGTGTCTCAGTCGTTCCATTTCTTCTCTTTTTCTATTTGAATTATTCTTTCTATTATACCTGTGTACTTACAAAAATAAATCCAAAATCCATGTCACAAAACAAGAATACCTAATTGTTACCGTCATGCTTTTAGTTGCTTATTAAACGCTCATTTTTTCTATAATTTATTTTAATTTTATTAATTTTTCACTTGTTTCAGATTTCACCGACCGTTGTGCCAGAGGAGGACTTCGACTCACGAGCTGACGCTGAAGCATTACGAAAAGCCATGAAAGGTTTTGGAACCGACGAGAAGGCAATTATTAATGTCCTGGCTTATCGTCCCAATATGCAACGACAGGAAATTGAACTTCAATTCAAGACTCTTTACGGAAAGGTAAACTTGATGAGAAGTTGACAGCCTTCATAATCAACGATTATTTGGAAGAAATTCCAGACTAATGATTTTAATGAAAAAATATTTTTCTAGTTCTTTTTTTATTTTTCGTTTTAAAAAAGTTGTGAATTTTTTTTATTTTAAATTATCTATTTCTTTCCAATAATAGATATATAGAAAATAAATTATTATTGAACACTTTACTGTAATAGTTTCCTTTCAAATTGAAATGTAGATAAAAAAGAAATTATTATTATTAAACATTTTGCTATAATGTTTGCTTTTCACTGGAAATAGGATCTCATCAAGGACTTGAAATCCGAGCTCTCGGGAAATTTCGAAAATCTTGTTCTTGCTATGATGACACCCTTGCCTCAATTTTACGCAAAAGAATTACACGATGCAATGTCAGGTGTTGGTACCGATGAAAATGTACTCATTGAAGTTCTTTGCACACTTTCAAATCACGAAATTAGTGTCATTAAGTCAGCCTACGAGTCGAGTGAGTATTTTTTTAGTTATCTTTAAAATTATTTTAAAATACGGATTTTTTTAAAAATGTATTTTGAAATTTTTTGTTATATTCTATTACTATCTATTATTTCTATTATATTTTCTATAGAAACACGATATTCAATTTATTATTATTATGCATGTTACACAATTTTTTATATTTAATTATACAAACGTCAATTTTTGAATAATTTATTCAGATTAAAAATTTAATAAATTCACTTATTATTATTGTTAATTATTTTCAAAAATTTTACTCATTCTTTATAAGAATTAAATTACTTTCATAAATAATATTTTCTAAATATGATAATTATTTTCAATTTAATTTCAAATAAAATTTCATGAAAGAATTAAATTACTGTCTAAAATTTCAACAAATTCTTCGAAACAATTCAATTTTTTTAAAAGTTGTAAAATTTTTCTCAATACTTAAATTATTTTTATAAGTAATAAAATTCTTCTCAGAAATTTCATTATTTTCAATACATTTTTAATAAAATTTAATAATGAAATATTGAACTATAATTATTAACAGACAAGTTTCTTTTAAAATGTTAAAAAAACCTTTGTTTAATTGAATTATTTCCTAAATTTTCAATTAAAATTATTAAAAAGACTACATTATTTTGAAGAAACTTAAAAAAATTCTTCAAAATAATTTCGTTATTTAGAAAATCTCTAATAAAATTGTTTCGGAAGTTTAATTTTCTATCAGAAATTTTTTACTAAAATCTAATTGTAAAATTTTTAATTAAAATTATTAACAAAATTGTTTATATTACAAAAAAAATTGTTTAATTTCAAAGAATTCAATTATTTTCAATATTTTTATAAAATTCCTTGAATGAATTAAATTATCCTAAATAACTGTAATGAAATTTTGGAAATAATTTAATTATTTTCTAAAAATTTTAATAAATTTCAATTTAATTTCCATTATTAAAAAAGACGCTAATTTTAGAAACTTAAAAGAAATTCTTCCTAAAATTTAATTATTTTCCATATTTTTAATTATTATTTAATTTCGATTAGCAACAAACACGATTATTTTAGAGACTTAAGTAAAATTCTTTATAAAATTCAATTATTTTCAAAATTTTTAATTAAAATTGTTAAAGAAATTCCGTTAATTGAAAAATAAATTAAAAGAAATTCTACAAGAGAACGTAATTAGGATTTTTTAAAATTTAATTACAATTTTTTACAAGAATTCAAATACTTTCAAAAATAATAAAATTGTTTGCAAGAATTCAATGATTCACAAAACATTAATTTAAAAATTGAAAACGTTTAAAAGTTTAAATAGAAAAATTTGTTGAAAAGTTAGGAATCAAAAAAGCAAACAACAACTAAGTTCAAACTGCGAACAAATTACCGGAATATAACGTATTAATATAGAAGATTATTTCTATTATTTTCTATTATAGTTTTTATTAAATCGAACGTAAATTTTTTAGTGTTTGGCAAACCATTGGAAGATGATATAATGGACGACACTTCAGGACATTTTAAGCGTTTGATGATTTCCTTGTGTTGTGCCAATCGTGACGAATCATTTAATATTGATCCTGAAGCCGCTCGAGAAGACGCTAGACAACTTCTTCAGGCTGGTACGTTTATTAATTAATTTGCTCATACTATTTAATTTTGGAGAAGTAACTACAATATTTGAAATCTAATTCAATTAAATAAAAACTTTTCCTCTAAATTTTTTTTCTTCTGATTTAAGGTGAACTTCAATTTGGAACTGACGAGTCTGTATTTAATGCGATTCTCGTACAGAGAAATATTGCTCAATTGCATCAAATTTTCTCGGAATATGCAAATATTACAGGACACGATATTGAAGAAGCAATTGAGAATGAATTCTCCGGAGATATTAAGAAAGCTCTTGTTGCGATCGGTATTTAGAAAATAAAATTTATATATGAATACAATCTATTCTCTTAATATTGTCTTCTTTTTTACTTAGAAAACATTTTATTGTTTCAGTGAAAGTCGTCAAAGATAGAGCAGGATTCTTTGCAGAGCAACTTTATAAGAGTATGAAGGGAATTGGAACGAACGATCGTCGTTTGATTCGTCTTGTTGTCACTCGGTCGGAAATTGACATGGGAGAGATAAAAGAGGCTTTCACGGAAAAATACGGAAAATCGTTAGAGGACATGATTTCGGTTAGTAATTATTTTAAAACATAATTATGTAAATACCAATCAGTCTGACTATTTATATTTTTAGAAACTAATGGGGTATTTTCCCCCCTTTTCACTAATTTAGACAAAATTTAATTTATTACTGTATTAACACTTTTTGTTTGTTTTTTCTTTTTTTCAGTTCTTTTTTCTTTTTTTTATTTTGTTACTTTTCTTTTCGTTGTTGAAAATTTAAAAATTCATTATTATGGAACTAATTTATATTCTTTTCATTTCAGGGAGACTGTTCTGGACACTATAAAAAATGTCTGCTCGCTCTTATTTCGTAATCTACCAATATTCATTGGTTTACATTGTCCTTTCATGTTAATTGTCCGTAATCTTGCATTTATCGATAACTAATTATTATTAATAGATGTTTTCGATTGATGTGCGTTGCAAAAGAATCTCAAGTAAATTTTGAAAATATTCTCTTCACAGTATTGAAAAAAAAAATATTCTATACAATATTCAATTACTAAAGAAATTTTAGCAAACAAATATATTCTTAGCAGGAATGCGAAATTGAATAGAATAAAAAGAAATACACTGATAGAACGATTAAAAAAAACATCGAAATAATAGAGGATCAAATGTATTTTTAAAGAAACGTGAAATAATTCCGTCTGAATTGATTAAATTTTAAGAGATCTTCAAAATTTCTTGACCATATTCGTTTTTTCTGAAGATGGTAAATACCTTTTCTTGTATACATTTATATATTCGTTATTTATTAAAAAGTAATTTTCATGTACTATTAACTTTACTATAGAACGAATTTTATTTTATTTACTAAATTATTAATAATTATTTATTTAAAAAAAATATTTAAAAATAACCTAAAGTGGAATATTTATAGAAAAACATTTTTGTTTTGAATTAATTTTGAAGATCTCTAATACAAATAATCAATAATATTAACGAATGAAGATCATGTATTGATATACATACATTTTTAAAATGTACTTGCAATTTTTAAACGAATGTTCCTAAACTCTTAACTGTGACCAAAATGTGTTAAAAAAATTCTATTTAAAAGTATTGTAAATTTTTATGCCGCTGTGCCAATGATGCTTGAATATTGATTCCTTTTAAATCTAATTGACTTTAGAAAGTATATATATTTTTAAACATTTTTGCTATACATTGCGAAATTACTATATTATATTATACATAAACATAAATATATTTTGTGGTAAAAATTTTGAAAATTTACATAAATATTAGTGTTCTTGTTCTGACTGCACTTTTTAGTGTTACACATATAATGGGTTAGACCAACCTGACCACATGAAAATAAGAAGGCATTTGGAAAGAAATATTTTTTGGAAAAACTTATTAGGTTTCGAACTTTCAAGTATTTATTGAATTAAATTACAGATATTCAGCTAAAAAAAAATATATATTAAAAAAAATTTTTTGTAAATTTTCTTGTGGTCTAATCATACAATTGTTGTTTTGTAATAATTATCTGGATTTGAAATACATTATTTTCATTATGAATTGATTGTTTTGTTTTTTTAATTTTACAAGAAAAGATGATATTTGCAAAATTTTAATAATTAAAATTCTTTTGAACTTAGTTAAACTTTTTGATATAACATTTAATTGATTATTAAAAAATATAAGATTTAATGAAGAATTTTAGTTAAAAACAGTAAAAAAAATTTGATTTTTTGGAAAATTAAAAATAATTGCAGAAATTCAATTATTTTTAAAAATAATAAAATTCTTTGCATAAATTCAATTATGTTCAACAGTTTTCGTTAAAATTTCACTTATATCTTTGTAAACAATAAAATTCTCCGTAATAATTCATTTATTTTCAAAAATTTTAATAAAGTTCTTGGCAAAATTTCATTTATTTTCAAGTTTTTCTCAATTCAATGATTTTCAATATACTATTATTTTCATCATATTTTCCAAAAGAATTCAATTATTACAAAAAATTTAAATACAATTCTACGCAAACATTAAATTATTTTCGTAAATTATAAAATTTTTAAATAATCAATAAATAATAATAATAATTATTATTTTTTTTAAGATTCATTTATTTTTTAAAAATTTGTTTTGAAAATTCTTTATCTTCCTTCTTCTTCCTTTATTCTTTTATTATTCAATAAATTATTTATTTTTGTGTTTACATAATTGCGAATTCTCGTAGAATTTAAAAAAAATTAATTTTAAATTTCATTTCAGTCAATTTTTAGATAATAATTGAATTTTTAAATTATTCTTACAAGCGAGAATTTTTAGAAAGAATAAAATTTTGAAAAGGGTTCAAATTAAAATTTTTCATGGATAGTTTTAATTTTTAACTGACAATTCTTTAGAATTAATTTTTTTTGAGATTTAAAATTTTTTTAGCAACCCTGAAATAAATGAGAAATATAAATAAAGATACAAAATATTATGAAAATTAAATACATTTATATTTTTTAACAATTTAAGAATAACTATTATTATTTTAATAAAAAAAGAAGAGAATTATCCCTTTAGTTTAATTCTAGATTTTTCGAATTTGGCGGCAATGTGAGAACAACGCACTCTGTGATGCATTGTTAGAACGTAGTGTTGACAACTTTAGTCTGATTTGTATAAAATGTCTGAGTGAATATTTTTTTTAATAAATAACAATTATTATTGTATAAAGTGTCTTAATAAAAAAATCCAACATGGATAACGATAAAAATACTATGCTGGCTATGCTACAGCTTCTTAGAAAGTATAATTTCAAAGTAAGTACATTGAAAAATACATTTTCAACAAATTATAACCTCAAAAATCAATAGTAAACAGAAAACATTATCGACAATTCTTTTTCAATTTACAGAATAAATAATTACTTTTTAATAAATTGAACATCATTTTCTCGTATTCAATGTCTTGTTATTTCAGAGTACTGAAGATTTGTTTAGAAAAGAGGCGAATTTAAGTGATGTTCAAGTCGAAGAAAACCAACAGACTGATTCGGAAGTAAGCAATGTTTTATCTGCTTATAAAAGTGAAGGTGATCCAGCACTTTATGAAAAATCTTACAGTGAATTAAAACTATTTGTCGAGGGTTCTTTGGATATTTATAAGGTACGAGAAATATTTTCCTTCTATTTTTTTGTATCTTAGCAAAAAATTCAAATCTCTCTCAGAAAGGAAGAATGTTTGTTTTAATTAAAAAAAAAAAATATTGCAGCACGAATTAGGCACAATTTTATATCCAGTTTTGGTTCACATGTATCTGGAATTGGTGTACAATAATCATTCTGAGCAAGCTAAGGAGATATTGGAGAAATATAGTGAGAATTTGGAGGATTATTATCAAGCCGATTTGAAGCGACTGTCGAATGTGACAAAACGAGAACAAATGGATGGAAATGAACTCATTGATACATTCAAGTAGGTGTATTATTGAAAAGAATGAAAAATTAAACAAGATGACTAATAAATTTTGTTAATTTGTTCCTTCGCTTTTAGATCAAATCAATTTATAATACGAATGTCAAGGGACACGCTGTCAATGCTAAAACGTCACTTACAAGAAAAAAAGTGTAATAGCTTGTTAAATATAATTAATGAGCGACTTTATTTCGATATGTACGAAGGCGTTGCTAGAAATAAGCAACAAATCGAAGCCACATCGGGTGCAACTTTAGGAGAAGCGACAAGACAAGGTATTGAATCGAATTCGTAACGATTAAAATGTTTTATTTCCTTAAATTAATGTCTATTGGCAATTTTTTTTCTCTGCTATTTAATTAATTAGATAATTTTTTCTCTGATATTTAATTAAGTTATTTTATTATTTAATTAATTAAGATTTTCTCTATTTTAGACAATAAAGCAAAAGTTTATTATGGACTTCTAAAGGAGCCCGAGATCCAGTGTGTGAATCCTCCCGAGGAAGAGGAAGAAGACACGGGAGGTGGTGAAGGTGACAAACCAAAGAAGAAAAAACCGAAGAAAGATCCTCTCTTCTCGAAGAAAACAAAATCCGATCCAAACGCACCGCCTGTTGGAAGAATGCCTTTGCCGAATTTGTAAGTAAATTTTTTAAGAAGTAAACAGTTGGAATAGCCTTGATTAAATCCAAACGTATTATTGTATTAATTATGTATTCTTAATTAATACATTTAGATTAAAATAAATTTTAAACTTTTGGTTCTAATAGAAAAGACGCGGATAAAATGGAGAAAATTAAAGCTCTCAGAGAAGCAACGAAACGTGTTCAACTTGGTCCTGACAGTTTACCTTCGATTTGCTTCTACACACTCTTAAATGTAGTTCACAGGTAAATTAAATTAAATAGTTGTTAATTCAGAAATTATTTTCACTAGATTTTCTATTTTTATTTGATAGTTTTGTAATTAAATTATAAAATTTTCATTTAATGATCATAATTATTTATATTTTTATGTCTTCGATTTTTTATTAACATCTTTTTGTCTATTCAGTGTTACGGCCGTAGAGATTTCAGAAGATTCCACTCTATTGGGAGTTGGTTTTAGCGATTCGGTTATAAAAGTTTGGAGTCTCCTTCCTCAGAAATTGAAAGGAATGAAAAATACTGAACAGCTCGCTGAAATTGTGACAGAAGCTGGTGAGTGAGCATTGAAAAAAATATCAAAGAATTTTTCATTTAATTGGATTATTAATTTTTTGCATATTAACTATTATACAGCTAATTATTTATTACCGGCCTAAAAATTCATTCATAATTATTAAGATATATTTGTTTAAAAAATATTTTTAAATTTATTATCATTTCTTTTAACTAAAATTTCAAATAATTTCAAATTGTAACCTTTTGAAGTTTAAATATTTATAAAAATTAGGTACAACTGTAATTTTTCTTGAAGTCAATTATTAATTTGAATTTTCAATAACATTATTCAAAATTTCAAAAGTTTAATAATTTCCAGAGGAAAATAATAATTTTAAAAATAATTATTCAAATATTATAATTTTACGGCTATTAAAATGGAAAAAAGATTCCACTTTAAAAATTTGTTAAAAATTAATTATTTCTTAAAATTCATGTTATAACACATCTAATGTTCAATTATTTTTTCAAATTTTAAATGAAACGTTAAATTGAATTCTTATAAGAAATTCAATGATAATCAAATTATTTAAATAAAAAAAGTTTTGTAAAATTTAATTCTTTTACAAATTTGCGGTTACAATTCTGCAAAAAATACAATAATATTTGAATATAATTTTTTAAAGTGAAAAAATAAAATTTTTAATAAAAATTTGAACACTTATTGCAATTTATTTGTCCATAAGGAATTAAAATTTCAAAAACACTTTTAAAGTAAAGCTTTTTAAAATTTAATTCTTTCTAAAAATTGGAACTTCAGTTCTTGAAGTATTTTCCAAATTTTTAACTGAAATTCTGTTTAAAATAAATTTTTATCCAAAAGTTGTACGAAAAATCAATTATTTGAATACAAAAATAAGTAAAAAAATAATTATTTATAAAAATAGCAATTTTATTTCTACTTATAGATTTTTTTTAATTTGATAAAGAAAATTCATAGACTATGTAAGATTTTCAATAATTTGATATTTATTTTTGATAAAATTCCTTTACTTTACTGTCCTGTAAAAAAGCTGTTATTGTCAAAATTCTAGGAAAATTAATTTCACAATAATATATTCAGGTTGTCTACTAACAGGTAATTAACCGGGATTTTTATACAAAACTGGGAATTTTTTCACCAAAATTAAAAAAAGTTTTATTATTTTAATTTGTTTTTAAAAAAATTACTTTTTATTTCAATTTTTATAGATATTTATACTCTTCTCTAACTTTGAATTAGTTAAAAAAAAAATAATTTGATAGAAAAAGTCAGGCACTAATTCAAACAGATTATGTAAATAAATTTTAAAAAATTATTGAGTTAATAGAAATATTGTGAAATTCGACTGAAAATATGTAATTGAATTTGTTAAAGAATTTCTTTAGAAATTTTTTTAACAAATAACATTTTCAAAGTATTTTAATTTTTTAATAATTAATAATTAAAATTTTTATTAGTTAATTTAACAAAAAATCATTATGTATTTCAAATTTTTTATTAAAATTCAATTCTCGCAAATTTTTTTTTTTAATTCTGAAAAATAAAATTGTTGAAATTTTTCAATTCCATTGTTTCAAGATAATCTAATTTTTCTAAACAAATAATTGAAAATTTTTGAAAGAATTGAAATTTCTTTACATTTTTTTAAAATAATTTAATTCTTTGAAAAAATTTTTATTTAATTTTTTCGAAAATAATCAAGGGAAGTTAGTTACCGTGATTATAATTTTATTTTTAAAATATAAAGTCCCTCTTAAAGTTTTAAATCAATTTTTTGCTTTTAAAAATTATATTATTCTATTATTATTCAATAGTTATAATTATTGAACTTCTCTTAAATTTTGTAATTTCAAATTTCTGAATGTTCAAATAAATGATATTTATCATTTCTTAATCAAATTTAATGTTTATTTCTTATTAAGTAAATAATTAATTATTACTGCTTTTTTTTAAATTGTAATAAAAATCTTCACAGGAATTAAATTATTTTCATAAATAATATCATTCTTTGGAAGGATTTCAATTATTTTTGTAAATAGTAAAATTCTTTGCAGAAATTCAATTATTATCAATAGAATTGTAATAAACTTGAAAAAGAAAATTTCCAATTATAATTATAAAAAGACAAGATTATTTTTGAAAAATTGAAAAAATTATTTTCCAAATTTTCAATTAAAATTATTATTTATTTATGATCGAAATTAAATTTAAATTTAAATTTCATGAGAAAAGATAACCGGGGAAAAATTTAGCCATAACCGGGGAATAACCAGGAATTTTGTTGAATGAAAATAGTAGATATATTTAATTAATTTTTTCACTTGGTAAAAATTATAAAGAAATTATCAATCTTCGAAGTCAAAAATTTTATTTTATTAAATTTTAATTAATTGTCAGACTTTTCACATGGAAATTTGAACCGTACAACAATTTGGAATAAAAAAGCTCTTACTTTACGTGACCACAGAATATCTCGATTATTATTGTATAATAATTGTAATTATTATTAAACGTATTAGAAATACAAAATATACCTAAGTGAAATTAATTATTACATTATTTAAATAGATGACGTCTTGGTAAGAATGATGGATGAGAGAACATCAGAATCGGTGAAGCTTTTATATGGACACAGTGGACCAGTTAATTGCTTATCATTTAGTCCTGACAAAAATCTCTTATTATCCTGTTCTGAAGATACAACAGGTAAAATGAAGTATTTTCACATATTTTTTTCTTTTTCGTTTCTTTTTTTAAAAATATGATGTCATTGTTACTGAATGTAATTTTTAATTTTTCCAGTGAGATTGTGGTCTCTTCATACATGGACGTGTGTTGTCTGCTATAAGGGCCATTTATTTCCAGTCTGGTATGTCAAATTTTCTCCTCATGGTCATTACTTTGCGACAGCGAGTCACGACAAAACGGCAAGACTTTGGGCATCCGATAGTCCTCAACCTCTTCGAATATTTGCCGGCCACTATTCGGATGTTGATGTAAGGAAAAAGAAAATTCTTATTTGGAATTAACTAAATTTATTTAAGTGTATAATTAAATAAATTAAATAAAATTTTAAACTTAATGAATTATATAAAATTTGGAATCTAATAAATTGAAATAAATTTTAAATTAAATAAAATTGAAAATTTCGTAAATTCGATTAATTTAAAGAATTACGTAAATTAAATTGATTTAACAATTAAAATACACTTCTTTCGTAAACAGAAAAGATTTTCTTTCAGGTTGTTCAATTTCATCCGAATTCAAATTACGTGGCCACGGGCTCAAGTGATATGACTGTTCGTTTATGGGACTGCGTTTCAGGCAGTCAAGTGAGATTAATGACCGGTCATAAGGCTCCAATTTACGCTTTTGCATTTTCTATGGAGGGACGATTTTTGGCGTCTGCAGGAGCAGATCATCGTGTGCTGGTTTGGGATCTTGCACATGGACATTTAGTAGCTGCATTATCGGGACACTCTAGCATTATTCATTGCCTTTCATTTAGTAGAGACGGTACTCTTCTTGTCTCAGGTAAAACAATCAAAATCATTCACGAATCAAATAACCATCTAGGAACAATCTTTTTAAATATTTACACGTTTATTTATTTTCTACTTTTTTCATTGTCTACTTACAAATAGAATTATTTTACACTTGAATATGTAATAAAATTTGGAAAACTAGACAAATATAAAAAAATCAATGAAAATAATAATAATAATAATAATAATAATAATAATAAAATATTCGAATTAAAAAATGGTTTAGAGGAAAGTGTAAGAAAACAAATTATTTTACAGGTGGTTTGGATTGTACCATAAAATTATGGGACTTTACGAAATTGGCAGAGGAAATGAGTTTGGAGGATGTGAACGTATCTCATAATCCTGATGTGAGAACAAACGCCGAATCATATCTTTTGAGAACATTCGCAACAAAAAATTCATCAATTTTAGCTCTTCATTTTACAAGAAGAAATCTTCTTTATGGCGTCGGTATGTTTGAGTCCTCCTAACAATAGCGAAATTTATTTAATGAAAATAAAATTAATATCATTCATATGAACTTGTACAAACTCATATTTTGTATTTGTATCATAAAAGTTGTTCATAATAAAAATTCTAATATTAGTAATAATTCCTATTCTTTTTTTGAATCATCTCTCCTGAACCCTCTCCTGAATTTCCCAATATTTAAAATACTGTCAATATTAAAATACTTTGGTAACAAAAATTAAAAATTTCTACTAAAGTAATTTTAACTTATTTTCTTTTATAAACTTAATAAATTAAAAATTTATTTCCTTTTGTATTTTTCTCAATAAATAGAAAAATTAAAAAAAAACTATTTTTGTAAACAATGAGTTTGATTTTCAAAAGAAGGAAAATATTCTCGACTTTAATTGTATATGTATTTTTTATTTTATAGGGCAAATTTGAATTTAAAAATAGAATCAGTTACCCGGTAACCCGATTGCAAAAAGCGACATCTTCAATTTGTACTTTTGCGCCTTTTTGCGCCATT
This sequence comes from Leptopilina drosophilae, assembly GCA_032873175.1. Taxonomy (NCBI): domain Eukaryota; kingdom Metazoa; phylum Arthropoda; class Insecta; order Hymenoptera; family Figitidae; genus Leptopilina; species Leptopilina drosophilae. The sequence continues at coordinate 52,918,425 of CM065478.1, forward strand.
TGTCTGCTACAAAAGTGACTTTCTTGTCTGCTTGTCAAACCACCGCATAATAAACCGAAAGTGAAAAAGGATAATAAAAATGATGTTATCGAGTTCAAATGAAAGTGAAACTAATGTTGAATAGTAAATGCAGGTTGAATAATCTACTTTTCACCTGGGCGTTGCCCCGAATAGTGAATATTACCGATTAACTAATCATTCACTTTCGACCATGGGTGACAATAATCAGGCTAGGTTAGGTAAGTCTTTTATTTTTATTTCAATTTTTAATTATTATTTCCAAAAATTGACATTGATTGAATATTCAAAATTAATTCCCCCTCTTATTTTCGACTATTTAATGGAAATTTTTTTCCATCATAATTTTTCAATACTTTAATTATCCTTTTTTTCCAAATTAATCGTTTGACGTTTGGGCGCAAGGAATGTTCCATGTTTATATTGGGGTAGTTTCTCCGCTCATTAAGTTCACGTTTAATGAATCTTATCTGGAATCTAAATTATTTACTACTTTTTCTTATTCACTTAAAGCGATTCTTTAAATAATTCATAATTAACGGAAATTGTAAATAACCCAAATTTTATTCAACTTTGACAATTTTCTTTCTTTGCAACATTTTTTTTTCGCAAATACAAAAAATGTTTTTTATTTCACACATAATGTATTATTTCTGTCAATCAATTGTCAATATTAAACTCGTAATTTGAAACAAATTTTATTTGTCCAATCAGTTACTAGGCAATAATTTTTGTATTGAAAATGAGACTCTTCAAAATTTAATTTTTACATGTTTCCTATTTAATTGCAATAAATATTTATTTCTGCCTCATTAGATAAAGAGTTTAAAAATATACAATTTGTAATTAAGATTAGAATAAGTAGCTTTTTTTATCATAAAAATAATTTACAGAGAAGACGTACAAAATATGTCACTAATTTTAATTTGTTTATTACAATTTCAAATACCTAGCGAATTGTTTAAAAATATTTTGAATTTCTAGAAAAAAAATTATCTATTAAAAAATGGAAAAAATTTCCTTGACTGAAATCAATAGTTTTGAATATATTTCATAGGCGTGGCATTTGAATTCTATTTTTGGTTTTTTTATTATGTAAAATTAAAATTCGAGAAATTATTATTTAATAAATTATTCTTCACAATAATACAATTATAATTATCACTCTGCATTAAATAATAAGGGATTTAATTCGAAATTATTATTTTTATATCAATAAAACTCGAAAAATGGATTTTAAATAGGTATTGTATTAAAATTAAAATCGCAATTTAACTTTTTGGAAATACTAATTACAAGCATAAAATAGTAATTACAATAAAAAGAATATTGTTCGTTCGTGTATTAATTTAAAATTAAATTTTTTTATCTTTTAATAATATTATTTAAGCAATAGTTAACATTGACATTTGTTTTCTCAGGAAATTATGAAATGCTGAAAGCTTTGTATGACTTTAACGCAACTTTTCATAAAGCCCTCAGCTTTCGAGAGAATGATCTTTTTGTTCTCTTACAATCAAATACAAAACAAAGGAATTGGTGGCAAGTTATAAACAAAGAGGGTCAAGTTGGTTTTATTCCTTCTAATTACGCGACAACAGAAAAGGTATGAGTTCATTTTTAATTATAAAATGTTAATTTATGGAGAATTATTAGAAATTTTATTTAAGGAGATGTCCAAGTAGATTGGATTTTTACATTGAGCTTCAATTGAAAAATCTTATTCACTGGAACATCTCCTTGATATTAGAAAAACATTGTCATTTTTGCTAATAGTTGGAATAAAAAAATTTATTCTAAAAAATTTTTAATTCTTAGAAAGAATTGAAAGAATTGAAAAAATTGAAAAACAATTTTTTACAAGAGTTTAGTTATTTTTAGAAATAATAAAATTCTTTGTAGAAATTAAATTATTTTCAATATTTACAACTTTTATAACATTTATCAAAAAAAAGTATTATAATAATAATAATTATTAATAATTTTTTAAAAAATTTCTATGAAAATCAATTATTTTCATATGTAATGAAATAAAATTTTTATAGGAATTTAATTAGTTTAAAATGCAATTTTTAAAAACATTTTCTCGAAAGAAATTCTTTGAAAATATTTATTTTCAATGGTTTCTAATTTCATAAAAGTTTTCAAAATAGTTTCATATTTTGAAAAGTTTTTATAAAGTTCTGAAAAAATAAATTATTTACAAGTATCTTTTATAAAATTTTTGTAATAAAATCAATTATTTAAAACATTTCAATTTAATTCTTTGAAAGAAATTAATTGTTTGTAATACAACTTTAATTAAATTATGCGAAATTATTCAATTATTTGATTTTAATTTTAATAAAATTCCTCTCAAGACTTCAATTATTTTCAAAAAAATTCAATTATTATAATAAAAAATAAAACTTTCTTAGAAACTTAATTATCTGAAATACAATTTTTATAAAAGTTTTCGAGAAAAATCAATTATTTTAAAATATTTTAATAATTCAATTATATTTTTAAAAATTTTGATAAAATTCTGTATAAAAATTAAATTTAAAGAAATAAACTTAATTTTTTTCATTTATTAATATTTGTACTTTTTAATTGAATTCTTTTTTAAACTTTTTAATAAGAATTGATATAAAAATAATTTTCGGTTAAAGTTTCAGATAATAATTAATAATAATTGAATGTGAGGAGCGTTATAGAAGGAAGTTTTAGAATTAAATAAATTCAAAAAGATATTTTAATTGAAATGTTTGAATTGTTTTTAAACTATAATAATATTTATATATTTATTTTAAAATATTATTAATTGAATACTTTTCTTAAAAAAATTCTTATAATTTTGGAATAATCTTATTTAAAAGTTCAAAAACCTATTGAATTTTGAATGATTAACTGTAATATAAACTTTATTTCAATGAAGTTTGACAGATTTATCTGCAATTTTTCAAAAGACTAATTTTTGTTCACAATTTCTGAATTACGTAAATTATTCAATACTTAAATAATTTTTATTGAATAAATACTTTAATACCTATTTTGATTTATTTTTCAATATTGAGTATATATTTATATGTTTCAATTTTACAAAAATTTGTATTATTTTTTATCAAAATGACAAATAAAATTTAATGTTTTTTGTATAAATCTAGAAAAATCCAGAAAAATATTTTTTCAGTTCTATAGCTACTCTTTAAAATTAATTATCGAGTGCGAAGACGGAAAATATAAACAAGAATTTAATATGTTTCCTTCTCCACTTTGCTTTTTCAGGTTCAACCTCAATTCTTTATAGACTTTTTAGATGAATGTATTAAATTATTCTCGGGGAACAGTGACAAGCAAGAAGGTTCAATTGTCACTGATAAACAGGCGATTTTATCAAAATTAGAAGATAAGAAACGCCATGCAGAACAGGGTAAAAAGACAAAAAAACAAGCTCCAATGCCACCTGATTTTGGCAGTACAACACCCGACAAGGATAATAATGAATTCCCTCTTCCCATAGTCAGTAGTAATTCCACAGAAGATAATAAATCATCAACAACAAGTAGTGTGACATACGCCACAATAAACAGTAATCCGCCAATTGAAAATATTGAAAATGATATAAAACCAATTAAAACTGAATTAACACCACCAACTCGACGCGATTCGGCGAGTGAGAAGCGAAGACAATCTTTAACACGTCAATCGGCCTCCGAAGCAATTCCACCGCCAGATGAGGAAATAAAGAAAAGTATTTGTGAAAATAAAATTAAATCGCCAAATCATTCGCCAGTGAAAAATAAAACACCTAGTACGGCCGATATTAATCCGAGGACCGCTTATCATTTACTTGATCAAGTGAGAAGAAATACACAACTTAGTTATGAAATGTCAAAAGTTGCCGTTTCGGTTGTTGTCGCTGGTTTATATGAAATTCTTCCTCATTCAGTGAGTCACTATTTGGAGGAGATTTTAAATCAACTTCAAGTTCCACTTAGTGTTTCAAAAATGACAATTGAGGAGACTTACGATGCTAATAGGTTAAAAGTTATTTTCAAAGAGCTTACTACTTGCAAGGAAGATTCTCAGCAAAGAAGCTGGATGCTTTATGAGGACGAATCCATAATTTTAGAATATATCAAAGAGCTTACTTCGATTCTTGTAAGTTTTATTTTTCTTTATTAAAATATTTTATTTCAATAATTTCTTTTAGAATATTTCTCTTTCTTATCGATAATTTTTATTAATCAATAAGAAATATTTAACTTCAGAAGAAAATACTATATTTAATTATTATGATTTATTGCTGTTTTTTAACAGACAAATGCTGATGCCAATGTTTCAAGGTATGTTTTGAGACAAGATCAATATAATGGAGTGACAACGTTGATTCAGTATTATCAAATGGAACCGAGATGGACTATTAGGCAGTTACTTTTACAATCTTTCGGTGTGATGTGCAGTCTTGATCCGATAGCTTTGACAATTATGTTAAACAGCATTCTCCCAATGGAAATGGCCAGGTAGTTTTAATTATTTGTTCAAAAATTACAAAACAATATTTTCCAATCTACTAATTAATAATCGTTTTATTCCGGCAATTTTTTCGCAGTTTCAAATTGGTAGTTTTTGTTTACTTTTCAGTTTTATCAACTTCTAATTTAATGGCTTGACGATTAACGCCTCTTATTAATTGGAAAACCTTCTTTTTGAAATTTAATAAAAATTTACTATTTTTTAAAATATGGTCAACATCGCGGAAAACGAAACTTTTGTAACGTAACAGTCTTTTCAAAATGTTCATAATTTTTAAATATTAAATTCTAAAAATTTTATTTTCATAAGCGATGTTGACCGTATATAAATTTTAATAGTAATAAAGTTAAATTTTTTTAAATATAAAATTTATTTCAATTAAATTTAATAAAACTTTTAATTGTTTCAATTTTTAAAATTGTTCTCGTAAATTCAATTATCACTTTAATTGTAATTTTTGTAAAACCTATTTTTTTAGAATTTCTACAGTAAGTCATTCAAAACTTCAATAATTTTTTGTTCAAATAAATATTTAAAAACTTATTGTTTATTTTAATAGTAATATCAAATAATTTCAATACACAATCTTTTGTAATTTAATTATTTCTAAAAATTACAACTGCAATTTTTCCAAAGTCAATTATTTTTTAGAATTTGTTGAATAAAATTATTCATAATTTTAATAATTTTAACAGGATTTCAATTTAAAAACCGTTTAAAATTAAATTATTTCTATAAATTCCTATTATAACACTTCTAATATTAAATTATTTTCTAATATTTTAACTAAAATTCTTTTTGAAATCAATTCTTAATAAAATACAGCGATAAATGAATTATTTAAATACAAAATTTTTTTGTAAAAATTATTTATTTATTAAAATTAGAATTCTTTTAATTCTTAAAATATTTTTTATAAAATTTTAATTGTTTTTGAACATGAAAAATAAATATTCTTAAAAAATATAATTTATTTGAAAATAATAAAAAAAAATAAAATAAATATAAAATTTATTTTAATAAAATTTGAGAAAATTTTCAATTTATTAAAATTATTCTGAAGTATGAGTTCATTTTTAATTATAAAATCGACATTAGACATTAGAAAAAAATTGTCATTTTCGCTAATAGATGAAATAAGAAAAATTATTCTCAAAAATTTTTAATTCTTAGAAAGAATTGAAAAAATTGGAAAACAATTTGTTACAAGATTTTAGTTATTTTCAGAAATAATAAAATTCTTTGTTAAAATTAAATTATTTTCAATATTTACAACTTTAATAACATTTATCAAAAAAAGTATTTTAACAATAATTATTATTATTATTAATAATTAAAAAAAAAATTTCTATGAAAATCAATTATTTTCATATGTAATGAAATAAAACATCCATAGGAATTTAATTAATTTAAAATGCAATTTTCAAAAAAATTTTCGAAAGAAATTCTTTGAAAATATTTATTTTCAATGGTTTTTAATTTCATAAAAGTTTTCAAAATAGTTTAATAATTTTGAAAAGTTTTTATAAAGTTCTTAAAAATAAATTATTTACAAGTATTTTTTCATCAAATTTTTGTAATAAAATCAATTATTTAAAATATTTCAATTTAATTCCTATTATAATACTTCTAATATTAAATTATTATTTTCTAAAATTTTAATTATAATTCTTTTTGAAATCAATTCTTAATAGAATTCAGCGATAAATGAATTATTTAAATATAAAATTTTTTTGTCAAATTTAATTATTTATTAAAATTATAATTCTTTTAATTCTTAAAATATTTGTTATAAAATTTTAATTTTTTTTAAGGGCATTTGAACCACTGTGACGTCACAATGTGTGAAAAGGATGAGTTTTAAAATTGTGACGTCATAATGGTTCAAATGCCCTTAAACATGATAAATAAATATTCTTCAAAAATATAATATATTTGAAAATAATAAAAAAAATAAATAAAATAAAATAAAAATAAATTCTTTGAAATATAAAATTTATTTTAATAAAATTTGAGAAAATTTTCTTTGTTTCAATTTATTAAAACTATTTTGGAGAATTGAACTATTTTCAAAAAAATTTTTATTACGTTTTTTTATAAACCTCATTTTTACAGAATTTCTAAATAAAATTTTTCAAATTAAATTAATCTTTGTTTAATAAATATTCGAATACTTATTGTTTTGAAAATAATTAAATTTTGTTCAAGAATTTTGTGAAAGTTTTTAAAAATAATTCAAAAGGTTGCAAAAGAATATTTTTCTTTGAAACTAATAATTTTCTCTTCAAACAGAGATATGCGGGCAAATCCGAGAAACGTGCCAAAATTGAATTATTCGTCTCTTTTGCTCACAATGATATTTTCCATGGGTGAACCAATGCCAATTACGCATTTAGGTAATAGTTACAATTATGTTTTAAATATCAAAAATATTTTAAATACTAAAACTAAATTTATTACTTTTTTGTATAAATGTTTTCACTTATTTTAAATATTCTGAATTATTCATTCTTGAAAAGTGAAATATTTTCATTTTTATCGATTTTTATAGTTTTTCTAGATATTTGAAAATAAATTATATATTTTACTTGCAAATTTTATTATTACTTAAATTGGAATTTTTATTAATGAAATATTAATATTTATTTCTCTTTATTCTCCACAGAACAACTCGGAATGGACTTTATAGAATTTTTATTTGAATTAATTGAAGAACCGCCGGACACAGATTTGGACGATCAAATTCCTGATCTGTTTGTGAATCTCATTCTGTCGTACAATTTGCAATTCATGGCATCGGAAAATATTGTCTTGAATGCTCTTAAGGGAAGAACTGTTGCCAAAGTTTTTACAGAGAAGATTTTATTTCTCCTGAATCGAGAAGGTAGAGTTTTGTTTTTTTTTAAATTTTCTTATTTTCTATTTTTTATTCCTTTTTTACTTCCTTTTTATTTTTTATTTATTTCTATCTTTTAATTTATTTTTTAACTCTATTTCTATTTTGATTTTATATCTTTTTCTATTTTTTTTTTTCGTGGTTTATTAATTACGAATCTCAGTTTTGTTCGAAATTTTCATTTTATTTTTTCTATAGAGGATCCTGTTCGTATTTTCGATCATCAACCGGCACCGCCAGATTCTGTTCTAAAAATGTTTGTCGACTTATTCAGTAAAGAAATTACGGCAAATCTTTTTTACACAAATGACGTGAAGGTTCTGATTGATATAATTTTGAGGCAATTATTTGATATTTCACCAGGTGATAAGGTATGTTTGTAAATTTGCCTTTTTCCAAGAGTTTTTAATTTAAAAAAGTATTTTATTTTATTAAGATGTAATATTTTAATTTTTGTATTTAATAATTAAAAATAAATGTTTTATAAAACTTTAATTTATTGGCTCAGAAGTGGAATAATATCCACGAATTTTTAAGAATGATGAGTAAAAAAAAATTTTTTAATTTTTAGAGAAGGCAATATTTGGAATTGTGTCGTCGCGTATTGCGAACATCAAATTATAATGATCATCGACATCGTTCGGAGGATGTTTTAAAAAGTTTTACAAGGTTAATAATAACGTGTAAATTGTTGCATTATCATAAAAGCCCGCCTATGATTTCGTTATTAAGTCACCAAATTGATTTATGTTTTTGCAGAATATTTTGCGAGGAAACTGCTGAAAGTCAAGAGGATCAACAGTTGGTGCGAGATATTAGCAATGAATTCCCACATTTATTTCAAATGTGACATTTACTTGAATCACCTTCATCTGTCAAGGTGGAAGACGAAGACGACCTACAGACCCTCGTTTAAGAAGCCTTTCCACGACGATTCCTTCGATGCAAAACAAAAACAGATATACTATTTTTCTCTCATATATATATTTCCTTACACAAAAAAGAAATATTATACCGAAAAAGTAGAGTAGACAATTTATTTTTTTAACTTAAGAATCGTGTATTTATTTTTTATCGTTCTTTTTTGATTATATACACTAGAGATGGCTGTAAAAAGAACATTTACATTTGTTCCAAACGAAGAGAATAATTGTTTTTATTAATATTAACAACTGACAGAAAGCATTCATTTTATTCTGATATTTTATCGAAACTACTTTTTCTATAATATTTTTTTTCGTTATTCAATTAATAATTAATTAGTACAATAGAAAATCAAAATGACAAAATCCAAAGATTTTCAAGTTTGTAAAGTTTATTAATTTTAAATTAGTTACTATTGAAATTTCCATTAAAGGAAAAGTCGAAAAGTTTTTAAAAAAAAATATCGAATTTATTGTATATAGATGAAGATGAATTCATTCCAATTTTTCTTTGGCCAATTAATTTTTTATTGGTCCAAACAAAAAGGTAGCTTTAATGAATATAAATTATTCAAAGGGAATTTTTAGATATTTGAAATATACAAGAGAAAATAAATTTAGATATTTGAAGTATACAAGAGAAAAAAGAAAATAGATATTTAAAATATATATACAAAAAGTGATTTTTAGGTAATTTAAAATAAATGAAAAGAATTTTAGATATATATTTAAAATGTACGAGTTAATTTTAAATATTTAAAATTGCCAAATTGTGATGTTAAATATTCAAAATTCGCTAAATTTTAAATATTTCTATCTTGCTGTAATAATGAAATGATCGTAAATATTGAGATACTATATTATAAATATAAATATAAATGATCAAAATGTAGTGAAGAGAATATAAATAATTGCCAATTCTACGATTAAATATCGTAGAGACTACTAGTCTAGTCTATAATTTATTGTAAAATCTAAATAGAGATCTAAGTCATAAGATTAGAGAGTTAGAGATTTAAGTAAAAATTTCATTTTCTTGAAATAACGATCTATTGTACTCTTAAGTTTCTTTTTTTTGAGTGAATCCTTTGATTCTATGCCAAGTTTATGCGATATTATTATATTAAATAAACACTCTTGTATCGAGTGCCCATGACCAAGTCAAACGCTTCTTCGTACGAAAAAGAATTGCCAGAGCACAAAAATTGATTTCGCTCGAGAATTTTTGATCGAAAAATAAAATAAAAAAAAACTAGTCTAATGCTAGCGGCTCTATTTTTTTATCGATATCTCTATTAATACCGATAAACAACTCTGTTATGTTTGTGACTATTGTCAATTACGGAGGACTCTCAAATTAATTGTGATTGTAATTATTAAATGTTAAATAAATCAAGATTTAGGAGAGTGAAAGTCTCATTCAACTCATTCCTCTTTGATTTATTTTTCACTTTTTTCTTTTAGTTCTAAATTTCCTTTTTCTTTTGGATTTTTAATTTTTCTTTCTGTGATTAAATTATTTTGCTTCGATAATTATTTGATTTATTGAGGAACTTGGATTTTTGTTTTTTATGGTAAAGAATAAGACGTTAGTTTTTTTTCTAGCGAATTTTATTAATAACAATAAATACTGACCATGGAAAATTAAATAGGCTCTTGTAAGAACGGAGTGTAGTGTGACTTATGTATAGTAGAAATTGTATTTTATTAGAAAATGGAGCCAAAGTTTGATTGTCGAATTATAGAGTCCAGAGAGAGTTGCTTTATCATCTTTGGACAATATTTTAAAAAGATGTTATTTTTTTTCCTTCCATCTGACTTACATTACTTTTTTTCTGGTGTGTTTTTTTCAGACAAATTCATCGAATTGTTGAAAAGAGTAAAAAGTAAAATGATGACTGATGACTGCCTCACCATTTTGGACAATTTTCATCTCCTTCTGCAATTGTTTTATTCTCCAGTCATCATCTCCATGAATTCTAGAAGATGAAACAAAAAATTCAATATAACTTGGAAAAATTTAGTAAGTGAAATTTTTTTTTTAAATAGAAAAAAGGATATATTATCCTCCTATCGCATTTTGCATTCACGATGATAGAAATCGCAAATGCAGGTAATAAATCATAAATGTCATGTTCTTTCAGAGAGCTTGTCGCTGTGGGTGGATTATACGTGTATATGTTTTGAGAAAAGTAGGAAGAAGTTTGACGAATGCCAAGTCCTTGATACTGAACTTTTGGAAAATGAGAAGTGTTTCGTCTACTTCTTTTTCCTACTCTCGTGTAAAATTTCATCCAACATGTGTGGAAGTATTATTTACAGAAATTTTATGCTTCGTTGCGCATTGGAAAATTTTCTGTTCAACCTAAGCTCCTCGTTTATGATTGATGATCTGACACATTTTATACAGTGAATTCTGTAAGTAAGCCAGAAAATTCTCGCCAAAAACTGATCGCACAACATTTCTACGATTGCCCTAAGTTTAATGGCCAATTAAATTGAATGTCTCGCAAACTATTTTAAACTCATTTTCATTTAATTGAAAATCATATTGAATTTTATTGCTTTAATGAGTTTTCATGATTTGTATACATCATTAATTTTCCACAAGTTGGTAGTATTTTGTCAAAAAGTCCCTCGTTAATGTAAATTTTGCTAATTAATTTTAGAATTTTATTTACAACTTTTAGTAGAAAATTATAAAAAAATTAAAAAATAGTAAATTAAAAATTCAGTAATTAATTCAAAGTAATATTCCTAAAAGTGAATTGAAATAAATGTATTCTTAATTAAATTAAATTAAATCGAATTGGAAATTTAAGTCACAATTATAACATAAATTTCCAATTTATTTTTTTTCTTATTATTATTAATTTTTGTTATTAATACTGAATAAAATATGTGATAGTGAATATTTAGCTCTTACATTTTCCAACGCTTTACTTTATTTCTCTTTTTTCTTGAATAAAATTGAGAATTCGCGTTATTATTTTGTTGATATTGGTTTAAAAGCAACTTTATGATTCGGTCTTTTCGCGAAATATCGGTTCCAATCGCTTCGGGAAATTTAGTATGTGTATTGCAAAACTGTTATGATAAATCACGACGATTCCTTACGCCCCCGAGTTAAAGTAGCGCGCGGAAACGAGATCGCTCCAAATTATGGCACATGTATAAATAAACGTGTTTCTCTCTGAGATCTAAGTGCTCCTTCTCTTGCTGATCAAACTTAGAAAAAGATCAAAATCTACTTTATATAGTATCCAAATCCCAGTGAATTCTCTCTTTGAATTTCAATACAAATTCATTAATTTTTATCATTTTAATAAATATATATTAAATAAAATTATAAAATTACTATAATAAATAAAATCAATTTTTTTGAAATTATATGAAATGAAAATGTACAAAATTTTTCACTTAAAAAAGAGAAATAAAATTTGAAAGTCTGAAAGTTGAAATTGGTAAAATATGTAAATTGATACTTGGATTTGTTTTTGAAGACTCTTTTTAAGAGGAATTTGTGTTTTGTTTGTTGTATTTGACTGAAAGTAATTTTTGTAAATTTTTTTAGCTCACCATCAAAGTCAACTGTGCCAGAGCCATCGGAATCAATTTCTTCGATCATGATGTCAAGTTCTTCGTCAGTTAATTGATCATCTAATTCTCTGAGGATTTCGCGCAAGCATGTCGTTGGAATATATCCATTGCCTAGAAGAAAATGTCCCAAAAAAAGTGATAATTATTTCAAAAAGGAAAAGGGAGAAGAAATTGACAATTCTAGAAGAGTTTCCACAATGAAAATTATTCCTAAATGGTGAATATTTTTAGAAAGAAATTTTTACATTTTAAAAACTTTTTTCCCGTTTTGGTTTAATTTTATATACATTTTTTTAGTTTTATTTTTTCATTCTTTTTTAATTTAATGCAGTTTTGTTAACATTGAAAATTTGAGATAATTATTAGGTTTCAATATGTACCTTCTTTGTCGTAGAGTCTGAAAGCTTCTCGCAGTTCTTTCTCCAAAGCCTCGGCATCTTCTTCAACAATGAATTTTGCGGCGAGAGTAACAAATTCCTCAAATTCTAATCTTCCAGATTCTGACAAAAAAAAAGTTTATTACTCTCCTCGTTTCAAATAGAAATTTTAAAAATATTCTTTATTTTTCTTACTGTCGGCATCAACTTCATCAATAAGTTCGTCGAGGATTTTTTTATTGAAAGGTTGACCCATAAGTCGAAGAATATCTGCCACCATGTCAGTTGGAATACTTCCACTCTTTTCCCTGTCAAAACTGTCGAAAGCTTTGCGCAAGACTGTAAATCAAGAAAATATTTTTAAACATCCTGTAAATTATTATTTTTTGGTATTCTTTCTATTTTCCCCTATTATTCATTCTCGAAAATATTGAAAGTTATAAACTTAAGATTACAGTCAGTTTCGTGTGAATAGTAATTCAATCATGAAAATGAAATGAAAGTCTATAAGGGAATGTTAAATTTGGTTTTCCGAGTGTAGAAATCATCAAGCGTACGCTGACGCCAATGTGTTCGAATTTAGATCCGATGTTAATGCCCTTCCTTCCATTCCCCTTGCGATTCTGGCCCGAAACTTATTTGGCTCGCTGCAACATCGTTCTTTACCGGTTAGACGGTTTATTTATCACCCACGACCGATCTAACGTTAATTCAGTGAGAAAAAAAAAGAAGAAGAATTTTCAACTTCTCTCTACTTGTGCTCTAGAAATCCTCTTGATTTCTTCTATATGCTTTACGAGATCTCCCTTATAAACATTCATTACACGATTAAATCTTATAGTGACCAATAAATTTCAAGTTGTGTGTTTATTTTCTCGCGTGTAAAACCAATTTTTGTCATGATGGAATTTTGCAATTTGATAAATATCGCTAACACTCAGAATATAAATCAAAGGAATTTTGAATTTTATCTTAATAAAATAATGTATAAATTTTTTTTAATTTCACTTTTTTGATTTAAATAAAAATTTTAAGTCACTTATTTGAGAAAAAATTTATAGTAATTTAATGAACTTTTTAAATTAAACATTTCATTAAGTTACATAATTAAATTACAATTAGGTGCTGAATATTTAGTTATTTTTAATATTATTTTGTTATAAAAAGACAGCCGAAAATATTTAATAGATATATTACGAAAGAGATGGATTAAAAAAGAGATTTTTGTTGTTAAAAAATTTTTAATTCGTTAATTTTTTATTTGAAAAAATCTTTTTTCAGATGGAAAAAATAATGACGAACAAACTCATTGGATTTTTGATAGAATTCTCAATTTTGAAGGAAAAAATGTGCAATACATTGAGAAAAATGATTTGCAAACTAATAAACAAATTTCGAAATCAAAGGTCCAGAGGAAGAAAACGAAATTCTAACGTTTGACTTGTAAGAAAAATGTTTTATTAGTCATTATACAAGAAAATTTTTAATTTTTCAGATCCAAATAAATAATTATCAGGAGTTATTGATAAAGAAATTTCTTTTTTTCAAATTATTTTTGATAGCTTTTCATTTATTTAACTATTGAAAGTTATGTTGAGAAACAACGTAATTTTATTTCAATTTTAATTTAATTTTATTTAATAGTAATTAAATTTTATTTAATTAAGATTTCATAAAATTTTATTTTATTAAATTGAAAACAAATTAATAATATTATTTCTCAAATTAAAAAAATAAGTAGAGTTACAGTTGCAATTTTTAAAAATAATAAAATATTTTCTCACTTATGTATTTTAATTTTTATAAATGAATTCTCGTAAAAACTGTTTGGTAACAATTGATTAAAAAAATGTCAGTTAAAATTTTAGAATCGGAAGGATTGCAGTTTTAATTTTAAGAAATGATTAAATTTCAAAAATTTTTCAAAAAATTTAAAAAATAATTTTAAATTTTATTAAGAATTTCTAAAAAAAATTAGGATTTTAAAAACTGGAATTAAAACTTTTTTGAAAATAGTTGATTTCCCGAAAATAGAATTAAAAAAATGGAAAACATGGATTTTTTCAAATTTTATTTTCTTACTTTAAAAGAATATTTTTTAAATATTATTGTATTTTTCATAAAATCGTATCTAAAAATTTCGAAAATAATTACATTTTACAAAAAAATAATTCTAAAATTGAAAATGATTGCTATTAAAAATTTATTTTAAAGAAAATTTGTTACGTTAATTGATTTAAAAAATAATTTCAGACAAAATATTGAAAAATAATTGAATACTTCAAGCAAAATAACAGGAATTTTAAGAAATAATTAAATTTTAATAGGTTTTTGAACTGAAATCTTTTTAATAACATAACATCTTATTTTAACAAAATTATTAATAATTATATTATTTTTCTTTAAAAATTTTATTTAAAACTTTTTTAAAACAATTGATTTTTAAAATAATTGAAGTTGTAATTTTTAGAAACGATTAAATTTCAAAAGGTTTTACTTTGAAATTTTTAATTAAAATAAATAATAATTGCTTTTAAATATTTGTTTTAATGAAAATTAATTACGTTCTAAATTATTTAATGTAGAAATTCTAAAAAAAAATTAGTTTCTTGATAAATTGTAATTAACATTTTTTTGTAAAGATAATTCAAATCCTGAAAATAATTTTAAAAATTGAAACAATTAAATCTTGTGTCAAATTTTATTAAAATAAATTTTATATTTAAAAGAATTTCATTTTATAACTTTTGAAACTTATTTTAAAGTATATAATTTTATTTTTAAAGAAGTATTTTCTAGAAAATTATATTTTTCAATAAATTATAAATTTTTATTACATTTCAAGGAATACTGAAATGAATATTATAAATATATTGAAAATGGCAATAAGCATTCATAAAAATATGAGAATAAATTGTAATTTTAAGGAAATTTTTCGGAAAAAAGTCCTATAAGCCTGTTTATTGCACTTTAGCTTAAGAGCCGTTTTTGGAATTCAGCCAGAGTAGACGACAAATTGTAAATAATTTGATTAAAAACTAGTCTAAGTAGGAGAAATCTTCCGGAAATCAATGTTTCTCCGTCACATCTTATCAAAATTTAGAATCATCTCTGAATATTGCTTACAAGTAACAAATTCATTTTATTGCAAAATATTTTATTTCAAACATTTCATTTCTTAAAACGAACTAAAAAAATAGCTCCATAATTTATATTCGTATCTAATACAATCATTTTCTATTCTTTTACATTATTTTTCTATTATTTTTTTAAAAATGATTTTTTTTCATTTCTGTTTGCACTTTTTCTTTAATTTGTTAAAAATTTTTTGTTTTTTTCTTTTTACATTATTTTTTAAAATTATTATTTTTTGTAACATTTATTATATTTTTAGTAAAATTTAAAAAAAAAGTAATTTTAAACTCTACTTCTCAAATCGTGTTTTATTTTAAATTTCCTAATTATTTACATCTTCTTTTTATTTTAGGCACTACTGCTGCGGATTAACGAGGGGAATATTTGAAGTAAAGAAAAAAAAGAAAACAAGGGGAATATCTTCTTTTTGGATTACTTCTAGTCGAATGATGAGTGAAGGGAGCAATTTTGGTTTAAAAGAAGGACTAAAGATAGTTACAGACCCCGGGCCACCTTCCGGAACGTGTAAATGAGGTTTGCCTATGACGTTTTGGTTTGAAATGAGAGACAAAGAGAGACGAACAAAACATCTAGTCAAATTGAGAAGAACTAAATTTAGTTCGATCGAGAATAAGCGAGGTAAGTCGTTTTTCACAATTGGATAATAATAATAATAATAATAATAGCCGTAACAATATTGTAACGATAGAGAACATATTGTTGAACATTTTCAACGGAAACAATCATTTTCAAAATTTACTCGCGTCTCTAAAACAACCGACGTGAACGTATATAAAATCTAGATTTCTAATAATATGAGAAAGTCCAGGGCGGGTGGTCTGTGTTTATTTTGGAACACTCCATGAAAATTTTTGTCCACACATCGAAGGACAGTTCCAACGGATATTAAAAAATGAAAAATACAATTTTTAAAATTACACTGAAAAGCGAATTTTTATTTTAATGCGAAACTTTTTTTTTCGCCAAACTATTATCGATAAATAAAAAAGTCTTTTTCAATTTATATTATTTATCTTTTAGGTATCTAGAAATATAAAACATTATCATAAATAAGAAAATTGAATTTCGGTCCCTTTTTATTTATTGTGAAAATCTAAACGGCGAAATTTGATATGAGCGAAAAAAATTGCATTTATTAATAGAAAATTTCAGAAAAAGAAGTTCGGTTGAATAACATATGCTTCCATCATTTTGATTCACGATTTAGAACATGGAAAATGAATCGTGGACAAATAGCTTTCACCAGAAGATGAAACGTTTTTGCTAAAATGTAGGTTTTGTTAAAATGTAAACATATTATTTAAAAATCAAACCAGAGCCTGTCAATGACTCATGTGAAAATAAAATGAAGCGTAAAAAAAACCTACGACTCAGGAAAATATAAATTTACAAACTAAATTTAGGATCGGAAGAGATAATAATAGCTTTCTCCATAAGAATGAAATAATCATCATCGTAACTGTTAAATAATTATTTAAAACGTTTTAATAAATTTTGTTCTATTAAATAATGATTAGAATAAAATTTATTGTTTGAACGTGAATACTATTTATTCGATGATGATTTTTAAATTTTTTAATTCGAAAACTTAATTCTTTGCAGGGAAAAATTATTTAAATTTTATTACCGAGACTGTTCGGAGGGTAAATTGTATTTCGTGGGATAAGAATTTCTAAGAGGAAGTCTGTTTTTTGTATCGATTTGAAACTGACGTAATTCGGTGAATTCAATTTTTATCGACTTTCAGTCAATAGATTATAGAATTCTATTTTTTTTGCTATATACATACCAGCAATCTGCTCTGGCGGCAGCTCGTCAGCCTATAAACAAATACGAAGAAATGTACGATTATTTCTTGTTCTTGTAAACGAACAAAAGATGCGGCAAAAATAATTTTAAAAAAAATGCATTAAATGCTATATTTAGAGATTAAATCTAGAATTTCTTTAAAATTGAATTTAACATGTTTGTTATATTTAAGTAAATAAATTTAAACTTTCCATTAAAATTAAATGAATAAATTTAAATTCTTAGTAAATTTAATTAACTAAATTTAAAATTCTTACTAATTGTAATTAAATAAATTGAATGTTCTTATTGAATATTTAATTAAATTTCGTGTAATCTATAAAATAAAAATATTTTGTGTTCTGGTTAAAATAAAATTTTGAACAAATAGTTTTTCAAATTCATATAAATTATTTTGATGGAAAAAAATTCAAAATTATGAAATTTCTGAAAATAGTATTTTTTCAGTAGTTTTTTAATTTAAAATTTTTTTAAATCGATATTTTTTAATCGAAATTTTGAAAGTAAGAATTTTTATAGTAATTACGTTTGCAAAAGCACAAAAGTCCTCATGCCAGCTGTTCATGCGAGAAATCAGTAACAATTACTTTTCATATTTTAATTATCGTTCTGATGTCGAAGAGAAAATTTTCAATTATTTAGAAAAATATTTCTTCTTTTCTTCATGTTTTAATTAAATAAACTTTTTATAATTTTGAGAGAGTCGAATTTAAGTTAAATGACGAATGTCTCTCGAATTTAAAATGAAGAATATTTTTCACTTCATAAATAAGTAAATAATATAAATTTATTTCTTTATTAAAATTATTTTCTTCATATCAAGAGATTTTATTCTATTAAAAAAATTTTTAAAAATTGAAATAATTATTTCTGTATTATTTTTTTAACAGAAAGTAATACGATATCCAAATTTAGAAATGAAAAAAATTAAATTTCTGTTTTAAACATTTTTTGTTTCTCTTTTATTTTTTTTGTACATTTACTTTTCTTTTAGGAACTTAATTTTTCAATGAACAAATTTTTTGGTCAAAATTTTCTGATTTAAAAGTATTTTTTTGTTAAAGAAAAAAGAAGTCAAGATGCATAAATTTTTACGAGAAGAACATAGAATGCAGAGTAGAAGAACAATAATCAGGCGTTTAGAAGGAAAATGAGAGGAAACAGTAGAAAAAGAGATAGAATATTAGGAGAAGGCAATTTTTTTATAACTACAAAAAATTATTACATATTTTTTTACACTAACATTGAGGTTTTGTTGTATTAAGTGTACTGTATGTGAGAAGTTTTTATAATTTTTTTCAATATTTGCAAACAAATGAAAAAAAAATTAATTAAATTAACTTTGAATTTTTGTTAAAATTTAATTAAATTAATTTTTACTTTTTGTTAAAATTTGTTTAAAATAATATTTTCTTTTTATTAAAATTTAATTTAATTAATATTTGCTTTTCCTTTAAACCGTTTTCAATGTAGAATTTAAGCCTTTTTGTTACAAAATAATTAGGTAAATTCAATAGATATTTATTCTTTTAATTTTTCTTTAATAAATTGAAATATATTTTTAGATAAAAAATTATATTTATACAAATAAAGAATTCATAAACAAATTATTTTATTAGCAGGTCATTGAAAGAAATTTTGAAAAATTTTACAAAATGCAAAAGATAGAAAAAGTATGAATTTTTTTAAGTAGTTAAAAATTAAAGCTTATTTTTAATGCACAAGATAGAATAATTGAAAGTATAGTCACAATGTAAATGCTAACAGATATGCAAATTGAAAATTATTTATTTTATTCAAAAACAGACCTCAAGTCCTTATTTTAGATATTAAAAAAAGAAAAATTGAAATGTTTCAAATTTATTAGTTGTAATAAATAATTAAAAATAAAGAAATAATAAAATTGTTTCAAAATTAAATGGATTCAAATTTTAAACGAAATTAATTTTTAAATTCAATTTAAATAATAATTTAAATAATAAACAGTTTATTATTTAACCATTAATATTCAAGCAATTTAAAAATTTCATAAAATGGAAATTTTAGATTATTCTACATTAATGGAATTAAAAAAATAATTAAAAAATTGTTCACAATAAAAAAAACAAGAATTTTTAATAACTTTTTTTTAAATAAAAAAACGAAAATTTTAAATAATTTTTTTTAAATAAAAAGGTCTTGCAATTGATTAAAATGAAAGAATTTTCTCAAGAAAAAAGTGTTTGTGAATGTGAGTAAGATAGAGAAAATAGAGGAGAGATAAATAAAGAAAAATAAAAAACTTAATAAGGAATTTTTTACCAGGGCGACGACTTACAATATCATCAATAGAACATACCATCGTGTTGATTAAGTGGTTTTAACTTCAAATAAAAAAAAAAATATGCAAGAGAAAAAATAGAAATTTGAAAAAAAATTAATTCACTTGAGTTAAAAATAAAAACGAAACTTTAAAAAAATTTTTTTTTTCGAAAAAAAATGAAAACTCTTCACAAATAAAAATTTTTATCCAGAGTGTTACTGAGAGTTGGAGCTTATTCCTTAAACTGTCGCGAGTTGTTGGTAGAAACGGTGGTAATATTCAAACGACTGTTATAGCGGTTGCGTAGTTGCCCCCGTGGCCCCTTGAATCCCTCGAAACCGGAAAAAGTTTAAATTCAACATCCAAAAGTTCCCCATTGGCTGTATGTTACAGCCAATCGTCCGAAAGCTCCTTGGAAACAACAACAGTCGTAAGCTTTTTGCGCTTGCGCTATTCTTGGAACTTGCAAGCTCGAAAGCTTAACTATTTTACCAAAAGGCATAAAAATTCATTATCTTAGGGGGATTTATCGTTTAAATTTTTTAAAAAGCTCCGAACTTAATTTCAGTTGATTGGAGCTTTTAAATTGATTGTAATTTTTGGGGTTTAATTAATTTTTGCGATGGAAAAATAGGGATTTGTTTATAAATAATTAGTTAGCCGGTTAATTAGTTTTTAACTTAATTATTTATTTAGTAACTAATAAATTAATTAGGGTAGTTAATATAGTTGATAGAAAACTATGAATTGTGCAATGAAAAATGATAATAATTTGATAGTTAATTAATTTTTAACTAAATTTGTTAATAACAGAAATAATTAATAATTTAATTATCAACTTAATTATTCGTAAATTCGATTTTAGTTGCATTGACAAATATTTCTTTTATTCAAATAATCATTTTTTTTAATAATCCTACTGTAAATGCAATATTTATTTAAAATAATACATCAAATCATTTTTACTTGTGGCAAATTTTTTTGTTTGTAGAAAATATATTTTTTTAAATTCTTTTGCTTATAAAATATATTTTTTTCTTTATCAAAGCGATTTTTGCTATAGTATCAAATAGTTGCAAGAAAATAAATTACTTGCGTTTACCTCTTTTCAATTTATTAATTTATTTCTTTATTGACAATGAAAAATAAAATGAAAATAATGTGAATTAATAAATAATTTATTTCTTTTACATAATTAAAAATGATTTTCTTTCACATAAAATATTCTATTTTTTATTATTCTTCATTATTATTATTATTTAAATAAATGACATATAAATAAATTAATTAAATATTATTTAATTAATGATAATTAATTAATTAATTAATATTAATGTAATGAATTTAATAATGTAATTTTGAATTATTACACAAAAAAATAAAGTAATTGCATTTGTTATTTTTTATTTAATTAATTTATTTGTAACAAGGAAAAATAAAAATGAAAAAATATTTTAAATTAAATTAAATAATAATAATTAACATTAATATCTAATAATAATAATAATAATTATTATTATTATAATAATAATTAATAATAAGTATTTAATAATAATAATTAATTAAATTTTAAATAAGTATCAAATTTCTACTTCCATCAACTAATTTTTTGTTCAGCAATAATTTTTGAGTCATTCAATAGTTATTTATGTTAAATATTTAATTTTTTCCCGTAATTTACTTAAATCAAATGTAGTTTATTTATTTCAAGTAAATATTTGTATAGTACTACTTAATTAACCAAGAAAAATTTAAAAATTATTTATCCTGAACTTGAAATTAATACTAAATAATAAATACATTAACATAAGGTATTAATTAATAGAATTGTTTTAACTAAATAATAATTATTGTTAATATTAATAGCTGTACTTATTAATTACTATTTTATTAGGAAGAAAAATTATTCCATTAATTATTTATTTAATAATTTTTTTTAATTATCTACTCTTTATTTTATAAAATTGAATTTTTTCATTTTTATTTTTCTTTGTTGCAAATAAATTAATTAAATAAAAAATAACAAATGCAATTACTTCATTTTTTTGTGTAATCATTAAAAATTACATTATTAAATTAATTACATTAATTTATTTAAATAATATTTAATTTATTTATTTGTCATTTATTTAAATAATAATATTAATAATGAATAATAATGAAAAATAGAATATTTTATATGAAGAAAAATTATTTTTAATTATGTAAAAGAAATCAATTATATATTAATTCACATTATTTCAATTTTATTTTTCATTGTCAATAAAGAAATAAATTAATAAATCGAAAAGCGGTAAATGCAATTAATTTATTTTCTTTTATTGATACTAATTAAAAAGTGGGTTTTTAAAAATATTTGTAACTGCTGATTATTCATTTTGAACTAATTAGTAACTAAGTAAATAAATTTTGTTAATTAATTTTTTGTTTGTTAATTGTTAGTTATTGCAAAAAAATAATTATTTCATAATTCATAAATATAAAAACAAAGAACAATTCTGTTAATTTTGTGTCTTGCATGAAAAATAACTATTTCATAATTTGTAAATTATTGAAGAAAAATTAGCAAAATGCAGTTAATTAATTAAATTTTTAATTAAACGAAAAATTTGTCATTTAATTAATTAGCGAAATAATTTAGAAACAAATAAATGATAGGTGTTAATACATTTTATTTACTATAAATTTTAATTATTATAGGAAAACTAATTATTTTCCATAGTTCGTAAATTAATAACAGAAAAAAACTGGAAAAATGCAGTTAAATAATTTAATTTTTAATTAATAAAAAAAATTTGTTAACTCAGGAAAAAAAATTATTTTCCAATTAATTAATAAACTAATTAAGAAACCAATAAGTACTGTTAATAAATTTGATTCACATTAATTATTGTAATTATTACAAGAAAAAAAATTATTTCCCAAATCATAAATTCACAACAAAAAATAGAAAAACACAATTAATTAATTTAATTTTTTATTCACACAACAAAATCAGTTACTGAATTACTTAATAAATTGATAAATACAACTCCTGTAATACATTCAATCAATTAATTTAAGATTTTTCTAATTTTCGCACCAGCAATAAAAAGGAGGGGGGGGGGAAATACAGGTATGAGAAATAATAATATTATTAAATAAACAATGACGATAAAAATAGATCATCCAAGGTAAAGAAATTGACAAAGAAACAAAAGGAAAAGCGCAGAAAATCCTGACAAGTGGAAAAATAAGTGTGAGGGTGCCAAAAATGGGGGAACGATGAAATGTCTCTACTTATAAGAACAATAGAAAACTTTTTGTTTGAAGAAAGGGCAAAATAGAAAAAAAATCGATCGAAAAAAATAGGAAAAAAAGTTTTCCGAAGGGGAATATAATGAGAAAGGAGAAATGAAACAAGAGTAGAATTGTAAAAATAACGAAATAGAAATAGGTATAAGTGAATCGGTGCCAAATACTAAAAAACGAAAATATTTATATTCAATTTGATATCTTTGAAATTATCAAGAAAAATAAAAAAATTATTCAATCATCGCAGTTTCTTCTTTTTTTTTTTAAATCAGTTATATTATTTTATTTTTATCTTCTTTTACAAGAAAATACTAGAAATCTCGTTTTATTGATTATTAAAATTTAGTTGAAAGGAAATATCTTAAAGTATTATAATTGATTAATTTAATAATATTAATTTAAATAATTTAATTAATTATTTATTTATTATAATTTTTATTTAGGTATATTTTAAGTTTTTTATTTATTTCCCTATTTTTATTATTTCTATTCTTCTATAATTTATCCTCTTTTGGAATTTGTTAATTTTTCCCTATAAACATAATTAATTATCACTCTACGTTATTGTTATGATAAAATTTAATAATATTACCCACGTTGTAGATTTTAAATTTAAATTTAAAAAGGAGGGAAACTCGGTCGGTAAGTAAGAAATTTTAAATTTTGAAAAGCGCGCTCTTTTTATTTAAAGGGAAAGGAAATGGCGCTAGTGTCGTTCGATTTACAACCGCATGCGCGCATTTCAGTTCGTCGGTCAAAAACACACAGTTGCCAGCTGGAGCAGCTGGTTCTTCAATGCGACTTAATGTTTGATTGCTCCCCCATGTGATTTCCGCGTTTTTTTTTCCATGATAAAATCGTGTGATAAAAGACAGTGAGGACGATTGTGTGAGGAAAATTGAATTTAATGTGCAGTTAAGGTGCTTGTGTATGTGTCATTGGGCTTTCTGGTTCACGAAAAAACCATTGTGTTAATCATAAAAGGATTTTTCACTGCCCTGGATACAAAGGAGTTTCGAGTACCTCGCAACAGCGTCCTTTGGTGAGTGTTATTCTCCAACAGATAAAATTCCTTCATCTCAAAAGAGACTTGATTTCTCAAAAAGAAAAAAAAATTCTCCCAAAGAAATTCATTTAGAAAAAAATCCCTCAACGTAGAAATTTAATATTTCAAAATACTTTTGAAAATCTTCTCGAAATCTCTTTATATCTATTTTTTGTTTTTTTCCTTTATTCCATTCTTATGCAGTTTCATTTTCACAAATCTGAACATTGTATCATTGAAAATTCGGTCAAATTTCGAAATATTGCACTGGAATTTAGAGCATGTTTCAAATTGGTATTATGTAAATAATTCAGAATTGCTTTTTTGTTACTTTAAAGTAATTCTTTGGAAAAAATCTCCTTTGTTGAGTGAAACAATCGTCTCTTATTGTTTATATTATATTATTTAGGAATTGAATTAAATTACTGATGTTCTTATGTTTCATGTTTAATTATTACATTTTTCTCTTATCATTTTCTTATCTGATTATTTCGAGTGAAATAAAACATTAAATGACAAAGTTCTTTTTTTTGATAACCTTTTGCTTTTTATAAATCCAGTATATCAGTAATCTTGGTAAATAAAAAAACGTTTTTGCCAAATTAAAAAAATGAGGTTATAAACAACAATTCTTTTATTGTTTGGAATCGTTTAAATTGATGTAATTGACATTATAACAGCTGCTATTGTTTTAAAAATATTGATCTAGTTAATTGTTCCATAAAATTGACCTTAATTATATTGTTTTTTACACTATTTACTAATTTAAATAAACTGTTTTAAATCTAAATCATTGAAATCAAAACTTGTGAAATTCCTTCTGAGAATTAGTTTTTTTCATGTACACAATAAAGTGCATTAATATCTTCGTTTTCGTTTCATTAATAAACGGTATGTAATTTTTGTACTTAAGATAAGAATACGAGAGGAGTGTTTACAAAAGGAAGAAACGACTTTATTTCTCATTTCCGTTCTTTTGTTTCATTTTTCCTAATTTAGCGTAAAATGAGAACTTTTCAGGGATTCTTCCAAACGTGTATTTTAAAACCCAGGGATTTAGAATAATTTCTGGATTGTCCAAGGCTTTCATGTATCGTGTATCAAGGATGTCGTTCACTCCTTTCGGGTCTCAAATTTTTCCGCAAAAAAAAGAAGAAGGAAAGAAAAAAAAATCGATTTGTAAATGTATACCTGTCGAAATAAGACAACACATCAAGTCACTGTCAAGGGAATCTTGTGTTACACACGACGACGAGCCTTTTGAAAATTATAAAAGAAAGTGAAGCTCCTTTTATATAAAATATGACTTCAACATCCATATATCTTTCTCTCTCGAGAGTCACAAACCTTCTTCCGTTTCTTTTCAGCCTTACATATATATACTATCAGGTATTGTTGGAAAATTGCCATTTTCCCTGAGAATTTTCTGCTTTATGATTTGCCGTGATGCAATAACCTTCTTTAGAAAACAAAACTAATTAAAACTGAATTAAAACACAATAATATACAACTCTTCACGGTGTAATTTAAATTCATTCTTGAATTTCTTTTTTTTCACTTCTCTCTTTTTTTCGAGAAGAGTAAACATCGCAGTAGAATTTTGTTTTCGTTTTTAGAAAATTAGGCAATCTTCATCTATTTTCCATATTGAATTTATTACAGTGTTTACAATTTGTATAAAAAATTTTATTCCGTCGTAAAATGGTTGATAATTATTTCTAAATTTAAATAAGTTAATAATTATTTTCTTTTATTATGATTCTTATTTGATTCTATAGAATTATTATTATTATTATTATTATTATTATTATTATTATTATTATTATTATTATTATGATTTTCATTATTATGATTATTATTATTATTATTTTTATTATTGTTATTTTTATTATTGGAGAATTGGTGGTAAATATAAATTTATTATTTTTATTATTATTCAGTGTTGCCACAAATCAGGAAAATCAGGAAAATAATAAAATTCTTCGCAATTAAATTTTTTTCAAACATTTTTTTTTAATTCCAGTAAAAATTACAATTATTCTTCTCTAAAATTCGATTATTTTCATAAATAATAAAAATTTCACATTATTGAATTATTTACAAATTTTTTGTTATAAATTTTTTCGCAATAATTCAATTAGTTTCATAAATAATAAATCTCATCGCAGAATTTTAATTATTTAAACATAATAAAATTTTTTAAATTCTGCTATTGTTACTTTTATTATTACTAATTATTTTTATTATTGGAGAAGTGGTTGTAAGTATCAATTTATTTTTATTATTATTATTTATAATAAATGACAGATATAAACTGTAAAAAAAAATCCCCTGGAAGTTTTTGTTAAAAAATATTCCTTGAAATTATTTTCAGTTCGTTTTTCTTTTGAATTGTCTTTGGAAGTATTATGAGAACTTTTTATTTTTTCTTTTCTCTATACAATATGCAGTTGTTGTAAAAATATTATTTCGATTTAAATTGTTGGTAAATGCATTGACCTCGCGACAATATATACGAATGGCTTTTATATTCAGTGGCATTGGATTTCTTAATTGTTCCAACCAGTTTCCTGTGTCTTTTGTGTATATAGAATTTTTTTTCCTTCCTCTTAAAAGGAAAAAAAATAAACTAGATCATATTTTATATTAGTTCACTTTTTGCACTAAAATGGAGTAATTTTTGAGGAAAAAAAATGTTTACTACATGTACGCTGAAGGACTGTATTATATAGAATATGTATTTTGTTGAAAAATAATCTTTCACATATAACAGCGCTTTGGTTATATTATATCTTTGTTGTGCACGAAAAGGACGTAACTTCACTATACATATGACATTAAAAATTTATATTTGATATTTGAAAAAAATAGTTCCTCAAATATTGACTTTATACATGGATATGTATTTTAATGTTGTTGATTTTTAGAAGAAAAGTTAAAGTGGAAAGTTTCGAAAAAATAATTTTCAATGAGATTTTCTTTTTGTTTAATTTTTATAGTTTCTTTTATGGAATTTTTTATATATTTTTTATTGTTAATTAATTATTATTCATTTCTATTTATTTATTTTCAACATAAAGTGTCTATAAAAAAATTAAATTTTAATATAAATTTGTTATTATTGTTATTTATCTATTTTGAACATTTAAATGAGCAAAATATTTTTAAACGCTTTTGATATTGCAATAAAAATTATTGCTACTTTTATTAGCATTGTTTTATTGTTACTGTTATTCTTTTCATCATCTTTATTTTAACCACCGTATTCTTTTTCGTTGTACATATTTTATATTCATATTGTATGAATCTTTTTCATGGAAATATTAAAATGGAGAACACGTATTTGAATCGCACTTTCAAAAACATCTGACTATATATAAACGTGTGATAGAAAAATTATTGAGAGTATAAAATTGCGTGAATTATGAAACTGATATGCTTGAGTAATTAAAATTTGATTTTTATATTTTTTGAGCTCGTCGAGAGTACTGTTTTTTTTTCTCTTCGTTTTATTTCTTGAATAATAGAATTAATCGTTTTTTTTCTTTTTTTATTTTCATTTTTTTCATACAAACGGGAATATTTAATTGAATAAAAAGTGTATTGAATTATTTTTTTTTATCAGCTGCGGTGTTGTGAACTTATCATCATTTTGTGCATTTGTATACAAAAAAACAATGCCTCGTAAAATACATTATTATTGCAACATATTTTTGCATTGCATAAGAATTTCTCTCATTATCAAAACAGTCTTATCAGAATCTTTATATACAGATGCTATATGCATGTATGTATAGTTTATCTCTCTTATAAACATTGCTGGAAATTGTACGTGTTTATTTACTTGAAGAGAATTTATTTTTTCATTTAGAAAAAAGATAGAAATTATTAAATAAAATGGAAATTATTTTTAAACTAATTTTTAAATAATAGGAGAATTTTATTATTAATATTTAAAAATATGTTTTAAACAAGTGAAGAAATTTTATGAAAAAATTTTTGGTTTACCATTTTTTAAAAAAAATTTATTTTAATAAATAATGAAAATATTCTAAATGGTTCTAGTCACAGTTCTTTATCTATATTTAGATTTCTTTCTAGAAAGCAAAGAATTTTCTTTCTTTTTTTCCAAAATTCCTTGAGATAAACGTTTTCAAAAGATGATTCACTTATACTTTAATTATTGACCAAGAAAATACAAAGCGATACATGGGAAAAAAATAAAGAATGATATTAATCCTCTTTTTAGACACAAACAGTAGTTAAAAGATTCCTATATAACGATTCTATTGTCTTCTTCGTTTATAGTTAGAGCGTGAAAAAAATAAGCAATGCGGAAGTATTCTAATTTTTTTAATACCGAAAATTCTATTACAATAAATTTTCTCTAAAAAAAATTGTTTTCTAGTAAATAAGATTTGTTGAAAATTTTACATTATAATTTAATTTTTAACTCGGCTGTGTTATTAATTACTTAACAATATTATAATGATGAATTTTCATTCTATAATTAAATAATAAATTGATTAGTAACTTTTATAATGAAATTATTAACTCAATTTTTAATTTATAATTAGTGAAATAATGAATTAATTATTACTTAATGTCGATAAGCATTTGAACGTTCAATCTAATTTATTAAATTAAATAAATAAATATTAAATTAATAAATATTAAATTTATTATTAATCAATTTATAATTAT
The DNA here is from genome assembly GCA_032873175.1 of Leptopilina drosophilae. NCBI lineage: Eukaryota > Metazoa > Arthropoda > Insecta > Hymenoptera > Figitidae > Leptopilina > Leptopilina drosophilae. Next base: position 52,947,067 of record CM065478.1, read on the forward strand.
TAGTAACTATTATAACACTATATATAAATTATTTTATAAAATAAAATTGCAAGAAATAGAAATACGAATAACAAAATAATAAAAATTGTGATAATAATAATAATAATAATAATAATATAATAAACTATTCAGATTTTCGAAATATATGTATTAATAAAACAGAAGACAAAAATACTTCATTAAAGTTGTTAAAATTGTTTCTGTGTTTAAATAATTTTTAACCATTCTGCGTCAGTCGTAAAAATAAAAATAAAAATTAATATAACAATGAACATAAAATTGCATATTAAATTAAAATAAATAAAGTAATTTGTGTAGGTTTTGACAATATTAGCTCCTACGTAAATTTACTTTTGCCTAGGGTTAAAAATTTTTTGACGTAAAACAGATTGTAAACACGATAAAATTTGTTGAGAGGAAATTTATAATGAGAAGTCATTCAAGTAATGCGTAACCATATATTTCAGAAGAGTTATTTTTTCTCCCCTTCTTTTTTTCATAATTTATAAATATCTATCGATAATATTTACGACGAGTCCCCTCTTTTTTTATATATTATGATTTTTTCACAACAAAACGGCGACAACAAAAACAACAATAATTATATACTCGATTTTTTTAATTATAACCTTTCTTTTTGTTAAAATCGATTTTTGATTATATAATGAACAAACAAATAATTGTTATAACAAATCTTATGAATTTTTAAATAATAATAATAATAGTAATAATAATAATAATAATAATAATAATAATAATAATAATAATAATAATAATAATAATAATAATAATAATAATAATAATAATAATAATGCCTCCATAAATCTAAATTAGAGAGAATTAATTAACTAATTACATAATTTAATCTCTAAATCTGGTTTTGTTAAAAATAACTAATTGTTAGTGAAATCTTGGCGGACTTTTTGCATTTGGCAGTTGCTAAATAATAAATAATTTTAGCACACTAAGAAAGAAAATTATTTGATTGGAATAATCGATTACTTGTTTATTATCAAATAATTATTTACTTTAATCATCAAAATTTTATTGAAGTCAACTTAATATTGTATTTGAACCATTAATTTTCAGCATTTGTAGCAAATACCATTGAATTAATTTAAATAAAAATTATTTGATTAAAATATTTATTTGATAATAGACAAGTAATTAGAATCAAATTAATTTTTTACTGGTAGAGAATATAATAAAAAATATATTAAAATATTTTTAAAAAATATAATAAAAAATAGTAATATTTATAGTACCTAATAATAGTGGTAATAATTATTTTAGTAACAATAAAAATTGTATAATAGAAATAGAGCCCAAATAAAATTTTCTTTGAAATTAGGAATAAAATAAAAATTACAAAAGTTTCTTTTTTTATCGGAGGAATTTTTATAACACGTGACTTACACACTGTCTTTTTTTTGAAATGTTTTATCTGAAAAGTAAAGATAAGTCTCGTTTATACTTGTATAGTTTAATAAATTCTGACTAAATTATCTTTTTTGTGTTGACTATCCCAGTATAGACTTGATGCGTATGCATACACAAAATACAAATATACATTTATATATACAGCATATAATAAAACCACGTGCATTATACACACATTAGTGGTGAGTCATTTAAAGAGTGTAAGGAACTCGCCACTTATTTGTCATTTTGATATTTGTAGATCTCTCCCTCTCTCTCTCTCTTTTTTCCCATTTTTTCCTCGTCTCTCTCAAGATTTACTCGATTTTATGAGAGCATTTGCCTCTTATTTGCAAAAACAAGAAAAGACTCTTTAAAATTATAATATACTTTAAAAACGTCGCTCCCAAAGAAAGTCGTTGTCATTTATTATTCAAGTTCTTGCTCCATCGCAATGAAATGAAACTTCCATCTCCTACTGCACTGCATATATATGTGTAACATCCAATTCTCTCTCTCTCTCCTCTGTAGTAAATTAGGTTCCTGGTTAATTAAATGATTGTTGTTTTTGTCGTGTATGGCGATCTAGTTTATTTTTTTATTTTTTCCTATTTACTTTTTTGTTAATTGCTCTACTGTATATTCGAGAAATTGAATTTTCTTGAATATTTGAATGTATAATTGATACACGGAGAAAATTTGTTCCTCATATTTTACCGAATTCTTCAGTAAAGTTGGGATATAGTAGCAAAACAGTAATTTTTAATAATTTTTAAATTATTTTTTCATGAATAATATTCAAAATTTAATGTCATATCTTTATTTTTTACAAACTAGTACTGTAAAAGTTAAAACAAAATCGAAACTGAACGTTTAATAAAAATTAAATAAAATTTTAACGTTTCTTTTGAACACTTCCTTGATGGTCACTAACGTTTCAGGAACAGTTCGGTAAAACTTTCTTGACTTGACTCGAGTCGTAGTTTTCAGGAATAGTTCGGTAAAACTTCCTTGACTTGCTTGAATTGTTAATTTTCAGGATTGAAATACTTTTTTTAAATGCCCCATAGTAAAAAAAAACTTTGACGTTAATAGTTAGTTTTTTTTAACTTCTTTGAACTCATTAACTAATACTTAATAATTTCATTTATAGCAGAAACCGCTTCTGAAACGAAATTAAATAGAAAATGACTTTCGTTTTTGTTCTTAAATAATCCAAAAACAAAAGTATTTGAAACTTTTTAATTTTCGTGTCGACTCGAAGCAAAAAGAATGAAAAACATAATAATTTAGTGATAATCACAGAAAAATTGTTTTTATATTTTACATTTTTTAATTTACATAATTACAGCAAGTTACGTATGTGACGTAACCAGAGAAAATAACGTAAGTACAGTAACTTACGTAAATGTTCCAACTTAAGTAAGTTTACGTAACTAGAATAACTTACGTAATTTATCAATTTTACGTAACTTACGTAAATAATCAAGCTAAATGCAACTGACGTATGTAATATAACTTACGTAAAAATTAAACGTACGTAAATGACTGAAGTTGGATCCTTCACGTGAGTTACGTAAGTAAAATAACTTTACAAAAATTACGAAAATAATCGAGTTTACGTAACCTACGTAAATAATCAATTTTACGTAACTTACGTATGTAATTTACGTTGAAGATCAAACTTACATAAGTCACGTAACTGGAATAACTTACGCAAGTTACGTAAATGATGAAACTTATATGTAACTTATGTTAATGATCAAAGTTGCATAACTTACGTAACTATAACACCTTACGCAATTAAAAGAATTTACGTAAGTTTTACCATTTACATAAGTTACTGTAGTTACGTTATTTAGTCTGGTTATGTAATTATAGTAATTTCCTTTAGTTATGTAAGTTACTATAGTTACGAAATTTGCTCTGGTTGCGTAATTTACATTAATTACTTTAGTTGCTCTAGTTACGTAAGTCAGGGAAAACAATTTTTTTTGTTTGACACTAAATAATTATGTTCTTTAATCTTTTGTTTCGAGTTGTCACGAAACTAAATACACTTTATTAGTTTAGTTTCGTGTCGACTTGAAATTAAAGTCACTTTGTTAATTTAGTTTCGTGCCATCTAGAAAACTAAAACGAAACTAAACTTTCGAGGCGGTCCCTGATTTATAGTAACAATAACAATAAAATTGATAATTTTAATCTTTTTTGATAAAAATATGGGAACAATAAGAATTTTAATAAACTATTGTTTTATTACATAAAATACAAATTTAAACATTTTTCTTTATAACAATAAAAACATAATTTGAAACTATTTCATAAATTGACCTTAAATATAGTTAGAAATTATTCAGTAACATGGATTTAATATGGATGATTCTTTTATTTTACACAATTATTGTTTATTAATTTGAATCTTTCTCACAAGCGGTGAAATAAAATTCAGATTCATATATAAGGACAGTTGAAACTTTCTGAAGCAATAATGTAAAGCGTGCGATGTATGTATTAATGTATGCGTTTAGAATGTACTGTAGGCAGGTGTAATGTATAAGTATTTGTTCGTCAATAATTGTAGGGGATTTAGGTAGTGATTAAAGTAGGTAGAATGAGATTTACGGGAGTATTGCTATAGAACTACTGCAATGACATTATTTTTTATTCTTCAAGTTTTACCGAACTATTCAGTAATTCAATGAATATAAATTTTACCGAACATTGTACCTTACGTTTTACTGAACTTTCAATAAAAATAAGTGTAGTGAACACTTACCCTACGTTTTACTGAACTATACAATAAATATAAGTTTTACCGAACACTGTGCCTTACGTTTTACCGAACTTTCAATAAAACTAAGTATAGTGTATGCTTACCCTACGTTTTACCGAACTGTAAGTGAAGGGCTAATACATGTACCGTAAGATTTATTCTTTTTACATTATTTTTCAATGCAATTGCTTTTACAGTCCTGTTCCTTAAAAATTACAGTTTTGACACTTCATCCCAGTTTTACCGAACAAAGTTCGGTAAATTTTCAGGAATAAATTTTCTCCGTGTGTTAAAGAATTTCTTTAGAAATTTTTTTAACAAATAACATTTTCAAAGTATTTTAATTTAATAATTAATAATTGGATTTTGTAGTCACATTTTAATGAATTCATGTTTTTTAGTACGAAGATTAATAATTAAAATTTTTATTAGTTAATTTAAAAAAAAATCATTATGCATTTCAAATTTTTTATTAAAATTCAATTCTCCTAAATTTTTTTTTTAAATTCTGAAAAATAAAATTGTTGAAATTTTTCAAGTCCATTGTTTTAAGATAATTTAATTTTTCTAAACAAATAATTGAAAGTGTTTGAAATAATTAAAATTTCTTTACATTTTTTTTGAAAAATAATTTAATTTTTTGAAAGAATTTTAATTTAAATTTTTCGAAAATAATCAAGGGAAGTTAGTGACCGTAATTATAATTTTATTTTTAAAATGCAAAGTCCCTCTTAAAGTTTTAATTAAATTTTTTGCTTCTAAAAATTATTTTATTCTATTATTATTCAATAGTTATAATTATTGAACTTCTCTTAAATTTTAATAATTTCAAATTTCTGAATGTTCAAATAAATGATATTTATCATTTCTTAAGCAAATTTAATGTTTATTACTTATTAAGTAAATAATTAATTATCACTGCTTCTTTTTTAAATTGTAATAAAATTCTTCACAAAAATTAAACTATTTTCATAAAAAATATAACAATTCTTTGAAAAGATTTTAATTATTTTTGTAAATAGTAAAATTCTTTGCAAAAATTCAATTATTATCAATAGAATTGTTGTAAACTTGAAAAAGAAAATTTTCAGTTATAATTACAAAAAGACAAGATTATTTTTAAAAAATTCAAAAAATTATTTTCCAAATTATCAATTGAAATTATTATTTATTTATGATCGAAATCAAATTTAAATTTAAATTTTATGAGAAAAGAAAACCGGAAAAAAGATTAGGCCATAACCGGGAAAAACCGGGAAATCTGTTGAATGAAAATAGTAGACACCCTGCATTATAAAAATGACAAATTTTCCTAAAGATCTGAAGCTGAACATTTAATAGAAAGTTGTTGCAGAAATGCTTATAAGAAACTTTTCAATTTTTTTTTGCTTTACTTAATAAAAAGATCCCTTAAATTCACATCGACGCTCAGTAACAAAAAACGTTTTTTTCCGCAAAAAATAAATGAATAAAACTATTTTTTTAAATTGTTTGTCTGTTAAAAAAATGCACTGAAATTATTTTCAATTTTCGAGGTGAATAAAAGAGTTGAAATAAGTGACATTGTCATCTCTAAAAACCACAAACAGTAGTTTTCAATGCTGAGCGTCGACACTAACTTCAGGGACGTAAATAAAATGTAAAATTTGTTTAAAAAAGAGCGTAAAAAATAAAGTTCACAGAGCAACAAAAATTATTGCAAAAATTATTGGTTGTATTGTTTTTAATTAATTTTTTAAAATATACTAAATTTTTTCAATTTTTAATTTAATTTAATTAACAATATTTTCTCCGTGAGGTAAAACAGAAATTTTTGTACCGTGTGCATTATTATGTTTTGATACCAAAACAAGAATTTACATAAAGTTTCTTTTCACTTCCTGAAAAAAAGGCGGCTTTAAAAATTCAAGATTGAAATTTAAATAAATGCGTTCTCTTTCGTTTGAAAAAAATAACGGGATTTTTAAACTCCGATGACTTTTTACTTTGACTCATATATTGTAAATAGAGACAGGATGTTTAAAGATGAATTTTTAATGTTTACGTCATTCATTCAATTTGTTCGCCATTAATAATTAAAATAATATCGATATCGTGACATCTTTATAATTTTTCGTTTTATAAAATTCTAATTGAAATTTTTTATAACGAAAACCTTAGTCCATTTTGTTTAAATTTTGAAATTTTTTTTATGCAAATACAATTTTTATTTCTAATTTTCTTTTGAATATACAAAAGAAGGAAAATTTACATTTTTATTTTTATTAAAATCTGAGCGCAAGGAAGCTTTTTAACTTTTTTTTTTTATTTTGTGAGTTTAATGCTCGAGACTTGACTCTTTTATAATTAATTGCAATCGACTTTCAAACTGTCTGAAAATGCAGTTGTACAAATCGATTTTTTTCCCTACTTGTTTGCAAACTTTTGATACACATTATCGAATCAAAGTCTGAATATTTTATTTTGTTTATATTTTCTAATGCACTTAAACTGTTGTGCTATGTACTTTTCATTGACAAAGGTCTGTTTGATTCAATTTTCAATTATTTAGAGAGAAGTAAAGAGAGAGAGAGAGAGAGAGAGAGAGAGAGAGAGAGAGAGAGAGAGAGAGAGAGAGAGAGAGAGAGAGAGAGAGAGAGAGGGATGGAAATTTAATTTTGAAAAAAAAGATTCAAGGTTTTAGGAAAATAAAAAAAATGTGTTCTCTCTCTTTATGTACAAAAGCATGTCACTATGAATATATATTCAAGTTTACAAAATTTCGTACTCAATTTTTCTACAAGGCCTTTTCCGGTTTATGAATTCTATTTTATCGGTAACATATGAATTGAAAATCTATATCTAGGCTATTGATTGGAAATCTAAAAGGAAATATGTCCCTGAAGAGTTCTGTTTGTGAACGAATTTTTTTTCGCGATTCATTTTCTGTATAATGCGATATTTCTATTTTTTTTGTAAAGCTTGTTTGCTAAAGTTTGCAGAAGATATAAAATTTAAGTTTTAAGAGAAGTGAATAGTATTTAGAAATTTTTTTTTAAATTCATTTAGAAACATGAAAAAAGTATTTCAATGCGGAGCAGTGGACATAAAAGAAAGTATTATATGTACATACATAATATTAAAAACGAGAGTAAAATTTCTATCACGCACAATTTTTTTTTCCTAATCGATTACATAATAATTGATGATCGACCTTAACCCCATTTTTGAAAAGAGGAAATCGACGATTATAGCAATCGTTCACTTTCTCCATTGCTGGCGTTGACTTTAAGTGTAATATATGTGACGGCATTTCTTTTTTGGATTAATGGGCATCTAGGTACCATTTATTAATAGCCAAACGTTAACTGATTTTTAATCTGCGAAATTAGAAAATATAAATCTAAATTGTGAAACCTATTTCCTTCTTTTTCTTCTTGTAAACATTTCCAAATATTATAATAATAGACATATCTTTATGGAAACTTTAAAATTTATGCGTCGTTCCTCGGCGATAAATTTTTATAATTTAAATTTATTTTTTGCCCTTTTGGATTTTTTCGAATATTTTAGATAAGAAAAGTTCTGATAAAATTGTTATTTTACTTGGTAACTAAACGAGATAAAATATAGTGTAAAATTAGGTTTATTTTCCTCTTCTTCTTAAAGAAAATTTTTCAAAAATCCTTATTTTTTCAAGTTTTTTTTTAAGAAAAAGATTTCTTCTTTTGCAAACTGTGGAAAAACTTTAATTTTTGGAAACTTATAGAAATCTATTTATACTATTTTCTCAGAGTTTTTAAACATAGACATTTTTTATCATAAAGTAACGAATATAAAATAACTTTTACTACTTTCAAAGTAAAACTCAATCTGTTGGAAATTTCTGTCAACTTTTATACTATTTTCAGAATAAATTTTATTTAGTTCAAAAAGAGTATTTTACAATTTAATAAAATTTACACAGTACACCCAGAACACAGTCTATTTGGTCATTAAAAATTATTTCCGAAATAAATTTTGTTTAGTTTTTATAAATAATAAAATTCTTCTCTGATATTCAATTATTTACAAAATTTGAATACAATTCTACGCAAACATTCAATTATTTTCATAAATAATAAAAAATTTTAAAGGAATTCAATTATTTACAAATTTTTTTATAAATTTATTTGCAATAATTAAATTATTTTCATAAAAGATAACATTTCTACAGGGATTCAATTATTTTTATAAATCATAAAATTCTTTTAGGAATTCAATTATTTAAAAAAAAAATGAAAACTTATTGCAGAATTTCAATTATTTTTAATGCAATTTTAATTAAATTCCTCGAAAAATTTAATTATTCTTAAAAATCTTATTAAAATTCGTCCATAGAATTTAATGACTTAAAAAATTTGTTGATAACATTTTTTATGAGAATTTAATTTCAACAAACATGAAATTAATAAATTCTTTATTTTTGTATTTGAATAATTGAATTCTCTTAGAATTTACTAATAAAAATGGTTTTAAAAATGAATTTCAGTAAAAATTTTAGATTATACTTAAGTTTCAAACTAAAATCATTAAAATCCTTAATTTTTCATAATTTTGACAAAAAATTCTGTAGAATTAATTCTTTTTAGAAGTTTAATAGGATTTTTATTGAAATTATTTCAAGTTTTTATTTTTCAATATATATTTAATTGCAGAATTTCCGAATAATTGAAATTTTGTAAAATGGAATTCTAAACAAATGAAAATTCTCATGAAACTCATCGCAGCATTTCAATTATTTTTCATACAATTATAATTGAATTCCTTGAAAAAAGTAATTATGTTCATGCAAGTTTTAATAAAATTCGACAAAAAAATTGAATTATTAAAAAATTTGTTACTAAAATTCTTTATGAGAATTGAATTTTGAGAAACATTCAATTATTCAATAAATTATTTACTTTTGCATTTAAATAAGTAAATTCTTGTAGAATTTTCTAATAAAAATTGATTTTCATTTCATAAAAATGAATTTCATTTAAAACTTTTAGATTATAATTGAATATTAAAAGAAATATAGAGCGAACTTTTTGGAAATAATTGAATTTTGAAATTAATATTTTCGAAAAAGTTTAATTGAATTTTTTTAATATTATTTGAAGTTTTTATTTTCTAATATGCATTTAATTAAAAAATTTAGGAATAATTGAAGTTTCTTGAAATCGATTAAATAATAATTATTAAAAATAATATACATAAAGTAAAATTGAATTTCAAAATTTTAGAAAATAATAATTGAATTGAAATAATGAAAATAATTTTGAAGAAGCATAATATTCTTGTAATATAAAATAATGATTTTATTACTTGGTCACCATTAATTTTTATAAAAATATGAAGAAATCGATCTTCATATCTTCATGTTTTATAGTTATAAAAAATTTAATAAACTAAAATTTCATTCATTGTAAAAAATGACAAAAATTGATTATTTTTACCTTTTTTGTGTTAATTTAATCTGCAATACTTTTTAATACCTCACGATTTACTGTGAAGAAATTGATTTTGGAAACAGTAAAATTTACATTCTGAAATAGTTTTTCAAAAATAGTAAATTTTACTACTTTTGGCTAAAATAAATTTTACTAATTTTTACCTACTACTTCAGTTGTTATAAAATTTACTCTGAAAATAGGGATTTTAATGGAAAATTTTACTATTTCCATATTAGTTAATTTTTTACTTATAACAATTTTTCTTTAATTTCATTCCAACAATTTATTTTTAAAAATTATTATTTCTAAAATAAAGTTTACTACTTCAAAAGTAAACTTTTTATTTTCTATAAAAAAAATTTTCTTCGGAAGTGGTAAAAATTATTCTGAAAATAAATATTTGTAATATAGTAAATTTGACTATATTTTTAGATGAGATTTTACTAAGTCCAAAATAAGTTTTAGTAATTTTTACTGAAATTTGATCAAAATTCATTGAGTTTCAGAATCAAAGTAAAAAAATTACTAATTTAATAATGGAAAACTACTCTTAATTTCAAGGTAAAGTATCTTATAATTTTTTTAGTGAAAAAACATTTCCTTTTCTCAAATTTTTCTTCAATTGCAAAAAAAAATAAAAACTGTCAGTTTAGTTTCGTAAATGCATTTCCGCTCGTGCCAGTTAGGTAACTTTGTCTTATTTAACACACGAAGAAGGAAAAAAAATTTTTTTAAAATTTTACTCTTCAAATTTTAAATATAAGTAAAAAAATGTTCTCGTTTTTCTACGCGATGGTGAACTTTTGAAAAGCAGCAATGCGGGTAATGTTTTTTTGTGTCCCTTTTTTTTATCGCGCCTATATGTATATTCTTTGTATACAACATTTTTAACTTTTTTTTCAATGCCACTTGGATCTATTCCAAAATATATTAGGGTTCAGAATATCGTGTGGCGAGATAAAATATTATATAGAACGTCAATCATGTGACTGATAAAACTTTGCTATTTATTTTCTATATATATATTCCCCAAAAAGCAATTGCGAGTGTGGAAAATTCTCTATTTTATATTTTATCCTAAGCGGTAATAAATGACTTTAAAGCTCTCGTTTTTAAGTAAATATTGTATATACATTCTCTATCTAAATTTAGTCAAAATTCTCTATTTGCTCAATAGGGGGGAAAATAGTAATTTTTCATTTTTTGTATAATTTCATTTATAATTTTAAAAGAATAAATTTTCCTCTCATTTTTCTAATTATGTATTTATGAGAAAAATTCGTGGAAGAAAATAATTTGCATAATGTGTGTGTGTAATTTTTTTTTATTAGTCAATAAAAGAGTGAATTAAATTTTCCTAGTTAGTTCATTTCACGTGTCGCGTAGAAGTAGAAGAAGAAGACGAGAGATGAGGGCAAATTGACGAAGATTTATTTGGACCATGGGTCATTTAAAGAGACATTGGTTTTTATTTTACCACACGCAAAGAACTTTGTATCTTTTTTGGCGCAACGTGGGAGATATATACTGAAAGCTCTTCATTTACACGAGAGAGGGAATTTATTTTTGACACAAAGTGACCCGAGATTAACCTTAAAGGACAAACCTAACGCTTGTATATATACATATACGTCCATATATTTTATTTAAAGAGGGAAGATTTAGTTTATCACGGCACAAAAAATTCAGTTAGGGATTTAATTGAAAAAAAGAAAAAGAGTCTAACTTGGAATATTTACGAAAATTATTCAATTTTTGTGGAAGAATTTTTATAGTTACATTTTTTTTTATTTATACAATAAATTTTTTTGGTTTTTTTTATAAAAATTTATTTATTTAATCAATTGATTATTCACCTAAATTTACTAATTTTTTTACTTATTGATTTATTTACTCAGCAATTATTTATTTTCTTTGTTTTTTTTCTTCATTATTTATTTTGTTTTTTATTGAGTTATATATTTACTTATTTAATTACTTATTTGGTTATTGATTTATTTACTCATTTCTCTATTTGATTATTAATTTATTTATTGACTTATTCGAATTTTTGCGTGTTTATTAACGTATTTACTAATTTTTTAATTACTTACTTATTTATTGATTTATTTGCTGTTATTAATTTATTTATTATTGAGTTTTTTTTGCTGGTTTATTAACAATATTTTCACTTTTTTAAATTACTTATTACTTATTTCATTGTTATTTACTAACTTTATTTATTTACCTAATTTGTTATTCGTTATTTTTTTATATTTCTATCCGTTAACTGAAAAAATTTCCCTGGGAAGAATCGAACCTCTGACACTTATTCTACACACATACGCCTTAACGACCTTAACCAACGCAGACCTGCTACTTATTTAGTTATTGATTTATTTACTCATTTATTTTTTTATTTTTTATTTACTTAGGTATTTATCAATTAATTATTAATTAGAAATCAATTATAATTTAATAATTTATTATTAATTTTTCTCCTTATTTATTTACTTAGTTATTTACTTTCTTACTGAGATATTTGTTTATTTTTAATATAGAAAAAAATGTTTTAAATACACAGTTTTAAAATATTCAAAAATAATTTATGTGTGCGTTCTAATTAATTATTTCTGATCCATACATTGAAAGTATATTTTCTATATTCAAAATTATTGAATCGTAAACATAATAATTATGTAAATGTAGTAGCCGTAATACATATATATACATATGTATATAAATTTCGTTAATACACATTTAGTGCAATTCGAGATAAATGAGAAAATTATCTCAATTATTATTTCATTTCGTGAATCAGCATAAAATTCATCTTACTTAGAATTATTATGAAAGTAGGTATGCATATATATAATACATAATTTGTTATTCTTGGAAATTAATTTCTACTTTTCTTAATGCCTTATAATTTTCAAAGTATAAACCCATTTTTTCTTTTCAATTTTTACATCTAAAAAAATTAACTTAATATAAGCACATTCTGTTCAATGAGAATAATTTTTAGAAAAACTTTTGTTATATATTTCAATTAATCATATAAATAATCAGAAAAAAGAAGGGAAAAATGTGTCAGACACACAAAATAGGAAATAAGAAAATCTCCTTGATTTATTAAATTTTTATGATAAATTTTCTTATCACGACTTTGATATAATCGCAAAATAATCATTTTATATAATGCACACAATGAACAAATATGATAAAGATTGTTATTAATTTTAGAATTACTTTTTTTCTTCTATTAAATTTTTATTTTGCATTTTATAGTTTTATAATTATTTATTTAAAATTTAACAGACAGTGCCCTTTTGTATTTTAGTTATAACAATAATAATTGTAATTGTAATAATAATAATAATAATAATAATAATAATAATTTATAATAATAATAATAATAATTTATAATAATAATTTATAATAATAAAAATAATAATTATAGTAGTAATAATAATTAAAATCATTAGAAAAATATAAAAAAATATGAGAAACATGGAAATAAATGTGTTTATAAAATGGGGCTATGTAAATATAAAAATATGACGCAGAGTGATGGAGAAAATTATATATTTTTGAGTGACCCGGTTTTTTTTCTCATCTATATAAATAAAAATAAATATATTTTTTTTTATAAATATATTGAGTAAATGTCCTTCAACATACTCGTATTTTTCACAGCAATAATTTCACTTATATAGATCATCAACTATTTGTACACGGAAATATTGATATTTTTTTATATGCATTAATAAAATTATAGGAATACTGCGCATTTTTAAGTTTATTAGAAAGGGTAAAAAATTGAAAAATCAAAAAATATAGTAAAATAAAAAAGGTCATATTTTAAATGTATGTAAATAAATAAATAAGTTCATTAGTTATTTTTTATTATTGGAAATAGTAAGTAAATAATCAATTTACAACAAAAAATATGTACACCCAGAGAAAAATATTATTTAAACCAAATATATTTTATTTGACTTAAATAAACGTATATTTGTCTCAGAACCAACTAGACTTTTTATTTGTTTTATATAAAATTTTTATTCGACATAAATAAAAAATATATTTGAGTTAAATAAAATTTTATTAAAACCAAATAAAATTTATTTGAAACAAATAAAAAGTCTAGTTGGTTCTGAGACAAATATACAATTTCTCTGGGTGTATGTTCATTCTAAAATTAAGTCTTTTTTAAATTAATAAAAGTAATTATTTGAGTGATTGTCATGTTATTAAATTACTAACATTTATAACCTAAATGATTAATTATCAAGTCACATTATTTTTTTAAATTATTAATTTATATAAATTGGAAATTCAATAAAAAAACTGTGTGAAAATAAATAATTATTAGTAAATGAATTGCAGTAAAAAATAGTGATACAATAATAGAAATAAAAAAAATCTTATAGTTGAATATAATTATTTTACAGTTGCAAAAAAGAATTGCGAAAAAAATTGTAAACAATGTGAATATTTCTATATACAATGAATTATATTTTTATATGTAAATTATTCTCCACCGGTATTTTGACAAAATTTCTTGAGTAACATCCTTTTTATTTTTTCCCGCCAGGAACAGTAAGTAAGTCATTAAAAGACGTAAATCGAAGTTGATGTTTATTTTTTTTTCCTCCCGCTGATTATTACAAAAGTCGCTGTCACTTTCTTTTTTTTTACTCGGCAAATGTTTCATTAATTCCACCATCGTCATGAGCTAATACCAATCTTATAACGCAATCGGTATTAAATTACTTTTTCTTATTCCAGTAATCGAGAATCCCCAACACAAAGTGGAGAGAGAAAAAGATTCTCTCTCTCTATAACATCATAATCACAGAGAAAGTGGAATTATTTTCTTTTGTCCTACTTTTAATATATGAATATATGTATATATATATTATAATATTTTATATAAATTTGAAGGAAAAAAAGATTTTTTTCTTTATATTATTCAATATATTTCTTGTGAGAGGGGAAAAAATGGTGTTTTTTAAAAATTAAATTTATTAGTTTCCCTTTTTCTTTTTTGAAGGAGAAAATTTTGTTTTCTTTTGCTGAAAAAATGTAATTGACTTATAGACGCACGAACTGCGGCTTTTCTTCATAAAAAGTTATACTATCATATCTCTCTTTAATACACTAAACCTAGTGATTCTGCTTTTTATTCTGTTGTCTTTATTTAAAGTTTACCTTGACATTCACAATGTACTTTCTTATTTATAAAATTAATTTCAATTCTTTTTTTTGTTTATAATTCATTCAGCGTTTGGTTTCAATGTCTTAAGATTAAATTATTGTTTGAAAATTACTTGCCATTTGACGAGTTGAGAGTAATTTTCAAAGCAGAAATTACAAATTTTTACTTTTAATCAATTCATTAATTACTTTAGATAATAAATTAATTAATAAGTAAATATAAATTAATTAATGATATTAATATCAACAATGAATAATTAATTAATATTATTGATAAATAATTACTATTCAGTCAAATGTATTAATTATTAAATCAGTTGTTAAAACTATGTTAATTATTACAAACAGTTAGAGATTTATATTAACTTAATAATACATTTTAATAAAGTTCTGAAAAAAATTGTTTTTTCTCTTTCTGTAAAAAAAGAAATAAACTTCGAATTTTTTCTGAAATTGTTAATGATTTCCGGGAAATAGTATTTAGTTAAATTGTGAATGAATTTTACAAAAATATATATCCTACTAAATTTGTAAATATTATAAAATTTTGCTTCCGTTTATCGACAAAATATTTTCTCAAGTTGGAAAATTGTGATAACAAAATTTATGTGTACATTATTCCAACACGTGTGTTACATGTGAAGACGGTAAAAATTTTCATTGTTATGACATTCTAAAAACCGAAATTTTACTGCTTAAACAAATATATATAGTCAACGTGTTCACGTATAAAATATTTACATAATTTCAACCGCAAATGAGAATTCTGTAATTTGGAAAATTTTCTCTCATCTATGTAATAAAAATGCGGCGGTGAAATAAAAATTATTTTTTATTATTTTCTGATGATAAATGGAAAATTTTAATTGAATCCTTTTTCAAATAAAAATTGAATTTTAACTCGTTTAAAGAAACAAATTTTTTTTAAATGCGTTTAATTAAAAATTTATTTCTTTGACATTCGTCTAATTAAAATTTATGGATTAATGGTGGTTAAATGATAATATTTTTAAATAAATCTAGGCAGAAAGAAAAATTATTTTCTATAATTTTTTTGCTCTAAGTAGAAAATTTTAATTAGATCTAATAATAAATATTTACTTGGATCAAATAATTTTTATTTGAATCAAATAAATTGTATTGAATCAAATATTTAAGTGATTCAAATAAACATTATTTGATTCAAGTAAATATTTATTTGATAATAGTCAAATAATCGGTAGTTTGAATCAAATAAATTTTTTCCAGTGTACATTTTTTTTAAATGCGTTTAATTAAAAATGTATTTCTTTTACATTGGTCTAATTCAAATTTATGGATTATTGGTGGTTAGATTATAATATTGTTATATAAATGTAGAATTGGTTTAAAAAATTTAATAAAAATTTCTAATTTTGATTAACAGTCATGTTTTAATTTTTACTAATTAAAAATTTCGTTGATAAAAAAATATTGTTGAAATTTTAATTCGTTTTAATTAAATTAGATTAATTTACTTTATTTACTTTAATTTAATTAAAAATTGGTTTCTTAATTTTTCTAAATGAAAATTCGTCCTTAAATCCTTCTAATTAGAAATCGGTCAGTAGAATAAAATTAATTGCATAAAGCAACTTTAAAGAAAAATATTTTCTGCATTATTTTCTGACAAATAGAAATTTTTAATTAAATCTATCTAGAATTATTCGAGGTTTTATTCACATTCATTGTTTAATTTTCATTTTAGCTAAAAATTTCTTTATAAAATTGGTAAAATTTAAATTCGCTTGTGATTAAGAATGAGAAAAATTGATTTACAAAAAAAATTCGATGAAAAAGAAATTATTATTAACTTTCTGCTACTAATTAAAAAATGCTTAATTAAATCCAATAATTCGTTGAATTTTTTATTTACATAGTTTAATTTTTAATTCTGTTAAAAATTCGAATATTTGAAAACTTGTCGAAATTCTAATTTGTCAGTTTAAGAATTAGAATTAGAGAAAGTTTTTATCTCGCGCTAAAAATTTCTGAAAGAATTTCTGTTATTTAAATAAATTATTTTAAATTCTTTCAAATAACTTTTCACTATGTTAAGAACATTTTAATTCGATCCAAATATTTATTAATGGAAATTGAAGTAAATATAATGATTATCGATGGACTAAAAGTTTCTTTTACCGAATTCGTTTTGATAATATACATTTGAAAAGGTATTTAAATTTTTGAAAATTGGAAAATTTAAAAAAAAATTCCACAAAAATTGTTATGGTCTTGATAATTGTTTTATTTACTTTTCTTGTTTTTCTTTAGAGTATGCATATATACATCAGTGAATAAAAATTCTAGTAGGTGCTATGTGATTTAATGAATTGGTTGTAGGTGGAAAAGTCCTTGACTCTTTACACAAGTTTCAGTAAACTCGTGGCAATGAGTCTAGTGTGCCAGATATCCTCCATATGTATACTATTTCAAATCGATTTCGAGATACGCTGATTTTTTTTTTTTTTTTTTGATACCACTATATATTCACATTTTAACTTGCGACAGAATACTGAAACATATTTCAAAGTTTTATCTATCCTGTGGAAAATTTATAACTTCATTCTTATTTTCTCCCTGTTAATATATATATATATATATATATAAACATAGTACACTTTTATAATTACTTTTTGAGACTTGCCGTAGACTGAAAATGTTTTTGCAAGTTTTTCATAATATAAAAATGTGTAAAACATGTATGAAAGTTTGAAAATTTATAATTATGATATAAAGTTCTGCGAGAGTATTGTTTGGAACTATTAATTTTCAACAAAGAATCGGGGTAATAATTTTATAAGAGAAAGATCGTTGTTAAGTAAGAGGAGAGAAGATTGATTAAAGTTACTTTCAAATTGAACAATTTCTCTCTCTTTCTATAAGCTATAATATGTATTCGCGTGACTGCAAAATCTATTGGTTTTAGAATAATAATCATCATCATATAATCCTGTTCACGATTATGCCAATCGTTTGCCAGACAAAATAACATCTTGTTCTGTTATATTTCGATATGCTTTTTATTCCGCACGTGAAATTGAATTCTGCAATGTTTGCAAAAAGAAAATTTTAAAAGATTATTTTTACAAGAGCGAGAAATACGGATTTAAATTTTGGAAAATTTTGTTACATACTTAGGTCTATAAATATGACGTTTTTTAAAAAAAGTTTGTCAAT
Source organism: Leptopilina drosophilae (assembly GCA_032873175.1). Classification (NCBI taxonomy): domain Eukaryota; kingdom Metazoa; phylum Arthropoda; class Insecta; order Hymenoptera; family Figitidae; genus Leptopilina; species Leptopilina drosophilae. The sequence continues at coordinate 52,965,115 of CM065478.1, forward strand.
TATTTATCATTATTAATATTATTAATATTATTGTTATTATTATTATTGTTATTATTATTATTATTATTAATATTATTGTTATTATTATTATTATTATTATTATTATTATTATTATTATTATTATTAAATTTAATTAATTTAAGTCGAGATTTTAAATATCAGTTCATTTAGTGAAGAAATTAATTTTAAATCTCTAAAGAAATTAGAAACGATAAAAATATTGAAAAGGAAAGTAAATAAAAAATTGAAATCCGTTGATATTAATTGTCAAACTTTCTAAATTTGATTATAAATAATAATTATAGAATTATTAATATTGACAAGCATCTTGAGATTCAATATGGAGAGGTTCTTTTCACCTGCGAACGTCAAGGTCACTGCTAGGTGTCAGTTCAGTTGATAAAATTAGACGCCACCTAGTGATGACCTTGGCGTTCTCAAGTGGAGAAATTAAACCACCATTTTGTCTCTCGAAAACTTTTTTACCTTTTCTATAATTAAAAAAATGTTATCATTGTGAGAATAATATTTTAATTCTGTTTTTAGTGTATATTTATGACGCTTTTTATTTTTACATTCTTGTGTTTTATACTAAAATTCATTATTTGTAAATAACGTGCGGCTATTTGAAGCTACTGCGATCATTTAACGAGACTTTTAATACCATCTTTTATTGTTTCTATAAATTCGATTCGTAGCTTGCAATTTTGACTTAATTTGACTAATTAAAGGTTCACTTCTGGGAAATTTTTATGTGGAAATAAATTTTCATTCGTCTGTAATTAATTTTAGAGACCATTTGGGTTCCATTTTTTTTTTAGAAATGTAACTTTTCTTATTCTTATTATATTTTCTATGTTTTAAAGATTGAATGACCCATCGCGTGGTGAATTTTATAAGTTAGATATAATAATATAGATAGACCGATTTCTAGGTCGCTATTTCCATCAGGGTTGAAATCCCTCTCAAATTGCATGACGTCTTTTCACAAAGCTGTTCCTATTCTCACCATTTGAAAATCGGAAATACGACATTCGATATAAAAAAAACTATAGAACTCAAACATTTATATTTCTTGCTTTCTTCTTTTTTTATTTCTGAATTATTGATAAATACAATCTTATTCTTTAAGTAGATATTTATATATGCAATTTTGTCTAATTTTTTCTTTTGTAAGTTACTTTGGGTATTTTATTTATTTTTTTTGGGTATTTTATTTATTTTTTTTGGGTATTTTATTTATTTTTTTTATTATTATTATTTTATTTATTACTTAATTTAGACGAGCAAATTTTTAATTATTATTTATATTATATTATTTATTTTACAATAAACGTAAAATTTTTTTTATATATTAAAATTAGGGGGAATCGAACGTACGATCTACAAACTTACAGTCAGACGCGCTAACCACGGCGCTAATGCACTCGACTAAAAATTTTGTTTCTATTTCACTCTTGTCATTCAGTTTCTATTATTTTGTATTTTGGCACATTTTTATTTATTCTTCAATTTAATAATTTTTTATTTGTAAGATGTAAAGTTAATTATTATCAAATTTCTTATGTTTTTATACATTTTTAATTTTTAATAAATAATTCAGTTTTTTATTATTTTTTTTTACTTTATTAATTTTTTTTATATTTACATTTTATAATTTATCTTTTGAAGTTATGTTTGAATTTTTTTGTATCAAATAAAAACATTTTGTTTTTAATTTATGAAAAAAGTAAAAATATACATTTTTTCCAAATAGGAATTAGTGAAAATGGATCATCACTAATTCTACTAAAAATATTCTCTACTTTTTAATATAGTGTTTTACTAGTATTTGTAGTTCTAGTAGTCGTTTCGTAGTTTAGTAGTTTTTTAGTAGTTTTTTACTAAAATTTTTTAAAAATGATTAAAATAAGTTAAAGTAAAGCAGAAAAAATTAAATAATAGAAAAGTGTTTGAATGTTCAGTTACTTTTATTAATAATTGAGAATTTTGTTTTATTATTTAAATATTATTTAAATTTAAATAACATTTACAATTTTTAAATATTTTATTTAAAACAATTGCAATATAAAAAGACGCTAATTATTTCTAATTCTACTTTGAAATATTATTATTTTAACTAAATTTTAGCAATTTATTTATTACTCAACTATTAGTTAACCATTATATATTATTCCAGTATTTCTTTATTTGTAAAAATAGCCCAACAGTAAGAATCTTTTTTTTTTAATTTACAAAGAAAATTATCTTATTCAATTTCAATGATTTTAATTGTTTTCTATTAAATTTTCAAATTCAAACGAAGTATTAAAAATAAATTCAGTGATAATAAAAATGTTGAAACGACAAAATAAATTGAAAATTATAAAATATTTATTGAGTGTTATATAAATTTAATCCTATATACAAATTTAGTTAGAAAAATTTAGTTATAAAATTCTACTTACAAAAATAAGATAAAAAAATTTTAATAACAATAGATAGTTGCATAAAAATGTATACAGTGCGTCATGAAAAGCGGGTAATAAAAAATGAACGACTAAAAGAATAATCAAGTGCGAGAATATTTTTGAATAGAATAGATTTTAGTTAAACGAAAATAAAGAAAACCGTTACAAAAGTCGCGGAACTTTATAGGTTTATATTTAATCTCTAAAAAATATACTATACCGTTTGTTTTGTCACGAGATCATCGAACCGAAAAGGAAAAGAACAGCAAGTGATGCAAATTAAAATGTGTACTACAAAAATATTGCGAGTTCATATACCCTGAAAAAATAAGTAGCTCTCTTCATTGACTCAAAGAAGCAGGATTTCACAAAGGAGTCTAATATTATTGTAATTATTATTACTCATGTAACGCTACTTTTGAAATCGCTTTTTAACGAGACAACACACATCAAATCCATTCACTTCTTCAATTTTCCAAAAGAAGTTTTTTTTAACTCTTTTTAACTTTTCTATAAATAATAAAAATGAAAAATTTTATAAGAATTATACTTATTTTTATCATTAGAATTACTATACTGATACAAACAATTTTTTAGTTTGTTTTGTATATTTGTATATGTAATAATATAATTTTAATAATTTAAAAAATTATAAATTACGACAATGAGTAACTAATTATAATTTTTGTTTTCTGAATTGTAGTATTAATAAATTGAAAAGAAATATTTAAATGTTTTTTTTTTCTTTTTCTTAAACAGTTATTTTATAATTTTGATCCTACGCGATTATGAATCAGTGCGTGTTAATGAACTCTTGCACAAAATATTTCGAATGCAAAGAATTTCCGCCTTCAACTCTATATAATTATAGGTATGTATGTATATAGGAATTAAAGGACAAGAAATCGTTTTCGGAGCACACAACTCGAAACCTTAATTCTTAATTTCTTTCGTTTACGCCTGACATACAGAGCGAAACACAATTTTCGATAAAATCCCGTTTGACAAAAGCTATTCGAAAGCAAATAACGCTTAATTTACTCTAAACTATATTTGCTAAATTGAGAAAAGTGCTTGAGAAAAATAAAAAACATGTATTTGGAAAAGAAAAAAAAATTTTATAATTAAATTAAATTGTAAAATATATTATTTATTTGATAAATATAATTATTATGTCACTGCGTGTGATTATGAATTAATTTCATAATTATATAAATTAAATTAAAAAATATTTTCAAGTTATTTTTTTTCCCAAATTTTCCGAGAAATTTCCTTAGAAATTAAAATAGAATTAATTTTTCAGGTTGAAATAACCGGGAATTTAATTTAACTGGAAATCAATCGGGATTTTTATACAAAACCGGGAATTTTTTCACCAAAATTAAAAAAGTTTTATTACTTTAATTTGTTTTTAAAAAAATTACTTTTTATTTTAATTTTTATAGATATTTATACTCTTCTCTAACTTTGAATTAGTTAAAAAAAATTATTTTGATAGTAAAAGTCAAGCACTAATTCAAACAGATTATGTAAATAAATTTTCAAAAATTATGGAGTTAATAGAAATATTGTGAAATTCGACTGAAAATATGTAATTGAATTTGTTAATGAATTTCTTTAGAAACTTTTTAACAAATAAAATTTTCCAAGTATTTTAATTTAATAATTAATTAATAATTGGATTTTTTAGTCACATTTTAATGAATTCATGTTTCTTATCTCTCTAAATCTGAATTAGTAGAAAGTTACTAATGAAATGGTGAAAAGTCGTCACTAAATGATTTAGTAATAATTCTACTAACAATTAGTAAAATTTTACTAATTGTTAGTAGAGCGTTACTAATTGATTAGTAGAATTCTACTAACAATTAGTAGAACTGTTTTATTAATAGCTGATAAAACAGTTTCACTAATTCATTTAGTAAAAAAGTGACTTTCAATTAGTAGAATTCTACTAAAACATTAGTAGAATTTTACTAAAAATTAGTAATATTCTACTAATTAAAAAGGTGAAAAGTCGTTCATGAAAATTACTAAAAATTAGTAAAATTTTACTAATTGTTAGTAGAATTCTACTAATTCAGATTTGGAGAGTAGTGCGAAGATTAATAATTAAAATATTTGTTAGTTAATTTAAAAAAACGATATGCACTTCAAATTTTTTATTAAAATTGAATTCTCGCAAATTTTTTTTTAAATTCTGAAAAATAAAATTGTTGAAATTTTTCAATTCCATTGTTTCAAGATAATTTAATTTTTCTAAACAAATAATTGAAAATATTTGAAATAATTGAAATTGCTTTACATTTCTTTTTAAATAATTTAATTCTTTGAAAGAATTTTAATTTAAATTTTTCGAAAATAATGTTAGTTGTAATTATAATTTTATTGTTAAAATATAAGTAAATATAAATATAAAGTCTTAAAGTTTTAAATCAATTTTTCGCTTCTAAAAATTATATTATTCTATTATTATTCAACAGTTATAATTATTGAACTTCTCTTAAATTTTTATAATTTCAAATTTCTGAATAAATGATATTCATCATTTCTTAAGCAAATTTAATGTTTATTACTTATTAAGTAAATAATTAATTATCACTGCTTTTTTTAAATTGTAATAAAATTCTTCACAGGAATTAAACTATTTTCATAAATAATATTATTCTTTGGAAGGATTTCAATTATTTTTGTAAATAGTAAAATTCTTTGCAGAAATTCTATTATTATCAATAGAATTGTAATAAACTTGAAAAAGAAAATTTCCAATTATAATTATAAAAAGACAAGATTATTTTTTAAAAATTCAAAAAATTATTTTTCAAATTTTCAATTAAAATTATTATTTACTAATGTTCGAAATCAAATTTAAATTTAAAGTTTATGAGAAAAGAAAACCGGGAAAAAATTGGGCCATAATCGGCAAAAACCGGAAAATAACCGCGAATTTTGTTGAATGAAAATAGTAGACACCCTGATTTTTTAATCTATTTATTTTTATGTTAGGGAAAAATTTGATAAAATAAACGATCACTCACATTTAACATATTTTATTAATTATACTCTCTAAATTCGAAATAGTAAAAAAAATTATTTCATTCAAATAACCGATATATTGACTATTATTATCAATTAAATATTACCTTGAATCAAATAATATTCATTGTAGTCAATTAAATGGTATTTGCTTCAAATAGTCAAATTATTGGTTCAAATACCATTTAATTTACTCCAATAAATATTATTTGATTTAATTAAATATTTAATATATAATAGTTAAGTAATCAGTTATTTAAATCAAATTTTTTTCAGTGTTAATTTTATTCTTTTGAATTAGTAAAATTTTCTTTTAGATTAGTAGAAATTACTACGTATTTATTTGTTACATTTTAATAATTCAAAAGCATAAAAAGTCAGCCACTAATTTAAATTAGTATGTTTACTAAGTCAAATTTGGAGAGTAATTTATTTAATTTACTACATAAAAATTTAATTTATTTTTAATTTTCACAATTTAACTTAGAATTTGTCATTTTCAAACAGACACACGCTTTAAATTTTGTGATTATTGAAATAAAATATATTTCCTTACGAGTGCATTGTCCACTGCATATATACATTTATATTTGTAATTTCTCTGTTAACATCATAAAAATGTATAAATGTATATTTATTTGAAAAGAAAATGAAAGTGAAAAGCAGTGTACCAGAAATAATGTTGAACCCTATATTTATATACACGAGTTCAAAGTAATATTTTTTTCTTCTTCACCCAGACAATATACACTTAACAAAAAAAAAATATAAAATAAATACATAAAAATACAAAACAGACAAAAAACATGTGCGGAGTAAAGGAGCTCGTGTGGAGAATAAAGTAGAATATGTAAAGAGGAAAAAATTTTTTTTTCACTTATGAATTTGTGGAGATTTTAGCAAACATCCTGAAGGTGTGAGTTGCTCCAAAAAAGGAAGGAAAAAAAAACCAAATACTTTATGAATAACGCAGTCATTTGTAAACTTCAACATCTCTCTCAAAAAACTCATTAAATATTCAATGAGCAATTTTGTACGTACTTCACTTTTAAACTATATTTTTTAAAAATGTTATTTAAATATTGTTTTAATTTAATAAATTTTTAAATGGTTTTTTTTCATTGCTTCAATTTTTAATTTGTTAGTTTGTTAATTTGTTATTTTGTTAATTTGTTAATTTGTTACTTTGTTACTTTGTTACTTTGTTATTTTTTTAATTATTTTACTTTTTATTTTTTAATTGTCATTCAGACAATTGAAAATAGTAAATATTAAAAATTTTATTTCCAATATTATCTAAATATTATTTAATTTCAATACTCTTATTGTTTCACGTTTGTTACAAAACAATGAAATTAAAATTTACCCGTCTAAACTGAATAAATAAATAAAATAATAATAATAATAATAATAATAATAATAATAATAATAATAATAATAATAATAATAATAATAATAAAATAAAAAATTGTATACAACAAAAGTAAAATATAAACAAATTTCTTCATTTATTACAAAATAATAAAAAATTAAACAGCTAAAAAAATAACAAAATATTTAAATAATAAATAAAATTGTAAGAAAATAAAAAATAATATCAAATTGCATGACTGTGAAATCTGGACAAAGATTTACGTCTCATAGAAGACAATGAAAAATATAAATAATGACTGAAAATTTATTCGTCTAGATTGAATAAATAAATAAATAAATAAATATAAGTAAAATAATAATGAAATAAAAAATTCAAAAAAAGATGCCCAGTAAAATATAAATAAAAGTTTCCACTTTATCAATAAACTAAAATTAAAAATGTAAAGCAAGTAACAAAAAAATTTAGAAAATTAAATTTGATATAATAAAGTAATTAGTTGATTAATAATAGAATAGTAAATAAATAAATAATAGAAAATAAATAAAAAAGAGAGATAAATATGCAAATAGAGTATAGAAAAAAATAATGAATAATAAATTCTATGTCTCAGTTTCCAATTGGAAATAATTGTCGTCAATTAAAGACACATACGATGTTTCTTTGTCTTTGAAGAAGTGTAATTTCTCCGGATCAATCTAAATGGGAACAGTGCGGTGCTGATATGTATATAATAACGAAAGAAGAGAAAAGAGTGAGAGACCTGCGAGACAAAAAGTCAAATGAAGAAGAGACTTTATCGTCCAGTATAATAATAATAAAAATAATAATAATAATAATAATAATAATAATAATAATAATAAAAATAATAATAATAATAATAATAAACAATAATAATAATAATAATAAACAATAATAATAATAATAATAATAATAATAATAATAATAACAATAATAGTTCAAGGAAACACTTTACGAGGGGAAAAAAGAAAATTTTTCTCTTTTAACCAAAGAAAAAGAGAATGAGAGAGAAAAAAAGAAACTTATTGTTACAATGTTCTCTTTTAGTAAATAAAAGTTACACTTTATTTCTTGAGAATATATCATATTTTTTGTGGCTTTGATAAAGCTTCTTCAATTTTTCAATGAGAGCTAAAATCAAGGGCAACTCGAATCGATAATCTAAAAAAGTTGTCAGCAGCAGCAGCAAGCACACTGCTGCCTAGGAATTCATTAAGATGAAACAAAAGAGAGTGTTAATGACAATCACAAATGCTCAAAATTTATTCTTCACTTTCTATACTTGGCTCTTTAAGGAAAAGCCCAGTGGGTTATTTTAATTAGTCCAAAATTAAGAATGCAGAGATGGAAAAAATTTCGAAGAAAAACTGGAAAAAATTAAAAAAGAAAAGAGAAAATTTTTTTCCAATTTTTTGTTAATTTTTAATTTTTATTAATGAAAAAAAGGTGTGAAAGAATATATAGAGATTATTAAAATGGATATTAAAGAGATTATTAAAATGGATATTAAAGTAGAAATATTCAAAATAGGAATTTTTTTCAAAAGTTACATATAGTCTTGAAACTTTTAATAGAATTTGTTCTTTAAGAACTCTTCTTTATTCCTCATTCCATTAGTCACTTCTTTTATTAAACATTCTCTTTATGCTCTGTAGGAATTGTTTTTTATTTCACTTTTTTAATTGTCGCAAGACTTTCGTTTTTTAACTTTTGCTTTTTTAATCCATAAATTCGGTTTGAAACTGAATTATTAATAAATGTTAATTTTCTCATTTTCTGTTTCATTAAAAAATTTAATTTGATTAAAAATTAATTCATTTATTTTGTTTTTTTTTATTTTTTGATTTTAATTCGTCTCATTAAAAATTCGATTATTAGAAAATTGGTTGAATAAAAATTGTGTTGTAATAAAAAAAATGGAGTTAAAATCTCTTTAATTAAAAATTGGTTAATGGTTAAATAAAAATATTTATTTTTAATTTGAAAAACAAGTTATTTTCAATCATTTTTATCATCTTTTTTTCGATTCGAAAAGAACTTGTTTCGAATAATTTTTGCTAAAATAAAAATTTGTCATTCAATCCAATTATAATGAGACTAATTTTTATTTTTGGTTTAATTTTCAGTTTATCTATTTTTAAACATTTCATCCATAAAAGAATGGTTGAAATTTAAATTTGCCTCTAATTAAAAATTGATTTAATAGAAGACTTGGTGAAATAAAAATTATTTTTATTAATTTCGGGATAATTAGAAATTTTAAATCCAAAATTTATGGCGAATAGAACTAATCCAATTATAATTAGTTGAACTTTTATTTATAATTGTGGTTTAATTCGTTTCGTTTAAAACTTGGTTTAATTTATTTTCTTCTAATTTTCTAATTAAAAATTGGATTTATAACAAGTTGTCTAAATTTAAATTCGGCGAATTAAAAATTAGAGTTGGAAACTTTATAATTATTTTGTTTTATTTTGATAACGTCGTAAAATTATGGAAAAAAATTTAATTTAAACATCGCGTTCATTTGAACTTTGAGAATTTTAAAAATGTTTTTGATTATGTGTCTGATTATTTTTGTTGTTGTTTTTTTTCACATTTCCTTTCTCTTTCTGGTTTATAATAGTTTTAATTGTAGCGTAATTATAATATCATTATTACTGTATAGAGAATTAATTGTAATGTTGTCTTGTTTGTTGCAGTAAACTGGAGGATGTAGCAATTATGTCGTGGCGAAGAGCAACGTAATTAGAATTCTTTTTTTTCAAAGAGGAAGAGATTAGGGTCGTCGAAGGGAAAAGATGGCTTCAAACAACGCAAACGGTCACAAGAGAAATGGCTCGTCATCCAGTATGTTTTGCCATAGACGAACCGAATCTGGCGGTGGATTTATTGGTCACAAATGGTCAGAAAGTGGCCATAAACGAGCTGAAAGCATATCAAGTGCCTTTAGCCAAAAACGCTCAGACGGCACTCACAAAACTAGCGATTTTACTGGCTTTGGGCACAGAAGGTAAAAAAAGAAGATTTTTTCCCATTTTCCTAATTCGATTTCAAACGGACATTTTTTTACTCCAATTTTTGATTCTGAACATTTTTCATAAACGTTTTTAGGCTTCGCACTCAAAACACTACTTTTTACTATTTGTTACTTTTTGAATACTTTTTTGTGTTTGAGACACTAAAAGCAAATTTTTTCTTCTTTTAAGAATTTACTCCACTTAAAGTCGACTAATAGTTGAAATAAAAAAATTATTCTCAAAAATTTGAAGATTGGAATTCTTAGTAAAAAAATAATTTTTAACTTAAAAAAAAATTTAATTGTTTAAAAAACGATTAAATAATTTTTGAAAATTTGAAGAAAGTTTTTCCAAAAAATGCAGATATTTTTGCAAATAACGAAATTCTTCGTTGAAATTCAATTACTTTTAATATTTACCATTTTAATAAAATTACTCAAAAGAATTTAATTATTTGAAAACAATTTAAAATGAATTCTTTGCTGAAATCAAATTATTTTCACAAAGAATAAAATTTCTGTGCAGAAATTTAATTATTTCAAATATCATTTTCAAAAAAATTTCAAGTATATTTTCTTAAAACTCTTCGTATGAAAACGACGAAATAAATTATTTTCAATAGTTTTGATAACTTTTTTATATTAGAATTTAATAAATTTATTAAATTGGTCGAACGAATTTTAGTTATTTTCACGAATAATAAAATAATTCATTGAAAGAATTCAATTATTATCAATACAGTTTTCATAAATAAAAAAAAAATTAATTACTTTTAAAAATTTTGATAAAATTCTTTAAAAGAATTCAAATTCAAGAAGTAATAAATTTTTCTATCATTTACTCGCTTTTGTATTTAAATAATTGAATACTCGTAGAACTTTCTAAAAAGTAAGCATTTATATAAAAATTAATTTCAGTCAAAGTTCACGACAATAATTGAATATTAGAAACCTTATAGCAGAAATTGTTAAAAACAATTAAATTACAATAGACTTTTTAATTGTTACCTTCAAAAATTTTAATTATTTTGAAACTTTCCAAAAATGTTCTTATTTATCTTGAAAACTTCTGAAAAAGCATAAAGAGTTAAAGTTTGTAAGAGTCGGTATCAAAACTACACAACATTTTTCATAAAAATGTTACATTTTACAAAAACAAAATAATGTTATTTTAACATTTAACTTTTTTGAAGAAGTTTGTTTAAACATTTATTTTTTATGAAATATGATTTTTTACATTAAGAAAAAAAAATGTAAAATTTTTATGTTATTTTGTACAAAATAAATTTGTGTTATTTTATTCATGTTATTTTTTACAAAATTTTTTGTTATATTTTACAAAAAATTTTGTTATTTTTTACATTTAAGAAAAAAATTTTTCATTTGTTATTTTGTAGAAATCTTTAGGAGTCAAAATTTCTAAATGGTTGAGTCTCACACAAAACCCTCTAATTTTATTTTTAGCTGTAATGGGGTTATTTTAATAGCGCATTTAATGTAAGATATTGTAATTCTAAAAGATGTTACACTGAAAATAAAGTTCTGGTTAGGGAATATTTAACACGAAATTCTAGTTAAAACAACCAGAATTCTAGTTATATTAACTAGAGTCCTGGTTAACCTAACCAGAAAAGTTCTGGTTAGGGTATATTTAACACGAAATTCTAGTTAAAACTAGGATTTCTGGTCATTCCAACCAGAACTTTTTTTTCAGTGTACTGAAAAAAGTTTTTGATAATGTTATTAATTATTGAAAATATTGAAATTTTTTACTTAAAAAGTTTATTTTCTCAGAAACTTATTAAATGATTTCAATGTATCAAGAGATATTTGATTTCACTAAAAAAAAGTTATTCACTGAATAAAAAATTCTGGTTGGAATTACCAGAAATCCCAGTTTTAACTAGAATTTCGTGTTAAATATACCCTAACCAGAACTTTTCTGGTAAGATTAACCAGAATTCTAGCAATAAAACCAGAATTCTGGTTTTTTTAACTAGAATATCGTGTTAAATATACCCTAACCAGAACTTTTCTTTCAGTGTGAAAAAAAGATAAACAAAAGATTTCTACAAAAAAACAAATGAGAAAGTTTTTTCTTAAATGTAAAAAATAACAAATTTTTTTTGTAAAATATAACAAAAAATTTTGTAAAAAAAATCATGAATAAAATAACACAAATTTATTTTGTACAAAATAACATTTAAATTTTACATTTTTTTTATTAATGTAAAAAATTATATTTCATAAAAAATAAATGTTTAAACAAACTCCTTCAAAAAAGTTAAATGTTAAAATAACATTATTTTGTTTTTGTAAAATGTAACATTTTTATGAAAAATGTTGTGTAGTTTTGATACCGACTCGTTTGTAATTAAAAAAAAATACAATTTTTATGGTTCAAATAATTCATTTCTTGAAAAATTGTCTAATGTTTATAAAAAGTAATTGATTTGGTGAAGAATTTTAGTTTAAAATTCTAGAAAATAATACAATATTGCAAAAGTTCTAGTAAAAATGTATACAAATAATTAATTTCCAAAGTTTTTCGAATTAAAGTTTTTGAAAATTAAAATTTTGAGCTACTTGAATTAAAAATTCTTGAGAACTTAGTTATTTGAAACATTATAGTTGAAATTCTTTTGAAACTAGTTGAATTTTTAAATATATATTATTGAATTATAAACTTTCTAATAATCGAAATTTCATAATATTCAATTGAAAACAATTGAATTTCAGTCGAATTTTCAATGAGCTTTCTTTTTTTTTAAATATAATTGCCTAAACTCTTCTAGAACTTTCTTAAAATTATTAAATAATAATTGATTTAGAGGAAAATTCTATAATTGCAGAAAAATTCTAAAAAAATTCTAAAATTGCTGAAAATAATTTAATTTTTGGGCAATTTTTCAAAATAAATATATTTCTAAAGGTTTTTAATTAATTTTGAAAATTTCAGTGGATATTGTTGAATAAAAATTAAATATCTATTTTTAAAAAATTATTAAACTTTTAGATAGATTTAATTAAAAAAAACGAATTTAAATAATATATGAAATTAATTTAAATTAAATATTCAATACTTTTTTTGCGCCTTAGAGTCGATCCGAGGTCTGAACATACAATTTTTCTCTACAACTATTTTTCATATCTAAAAATCGTTTCGTTGGTAACTTTCAAATCTCCCTTTTGCAATCTAGATATACAAGAAGCCTATACTCAGTAGTTTTATATTATTTTTCTTTCTTTCTTTTTTTTGAAGGGTTTCAGATTTATATTCACGTATCGATATTAGGGTAAGAAAATCCGACAGAGATCAGATTTCAGAATCCATGGGTTTAGAATATAATAGACTTAATGTTTATAAAGGCATTTCGTGTCTGGACAGGTATTAATAATCGTGCAAGGAATTAAGACAATTTTTTTTATATTTTTAATAAGATTATCGAAAAGCTTTCACTTGTAAAGTAAAGACAAAGTAAAAGAGACAATGAATATTGATAAGAAATAATAAAAAATGTTCAGGAAATCAAAAGAATTTTTCTTTAATTTTTTGAAGAGACTTACGTGAAAAATTTTTTTTAGAATAAAAGCAGCGAAAGGAATAATTAATATATTGATGATAAATTTCAATTAATAAATAATAAATAATACATAATTAATAAAAAATAAAAAATAATAAAATAATTTGCGTTTTAATTGAAATTAGAGAAAAGAAAATTACTACCTAGGTAAAAATGAATAAAATTGACACAATTTGAAATCCGCTCTTGTGTAAATGAGCAATTTTGAAATTATTGACCTTACTGACTGAATTTTTCTTTCCAACAGGTCGGACTCGGGTAGCAATTATCATTCTGGACACAGGAGGAATGAGAGTATGTATGCTATGACTGGTTTGTATGCAGAGAGCACCGGTGGTAATGCTGGCGAAAATTCAGATTTGCCATTGACACACGATACCGTAATTAGATGTCATAGTCGAAATCCAAGTTCTGGCATTATGGACCATAGGTGAATTGGCATTTTCTTCTTAGCAATTTTGCACAAAAAAAGCAAATTTTCACTATTCTCCTTGGAAAATAACATTTATCTAGAAATGCAAAAAAATATGTATGAAATGCAATCGTAATAAATAATTAATTCACTCACAGGATTGATATAGGTCAGGGAAATCAGGAACAATAAAATTGGTCAGAGAAATCAAAGAAAAATCGGGGGGGAATTTTATCAAAAGTAATGGAAAAATATCAAAATTTGAGAATTCACAAGAAAATCGAAGGTTTTTTGCCATTTAGCGATTTTTGAAAATATTGAACACAATTAATTTCTTTTATTTCAATTAGTAGGTAAAATAAACTTTTTACACGAATACATTCAAACAATTCTTTTTTTTTTATTTTGAAACAAAATTTTTTTTCTATTTCTATTTCTGACAAAAATAAGTAAACTTTAGAAAATTTGTAATTGAAAAATATTTTATATTCCCAAAGTTCTGAACGTTCAAATCAGCAAAATTTATTTATCTTCCTAAATAGAAAATTTTATTATAATAATTTTTCGTCACATATTCAAAAAAATTATTTACAAAGTTTCTAAATGTTAAATTAAATTTTTTTATTTTAAAAAATATTTTTAACATCCTGCGACTTTTGAAAATATCAAAAATATTTATTTTTCTTCAAGTTTTTTTCTATTTCTATAACAATAATGCTTGAACTTTGGAGAATATGCAATTGAATCTGTTTTCAATGAATTCGTTTTCAAAGAACTTTTTTAAAAAGTATTATCTTCAACTGACTTGACACAGGTCAGGGAAATGATGAAAATGTCAGGGCTTCTTACTAAAAGTACTGACGAAAGTATAAAATTTCTAAAATTGATAAAAGAAATTATTTTTTTGTGTCCAATTTTTGAAAATATTACAAACATTTAATTCTTCTTGAATTTTTGTTATTCATTAAAAATAGTTAAACTATATAAAATATTCATTTTTTAAAAATAAATATTATCGTTTTCAATAATAATTTACAAGTAAAGATTACAATTTACAAATTGAAATTCAAAACTCAATGTTTAGAAGCATTTTCCCTGTGTATCTAATACTTTTTCCGATTTTTCTTTCACTACTGAAATTTCGAAAACGAAGTGTTAATTTCCGAAAATAATCAATCACTATACATAGAATTGTTTTTTAAAAGTACCATTAGTTAAAGTTTTACCATTTTTCATGCGACGAATAATTTTACAATTAATTATAAACTACCGTTCGTTCATTGAAGTGAGTAATTTTTTTTAAATGCCCCGAAGACAATCTTATGAAAGTAAAGCATTCTTTCCTAGGAAAAATGAAAGAGCGCATGTTAACCAGGAAGAGAGAAATGAATTTCAAATTCTTTTACACACAACAAAGAATTTTTTTCTTCTTCTTCTTCTCTTTCGCTTTGAGCAACACACAAGAAAGAATTGCATCTATTCATTAAATAATTTATGAATTAAATTCCATTTAAAAGTTGAACCTTGAAAATGTAGTAGAGTGATTAACGAATGAGAAGGAATTATGAAAGAATTATTACTTGTTTTGCTTGCGAAAAAAATCACTATTTAATATTTCTCATGATCAAATGCTAAACATGGTTCGCTAAAAGTAATATGGAGGCCTATTCGCGCGGGTAGAAAGTAATCTCATGGTGGCCATGGCACGATTTATAAACGTATCATAGAAATTTTCTGACTAATACACATTCACTGCCATTGTTTCAGAGTTTTATCCTAATAAATATATAAATCGGAAAATCTAGTTTAGTTTTGAAGGAGTGATAATAAAAAAAGGGGGAAAAACACAAAGAAAAAAAAATACCATCGATAATTATTGCGTAATTTTTTATTATTTATTTATTTTTCTATTAATTTTTCTTATTTTATTCTCATTTTTCTTTTATTTTTTTATCTACTTGATTTTTTTTATTTAATACTTTTTGTTTACTGTTTTTGTTTTCTTTTTTTCATAGTCGTTATTTTTCCTGAATTCACTTTTTTCATCGATTTATTCACTTTTTGATTAATTTATTAAGTTACTTATTTATTTCCTTTTTTCCTAGAAGGTCTCTTTCTAGAAACGGAAAAATGGCTTATTTAACAGTTTTTGCAATTTTTTTGTTCGTTATATAAAAATCATCATTGAAAATAAAATATTTCCTTGATGATTTGTGAACAAAGAAATTTTTTTTATAGAGTTGCGCGAGAGATTTGATAAATTGAGGCCTGGGAAAATATTAAAATGCATAAGACTGCATGTTTATTCCCAGAGGGATTTAATCGCTGTCGCTGCAATTCCTTTTTATTATGCTTTTCAAGTTATAGAGGAAGAAAAATAAATGTTATTTTCCATCTAAATTTTTATAAACAAAGAATTGAAATAGTTTCATCACATCATGCATTATTTTATTTTGCACTTTTACAGAGACTTTGTCATCAAATGTCATAGCAGGAATCCAAGTGCTTCCATGATAGACAGGTAAATTAATTTTTTTTTCAAATTTCCTCTGTTTGAAGGATTTCTTCGATTTCTGTAATTTTTTTTTTAGAGAAAAATTAGTAATTATATAAAAGACTTTTTTTGGTATTTGAAATTTTTTACATGCGTTTAAAATCTTTTTATTAATTTTTCTTTTTTTTATAGCGAGAATTTGAATTAATTAATTTTCCTATTTTCCAGAACTGAAAAGGAAAAACCACAGACACCTCCTCTCAGTCCTGATTCAAAGGACTGTGGAATCCTAACTTGTAGACCGGCCTTCGTTCAAAAATTTGCAAGTATTAAGGTTCGTAATCAAATTTTTTTTCTTTGTTCGGTTTCATTTTATGCAATAAATCACGTGTCGTCATAATACACATACATTAATCCATCATATTATCCAACAATGAGGCCTGGAAAGTTGCAAGTGTTGAATTTAATGTCTCGAAAATACATTTCAATGATATTTTTGAGACCACTTTCAAACTTCAATCAATAACGTTTCGTTTTCAATTTTTTTTCCTAGTTCTATTTTAATTTGACGAAAAACAAATTTGCAGATGTTAAAAAAACAAAAAAAAAGTTTCATTTTTCTTGATAAAACTTAATGATAAAAAAAAGTAAAAATTAAAAATGCTAAGTTTAGTAAATTTAGTTTTTGAAATGGAAAAGCATTTTTTATTTTTACTTTTTTAATTTTAACAGTAAATTTTGCATTTGTTTGTAAAAGTATAAAAGAGGAGGCTTTGTATTCATCTACTAAAACCTGATATTTACCACTTCTTACGATTTGGATACTTTTTTTTAGACTTGTGTCACTAGAAGGTACTTTTTTCATTTTTTTTCTTCAGAATTTACATTACTTTGAACTCGCTAATGAAATAAAAAAAATTAATATTTATTTTTTTCAAAATAATCATAAATTCCTGAATCATCTATTCACCTATTCACCTCGCTTCATTAATATATACAAAGTTACTATATTTAACTTTATCAATTCTAATTAATCTAATCTAATAAAAATTTTGGTCGCGTCAAGTTTCCCTTGATCCAAATTCTTAACTATTACAACTTTAATGATAAAAATCTACAATTCATTAAAATAACAATTCTTGAACTACAATCGCAATATATTCAAAGAAATTCTTCGTAAAATTCAATTACTTTCAAACTTTTTAATTTAAATTATTTTAAAAAACTACACTATTTTGAAAAGATTTCATGAAATTTATTCTTCGAAAGAATTTATAATTATTTAAAAAACAACTATAATAAAATTATTCAAGAGAATTCAATTTTTTGTAACAATAATTTTAATTAAAGTTACAATGAAGTTATTAATTACGATTATATTAACAAAATTTAAAAATTAAAAAAAATTAAATTTCAATTTTTCAATAATTTCAATAATTTAATTACTGTCAAAAACTTTTATATTCTTTGGAAGAATTCAATTATTTTCAATAATTTAAACAAATTACTTAAATTAATTTAATAAAATTCTGAGAAGAATTTAATTAATTTCTAAAAAATTAAAATAATAATTTAATAATTAAATATTTAATTACAATATTATTAGAAAACTCGATTGTTTTAAAAATTTGAAAAAAATTTTAACTTAATTTAATTACTTTCAAAATTTTCAATTAAAATTATTTTAAAAAATCCATAATTTTCAATAAATTCAAAGAAATTCTTCACAGCAATTCAATTATTTTCAAAATTGAGTAAAATTCTTGGGAAGAGTTCAACTATTTTCAACATAATTTTAATAAAGTTTCTCGAAAGAATTCAACTATTTTTAAAAAAAGTTAATGAAACTCGTGAAAAAATTCAATTGTCATAAAACATTTTCATTATTCTACCTAAATTTTCTAATTTTAACTAATTCATTTATTCATTATAATTGGATTCTATAAAATTATTTAAGTTTTGAGGAATTGCCTATATTTGTAATTTTTAGATATAATTAAATTTCAATCATTTTGACATTAAAATTATTATTAAAAATTTTACTTTCTTTTGGAAAAATAAATTACAATATGTATTTTAATATTAATTTAATAGGAATATTGTAGTTTTGAATAATTTAATTTAGAAATTCTGTAAAAAATCAGGTTTTCAAAGATAATTCAACTTTAAACCTTCTGAAATTTAATTAGTTCTAAAAACTATAACTTTAATCATTTGAAAATTTAATTATTTTTTATACATTTTAACTAAAATTCTTCTTTAAATCAATTATTTTTAATAAAATGTTTTAGAGAATGTTCTTTGAAAATTTAATTACGTATAAATTAAAAAATGAAACTCTTTACAATAATTGAAAATGTAAATATTTGTGGTTTTCTTTACAAAATGCCATTGGCGTGAATTATTGTCCACCATAGTAATTTACTTTTCAAAAATTATAAGAATTAAATTCTTAAAATTAATACTTTAAAATTATTTTCCAATAATAATAATTCCAAAGGATTTTTGTTAATTTACTCTTAAAAATTATTTCTAAATTTAATCGTATTTCTGAAGAATTCTAACTAAAAATTCGAAAAGAACAATCGAATTATACAAAAATATAGAATTGAAATCATTACCTGGATTAGGAAAGAAATTAATATTCTTTATAAAAACCAGAGAAAAACATCATTAAATTTTTCTGATAATCTTGAATAAAATTAATTACTTTTTTGCACATTGAAGCGTGTGAAATGAGCGGTTTTTTAGTCGTAAAATTCAATTTTTCAATAGTAACTTTTTTTTACTATTTCTTTTCAGTCATAAAGCTAATTTTTGCTACTTATTTTTAATTAATTTATGAGCGCGAAGCAAGAAAGCATAAAAGTAAAAAACTAAAAAGTTTCTAATAGTAGAAAATTAAAAAAAGGATAAAATTCGAAGAGAAGAATAAAATTAATTTTCTGTTACACGTGAATGAAAAATAAATTTTTCTAGAGTGAATTTAAATATTAAAAGAATGCTATTGTTAATGTAGAAAGCAAAAAAAAAATTACACTCGACATAAAAGGACAAATATAAATTATTATACCATTAATCAGATTTCTGTTAAATCTATACACTTATCGTATTTTAAAGTACTTTGTATTCACATGCTACTTTTCCTATGAATATTAAATAGTTTACACCGCACGTGCAGTTTGCTTGGCAGAAATTCACGTGTGTAAATAAAGTATATATCGACTATTCATTTGCCCGCGGGAAAGTTTATGTTTATTTTTCTTTCATAAATTATATACAGATTTATTTATTATTTATTTATTTACATATATGTATTATATAAATGCGTATAGATTGTAAAACTTTTTGTATTTCATTCATTTTATTCAATTGTTATGTGTGACATTTCTTTCTTATTTCTGTTGCAGGTCTTTGTATTTTTGTTGTCCTTTCTTGTTACATTGCAACAAGCACTCAGCTCAGGGTACATTAATTCTGTGATCACAACGATCGAGAAGAGATTTGAGATCCCGTCCAGTCTTTCGGGTCTCATAGCAAGCTTTTATGAAATAGGAAATGTTATTACTGTTATTTTTGTCAGTTATCTCGGTAGTCGAAGACACATTCCCGTTTGGATAGCAATCGGTGAGAATTAAATTTCAATTTGTTAAATTACTTTAATTGTATTTAAAAAAATTGAATTATATTAAGAAACTTTAATTGTAGTAAAAAAAACTTGAATTATATTTAGAAACGTTAATAACACAAATTTAACTTTAGTTTAAAAAACTCCAATTGTATTAAGAAACTTCAATATATTTAAATTACAATTTAAAAAAATATATATTAAAATTAATTGTAATTTTAAGAAATCGAAGTATTAATATCGTTTTTCTTATGAAAGAAATGAAAATCTAAAGTAAAGTGAACTTTGTTTTTTAGTTTCAATGCGTTGGTGAAATATTGCTAAAAAAATATTGTCTATTTTCCAGGTGCGGTAATAACGGGATTGGGTTCAATGGTTTTTGTCATTCCGCATTTTACAGCTGAACCAAACCTTACAACCACTTCCAATGCCTCCAATTCAGATAATATTTGCCGTGGAGTCTCGTTGCGTGAGCAGGATATGGGACTAGGTAAATTAAAATTGAAAAATTATTTTCTTTCTATTAAAATCGAAAATAAATCTAATTACATTTTACGACTACCATAAAGAACAAATATTTAATTCAGGGTTGCCACAAATCTGGGAAAAGTCAGGAATTTTTATTTAAAGTATTGGAAAAAATGAGAATTCATAAAAAAAATTGTGAATTTTGTTTTTTTTTTTGGTGGGCTCATAAATTATGTAATTATCACGAATTCTAATATGAAACCTTCGATCTTTTCTATTTCTAACAATCATTTGTTTTTAAATATCTTTATTCTTGAAGAACCATTCTGAAATTATTACTAATAAATTATTTAATGAGTAATTTGACTTAAATATTCCACAATTAATTGAATTTCAAAAGAGTTGCGTTTACAATTTTCATAAAACGATTGACTTCAATAGGTGTCAATTTGAAATTTTATAAAATTTAAATTTTGAATGAATTTCATTAGAAATTTGAAAGAACTTATGTAGATTTTTGAAATTTTTTATTAGTTCAAACTCTTCTGAAGTTAACTTAATTTTTTAATTAATTATTAAAAATCATAAATTTATAGAATAATTTCAGTAAAAAACACTTTAAAATAATTAAATTTTGCAGAAATTACAAATGATTGCAGAAATTCAATTATTTTCAAAAGTAATAAAATTCTTCGGAGAAATTCAATTATGTTCAGAAATTTTTTAAAATTCTAGTCAAAATTAAAACTATCTTTATAAATATTAAAATTTTCCCCCAAAATTCCATTATTTTCACAAATTTTACTAAACTTTTTGCAAAATTTTAATTAATTTTCAAAAATTTTCCGCATTTCGATAATTTTTAATATCTACTGTTTTAATAATATTTCCCAAAAGAACTCAATTTTTTTAAATAATTTTTTTTAATTCTATGCAAACATTTAATTATTCTCATAAAAAATTGAAATTTCACAGGAATTAAATTTTTTAGACATTTTTTATAAATTTTAGGAATTTAATTTTTTTTATAAATTACAAACTCATCGTAGCATTTAATTATTTTTAATACAATTTAAATCGAATTCTGTGAAAATTGAATTATCTTTTAAACTTTGATTATAATTTGTGGAAAGAATTCAATTATTTAAAAATTTTTTGATAAAGTTCGTTAGGAGAATTTAATTTTGAAAAACATTCAATTCAAAATAATGTAGTTTTTAGAATAATTTTAATTGGAAATTTTGAAAATAATTGAATTAGATAAAGAACATTTTTGAACTTTTTAATAATCGTGTCTGTTAATAATTATAATTAAATATTTTATTATTGAAGTTTATTAAAATTCTATTTGAGAATGAATGAATTCCAGAGAATAATTTTATTATTTATAAAGAATAATTTAATTTAATTCTTGCGATGAATTTTACTACTTACAAAAATATTTTAATTGTTTCGAAGGATTTATGAAAAGTTTAGAAAATAATAGAATTCTTTCGAAAAATTTTATTAAATATCAAAATAAAATTAGATTGTTTCAAAAGATTTATTACAATTTTAGAATGTAATTGAATTTCTTCAAAAAATAATATTCAAAATTAAAGAAAAAATTAAATCCTTTCATGAAATTTTATTAAAATTGTATTAAAAATAATTGAATTGTTTCGAAGAATTTCTTAAAATTTTAGAAAATAATTGAATCGAAGACTGAGTGATCATTATGTTCACATTTTATAACAAATATTCTTATAAGTTGTTGAATTTTAAAGAAATTGTAATTTGAATGTTTTAAAGCATTCAAATTTCTACAGAAAAATAATAATTTTTAAAGTGCAAAATATTCTTCAGAGACAGAGAAAAAGTCAAAATTTGGTCTGAAAATCAGGAAAAAGAGTGGGAAAAACAAAATGAATTATTGTGTCAATCCTGTTCAAAACTTTAAAAACGGAAAGTTAATTCTTTAATTCTGAGATTAATTTCGAAGAAAAATTATTCAAAAAAAAATATATATTCAAAAATTAAAAAAGTTTCTCTAATGAAATTTGTATTTTTCAGTTTTCTCATTCAATTATATTTATTAAAATTTACGAACTTATTTTAATGAAAGAAAATTGCTTTTTAACTATAAAAGGGAGAAAATTGTGACAAATTTAAAAATATTGCTTGTGGATGAAAAATGGAGATTTATGTTTGTTTTCCGTGTTTTAGGTCGTCTTTCAACTGGTCTCGCGTCACCACCCTTAGCGCCGCATAACAATTTAAGAGGTGATAATTGCATTCAAGGAACTCCGTCGACATTTGGCCCTGTTTTGCTTTTTGTGCTTGCTCAACTTTTATTAGGATGCGGAGGTTCGCCTCTTTTTACTCTAGGCACAACGTACATAGACGATCATGTCAGTCAAGACAGTGCTTCCCTGTATATTGGTAAATTCCTCACTTATTTCTTAATTCAAGTTAAATTCAATAAAAAAAAATTTATCGTAAAAAGTGATAAATCGTCTTTTTTTATATTATATTTATAATTATGTTGTCATTTAGTTTTTTAACACTGATGACTAGTTTTATTGATTGATTTATTTATTTATTTAATACGAAATGTAACATAAAAATTCTGAATACGAAAATAATATATTAATTCGATTAATGGAAAGATGAAATTTTTTTTTTTTTATTTGATTATAAGATTCGAATTGCGATAAAATTAAAAGTATTTTCTAGTTTATTATTTATTTAAGAATATAATCGATAGAAATAGAAGTGCAATTTTCTTACGAATAATGTATTTATATTTATTTGTGTTTGATTAAAATAAATAACTGAAAAGAAAAAATTATTTCAGGCTGCGTCTACAGTATGGCAGCATTCGGTCCAGTGCTTGGCTTCCTTCTGGGAGCTTTCCTTCTCTCCTATCATATGGATTCTTTCGCTGGAAATATCATAAGCATTGGTGAATATTTTTCCTTTTCTTATTATTGTTTTTCTCTTTTTCTTTTCACCTTCTAACTGATTTATTTTTTGCCTATAGATCCGGGTGATCATCGATGGGTAGGAATGTGGTGGGGAGGATTTCTACTCTGTGGTTTGCTTCTCATTCTAACTGCAATTCCATTCTTCAGCTTTCCAAAAACCTTACAGCGGGAGAAGGAAAAAATCCGAATTATCGAGAAGAGCAAACCACCGCCAATTAAGGAGAAGGAACCCGCTAAAGAAATAAAGAAAGTCATCGACACTGATGACACTGCTTATGGAAAGGATATTAAAGGTAAAAATAATTTTTAATATTAATTAAAGTCTTTGTGATTTATTTTCTCTCCACTTTTTCTAAATAGTTAAATGTGAAATTAATTTTTCCTTCCAGACATTCCACGAAGTATGTGGAGGCTTTTGTGCAATCCAGTTTACATTGTGACGTGTTTAGGCGCCTGCATGGAGTTGGTGATTGTTTCAGGATTTGTCGTATTTTTGCCCAAGTACTTGGAAACGCAATTTAGTTTGGGCAAGAGCCAAGCGAGCGTCTTTACTGGTTCGATCGCGATACCAGGAGCCTGCATTGGCATTTTTATTGGTGGATGCCTACTAAAACGTCTTGAATTGAGGCCAAAGGGCGCCGTGCAATTTGTTCTAGTCTCGAATATTATTTGCCTCACGTGTTATGGATTATTATTTTTCCTTGGATGCGATAATGTGAAAATGGCCGGGACCACAATTCCATATTACAATAGCAGTACGAAAGGTCTTGAACCATTTCAAGTTAATCTCACTGCCGCCTGCAATTTTGGTTGCGAATGTCGTATGACCGATGTTGAACCCGTTTGCGGAAATAATGGTCTCACATACTTTAGTCCTTGTCATGCCGGATGTACTGCTTTCAGCTCCAAATCCAATTTCACTAATTGCGCATGTGAGTACGATTGTATTTTCTCCTTTATTTTCGATTTATTTCCTGACAATTGTAAATTTTTCAAAATTGTTTTTATTGACTAGGAGAAAGTAGTTTTTTTTTAATGTTTGTGGACTTATTTTAGATAATTTAGGGCAATATTTTTATTTTTTCTGTTCTTGGAAAAAATTATTATTCTAAAATTGGTAGAATTTATGAATTTTAAATTAATTGGTGTAATTTTAGAAAAAAATGAAAACTGAAGGATTTGTTTTTTTTTGCAGGTATTCACAGCAATTTATCAATTGTTCCACCAGTTGCTCCTGAATTTGCTGAAGTTACTGTCGTTCCTGTTGCAACAGCAGGGCCTTGTACTTCCCCTTGTAGAACGATATTTCCATTTCTTATTCTCCTCTTCTTCATGACGTTTGTCGTCGCAGTCACGCAAATGCCACTCTTGATGATAGTTTTACGGTGAGACTTTTTTTAGTTAATTTAATTGAGTAATTTTAATTATTAAAACAAATTAAATTGCCAGAAGATTGAATTCAATTTATAAATATTTTTAATTCAGGCCTCGACTTTTTTTATTTTTAAAAAATGCAACTTATTTCACTTATTTTCAAAAAATGCAACTTTTTTCACTTATTTTCAAAAATGTAGACTTTTCGACTTTTCCTCAATTTGTTGCAACAAATTATCCCTTTTTTGGTATGCAATTTATTTCAATTTTTATAGTGTGAATAGTAAGTAGTCAAATTTTGCAATAATTATTTTTTACTAATTTATTTAGATTATTGAATTATTGAATGATTTATAATCAAAAAGCTCTAAAATAATTGAGTTTTTGTAAAATTATATCGAAAATAATTGATTTTTAGAAGTATTTTATTAAATTATTCAAAATTTAAATCTTGAAGAATTTAAATAGGAAATTTTGAAAATAATAATTAAATTCTCAAAAATTTAAATAAAAATTTGCAAATGACAATTATTTGAAAATTAACTTCAGGAAAAACATATATTCTTGAAAAAAATAATAGTTTGCTTTTTTCATTATATTTTTTAAAAATTCAACAATATTTTCAATATTATCAAGTATATATTTTTGAAAATTCAAATATCTACAAAAAATTACCATATTCGAATTTTTTTAGAATTACTATTAAAGTTTTGAAGTAATCAATCATCTTAAAAATTTTTAGTTAAAATTCTTCAAAAAATTAATTAGTTTTTGAATACACGAAACTTTTTTTTGAAGAAATTCATTTCTTTTTGATAAATTATATTTACAATATTTCTAAAAAAAACTGTTATTCTTAAAATTTGTTTTTCCAAATTAAAAAAGTTGTTAATTATTATAGGTTTCGATTATCTTTAACAAGGAAAAGTAACTTAATTTTTTTCAAAAAATCAATTTCCTTAAAATGATCAATAAAATTTTTGAATAAATTGTTCTTATTTAAACACATTATTGTGTTCATATTTTTAAATAAAATTCTTCAAAAATCTGAATATTTATTTATATTTTTCAAAAATTTAATTATTTTTAAAGGATTATACTAAATTTAAA
The DNA here is from genome assembly GCA_032873175.1 of Leptopilina drosophilae. Classification (NCBI taxonomy): domain Eukaryota; kingdom Metazoa; phylum Arthropoda; class Insecta; order Hymenoptera; family Figitidae; genus Leptopilina; species Leptopilina drosophilae. Next base: position 52,991,049 of record CM065478.1, read on the forward strand.
ATTATTTTTAAAACTTAGTAGAGTTTTATGAAAAATCTATTTTCAATTCTTGTTAAAATTTCGGAGAAATTATGTACTTTTATATTTTTTACTTAAGATTCTTTTAAAACTTATTTCACTTATTTTCAAAAAATGCAACTTTTTTCACTTATTTTCAAAAATTTAGACTTTTCTAAATAAAAAATCTATTTTCAATTCTTGTTAAAATTTCGGAGAAATTATGTACTTTTATATTTTTTACTTAAGATTCTTTTAAAACTTGATTATTTATATTTTATATTCTCTAGAAATTTAGTTATTTTTCATAGTTTTACTTAATTTCAATTATTTGCCTTTTTTTCAAGTATACATAACTGAAAAAATTTATTATCTTTCTAAAATTATTGAAAAATATTTTTAAAAAATATTAATTTTGAGACTGAATTTTTTTATTTTAATTTTTAAATTTAAATTTAAAAAAAATCAATTATTTCTATATGTTTGATTTCATTTATTTCAATAATTCACCTTTACTTGTTTAAAAATTCACTGCGAAGAGTTATAGTCACAATTATTGTAAAGAAAACTTGAATTTTTGTATTTAAGTAATTGAATTCTCGAAGATGCTTGGAAAATTATTAAAAATATTTGCTTTAGAAAAGAAGTTTAGTTAAAATTTTGAAAATAATTAAACTAGGAAAGAATTACAGTTGTAATTTTTAAAGATAATAAAATTTCAGAAGGTTTAAGATTGAAATTTAAAAAAATTTAATTCTCGTGGAAAATAAATATGAAGTACATATTTAAATATTTATTGAACAAAATTATTGATGTTCTTTGATATCGGAATTTAAAAATTATCACGAAATTATAAAATTATTTTTCTGTGTGACAAATGCTGTATAAAATATTTAACTTCTTTTGTATTTTTAATCGACTTGTCGTCTTTTTTGCGTCTTAAAATCGATTCGTGCCCTGTAAATTTTATTAATTACTTGTATTTCTTTTTGGTTAAATTATTATGTAATTGTCATTAATTTTGTCCTTGCAGTTCGGTGTCTGAGGAAGAAAGATCATTTGCCTTAGGAATGCAATTTGTAATCTTTAGGCTTTTTGGCTATATACCAGCGCCAATTCTTTTTGGAAATTTAATTGATTCAACGTGCTTATTATGGAAGAGCACTTGCGGTGAAAAAGGAGGACGTTGCCTTCTCTACGATATCGAGCAATTTAGATACAAGTAATTATTTTCTTCTTCTCTTCTCTTTTCTTTTCTAATTAAAAGTCTATTTATTTCCATTGTATTTTTCTTTTTTTTAAGTAATTATTTTTTTCTTCTCTACTTAAGTGAAAAATTTGTCCCTACAACTTTTGTAAATTGTTTTTTTCTCTTTTAATTCAGGTACGTTGGCCTTTGTGCTGGAATAAAAATTCTCGCCCTCGCACTATTTCTAATTGATTGGTGGCTAGTGAGAAGAAGAAAGCACATGGAGGACATGCCACCATCTCTAACAGTCAATGAATTAGTCGGTTCTATAATCAGTCTCGACAAATGTAAATAATTTTTATTTTACTGATTTTCACCATTATTAATTTTGATTTTGTTTTATTAATTATTCCCTTGATTATTTTAGTATTTGAAGAAAAACCACATCACACGGACGTGGGAAACAGTTCGCCGAGCACTGAAAATCCCACGCAATCATCAATATCGTCTCCCACGGAGCCTACGAAGTCAACGAATCTTGAGGAAACAGAATCCTCGGGTCGCTCAAAAAATGATTTGGAAATCTCTGATACGAGGCAGGCACTTTTGGCCCCCGATGATCTCGATACTGAAACGGTAAATTTTCCAAATAAAAACGAGAATCGCGATTTGCTTGTTTAATGATTACTTCATTCTAGCTTTTTATTTTCAAATATCAGTCGCCTTGCAAAATTATTTTTATTTGTGGTAAATTATTTTTCTCCCAATATGACTGTAGAATTGTACGATTATTAACTTTTTTTGTGCCTTAGACAATTTTTTTCTCTCATTAGTACAATAAATTTATTAAAAAATAATTTACCACTAATAATAATTTTGTATGCGTGACCTTTTTTTAAAAAAAACGAATCCCATTCGTTAGAATTTAATTGATTTGTTAAAACTGTAGACATTAAAATGAAATTTTCCAGATGTGAAAATTTTTTGTCAAATTGAAATCTACTTCAAATTGAAGAATTCTTTTTTTAATTTTTTTTTTTTTTTTGCTAGTTTATCCATTTTACAGTTTTCAAGCGATCTCTTTTTCTTTGAGGCGAATAATTTCTTTTTCAGTAAAGAAAAGTGAACGTGAGATTGTAAATATTTTGAAAAAAAGCCTGCCTTAAGAAATATAAGACTAGATAAATTTACAATTAATGATAATGGACTAATAATATTAGTAACAAATTATTGATCGACACAAATAGTAGATTGTAAGTCACAGTTAAATAATTTTATAACATAGAATTAACATTTACGGAAATGATTAGTCAATATAGTAATAATTAATGTCGGGAGAGAAATATTCGTAGTGATCTGAGTAGGTAACAAATAAAACAAGAATTCGAAGCATATTTTTTTTCGCTTTTGATTATTATTATAAGGAATAGAAGCAGATAGTTTGCAAAATCCTCTTTGAAAAAAGAAATATTTTTAATTTCTAGAAAGATTTTAGTTACGGAAAATCTTGTTTATACAGAAAAGAAAAATACTTCCATGCAACGAAATAATATTTTCACTTGTTATTAAATAATTTCATCGATTGCGAGTCTATAAGGTTCTAAATGTAATTTACTTCAGGCATTTATGAAAAATTGTTGACAATTTTTAATATTTGAAATTTGAATATATTTACACTATTTTCTTAGTCTCTATAAATTCCTTTCAAGGTTTTTCTTCTTAAAAAAAATTTATTTGGAAGATTTTTCCTCCAAAAAAACCATGAGAATTTTGATTTCTGAATAGAAATGCAAATATTTCAAATTATTAAACATTGTCAAAAATTATCACCCGCACGGAACCTTAATTAGAGAAATTAATCACTCTAGTGCAATATTTAATTATTATCAAACTCCATAATCGAGAAAGAAAATACTAATATCTCACTCAGGTACGATTTTGTCTTTAGAAATTGAAGACACTTTATTTTATTGAAAAACAAACCGAAATGAAAATTTCAATTCAGCCATTTACCTAATCTGCCTTGAATCGAAAAATTTATTTTCAAATTATCACACATCAAGAAAAAAAAGTTTTCAATATCTAATTAATTATGTATAAAGCCTAATAAATGGCCTCAAAAAACATATCTAAACTTAAAGGAGAAACAAAAGAAGTTATAAAATATTTCTAGGGTACACTTCTCGTATCACACACCTGAGCACTTTCAATTTTCAAATAAATATTCTATTTATTTAGCAGCTTACTTGGCCTTACGCTGTCAATTTATAAAAAAAAAGAAATTTTTCGAACAAAAATATATCGAATCATTAATAAAAACAAAAATAAAACTGTCCATTATCTTTCTAGACTTTAAATTCGAATCGTCGATAGATTTTTGTGAATCTAATATTCTGTATATTAATTTTCTTATATACTTTGCACTCGAACGTACGTACCTCGCAGGTTTACATTGTGATAAATACGCTTGAGACGATAGAATTTTTTGAAAAAGTTCGTAAAATTTACGATAGATAGTAATTTTAAAAGAAAAAGAAAACAAACAAAGAAATTGTGTATAATTGACGGTAACAGAAAATAATGTAAACTTGAAAAACTTCTCTTTGAGTTCACAAAAAATTATTTTTTTGTGACTATTCAGAAGTGAATTATTTTCTTAATTATAAAGGAATTATTTTCATTAAATATTTTTTCGAATCTCAGTGCTGGTTACTTGAAAAATGAAAAGTATTTAATTTTAAATCTCAATTTTTACGAAAAGGAAAAATCTCAAATTTTGATGAGAAAAATACTATAAACAATATGTGGTTTATATTTTTTTTTATCTGATTTTTAAATAAGACTAATTCTGATGAACTCATTGAGATCTTTTTTCTGAAAATAATATCGATATGAAAAAATCGGTATTATTTGAGAACATCGTATGTACATAACTAGTTAATAAAGCAATTGTTGTAAGTTTTATTATTATTACTATTATTAATTATTATTTTTATTTTATTATTATTATTATTATTATTATTATTAATTATTATTAATACTATTACTATTTTTAATATTACTATTATTGCTATTGTGAAAAATGATTGCGTTTCTGTGAGACTTTCTTTCGTTAAAAATTGAACGAAATGGAGAACTTGAAAGTAAATTTTGAATTTGCACGTTATCAAAAAATACTTGAAGTACAGTATATATTTTTTATCGGATTTTTTGTCGTTGTTTTTCAGTAAATTTTCCCAATATTTGAAATATTTTTGTGAATTTTTATTTTCTTGTTATTTAAGAAAAGAAAATTTCTTGTGGTTTTTTTTTGTAAAAATTGTGATGGAATAAAGTTCTCTGTATTGTAATTGTAAATTATTTTTTTTTGTGAAAAGGAATATATAGGTAGAGTAATAATTAAGGAATTAATTTTGATTAGTAACCGTCTGAAAAAATGTTACATTCCTTTCTTTAAGGGAAAGAAGAAACGTGAGTTTTAGAGTGAAATGAAAATTGTGAAAAGTATTAATATAGAAATAGTCCGTGTAATGATATGGATATGTGTATATATACATATTATTATATATTATATAAAATTATCAATGAACTGTAAATCGCTTATAGATGTAACCTATTTTTTGTAGGGACCATATATTATATATTTAAAAGAAAATAACCATTAATACATTCTACAGTCGATATCGTGAGAAATCGATTTTTTTCCATTATAAATATTAGAAAATTTAGCGAAACTTTTTTCAGCAAATTAATGATATCAATTTTCGAGTAAGAGTTATAATAATTTCTAATCTTTTTTTTCGAATTTAAAACAAGTTTTCTACGATTAATGCTTAAAATTTGCAAAAAGAATTTTTTTTCTCGAATTTTTGCATTTAATAAATTTAAATTAAAAATCAGAAAGTAAGAATAACAAATTATTTACTAATTGCTTTTTTTTGAAAGTCGAAAAGAAATTCCATAAAATTGTGTAAAAAAAATGTCCTATAGAATTAAATATTATTGTGCAAATAATAATGAATTTAAACAAGAAAAATGCTCACAAAAAATTGTAACTCCATTTTGAAACAAAATGTACTTGTCTAAAAAAAAAATTGAAATTTCAACTGGCCTTAAAAGTTACCAAGAATAAAAGAAAAAGAGATAATTTCACGAGATTCAATTAACAAGTGTGTATGTAAATAAAGAAAATTTGGTATTCGCGTAACGCAAGTAATTAACAATAAGGAAATTATATTTTAAGAGGTAAAAAAAATATTATGTATATTAAAAGTTAATGCGTTTTCATGTTTACACGATTTGAAGAAAAAAAATGATCTTGTGCGACTGCAGTTAGTACATTTTCGGTAAAATGTTATTTACATCATTCTTATCATATATTATGAAAATTCTCATTTTCCATTCGATAAAGTTTTATTTAATTGAAGAAATACTATTTTTAAAGCGAAATTTGAAAACTGGTGATAATTTCTAATAAATTGAATAATTATTTTAAGATTAGTTTTTTAATAGTCGATTTTTGAAAAATTTTACCGTAATTGTACTATTGTTTATCGCACATGAAAACAAAGAGAAAAATGCTCTTTAGCTTATAGAGAACATTTTAAAGCAGATCTTGTTTGGCTTTATTTTCATCTTGAGAGCTAAGCACGAACAGATATGTATTTACAATGAATAAACATTTAAAAACTGTTAATATTCACTTTGTCGAATTTATTCCCTTTTTAATTAATGGTATTATTTAGTTTAATGGAAATAGAATACATTTTTGATAAATTAATTCGATTAATTTTTGTTTCTGGATTTTCAACAATTAAAGTTTGAATATTTGAATGTGCGCGCCACTGGACAGTGCGCACGCGCCGTCGCAAAATGAGTTCGCAATAATGCCGCTTACGCGTCATTGGCGCTTTTCGCCAGAATTTGGAATTTTATCCAGTTGCTCCAAGCTTCTTTTGCGTGCGGACGTACGCGAGTGTTCAGTGGAATTATCATCTTTTGGATTCTCGTCTCCAATAACGAACGGCCCCGTATTCAATGTGTATGGCGATTCTGGTGAGTCAAATTATTTCACGATTCTATCATAATTTTACAGTGTAAAACAATATTATGAATGACATTTGTGAACAAAGTGTGAAAAATGTTTTTGCCGATAATCGCAAAGTGTTTCCGTGTTTAGGGATACATTATTATAGTCTTTGGGAGGGCGACGAACCCATTTCGACCAATATATATACACATACATACATATCATCTCTCTCCCTCCTTGTGAATTCAAGGTAGGGTTCTTGGTGTTCTTTTTTTTCCCTATATCAGTTCGCTATTTTAACCATCTCTCTTGACAGTTTCACCGCTCCACTTCTGGCAATACAACATCCGGTGACTCTTGATACCAACTCCCTCCAACTTTCACGCCCATCATGTAGATGCCCATCCCGGGAAACTTTTCATGCTACACGGTATTTCCCCATTTGAAATGTAGAGAATATTTGTCTGGTTAACTTTTCTTTTGTTTGGCCTGTGTTTTTCCCCTTGACGATAGGCGCCAGCCATGACATGAAATTGTTAAAGCAAGTGCATGCATGCTATGTTTCTTGCACATTGAAACCTTTGCATTATACATGCTGACGGTATAAAGGCTTGTCTGTGGTAAGGATTTTTTCCCCATCTGCCTGCCTGTCGTCAAAGAATGGCCCAACAAGTTAAACAAAGAAGAGTCTGTGAGATTCTTTCTTTGTTTCGCCTTTTTTGGCATTTTTCTCTATTGTTTACGATTGTTGCAAGCAGCGCGGGAAAATTGGAAAATTTTGTTTCAAGAATTTTGGAATTTTTAAATGTCACCTTTTTGTCGAGTTGACCTGCTCCGTTTTTACCCTGCGCGACGAAACTCGTTGGCCTATTTTTCACTTTGAAGCGGGAAAAAGACGACGACATTGGCTTGTCCCATTTCATCCCCGAGTTTAATAAGACAGAAAATCTTTCAGTTTCGATCGAAGGAAGCCAGAGTATTCGAGGTTATTCATGTACAGAGGATAATAAAGTGAAGAACACTTTTTTTGTTCAAGCGCTTATTGAAAAGCTGACATTCAATTATTAATCGTGGGGGGGAAAAGAAAATTTTTCCCGTAACTCTTGACCTTGTCACTAGAAAAATTCCAGGCATTAAATAGAATGAATATTACTGCGGTAATTATGCAAAAATATTGCAAAATTACTTTCTGAAGATGAATTTTTTTAAAAAAATCTAAATTTCAGAACAATGTTTTAAATCAAATGAGTAATTCTCTGAATATAAATTTATTTTTACTACCCATGAGAATGTAACAATAAATTAACATAAATTAAAACAAAAATAAACTCCTTTGAAATATTTCGAATAGTTTTGATTTATGGAAAGGAACAAGTTTTTTGACTAATTCAAATAAAAAAAAAGTAGTTAAATTACACATCAATGAATTCTCAATTTTCCATATAAAACAGGAAAAATTATAATTTTTAATCGCTGTCCAAGAATAGCAAAAGTGTCTGCACTCTACCGTTTTATTTTCAAATTATAAAAATGATTTCTCAATCAAATATAAAAGTAGTTTTGACAAAATTTTTTAATTTTGTCGCTGTTTATTTGATTTTTACTATTTTCTATTCATTTTATTTGTATTATTTACTATTTATTATGTATTTTATCACTGGATGTGAAATAATTTCCTTATTGACTGTTTATAAATTAATTCGTAAACTATAAATAAGAATTCGACGCAAGGTAAGCGAATAAAAGAATACAAGCTGAAAATTCGTGGTAATGACATTTTTTTATGGGATCCATTTTGTGAAAAATTAATGTTTATAGAATTTGCCACGCTTACTTTCCAGCTCTATCGATCTTTTTTACATGGAAGTGACTGAGCGTGTGCGTTCACCTAGTTTTGGAAAAGAAAAATCCCTTGTTTTTTTTAAATTCAATCAATTTTCCTTTTGAAGCAGAAACCATAGGAAATATTTTCAAATCTTGCAATTCAATCTCTGCTTTTTTTTAAATTGATCCGATCACGTGAATAAACAGTTGCTTTGACTCAACTTTCCGGAAACATATAAGAGTGTAAAGATTCTTGGAATTTTTTTCTAGGCGAATACACTATTTAGATATTGACATCATATGTGATGTATTTTATGTAAAATATTTAATATTCCAGTGTATTATTTTCAATACGTAAACTAAAAAGAAAAATACTGTTGTAAAATATGAATATTGTTTTCATGAAAATCTGATTCAGAGGGAGAAAAAAATTCTTAATTTCAGACGCAATGTTTGAAATTTTTCAGCAAAATTAATATTCTCTATTACTGAATTTTAGACTCATATTAAAATGAGATTTTTTTCTTGTCGTTTGTTGAATATTTTTTTTTATTGTTGAATGAAAGATTAATCAAAACAAATGATCACCTACATTGATCGGCGATCAATATCGGATTACTATTGACGATAATCGCTTTCTTATTTACTTACAATATTGTATTTTTTTTGTTATATTATTTAACAATTTTGTATGATTCACTATTGTGAATAATTTGATTTTTTATTTGACAGGCATCCAAATTTAATATTGTAGTTATTCGGATTTTATTCTCTTTTACTTTTTTTCTCTGTGTTTTATATTCACAAAAGTCGAATAATTTCGACAATTTTTCTTTTTTCTTTTTAGATAATAATCCCCGATTCTTGCTTCAAGGTTATTTTAAGTGTAAAATATCTTTACTATATATGGATTGAGTTCAATGATCTCTGGCCAAAAACGTGTACTGTTTTATTTAGCATTGGCTTTCCCCTTTGAATTAATCATTTTATTTGAATATGTATGTATATATTTTTAATGCTAGAATTTAATAACGTCAAGTAGAGTCCATTAAAAAGTGATAGAAGTAATTGAAGTGGGTTTGAATTAATTATTCTTGCGTTTCTAATTAATGTCTATATAATATCATTGTAATATTTATTAATTATTATATATATTCATTATTAAATTTTTTTTTTGGAAATTATACATTTGATGCGTTTTTATAAAGAGAGTTTTAACATTCAAATAAACGAAATTTATTTATTTCTTCTTTAAGTTGAAATTTTATTGTTATTTTTTTTAATGAAATGTATTTCATTTCGTTTATTTGACCGTTGAGAATTAAAATTTTTTTTTGAATTTTATCGAGTATTTAATATTCAGTTTAATAACTACTAAATCATTAATGAAATATTTTTATACGATTAATTAATATTAGCTAATAATATTATTTTTCGTTATATATTACTTTTGTTTATTTTGACAAATTTTTTGGCACTTTTTCTGTTTCTGTTTTTGGAATTTTTCTTTTCGAGAAAATATTTAAATAATATTTTAAAAAATGAAAATTATTTCAACTTTTCTGACGTCAATCGTTTAAAAAATCGACATATATTCATTTGGCATAAACTATGAGTTTCGTGGTAATTTTATATCTGCGTAGATACAACTCAAGACTGACGTCATTTAGTATCAACTAAGAAATCTTAACAGTTTTTTTTGTAATAATTTAATTTTAGGTTTTGTACTTTATTTTTTGGTGAAGATCAAATTTTCAATTTATTTTTTTAATACTAAAAAGTAGTTCTCATTGATACAGTAAAAAAAACGAATTAAGTAAAATTTAATTTTTCCTCAAGTTTCGCAAATTTCTTGAACATTTTACTATATTTTTGAAGTCAACTTTTAGTATATTTAGTAACTTAAAATACCTAAAAAAAGGAAAGTTATTGAAAATTTGAGACGATGTAGCAAAAGTTACTTAACATTTTTTTCGTGTATGAAATAATTTAAATTTTACACTCAGAGAAATATTTATTAAAACCAATCAAAATTTGTTTGAATTTGGAATAATCAAAATTTGTTTAATCAATTATTGGATACAAATAACCAAAATTTATTTCAATCAACGAACTAAATGCATTGCTCTAAATTAATCAAACATTTTCTTCGTTTATAGTTAAATTTTTGTTTTATAAATATTTAATGCTTAAAAAAACCTAGAAAATTGTTAAACTGAACCAAATGTAAATTTAAATCCAATAAATTTTTATTTAGATTGACCAAACTTTGTTTAAAATAACCTGTAAGTTTATAGGAAACCTAAGAATTTGGTTAATTGCAATATTGCATAGAGTACCACTTGATTCAGACTTAACTTTTTCCCCTGACAGTACATAGTGGAAATATTTTAAATTTTTAGAAAATTAGAAAAATTTCCATAATTCACTATATTCATAATGCATTATTGTGTTCACATATAAAAAGTATGGAAATATTACGAGCAAGAAAGAAATGTAATAACAATGTTAGTTCGAATGCAATTGTGACGTGGGATGGTAATTGTAAGTTTATCAACGACTCTGTTAATGGGAGTCAATTTTTCAAATATTTATCTATTGTTCTCTGCGCTTTCTAATAGTTTCTTTTACATCGAATGCATATATGACATTGTTATTTAGTTTGTCCATTATTTCAGTTGTCAACGTTTTTAAATTCTATGACACACATACGAAGAAGAATTGTCTACCAATGATAAATTTAAATTAGATAAATTTTATTTCTAATCTTATTCGTTAACGTACAAGTATCAAATTGCAATACGAATTGATACCAAAAAAAATGTGGATCAAATCGTAATTCGATATCAATTTCATCCAATTTGGCATCAATTTGATTCAGTTTGGTATCAATTTGCGATGAAATTAATAAAAAAAAACTGTCGGTTTGCATAAATTTTCGTTTACAGATAAAAATGAAACTTTTCGTTATGGAATTTTTAGCACATTTAGCGTCTGGTTTCTAGAAATTTTTGTTGTTTGAAGTTAGCGATTTTTTAAAGAGTTTGTCAAGAAAGCGCAAAATAGGAAATTTCAGAATTCCTCACGAATGAAAAAAGTAAAATTAAAGCCACTTTTAACACTAAGAAGTAAAAATTCAAAAATAGTTTTGGGCACTGTCGACGTGACCTTTAGAGATTTGCGAATTCTGAGGAATAGTTATGAATTTGGTGAAATGTTGAACAAATCTTAACGCTTCTTGCATAAGGGAGAGGATTTTTCCGGTAGAATCCAAATCCTATTTTAAAACCGACCCTTTTGTGAATGTAAAGTATGGTTTATAATTATTTCAAAGTCACGTTTTTATTCATAGAATATTATGGAGATGTGCGACGCTTGTAACTTGGTAGGAAAAAAATTACTTGTATAATGTAAATAATTCAACCTTCATTATGTATATATCTATATTCTAATTCTGAACCTCAATAGTTGATCAATGTGTTGGAGTAATTGCGTCTAAAACAACATAATACACTTGCGGTTGTGTTCATAATATCTCTCTTTTATTTTTGCGTAATAATTGCGATGTCATTAGTGCCACTTTCGGTATATCGATTATAATTTAATCCATACTTCCTTAAAATTCATTTCCACAAGACACATACCTATTGTCTGATTCATGTAATACTTTGATTGATTCGCTCTTTACAATATTTGTCATAAGAAGATGTACTTTTGTTTTTTTATTTCCATATGAAAATAAACTTTTCCTATCTTTAGAATTTTACTGTAGGTGAATTCATTCAAGGTTAAGCGCTTCTTATCATTTACTCAATCGTTCGCAAATCAATTGACTTGAATATTATCAGTGTACTCTATCTAAAACAACACACACACACAACTTTGACGAATTGGAGTGAACATTATTTCCTGTTATGTAAATTGTTCTGAATTGCATAAGCATAACAAAAAGGAACTGATATATCGACAAATTCTGTTATTTTTTCTTATTTGATGGCTTTTTCGAAAAGAAAAGTTTTTAAAATTAGGAAAGATCAGATCATTGGATGTTCGAATTCGATTTTCCAGATTGTTTTAGAAGCCCTGAAAAACTCGACGTGTTGTATAAGAAGTCTGTTAAATATATATATTTATTTGAAAACAACCTTCGCGAGAGGTGTGAAATATATAATTTTGTATATATAAAGTTAGAAGGAAATTCAGAAAATCTGATCAAAAATTGATTTCACGTAGACTATGTATGTATTTAGTCTCCTCTGACAAACTGCATAAATGTTTTTGCAAATTGTAGTAAAGAGAAAGAGAGAGACATACATAAGCTAAATTTAAATAATCCTTGAAAGGTCTAGGATATTATTTCTCTCGTATTTGCAAGACAAGGAAGAATGAAACAAGATATATCTGTCTGGGTTTCATCTTCCTGAATCTGATTCCAGTATCCAAGACGGGAGTTATCATTCAGATGATAGTCTCGTTTTTTTTTTTAAATTCTGGCCACGTGTAGATCTAGAGTTACTATCACGACTAGACTGACTGCATATGATGTCTATATATATGTACGTCGAGAGAACAATTCAGCATTTTGTGTGCCTATTGTCTTCTACGCTAGCAATTGCAGAGAACGTGGCTTGTGTCATTCTCATATTTACCGTTATCTCTTCATTGCTCGATAATCCAGAAGCTATTAATGTTTTTTTTTATGCTCGTGATTTTAAGAAAAATGTTGCAAAAAACTTGCGTTGTATAGAATTTGTTTCGAAAAAAAGTGTTGCAAGGATAATTTTCTTATTGAGAAATATTTTGATAATCAATTTATTGCTGATGCTTCGCAATTGGCACGTGTATGTATAGTGGAATATGCATTGGCCTTTCAGCGCACGTGTGTCATTTGTCTGCACTCATCATTTGAGAAAAAGAGAGGAGGGTATTGTGATACCGAGAAATTACGCTTTATTTCGAAATCTTTTCATGTTTGAATCAATTTTATTGCCATTTATGATTAGTTTGGTGGCGTACGGTTATGTAAAGATGGACGGGTGTAAAGAAACTAAATTACTGAATTAAAGTTGATATTTTACAATGGAGAACAATATCTTTGTATTCTTTATAGTCTTGTTTTTACAAAACTGTTTCTTTTTCAGTATGTACAGAAACTAAATTGCAGAATTAAAGTTATAAGGCAACTTGCATTTATTACAGATGTGTAAAGACTAACTGAATTTCGGGCTTATAGATTGTATTTTACGATCGACTACCTAAAAACCTTAATTTTATTCCTTACTGTTACGTAAACATCTGTATGCAGAAACTTAATTGCAGAATTAAGTGCTAATCATCCTTAGTTGTTTTCTTTCCGGTTACATAAAGATCTGTACAGTACAGAAACTACTTTTTGGGATTAAAGTTGATAGTTTGCTGTGGAGCACCAAACATTTTAATTTGTATTCTTTACTATTCTATAAAGGCATATTTCGATGAGTTAAATTTCAGAACTAGTTTGTAGAATGTGAAACATCCTTAAAGACGCATGTTTAGAAGTAGTCCTCAACTGTTATTTTTACCTTTCCGTAATGATCAGAAACGGAAATTAAAAAATTAGCCGTTTGCTGCAGAGTACCGAGCATCTTTCATAGTATTTACTGTTATGTAAATATTCGTAGACAAAAAATAATTTTTGGATTTAGTTTCGAACCACCAATTATCATCTTAATTGTTCGATAATCTCGAAGAAAGAAAATTATTAATCTTTCAAGGTTCATTACCCTTTTCTTAGACGGTGCAATTCGAGTGATATGCAAGTAATACGATCAGCAAAATGGGAACATAACAAGGCAAAAGACCACCAACATGGTTATGAGATCAATTTATCGAACATTGTGTCTTATTCTAAAACATTACTCGATAAAGTTATCTCAGCATTGATTATATCTGAGACCACCGGGATTTAAATGTACGTATCTTGATTCACACCTATTAAGAGTAAGTGACCTCAACTAAACGTCTCTTCTGTGCTGTCCTAAAATAGCCTCTTTCAAGTTTACAAAGCACCCCTTGAGATCCGCGTGTGGCGTGCTCGTCGTTGTCGGCACAATAGTTTTTGATCACATAATGTACATTTAAAATGTAATGTTTATAAGCATCGGTTATGTTTTTATTCTCCATTTGTTATTGTTTGAGAATACTTTGGATTGAGAATCTCATAATTACAGAGTGTAATTTGAAACTGATGAATCACAACTTTAAACTTGATGGACCTTGTAGTATCGTGTTTCGAATGTAATCGCTGAGGAACTTTTGTTTTATTCAAAAGCACGTGCCGTATATAGTTGTACCAAAGAGATTCTAAATCTTGTTATTATCTGTCCGGTATACGGAAACAAATGATGTTCTTTTTCTTGAAACTAGTTTTGTGCTTTTTTAATGTGCTTGATTGTATGGAGTGTAATTATGTTCCACGTGTAATATTTTATGCGTGTTGTGACACTTTTTTGGAATGTTGGAAAAAAGTAATTTTATCCGAGAGAGTTGGAATTTTTATAAGTAAAGAAAAAAAGTACTGACGATAAAACTTTAGGAACTGTCGACAAAGGCATTTTTGAGTGCAGTTTTGTTCCGCTGCATCAGGAATCCTTTTGGTGAGGAGCAGCACGTGTGTGTGCGATATTGACCAAAGGGGTCACAGTCTCAACAGTTGTGAATTTACCTTTTATTCACTGTTCGTTAATCGACTGCGTTTAGGTCGTCGACCGTGGCCAAAAAACCTGCCTCTAGATACCATGACCCCTTCGCAGTCTAGACAGAGCCCACGATAAAAACAAAAGCTTACAGGGCGATCACTTCGTTCTTAGTTTTTACACTGCTTTTTTCCCTTCGCAATATCTTAGGCCTTAGATTTTGGTTGAATTCCCCTGAAGGCAAAAAGGTGAATTCGCCTTGTACTTACAATTTCATTTCATAGCTCATTCGACCTTTCCCTACTGGCCTCCAAAAGCTATTTTCAAAAATCATATAAGCGATTTCTATCGTGTTTCCTTCCTTCTGATTGAAACATAAAGTTTTCTTTCATGTTTTTAAGTGTCGTAAATTTTCTTTTACCTTTACTAACAGAGCAGGTTAAATTTGAATTTACGATTTTCGTCTTTATAAAGTCCAAAGTCGTTTCTTTTGCTTTTGTTTCGTACTGTGTGCTTTTAGTTTTATTTCTTTTTTTCATTTGTTTTTATTCCTTGATTTGTAAAGAGGAAAAGTATTCTGACTTTTATTCTAGAGCGAAGTGTTATTTAAAGGAGAAAATATGGATGCAATTTTTACACGAGAAAGATTTTTTTCCCCTTTAGGTCGGATAAAAAGATCTGTATCGGCTTTCTGTCAAATGAGGATGTAATTATAAGAAAGAAACGTGCGACTTAAAATTTAATATAGAGCACCGGGTTGGTCTCTATTTGAAGTTATTGTAAAAATATACCCCGACCTGGTTTCTCATGAAACGTATGGTCTGATTTGGTTCCATCAGGTTCTGATTTTGTTATCATTGGCTCAATTTTAGATTTACCATCTAGATAAAAAAAATTTTTTTGTTTTAGAAATTGACAGGTTTTTTTTCTCTTAGTTGCTGGAAAGTTGAAGATCAAAAAATTAAAGTGGAAGCGAAAGTTAAGGTCTTGCAGATTCAGTTCATTTTTTTGTGTAATACAGGAACCATTAAAGTGGACGTTTTTCTTGTTACTCAATTTTATAATAAGCAGTGAAACTTTATGCCTCTTGGTAATTCAAATTCCAGTGCGCGATTTTAAGAGGACATTCATTTTTAATTGTGGTTAATATTTAAACAAAAAAAAAAAAACTGGAGTCAGTAACTCGAGAGTCATAGTCTGGATAGGTCCTCAGTAATTTGGGTCAGAGCAATTGATGTAAAAAGAAAATTGTCAAGGTTGAAAAATCGAAAGTGCTTGAACGGTGTCGGCTGCATAAAGAAGCCACTTGATCGCTTAAAAGTTTAAAAACTTCTTTTAATATCTCTAGTTCTGTTGGAGCTCTGTATAAAATTTTTTGCGATCTTTTTTTTGGTACACTGGAAAGAGAAGTACCGATTTTGGCTATCAAATCGGCATTTAGTTATTTATTTTAATTCCACAGATCAGATTTAATTTTTAGGTAAAGCCAAATTTTATTTCAGCAAGAGTCTTGCTAGATTTCTTAGTTTCTACATAAAAAATTCATTTAAATTTTCGAGAAAGTGGAGCAGAGTTTGCAAGAAAATGTAATTAAATTATAGTAGGGGTCGAAAATAAATTATGGCAGAGTATAATGAAAATTCCTGATGGTGGAAATATTTTTAAACTCTGATGATAAGGCACACAAAGTTTCTTTATCGAAAAGAATTGTCGGTGCGAAGATGTGAAACCACGTTGGTCTCTTATATAAAATAGAAATCTTTTTCAAAATTTTTCTTTATTTTTGTGATATATTTTTATTCCGGTGTGTATAATATTGTAGTTCGCATACACCTCTAAGCCACTATTATCCACGTTGGGTCCTTTATTTCAGTCAAGCTCTTATCACTGCTCGTGCTGCAACCTACTGACCCAAATGCGAAATCGATTCGACGGAGGTCTCTCACTCTTAACGTGGTGTGGCTTTCATTATCCCTGACGTTAGCAAACCAAAATTACAATGTCTCATTGTCTTAACATACACTTGAACATATTATAGCAAAAAGGTGATAAAAAGAAAATGTTTGTGGTGCCATAAATGCAGAAAATATATCGTTTCGTGGAATATATTCTCCAAGAGTAGAATTATTTTTAAATAAACATCAATTTTATGTACAAATATTGTATTTTTAGTGACTTAGTTGTAAATTTAGAGAGAGAATGTAATTTACATTTTCTTTCAAGTTTGATTAGCTAGTGCTGAATTTGAAATAGGACGACAGCTTTTCTTTGTGTCCTATTTCAAAGATGGCAAAAGTGGGTCATTTTGATGGCGAGATATTCTCACTAGTTTCTGTAAAGGCCGTTTTTATCTCTATATAAAAGTAGAGGAAGAAAATGGGTTTTGTAAAACAAATTATCATTTGTTGTTTATTTTAGGCTAAAGCATGATTTTTCCTTTAACTTGATTTTTGCTTTTCCTTTATCCAAAATCTATTGTCTCATGAGCAATATCACGGAAGATAAATATCTTGTCCGTTTGTATATTGTAGATTTTGATTAGCCCTTCCCGTTATTTTAACACTTTCCATCCTTTCATTTAGATTGCACAGTATTTTTTTTATTTCTGACGTGAGATATCATCAATTTATGGACTCACTTTATGAAAACCATTTGTCCTGTATTATTTCTTATTGTGGCTTCTTATCTTTGTGTTTTGAGAAATAATTTTCCTCTACGGTGTGTTACGGGAAATATTTCATGTGCTTTGCGTTGGTTTCATTATTTGCAGCATATTTTCTCCTTTGTATACTAAAATAATGTTTGGTACGTGAGAGCCACGTAGTTTAGTATAGTGTTTGAACAAGTGTCTTAATACGATAACCAAAGTGCTAGTTTTGGGATTTCTGATGCACCAAGAGATGCTCCTTTTGGTACCCTTTCGGATTTTCCTTCTGCTGTTCTAAGTTATTGTGGTTAAGAAATAAATTTTCTATTCTGGTTTCGTTTACGAATAGAAATGTCACTAGAATTCCAAAAGCACAGAGGACATTTAAAGAGAACAAAAGTCACTTGACACTGAAGATGAAATTGACTTAATTGGGGTTTTTGCGACGTACTTGATCATGTTTCCTAGTGATTAAGTACTTTCTTCTCTCAAAGGAAAATCTCGTTTATTTGCGAAAAATATTGGTTGACTGATGGAGCTGGAGAGTGTTGTTGTGTGAGAGGGTAAACTGAGCCTAAAGACCCCTCGCGGTTCGATGTCCCGAGCAGCAGGCTCGTTCAACCTCTCTTGGTTGTCTGGAAAATGCTGGAAAGAGTGTAAAAGAGGAAGAGAGAGGGACTCTATCGAGGAAATCCATATATCCACCACTAGTAGCAGCATCAACCCACGACGACACGACAACGACGACGAGGTTGTTGGTGAATATGTGTGTATATAGTTAAGGCAGAGCTACCAACCCGCGACAAAAAGGTCAGCGTACCGTTTGCTTCCCCCAGAAAAAGGGGCGCGTCGGCGCTCTGTGACCTCACTCGGATATACAATGACGTCACTGAAAATCCGCGAACTTCTAACGCCCACGATCAATGTTTCATCAGACAATACATAATCGAGAATTAAAGCATTTTCTTTGCGTATTAATTAGTTTTCAGCCCCCTTTTGTCTATTAGTCCCCTTTGTTTATTGTTGTGCAAATTTAACATCTGGTTGATGTCATCCACTAGTTGTTGTAAGATAGTTCGTGAACTGTAAAATTGGAATTATTCCCATGTTTTGGAAAATGGCTTTTTTTTCAGATAAGGCACTTCGAGAATTGTTGGGTCCGACTTGAGTCCAATTAGGCCCCACTATCTTTTGTAGGAATCTGAAAATGTTCCTTAGTCCCGGATAGAATCACCTCATAGTCAAAATTATCCCAAATTTCCGATTCTTAAAAATAGGTACCGGAAATTTTGAACTTGTTCTTTTCGAGGCTGTACAAACAGTCTTGTCTCGATCCGAACGATCAGGTTCCAGTCGGAACTTCTCAAAGAAAAGTAATTTTTGACACTAAACGTCGACTCGAACTTCTCTTCAATTATTTTTGTCTTTTCCATTTCGTTTCACTCAAATAATTAAAAGATGGTTATGAAATATTGAGTTTGCATCTAGAACGTATATATTTATTGATATGAAGCTCCTGAGAAATGAAACGTGGAAAAATATTCTTCTCGATAATTCTATTTAAAAGGAAAATTGATTTTTCTTTTCTTCGAATAAGAGGCATTATTCTCATTTCTCCGAAGGGATTTTCCTCTGCACGCTCGACTTTATACTAAAAAATTAAAGGCGAACAGTATATATGCATGCTTTTTTACACGTGCAACAGGTCGTGCTACTCTCGACTCAGATTGGTTTTCTATATTAGGAAATTGGTAAAGGAGAGAAAAAAAATAGAAAAGTACGTGTGTGGGTGGTGTAGATAAAAGCAGGAAAGGATTATTGCGAAAAAAACAATTCTAAGTAATTTTAATTTCACATTCTTTGGTATCTAGTATTTATATTTATCTATACTGACTTCCTCTATTGATTTTTTGCAGTATATTTAGTTTTTTCTTAAAATTTTGCCTGAATATATCTTTTATGTATAGTTAGAAAGAATTTTATAGTTCGTAAGAAGCTTTCGATTTATTTATATTGGGATTTTTTATTCATTAGAGACAAAATGACTCGTGGAACCCTGAAGTTAGCGTCAAAAGTTGCTTTTTTGGGGGTGTTTTTTTAGTAATGAAAATAGTACTTTTATTCATATATAAATCTCAGAAAACTTTCCATGAAGCATTTTGAACTTAAAATCTTTTTAAAGAACTTGAATTTTTTTGGTTTTTCAGAAAGAAACTTTTCTTTTTATTGCTTAGTGCCAAGGTTAACTTTTCAGATACCTGAGGTCCCCCTAAAATTTTGGAACGTTTAAATGACCGTCGATATATAATTTTAGAAATTAAATCTAAGAGTTAAATATTTTTTTTGCTTAAAACCAATATTATTTTGGGTATTAAAAAATTAATTGATGCTGAAGTAAATATTGTTAAATTTACTTTATTATTTAATTCAGTGTAGTAAGTTTCGAAATAATATTTAAACCGAAGAAAAGATTTCTTTTATTATGAACATTAAAGACTTTAGTGAAGTGAGGCAGGAACTTGATGCCAAAAAACACAAATTTTAAAAATGTTAATATTTCAGTGTTAATATTTGTATCAAATAAATCCTTTTCAAACATTGAGATATAGTAAAATTATATTAGATCCGCTCAAGGTATACCTTTTAAAATTTTTGATAATACTGATACAACAATACTGATACTTAAATAACACTTAAATTTTTAAATTCAATTTGAAAAATCATATACATTTTTTCTTTACTTACTATTATTGCCTAAGATACTACTAAATAAAAAAGAAAAGCACATATACTAGTAAATAAAGAAAACTTTTGTCAAATGCATTAAAGTTTTAAAAACAATTCTAAAAGTATTATCATAGAATTACTTTGAATTAGTTCCATTAGAGCATAATTGAGTCAAATTTGCAAGTTTTTTGAAAGCATAAATCATCTTAATAAAGAGCATAAAGTTTATTTCTATAATAATTAGTATAATAAGGTCAATTTTCTCCCTATTGTATAGTAGTATTGATAGAAATTGTGTCTTTGATAAAAAGCATAAAGTTCCTTTCTATAATAATAAGTATAATGAGAATAATTTTGCCCTTATTGCAGTACTATTGTACTATATTTAATACTCCGACTATTATACAAATATTTACTATGCTATAATTAAAAAAAATAAAAGAAAATAAGTTTAACAAATGGAAACAAATAACATATAAAAAATATTCAGGGAGTTTTTATGGATATCTACAATGTTTACATTATGATTCAATTTACTTAATTGGTTCCATGAATGCAAATTATTAATTTGAAACTAATCAATAAATCAATAGGATATGAAAATAAAATTGAATTGTTGATGCAACAAAAGTAAAAGTATATATATGTATCTCTCGTAAAATTGAAAATTAATTATGATGCTTTTCCTTTAATTAAAAGTCACTTTTAAACATAATAACTCATCGCTTCGCCGTTGTTTTAACTAAGGACTCTCTTTTTCATGATAATTAAATTCAAAATGTGTGCCAGTAAAAAGGTTAATTTCAGAAACATTATCACACAGGAGTAGAAGCTATTTTACTTTATTTATTAAATATATACACGCAACGCTGATGAGGACAAAAAATATTTTGTTGATAATGGAAATTACTTTTGTTTTAGAATCTTTTGTATATAACTATAGTGTTCCATCAGGTTTAGATGTTCAATAAATCGATAATTTATATACTTCAAGTTATAAAGTGTATATATACTGTATATACTCTCTTCCCTGATAATTTTCATCATATGAATTCAATTATAAAATTTCTTCTTGTCACGAATTTAAAAGAATTTTTACATTTTAATTTCAGAAATTCAAAATAAAGAACTACATTATTCGTTTTTCATTAGGAAAAGTAGTTTTTTTATATGTTACAGATTGTATCATATTCATGGTATTGTATTCATATTTATAAAAGCCGGTATTTCGTATTTGAAAGTAATGAAAAATTGTGTGAACGTTTTTTACAATACAATAATTTGCCCCTGGGGAACATATAGAATTCACATTTTATGTGTTTCTATGGTTTTATGAATGAGGTTGAATTATTAATTAGTAGAAATATACAAAGAGAGGACGTTAATTTTTTTTCCCTCTGCCACGCCTTCGATATATTGCTAAAAAGTGGGACATGAATGTAGGCAAATCAAACAGCGATGGAAAACTAAATTCGCTCATAATGGCGTTTCACAGAATTTTATACTGATTCAATAGGAAAATCATTTCATGGAAAGAACAATGGATTTTTTATACATAATTCTCTGTATGTGTAAAATTTCAATCGCATTGAAAAGTAATATTTCATTAGGAAGGAAAAAATTTTTGTTATAAAATTATTGAAAATGTTGTCAATTTATTTTCTTTTATGTAGAATTATTAATGATTTACCAGGTTTTATTCCTGAAGTTATATAGCGTCAACGCTCAGTGTTGAGGTGAATAAAAGAATTGTAATTAATGTTCTAAAAAACGAAAAAAAATGTAGTTAAAGATGCTTCTGGTACGTATAATTTATTAATATACGGCAACATGAATATTTTTTTTTTATCAAATCCTTTCAAGTTGACACAATTTTATATAACTTAAATATTAAACATTATAAACGAAGAAAAATTGATAAAGTTTTTAAGAATTTTTTCTTGAATGACTCTCTCATTTTGCTTGATAAGAAAATGTTGATATTCAAATTTTGTGGAATATATACTACACATGTATATTTGAAATTTGTAAGCGGTATCTATAAGAAGTGTAATTTATCAAAGAACTTGGTGCGTAACATAAATTATCTCAGAAGTAATTAAAGATATCTCGCGCAAGTTCAATGTGCCTGACCCCCAGTCGAGTTGTTGTTTGCCACCTGAAAATTGCGAGTACAATAAATGCGAACACTTTTAGATGAACGATGATGATGACTATAATATGTTTCATCGTAATTTTTATCACACTTATTTGACATTTATATTTTTTCTAGTCGCGATCGATGAGATCTAGAGCGACGACGAGGGATCCTTTACAATCTTATGCAATGCTGAGTAATAATATGCAATATAAACTAGAAAATAAAAGTATATTATTGTTGCATGTGTGTTAATATTACACGGAATGACATTTGAGTCATTTAAAAAAATTTCTTTCTTTAAAAAGTTATTTTTCATTGTAAAAGTAATAAAAATGGTCGAAAAGAATAATAAGTTCTGTATCTTTTTGACCCTATTTTTCTCCCCTTAAAGTAATAACATCTAATATAAGACATCTAAAATCCTAAGCATATTCTCCCCTTGTTCTTTTTTGTTTAAGGAAAAACTTACAAAAATTATTTATTGTTAAAAAAGATTTTAGGTCCCTGAAGTTGCCATTGTTGCTCAGCATCGAAAAATATTTAAGATAAATATTCAACATAAAATATTAAACATAAATTTAACATAAAAATGCCAAAAAAAATCACTTAATTTTTACCAAAGTTTTAAGTTAGAAAAATACTATATTAAATAGTTTTTTACTTCTTAGGTGAATAAAAGGAGTAAAAATAGTTAAAATTTTTTTACTAAAAATAAGGAAAAATACTTTTCGATGACGAAGTTGAAGTTCACAACGTTTATCAACGAAAAAATTTGCTTAATGCAATAAAATATTATTTTTAAGTTAATATTTAATTTGAATATATATAGTAATTAATTCATGGAATTTTAAACCACAAAATTCAGCAGATTCTCGGTCATGAATTCATGATCCTGAAATACTGATCGTTCAAATGAAGGAAAATTATTTATTTCTTCTTTAAAATTGAATTTTTTACAATAGTTTTGCGTCTCTATCAAAAAAATGCATTATAACGTTTCTAAATGGAAATTAAAATTTATTATTTTATATGGAATCAATGTAATTCATAAAAATATTTGTAGTTAAAAATATTTAGTTTATTTGCATGTTCAGAACCTTTTGAGAAACGTTTCAACAAAAATTTTGATCTAAATTTAGAAAATTTGCAAAAATTTGTCAAAAAAAATACTAGTAATTAACATAAAAAATTGAACAAAAAGTTTGACTTAAAAAATGATCCCAAAGTTTTGAACGTTCAAATGAACGAAATATTTTTTATTAACGATATTTTAATAAATTACTAATCATAAAAAAATTAAAACCTAAAATTTTACTTTTACAAATTGAGTAATTAATTTTTTGGATGGTGAAGTCAAATATTTACAATGAAAATTTAATTTTTAGAAGAAATAAATAATTTTCGTTCATTTGAACGTTCAGAACTTTAGGATCCTCTTAAAAAAGGTTTTTTAATTTAAAAAATCACCTTTTTAACTGAATCCCTGTTTTAAAACTTAAAATTCCCTTTTTAATTTGATATTACATGAAAAAATTGCACTGTGATACCTGAGATTCTGAAAAGAATAAGAAAAAAGTTAAAAAGAAACATAAAATAAATTTTATTATGTTATAAAGTATAAACAAAAACTTTTTGAAATTAATTTACATTCTTTGGAGTTTTTTACTATATTATCAGAATAAATTTGACCAAAGTTGTCATTTGCTTGTTGGAAATAGTAAAAATTAGTTCAATCATAATATGGTAAAATTTACTCTAGTTTGACACTGAATTGAATCAAATTGATACCAAAACTTTGGAGAAAATTATAATTCGATTCACATTTTTGGTTCTACTTCGTTGTAATTTGAAACTTTTTAGTTTAAGTCTGCGAAATTTCTGCACATTTTGGTCAGTTTTTACTATTTTTGAAGTAAATTTTGTTATGATCAAAGTACAGTTGATAAATTTCAACTCAAATTTACTCCGGAAATAGTGAAAATTGACAAAATGTGTGCAGCTACTATAGAAGCAATTTATAGATTTTCCTCTGAAAGTGTATAGTAAAAGTTACTTTATTCGTTTCTTATTTGTAGGTAGTAAAATCTAATTTATGCTTTTTTCCGTTCGTCTAATGTAAAATGTGTAATATTTACTATACCATATTTGTCGAGTAAATCGCAATAAAAGCCGTAGTACAAACCTTCGTTTCTGAAATTTCGAAATTTTTTTTTATCAATTACCATAAAATAACAGTTTTATGTCAAGGCTTTTTGAAATGTTTACGAGATTAGGAAACAATTAGTGCTTGACGTCACAAAAGTACCCTATTTTTTAAATTTTGAACTTTAGATTATAAATCTATCCGCACAATAAATATCATCACTCGCAGTATTTGGATCTCTTTATATTGTATGTACATATGTTGTTCTCATTGATATTAGTACTTTGATTAAAAAAAAAATTCAGACTCATATTTCTTTTCTGCTTCAAACTGGTTCTGAATAGAGTGAAAAAATTGTTATTTACTGACATAAGTTTGAAAATAAAAATACATTTTTTTTCTGTTCATGAAATAGAATAGGAAGCTGTGCAAATAACTTGGAGAAGAGTATTTCTAAAAAAGATTTATTTTTTCTTTTTTACAAAAAAAAATTGAATTCAGAAGGCGAAAATTCAAGGAGGACATTTGGTTTGCTTTGGCTTCTTCTATTTTCTCCTCGGTATTTCTTTTTTTTTTTTTTTTTTTGCTGTTTCGAAAGTAAAGAGGAGAATTTTAAGGTTCTTGTTTAAAAAAAAGTGGTTGAAGTTTTAAAATAAGTTATGTTTAGGGTGTCTACAAACCGGAAAATCCGGGGAAAAACCGGGATTTTTATACAAAACCGGGAATTGTTTCACAAAAATTTTAAAAAGTTTTATTATTTTAATTTGTTTTTAAAAAAAATTACTTTTTATTTCAATTTTTATAGATATTTATACTCTTCTCTAATTTTGAATTAGTTAAAAAAAATAATTTCTTGGTAAAAGTCAGGCACTAATTCAAACAAATTATGTAAATAAAATTTTTTTAAAATTATGGAGTTAATAGAAATATTGTGAAATTCGACTGAAAATATGTAATTGAATTTGTTAATGAATTTTTTTAGAAACTTTTTAACAAATAAAATTTTCAAAGTATTTTAATTTAATAATTAATTAATAATTGGATTTTTTAGTCACATTTTAATGAATTTATGTTTCTTAGTGCAAAGATTAATAATTAAAATTTTTATTAGTTAATTTAAAAAAACGATATGCTCTTCAAATTTTTTATTAAAATTGAATTCTCGCAAATATTTTTTCTAAAGTTTGAAAAATAAAATTGTTGAAATTTTTCAATTTCATTATTTCAAGATAATTTAATTTTTCTAAACAGATAATTGAAAATTTTTGAAATAATTGAAATTTCTTTACATTTTTTTAAATAATTTAATTCTTTGAAAGAATTTTAATTTAAATTTTTCGAAAATAATGTTAGTTGACGTAATTATAATTTTATTTTGAAAATATAAAGTCCCTCTTAAAGTTTTAAATCAATTTTTTGCTTCTAAAAATTATATTATTCTATTATTATTCAATAGTTATATTTATTGAACTTCTCTTAAATTTTTATAATTTCAAATTTCTGAATGTTCAATTAAATGAAATTTATCATTTCTTAAGCAAATTTAATATTTATTACTTATTACGTAAATAATTAATTATTACTGCTTTTTTTAAATTGTAATAAAATTCTTCACAGATATTAAATAATTTTCATAAATAATATAATTCTTTGAAAGAATTTCAATTATTTTTGTAAATAGTAGAATTCTTTGCAGAAATTGAATTATTATCAATAGAATTGTAATAAACTTGAAAACTTAAAAAATTGAAAAATTTATTTTCCAAATTTTCAATTAAAATTATTATTTACTAATGTTCGAAATCAAATTTAAATTTTGTTTATGAGAAAAGAAAACCGGGAAAAATTAGACCATAACCGGGAAATAACCGGGAATTTTGTTGAATGAAGATAGTAGACACCCTGTATGTTTAGTTGATTCTTGTGGTTGTTATTATTAATTGTACAATTTTTGTAAAAACAGTTTTCTTGACAGTATATCAAATTAATATTAAATTCGATCTTTGATGCCAAAAATTTAGATCAATTTTTAAATTCATATTTTGTTGAATTTCTTGTAATAGTTGTAATTTGATACTTTGATACTTTGATATGTTAAGATTGATTTAAAAATTTGAAAAAAGTAGGAGGGAGATTATTTTTCTTTCGCACTCTTTTTGATAAAATGATCTGATCAATGGAAGTTTAGAGAGAAAAATAAGAGTTCAATGAAAGTACTTGTCACCTCTTAACCTCTCGACACTTCTTATCAATCACTCACATACATCGATGTACTTTTTATTTTAGTCTCCGCGGAAAATGCCAATTGCCTCTCGTCAAGTTCAATATACTTTTCGTTTTCCACACTGATTATTATTTTTTTTTTCCTTTCTTTTTTAGTTTTATTTTTTCTTTTGCTTTTTTTGTCTTCTAAATTCTTTGTTCGGGGCGGAAAATATTATTTCAAAAAAGAAAATTGACAATGTGTTTTATATGCAGAGAGACTAGATTTATGACCATCGAAGCGTAGATAATGAGCTTTATGAATTGTTATATGAGTGGTCGCAGTGATCGATCGCGAACGGGAGAGAAAATTTCCCATTCTTCTTTTCGCCCCTTACCTTTTTTTTCACGCCATGAACATTCTTTAACTTCCGGCTAAGTGTGCAATTCCACACAAGTCCTTGCGTTTATTTTTGAAGCAATCGATCCCCCGTTCCTTTGTTTATACAAACTCATGGCTTATTATTGGAAAAAAGGCATCTTTTTTATATGAAAAAAAGTACCTATATGTGAACATTATTCTCAATTCTCGCATAAAGAAAAGGAAGTTACGCGAAACGGAAAAACAAGAGAAAAAGATGGATAAGATATTAATTTCGGAAAAAGAATGTAAAAATGCGCATGAAATTATTCTAAAAATAAAACTTTGCATGTTGAACGTTAATATTTTTTTTTTTTTGAAGAAAAGGAAAACGGTTTGCTTTTTTTAGAAGAGAAGTTAATATAAGATGACATGATGAGAAAGTTAAATTACTCCCGGATGTATAATTTTTTAAGGTATAAAAAGTTAATGAGAAAAGTTCCTTTTACTTATTAATTTGACATGGTCGGTATATTGAGATGCAATTAAATTATAATTGATTTATTTATATAAAATAGGAAGTTGTATGTATATGTGTATTGAGTCTTCTTTAAAGTTGTTAAGTTTTCAATGTCTTTAGACGATCGAAGAAAAGTAACCTTGTTATTTTTTTTAACCCTCGAGACTACATTGTGACCGCCATCCGATACTCGAAAAACCTTGACCTTATGTCAGAGTCAGAGATACCCAGTGATTGTCAGGGATACGAAACGATCACATAATTTATATCCCACGTGCCATGAAAATCCATCTGGAAATATGCATTCAAAACATGCGATGCAGCATCGCGGATATTGTTTCAATATTTATATATGTTGCGAATATGTTTTTTCATCAATACACAATAGGGAAATATAAGAACAATTGGTTTTCTCAAAAAGTATATATATTTATATTGAAATCTTGCGGGAAATTGAAAAATATTTAGTTTCAATAACAATTTTTGTCCTTGAAAATTGTTCCTTTTTTTTAAAGGTCACTATGAAAATTACATCGCACCTGAACCCTTTTTTCTGTTTCTCTTTTTTACGTAATAACAGTTCGTGTCGTGTCATTCAATTGTTTTTCATTTTCAATGTCATTGATTGAACATTGTCTTTTATGTGGGTTTGAAAATTTTTCATTTTTATAAACTGAATTGATTTTCAATTAAATATTTATTCATGGTGCGTATTTTCGTTTTTTTGGATTCGAATTTCGCGCCGAAATTTATTTCCCACAGGTGGCGATTCTACTAAGAGAAAAGTGGAGGGGATATGAAAATTAGTGGCTCGACGAGATTTTCGGTCAAACGTAGCTTCTGTTCGGAAACTTTTTTTCCAAACTACTAAACAGATTGAGCTAAAATTTTAGGAAAAATTCTAAAATACGATAAAGATTATAGTGCGCAGTGTTACTCAAAAAAGTAAATATTTGTTTAATTATTACAAAAGCGAGACGATATTACGATTAAGAAGAGTTTCGACACTAAAATAAAAGCCAAAATTGAATACGCTTTGTAGTTATTCTTTTTTTTATTGTTTCTAAATTCGGCGGTTTAAAAATTTTCAACTCCATTATTTTTTTAATACTGAAATTTTTTTTAATACTATTTAAATTTTTTAATAACAGGAAATTGAGAAATATTAGTTTTCAATTTTACTCTATTTTGGCCTTGAAAATTATTTTTCCTAAAGGTCACTATTAAAATTATGTCAACCTGAACCTTCTTTTGTTTCTCTTATCATAATAGCGGTTCGTGTCGTGTCACACAAAACTAAATTTTTTCTTCATTTTCAATGTCACTGATTGAACTTTCTGTTTTATCTCGCATTTTATCTTCTTTCCATTTTGTCGTGTTCCAAAAAAAGTTTTAAACGTTTAAATGAACGAAATTTATTTATTTCCTCTTTAAATTAAGACTTCATAATATTAAATTTGAGTCACGTATAAAAAAA
Organism: Leptopilina drosophilae; assembly: GCA_032873175.1. NCBI lineage: Eukaryota > Metazoa > Arthropoda > Insecta > Hymenoptera > Figitidae > Leptopilina > Leptopilina drosophilae. The sequence goes on from CM065478.1 coordinate 53,019,979, forward strand.
ATTAATTATAAAGTTTTAAAATGTTAAATTTAAGTATATAATCCATTTCCATATTAAATTCTCAAAAATTTTAATGAAAATTCATCAAGTGTATAAATTTAAAAATGAAAATAAATCAAAATTGACTTATAAAAATTATATTAAAATGTTTTTAATAAAAGTAATTCATAGAATATTTTAAAATCCAATTATTTTCAATGCTTTTAAAAGATCCTGAAGTTCTGAATGTTCAAATGAACGAAATCTATTTATTTCTTCTACAAATTAAATTTTCATTGGAATTATTTTGCTTCACTATCCAAAAAAATATAATTACCGAGTTTGTAAACGTACAGTTTAAGTTTTTAAATTTTTTTATGATTAGTAATTTATTAAAATATCTTCAATAAAAAATATTTCGTTCATTTGAACGTTAGAAACTTGGGGATTATGCTTTTAAAAACATTTTCCAAAAATTCAAATACATACAAAAAATACACACATTAAAATTTTTTACAATTATTTTTATCATTTTGGAGAAATCAATCACGTTGATGATTTTTAATCAAGATTCTTTAAAAAATAAACTAGTTTTTTACAACAATTCTTTAAAGAAATTCAATTATTTTCGAAAAATTACATTACAATGTTTTTAAAAAACTAATTCTTGGGGAAGTCAGGGAATATCAAAGAATTTCATTCAAAATCAAGAAAATTTCTATAAATTTATAGAAAATTAAAAATTTTTTGTTATTAAAAAAATTTACTAATTTAGTTTCGATTATTTTTAATGATTTTACCAAATTTCAATGGTTAGAATATTTTTCAACATTGAAAAACTTTCAAAAATTACCTACTTAAAAATATATTTTACAGAAAATTAACTGTAAGCATTTCTTTATTATAATTTATTATATAAATTTATAATTTTTAAAAAATATTATGCCTTATTGCCTTTCAAAAAAAAAACATGGACAGTTACAGTTACAAAAAATTTGAATTTTTGTATTTAAATAAATAGAATTCTCGAAGGAATTTTGTAAAATTATAAAGGGGATGGTACGGTTACATTTTTGAAGATATCGAGAAAATTATTTAAATCTTTCATAAAATAAATTATTCTTGTAATTTTTTGAAACGAAAACTGTGGTCAGAAAATATTTCGACACTTTTTGAATTTTTATTTTTCTTTAAAATTGATTAATAGATATGAAAATCCATATATGTGATTTGGTAGAAAATATATGTTTTTGTATCCATAAAAAAATTTGGCGAATAAAAAAATTAATTTTTACTATTTTTGAAGCATTTAGAAGAAAAAATTGTTTTTAGATTGAAAGAACTGAAAAATTCGATTGTTATTTAATTTTTTTGTAATATGAAAATTCATTTGTTTATTTTCCTAAATACTTAAAAAAAAATTTATTTAAAAAAATATAAAATTATAGTTTGAAGTTAGTAAGTTATTTTTTAGACTATCAATATTCTATTCTCTATCCTTTTTTTACTTATTCACGAAGCAGTTGTGCTAAGGCCTTTATCAAAATACAAAATGGCGAATGCAATATGGCGGACAAATTTTGAAAAAATTGCTAAATTTTTATAAAAGTTAGTATCTAGAGGTTTTTGAGATCGCTGATTACAAATATGTGGCTAACATTCAAAAATTAATAATAGAATGTCCAATGTTTAAATTTTAATCACTTTTGGATAAAAAATTTTGAATTGTATCCATTATAGATTCGTAATTAGCGACTCTAACAACTTCTGAGAAACATAAATTAGAAGTAACTTTATATATTTTTGTCATTTTTTAATCAAATTCCTCTCTATCAATGGGGTTATTGTTTTTAAATCCCCCGTTTCACCGAAAACTATTAAAAATTTTCCTTTTCTTTGCTTGAGGCAGAAGTCCACAACGTTTTTAAAAACGAAAACAATAAATAATGGTACGTTATTTTTATTTTTTGATTCTAAATCATGTTCTTTTTTTAATAACTGTATCCTTAGTGACAATTAATTTTTTAAAAATTAAGACACTAGAAAATTAGAGATGAATTTAATTTTTAAAAAATTCTTTTTCGATTTTTCGTTTTTAAAAACGTTGTGGACTTCAAGTTATCATTTCTTTGCCAAGAAATAAATTTTAATATAATATTTACACTGAAAGAAAATGTATATTAAATTTTGTTAAAAGTATTTTGCAATTTGGGGAAAAAGTGCAACTAACGGAAATTTTGATATAAATAATACTAAACATTAAAAAAATTTATGTGAAATTTATTAAAGTTATATTAAAAAAATTTTAAATTGAATAAAAATTCTTGATATTTGATATATAATTATGCTAAATTCCACAAAATTTTTTTCAAACTTTATTTTTTATATCAAAATTTCGGTTTGTTGCACTTTTTCTCTAAATTGCAAAATACTTTTACAAAATTTACTACAGTGAAGTTCGCTACGTTTATTATTAACGACTTCAAGAAAAAAATATTTTTCTTAAAAAAAAAACAATAAAATGTTTTGTTTAGAAATTTTTCTATTTCAAATTATTATTGAAATAATTTACAAAAGTGTTTTTATGCAAAAATTAATTAATTAATTTAATAATTTAATAATTAATTAATTTAATAATTTATTAATTAATTAGTTTAAGTTAGTTTTTAATTAGTTTTTAGTTAATTTTTTGTAAAAATTTGAATATAAAATATTTTTTTCTTCGAAATCGTTGATTATAAACGTTGTAAACTTCACCAACATCAAAATTTAATATACATTTTTTTCAGTGTAAATGAAAATTTTAATGGGACGGAATATAGGGTAGAAGCACAAATTTTGACCACTAGTTAATTATTGTAATTATTTATATTATATTTCAGGGCTGATAAAAATCATGATTTTTTTAAAAAAATCAAAAAAATCAGATTTTTTTGTTTAAATCGAATTTTTTTGATTTAAATCATTTTTTAATACTATTTTTTAAATATTTATTTTTTTAATATTAGGAATTAAAAAATTAATAATAGGGTGCATGCAAAATTTCATTTTTAGAATTTCCTGATTTTTCCTGACTAATTTTTCATTTTTCCTGATTAACAAATTTTTAAATTATTATTTAATACTCTGCATTACTAATTAAAATTTTAATAATGCAATTCAATTCAATTCATGTTTATTCTGCATATAAAAATACATTTTTGTGGCATAAGAGTTCCGCTTAACTTTACACTTAAAAAAAATCTTATAAAAATTTATTAATGCTTTTTAAGTAACAATTTTATTTATAAAAAAACATATGACATTTAAAAAATGTTTGTTTAATTATTAAATATTATACAAAAAAAGTCTAAATACAAAAACTAAGTTTATCAAAGTTTTTTAATTTGTGGTTTCTTTCGATTAAAATTCCCTGACTATTAAGAATTTTTAAAAATTCCCTGTATTTTTCTGACCAACTAAATCTCTGATTTATAATTGTTTTTATAATTTGTGGCTACCCTTAATAAAAAATACATATATAAATTCTTGTTACAATAAAATTTGTTTTAAAAAAGTTTAGGAAATCTTAACAAAATACTGATATTTAATGCTTCTTTGACTCAAATATAAAATACAGATTTTTTATCTTTCAATAACTTTCGCCAAATAAACAAAAAATAATAATTATTATTTTCTGATATTCATTATATTATCTTTATAAGATATTCTTTTTTACTTTTATTTAATTAAAAACTTTTAACATAAATTCTAATTTTGTATCCTTTTCGGTTTCTAATGCATTTCGCAGTTTGATTTAAATGTCAAGATTTAAATCAAGATTAAAATCATGATTTAAATCAACTTGATTTAAATCATTGCAGCCCTGTTATATTTATATTTATTTATGTATTTTACTTAAAGAAATACTTAAAATCTTATAGTACTATATTATTATAAGAAATATTAATTATAGTAAATAATTAAATGGAAATTTGATAAAAAAAAGGCCACAAACGGTTCTTCTACCCTATACTTTATGGGGAGACCCTCCTCCCTTGAAATACGAAAATATTTTCTTTCGTAAATTCATATACGTATGGAAACAAGAAGAATTTTCGAAAATTTGGAATTATGGCAAGAAATGTTTGAACTGCAATCAGCAAACTCTGAACTTTGAAAGGAGAGTTTAGATAGAGTTCACCTTGTCTGCTGAGAGTTTATATGACGTCATTTTGAAACCACGGGTTAGTGATTGAAGCGTGATGCTTAGGTTCGACACTACTATATATAAGTGGGTATTGTGGGGCAGGGGTTTGGGGTATGGTGGGTGAGTGGGTGGGGGGACGTAGGGGGATCGTCTCGACGCCGTGCTATTTTCATCTGGTCGCTACCGCTGTCCCAGTTTCGATACGACCATCACGTCGTGAACACTGTCTCTCACTCTTTCTACTGCGTTGAAAGAAATTCAAATTCCACACACACACACACGATTATTCTTCTTGTCCCTCGCGCAAATTTTCGTCTCACTTTGAATTTTTTCTAACATAGCAAAAAATTTAATAACCAATTTTTAATATTTCCATTAAAATTGTAACTTCAAATTTACGAAGAAGAAGAAGAGGAAGAAGAAGTCAACTATTGAGTTGGGGAAATTTTTCTAACAATTGTTTTCCGAAATTGTCTTTTTTTTCGGAAAATATAAAAATTTTTGTTTAATGATCAAGAAAACTATTCTTGTGGTTCGTCTTTTATTTCCATCGATTTCCACGGTTAATAATAATAGAAATAATCATCAGGAGAGAAGTTGAAATTGACGAGAGGAACAATTGAGGGATTTCTGGTATTTGTTTGTTGGGATTTTTTGTTCTGCAAAGAAGAAGGAGTCAATTGACTGACAATTATTTTTGTGAGTGCTAAAAGAAAGCGGGGGTGTAGTTTTTTGGAGATATTTGTAAGATGTGACTTGTTAAAACAGTGTTTTTTCCCCTTGGTAACAAGTGTCTCCACGTTTTGTGTAGTGTGAGTGTGGTTCATTTGTTGGCAAGTTTCATGACCTTGGCACGTGATTGACTCCTGAAAACGGTGCATAATCACATGAGATTGAGGTATTAATTGTTACGTCTAATTTTTTTTTTTTAATAAAGTGATGCCAATTTTTTTAAGAGTGTCGCATATTCTTCATTGCACGAGAGTGGCTTTATTTTTACTTGAGGATGAACCGAATTTTTTTTTGGTTGAAAATATTTTAACTATAGCTGACAAAATGTTTTCAAAACGAAAAAAATTAACTATTAAAAATACTAATTATTATTGAAAATAATTAACGAACAATTAGCATTTATAATAAAAATTAACGTTCAAATGAATTTTTCATTAGATAAATATTTGTTTTTTTGGGTTTGTTAATATATTAATTTAAGTATTTTTTCCCCAATTAATAAACAAAATCGTGGAAAATTGGCCTAAAAATTACTTAAATTAAAATATTTGTCATTAAAAAGATTTTCGAAAATTACCGATTGTAATAAAAATTCAAAAATTAATGTTTACATTTAGAAACAGTTGAATTAATTTTTTCGTGTCGTCACATTATTGAAATAAAATTTTTATTTCATGAGAAAGTAAATAAATTTCATTCATTTCAACGATTAAAACGTTAAATGATTATTACTGTAAATAAAAATAATAATTGTTAATTAAATTTCTTTATACCCTCTAAAGTTTGCTTAAAGATTAATATTTCACTAAAGATTTTATTTACAAAAAAAAAAACGTTGGTGAATATTGTTAAAAAATTATTTTTAGAAATAAATAGACGTAAATTCTTTGAGGATTTTAATTAAATAAATAATTTCACAGTTCAGAAAACAAAGTGGCATTGAATGTGCTCCAAAATTTCATTACACTTCTCCATATTTTATTTACAAAAACATCTAATTAAAATTTTTGTTTTAATTCCTTGTTATTTTTGTTCTTATATAGTGTCGTCGTTTCTCTACAAGTATGTAATAATGATAATTTCTACTTATAACTACTTTTCGGTAATTCAAGTAATTTTCAAATAAGAGAAAAATAAAATCGAAACATTCGGAAATTAGCTTTTAATTAAATTTTGTTTTGCATTGAGAAAGGGAAAGAATAAAAAATTATTAGTATATAATAATAATTAGATGAAGAAAAAAGCTGTAATTGAGGATAAATAATTTTTTTCTGGAGAAGGATATTTTTAACTTTGCCACTCAATATTTTTTTTTCTTTTTTGTACGAATTTTTAAGAAGTTTGGATTCGCTCCAAAAATTTCGAGTAAACCTGTCTTTGTTTCCTTATACTTTAAAGTGTGTTTTTGATATTTTTATATTTCACCGCTTGAAAAAAATATATTTTTGATTTATTATTTTTAATTTCTTTATTTGTGGTTCGTACACCTTTTGGTAAAAATAAAATTTTTTTATTTTCTGAAAAATCGATAGTTGAGTGGTATTTGTTTGTTTTGATAAAATACCCCCTTGGAATATTATCTTGTCATAAAAAATAGTGTAGAATAATAATAAAATCCATTATAAACGGAATATGAAAACAAATAAACCCTTTTTTTATTACAAAATTTTAATTTTTGTACAAAGTAGAATTATTAATATAAAATATTAAAGTACAATTTTAACGAAATAAAATTTATTATTAATAATATCAATATTAATGATTAATATAATTATTGCGTACAAAGTATTACAACATAATTACTGCATAGTGCTTCACTGCTTCATAAAGAGAATGAGAAATCATAATTAAACACATATAATTGTTAATAATAATAATTATTATTGTGAGCGTTGAAAATTCTATATTAATGAACAGTAGCAATTGTACAAATAAATTAATGATGACAGAAAACAAAGTTGCATTTAGTTTCGCGCACAGAATCTTTATATAATGGACGCGTGATAAATAACCGTTGTCTAATAAACAAATGAATATTGCTCCTAATTAGAAGTGTAGTAATTAATCACCGAGCATAAAACATGTTTTATAATAATTATTATTATTACTAATACAGTCCTTGGCTGTTGTGAATATATAGTGTAAATATTAATTTACCCATATCGTAAATTTTCGAAAAGGAAAACGTGAGTGATTTGTTAAATATTATAAATCTTTTACGACTGTATACAATGTCATTATCAGATGATAATCTTTGTCCTATACTTATCTTTTCATGTTTTATTCTTTATCATAAACTGAAAATTATTTTTAAAAAATGATTAATTATAATTTTTTTTGTTTAATTAATAATACAGTTACTTAAAAATCAATTAAGTGAAAAGGAACGATATATTTTTAAATTTCAAAGCGCGTTTTTTGCGAGATAATAAGAGAGTATTTTTACTTTCGAAAGAATGATTGATCGGAAATTAATTGCATAAGGAAAAGAAATTGGTTCGGACAAGCGTTTTTCGTGTTGGATAGGTCGTATAAATTTGATTCTTAAAAAATCTATTCATATATTTTTTAATACTAAGAAACGTATAAAACAAACTTTTTGTATTTTTCTCTATTTTTTAAGTTCCATAAAATTCTTAAATTCAGAAATAAAAAATAAAAGGACTGAAAATAATTTGTTTCTTATAAATAACCGATTACTTGCGTTTCTTATAAAATTTTCTTGAATCTAATAATTTTTTTATTTAAATCAATTAAATGCGATATTTATTGAATCAGCAATTTCGGTTTTTAATATTTGAGACAAATATGTATTAAACTATTTAATAGATTTAGTTAACTTTTATTTTTATTTCAGTGAAGTTACTTAAAAAATAATTTCAATCGTGAAAAGATATAAATCTATAAATTATTATTCTAAAATAAGTGAGTAAAATTTCATCGAAATAGATAAATATTTATCATATATATATTTATATATTAATAGATAATTGGATTAAAATAATTATTAATCATTTTTGAAATATGCTGAATTCACATATATTGAAGTATCAGAATTACTGTCCGAAATTACAAGCATTATCTTGAAATGCTCTAAATTGTAGTGAATCATTACTTGAATTTTCCAATAGCATTCGCCGACTATATCGAATTACATGTTTGAAATTCAATTTTACAGTTGCATTTAAAAAGTTTATTAGACCTGGTATTGTTTTTTTTTAAATAAAAAGGATTCTTTTCTTTTTTGAATAAAATTGTTAGTTTTTCCTGTAATTTTTTCGAAATAGGAGCTAATTGAGACTTTTTCGATTTGTCTATCAAATATTGAAACAAAGTTACACATTTTCAGTATGAAATGCGCATCTTGTTTCGATTTAGATTCACCGATGAATTTTAGTTAAAAATTTTTCAAAATAAATTGGAAGGAGAATTTTAATTTAAAAATTTTAATTTTTAGAAATTTTTAATGTTCAAAAGGTTTTAAATTGAATTTTTAAATTTTTAGTGTTGTCACAGGTCAGGAAATTCATAGAAAAATCAGGATTTTATTATTAAAAGCACTGTAAAAAATTAAATGCTTAGAATTTATAAGAAAATTCTCAACTTTTTTTTAAATAACTAAATTGTATATTGTAGAACTGACATAAAGTTATTACTTATAATTATAAATCATTTAATAAAGTATTTTTTGAAAAATTTTTAATTTCAATTCATTATAAAATTCAATTATTTACAAAAGTAACAATATTCACCACAAGAATTTAATTATTTTCAAAATTAATAAAACTCTTCGCCCAAATCAAAATATTTTCAAAACCCCTAAAAAAAATTGGCAACATTTCAATTATCTCCTTAATTGAATAGCAAAATTTTTCGAAAGAATTCAATTATTTTTAAGAGATTTAATAAAATCCATTGCAAAATTTCAATTATTTTGATGATGGTATTCATCACAAGAATTCAATTATTTTCAAAAGTTTTAATAAAAATCATTTGAAATTATTTTCATAAAAAATAAAATAATTCGAAAAAAGTCAATTATTTTCAAAAAAACAATATCCGTTACGTGAATTCAATTATTATCAAAGGTTTTTAATGAAATTCATTGCAAAATTTCAATTATTTTCAAAAAATTTTCTTAATTAATGATTCAAATCAATTCAATCAATTATTTAAAAACAATTTGGACTAAGCTCTACACAAATTATATTAAACTGTTTTCTAAAATAATGAAAACTTTACACTAATTGGGATATTAAAAATAGAATTTGCGTAAATTATTTCGAAAAAGTTGTTATTTAAAAATTTCTCAAAGAATGTAATTATTCTTAAAAATGTTATTAAAATTCTCCTAAAGAATTCAATTATTGAAAAGTTTGTTGATAAAATTATGTGTAAAAACTAAAAATTCCATTTTAAAATTTTGTTTTCTACCCTGAAAAAAATGTATATTAAATTTTGTAAAAGTATTTTACAATTTGGGGAAAAAATGCAACAAATCGAAATTTTTGATATAAAAAATACTAAACATTAAAAATAATTATGTGAAATTTAGTAAAGTTATATTAAAATCGAATTAAAATTTTTTATATTTGATATAATTATATACTAAATTCTACAGAATTTCTTTTAATGTCTAGTATTTTTTATATCAAAATTTCGATTTGTTGCACTTTTTCCCCAAATTGTAAAATACTTTTACAAAATTTAATATACATTTTCGTTCAGTGTAATGTATATATTTAACGAAACAACAATTTATTAAGGAAATTCATAATTAATTTAGGAAAAAATTCAAAAAGAGTCGTGGAAAAGAAATAAGAAGTAGTTAAATATGTATTTAACTAAATTATTTAAATTTTGAATAATCGAATTTAGAAATCAGTGAAAGGTCAGGTGAATACAAAAAAAATTTTTTGTGATAACGACTTTTTCGACTTATTTTGTATTTTTAATCGACTAATGTGACTTTTTTTGCTCCTTAAATTTAATCAGACATCTAAAAAGTTATACATAATAATAAAAAGGAATAATAAAAAAAATAAGTCAAAATGAAGCAAAAAGGGAAATGAGACACTCAAAAATAAATATACTGAAAACTAACATTAATTATGATCCTTAAGTTTTGAACGTTCAAATGAACGAAATATTTTATGTTAAAAATATTTTAATAAATTACTGATCGTAAAAAAATTTAATAACTAAACTTTTACGTTTAAAAACTTTATAATTATTTTTTTAAATAGTGAAGTAAAATAATTATAATCAAAATTTAATTTTTACAAGAAATAAATCAATTTCGTTCATTTGAACGTTCAGAACTTTAGGATCTTTAATTAAACTATGAAATTTATAATATCCGGTTATTTTTACCATCATTAACTAAAAGTTATTTTAATTTCGCGCAAAGAAAAAAAAGAAAGAGTAAAAAATATAAAATTAAGACACTCTCAATTTCCATTTCACTTAAACCTTAAATATGCTATTTTTACATTATACAAAAGTACATGAAAATTACTGAAATTATCTTTCCATTTTATTCCATTCGAAATAAGAAGAAAAAGTTCAAAGTTCAAGGTTTTCTGATATATTATATACAAAGATATATTCATTGAAATTCAAGGTGTGTACCAAAGACATTTTTTTTCTCAATCAAACACGCTAAAATCGAGTATATTATAATATATGTATAGGACCCCTAATAATGTAGTGCTGCAGCACGTCTAGACGACTATTCTTTTAAATTTTTTTTCCTCGACCAAAGAGAAAGGGGACCTAGGGATAATAATATATACCTAACCTAGTGTAACCTCGTGTGAATTGTAAGGTACATATAACGAGTTTCAAAAATGCGAAATAGTCGTAGGTCATGAGCAGACCTATTGTCCAGTATATATATGTATAGTGTGGAGTTTTTATGACAGGAGATTTGCCAATAGGGTTTTATAGAGAGAAAAAGGGAAGGAGGAGGAAGCGAAAGGGTTGACCTGTTAGATCTGCCATTCCCAGGAACCATTTCAAAACTATTTCAAATTGTCAAATGAAAAGCCTTTGTCTGCACTTCTCCTATATTCCCTCTTTTAAAAACTCTTCTTTTCCTCTCTTGTCTTTCTCTCCCTCTCTCTCTCTCTCTTTCTATATCTCGATTCTCTGCAAAATTTTCGATTACAGAAAAAAAGGAAAGATAAAACGATAAAGACCATCTTTCTGAAAATGATTCGCTTCTCTACTATTATATACGATTATATTATTGTCTTTATTTAAATGAATAAACGGGCATTAAAAGCCCTTTACATTAAATCTATAAAAATTGCAGACCAAAACTTTGTCTACAAATTATAAACAAAAATAAATCAATTCACACCTCAAAACGGTCCATAATATAATAATAATTAATTATCAAAAATAATAGTGCGCAGTCTAGATCTAAACTGTCCCAAATCAACACCAAAAAAGTCCAAATTATCACAATACAAATTTGATTCACGACATAATCTATTGACAACACAATTCCTTCCATAGTTTGTTCTATGATACTGAACATTAAATAATGAAAAATTTCTCAAACGTCGAGCAGGTATACAAAACTCAATCATTGAAAGCAACTGAGGACAATCCACGACACTGTTGACAACCTTAAATAAAAAAAAGTATATCATTATAACAAAATCTTGCTTGAACTTTAGAAAGGCCAAACTTAAATCGCAAATCGTCATAATTATGTGAAAAGAGATCATAACTAACGCCAAGTTGTCTGGCGGCAAATCGCAAAAAACTATTTTGAACTCTCTCTAATCTTGTGATGTGAATAATATAGCATGGAGACCATACAATTGACACAAACTCAAGAGTTGATAAAACGTAAGAGAAGTAAAGTGATTTTAAAGAAACCATACTTTTAAAGTCTGCGACACTGCGTATAATAAAACCCAAAGATTTGAGTGCCTTATTTACTGTAAAGGAAATATGCTCCGAAAATGATGAATTGCTACTAAAAATGACCCCAAGATCTCGGACACAGGTAACTCTACTTAAAGGGGAATTATTTAATTTATAAATGTGATTAAAGACAATCTTTTTCCTAGAAAAGGAAATTGTTAAACATTTTTTAATATTCAAATGAAATTTATTATAAATGCACCATTGTTGTAAACCATCTAAGTCAGATTGAAAATTTAAAAAATCAGAATGTGTATCCATTCTCATATAAAGTTTAAGATCATCTGCAAAAAGCAAAAATGAGCAACATTTAAAAACTGAATTAATATCATTAATAAATAATAAAAATAAAAGTGGACCCAAGTTCGAGCCCTGGGGGACACCAGAAGTAGCTGTGCATACGCGCGAATAAGTTTCATCCACACGAACACATCTTCTTCGTCTTCGTGCAATGGCAGAATGGATTTTTGAAATATTCAACATATATACAGTACCGTCCGAAATTGTCAGTCCGCCCATTTTTAGAGGAAAGAAAAACAATTTTTGACATAAAAATCATAAAAACTAAAAAATTTTTTGGTTTATATTTTAAAAGGCGATAAAATGTTGAAAAGAATAAGATCTTATAGAAGTAATTTGGCCAAAATTTGTAGAAGATATGTGACGCGATCTGAAGAAAGGGACCTTAGAACCAAGTTGAAGTCCACAACGTTGATCAACGAAAAAAAATTGTTCACTTAGTAAATTAATTAAAAATGACGGAAGAATTTTAACACAAAAATATTTAGAAAAAAAAATTGATGTTTATATTTTGATAATAATCATTTTACAATTAAATATAAAAATGAAAATAATATTTGGATTCATTTCATAAATTTTTTTCGTTAATAAACGTTGTGAACTTCAACTTCGTACCTTAGAAGCAAATCACTTTAAGGTTATGTTAGCGTTAGTTTTTTCTTATTTAAAAGTTTCTTTTTACTTATTGCAAATTAAAATCAGTTTTTATTAAATATTTTAGTTGTTCTGAAGTCTTAAACATTAATAAATCTAATTGACAATTGATCCTTTTTTTGTATTTTCATTTAAAAAATAGCAAACATAACCTATAATTTTTTGCTTCTAAGGTCCCTTTCTTCAGATCGCGTCACATATTCTTAAAAATCGTAATTTTCAATGTTTTACAAAAATTTGAATAGCTTCTAAAATAATGAACGTTTTTTAATAATCTTAGGCTTATTTTAAAGCTCATGTTCTATGGAATAAGAATTACTGATAGGAATTAACCTGAAATTTTTTACTTGGAATAAGCATGACGTCAAAGTTGGACAAAAAATTCAAAAAATTTGAAATAATATTAAAAGAAAAATAATTTTTGAAATTCAAACATATTTTTTTATTCAATTTTCTTAAAAAATCTATACAATATCATGTTTTATATATGTTCTCGAATAATTTTTAGTACAAAACATGTATTTCAAATTTTCACAATTTTTTTGCTCAACTTTGACGTCATGCTTATTTCAAGAAAAAAATACAGGTTAATGACTGTAAGTAATTCTTATTCCGTAGAAAATGACCTTTAAAATAAGCTTAAGATTATCAAAAAGCGTTTATTATTTTAAAAGTTATTCTAATTTTTGTATAAAACATTGAAAATGACGGTTTTTTAAGAATATCTTGAAAAAATATTTGCCAAATTACTTTCGTGAGGTCTTATTCTTTTCAAAATTTTATCGTCTTTAAAATACAAATCAAAAAAAAATTTGAGTTTTCATAAATTTTATGTAAAAAAATTTTTTTGCATTTCTTCAAAAATAGGTGGACTGACAATTTTGGCCGGTACAGCATTTCAAAATTAATAGGAATATTGCTTAAAAATGACAAGTCAGTTTATTTGAGAACTCTTTTTTTGAAAAGCTAAATTAAATCTTTCAGGGCTGTTAACATTTAAATCTGTTAACATTTTAATTTAAAGAATTAGGATTTAAATAAAAGCTATGTTTCCATTTTAGGTATGATTGAAATCAAAATTGTTACTCAAAAAAAGTTTTTTTAATCAAGGAACAGATGGGGAATTTTATTAAAAGCAGTGGACAAGAATTAAATTCTTAGAATTCATAAAAAAAAATCTGAATTTTTGTGTCTTTTTTGTTCGTCTCATAAAAACTATGAAGTTATGAATAATTTCGTTTAAATGTTTCAAAAGAATTGGGTTTACAATTTTCAAAGAATATAGGTCCCTGAATAGTTGACGTCGACGCTGAGCATCGAAAAATATTTTTCTCCACAAAACCGAAAAAATAACTCAATTTTTTCAAGGTTTAAAATCTAAAAAAATACTCTAAAAAAGTTTTTTCTTTTTTCAGTGAATGAAAGAAGTGAAATTGTTAAAATTTTATAACTAAAAATAAGAAAAAATAGTTTTCGATGCTGAGCGTCGACACGAAGTTCAAGGTCGTAAGAATATGAGCTAAAAAAGATTTTAATTTAAAATTTTATACACGATTTCAATTTTTAATAAATTTAATTAGAAATTTTTAAAAAATGAGACTGTTGCAAAAATTTAATAATTTAAATTCTTTTGAGAGAAGTTAAATTTTTTAATATATATTTAATTTATTATTAAAAATAATGAATTTATAAGATACTTTTAATTTAAAATATTTTTAAAAAATTGAATTTTTGAGAAGTTGCAAATGATTGCAGAAATTTAATTATTTTCAAAAGTATATAATAAAATTTATTTGCATAAGTTTAACTCTTTTCGAAAATAAAAATTCCACAGGAATTCGATTATTAAGTACTTTTTAAATAAATTTCTTTATAATAATTTAATTACTTTCATAAATAATAAAAATCCTTTTCAGGAATACAATTATTTTAATTGCATTCCTCGAATAACGTAATTATTCTTAAAAATTTTATTGAAATTCATTGAAAGGATTCAATTATTTAAAAATTTATTGATAAAATTCTTCATGAGATGTAAGTTCTAAGAAACATTTAATTGTTCAATAAATTATTTATTCTTGTATTTAAATAATTGCATTCTCGTAGAATTTTCTAATAAAAATTGTTTTAAAAATTAATTTTAGTTAAAATTTTAGATAATAATTGAATATAGAAAGTATTATAGCATGAAGTTTTACAAATAATTGAAATAATTAAAATCTTTGAAAATCTAAATTTTTCATACTTTCAAGTCTAATTATAATTTTATAGAATTAATTTTTTTGAAAAAGATTTACTAAATTTTTTCTTTACATTATTTGAAGTTTTTATTTTCTAATATTTAATATTCTAGTACTTAATTTAAAAAATTCTGAAAATTGAAAATTTTGTACAATTGAATTATAATCAAATGGATTGAAAAATACTCAAAGAACTTTTTACAAAATTATTAAAAAATAATTAATTTCACTGCTAACTTAAAAGTAGCAAATGGTAACGAATTAATACGAAAAATGTGGATCAAAAAAAAGATTGATATAGATTTTCGGCATCAATTTAATACTTTCAAGAAAACTGTGTTAAAAAAGAATTTTAGTTAAAAATTCTAAAAAATTATAATTGAATTGAAAACATGAAAATATTATTCCAAAGAAGATATACAGTAACCATATCTGCAAAAAATAATTTTAATATAACAATTTAAAGTTATAAACATATTAATTTACATAATGAATAATTAAAATCATTTAATTATATTACATTATTGAATGAATATTAAATATTTTTAAATAAAATAAAATTGTACACGTGCTATATTGCAAATGCCATATCTTTCCGAGCCAAAAATAAGTTTTTGTTTATTTTACAAAATGTGCAAAATTATTGTTTGTTCTTATGAACATTTTTTTTTCAAAAGACACTAAAAAAAGAGGAGAAAACTGGATTTTATGCGAAGTTTCAGTTTCCAATAATAGGTTGTTTGTTAATTTTTTTTCTCAACGCATTTTCGATGAGTTATTTTTAACGCTGACTGTAAAATTTTTTTATCATTATTATTATTTGTTTTTTTTATTATTATATATGAATTCACTTTCTTTATAGTTTACACAGAAAAAAGTCTTTCCGAAGTTTAAATATGTATATAAAACATCTTGAAAAACTATATTACTAAAGTATCACTCACTTTGAATGTAGAATTTAATAATTTATACAATTTCAATCCTTTTAAAAAAAACCAAATACATTTTTTGAAAACTGTAATTTTTATGAATAATAAATAAGGATTTTTTAATAATAATTTATTTATTTTATATAATAATAATGTGTAATATTCTTTTTTTGATAAAAAAAATAAAACGAGGTAAAATTTGAATATACGGTAATTCAAATTGTATGTTTAATACATGCACTTAATTACCTGGATATTACGTCAATATATAAATATTAAGTGAAATCTTAAGAAAGATAAGAAAACTCGCTCCTTAAAATAAACAAGAAATGAAAATTTTTAGAATATTGCAAACAATATAGTTATTATCAAATTATATTGTCAACAACTTTTATATTTATACTCCTGATAAAAATTAGTATAACATTGAAGTGCGCCTCTTCTTTGATAAATCTATCAAAAGTTAAATATTGCCATTGCTTTGTTTTCTGTGATTTAATTGCGAAAAGCTTACAACATTGTATATATAATTATGACACACCGTTTACTTTTCTAATTCTAAATCACACGAAATTCTTCGTTTGACAATAATTTTATTTTTTTTTATAAGATTTATTACACGCACGTAAACTTTAAATTCTTCTAAAAAATACTTGATACTAGTAACACAATTATTTTTTCTTTGTAGTTAATTTTAATTAATAAATTATAAAAAATTAAATCGCAATTTTATTCAATTTTTTTATAACTATAAAACATGAAGATATCGATAACTCCGAGTCTTCGACTCGGAGTGATCGATTTCTTCATATTTTATAATAATTAAAGATGACCAAGTAATAAAATCATTATTTTATATTATAAGAATATTATACTTCTTCAAAATTATTTTTATTATTTCAATTCAATTATTATTTTCAAAAATGTTTAACTACAATTTTACTTTATATCTATTATTTTCAATACTAATTAATTAATCAATTTCACGAAATTTCAATTATTCCTAAATTCTTTAAGTAAATGTATATTGGAAAATAAAAACATCAAATAATGTTTAAAAAATTCAATTAAACTTTTTCAAAAATATTAATTTCAAAATTCAATTATTTACAAAAAAAATCTCTCTATATTTCTTTTAATATTCAATTATAATCTTAAACTTTAACTGAAATTCATTATTAAATCAATTTTTATTAAAAAATTCTACGAGAATTTAATTATTTAAATGCAAAAGTTAATAATTTATTGAATAATTGAATGTTTCTCAAAATTCAATTTTCCTAAAGAAATTTATTAACAAATTTTTTAATAATTCAATTCTTTTGTTGAATTTTATTAAAACTTGCATGAACATAATTACTTTTTTCAAGGAATTCAATTAAAATTGCATGAAAAATAATGAAAACGCTGCGACGAGTTTTATGAGAATTTTCAAATTTATTCGTTTACAATTCAATTTTACAAAATTTCAATTATTCGGAAATTCTGCAATTAAATATATAATGAAAAATAAAAACTTGAAATAATTTCAATAAAAATACAATTAAACTTTTAAAAAGAATTAATTCTACAGAATTTTTTGTCAAAAATATGAAAAATTAATAATTTTAATGATTTTAGTTTGAAATTTTTTAAAAATTTAATTATTTCTAAAAAATCCACGTTATAATACTTTTAATACTTGAGTACAATCTAAAATTTTAACTGAAATTCATTTTTAAAACCATTTTTATTAGTAAATTCTACGAGAATTCAATTACAAAAATAAATAATTTATTAATTTCATGTTTCTTGAAATTAAATCCTCATAAAAAATGTTATCAACAAATACTTTAAATCGTCATTAAATTCTTTGGACGAATTTTTAATAAGATTTTTAGGAATTATTACATTTTTTGAGGAATTTGATTAAAATTGCATTAAAAATAATTGAAATTCTGCAACGAGTTTTATTATTTATAAAAATAATAGAATTCCTCAAACAATTTTATTATTTATAAAAATAATTGAATTATTGCGAAGAAGTTTATAAATAAATTTGTAAATAATTGAATTTTTGCGTAGAATTGTATTCAAATTTTTTTAATAATGGAATTTTTAAAAAAAAATTTTATTAAAATAGTAGATATTGAAAATTGTGGAATTTTAGAAAACTTTTGAAAATAATTGAAATTTTGACAAGAATTTGATTAAAATTTTGTAAAATAATTGAATATCGGAGAAGAATTTTATTATTTATAAAGAAAATTAAAATTTCGTCAAGAATTTTTAAAAATGTTTGAACACAATTGAATTTAGTAACTGTGTTACTAAGTTAGTTATAGTAACTAACTTACTATTCTCCCTGGAGAAGCAAAATTCGTTGAATTTGTACAAATCGTTGACTTTGGTGTTTTATTTAAAATAAAATTTCATTCATAGTTAAAAATAACACCAAAATAGATTATTTTAATCCTTTTTGGTGTTAATTTAATCCTAGAGGGATTAAACTGTTGCAGATTATTTTAATCCATTTTGGTGTTATTTTAACACCTCACGTTTTACTGTGTTATTTTCCAAGCATTAAAAATGAATTTCTTCATTGTTTGCGCTTTTAAATTGCCAAAATATTGAAGTATATTCTGCAAAATTGATAATTCTTGTTATATATATATATATATATATATATATATATATATATATATATATATATATATATATATATATATATATATATATATATATATATATATATAATATGAATGTACACAATAACGCAACAGGTGTGTAGGCCGTTTAGATTCAGTAAATCAAGATGAATTTCTGATTTCATTTTTTTTTTCATCATAAATGTCATTGTCTTATACTTACATATTTTAGCGTTACATTTGAAAACATTTTGAATTTTAAAAAACTCTTTAAATATAAAAATAAAAAATATAAACATAAATAAATAATTTATTATATTTTTTTATACCTTATTTATACGTAGATGATCGTAAAAGAAATGATTCACTATATTAAAAAAACTCTGTCATGGAAAAGATTTACGTGTAACTAACGTCATATACTTGACGTGATATGATAGAAAAAAAAGTAATAATTGTCTTTCATGTGCGTAGGAAGTATTTAAATTTTATGAGTTCTTGCTACTCTCTTTCTCTTTTTTTTTCTTTGCAAAAAAATATAATTATTCGAAATTCGTTTTTTAATATCCTTTTTTTTAATATCTTTTATTAATATACTTTTGCTTTCCTTTTTCCAAGTTTTGTATTTTTCTTTTAGTTAGATAAAAATATTATTTTAATTTAGACCCAAATTATTATTTTTGTATATTTTGTTAATTAGTATATTTAACCATTGACAGAATCCTCTTTATGTATTATTAAATTAATTATACTAATAGAAATAAGGTTTGGAAAATGTTTGAAAATCTTTTCAAGGATTTAGAAAATTGAAAAAGCAGTAAAGCAAGCAAAAAAAAAAGTTATATGAAAATCATTCTTGCCCTGATGGAAGTTTCAATGTGAAATTAAATATAGCAAAAGAAAAAAAGTTTGTAATCTTTATTCAGTTAAAACTGCTTCTGAAGAGAGGATTAATTTTATTTATCAAGTTTCAGGAAAATGTAGTTCTATATACATCTGAAAAGCTCATTAAATTCTAGCGATTATGCTTCTTTTAAATGAGAAGGGGTGAAAACTTTGGTTTATCTTAACAATATAATCTTATTGAGTCAAAGAAACTCCTTCTTTTGTAAATATATATATTATAATTACAAATATTTACTTTTCTTAAATTAATTATAATAATTATTCTTAACTCTCTAATTATTAATAATTAGCCTTAACTAAGTAATTAATAATTATTTGAAATTAAATTATTTTCTTTACAAAATTACATATAATTATTATTCCTTATTTAATAATTGCGATAATTATTCTAAATTCGTTTTATTTTTTTATTTAACAATTTTAAAAAAATTACACAGGCTGAAAATAATGTAATTATTATTATTCATAAATTTTGTAATTAAGAATTATTCGTATTTAAATTATTAAATTAATATAACTTTCGTATATTTAATTTATTAATTCTTTATTGAATTCATGTAACAAATTTTAAAAATACTGACAAGAATAACATTATTTTTAATTAAGTAATTAATAACATTGTTCGTATAATTAATATTTCTATGAATTAATTAATTAAATTTACTGTACTGACGAAATATATTTTTTCTAATGGAAAAGTTCTGGCGCATTAAAGTTTCGTTAAAAAATTATATCTAGTTAAAAATGATTGCAGAAGTTCAATTATTGTCAGGAGTAATAAAATTTTTCACGGAAATTCAATTACGTTAAAATTTTTTTTTAAATTCTTATCAAAACTTTAATTATATTTTTATAAATAATAAAATTCTTCTTCGTAATTCAATAAATGTATTTTCAAAAGTTTGAATAAAAATTACAAATTCTTTACAAAATTTCAATTATTTTCTAAAATTTTTCTCAATTGAATGATTTATGTTCAATATCTAGTATGTCAATAATATTTTCGAAAAGAATTTATTTATAAAAAAAGTTTATAAAAATTCTACGTAAAAATTTAATTATTCTCATAAATAAAAGTCCCACAGACTTTTATTTGCAATTTTTTTTTAAGAAACATATTTAATTATTTATTTTTATAGTTAAATAATTGTAGAATTTTCTAATAAATATTGATTGGAAAATAAATTGCAGAAGAAAATTATGGATTATTATAATTGAATATCATATTTAAAAATATTTATTTTTTTTTGAAAATTCTACGAAAATTCATTTATTGAACTCTAAAAATAAACATTTTAGTAAATAATTGGACTTTTTTTAAAATTGAATTTTTATGAAAAACTTTATTAAAATTTTTTGAAAACAATTGAATTTTTGAGAAAAATTTTATTATTTATAAAGATTATTTAAATTTTGACGGAAATTCGTGGCAATTTTGGAACATAATAGAAAATAATTCTAATTAATAATAAATGTAGTTTTTGAAACCTGAAAAAATTCCGTTTTCACGAATATAGTTATTTACATGAGACAATATTATTTTAATTAAATTTCTTGAAAAATGTATTATTCTAAAAAATTTTATTAAAATTCGCGTCGGAAGAATTCAATTATTTAACAATTTGTTGATATAATAATTTTTTGTCAGAATTAAATTTTTAGAAGCATTTAATTATTCAGGAAATTCATTATTTTTTTATTTAAATGTAGAATTTTCTAATAAAAATTGATTTAAATATGAATAATTTCAGTTAAAAATTTAGATAATAATTGAATTTTCAGAAGGTTTTAAATAAAAACTTTTGAAAATTTGAATTTTTCATATATTTTTAACTAAGAATTCTGTAGAATTAATTTTTGGGAAAAAATTGAATTAAAATTTTTTTAAATGATCTGAAAGTTTTATTTTCTAACATTAAAAGTGAAGAATTTCCGAATAATCGAAATTTGTTAAAATTGGATTCTAATCAGCCAGATTTGAAAATTCTGGAAGAACATTCTCAAAAATGTTATAATTTTATTTAAATGCAATTTATTTATTTTTTCTATTATTAATTAAAATGAAAAATTCTGATGAAGTTAAAAAAGAATTAATTGATTTAAGGACGAATTTTAGTTACGAATTAGAAAATAATTGAATTAAATATTTTTAATTTCTATAGAAATGATGAAAATAATTATTGTTAAGAGAAATTATTTTTTAATGGGGCTAAAGTTTTGAACGTTCAAATGAACGAATTTTATTTCACCATTAGGGATTTTGTAAATTACTGTCTCGGAAAAAGAAAAATAATTGAAATTTAATAATATTTAGTTTAGAATTAATTTGTGTTAATATAAAAAATAATTTTTTTGTAAATAAAATACAAAGTAGAAGAAAAATATTGTCGTTCATTCGAACGTTCGAAACTTTAGGAATATATTTTTTACCATTGCGTTAAAAAATATTTTTAAAATAATTTTAATTAAATTTTCATACAATGGGTATATTTTCTTTAAAAAATAATTATGGCCTTGAATTTGAAAATTTGTCTATAAAAATAAGAAAAAGAAAAAAATTTGTTAAATTCTAATTTATTCCCTGTTAAGAAAATATATATTAATTTTTACCTGACGTATAGCGAAAGCTGCCTGTGTACAGCTCGCACAGACACATAATTTTTGCACGTGATCAATACAGTTTGAGTGATTTATCCTTGGAAATTTTCGCGGGCAGAAAAGCCCCGTGTGCACGGCACGTACACGCATATACACTGCCAAATGCCAATTAATTTGGTTATTCTTGTTCATTGCGCGACAGTCAGTCACACTTTTACCATGCATCATCGGCGCCAATTGACGTATCTCCGACACATGTCGTCACCGTTTTTATGTATACATATTATGTAAAAAGAAAAAGAAAGAAAGAAAAAATTATTTTTTTTCCATGCCTACAATAATTATTATATCTATTATCGAATTTTCATTTAAACATTTTTTCTTTCATTTTATCAATTTTTAGTAAAGATAAGATATATTACGCGGGAATTTTCATTTTACATTAAACTATACGACTGGGAAGTTAATTAATTACTCAATTTTTAATAATATGGAAAAGAAATACAATGTAATGGTAATTAGATTTTAATTAACGTATAATTTAACTAACGTGTGTTATTAATTATGTTCCATATTATATTAATTTAGTATTTTTTTATAAACTCATCCTTCTTTTGTTTTTTTCGATTTGTATCTACTTTTTTCCAATTTTTTTTTTACTTTTTTTCAATTTTTTTTTTACTTTTTTTCTACTTTCAAGTATTTCTTTTTTCTATTTATTATCTATTTTTTTATATTTTATTTTCTTTTTTCCAGCAAAAATATTTCTTTTTCAAAATTAGTTTACTATTTTCATTAAAATTATTATTAAAAATTTTCTGCTTCTATGAGAAGTTCTATTTCGAATCGATTAAAATCTTTTATTTTATTAACGCAATTCATTACTAAATATTTTTTATCTCTTATATTTTAATTTATGTATTAAAATTATTTGTTTATTTATTTTATTAAAATTATTTATAGAAAAAAAAGCGTTGGCTTAATTTTTGAAGCCACATTTGCATTAAAATTTCTCAAAAGAATTTAGTTTTGTTTTAAAATTTAAATAAATTCTTTTCATAAAAGTTAAATTATTTTCGTAATTAATAAAATACTTTAAATGAATTCAATTATTATTAACAATAATTATTTTGTTATATTATTAATATTATTTACTATTGATATGATAATGTCTATGTAATAAATATTAAATATTAAATAAATATTTTAAAAAATTTAAATTTAATTTAATTAAATTAAATATTGTAATTCATTTTAAATTTAGTTTTTTTATTTATAAATATTTAATATTAAATATTATATTTTTTATATTGATTATTATTGATAGACATTATTGTTATTATTTTAATAAAATTCTTGGTAGGAATTCAATTATTATTTTGGAAAACAATAAAGTTCGTCAAAAAAAAATTTACAATTATTTTATAAAATTCTTTGTAAGAATTAAATTACACTATGAATACAACTATGGAATACAAGAATTATGTGGAAATTTTTTAAATAGTTAAATTCTTTTGAAGAATTTAATTATTTTTCAAATTTCCATAAAATTCTTAAAAACAAAATTTATTTATTTCGTAAATTTCCATAATATTCGTTGCAAGAATTAAAAAAGTTATTATAATAACTAAAAAGTAATGTAAAAAAATTAAAATGTTTAAAATTGAATTTTTATAAACCTTTATTTCATTAATAAATTTTAATTAAAAATTCTGATGAAGTTCGTTTTTTGAAAAATTGTTATTAACTTTTTATTTAAAATTAGTTGAATGTTTGAATACATATTTAATTTAATTGATTTAATTGAAAAAAAATATTTTCAAATTGTTAAAATTTCATATCGAATTTTATATGAAATTCAATTGTAAAAAAAGTCGATTTCAGAAATAATTTAGATGAACTTTTTTTCCTTGAGAAAATAATTGAATTCTCAAAAAACTTTCTCTAAAATTATTAGTTATTAAAAATAATTAATTTTAGAAAAAGAATTTATTAAAAAAATTTTAAATATAATTAATTATTGTTATTATTAATACCTAATATTAATAATAATAAAAATATAATATTAATAATAGTGGAATTACAACTCTATTACAACTCTAAAAATTAAAATGTTGAAAATTGAATTTATACAAAAAAAAAATAAATAATAAAATATATATATTATATAATATATTATATGTTATATTATATTTTATATATTATATATTATATATTATATATTATATATTATATATTATATGTTATATTATATTTTATATATTATATATTATATATTATATATTATATATTATATATTATATTTAATAAAATATTGTAATATTTGCAATGAATTTTTCACATTATGTGAAACAACAAAATTTTTCTATGAAAATTGTGGGAGGAAATTTAATTTCTTGTTTTGTGTGAAAAAAATTGATTTATTGAATATTCTATATACAATGTAAGTTAAAAATTTATTCTGACGATGACTACAAGATTCTGCTATGCAGACATTATTAGTAATGCTCGAGATAAATTCCTTTTTTCCCCTTCTCGAAAATCTGGCTGCGCCATTATTTATTTGCTCAATAGTGATAAACATATATAATACAAAAAGAGATTGAGACAAAAAAGAAAAAAATTCAGACACGTTTTTTGTGTTTGATATGTATAGAATATGTTAAAGTGACCTCAGAGCTTATAACAGCTTATAAAAATTGTGAGAGCATCGTTTGAAAACTAAATTATTATTAATAAATCGATCAGTACAAATTAGTCACTCAGTGAGTTTTGAAGTTTTCGTTTTCATTTTTATTTACTTTTTCACGTATATTTATATACGAAAAGAAAAAACGTTTGAGAATTTGTTTTCTGTCTCTTTTTTTTGGTTTGTTCTTTGAATATTTCAGCAATATATTTAAATGACTTTGAATTTTGAGTTTTAACTTGAGTGAGTAATGTTTTATCAAGTGCTTTAGTAATACTGTTAAAAATTTTTCCCTATTTCTATTGTTACAATTTTTTCCATATGTATGATTTTTGTTACTAGGCTTAGTTTGTTATTTCTTTTATTTAACTATTGTTTTTTATATCTTTATTATTTAACATTTTTGTATTTAATATTTTTTTTAATCATTATTTTTGTTATTATTTTTTCCTTTTTTATCATTTTTATTATTTTTTTATATTATTTATTTTGTTATTTTTTTAATATATTTTTCTTATCATTTTCTTTAGTATTTTCCTTATTATAATTTATTGCACTATATGGAATAATTTATTGTTAATAAATTATTTTATATAAGATAAATTGTATTTAATGAGGAAGTATACAGCGATTGTGTGTCAAAAAAAGAGAGCTAAAATTCATTTCCTATTTAGTAGTCGGAATAATTTATGTGACAATTGAATATTTAATGAATTGAGTGATTTCATTTTTTTTATTGTCCTTGACCTTTTTGTCTATACTTTTAAGCATTTTGTCTAAATTTATTGTCTTAAAACGATTCTTCTTTTTTTATCTAATTATACTTGATTGAGTTTTAATCTTAATGAATGATTTATTGTTGAATTTAATCTTATTAATCGGTCATTCTTGATTAATAATAATTTTTTGTAATAACATTTATTTCGATATTTATTAACTATTACTCATTATGATTCTATTTATTAGCGTTTATACGTTGATAATAATTTATATTTATTTTTACCTTTTCGTCTATATTTTTTATTAAAAAATAATTTAATTACTAAAAGAAACCAAAATTTCTCTTTTTTATTTTTTATTAATTTTTGCAGTTTTTAATAAATATTGAAATATAGAAATAGAAATTTATTTAAAATTAAAAGAATTGGAAAAAAATACGTATAATTAACATAATTTTTTGTAAAAGAAAATAAATTTGTTTCCTCTGAAAATTTAATACTATTGATTTTCTAATTAAACTGAGAAAAAAATTTGCTGATTCTTGTTTTTTTTAAAGTTTCACGAAAATAATAATTATTTATTTTGACAAGAAAATATTGTAGTATTTGCAATGAAATTATTAATGGGCTGAATTTTAAGAAGAGTTGTAACTGGGCTTAAAATACACGCAAGTGAATAAATGGCGGAAGAAAGCTCTTCAATTTTAAACCCGGCACTAAATCAGCTGTTTGCCTTGGCATCGACACAAAAAACTTCTCTCTTTCTCTCTCTTGAAAATTATTTACTCTTACTATTCAGGTATAAATGAACTTCCCTTTCCTGAAAATTTTATTTATCTTTTTTTTTTTTAAATAGTATTTGCAAAATATACTCGACTTCGTAAATATAAACAAAAAATTACTTCTTTGGCGGTCAAAATATTAATTTAAAACAAATTGAAAAAATTTTTTAATTACAGATAATTAAATATTTATTTATTTTATTCAGTATTAATTAATTAATTAATTAATATAATTTAGTATTCACAAAATATACTCAAATGTGTAATTATAAACAAAAATTACTTTATTTATGTAAATTATAATTTTTTATCAATTAAATTACTCAATAATAATAATTTAACAACCTAATATTGTTAATAAGAATAATTAACACTAATAATAATTTTTCTACTTTCCACTTTTTTGTAATTGAAAAAAATGCAATTAACTTCAATTAATATTAGTAGTAGTAATAATAGTAATATTATTATTTATAGTAAATAGTGATTTTATTTATAGTATTTGATTAAATTTTGCGCAATTAAATTAAATGGAACGAGGGAAATTTTTTTAATTTGATCTCCACTTGAGATTTTTTTTAATGTACAGAGTATAACGTTTTGAGTGAATGACAAACGCAATTTATCGATGTAACATGTAGAGTTTCTCTCTGTTTGGAAGATGAGTAAATCCCCCCACACGAGACATGCCGAAGTAATTCACGCAAGCTTGAAAATTGGCTTTAGATAACTTGGCTTTCGTATATCGTTGTCGACAAACAGCGATTGTTTTCCCTTGTAAACACGACCGAAATATCCACTCGTCAGTCTAAAAATATATCGTTAATTGCGACGTGAAAATTTATTACCCCAGCCTCGAGAAAATTCTGGCAAGTTTAAGGGCAGGTGCATTTTTCTTTCTTTCGAAAAAATCCTGAAAACTCGAAAGCAGTTCCTAATTTTCATTTTTTCATCATTTTTTGCTAGGGGATTATTTTTCCTATTTGAAAATTAATTAGAATCCTTCAAAGCATTGTTGGAGACAAATTTTTTGTTTAGAAAAAATAAAATAAAATTTATAAGTAAAAAATGAAAATAAAATTAAAAATAGAGAGGAAAATAAAAAAAATAAGATATAATAATAAAGTAATAAAAATTAATAAAATAATAAAAAATAATAAAAATAAAATGTAGAAATAAAAAAAATTCAGGTAGAAATGAATATGAATACGAAAATAAAAGAAAGAGTAAAAAGTAAAACGAAAATAAGTAAAAAGAAAATGTAGATAATAAAATGGAAATAGTAAAAATGCAAAATGGACTAATAATAAATTTTTATTTGCAGTTTCCTGATGAGTGCATCCTCACATACATGGAGTTTCAACTGGATAGTGCAGAGTACTGTCAGGCTCAACACAAATAGAGAGAATCGTCCGAGTGTTCCAAAACTACAAAGATACACACTGAAGTAAGCAAAGAAGCGGAAGACCATCTCAAATTAAGAAGGGAAAGGATATTGAAAATATTCTGAGAACATCGCCCTGAAAGAGTCAGAAATCATCAGCTAGTCATCATATGCGAAATAGAAGAATTTATTAGATGCAATTGTTAATTTACCCTATCTTATGCAGGCACTGTAGTTACCGAACGCACCTCATCTGGGAGCACCCAGTGCCAAATAGGTGGGAAATTCATTTTCAAATTATTTTTTTCTGTATTTATTTTCAAAAAAAAAAATTTGTATTTATTTGCAAGGCTTACATTCAAAAATTTTAATTATCAGCTAATTTACCTTCACAAAGTTTACAATCATTAAAATCGACGATTTAATAGAGAAAAAATATTTTTCTTCTCCAAATTTCTGGCTATACAAACATTTTGTAACAATATTTTCATGTGAATAATTCAAAATTTTTACAGAAATTTGTAAACAAAAAATAATATTAATTTTTTTCTTCAAAATTAACTTAAATAATCATCGACTTAAAAACAATATTATTTTCAATATTTTTTATGGTCTTAAATCAAAAAACTTAAATTCAAAATCGAATTTTTAACTACAAAAATTGTTACATTTTTTTTTAATCAAAAACAGAAAAATTCGCAAACAAAAAATTTATTTTCTGCGTACAAAATGTTTTTTTTCTTTCAATTGTTGATCTAAAAGGTTGTGAACTTTACTCAGTGCAAAAAGTTACACTTCAGTGAAGTTTACAATGTTTGTAATCAAATATTCAAAGAAAAAATATTTCTAAGCGGAAAACAATTTTGTTTATTAATTTTTCTGTTCTAAATTAAATTAATTAATCAGCGACTCAAAAAGAATATAATTTTCAATATTTTTTACCTTTCTGAATCAGAAAATTTTAATTTCAATTCAAAATCACATTGTCATCTACATAAATTTTTACATTTCTAAATCGAAAACTAAAAGAAAAAGAATAATTCGCAAACCAAAAATATTATTTTCTGAGTAAAAAATATTTTTTCCTTTAATTGTTGATCTAAATTAACTTTACGAACTCCACTGAATGCAAAAAATTGTACGTAATTAAAGTTTGCAACTTTTATTATGAACGATTGAAAGGAAAATAATATTTTACAAGCGGAGGCAAATTTTTGTTTTATTAATTTTTCTTTTCTGAATTAGATTATTTAATTAGCGACTTGAAAAAAATATGTTTCTGATCAAAATTTTTTCTACAAAAAAATTTTTACTTTTCTAAATCAAAAACTAAAAAAATGAATAATTCACAAACTAAAAATATTATTTTAAGCTTGAAAAATACATATTTTATATTATTTTAAATTTAATTTAAGTTTTCTGGATTTAGCAACGTGAAAAATATTAAAAATTACACTTTTGTTATGTAGCTGATTAATTAATTTAATTTAGAGAAGAAAAATTAATAAACAAAATTGTTTTCCGCTTAGAAATATTTTTTCTTTGAATCTTTGATTACAAACGTTGTAAACTTTACTGAAGTGTAACTTTTTGCACTGAGTAAAGTTCACAACCTTTCAGCTGAACAATTAGAAGAAAAAAAAACATTTTCTACGCAGAATATAAATTTTTTATTTGCGAATTTTTCTTTTTTTTAGTTTTTGGTCAATAAACGCAAAAATTCCTATAAACACAAATTTGATTTTTAATTGAATTTAAGCTTTTTGGATTTAAAAACAAAAAATATGAAAATAAAAATTAAAAAGTATTAATTTTTTTTATTAAATTTCTAAATTTAATGTCAGTTTTTTCAATTTTATTATAAAATTTTTAATATCGGTAATAATTAATTTTTTACATTCTTTTTGTGTGATTCATTCGTAAAATTTCATTTGTTTGAAAATCCTTCATGTTTTTCATCGCTGATTAATTAATTTAATTTAAAAAGTAAAAACACCAAAAATTGTTTTTCACTTGAAAAATATTTTTTTCTTTTAATCATTGTAAACCTCACTAAAGTGGATTTTTTTTGCACTGGTTGAAGTTTACAACCTTTATGCTCAACGATTGAAAGGAAAAAATATTTTTCACCCAAAAATAATATTATTCATTTGCAAATTTTTTACAATTTATATTTTGACAGAAATTTCCACTCAGTCGATTTTTAATAATAACAAAATTTTTATTTCACTGAATACTTTTTCTCGAAATTATTTAGTTTTGAACGACTTTTCAAAATAGGTACATTGAATTTATTTGTTTAACAAATGTCAGAGTTTAATGGGACGGTAAAAAAATTGATATTTAAAAAAATTCAACCAACTGGAAATTCTATTAAATGAAAATCCCATTTAATTCAATTTTCACACAATAAAATATCAATTTACTCAAATTATTTTTTATTTGCATTTTTATTTCAAATAATTTCTAGCTTAATGGAATTTTTAAATGTCAGTTGATTTTTATTGTTTTAAATCTGTTTGTGTCATTTATTCAACTAATTTCATTTGTTCGAAAAATCTTTCATTTAAAATTAATTTTCTAAATTTAATGTCAGTTTTTTCAATTTTACTATTAAAATTTTAATATCGGTAAAATGTAATTACTTTTTTACATTCTCTTCGTGTCATTCATTCGTCTAATTTCATTTGTTTGAAAATCCTTCATGTGGAATTGAAAGTTCGTACAAAAATATTCGATGGAATGAAAATTCTGTTTAAAGTAGTTTAAAATAGTTTCAATTAGTTAAAAATAGTTGAAAATAGTTTTAGTTTCAAAATAGTTGAAAATTTAATCAAGTGGAGAAATTCTGTTAAACGAACGTAGAAACAATTCGTTAATACTAAAATTATTATTCGAAAATGATATTAAAATTTTTTTTATGATTAAAAAAAAATTCGCCTCAAAATTTGTATAGAGTGAAAATAATTAATTAGCTAATAAATTGTTTGTTGCAGATAATCTTCCGAGTAGTCTAAAGAAAAAAAAGTTCCCTCTTCCGAGTGGGGAAAAAAGCGCATATCAGCAACGCCTAATGTAACATAGTTTTTTCACCTTTTTCGGCGAGATTCGCACCTTAACCACCCTCCCCAAATTTTACATGTAAACCCATTGTTCTGTCCTCTGTATAAAAATAACGAGTATTTAATTTTTGATTTAAATGAGAAACAACATTTTATAAGACTGAAAGCTATGGACTAAATCCAGAAGAAAAAACAAAAAAAAACAAAAAAAAAATATCCCAACTTCTGTTGCTTGATAAAGAGTGGTTGTTTTGATTTGTAGTTGAGGTTCAAAAAAAAGGAGTGTTTTATTCCCTCGAAATAAAGAGAGAAAAAAAAATAAAAAGAAAGGAAATAACAAGAAAAAAGAGGAGAGTGAGAGAAGGAGAAAAAAAAGAAGAGTTAAGAAAAACTGGTTTTTTTACACTTCCTCTTGTTATCAAGAAGGAAATGAACATGACGTTCAAAGACATCAGACCGGCACCAGCCGAAATTGAATTCAAAAATATGAAGTTCCTCATTACTGATCGGCCCAGCGATCAGAGCATCCATGCTTTTATTCAAGTAAGTCTATATTATTTTATAACTACGCTATTATTTTTTCCAGATTTTTTTTACTCTTTTCTTCTACTCTTTTTTACTCCTTTTTTATTGCGTCGTAAATTGATTCGAAGGGCTCGTTTTATTATACGATCTATTTTTACCTCCTTATTTTTATTCCATTAATTGCTTTATTCGTTTCTTTTTGCGCCTGGAAGTATTTTTTTTCTCTATTTTTGTATAAATTTTTCCTTTTTTATTAAGAACACTAATAATAGTGATAAATTAGATACACTAATAATAGTGTTAAATTAAATACACTAATGATAGTGTAAAATTAAACGCACGAATTACAAAAAAAGGAAAAAAATAAATAAAGAAATAGAAAAGAATAAGTAAAGAAATACAAAAAATAATTAAATAATTTCTAAAATGTTAAAAAAATGAAAATAATTTGAAAAAAAATAAAATTAAAAGACAATTTTAATTATTCCTTTCGTTTCTTATTTTATGTAAATAGATAAGATTAAAAGAAGGAAATAAATGAGTTAAATTCTCTTGTAATTTAAAATCAACTATAATAAAAATGTTGATAGAAATAAAATTTTCTCAATAAAATTTCCTGGAATATTTTTCCTGTACAATTTTCCCTTTTCCCTCTTATCGATTTGTGTCGTTTTGCTTTTCACCACTTAGATTATTGTAAATTATTTTTTGTAATATTTGGGTAGTAATGAAATTTTTCATTTTTCTAGGAACTGAAGAGGCACAATGTTAAAGAAGTAGTAAGAGTTTGTGAACCAACGTACAAAGTTGATGAACTCAGACAAGAGGGCATCGACGTCATCGACTTGGTTTTCGACGATGGCACCTTCCCACCAAATGAGGTGAACGAAATGAAAATTCTATAGTAGAAACAAACCCGCTGCCAACTAAAGACATTATTATTATGAAAAGACAAAAGAATTAAATGAAAAAAAAAATCAATTTCAATTTTAAAAAACGACAAAATATTTTCTATTAAAGCAGGAGAATAAAAATTGTTATAATTTGATAAAACATAATAAGTATAAAAATATTTTTGCTAAAAAGTGCAATTGATTGAATAAAATAAATTTTTAACAATTTAGAATTCTTTTCATAATTTCTTTATAGTTAGACTTGTTTTTACATTTTTATGAACATTGCCAACAATAGAGTTGCTATAGGTTTAGGAAAAATCAGGGAAATGTGAAAAAATTTATCAAGTGTAGTGGAAAAATAGTAGATTTCTAGAAATGTTACGAAAATTGTTTTTGATGTTCTTTGAAAACACTGAAAATCTTAAAGTATCCTTAAATTTTCTTCTTTACTTCAAGTTATAAAGAAACTCATGTTACAATTTACAATTTATATTTTAAAAAAAATAAAATTCTCGAATAATTTTATGAAACTTATTTAAAATAATTGATTCAGAGAAAAATTTTAGTTAAAAATCAAAATTTAATCCAAATCTAAAATTTAAGAAAAAGGAAACTTTATTTAAAATGTATCTACAACTCAATTGTTTTCAATTCAACTAATTTCTAAAAATTTAAACAAAACTTTTCCAAAAAACTAAGTTCTTTACAACTTTTGAGTAAAGATGTTAAATAATCAAATTTTCAAAATTTTTTATTTAATACCTTGTTGAAATTTTTAGAATTAATTAAATTAAATTAAATTTTTTTCAAAATTTTTTATTTAAAACCTTGTTGGAATTTTTAGAATGAATTAAATTTCAACAAGGTCTTAAATAAAAAATTTTGAAAATTTGATTATTTAACAACTTTACTCAAAAGTTGTAAAGAACTTAATTTTTTGAAAAAGTTTTGTTTAAATTTTTGGAAATTAGTTGAATTGAAAACAATTGAATTGTAGATACATTTTAAATAAAGTTTCCTTTTTTTAAATTATTAAATTTACGAATAACTTTTTTCAAAATTATTAAAAATAATTATTGAAGTTATTTTTGGAGCAAGGAAAAAAGTTAATTGTTTTGGAAATCAGGGAAACAGAAAATACAATTTTTGTTACAACTCTTAATTTAATAAATAAATTGTTCACTTTTTTTGCCAATTGAATTGACTGAATCGACTTTTTCATGCTAATCAAAGTCGATCCAAGATCTGACACTTTGAAAATTAGAATTTTTCGTTGAGAAAAGAGATTTTGTTCTCTTTTATTATAAAAAATGTATCGTTTCATAAATTTTCTATCAAGGCAATTTCTTTTGTTGAATGTAGAGAAGTTTGAGACGTAATAAATTTGCGAATAATAGATTTTGTCGTGATATAACTTTAAAGCGGAGATTGTTAAAGTTATATGCATGTATTGCGATGTGATCTTTTATCCAAGTTGGTATTCAGGTCTTTGGTACACGATTAAACAGGTTAAACATGTTTCTATTAGTACTGTTTAAAAACTAGAAATTACTTATGGTCCACAGGTTGTAGACGAGTGGTTCGAATTACTAAAAAATCGATTCCGAGAATCACCTGATGCATGCGTTGCTGTGCACTGCGTAGCAGGACTTGGAAGGGCACCTGTTCTCGTTGTTCTTGCTTTGATCGAGCTCGGCCTCAAGTATGAAGACGCAGTTGCTTTAATCAGAGAGTAAGTTCACGTTCTTTTTTCTCACACTTTTAATTATATAGAAATTTTCTCTATTTAAAGTTTTTCTAATTACAAGTCCGGAAAAAGGTCATATGTACAAACATTATTTTTCTACCAAAGAAAATGTAAAAAATTTCGAATAAAAAATTAACCAATTTCTTTTTGCTGTAAAAAGGTTGCTACAGATAACAATATTATTTTTTTTGAATTTACGAGAAAATTCTAAATTTTAGTCTAGCAACTTTTAAAAATAACAAAAGTATTAAAACTTTGTACAAATATTAAATTCTTTTTGAAGTTTTTTTGTTTTCCTCCATATTTTCCAGTCACCACGAATTTTAATGCAAAAATTTATTCCTTTTTTTGACAATAATTTAATTCTTGAAGAGCTCTCATAAGATTATTATTTAAAAATTATTTAACGAATAATGTTATTAAAATATTTAAAGAATAATCTAATTTCAGAAGAATTTGGTTTACATTTTTTATAAAAATAACTAGTTATCAAATTTTAGTATTTCATTTATTACTATTGTTATGCAAATCACAAAATTTTTTATTTTCAAATATCAACATAAAAATTTTTGAATAACTACGGACTGGAAATTTAAAAAATTCACTTATTAACTATTTAAATAATTACTTATTAGGTATTATTTATTATTTTCAAAAAATTTAATAAAAATATTTGAAAGAATTCAGTTAATAAAATTCTTCTAAAGAATTAAATTATTTTTAAACATTTTAATAAAACTCTTCACAGTGAATCTATTATTTTTAATAAAATTAAAATTAAATCCCTGGAAAGAATTTAACTATTTTTAAAACAATTTTAATAAAATTTTCCGAAAGAATTGAATGACATTTTTTCAAAAATTATTTTTAATTTCTTCTCAGAAGCTCTTTATAAGAATTAAATTATATTTTCACAAATTTTAATAAAATTGTACTATAGAATTAAATTATTTTCAATACGTTTTTAAATAAATTTATTGAAAGATGTAAATTACGTAAAAAAATTGTAATTGAATTTAATGGAATGCAATGAATTCTTTTTTTACAAATTTTAATAAAATTCTTCACAAGAATTAAATAGATAATTATCTATTTTCAAAATTTTTCTTTAAATTCTTCTCAGTAATTCCATTATTTTTATAATTAATAATATTCTTTTCAACAATTGAGTTATTTTCGAATGTTTTAATAAAATTCTTTGTAAAAATTGATTTATTTTCAAAAACAAATTTTGAATAAAATTCCATTATTTTCAAAAATGTTAACAAATTTATTCCAAACAATTCAATTTGGTTCGATTGGTTTTATAAAATTCTTTATAAGAATTGAATTATTTTCTAAAGGTACAGTTTTAATTAAATTCTACAAAAGTATTAAATTATTTCATCTTTAAAATTAATTTACAAGTTTTAATTGAAAACAATTTTGTTGCATTAATCTTATTTTGTTATAATTTATTAACAGAACATTAAATTAAAATTTCGAATTAATTTAAAAATTCAAAATATGTGAAAAGGAAAATTATCAAAATATTTGGGAAACAAGAAAGCAAACAAAATTAACTAAATTCGAACAGCGAACAGATTTCCAGGATACGTTTGTTAATATCTAGATTTAATTTCAAAAGGTTTAAAAAATTGTAATTGTAGAAAATTTCAACTTTGAACAAATTTATTGAAAAATTCTGAAAAGTTAATTTTGAAAAACATTTAAATAATTTTTTTCTTGACATTCGTGTAACTTTCTAATTATTTCATTGAATAATTGAATTCTCAAAGAACTTTGTCTTGAATTATAATTAGAAAAATAATTTTGTAGAAGTTAGAGTCGCAATTTTTTAAAAATATTATTGAATTTCAAAAAATTGGAATCTTTAGAAAATCTTAATTCTTATGGAAGAACAATAATTAACACTAAATATTTGCATAAGAAAGAAGCTATTATTCTTTCGAGTAATTTACAATTTTGAAGAAATTTACAAATAAATATTATATTGGAAATGTTTTTTATGAATCTACTTATTATTCAATTTTTATTTAATTTTTTTGTAAACAGCTTTCCGGAACTGAAAAAACAATAAATAGAAAATAAAGAAAAAAAATAATAACAAATGTTTGTTTTTCTTTTTTGGAAAATTCTAGAAAGAGACGAGGTGCTATCAATGCCAAGCAGCTGGCCTATTTGGAAAAGTATCGTCCAAAGTCTCGACTGAAGCTCAAGAACGGACAAAAAAACTCTTGCTGCGTCCAGTAGATAAAATAATTCTTTTTTGAAAGCGACTATAATAATTGATACTAATTGGTACACATTATTGTATAAGTTTACGCGTCAGACGACAAATTTTGTGTCGTGCCGTTACTGCTTGAAAATTACCTGTCAATGGAAATGCAACACAAGTCTTTGTAATTCGAGTCATAAAGTGATGAGACTTTATTTTTCGAAATCTTACCGAGAAAAAGAAATTCGGTTTTCTCGCTTATTAGTCGAGCCGGTTTTTTTGGGGGCTTTTTTTATACTAGAGGCCTCTTTCTTTTTTTTTTTAATCAATTATTTTAAGCTTTAATCTATTTTTCTTTAATCATCTATTTAACTTTACTCATTTTAAACTTTTTTTTAAATTCAAACAATTTCTTAAAAATCGAGTATTTTTTTCGAACTTGTTTTTTACCCGAATTTATTTTTTATGGATTTTTAAATTCAATGTCTTTCTTCTTTTTTTTAAATTTTTTTCTGCCAAATTAGTGTAGGATTTTTTTCTATAAAGAAAAAAAAATAATTTTGATCTATTGCTTCGTGCCACATAAATTGTGTTAAGAGATTTGAAAAATTAATTTGCTCTTTTTTTGCGAGTGATTAATTTTTAGTGACAAATTTGCATTATAATTGCAATGTCGAAAAGTGAAATTGAAAAAAATCAAAGTGATAAATTGAGAGGGAGAGAAAATAATGAGATTTGCTTTATATTGTGAAATTGTGTAGATCTTTAATGTTGGAAAAGTATATTATTTCTATCAGATAGTGAAATTGATATTGACCTTCCGTCGAAGGGCAAACACGATGAAACATTTATTTAAAGAAAAACTGAATTGCTTTTCCGTGATAATCTTTCGATAAGCGCGTTTCATCGTGCGTGAAAGTATTTGATAAACACTTTTTCTATTAATTTTTTTTTCTTCTCTTCCTTCTTTTTTTTCTAAACAAAGCGAAAAGTGACTAGTAAAATTATCTATTTGCGTTCTGTACACACGCAGATAGTAATCTAGGTTAATAATGAATTGTAAATTATATTTTGTAATGAGACGCATTTTCTTCTCGTTGATGGCGAAATTGTCAAAACAAAACAAAAATCGACTCAAGAAAAGCATTTGTAAAGAAAAATTTACAAGAAGTTTGTGTTTTGCGTCTGAAATTTGTACATTTTATTTTCTTCGATTTAAGGAGCGCGACGAGGAGAAGAAAGATGAGAAATAAAAACGGAAAATTGCTTTTTAAAAACAGATTTCAATTTTTTCGGAGAAAATACATTTTTTAAATCTATATAAGAATATAAAACTATTTTTTTTTAAATAAATTGAAATAGTTTTCATATTTGTAATTTATTCGGAGCAATTTGAAATTTTGTAAAAATTGCATTGTCATCTTTCTCTTTAAATTGTGCAATGACCCTTACCAAACATCACATTAGGATTAAAAAGAAAATGTTTTTAATTTTTATTTTCACCTGGCTTGAGTTTATTCATTGCAAAAGCGAAAGTGCTGGGAAAAATTGTTTTTTTTTTTTTTTGCTTCTTTTTGAAGCTTCGGCTAATTTTAAAATGCTGATCTCCTTATATTAAGATAATTAAGCCTTAACGAATTTGTAGTGTATTGAAAATGAAAAAAAAACTCGTTCAATTATCACGAACAAATATCGCCAAATGAAGAGACGCTACGTTGCATTTCCAATGGCACACATGGAGCCGGTGAGACACTTAACTCTTTATTGGACTTGAAAATAAGCATTAATTCGAAAGACGAATAGTTGAATTGTGAAAACAAAGGTGAGGTAATTCACTCCAGATTTATATATCACTTGAAACGCAGCTCGCTCATGATTTTATCTAATTTCTTCTCTCTCTAATCTCATTTTTACAGTTCTTAAATTCAGTACTTAACAGAAAAGAAAAAAAACACTTGTTCCTTTTCTGAACAAAAAAAAAACTTCTCTCATACGTAATTTTGCTAAAATTATCAGCGAGTCTGCGCACCACACTAAACTGTGTTCAAAAAATAGTCAAATTCACTTCTAAAAAGAATTTTAAGAAAAACTGTTTCTTCTGTTTGAATTGAGAACAACCGTTTAAAAAAATCAATTTTCCACTAGAAACAAATTTACATTTTTTATGAAATTTTTTTCTTCAATTTTTTATATAAAATTTTCTTCTATTTTTTTTATATAAAATTATATGTAATATTAAATGTTATTTAATTGTAAAAAAACTCTGTCAAATCGAAAATATTTTTTATTTGACGAAAATTATTTTTTGTGATCAATTCCAGTGAGCGAGTGATTTTAATTTATCGATAAGAAAAACGGTTGTTTGAGAACAAACAGAATAAATAGAAAACTGGAACACAATCCAATTTTCTTTATTTTAATTTTTTTTTGTAATATTAAAAAAAAGGAAAAAAAGCACTGCAATATTTTTTACCAGAGGATGGGACGAGGGTCATTCATAAGATTAAAAAAAATCGTGTCGATTCCTAAATCCAATATTGATAATATATACCATTCTTCGACTTACTTTAGTTCAAATATGTTGATAAGAATTACTTAATTAAAAAATATAAATGTATTTTGTAACTATTTCTTTCGCATTCAAACAAAAAGTAAATTAGATGATTTCGATAAAAAAAAATCAGAGGAAAATTCTCTTTTTCAACCAATCTCATAATGTTCGCAAAATACTTTGACAAATTATATTTTATCTAATTTTATTAATCTATGATAATTATAATTAATAAATTACATAATATATAATTGTCAAAGTTTTAACAATGTTTTAGTATTTTATAAAGTTTAGATATTTTTCAAGAATTTGAGTATATGAAATATTTGTTTTATTTTTTTATACGCATATATAAACGAAATAAAAAATTCAAATGTAAAGTTATTAATAAAACATAATAATAATAAAAATAACAAAAAAAATCGAAACTTGTGTCGCATTAGAGAAAAAATGGAATCGAAATGCTACTTACAGTTTTTATCTAAATATATATTTCAGTGCAGATGATATTTTCTAGTAAGCATCTAAAATATATTATCAGAAACTCGGAAAATTTTCATATTTTAAAAAAAAGGGGAAAAAATTAAATATCGAGTCTGAAGATATTTTTTTCCAGATTACAAGATGTGATCTTACTAAAATAATCTTCGAAAATTGAAAAAAATCTATTTTTTAATCTTAAAAATTCTTTAAAATAAAATAAACACAAAGCTCTCATTATTTTTTTCAACTAAAAGAAAAAGTATTATAAATTTTAATGGCATTCAGTTTTTCTGCAATTCCACACAAAAGAAATTATTTTATTTCCCATTATAATTTAAATGAAAAAAAAAATTTTGTGTAATTTTTAAATAAATAGAGAAATGGAATTTTTTTTTTAATAAAACAAAACTGGACGTCTGTGTATGATGAACTATTTAAAAAAAATGAAACGTTTTGTTATATTGTAAACAATAACGAAATAAAGCTGTGTGGAAGTCATTTTGTGAGAAAAAAGATCTTGACTTTGTCTGAGTTTGATAATTTTTTGAAATTAAAGTATTTTTTATTATAATTATATTTTTTTCCTAATTCGGAATTTAATTTTTCTCTTCTTTTTCGACATAGGGTAAAAATTTAATTTTCTTTGCATATTGAGATGAAATATTTATTAAAAAAAAAAAGAGATGAAAAAGTTGTTTTTGAATAAATTCTTAATTAATGGATTTTTTGTTGGATTTAAATTTTAATTTAAATTTCGTTTTTCTTTATCAATGGTGTCTTTGTATTTTTTTGTAATTAATTTTACTAATTGAAGTATTGATAAAAATAGTAATTTTTATTTCGTAATCTGTTAAAAAAACTAGTGTACTTTACATAAACATGTCATCGTAACCGGGAGGAGGAAGATGATCGCTGTCGGGACCTCTTGGCGGTAGTCTTGGACGAAGAATGTCTGGCGGTCCAAACGGATCGAATCTTGCTCCAGGTGGTACGGCTCCGCTGAAAAAAAATACGAA
This sequence comes from Leptopilina drosophilae, assembly GCA_032873175.1. NCBI lineage: Eukaryota > Metazoa > Arthropoda > Insecta > Hymenoptera > Figitidae > Leptopilina > Leptopilina drosophilae. The sequence continues at coordinate 53,060,144 of CM065478.1, forward strand.
CATTGTTTATTAAATTCGAAAAATTGTAATATTCAATAATTTTTTTTTCCTGTCCGTTTGAATTTTTATCAAACTTAATTTAATTTAATAGAATTTATTCATTCAATGTTTTAATATTAGTTATTTTATTTTATTATTTCCATAGTAAATTATCTATTTTTTTATATTAAAAATTTTAAATCTCTAGCAAAAAAGACCATAAAAGTTATTACTAAATATTTTAGTATTAAATTTATTTTTTAAAATATATTAATGTAGACTTTAAAATCTAATTTTAATCTAAATTTAAAGTAAGTTTTTCTTTTTTTTGCAATATCAATATTAAAATTAACAAGTTTTCAGTATTGAGATTTTTAATATTTTTCAAATATTTATCCAGCAAATAATAATGGACCGTAAAAGTAATTTAATTTTAAATTATTACGGGGGCAATCTTCCAGGAACACCCAAGCCTCCTGATGGTCTACGTGGAGGTATACGCAAAGGATCGTAAAGCATTCCTCCATCATTTCCTCGTCCAAGAGGATCTAAATCTCGTGCGCCAATATTTCTCAGACTCCCATCAGGCTCCCTTCAAATATAATTAAAAAGAACTTTAAAAATTTTTATTTTATTTTAATTTTCAATATAAGAACAATGTTTTCTAATGAAAGAATGTTTTGATATCTAAAACGATACTGAAATTGAAAATTTATAAAGAAAAAATAGTTTCAAATTTTAATATCAATATACTAATAATAAAAATAAAAATAAATGATCATAAAAATTGATAACTTTTCTGTTTTAAAAAAATTACTTTCAATATTTCTTCATAATTTGAGTCCAAATGAATTTGGGTTTTCATTTTTATTTCTGGAATTTTCCAGGTGAAATCCAAAATCAAATTGAAGTTAAAAATCGTCATGGATGTTGTAATTCATCTACAAACATCGTAATGTATATTAATTTTGGAAACAAAAAATATTTTCGCATCGATATTACTTTGAGCATTTACTAATCTTTGTGAATCGGTATTTTTTAAATTACTGATGTTACTCAGATTTATTCATATTAATTTGTTAAATTTATTTATATTATTTAGATTTACCGGAATAATAAAATATTTTTGAGAAATGAAATGATTTTCTCTTGATAGAGACATTTTTTTTTAATTGGCTCAAGCAAATCGATACGATATTTACCACGATGGTACAGAAGGTGGAACCCAAGGTACCCGATTACGACCAAAGGGAAATTCAACATCCCTTCTCTCTTCGTTTGTCGATTGTTGAGAAGTTTGAGTAGAATTTTCACTTCTGTTTCTATAAATCGGAGCGAGAAGATCATTTTCAATGGTATTTAATGCTGTCTGATAGGTTGGCATTAAAATTTCCAAAGAGCCGTGAAGACTATTTACAGTTGTTTCGATCGGAAACTGAATGCTCGACGCTTCATTTCCTTCCACTCGCTGAAATTAATTCAATTTTTAGAGCAAATAAAAAAAATAAACAAATAAAAATAAACAAATAAAATAAATAACAAAATAAAAGAAAGCAATCTTTAAGAATAAACGATCTATAACAAGATTTGCGAATAATATTCCTTTTCGTTATTTTAAATGTCTAATAAAGTGTTTACCAATAAATTGAATAAGAAATCCGAGTCGGATTTCGTTCCAAGAAGAATGTAGAGTTTATCTTTGAAGACATATCGAAGTGTGTAATTCGGTTGCTGATTCCAACCTTCCGGCAATAATTCAGAACCCTTTTCTCCAGACTCACGTGTTTTCTAAAACAAAAATTTACAATTTTCCAAGAATGTTGGCAAAAATTACCAAAGCATTTAACCCAGTAATTATCACCATTATCATACATATCATTCCTTTGTTTGCAATTAATTATAGAAAAAAATCGCAAACATAAATTTGTCCCTTTTTTGCATAATAATGCGCAAAAACAGAATATTACACGTCTATAGGTTATGAAACTGCAGAATTTAAACTTCCCATAAACAAAGTTATAAATTATAACCCTTCTTAAGTGCGAAATTACAATGATAATTATAATATTACAATTAGCCGGTATTGTCTAATTTAAAAGAACAAGATAAATACTTACTGAGTCACCTAGGCCGATGCATCTGAAGCCATTTTTAATAAAATACCAATGCACAAATAAAACAAGAATATCTTCTTTCTTTGAAACTTGAGTATCGTACAGTTTATTTAACAATTCGAAACCAAAAGTATTACTTAAATCGTCTCCCATTTTCACTGTTTTTTTTAATTAATCCTTATATTTTGACAACTCAAACTTGCGCCATTACCGGATTGTTCGTGTTACTTCGGTTTTTTGCAATCGGGAATGTTCGATTCTAAACTTCCGGTTTTTATTTAAATGTCAGTGTTGTGTTGTAATTTTAAATTTATTCAATTTCTTATTTCGCCGAAATGGAATTTAGACTGGATAATTTTGATGATGTTACCAAAAATTTTTTGATTCTTCAAGCCAAAGGTAAATTTTGTACTAAAATTTAAAAATGAATGCATAAAACACTTGAGAATCGGGGAAAATGAGAAAATCTAGAATCTAACCTCACTTTTTTCAACATGTCAATTTTAGAGAAAAAAATATACTTTTTCTTTAAAATACTATAAAATAACTACAGTTAATTTATAAAAAAAACTATTATTTGAGTTTTATTATAAATTAATTGCTTTATTCAAACAAAAAAATTACAAAACTTATGTACATAACTAGAAAAACAATATACCCGTGCAAGCGCTCGTGAAAATTTCTTTTCCATTGTTACTATAAAAATTTGCTTTTCCAAATTTAATGAAAATTCTTAATTTCTAAAAAATATAATTTTTATTTCTGTCTTTGATTAAATATAATTATTTGAACAACTCATACAGTAAATGCCAAATTATTTCTGACAGCAACTTGAATTAAAATTCAAAATTTATTTTCATAAAAGTTGACAAAATTTTCAATTGTTTCAATTTTTAAAATGATTTTCGGAGAATTTTTAAAAAATTTTAATTTCATTGTTTCAAAGAACAATTTTACGAAATTAACTTTTTCAAACCTTTAATACTTTTTGTTAAACAAAAATTTAAAAACTTATTCATATTTATTTTTCCCGAGGAATTAAAATTTCAAATAGTTTCAATGTAAAACCTCATGAAATATAATTATTTCTAAAATTTGCAAAATTTGTAATTTGGATGAATTACAATTCATACAAAATTCTTTTTTTTAAAGTTTTTAATAAAATTATTGAAAAACTTTAATAATTTTTAAAGAAAAATAATGTTATTAATAATATTTTAAAATAAAAATTTAAAGATTTTTAAACTTTTGTTTCCGTTAAATTTTCAAGAAATTTAATTTAGAAACCTTTTTAAAATTTAATTCATTCCTAAAATTCCCATTATAACGGTTTAAACATTTAATTATTTTTTAAAAATTTTAACTAAAATTTTTGTTAAATCAATTCCTATCAACATTCAACTACGAGATTTGAATTATTTAAATAGAATAATTTTTGTAAATTCATAAAATGATTTAATTTGAAAAATATTACAAAAAACATATTTAAAGACAATTTTTAAAGAGGGGAAAATAAAATTCTTTAAAATATAAAATTTTACAGAATTTCCAATTGTTTCAATTTGTTAAAATTATTATTGTGAATTCAAGTACCTTATTCTTTAAAAAATTTTAATTACTATTTTTCAAAAACCTAATTTTTAAAAAATTTATAAATTAATTTTTTCAATTTTTAATAACTTTCATGTAAAATAAATATTTAACTAATAATAATTATTCCCGTGTGTTTACATCGAATATCATTTTTAAGTAATTTTTTATTGTAAAATATATTTGATAAATGATAAAAAAAAATACTTTCTATCTTTTATATGAATATTAATTACTTCATTTGAGGAAAAATTATAATCATATGTACATAATATCAAAAAATAGTTCATACGTATAATTATAAAGAAAATAATTTGATAAATTATTTAATTTCAGTCTTATAAATTAAATAATTTTTTTATTCGATCGTAATATTAATTTAATTATTGTTTAATTGTTTCTTTTAATTACATTGAAAGAAATTGTCGAATTATCAATTTTCCTAATAATCCGTATCAGAATCTTCATCATCGGTTTCCTCGTCATAAGGCTTAAAATCATCATCACTGTCGGCATCTTCTTCATTTTCAGAGGGAATAAATTTCCCAATGCCAACAATTTCATCCTCACTGTCAGATTTATCCTTTTCACTTTTATCCAGAGCATATCGCCTCCATGGAATTCTGAAAAAAAAAATTCTTGTCAGTCTATTTAAAAAACACCAAAAAGTTTCGAACTAACGTTCAGTTAATATTTTCAAAACTTATTATTACGAAAAAGAAAAAATATATTTGAAATTCATTACGAAGATGGAAATTAATTTTGTATAGAAAAAATATTTTGCTATTCAAATATTACCTTTTCTTTTTTTCAAAGCAATCTTCTATAAATTTGTGAGAAACAATTTTTGCATGACCATGGAATTGCTGATATTTCGGGGTATTTTTAAAGGCACAAATTAAATGGGTGCACAATTTATCCGTTGTATTTGGATCGACAATGTATTTCGCTCCCATTTTTAAAGCCTTCCTTCGGATTTCGTCTCTTTTTGGATTCACGTAACCACTCAAGGAAAAACTAATTCCTTGAAAAAGTTCTTCAAATTTCTTCTTAGGCCTCGTTGGCTTCGCGACGACTTTCTTCGGAGTTGGTTTTCTCATTTCATTCGAAACTGCATCCTGTGTGGGTAATTTTTTACAAACTTTGCACAATTTATCCTTTGATTCTGTTTGACATTTGTTGCATTTCACTTTTTTGCTGTTGCTTGTCCCCTCATCGTCGGACTCATCAGAACTTAAGGATCGCTTTCTAACGGTCTTTTGTTTTTCTTCTTTTGACGTCGACGCTGAAGCAACAATATCACCGAAAGGAGTTCTCGCAATGGGTTTCGAATTAAAATCATCTTTCGTTTTTCCATTAATTGAATTCGAAGGCGTTGACGAATCATTCTTTTCCTTTTGCTTTCCAAACACCTCGTCTGCTTTTCCAGCCTCCAATTTCTCCAATAATGGTTTCATCTTGTGCTCACGTTCCGCCTCCTGCCGTTTTTGAAATTCACTCAAACCATTGTCTTTTATTTTATCCTTCAATTCATCCTTGTAGTTTGTCTGCTTATTCGTTCCCATTAATTTGAGATACTTTTCTTTAAATCTATCGACTGTCGTCTCCTTTTCATCGTTGGTATCCTTCATTTTAAATCGACCAAAAATATCCAGACCCATGTCAACAATAACCTCGGTTCGTAAAATGAGGAATGATAGACCAAAGACTTCTCGAGGATTTGCCGACTGCATGCATGTGATTTTAATACGATCGAATTTTGTTTTTAAATTATCGGGATTGAGTTCTTTTTTGGTGAATATTTGAACTTGGTCCTTGAATTTCCCATTGGCCGCTTCATCGTGCGAGAGGAATTGATGGTTTATTATTGGAATCCAATTGTCAGGTTCGGCTGATGTTGAGGCATTTAGAATAACAATGCACGATCGATAATTTCCAATTTCAACACCTGTTATGCAGGAGGGTTCGGCAAGTTGAATGATAAGTGTCGCCAATGATTCACCAGGTTTTGCACATCTCCAGGTGGAATTTGAACGATACTCCAAAAGATTTGTCGCCGGATATTGTGAATTCTCCGAAGAACAACTTATCACTTTTTCCAATTTGATAATCATTGTTTCTTTAGAATTTCATTTGATGATTTAAAAAATTCTTTCTTGAAATGTCACTTTCTTTGGGCACTTTGTTTATTTTGTTTATAAACACATTCTTAAATTTGGATCAAATTTTCTTTGCTTCAGTAGAAAAAAATAATAATTTGATAGAATAGATTTTATAAGTCACAATGTTCATCACTAATTATATTACAAATTGCGTTATTAATCGCAATAAGATTATTTGCACTAATTTTTTCAGTGACACATTTCTTCGTTTTTTAAGGTTATGTATCGATGACGTTTTTGCACCTATTCCCGCCTTTTCGTTGTCGATAAACTAGGAAATTTTTTCATAATTATTGGCGCTTATTTTTAAAAAATTTAAATATATGTTGTGTTTTAACAAAATTTTTATTATCTTCTACGTTGTTGACAATTGTCTTACCATGATTATGGTTAACTTTTATCAATAAAAAATGTAAAAAGCAGTTATTTTACAATTTGTGGTATTTAAAAAAAATTCTATTGTTTAATTTCTTTACGAACGACAAATTTTGTTGGATCATATTTGTACGTTTTAATTAGAGGTCCCCTGCCGGCATTTTGAAATTGCCTGATATCTGCACCATCAGCAGATCGTTTTCGCCTGTTTTTCATCATACTCTGCCAACCTGTAAAAATATTTATATATTTGTTCTTCGCTTTTCAATAAAATTATAATTTGAATATTTTCTTTTCGATTTCTATCGTTAACGTGAAAAGACTTTATGAAAACATTTCAGAATATGTATAATTGAATTTAATTTTTATATATAATAATAATATTATTTGAAAAAAATTAAATTCATGCAAAAATTTTTAATCTACTTTTTGAAACAAATTCATTTCTTAAAAAGAATCTTATTGAATTTTGGCAAGTTTTGTTTTGAATAATAGGGTTTATTTAAATAATTTTAATGAAAAATTTTAAAACTAATTGAAGTTTATTGAGAATTTCTTTATGTTTTAAAAATAATTTCTTCGAGAAAATTTCTTAAAATTACACTTAAAATAAATTAATTCTAATTAAAATATCATTTCATTGTTTTGAAGGATTTCATCAAACTAAAAAAACTTCATGGAAGAAATTTAATTAAAAGTGACCATATATTTAATTTCTGAGAAGTACTTTATTATTTATGAAAGTCATAAAATAAAAAATAATAAAAAGAATAATATTTTGTTAAAATGCAAATTTTATTGTTTCGAAGAAAATTCGAATTTATTTAAAATTACTCTTAAAATAATTGAATTCTTGTCAAGAAATTTATTTAATTTTTTCGAAATTAATTTAGCTGATTGGAAGAAAATTTTTGAGAAATTTGAATAAAATTTTATTGAAAATAATTTAATTCCCTCGACGAATTTTATAAAAAAAATTTTTTTTATAGTAATGAAAAATTCTATCGAGGAATTTCATTTTAATTGCATAGAAAGTGGAATTGAATTCGCCTTACCTTCCTTCATAGAAGCTAAAATGTACGACATATTAAAATCGTCCATTGAAACTTTGTTCTGTTGACTTTTTACAATAGGTGCGATATTAAAGAAAGCTCGTATTTTTGGAACTTTGACTAAAGCTTGAAAAAGAAATGTTATCCACGTTGTAGTTATGACATAAAATAATGGACCCTGTAAATAAATTTCAAATATTTCGTCACCAAATATCTTCAAGAAGCCATTTCTTACTAAATAAAATGTATAAAAAGCAAAATTAAATAAATATCAAATGTATGAAATAAAATACGAATTATAAAATAATAAATTTTAGATTAAAAATTAGAAAGAATGGCATTAAATTTTAATGTAAATTCAAAATTTTTTTGACTAATTTTTGTAACAAAAAAGAATAGGAAGAAGTGCACTTACTGCTTTAAGATAGAGCATGATAGCAAAACCAATAACAGGAAAGACATATTTGATGTTCTGAAAATTTTGCATTTGTATGCTTGTTGCTAGCGTTGGAGTTGGAGTCAAGTATAAATATAAAGCAGTAGATAAACTAGTAATAATTGGCAATAAGTAATAGGGATCGGTGACAGTTAAATCGGTGAACCATGCGAAACCACCTTCTTTTAAACTCGGTAATGGAGCCGCTGCCATTTTATTAATTGCCAAGAAAAACGAGGCAAAACAAATACCCTGTTAACAAAATTATTATAATGTAAAAAACAAAAAAACCATTTTTTCTTAAACTATTTATGTTTACCTCGATTAATTTGTCTCATACCTGTAGAGCACTGTTTCTTCCCATTTTCATCGTCGTCAACATATTGTTATTGGCGTAGTAAGCCTCTTGTTTTTGCACATACATATTGGCTTTGAAATGAAAACAATTATATTAATTTCACAATAATTGAAATTCAGTTACAATTTTTTTTCCTCTTTTTAATAATTTACCTCTATATTTATCATTAAGATCTATTGCCTCCTTTCTTTTTCTATCAAAATATGATAAATCTTTTTTATGCACCTCACGAAGAGCATGATGCCTTTGCATTGACAAAAACACTGGTGCTGTTATGCATCTTAGAATTGTCGTTCCTTGATTGTTGAAAAAAAATTGAGTAAATTAAATTTTAATAAAGAAAAAGTAGATGAATTATTGTCACATGACATTTTGTTTTAATAATTACCAATAATTATTGTTGCCCACCAAGGTATATCGCATGTCGTATGCATGAAGTTCAAAGCATGTTGTATCCATCCAACTGGAGTATAATACGCTCCTAATCCAAAAGTTTGAAGAGCTGCTTCTCCAACTACTTCCGTTATTTCCGGTGGTATCGGGACATCTAATTAAAAAATTATTATTATTATTATTATTATTATTATTATTATTATTATTATATAATAATAATCTGTCCTCACTTGAAGTTAGAGTTGTTTTATTACAACGTTTTGTTTTGCAGTTTAAATTAATGTGTGAAAAGAAGGAAAGTTAACTTGTAAACTGTGAGTATAAAAATGTGTAGTGTTTTAATTCGTTAGCTTCCTTAAAAATTAAATTTTGAATAATATTATCAAAAAAATTCTAGAAAATTAATTGAATTTTGCGAGACTTGCAGTTCAAATTTTTAAGTATTTTGAAATTTTAAGCAAGTAAAAAACAATAATTAGTTAAATATTTATTTTACAAAAGTTATTAAAATTTGAAAACCTTAATTTGGAAATTTTTAAAAAATGGTATTTAAAATTTTTTAAAGAAAAAGGTACTTCAATTCGCAATAATAATTTTAACAAATTGAAACAATTGGAAATTCTGTAAAATTTCCTATTTTAAAGAATTTTATTTTTCCCTCTTTAAAAATTGTCTTTAAATATAATTATATTTTTGAAATTAAATCATTTTATGAATTTACAAAAATTATTCTATTTAAATAATTCAAATCTCGTAGTTGAATTCTGATAGGAATTGATTTAACAAAAATTTTAGTTAAAATTTTTAAAAAATAATTAAATATTTAAACCGTTATAATGGGAATTTTAGGAATGAATAAAATTTTAAAAAGGTTTCTAAATTAAATTTCTTGAAAATTTAACGGAAACAAAAGTTTAAAAATCTTTAAATTTTTATTTTAAAAAATTATTAATAACATTATTTTTCTTGTAAAATTATACGTCGGTGAAGTTCGCAACGTTTATGATCAACGATTGAAAGAAAAAAAATATTTTTCTACCAAAAACAATAAAAATTATTGTCCACAAATAATTTTTTGGTAAATTATTATTAAAAATAATGAAACGTATTATTTTCTGTACAAAAATTTATCAAAAATTGCATAAAAAAATATTTTTCATCAGAAATCGTTGACTATAAACGTTGTAAACTTCACCAACGTTAAAATTATTAAAGTTTTTCAATTATTTTATTCAAAACTTTAAAAAAAAGAATTTTGTATGAATTGTAATTCATCCAAATTACAAATTTTGCAAATTTTAGAAATAACTATGTTTCATGAGGTTTTTCATTGAAATTATTTGAAATTTTAATTCCTGGGGAAAAATAAATATGAATAAGTTCTTAAATTTTTGTTTAACAAAAAGTATTAAAGGTTTGAAAAAGTTAATTTTGTAAAATTGTTTTTTGAAAAAATGAAACTAAAATTTTTTAAAAATACTTCTATTTTCGAAAATAATTTTAAAAATTTGAAACAATTGAGAACTTTACCAACTTTTATTGAAATAAATTTTGAATTTTAATTCAAGTTGCTGTTAGAAATATTTTGGCATTTACTGTACGAGTTGTTGAAATAATTACATTTATTAAAGGATCGTAAGAAAAAATTCATTTTTTAAAAAATTAAGAATTTTCATTAAATTTGGAAAAGCAAATTTTGAAAGTAAAAATGGAGAAGAAAATTTCACTCGCTAGTTTTGCTAGTTATAATTAATCAAAATACAATATCAGGGTTGTCACAAAAATTTAATTTCCTTTTTGTGTAAAGGTGCAATTTTTTTTAATTTACCTGGAATTAAAGGTAATTCTGCTAGGACAGGTTCAATTGGCGTTTGATTCGTACTCGCAAATCTTACAGAACTTGCATTATTAATTAACGAGGACGAGAAGCATCCTAAATAATTTGTTTTACTAGCAAGATTTTTTGTTCTGAGCAAAACATGTAGAGTCCTATTTTGTGAGTACGTCTGAAAAATAAAATCAGATTACTTATGAAGTAAATAACTCCCGAAATTACTTGATTTAAGAATAAAAAATTAAAGTAACAAAAATACTCTGGTATTTAGTAAAATATTTAGGTAGGTATATTAATGACATAATCTCATATTAAAAAAAAGGAAGTCACTTTATAAATATGAAACAAATAAATTTATTAAACAATAACTATAAACAATAATAAATGACAATATAACCTCAAAAAGTTAATATTCACCTGTGTTACTACTCCCGATTTTGAAATTAGCCGAGAATACGTGCTTGGCTTAAGTCGTGAAAACATTTTCACTATATACAAAATAATAACAACTTTATTAAAAACTATAAATAATTATTGAAAAACATTCATAATAAACTTCTGCCTCCTTTGCCGGATTGCGTGATGACTATAACATAACCTAACCTTTTTCTTATATAAGTTATAAGAGTATTTATAATTAAACGAATTAAATCAATACTATACTAAAAATTAACTGCGTTAATAAAATAAATAAAAAATTAATATAAATAAGAAAAATATTTATATACGGAAATTCTAATTTAAGACAACTTTCATTTAATTCATTTAATTTTTAATTAGACTTTAGAATACGGTGCCATCTGATAGATAATTTCTCCCTAATCGGATATCCACTGTCGGTAAAAAAATTCAATTCCCAAACCGTTTGTATTTGTATAGTATCATGGTTTATAAACAATCGTGTAAAAATTGAATTTTTCTATTGGAAAGACACATTTTCTGGTGTACATAATTTTACGATTTCGTCGAAAATTGTTAAATTGATTAATATTAATTTAATTCTAATTGAATATAAGTGATTAGTCAGGAATAAGGTAAAGTTTTGAAAAAAATTTGAGGTTAAGTACAAATGAGAAAATTAAAATACATTTAAAATACATTATTAAAAATAAAATATAACTTTTATTAATTTATAGATTTCTATCAGCATGGAGTCACGTACAGAATTCAAATTAAAAAATGCTCCAAACGATGCAATATCAGCTGTAGAATTTGGTCCAAATTCTACACAATTTCTTCTTGTTTCCTCATGGGACAGTACTGTTCGATTGTATGATATTCATGCAAATTCCCTGAGAGTTAAATATAATCACGATTTACCTGTTCTCGATGTTGCATTTCAGGTAATTTTTAATTTTTCTCGCTCTATTTATAGTTTTTCTTGTTTTATTTATACTTTTTCTCATTTTTCTTAGATTTTTTTTTATTTTATCTTTTTAGTAATATTTTGCCGATTGTAGACATTTATTTATAGTTTTCCGTGTTTTATTTATATTGTTTCTGATTTTATTTAGATTCTTTCTTATTTTATCTATTTAGTGTAATATTTTGCCGATTGTAAACTTATTTTGTTTATTATTTTATATTCCTAGGATGCGGTACATGCCTATAGTGGCGGATTGGGAAACACTTTAAAAATGTATGATATAAATACAAATACAGGTAATTTCATGTTTTTTTTTAATTAATTCTCAATTCAGGGTGGTCGCAAGTTTCAGTTTATCAATTTCCCTCAAATTTACTGTCACATTTAAAATTATTTTTCCTGGCAACATTTTTTAACAGAAGAATTCGACAGTTTACGGAAAATGAGTAAAATTTAATCATTTTTAAAAATTGGAATTAATTTTTTAAAAGTATTTAAAAATCATTTTTCAAAGATAAATTTTTTAAATTTCATTTACAAACAATTGAAATTTGGTAAAATCTTTTAAAAGTAATTAAAATTTTTGAAAAATATAAATAAAAATAAACAAATTTTTTAAGAATATTTTAAGCATAAATATGGCCAAGATTTCTCCGAAATTTTAATAAGTACTATTGTATAATTTAAAGAAAGCTAATAAATTTTTTGATTAATTTTAATTAAAATTTTAAACATGATTTTTTCTCCAAAAAGTTAAAAATAATTCAAAAATGTTATTATTTTTGTATTAATTTGAATTATTATTGTAATTGTTAATTATTGAAAACATTTAAATTTAAAAATAGAATATCATTTTTATTTTTTAATTTACATATTCAAAGATTTTTTCAACTTTTGATAATTCAATTATTCATAGAATTTGCAATTAAAATTCTTCAAAATTTGATTTTCCAAAATTATTGTAACAAAATACTTGAAAAAATTGATTATTTTCAATTAAATTTTAAAAAATTGCAATTACTCAAAAATATTTTTATTTTTGTATTCAAAAAATTTGATTATCTTAAAAAATGATTCAAAAATAACTGTTTAATTATTATTGAAAAAAAGTTGCATTTAATACTAAAAATGTGATATTTTCTTGCATTGCTTGGAAGAATAGTCGACAAAGTAGCAAATTTTTAAAAATAAATCAAAGAAAGTCCATTTTTGCTTAACAACTTAACTATTTCCATTCAACAAAATTCCCGGTTATTTCCTAGTTATGGCCTAATTTTTTCCCGGTTTTCTTTTCTCATAAAATTTAAATTTAAATTTGATTTCGACCATAAATAAATAATAATTTTAATTGAAAATTTGGAAAATAATCTTTTCAATTTTTCAAAAATAATCTTGTCTTTTTATAATTATAATTGGAAATTTTCTTTTTCAAGTTTATTACAATTCTATTGATAATAATTGAATTTCTGCAAAGAATTGTACTATTTACAAAAATAATTGAAATCCTTCCAAAGAATGATATTATTTATGAAAATAATTTAATTCCTGTGAAGAATTTTATTACAATTTAAAAAAAAGCAGTGATAATTAATTATTTACTTAATAAGTAATAAACATTAAATTTTCTTAAGAAATGATAAATATCATTTATTTGAACATTCAGAAATTTGAAAGTATAAAAATTTAAGAGAAGTTCAATAATTATAACTATTGAATAATAATAGAATAATATAATTTTTAGAAGCAAAAAATTGATTTAAAACTTTAAGAGGGACTTTATATTTTAAAAATAAAATTATAATTACGGTCACTAACTTCCCTTGATTATTTTCGAAAAATTTTAATTAAAATTCTTTTAAAGAATTAAATTATTTTTCAAATTAAAACTTAATGAAATTTTAATTATTTCAAAAAATTTCTATTATTCGTTTGGAAAAATTAAACTATCTTGAAACAATGGAATTGAAAATTTTCAACAATTTTATTTTTCAGAATTTAAAAAAAAAATTTGCGAGAATTCAATTTTAATAAAAAATTTGAAGTGCTTATCGTTTTTTTAAATTAACTAATAAAAATTTTAATTATTAATCTTTGCATTATAAGAAACATGAATTCATTAAAATGCGACTATAAAATCCAATTATTAATTAATTATTAAATTAAAATACTTTGAAAATTTTATTTGTTAAAAAGTTTCTAAAGAAATTATTTAACAAATTCAATTACATATTTTCAGTTGAATTTTACAATATTTCTATTAACTCCATAATTTTTAAAAATTTATTTACATAATCTGTTTGAATTAGTGCCTGACTTTTACTATCAAATTAATTTTTTTTAACTAATTCAAAGTTAGAGAAGAGTATAAATATCTATAAAAATTGAAATAAAAAGTAATTTTTTTAAAAACAATTATAATAATAAAACCTTTTTTAATTTTGGTGAAAAAATTCCCGGTTTTGTATAAAAATCATGGTTAATTCCCGGTTAAATTAAATTCCCGGATTTCCCGGTTAGTAGACACCCTGTTAATATCCCTTAACAACAATTTTTTTCCTGATTTCTCGGACTTGTAGCCATCCTGTAATTTTTCTTGTCATAAGAAATGATTTTTAATGTAATGAAATTTGACAGAATCCGTAATGGGAGCACACGAGAAACCGATTAGAAAAGTGGAGTATTGTGCAGCGGTGAACGCAATATTAACCGGTGGTTGGGATGCGGCGGTGAAACTTTGGGATCCAAGGAGTCCAACATGTGTGGGAAGTTATCTTCAACCTGATGTAGTTCTTGCTTTATCAGTTTGCGGTGATAAATTTGTTGTTGGCACAGCTAAACGAAAAGTTTGCATTTGGGATTTGAGGAATATGGCCGGTATGTTCCAGCGACGCGAAAGCAGTTTGAAATACCAAACGAGGTGCATCAAAGGATTCCCCAATGAACAGGTAGGGAAAATAAAACATTATATAATTAATCAATGTTTCGCGCTAAGCAAGGTATTTAATTTTTAATATTATTATTACGCAAATTACAACTTTTTTTATTCTCAAATATCAACTTCTTTTTTTGAAAAATTTCAGATTAAAAAAGTTTTAAATTCAGTTCCTAAGTAAATAATTAATTATTAATGTTTATTATTTTCAAAAATATTTTTCAATTTTAATAAAATTCTTCGCAAGTATTCAATTATTTGCATAAATATAATAAATTTTCTTCAAAAAAATTCAATTTTTTATATATAGTAAAATTTATTCTTAATTGAAATTTAATTATTTTCAATACCATTTTAATATAATTAAAATATTTGTAACAATAAAAATAAATTTTTTTTTATTATTCAATTATTTTTAAATGCGATTTTATTAAAATTCAATAATTAATTATTTAATCATAATTTGCTAACAACAATATTAATAATAAATTAAGTAAATAATAAAATCGATTATGTTTAAAGAATTAAAGCAATTTTTCGAAAGAATTTAAATATTGTCAAAAACTTTAATAATATCTACATATTCTTTGAAAGAATTAAATTATTTGCAATATTTTGATAAAATTCCTTAAATGAATTATTTTATTTTAAAAAACTATTAACGGACACATTAATCCTAATAGAAATTAAATAACTTTGTTAATAAAAAAGATTTTTTTAAAGTTCTTTAAAAGAATTTAATTACAAATTTCAAAAATTTAATGAAAGTCTTTTTTTAAATAATTTAATTACAAATTTCAAAAATTTAATGAAATTCTTTTTTTAAATAATTTAATTACAAATTTCAAAAATTTAATGAAATTCTTTTTTTAAATAATTTAATTATTTTTATATAAATAATAAAATTGTTGGAAGAAATTCAATTATTTTCGATTTTTTATAACATTCTTTGCAAGAATTCAATAATTTTTTTTTAGTTTAATAAAAAATTGTTTTTTTTTACCTTAAATTTATTTTTTGTTTTACTAAAGGTAAAAACAGTTATGTTGAACCTGAACTTATGATTTTTTTCAGGGCTACGTTCTGAGTAGCATAGAGGGCCGAGTTGCAGTTGAATATTTAGACACAACACCAGAGGCACAAAAGAAGAAATACGCCTTTAAATGCCACAGGATAAAGGAGAATAACGTTGAAAATATTTATCCAGTGAACGCAATTAGTTTTCATTCCGTTTATAATACATTTGCAACTGGTGGTTCCGATGGATACGTGAATATTTGGGACGGTTTTAACAAAAAACGTTTATGCCAATTCCATAGATATAATGCAGGTGTAGCTGCTCTTAGTTTCAGTCAAGACGGAACAGTTCTTGCAATTGGCGTCTCGTATTTAAATGAATCAGAAATTCCACCGGGCGGTTTGGATGAACAAGAAATTTATATAAGATACGTCAACGATCAGGAAACAAAGCCTAAGTAAGAATGGCTATCCACGAATTTAATATACAAAATAGCATTAATTTTTTTTTGCACAAATGAAAAGAAAAATTGTGCGAAAATTCGAATGCAATTTATTTATTCATTTTTTTCGGAGAAATTTTACTTTTTCTACAAATTTAAACTTTTTCTTTTGTAAATTTAATTGAATCTGCGTTATAGGTCGCCTGGAATGTAAAAAAGGTTCCTTTTTTCACCTTTTTTTGGACCATCAGTGTTTATTCATATCTCGGAACGACAATGGTATTAAACATACCAATATTTTTCTGTATTTTGTGGAATCGTCCATTTAGTTTTTCCTCTCACATTCAGTGAAACATTTTTTTTTGAATTAAAAATGAATTTTTTATACAAAAGAAAAGAAAACTCCTTCACTCTTAAAGCGAATCAAATGAAAAATAAAGTTTATTTATTAAAAAGCAATTTATTTTTAAATTTAATAAACTTTCATATATAATTTGTATTTTAAATTTCTAATAAATTTATTTAAGTCTTCAATTCACTTCTTTCCAATTCTCACTAGATTTTATTAAAAAAAACAAAACAAAAGAAATTAACTTTTATAAAACGCAGTACATTTTTTAAAAACCCATTTTGAAATTGTAAACATAAAGTGATTTGTATAATTGTCTATTAAAATTAATTTGTACAAAGGGATAAGCTAACGATATAAAAATATTGCAACATTCGATGGAGAAAGATAACAAACATATTTCATTTATAGAAAAATTATATCCATTCACCAACATTAGTCATAATGAAATTGTGCAATAGCAACATATTGTCAGTTAAAAAGTCTCAATTTAAGTATTAATTGATTGAAAATGCCCACCGTAAGAAATTAATCATCAAAATTTTTAAGTTCTAATGATAGACATTAAAAAAGAAATATACAACAAAAATATTTCTCTTACAATATTTCCTTAATAACTACGTATTTTACCCTTAACATTACAAAAAACTTGAATTCAGTTAAATAATTGATAGTGAAAAATTATTTGAAAACAATTTTTCAAAATTACATTTTAAAAATTAGTTCTTCCCCCTCAGAAATTATATGAATTTCAATAATATTTATTAATTTCTTTCAGTGTACCGCGGAAAAGATTATATTCTCAATAAAAATTGTCGATAATAATATTAATATGTAATGACAATAAAATCTAACACATAATAGGACAGAGACATTTCTAAAGAAAATAACATACAAAAATAATCGTTGACTTTACGAATAATTAGTTTGATAATAAATATACTAAGTTATTTTTCACTTAGTGCTTATTTTTTTATAGTGTATGTACAAAATTTTTAACACTCTCGAATGTTGTATAGATGTTCTTCAAAAAACAAAGAACTAACACATTCATATTTAAATTGAATATCATTTTTCATTCTTAGAAAAATTTTTTTTATATCACTTGAGACATTAAAATTTAAACAAACAATTTTTTTTTCTCTTTTTTTTGAATAGACATTTTTCAAAAATATGTACAATAGAGCTAAAATATTTCTTTATCAATTATTTTTTTTATAAAGATTTATAGCTAAAAATTAATTCATAGAATTTATATCAATATTTGAATGCCAATTAATTTTTTTTTAGACATAAATTTTGATTTTCTCATTTTTTTCCCTTTCGCATTTAAAAAAAAAATCTTGAGAGAATTGAAATCAACATATAACTTTTCTAAGCGTATCACGGATCACATCGTAGGTCGTAAAACTAATTCCGACAGCCACAGGACCTTTTACCCAGTTCATGCTTAAACCTTTAAAGAAAGCCATTATACCCTCCTCTCTAAAAGCAGAGAATAAATAATTATTTATAATTAATTTCAAGTTTTTGTTTCATTTTATTTATTCTAATTGTGAATATAAAATAATGGACAATTTTTCTCTAATTATTTTAAGTTTAGACTCAATATCGAACAAAAGTTACTCTTGCATTAAATTTAAACTTTCAATGAAATTTTGAAGATTGCTTTATATGATTCCCGAAAACTTTTGTTGATAAATTTAATTATTGTCAATCAATGATATTGATTAAATTGATCATTTATCTCTTTTAACGAATTATTTTTTGATTTTGAAATTATTTTTTTTAATGAGAAAATTTGCACAAAAAATTAATCAGGGCGTCTACTATTTTCGAATAAGAAAATTCCCATTTTTTTCATCGACTTTCATCCTTCCAAAGAATGCTACTACTTAAGAAAATAATTGAAATCTTGAGATGAATTTTATCAAAATTTATAATAACTGAATTTTTTGAGAAATTATTATTACATAAAATTGTATTAAAAATAATTAAATTCTTGCGAAGAATTTTATTTAAATTTTTGAAAGTAATTTATTTGTGTTTCAAGAATTTTTCCGTATTAGTTGAAAATCATAGTTTTTATAATCATTTTAATTGAAAATCATTTGGTTATTGAATTGTTTAAAAGTTTTTAAAAATTATTGAATTATTTTCATAGTTTTATTATAATTTTTTAATATAATAATAATAATGATAATAATTGTAATTAATAATTTTATTATTCAATTCTACTGAAATTATTGATAGAAAATTAAATTATTTTTTAGAATTTTCTAAAATTTATGAAAATAATAATGTAGGTTTTCAAATAATTCTAATAAAAAAATTTTTAAATAATTAAATTTACGAATAATTTTTTTCAACGTTTTTTAATAATCGACTTTGTTAATAATTGTTATTAAAAATTTGATTATGGAAATTTATTATAATTGTTGAAAATACATAGTTAAATTTGTACAAGAAATTTTGTAAAAATTGTGCTGTAAATAATTTAATTTATGAGAATAATTTTCTATTTAGAAAAATAATTGATTTCTTTCGAAGAATTTGATTCATACTTTAGAAAATAATTGAATTCTTTCGAAAAAATTCTAAGAATAATTGAATTATTGCGAAGAATTATTTTTAAAAATATTTTTGAAAATGATAAAAAATATTAATTGATTATGTACTTAATAAGTAATGAAATTTTAATTTATTAAATAAATAAATATAATTTATTTGAACTTTCAAAAATTAAAAATGATAAAAATTTAAGAAAAGTTCAATAATTATAACTATTGAATAATATAATAGAATAATATAATTTTTAGAAGCAAAAAATTGATTTAAACCTTTAAGAACTTAATATTTAAAAAAATTATAATTAGTTACTAACTTCCCTTGATCACTTTCGAAAAATTTAAATAAAAATCTTTAAAAGAATTCAATTATTTTTAACGAAATGTAAAGAAATTTCAATTATTTAAATTTTCAATTAT
The DNA here is from genome assembly GCA_032873175.1 of Leptopilina drosophilae. Classification (NCBI taxonomy): domain Eukaryota; kingdom Metazoa; phylum Arthropoda; class Insecta; order Hymenoptera; family Figitidae; genus Leptopilina; species Leptopilina drosophilae. The sequence continues at coordinate 53,079,531 of CM065478.1, forward strand.
TTTTTTTATAAAAATTCAATTATCTTGAAACAATAGAATTGAAAAATTTCAAAAATATTATTTTTCAGAATTTTCAATAAAAAACTTTGCGAAAATTCAATTTTATTAAAAAATATTAAGCGCGTTCCTTTTTTTAAATTAGGTAACTAATAGAGATTTTAATTATTCAATTTCGCGCTAAGAAAAATAAATATATTATAATGTGACTCTAGAAAATTCAATTATTTATCAATTATTAAATTAAAATACTTTAAAAATACTATTTGTTAACAAGTTTCTAATGAAATTCTTTAGCAAACGTAATTATTTTCAGTTGAATTTCACAAAATTTCTATTAAATCGATAATTTAAAAAAAAATTTATTTACATACTATATTTGAATCAGTGACTGATTTTTTACTAACAAATTAATTATTTTTAATTAATTTAAATTTAGAGAACAGTATAAATATCTATAAAAATTTTAATAAAAAGCGATATTTTAAAAAACAATTAGAAATAATAAACATTTTTTTTAATTTGGTGAAAAAATCCCCGGTTTGACATAAAATTGGTGGCTACACCAAGAAGAATTATTTCCTGTTTTTCCCGGTGAAATTAAATTTCCGGATATTTCCCGGTTAGTAGACACCCTGTTATTATAGAAAAGAAGCAGAAGAAGAATTATTATAGAAAAAAATATAAGTAAACAAAAGTATTTAATAGTAGATAATAAATAAAATTACATTAAATTAATTCAGGGTTGAGGGGGAAAAAAATATTTGACTCACGTGTAAATCTTGGTTGCGGTTTTAATGACAGTCCGGTAGTGTTGACCCTTGACAGCTGACGTTTGTATCCTCCTGCGAACGATGTCCAGAGGATAGCTGCTCGTCTGTCCAACCACTCCAGCGACAGCCCCGCAAGCCAGACCGGAAAGCGCCGCCAGTCCAGGACTATTTGTTGTGTACACTGTTTACCGACACGTCATCATCCAATATGAAGTATACACTTAAAAGTTGTCATGGACTGTGCACAAGCGTCTCTATCAAAGTAGTAAGTAAGGCCTTGACCGTGAAACGGTACTTGTCACAGCATTTTGCTTTGCGATATACAAAAAAAAGGAAAAAAAAGGTTTGCACGACATTTTTTTTCTTCTTCTGAATTTAACTCTTTTTTATCTTCTATATTTAAGAAAGTTTTATTTCTCTCGTATTTTTCTATTCTTTTTTTTCTCTTTTTTTTAAAGTCATTTTTTTCTTTACTATTTTTAAAAAGGGTTGTTTTGAATCTAAATTATTGAATTTCAAGCAATGCTTGGCCTGAAGCGGAAAATAAAAGAATTCTTGTAATAAACTCACCAGCCAGTAGATTCTTCAGAGTGTCATATGTGAAGAAACTACAACCGGCATATGGAATGACTCCCAAGATAGTTGCAGTGAAACCTCGATAATAAGCTAAGACACCTTCTCGCCTGTAGATTTGCACGAACACCTGTCGCAAGGTTTTGAATTCATCCTTATCGGTCACTGCCATTCTCGCTCGCGCCAAATCCAATGGATACGTCATCCCCTGGGACGTGACGCCTGCCAATGAACCCGCCAGAAATCTCTTTCCCGACGATCTGCGTTGGAGAAAATTTTCAATACAATCATTTGTTAAATTAACAATTAAATTACAATTACAATTAATTTCTCAATTAACAGAATTGCCACAAAATTTTTATTCTTTTTTTCTCTGACTTTTCCCTAATTTCCAGACAATATTTAGATTTTATCCCTGACCCTAAAGAATATTCTGATTCACTCTAAAATTATTAGATAATCAAAACAATGTTCTATTACATTTATTTACGAATATCTTCAATATTGTAAAATTATTCGAAAACATTAATAACTTTATTTTTAAATAAATATATTATTTTAATCTTAATACTTTTCTCCAAGAATTAAGACTTTGAAAAATTTCAAATTTAATCCTTTTTTAAATTCGTCAACTTATAATAATTGAAGCTAACAGAGTAATAAAGTAATTAATTATTTGAATAAATAAATTATTTTTTATTGCAAAAATATTGTTATTGTAACATGTTCAAAATCATTTTCATCATTTCAATTAAATTATTATTTTCTAAAATTTTTAACTAATATTCTTCTTTAAATCAATTATTTTTAATAATTTTTGAGAAAGTTCTTTGAAAATTTTCAAAACCATCTAAACATTTAACTAATTTCAAAAGAATTTAAATTATTAAATTTTAACAAAAACTTAAGTTCTTTAAAATTTCGAATTAAATTAATTCGAAATTAAAATTTTTAAAAAATTTTAAATTAAAACCTTTTAAAGTTCATCTATTTGTGAAAATTCAATTAATTTTCAAACATTTAAGTAAAATTATTTATTAAATAATTTATAAGTAATAATTTTATGATAATTCTCCAAGAATTTTATCAAGAAATTTTTATTGAATTCTTTCGACAAATTTTTATAAAATCTTTAAGAATAATTATAATTATATAAATGAAAAATATTTATGAAAATTTATTTATGAAAATAACTGAATTATTTCGAAGAAAAAAAAATGATTCTGTAACCTCTTGATAATTATTTTCATCATTTCAATTCAATTATTATTTTCTAGAATTTTTTCGGAAATTCTTCTTCAAATCAATTATTGATTTTAATGACTTTTAAAAAAGTTCGTACAGAATTTTCCCATCCACTTGTTTACAATTCAATTTTACGAAATTATTATTCAGAAATTTTTCAAAAAAAAAAATTTAATTTTGCAGAATTGTTAGTTAAAAGTTTGAAAAATTCAGATTTTCAAACATTTTAATTTGAAACATTTTTAAAATTTAATTATTTATAAAGTTTATGCTATAATGCTTTTAATATTCCATTATTTTCTAGAATTTTAACTGAAATTCATTTTTAAAACAATTTTTATCAGAAAATTCTACGAGAATTCAGTTATTTAAATACAAAAATGAATAAATTATTGAATAATTGTATGTTTCTTAAAACTGAATTCTCATAAATAATTATTGCAACAAACTCTTAAATACTCAAATTTTTTGACGAATTTTAATAAAATTTTTAAGAATAATCACATTTTTCGAGGAATTTGATTAAAATTATATTCAACAAAATTGAAATTCTATTGAGTTTTATTATTAATGAAAATAATTGAATCTCTGTAAAAAAAATTTATTAGTTATAAAAATAATGGAATTATTGCAAAGAAATTTATAAAAAATTTGTTAATAGTTAAATTTCTGTGAACTTTTTATTGTTTATGAAAATAATTGAATATTTCCGTTGAATTATATCAACATTTTTTAAAATAATTAAATTTTTTTTTAATTTTAGCCCAGAATTGTACTAAAAATTTTAAATGTATAGTTCAATTTCGGAGAATTTTATTATTTATAAAGATAATATAAATTTTTACAATAATTTATTTTTTTAATTTTTGAACATAATTAAATGTCTGCGAAGAATTTCATAATTTAAAAAAATAATTGCTTTTTACTAATCATTTGTAAATTCTCTAAGATTCAATTTTTATTTAATTACTTTTGAAATATTTAAATAAAATTATTTATTAAATGAAATAAAATAATTTTATGATGGTTCTTCACGAATTAAGTCATTTAAAAAAAAATTATTGTCATAAACAGTGATAATTGAAGGATTTTTTATTAGAATTCGTGTTAATTTCATAGTTTACGAAGTAAAGAAAAATGAACCCAAAAAATTCAGAAGTTTCCTATGACTTCTAAATATCAAATTTTTTCCAGTAGTTTAAATAAAAATCTCCGATTTTTCCCTGACCTGTGGCAACCTTGGAAAAAATATCTGAAAAAGAAAGCTTTTAGAGAAAATTAACACTCACGAATCATGACCATTGATGTGCAATATCCTTTTCCATTGTTCGTGAGCTGTAAATTGAATGGCAGCGTAGGGAATAATTCTGACCATTGTTGCACTATTTCCCCGCCATAAACTAATGAGACCATGATTACGATAGGTATTGACAATAAAATCAATTGCAGCAGTCGCTGAATATGGCTTTTTTGATACTTGAAAATTAATCTTTGTACGATCGAGAGGCGCAATTGTTGTTTTAGCCAAAGCTCCTGCAGCCGCTCCTGCCAGCAGACTTGTCCAGACCCTCTGGGTATTCGATATTGCTCTATTCTTCTCCTAAGAGGAGAAACAAATTTTTTTTTGATTAATTAAAAGTATTCTATTTCTACTACAAAAATAATTAAATACAAAAGTTCTTTATTTTTAAAATTGCAAAATAAAAATAAACAAAAAGCAAGGAATTTACGTAAAAATTGTAAATTTGCGAATTTTCTCACTACCATGGTGTCGGGTTTTGTTTCTGGGACGGACGAAGCGGTGGGAGTTACTGGTGCTGTTTTTGTCATATTTGATAAGACAGTAACTTGAATTCTTTCGAGAACCGCTTGGCTGCTTTCGACAGGACCGGCTGCGGCATGACCGCTCATCTCCTTCGGAAATCCAACAGTTTTAATAATTTTTCAGCTTTGCGGATAAAAATTCTCTCTTCCCCTCCAATTATGCACGGCCCTTTTAAATAAGGGTCGGCTCTCACCGCACTGCCTAAAAAACATTCAACAGTTAATAACAAATCTAGAAATAATATTTAATTATTTAATTCACATAAGTAGTCGGCTCCGAATTATTTTTGTTCTTTTGTACGAAATAAATAAAATAAGTAATTATTATTTATAATAATAATAATAATAAAATTTCTTCTTTAATAACAATAATAAAATAATAATAAGAAGTATTATTCTTACCATTATTATGCAATTTTAATTACGAAAAAGTCAGAAATTACCTAATACAATCAAACTAAATTCTAAATTAATAAATCCTTGAAACGCAACAATATTCAAAGACCAATAATCATCAACTTAACTAATTTAACGTAAACGCTGCAAAGATTTTAACGATTGGCCAAGTGCCAATGCCAATTCGAAATAAAGTGGTCGTTATTTAAAGTTATAAAATTCAAGTAAGATAATTTCACTATTTGTTAAAATTCTTCAAAAATAATCACAATTATACAAAAAAAATCAAAATAGTAAAACATTCATCGGAAGACGATCGAAGAAAAGTAATAATTTTGCAAGGAATTAGTATAAAAAATAAAGATAAAAATTAATATTCCTTTCGCGCAAACGTGTCAACTTTGATGTAAACAGTAACTGCGATAAATTTAGTAAAAATACTTCCAGTATACTAATTGGCAAGAGTATAAAAATGAAAAATAAAAAAAAAATAGAAAATAGATAAGCATAATGATGAATTTATTTATTTCGCTACTTCGTGAATGTTGAAGGTCATCATCACGCGTGATAAATCAAAAAAAAGATGCTAATTTCATCTTCGAAAAATCAGAAAATATTGAATATTAAACAATAAATATACTACAGACAGAAAAATTAATAATTTTCTAATTTATTTTGAAAAGAAACGTTTTTTTTAATAGTCGGAATAAATAAATTTTCTCAGCGGAAAATCTAATTTTAATTCATCAAAAATATTCTTGTGAATTTATCATCAAAATACGCATGACTTTATCATAAAACATTTAATATTCAACATTTATCGTTCAATTTTATTAACACGCATGTACTTTATATGCACTTTTTCATTGTTTACATGTTTTCTTCTGTTCATTTATCTTTATATCATGAATAAACAAATAAGTCGAGCTTGTAAAGCGATTTAAAGTTGACGTCACTACATTTAAGTGATGTCAAAACTTTTGTATAACGACAAAGAATTTTTATATAAAAATAGACTTTGATCTTTTTTCAAGTAAGGAAAAGTTGTTTAAATTTTAATGAATCCATCTTTATAAATCTAAATTTATAGAAATAAAAAAATAGAAAAATGAATTTTTCCACTATTTTGAAATTTATTCTATAATCATATTTTTTTGCTTGCTAAAAAGGATACAGCATGAAATTAAAATTTTCGATTTAAACTAAACCATCTGGATTACAGGTTTTGCACTCAATTATTAATTTTAAAAAAGTATTATTTTCCAAATTTTTATTTAGAATTCTTGAAAAATTCGATTATATTTAATAATATAATTCTTAAGAGTAAAAAAATTAATTTTTTTTAAAAATAAAAATCATTTTAATAAAATTTGACAAATTTTTCAATTATAAGAGAATTTTCCTATTTGATAAAATTTAAATAAAAGTTTTGAAAAGATTAATTCTTTTATGATAAATAAATTAATGAATAAGTAAATTAAATAATAAATAATAAAAATCCTAATTTATTTTACCCCTGAAATTAAAATTTACAATAATAGTAAATTAAAAGCTTTTTGAAATTTATCTATTTCTAAAAATTCCTATTGATACGTATTTTTAATTTTTAATTATAATCTAAAATTGTAACTGAAATTAATTTTCAAATTAATTTTCAAATCAATTTTCAACAAGAACTCACTTATTTAATTACAAAAATATATAATTGATACAATAATTAATTACCCATTTCTTAAAATTAAATAAAAATGTTATCAACGTTTTTAAAAATAATTAAATTCTCAAACATTTTCTTAAAACGTTTAAAAATGTTTTATTTCATTTGAAGAATTTCTTTCGAATTTTTTTATATAATCGATTTTTTTAATTTGTTATTAATAAGTTTATTATTAAAGTATACTAAAATATTTATTTAAAAATTTGTATTCTTTAAAAAAATTTTATAAGTTCTTTCAATAATAATTAAATTTGTTTGACTATTTATGAAAATAAATTCATTAAAAAGAAACGACTTTTTAAAATTTTATTTAAAAATTTAATTTTTTAAAAATTTTAAAATTGATTAAATTTTCTTAAAAAATTTCTCTTAATTTTATAAAATAATCGTTTTGTTAATAATTCATTGTAATTGAAAAAATTGAATTCCTTATAAGAATTATTTATTAATAAAAATAATAAAATTCTAGTGAAGAATTTTATTAAAATATTTAAAAATTAATTTTTTTTGAGAACTTTTTTAAAGTTATTAAAATCATATTGCGAAAATAATTAAATTCCTGAAAAGAAATTTATTAATTATGAAAATAATTGAATTGTTGTAAAAAATTTTATTAAATTTTTTAATATAATTTAATTCCTGTAAAAAATGTCATTAGTTTTAAAAATAATTGAATTCTTGCAAAAGATTTTCAAGAATTTTTTTTCTAATTTTGAATTGTTTCAAAGAATTTTATTACAATATTGGGGAATAAATTTTTTTATTTCAATTATTAATAGGTTGTAATTATTTTAGAGAAATAGTTATTTTTTAGAAAAAAAATTCTTTTGTTTGTTTACTCTTCTATTTTTGTTCCACCGTTACGTGACAAATCAACAGGTGCAAGATCCAAGGGATCCAAGTCAATATAAATAATTACTCGCATATATTTAATTGGCGATAATGATTCTTTAATTCTAATCGAACATCTATTAATAAGTAGTTGAAAAAAACGTTTGCCTAAATTTAGCTCATTTTTCTGTCGAGTTTCCAAAAAAAAAAAACATCTTCGAACATTTATTTAAAAATATCGAAGACTTCAAGTTTTTCAATCATCAAGAAATTCCGAATCCTTTTTAAACATCAAGGTTGACATTTAAATTCACATGGTCTTAAAAAGAAAACATAAAAATCATCGTCAACCTTGACAATTGAAAAACATCTAGGACTTGTTATTTGCATTTCCACTACGTCAGAACTTGTCTTTTTTAAATGTACACATGTTCATTTTTTTACCAACAAACAATAAAAGTGCACTTTTGCTCCGAATAAAGTTGAGAAAATCATAAAAATAATTGTTAATTCTCTTTCAACAATTGCAAATACTCTTTTAATTGGAGTCAATGCTGAAAATAAAAGCATAGAATAATTTTCAACTGCGTAGTTAGGGTCATAAATGCATCGTTTTTCTTATATAATCTATAATTAGTTCAATTGGATTTTCATTATTCATTTATCGATAATTTTTCGAATGATAACGCTTATTACATAATCAGTTAACAATTTATAGTAAATATGTATTGATAAGATTTTTTTTTTGCCACAGTTACGATATGAAACTTTTATTATTAATGGAGTTCAAATTGAACTTTGAACACAAGGGCGTCCCTCTACTCTGCTCTTCAAAATAATAAATGAAACGTCATGTTTGACACATACGAATTTCTTTTTCACACTTCTTAGTATCAAAATTTCATGCAAGAAAATCAAAAATGCAAATTTTTCATTAATTCTAAACTTATGTTTATAAATCTACCATTATGGTGAAATATTACAGACAAAAAAGGGAAAAAAGTATAAAATAATAATACTTGTTATTAAATAAAAATTTGCCAAGAAGAGTAAATAAAAAATTTCTTTTCATAACCGAAGAAATAAATTTCTAAATTACGAACAAAGGTGAATCATGATGACAATAAAGAGAGTAAATATTGTGTTTCTACCTCGTAAAAATTGTGCTTGTGGATAATTGTGAACCAGGGAAGATCGTCTCTTTCAAATTGATTTAATATTATTCTTTTAATTAAAAAAAATAGAAGCCTAAGCTTCTAATGAGCCCATAATTTTTAAACACTGTACTCGAAAATTTTTTTAACACCCACACTTTTAGAAACGAAGCAAATGAATGCTCATACTGAACTGGGACCTGACAATGTTGACAGTATTGACATCAGAGAATATTTTTGGGTTATGTGCGTACTACAGGTGTCACTTCAAACGTCCGCAAGATGGCGCTATTTTCACTATAAACCAATTAGATTTCGTATCTATTATTGGACAAAAAAATCAGCCAATAACGTTTCAAGAAACATCACGTTGCTATGGAAACAGATCTGATAAAGACAATTACAATTTATTTCTGGCAAATGTCACTTTTATTAATGAATATAAATATAATTTCAAGAAGTTTCGAGTATTAATTAAAAATAGAGACGAAGTTTTTTTTAATTGAATCACTTGAATAATTTAGATATGCTTGAACTTGGTGCGGAAGAGTAGTAAAAGTATATAGAAAACTATCTAAAGAAAAATATGGCACAGAATCTAGGAGGTTTGTTGTTTTTTTAAAAAGCTTTTGTTTTTATAAATTTCTGCATTTTTTATTAAATATAAATATTTATAAATTTATATTTAAATTACTAAATATTAATCATGATAATTTTCGTTAGATCGTGCAACGAACTCTATTGATTCCGAACTTTTGGATTGCCTCCGAAGAAATAAAATAACAGTTGATGATTTTTCATTTGACGAGGTTATTGGCCTCATTGAGGATATTTTAATGGGTATATAGTTTATTTAAATCATATCAAATAAATATCTTTTGGTAAAATTTATATTAATGATAAAATAAAACCGATTCGCAATTTATCATTTTACTTTTCCAGAGGACGATTTTCAAGAAATGCAACAGCGATACATGGAAAAATATTGGCAAATTTTTGAGCCGGTTGAAGAAAATAAATTGGTTTACATGGAAATTTTTAATGATTACGTAAGTTTTCCTTTCTTTTTCAATGATTTACGTGAGTAAAACTGATTTTTAATTTTTATGTCGATATATAAATTAAATATTAATTTACATAAATCAATTAAAATCAATGAATTCATAATTAAATTTGAAAAATTTTCCAATTAAAACTTTTCTTTTAGAATAGAGACATTGAAGCATTTTTGGAAAACAGTCTCAAAAAAGTTATACCCAACTTTTCAATGACCACATTTTTAAGTCAGTTGAGGTGAGAATTAAAAACAAATTATTTAACAATTGTCAAGAAATAATTAAATTTTTTTTAATAACAGTATGAAGAAATCAGAGTTAGAAGGTGAAATTTTCGAAATACTCTTATCATTCACGGACTTTCTTGCCTTTAAGGAAATGATCCTCGATTATCGAGCTGTGAGTTATTTTTTAAACAAAAGAAAAAAAAATTTAAACAAGGAAACCAATAGTATAAATTGCAAATAATTTATAAATTATTTCAGATGAAAGAAGGAAAAGTTCAAGACCTCAGTGGAAGTTTGTTTGTAACATCCTTAAAATCGGGAAATGATTAAGAATCTTTTGAAAAAAACCCAATGTACCTAGCAAACCGTTCTTTAATCTTAAGTATACGTTGAAATAATTTTGCGTTAATTTTTTTACACTAGAAGAAATTTCGATTTTTGTAAATAACAAAGAACTGCAATAAAACTGTTAATTTTATAAAATAGATATATCGTTTGACAAATTAATTTCAGTCGTTTAATCATTAGATTTTATTTTATTTATTAATATTTGAATTAATTAAGTCTTAACAATAATTTTAAATAAGAATATTGTTCATTAAATGAAAATTTCAATTAAGATGAAAATCTAATAAAGTTCGATTATTATTATTATTATTATTATTATCATTATTAATATTGTTATTGTTATTTATAATTATTGTTACGAATAAGAAAAAATATTCGATAAAAAAAACAAACACTTTTTCACTTACCTCACTTTTTATTACGAAAGTTGATTTAATATATATTTATATAAAAAATATTAATATCTAATTACACTAGAGTTCATTTACAGTAACGTCTTAATTTTCTCCACAAATTATTTATATGCTCAATGCATGAGAATTTCCATTTGCACAAGTTTACTGTTAGTTTCATTTGGCATTCGATAGGGTAAAGTTCCGGCGAAACTTGTCAAAGCACGAGCTTGCTCTCTTAAGTCACGCAACTGCTGTTCCCTTGCAATTTCATCGCCAGGCTCAGAGGAACGTAATTTTTGATATTGTTTATAGAGAATTGTCATTGTCGCTAAAAGAACATCGGCCAAGGTGCCTGACACTTCTGGCGCCACTCGACGTAATGCCGTAACTCTCTCGTCCACTTCTTTCATATTTAACGGCAATAATTTCGAATCTGCTATCGTCTGCAAAAGCAATTCGAGTCAAATGAAAATTAATTGATTATTATTAATTATTAATTATAAAAATCTTCGTATTTTACATTCTGTCTGTCCACACTTTGAAGTTAAATTTTGTGTTTGCTTTTGTTATTTTTTTCTTTAGAAAATATTGCTTGACAAATTGAAAATATGTAGGAATTTTTCATGATTTATAATAAAACAGTATTTGTAATTTGACAATTTAAAAAATTGTGATTAACTAATAAATTTTGTTTTTTATGTTTTTTTATAACAAATTTCGTTTGACTGATCTAAGTTATGCAAAATTTTTTTCTTTTCATTTATTTAAAATATTAGAAAATTATTTATCGTTTGAAAATTATGATTAAGAAATTTGAGCATAATTTTTATTTCTCAATAACAATATTATTCACAAATTTATTTTTTTCCTTGGAGAAAAAAACATTACAAAATCTCGTTTCTTAATATTTTTAAAGATAATTTAATATTTTAATATTTTATTAATAATATTTTAATATTTAATAATATTAATATTTAATATTTTTTTTGCAATTTTCTTGAGGAAATAATTTGCATCATTACTATTTCTTATTTACAATTGTTTTAATAAAATTTAAAGTTTTTTTAAAATATAAAGGAAAAAATGTTGATAAAATCTATTTGTCAATTGCAAATTTTAATTAAAATTGAAAATTTTTAAATGTTTAGAAAATAAAAGAAAAAATTTTACTCAAAAACATATTTTGTTACATTTTTTTACAAATTTCTTTAATCGCAAAATTATTCGAAAACATCAATAAATTCTTTTTTAAATAAATATTTAATTATTATTTTTCCACAGGAATTCAGATTTTTTAAAACATTCAAATTCAAATCCTTTTTGAAATTAAACAACTTATAAAGTAAAAATTATTAAATAATTAATAAATAAATTAAAGTAAGTAAAATTAATCAAGAACATCAATAAATTCGTTTTAGAATAAATATTTAATTATTATTTTTCCACAGGAATTAAGATTTCCTAAAACATTCAAATTCAAACCTTTTTGAAATTAAACAACTGATAAAGGTATTTTTATTTTATATTAAGAATATTTTTACTGTAACTTTTTTAAAAATTATTTTTATCATTTTAGTTCAATTTTTATTTTCTAGAATATTTTACTAAGATTCTTCTCTAAATCAACTTATATAAAATATTTGTTGAAAATATTCTTTGAGAATTTGCAATTGAACAGTTACTATGAATTTAGAAACATTCCCACGAAATACTGTATAAAAATATATTAAAAATTTAGATAAACTCTCTTAAACCTTTAAAAAAAATTCCCTTATGAAAATATAGAAAAATTTCTCAGAATTTGGAAAAATTCTTATACTTGGAAAAATGTCCATGTAACTTCAAATTATTAAAAAAAAATTAAATTAAACTTTTTCAAAGAAAATAATTTTTCAAAATTGCCAGTAAAAAGAATAGAAAATTAAAATTTTCAAATACTTTAATTTGAAACCTTATCAAAATATATTATTCAATTATTTCAATACAACAGTAAATAATTTACTGAAGAATTGAATGTTTCTTAAAATTAAACTCTCATTAAGAATTTTATAAACAAAATTGATATTAAATAATTGCATTCTTTTGACGAATGTTAATAAAATTTTTAAGAATCTTTACATTTTTCGAGGAATTTGTATAAAATTGTATTAATTAAATACAAAAGTTAAAAATTTATTGAATAATTGAATCATTTTTAAAATTTAATTCTTGTCATGAATTTTATCAACAAATTTTTAAATAATTAAATTCTTTTGACAAATTTAATCAAATATATAAGAATTAATTAAAAACATTTTTCCAAGAATTCCATTAAAACTGTACTAAAAATAATTAAAATTTTGCGATGAGCATGACAATTTATGAAAGTAATTGAATTTCTAAAACAAATTTATTATTAATAAAAATAATTTATTTCATAAAAAATTGCATTATTTTTTAAGAAATTAATTTTTGAATTATTACAATGAAATTTATAAAAAAAATTTAATAATTAAATTCCTCTGAAATTTTTATTTTATTTATGAAAATAATTAAATGTTTGAGTTCAATTTTATTAATTTTTTTCAAAGAATTAAATTATTTTTGGAAATATATTAAAGTAGTAGATATTGAAAATAAAATGAGAAAATTTTGAATTTTGGTGAAGAATTTTGTTATTTATTAAGATAGTTGTGATTTTGAATGGAATTTTTCTTTAAATTTTGAACATAATTGAACTTTTATAAGAAGAATTTTATTACGATTAAAAATAATTTAATTTCTGCAATCATTTGTAACTTCTCAAAAATTCAATTTTTTAAAATGTTTTCAACTACAATTTTTCGATAAAGTCATTTTTTAAACAATTAATTAAATATATATTGAAAAATTTAACAAACAAGAAGAATTTGAATTATAAACATTTTACAATAATTTAAGTTTTTAAAATTTGTGACTAAATTAATTAAAAATTGAAGTTTTATAAAATTTCAAATTAAAACCTTTTAAAGTTGATTTATTTATGAACATAATAAACGCAATTCTTTTAAATTGAATTAATTTTGAAATTTGAATTAAAAATTTTTTAATTTTATTTTGTTTAAATTTCCTAATTTTATTTTTAAAAAAGTATGTAAGAAGTTATCCTTCTAGGCTTCTAGTTATGTTATATTCTATGAATTTTCTTTTCTTAAAAAAACATTAAGTTGAGTTTCAATTGCAATTTTTTTCACTTAATTTTGTATTTAAATAATTAAATATAAATAAATAAAATTATACTTGCCATCAATGCACTTTGATACTGTTCGTTGTGAAATTGATCGAAGAATACCATTAGATCTCTTAGGGTGTAAAACGCTGCTACCAATTCCGATGGGGCTTGAATTGGCATTCCTTGATACCTAAATATTTGTAATTATTATTAAAAGTTTTCTATTTTGTTTGTTTGTTCTTTTTAAAGTAAAATTCAACTAAAATGTCATTTTCTCCATACCTAATACTCATGTCGGTCGCAGTCTCGTGTAATCGCGATCTCAATGAATTAGCTTCACCTTTCTGACTCACAACTTGCGCCAATAGCATGCACATTATACTTAAAACTTTCTCATGATTTCCCGCGAGATCATACATTGTGACCGCGTCTTCTAAAACTCCTTTCTTGTACATTGTATCGGCGGCAATATTTATCACATCGTCTGTATTAATATGCAACTGATCCAACATTCCCGGTAAACGTCGATCTTTATCGATTTTTCCAATTAACAAAACACGATTCGCTGGCGTTGCACTCACAACCATTTCTGCTGTTGATGCTGCGAACATATTCCTTTCGTATGGGTCCTTCATGCACCTAAAATTGATTATTTTGTTCCAATTTTAATATAAATATTTATATATTTTATATAAACTATTTATTTTATTTTTGTATTAGAAAAAAATCCGAATTACGTAATAAAGTTTAATTAAATAAAATTCAATCCAAAGAAATAAAATTCTTCAAGTTGAATTAAAATATTACACAATAAACAAATGAGTAAAAAAGAATTTGATTTAATTTCATTTAATGGAGTAAAGTTGAATGTAGTGAAATAATTAAAAAAATAGTACATGTTAAATGGAATAATTTTGTAAAATAACTAAAATAGTAAATAATTAAATAAATTCGGTAAGTAAAATAAAAACCTCAGTAGGAAGAGATAGTGGAGACTTTCTTTCGGATCGGACGCCTCGAATCTCATCACGTAGAGTAAAATTAATCTTGCAAAATTCAGTCTTCTCGCGGGGGGTTTGTCAGCAACGTCGGTGCTTATTAACGGCGCTAAAACACTTTGACTAACGGCCAATAAATTATGCTCGTGCATTGCCGCCGCTAAATGAACAGCGTGAACTAAATGTCGAGCACTTGCTCCTCGAGCCAGAAATTCAATCGCCGATTCGAATTGTCCAGTCAGGAAGAGCATAGAAAAGTACAAGAATGGTTGCTCATGTGCGTGATAATATGATTCACCTGAAAAAGAAAATTAAATTCAAATTGAAAATGTAAGTAAATAAATGAAAAGAAATTCCAGTCTTCGCACACATTAATTAATTTTACATGGTTGCCACAAAAATATAATTTGTTTTTCCCAGACTTTTTCCTGATTTTCAGACAAAATTTTCAATTTTTCCCTGGTTTTATTTACGAATTTATTTAATTGGAAAATTATTCGAAAACATCCATAATTTTATTTCTAAATAATTATATCTAATCATTAATATTTTTCTGAAGGAATTAAGATTTTCAAAATTTTTTTATTATTTTCAACATTTCAATTTTAATCTACCTATAATTTTTTTTATTTATAATTTTTAAAGAAAATTTTTCTTTTAATCAATTATTTTTAATAATTTTTGATAAAGTTCTTTTGAGAATTTTCAATGTTTAATTTTACAAAATTTCGATTATTCGAAAATTCCTCAATTAAATATACATTAGAAAATAAAAAAACGTTTCAAAAAAATTCAAATAAACTTTCTCAAAAAAAAAATTCTACAGAATTGTTAGTTAAAACTATGAAAAATTCAGATTTGCAAAGATTTTGATTTGAAACATTTACAAAATTTAATTATTTCTAAAAATTACAATTATTAGTAACTTCTCCAAAATTCAATGATCTCAAAATTTAACTGAAATTAATTTATAAATCAATTTTTATTGGAAAATTCAATGAGAATTCAATTATTTAAATACAAAAGACAGATAATTTTATTGAATAATTGAATTCTCAAAATTTAATTCTTACACATAATTTTATAAAAACAAACTTAAAAATGATAATTGAATTCTATCGATAAACAATAATAAAATTTTAAGAATAATTACATTTTTTGAGGAATTCGATTCAAATTGTATTGAAAATAATTTAAATTCCAAGAAAAGTTTTAATATTTATGAAAATAATTGAATTATTGTGACGAGTTTTATAAAAAAAGTTTCAAACAATTGATTTTTTTCGAAAAAATTCATGAAAATTCTATTTTTAATAATTTAATTCCTGTGAAATTATCATTATTTAAAAAAATGAATATTCTTGTAGAACTTTGTCAAAATTGTTTTTTGAAATAATTGAATTCTTTTGGGAAATTTTACTTAAATAATAGTTGTACAAATTACTGAATTAACAAAAAAATGTTGAAATTTTGCAATCAATTTTATTAAAATTTTCAAAAGTAATTGGATTTTATTACTTCTGAAAGTAATTGAATAATTCTTGTTATGAATATTGTTATTTATGAAATGCTAATGAAATAAAATGCTTGAAATTATTACTTTCGAAAATAATTGAATTCTTGCGATGAATACTTATTTTATTTATGAAAATAATTGGATTATTGTGAAGAGTTTTTTGTAAAAAAAGTTCCAAGCGATTGATTTTTTCGAAAAAATTAATACAAATTTTCATTTTAATTCTGTTGAAATTAGTTTGAATTTTTTAAATCTTATCGCACTTTGAAAGATATTAACTGTCGTAATAAATATTAAAATATGCTCTAAAAATTTTATTATTTTCAACATTTTTTTAAAATTCAGGTCAACATTTTAATAAACATTTTCAATAATTTAATTCTTGTGAAATTTTCATTATTAAAAAAAATTGAATTTTCATGTAGAACTTTCTCAAAATTGTTTTTAAATAATTGAACTCTATACAGAAATTTTACATTAAATAATAGATATAGAAATTACTAAATTAAGAAAAAATTTTGAAATTTTGCAATCAATTTTATTAAAATTTTCAAAAGTAATTGAATTTTATTACTTTTGAATATAATAATTGAATTCTTGTTATGAATATTGTTATTTATGAAAATAATAGAATTATTGTGAAGAGTTTTTTATACAAAAAGTTTCAAACAATTGATTTTTTCGAAAAAATTCGTGAAAATTCTATTTTTAATAATTTAATTCCTGTAAAATTTTTATTATTTAAAAAAATTTGAATTTTTTTGTAGAACTTTTTCAAAATTGTTTTTAAATAATTTAATTCTTGTGATGAATATTGTTATTTATGAAAATAATAAAATGCCTGAAATTATTACTTTTGAAAATAATTGAATTCTTGCGATGAATACTACTAAATAATAAAATGCCTGAAATTATTACTTTTGAAAATAATTGAATTCTTGCGATGAATACTACTATTCATGAAAATAATTCAATTTACTAATGGATTTTATTAAAATTCTTAAAAAGAATTGAATTTTGTCAAAGAATATTATAAGTTTAAAAAATAATTGAATTCTCGTGTGTAATGAATATTGTTAGTTATGAAAATAATTGAATTTCACAATGAATTTTAGAAAAATTCCTGAACATAATTGAATTTTGGTGAAGAATTTTGATATTTATTTAAAGATAATTAAAATGTTGACCAAAATTAAAAAAAAATATTGAAAATAATTGAATTTGTGGAAAGAATTTTAATATTTATTAAGATAGTTAAATTCTTTCAAAGAATTGCGTTAAAATTTTTAAAATTCAAACTAATTTCAACAGAATTGAAATTAAAATTTAAAAAAGAATACTTCATTAAATGATTTATAAGTATTAACTTTATGTCAGTTCTCCATTGGTATTAAGTTATTAAAAATAAAGTGCTATCAGAAATAAAAAAAATTGATGGTTTTTTTAAAAAAATTTGTGGTAATTTCATAACTTATGAGTGAATAAAAAAATCACAAAAATTCAGAAGTTTTTTTTATAAATTCTGAACATTTAACTTATTCCAGTATTTTTAGTAAAAATCCTTAACTTTTCCCTGATTTTCCTGATCAAATCTACTTTCCCTGAATTCTCTCACATCCCTGACCTGTGGCAACCCTGATTTTAACAAAAGTATCAATAAATCTGAATAGAATTAGTAAAAAAGAATATTGAAAAGGATTTGAAAAATTTTCAAATTACCATATACTTCTAGAATCGTCGTTTGTAGACTATCCAACGTCAATTTATGTTCAGGATCAGGTTGCTCTCTAATTTGGCACAATTTCAACCAAAGATAATCGTCAGCCGTCGACATGACTTCAGAATGAAGATCGTCAGGTTCACAAGGAACGAGAGCGCAGTAAGCAGCTCTTTTATACGGATCAGTGGCAGAGCGAACATGCTTTCGATAATGTAGTTTAAGAATCGATTCGGTACGACTGCCAGGATGGAATTGCGCATCTTTCGAAGCCTCCTCTAGAGCTTGACGAAATTCCTGAAAAGCCGAACCACACTGTGTCAAACACTGCAGCGCTGCCTTATAGTCACCGGCTCTCATACAATAATAAATAAGCGGCCACAATGGTTTGTCATCCAGAAAGACGTCCTCCAAATCCCTATAATTGTGCACCTTAATACCAACAAAACTCTTCACCAATGGCAATGTTCCCGGTATTCCACCGCGTTTAGCTTGAACCAAATTCTCATTCACCACTGAATTCATAAATTCCTTGTAGCGATTCTCCAAATATGAGCGAGCTTGAAAGATTATCTTCTGCTCAACTGTGGGACTACTTCGTGATTTAATTTGATCACCACGTGGCGTGGGTGGAATTTCAATCATACACTTGACCATTTGCCACATGTCGAGGACCTTCTTGTCGTTGAAGACCTCGGCTGCCTTTGTGAAGAGGGTGAATAGACTTGGTCGTGTTACACCACGAAGTACGTGATCGTTGTAATTTTGCAATTCTTTCGCGTAAGCAACTTCCATACTTGACAGACCACTGATCATTGAGCCTGCCAATTTTGTACGCTGCGGTGTTCCTCTGAGATCGACCAAATCTCCTGACGGTGCAGTCATTGCGTTCATAATTTCGTATCGCATTTGTTTCCATTCGCCTAAAATGTGCTCCAATTGTTGTACACGATTCGATTGAAATGTCTGTAAAAATACGAACAAAACAAAAAAAAATTTATATTTGCAAAAGAAAAACAAATCTTTAAAAAGGAAATTTAAATATGTAAATTCAGTAAAATATGTAAACCTTTTAATGTATCTAAATACATGACAACATTTGCAATAAAGGGTTGCAATAAAAATATTATATTTGTTTTTCCCTGACTTTGCCCTGATTTTCAGACAAATTTCTCCATTTTTCCCTGGTTTTATTTACGAATTTATTTAATTGAAAAATTATTCGAAAACGTCAATAACTTCATTCTAAAATCAATATTTGACGATTATTATGTTTCCATATGAATTAAGATTTTCAAAAATTTCAAAATCAAATCTTTCGAAATTCAATACTTTTAAGAATATTATTACAAAACATCAAAAATTATTTTCATTACTTCAATTCAATTATTCTTTTCTAGACTTTTTAACTAAAATTCTTCTCTAAATCAATTTCATTGTATTTTTAAAGAAAATTAATTGCACAGTATTGTTAGTTAAAATATGAGAAATTCAGATTTTTAAAGATGTTAATTTGTAACCCTATAAATATTAAAATATTTATAAAAATTCATGCTATAATACTTTGAATATTCAATTATTTTAAAGCCGCTTATATATGGATAATTATCAAAATTTTAACTGAAATTAATTTTTAAATCAATTTTTACTAGAAAATTTCTGCGAAAATTCAATTATTTAAATACAAAAATGAAAAAATTATGGAATAAATAGTAGTCTTAACATTTTTTATCAAAAAATTCTTTAGGAGAATTCAATTATTCCATAGATTATTTACTTTGTATTCAAATAATTGAATTTGCGCACAATTTTATCAACAAATTTTAAAATAATTACAATCTTTCTAAGAATTTTAATAATTTTTTAAGAATAATTACCTACGTTTTTTAGGAATTCAATTATTTTTGTAAATAATTGCATACTTGTAAAAAATTTGATTATGAATGAAAATAAATTAATTATTGTGAAGAAATTTGTAAATAAATGAATTTCTTAAAAACAAATTATTTATGTAAATAGTTAAATGTTTGCTCACAATTTTATTAAAATTCTTTTTGACTTAAGTGGATTCTTTTGGAAAAATTTTGATATTTAAAAAGATAATTGAATTATTTTGAAGAAATGCATTCAAATTTTTGAAATAATGAAAAATATATACTATTAAAAAAATTATTTACTTTCAACGGAATTGAAATTAGAAATTTCAGTTGTTTTAATTTTTTTAAATTACTTTCGAAAATAGAAGTATTTTTAAAAAATTTTAGTTTCATTTTTTCAAGAATCAATTTTACGAAATTTATGAATTCAATTTTTTAAATCTTTAATATTTTTTGTTAAACAACAATTTCAAAACTTATTCATACTTATTTTTCATGAGGAATTAAAATTTCAAATAATTTCAATGAAAAACCTCATGATATATAATTATTTCTAAAATTTACAACTGTAAGTTATCCAAAATTCAATTATTTTTTAGAATCTTTGAATAAAATTATTGAAAAATTTTGATAATTTTTAAAGAAAAATAATGTTAATAATTTGTTAAAATAAAAATTTGAAGATTTTAAAACTTTTTCTTTCCTTAAATTTTCAAGGAATTTAATTTAAAAATTTTTAAATTTAATTAATTCCTAAAATTCCTGTTACAAAAGTTTAAATATGTAATTATTTTAAAAATTTTAGCTGACATTTTTATTAAATCAATTACTATCAGGATTCAACTACGAGAATTGAATTATTGAAATGGAATAATCTTTGTAAATTCATAAAATGATATAATTTCAAAATTATAATTATATTTAAAGACAATTTTTAAAGAGGAAAAAATAAAATTCTTTAAAATAGAAAATTTTACAGAATTTTCAATTGTTTTAATTTAAATTAAAAATTTTTTTTTTCAAAAACCTAATTTTTCAAAAATTTCCAAATTAAAATTTTCAAACTTTAATAACTTTTGTAAAATAAATATTTAACTAATTATTGTACTTTATTTGCTTAAAATTTCGAAAAACTTAAAAATTTGAACTGCAAGTCTTCCAAAATTCAATTAATTTTCTAGAATTTTTGAATAATATTATTCAAAACTTAATTTTTAAGGAAGCTAACAAATTAAAAGACTACACATTTTTTTATACGCAGTCTATAAATTAACTTTCCATATTTTGACATATCAATTTAAACTAAAAACAAAACATTGGAATAAAACAACGCTAACTGCAGGTGAGGACAGATTATGTCGATTACTATAATATAATTTTTCAAATTCAAGGTTCCTTAAAATTTATAATTTTCCTGACTTTTTCCTGACCCGTAGCAACCTTGTAATGTCTGTAAATGATTTGCTTTTTAAATATAAAGTTTTACATACGTCTTTGTGGACTTGATCAATAATTGAGAGAATTGCATTTTCTTTTTCATTTCGTAGATAACTGACAATATCTGTGTCTGCAATAGGATCCAACGGTTCAAAAGTACGACGAGTACTTAGAGAATTTAATTTCTGTGAGATTTGTGGCAAATCGATTCCTCGGGATCCCAGAAGCAAGTGACTGAAATGGAATAAATAAATAAGTAAATAGAGCAAAAGTGAAGAAAGTAAAGTAAAAGTAAAATAATTCAAATAAAAGTAAAGTAAAAGTAGAAGCAAAGTATAATAATTATTGTGAATTGTTGAAAAATAAAAAAGTTAGGTTATGAAATGTAAATTTGACTATAATTATGTTAAAGATAAACTCACGCCTGGATCTGATTATCCTGTGCGCCGGTTTGAATAACACGAGACAATAATTCATTTGAATCTTGTAAAATTTGTCGAAGATTTCTCTCGACCTGGGGAAGTTCTCCATTGCCTTCGACAGCTGCAGAAAGTTGTTCAGCTTCACGCAAAAGCTCATTAAAATCAGTATCACCCATAATTCTTGATCTCTTAACGCAATATTATAAAAAAATAAATTTCTCCTTTCGTATCACAATTAATTAACTTTATTATTTAGAAATCGTTTATTTGAAAACCTGGAAAAATAACCGGTGAGTCCGAAAATTTTAATGCAACTGACATAACCTCAATTTGACAAGAAAACGCGCGCTATTTGCATTCGCGGCCATATTTGTTTCAAAGTCACGTGCCATTTGGCGCGAATTTTCAAATCTTAAAACAATTCGGTATTCGAAAAAAAAATTTTAAATACTGATTAGGAATTTTTTTTGGGATTGAATTAGGTAAAAAGGAAAGGATAAGTATAAAATTTTCTAAAGATTTACATCTTTTTATCTCACAGTTTATTGTAATTACTTTTGATTACAATTTACATAAAAAAGATGTTCACAATAGTCTTGGAAAAAAAATTAAATTACAATAAATAATCATATTTGGGTGTTTTTTTTTACAAAGCAGCTGCTAGTATAACTAACAATGAGACATTTTGAAAATCAATTAACATTCTAATATAATTCATCAATTAATTTGATATTTCTATTTTTGAATGAACAGCAAACATTTAATCAATACTTCTTAAAAACTAAAATTACATTAATAATTCCTTCGAAAGAGAGAGAAAATTGATTTTCTTCCAATTTCCACGGTAATAAAAAATTGATATTTTTTCTACATAATTATAATACTCGTTTTGGTAAATTTAATAAACTATTGGCATTAAAGAATTAAATGATAAATTAAAACACTGATTTAAAAAAAACATATAAAGCATGGCTTAATTTTATCAAAACGGTAAAAGAATGATTTTATTCCTAAATTAACGCTATAGAGAGAAATATTTTCATAATTAAAAAATTAAAAAAAAATAAATTATAATATCACAGGAAGAAAAATTAATTCTTCTTTTTATCATCGTTCTTATTTAAAAACTTAGAATTCAATATCACTTTCATTTTCTTTCAAAAAATATGTTTACTATTAAAGTAAACTCGATTGTTTTTTTTATTTTTAAAAATAAAAGAAATGAAACTTGACTAAATTATTTTCAATGCCTTATCTATTTTTATAAAAAAATTGTTTATCTCTTTTTTTCATTTTTTTTTTCACGTTTGTTAAAAATTGTAAAGTTTTTTCTATATATGCCAATTTTTCGTTATTTATCAGTTTTAAAATTTAGAAGAATTTCTAAATAAAAAATTTTGATGGGAATAGATAAAATAGAAAAAATGGAATGTACAAAATGTTTTTGCGGGAAGAAAAGAATTTTTTTGCTTTCTTTTATCTGCTAAACATTTTCTTCTGCATTCTCACCCAATCTTGAATTTTTTGACTCGTTGGCTTCGTTTGCACTAAAACTTCAGCTGCCTGTTGAAACTTTTCTTCGTTTCTTCGAATATACATGGCGACATCCTGCTCCAATTGTTCGATTTTATTGGGCCGAATTTCAACCATTGTTAACATTTCAGATAAATAGGGATTGAATCTATAATAGGCATGATCTGGCAAGAGGTCGTTCAACATAATGTGCACCGCTGTAAAAAGAAGAGAAATTTTCTTAATTTAATTATTGAAGGCTTCGCGCTCGATAATTAATACTTGAAAAACCAGCAAAAATTAACATTAAGATAGAAAAATTATAGTAAAAACTCGTTTCAAACGATTCACAAAAATTACAAAAATTTGATTCTGTATTTTATTTTCCTGACTATTTCCTAATTTTAATCTTCAAAAATATTTACTTTCTTTCTTATTCTGCTAACAACTGTAATTTATCAATTTTTGCATAATTTAATTTTTTTCTACATTTTAATTAAAAACTCTTCAAAAATTTGAACGATTTTACTTTAAAATTATTTTTGAAGGGAAAATAAATAAAATTTTTTAAAATATAAAATTCATTTCAATTAAATTATTTAAAATTGAGCAAGCTCTTCCAATAATTAGAAATTTAATACAATTTTTTAAAATTATTTACAGGAATTTGAATTTATTTTGAAAAAATTTATTTGAAAAAATTTTAATTACAATTTTTTAAACTATTAATATAATTAATCATACGTTCTAAATTAAATTAAATTTAAAATTTGAATATTTTTTGTTAAATAAATATTTAAATACTCATTTATTTTTTCACAGGAATACTATTTGAAATGATTTTAATGTTAAAACCTTTTTAAAATTTAAACACTAAAAATTACAACTGTAATTCTTCTAAAATTAAATCATTTTTTTCATCAAAATTTTGAAATAAAAATTATTTAAATATAAATATAAATAATTTATTGAATAATTGAATATTTTTTAAAATTGATTTCTTATAAAGAATTTTGTCAACCTTTTTCATAATAATTGAATTCTCTTGAAAAATTTTAATAAAAAATTTAATATTAATTAAATTTTTCGTGGCATTAATTAAAAAATGTATTAAAAATAATTTAAATTACATTTTTTTAATTTAATTTAAATGAAATGAAAATAAAAAAATTAAATAAAATTATGAAACAATTGAATTGTTGAGAAGAATTTTATTATGCATGAAAAATAATCGAATTCTCGTGAAAATTTTTTATTTTTTGTGGAAATAATGGAATTCTTTACGAAAAATTTTATAAAAAATTCGAAAAAAATAAGTAATTTTTTTGAAAAATTTTATGAAAATTGTATTTTAAATAGTTGAATTCGTGTGAAAATTTAATTGTTTATGAAAATATAGTCTAATGTTTGCAATGAATTTTGTCAAATTATATTTTGAATAACTGAATTTTTTGAGAAGAATTGAATTTTTTGAGAAGAATTTTATTAAAAATATTTGAAATAATTGATTTGTTCGAAAAACTTCATGAAAATTATATTCGTGTGAAAATTTTATTATTTATGAAAATTGTTTAATGTTTGCGAAGAATTTGTCAAATTTTTTTTTTAAATAATTAAATTCTTTTAAGGAAAATTTTATTAAAATAGTAGAATATTGAAAATCATTGAAATAAAAAACATTTTTGAAAATAACTGAATCGTTTCAAAGAATTATATAATAATTTTTGAGAATCATTTTCTGATTTCTAGTATTAGCGAATTTAAAGTAGTACAAATTCTCAAAGAAAAGAAAGAAAAAAGTAAATTATTATTAATTTAATTTTATACAGTTTAGAATTATACCTTCTGTATCCGTTGCACTGTCGAGAATTTTGTAGAACTTCTCCTTCCAACTGGAGGCTGCAATTCCCTTTTCTTGAATTTCATCTTCGTTACAGGGATTAGTAAAGCAAGGAGTTCGTCCAGTACCAAAGGAAACAACGCACTGAATTGGATTATTCGGCCACAATTGCTTTGCCTCGTGAATGGCAACCGCGCATGGATTATTTACCAAAATTCCTGTAATTTAGACGAATGAATTTAAATTAATTAATTTCCGTCGAAAAGAAAAAACCTGAAATTCGAAAATAATTTGAAAAATTTGTTATTAATTGTTAATTCATTATTATTTAGTTTTTTTATTATTTATTTATTTTATTGCCGAAGATGTTCCATATCCCGTTCACTTGTATTTTTACAATAACAATCGTAAAAAAAATTACTTTTTTAAATCTGTTCGGGAAAACTAATAATTTTACTCCAAGAGTTGTTTAAAAAATTAACTTAAATTATTCTAAAAGAAAAGCTAAAAAAATAGACGGCTGTAGAAACATCTATGGTAAATAAAAAATACTAAAGAAGTAACAATTATTAACTAAAATATAAAAGTAAATACAAAATATTATTGAAGAATTAATAATGAATTTCAATTTTTGTGATAAATTAATGTAAGTTAATATTAATAAGCACCTCCGTCTTGATGAAGGTAATCTCCTTTTCTAAATTCCTCAAAGTAACTTGGAGCAGCAGCTGAAGCTCTCACAGCTTCCCACAATTTATGTTTGTAAGATCCCATATACTGACTTTCCACTCCATGAGGTAGTGTATAATTTCTAAAGACGAATGCCGAAACTCGCTCGAGATTAACAACGGCAGACACCGTTGAAAACTGAAAATTAAAGTGAAATAATTATTATATTTTCTAGTTTTATTTTTCTTTTTCTTTCATCAACACTGCTATTTTCTCCCTTTTCTCTTCAAAGCTTTTTTTTGAAGAAATGTTAATCTCTTTCTGAAGGAATGTTAACTTTTCTTTGAAGAAATTTTTTAAAACTTTCTTCGAATATAAAAAGTAATTATTGTCTACAAGAAAATGAAACTAAAATTCTTTCCTAAATAGAAATTAGATATTCAAAAAATTACCTTTGGTGTCATCGGCTCACGCGACGTTTTGATAAGTTCCTTGTCGCCTAACTGATCCTGTAGCATTTCTTCCCAAAGAGTTGTATCATAGTAGGCATGACTCCACACAAGACCACTCGTTCCTTTCAATGGACTTTGAGTGAAAATTTGTGTACTCAATTCTTTATAAAGAACCGAAACTTCGTCTAAGGTCTTCTTTTTCGCCCCTCCTGGAAATATGAATAATTTATCAATTTTTAATTATAATTTGTTAATAAAATTATTTATCTATCTATTTAAATTTGAAGAAGACATAAAGGAGAAATTTGTAGAAGATTTAAAAAAAATATACGCATACCTTCTCCATTATCTTTTGTAGTCGCTGCATGAAAATGACGACAAAAGAATGTTTTCAATTTTTTTTCCAAGATTATTTATTTCAAATTACTTTTAAATATTTTAAAAACATAAAAAAATATAAAAAGTTTTATAAAAAATTAAGTTTTATGCAAAAAATATACAGTTTTATAAAAAAATATTCAGTTTTATAACAAAAATTTATGATCTCATAAAAAAAATTAAAAGTTTTATAAAAAAATATGAAAAATAAAAAATATTTACCAATCACTGATGAGAGAATCGCTCCAGTACTGACTCCACAAATATAATCGAATAATTCGTAAATTCTCTTTCCCGTTAATTGTTCGAGTTTTTTCAACATTTCAACGACCATAACTCCTCGAATTCCACCGCCATCAATTGAGAGAATCCTGATTCCTCGATTAGGAAGTGGATCAACGTGGCCCAAAACGGTTAAAGCTTCTCGAACCGAATCTTTAAAGAAAATTTTAAATATAAATAATAATAAAATTAATATTTTTTATAGAATCAGTTTTAACATTTTGGAAACAATCGTGTTTAAAATTTTTGTTTAAAATTCTTTAAAAAATTAAGTAGTTCTTTAAATTATACAAAATTTTTTTTAAGAAATTAAATTATTGTCGAAAAAATACATTACAATATTTAAAAAAAACTAGTTCTCAGAATTGTTTTATCATAGTATTTTAATATTCAATTTGATTACTTTTTTTATATTTCGCAAAACATCAATTATTTTTAAAAGATTTTACCAAATTTTAATTGTTGGGAATCTTTCCACTTCTATATAATTGAAAAACTATAATCTTTCAAAGATTATTTTAAAATATTCTTAAAAAATTGAATTTCTTAGTTCAATAACTTTTTACATAAATATAGACAATTGTAGTTACAATTATAATAAAAAATTCAATTTTTATATTTCAATAATTCAACTCTCGAAGAACTTTCGGAAAATTATTAAAAATCGTCGATTTAGAGATGAAGTTTTTTTTACAAATTGTTGAAAATAATTTAATTTACGAAGAGTCGTAATTTTTAGAAATTATTAAATTTCAAAAGGTTTTAGTTTTTTAATTTTACTTCCCGTGGAAATAAAAATAAGAACGATTTAAATATTTGTTTAACAAAATCATTCAAGTCTTGAATAATTAAATTTTAGAAATCAGTGAATAATAAAAATAAACTCTAGTACTTGGAAAATAAATGAAAAATATTCTGTAAAAGTTTTCTCTCACCATTAACTTGTTTGTCTTTGGTATTTTGCCGCATTCTTAATAAAATTCCAATACCGCCTTCTTTAATGGCATGATAACGAGCCTCAGGATACTGATCGATATGAACCAATAAATCCTCAACTCTCCTCCATTTTGACGTATTCGATTCAGCAGTTGCAATACTATTTAAAACGTGTTTTGTCCTCGAAAGAATACTGTGCTTGGATACATTTTTATACATATTTGTCTTCCATTTGGGAATCGAGAAATTTTTCACTTTATTCTGACTACTTAATTTTGGCATGAGAGCCGATAAAATTTGTGGGATGGAAAGAATATGATCTTTAAAGTCTTTTTCAACTGGAATCGATTGCGATATTTCTGACGTCTGAAACAGAAAATTTATTATTATTTTTCATATTAATAAAAATAAAATTATTATTAATATTCTTATTAATAAAAATAAAATTATTATTAATATTCTTATTAATAAAAATAAAATTATTATTAATATTCTTATTAATAAAAATAAAATTATTATTAATATTCTTGTTAATAATAATTATTATTAATAAAAATAATAAGAATTGATAAGTCTTCTTTGCAAGAATAAGTAGAAAATATTTAAAAAAGCAAATGAATATAAATAGTTTACCTTCAGTTCATGTTTTGGTGTTTTTAATTCTTGACTAATTTGCTGTTTCACTTCATGTTTTGGTGTTTTCAATTCTTGACTAATTGGTTGTTTGAGAACAGGTTTTTCTTCTTGAATGACACTTTTCTCATCATCAAGGGAAACAACAACGGCCTTACGTGTACTGTCATTACTTTTATTATCATCATTATTAGTTGAAAAGGATTTCAATTGTTCAATTGATGAAAATCTCCTAATACTCTCAATTTGTGAATAAGTTAATTTATGAAAGAAATCGATCCAATCCTTATTTATAATTAATTGTAAATTCTTCTCGTACGCGGATTTATTTAAAAAATCCTTAATTACAGCTAAAAATTTCCACTGATTTGGCATAGACATTTTTGATTTTTGCATTAAACTTCCCATTAGAGTTGATCCATTTCCACTGACATCACGACTCGCATTTTCAGCTAAGTGTCTGTAATTAAAATTTAATTACATTCAAAATAAGATAATACAATTTTTTATTTTTTTTATTGACAATTACTGCAGTAATTATCAATTAAATAAAAGGTAATGATGTGAAAATCAAATAAATATATGATTAAAAGAATTTTTAAAATTATCGAAAGCAGTTAAATTAGTTTAGAAAAAAACTTGCAAACAAAAGGAAATAAAGTAATATGTACATGTAATTAAATTAATTGTAAAGAGAATTGTAGACAAAAAAATATTGTTGACTAACAGGTAAATTATAATATAAAATCAGAAAGAAATACATTATTTAAATTTTGTGAAAGAAACCATTTTTAATTGATTGAAGAAAACATTTCTTTGTTTTTCGGTATAAAGTAATTATATTTTCTTTACCTGTAGAATAAATTCTTAACAAATTAGTAAGAATAGAAGAATTCTATTCCCAATTAGGCATTTCAATCGCAGTTGAAATGCATTTTAATTAGCAAACATATTAATGAACTGCGTATTTGTAAACAAAGTACTAGAAAAAAATGTATATAAATACAAAGTGTAACAACATCAATGCCAAATATCACGACACTTGTTTTTTGTCACTTCTCAACTTAATTATTTTTATACGCTTAGAAAGTAGGGCTTCTAATTTAGAATTCAAACAAATTGAAATAATTCGAAAATCTGACATATTGTACGTGTTTTATTTAATACACATAAAACTGTGTCATTGTGTCACTGCTACGAAGTTACGTATCAGCTGGTAATAATAATACCAAAAAAAAAAAATACTCTTTTTTTCACTTACACTTTCTGTATTTTCTTTCTTTTTCACTCATATTAACAATTTTTGTTCCCTTCTTTCGCTTATGTATTATTCCTCGTTATTTATTTTATTTATCAAAACGTTTTTATATTAATAAAAATGTATTTCAAAGAAATAATGTTGTTGTTATGACGGAGTAAACAATACTATTTCGATTTTCGATTTACGAGAACAATTGAAACTTTCGGTTTCTCGAATTTCGAATATTTGAATTGGCGCGCAATATTTAAAATACAAAACAAATAAATTTTATTTCCCGAGTTGTTTATTATCTAATTATAATTTAATAAACAATTCGGGAGAGAATTTTGATTATTAAGTATTAATTTATTGTAAATACTTAATTCCATAATAGAAAATAGTATTATTTCTTTTCTATTTATAATTAAATTAATAAATTTTAATTATTTTCGATTTATTAGAAATTAAACTTAAGTGATGCGATATTTAGTTAAAATATAAAAGAGGAATAATTGGGAGATTAATTAATAAAATTAAAATCAACTTTTTTAATTTTATTTATAACTTTTATTCTATTTTTCTGTTT